>JAWNPK010000060.1:15368750-16770000 GCA_035047565.1 Drosophila mulleri | reverse complement strand
TAACGTCACAGAGGCGAAAGATAATGAAAAGGTTCAATGCACGGCAAAGGACATTTGGGCACAGGAAGAGGAAATGTGCCATAAAACGAATGAAAAGGAATGCATTCAGCTCAAACCCAATTAGATTGTTTTTGCAAACAACAAGCACAAACGACGCATACAACACACACAGCAACAAACAGCAGCTCGCATTGACAAAGTGCTAATTATACCCAATATCCCGTTGGATAGACACACACACACACACACAGAGACGCAAATCGAAACCCGGCTAAGAATGTGAAAGACAATTGTGGGGCACAAATGACAAGTGCCGAACAGCAAAATGCTTTGTTATTCACAAACACACACACATCAACACACTCACACACACACACACACGCAGTGTATGCAAATAGAGCGAACTCTACATGGTTGTGGCCAATTCGAGTAAAAAACTCGAGCTGTCTCTTGGTGACATTGGGAATTACCTCACTGCCATGTCGCATGCCAATTTCTCTTGAATTCACTAATTAAATTGTAATACAAATATACTACGAGTCGAGTCGACTCGACTCTGACTCTGAGCGCATGTGGAACGCATTCAACTCCTGCTCTGGCCTCATTCCTTAATACAATGTGCACAGAGTCTATAGTCTGTGGCCTGTGTCTCTACTCTTGTGCTCCTAATGATTGCACGCTTCTGCAAGCAACCGAGCTCAGCTGACAATGCTCGCTCACGGTGAGTGAAGAGGGCATATTGGCGGGAGCTAATGAATTACTTGATAAAAACTCTTCAATATTAGCTGAGATGTTACTCTGCACCAGAGTAGATAGAAATGATTATTAATAAGACAATTCAAAATATATATATATATATATATATATATATATATATATATATATATATATATATTACGTGCAACAATTTACGTCTGCTACACCATTGCAAAATCTATTTATTTAATTATTTAATTATTTATTTATTTTTTAATTTTTTTACATTTATTTTATTTTTGAAATTTCTTTTTATTATTTATTGATTTAGTTGTTTATTTATTTTTTATTAATTAATGTATTTATTTTCTTATTTTTATTTATTTATTTAACTATTTAATTATTTATTTATTTATTAAATTATTTATTTATTTATTTACTTATTTATGTAATTATTTATATATTTATCTCTTTCATTATTTATTTATTTTTTATTTTCTCTTTCTTTTATTTATTTATCTATTTATTTATTTTTTTATTTTATTTTTTTTTTTTGCTTTTTATTTATTTTATTTATTTATTTATTTTTTATGTAATTATTTATATATTTATCTCTTTTATTATTTATTTATTTATTTACTTATTTATTTATTTTTGTATTTTTTATTTCTTTTTCTTTTATTTATTTATCTATCTATTTATTTATTTTTATTTTTTTATTTATTTATTTTTCTTTTAGCTTTTTACGAACAGAAACTTTAGAACCTCTAAAGATTAAATTATTATACATACAAAAATATACATATATAAATTCAATATACGCAAATATTAAATATTTTATTATTTCATTTCAATATTATATGGACATTCATCATTAGCTTTCCCAAGTAAGTTTTTTGGCTGGCATAATTCTTCAATCTCTCATACCCAAAAATTCAGTTCTATAACGCAAGTCGGATATGCTCTGCGATAAGTGCAATATATTCCGTTTGTAGCTGGCTTTGCGGCTTTATGGCAAATAATTGCGCTCGATAATATATGGAAATACTTTAAGCAAGTAAGCGAACAGCATGTGTGTGCGACAGACAGAGAGCGGGAGAGCGGGAGCGAGAGGGAAATATTGTGTGTGTAGGTGTGAGTGCGTACAAGTGGACATGTGCATATGTATGTGTGCGCATGCATTAACGACACTTGACTGCAGCTTGAACGGAAATGAGAAAAAAAATGCATTGCATTCTATTGGGCGGAAACTCTTAAATGTTAATTGATATTTTTAATACACTTACAGGCAGCTTGAAGTAAGCGCATGATAGAAATACCCTCACAATTTTCAAAGGGAATTTTGCAAAGGGAATTGTTGGAGCAGTCAACGATGGAATGAAACAGGAGCTTCAAAATACTGAGTGTATCTATAAAAGTGTGTATCTTCGAAGAACACAAATGTTCAATAAATTATTTAAAATCATTAAGTTGAAGTTTTTGGTATAAAGGTTTTTCGACTTTTAGTAATTTGTAAAGAGGCCAACACTAAATGAAATAAAATTGTTATTAATAAGGTTTGATAATATTCAGATGGGGAGAACCATCATGAATTGTGCTAAATTATTTATTCATTTATTTTATTAAATTGAACATTAATTTATTACTTTTTAATTTGATTTTTAGATTTTTATTTCAGTTTAATAATTTTTAATTTAATCTACAATTTACGATATTAACTTTGTTTATTAATTTTCAATTTAATTTATTAATTCTTAATCTGATTTATAAATTTAAGTTTTTATTTTTTTCCTAAAACGATCGATACCGTCTATATTATTTTATTTTATTTTTTATTATTTTTTATTATTTATTTTTTTTTTTTATTATTTTATTTCATAATCTTAAAATCGACGATACAAAATATAATTATTTCTTTATTTTTATTTATTTATTTATTTATTTATTTTGTGTGTGGATATCAAGAGAAGTTCTCAAAAATAATAATAAAATAACATGAATTATAATTATAATACATTTAGTTTATATACATATACATATACTATACCTAATATTATTATTAGAGTTGACTACAAAACAGGGTATCTTCAAGCAAAGCTTTAAGTTTATATTACTTTTAATAGGGTAACTACAAAAAGCAAGAGGCCTTTACACTTTCGGCTCATCCAGCTGACGCTCTCATTTAATTGCTTTAATTCATTGTATTGCTGCTGGCAGAGCTCAGCTGCAGCCGTCATCTGAGCATATTTATGTTGCGTGCTCCACACTCCGTCCGGGTCGGCCAAGGGGCCGTAGTAAATAAAAAATGCGCTGATATAAAAATATTATTGCAACTGGCACTTTAACCGAGCTCTGCTCATATTTGATTTTCAATTTACTCACGTGCTATGTGCATTTAATAAAAGCTCGCCGGTAAGGCATGGGAGATGAGAAGTGAACGACTGGCAGATACCTCGCAGGGGAGCGAGATGAGATTGGACTGGGGAATAGAGTAGAGTCGCGGACACAAATGGGACTAGATGGAACAGAGTGAGACTGAATGAAACAAGATGAGACACGATGAGCGGGGGTAGGATTAGATGAGACTATGAGACTAAAGTAGAAGTCTAAACTAACTTGAGATGAGGTAAAATGAGAAAAGAAAATAATAAGAGATGATACAAGATGAGAATGGAATAGACTAGGTAAGTTGACACCATATAAAATAAAGCAAGAGAGCGACTGCAGCATATCCTATTTATCTATTGCATATCACTCCAGGGTATATAAAAATAAATGCGATTTTTATTTGATATTTTTATGTAAACTTTCAGCGCGTTGAAGCATTATTGCAATATATGTGCGATTTAATGCGCCGCAAGCAAATTGAAACATTTGCGGTGACCCAATAAAAAATAAAAATAAAAAATAAAAAAAAAAGGGATGCAGATTTAAATCGCATTCAGAGCTGGTCAACTGTGGAATAAACCATGAAATAAATACGCCCCGTTAGCCACGTTAAGCTAAAAGCATACGCGTTTCTAATTAGATTGATTGGAAAAGCTATGCATTTTATCTCTCTCTCTCTCTCGCTCGCTCTCCCTCTCGCTCTCACGCTCTCTCTTTCATCAGCCTGCAGCACATTCGACTCATTATTTAAATTAACTTTTCACAATTCGCTAAAGTTTGTTGAAATTAAAAACAAATGCAGCAGCATTGAAACTGAATAATTTTGAATGAATGCGAATGCGAATGTGAATGCGACTGCGACTGCGAATGCGAATATGAATATGTTCATTCGTCAGACCAACTACCAACAAATCTGCCAGAGAGTAGTAAATTTTGTTTTGATTAGCTAAACAAATCTATCTATCCGTCGCCGAGTGCGCCAAATCTCTGCGAATTTCTGATATTTGCCAATTTGAATTTTGGCTCATGGCGAATACGACGAAATAATATCAAATTTATTCATTTACTTGATATAGTATAACTGTATTTACTGGCTATTCATTTATGCTTTCCAGCTGTTTCATGCTTGAAGAATATCCAAATCCCAGTTTAATGCTAAAGCAATATAAATTTTCGATTTGCCTTTGACCATGGAATATGAAGCATTTGATCGAGTGCATGAAATTATGATGAATTTCATGATTGACAATAATTTGTCTGCTTATTTAATGGAGGCAAGCAAAAACTTTACTTTGGCAGTTGATTTTCCCGCTGAATTTCATGCGCTTTTCATTGTAAATTTTAAAGAACCTAACTATTAGCTCCTTTAATAAATATATGATTATATATGTATGTCTATAATAATGTTATAGCACACATTTTATGGATTAACTGAGAGAGTAGTATTTATTATATATTTAAACTTGTGAAATATATGTATATTTAA
This sequence comes from Drosophila mulleri, assembly GCA_035047565.1. NCBI lineage: Eukaryota > Metazoa > Arthropoda > Insecta > Diptera > Drosophilidae > Drosophila > Drosophila mulleri. The sequence continues at coordinate 16,765,430 of JAWNPK010000060.1, read as the reverse complement.
ATTAAAATTTAATTTACGTTAAATTATATTCACATTGTACTCGAAAATAAAATTGAAAGAATTAAATGGATTGAGTATATGTGAAATATATTATACATACATATATTAATATATATATTTATATAATTAGCAAGTAGTTTTTGGAATGGCAAACTAATGAATAGCTTTTGCAATATTTTTATGTAATTGAAAATAATTGCAATTGATTATGCAAGGATATTGTTAAATGAAATTGCTGTGATTTTAATAGACGTATGCAGCAATACAGTTAAATGCGATTGTTGTATGTTTATATGCAGATATTCTTCGTACTCGCTTAATATTCATTCATTCATCCCACTGTCTCATAGAACAGTTTACTTTGAGGTATTTAAGAGCAGCTATTTTTTGGCCAGCCTTTGCCCAGTTTGTGCTGCAAGTGATTTATCTGTTATATAATGTCGCACTTGAAACTTGCACAGCCAGCGGTTTTAATAACATTTCTAGATTGCCAACAAGCAGGTGAAAAACTGTGCAAATCAATTTCATGGAGGGGGGAGGGGTGTCACGTGTCGGTGCATGCTAATTAGGAGCCAACGAGCAAGTGGCAACAGCCAGAACACAAATTGCAATTTTAGCTCGCCTTTATGCCCGCATGAAATGAACAAAATTGCCCCAAAAAAAGCAAGAAAAAAAACCCTAAAAAAACGATCTGTGAAATGGGCCCCACGACTCATAAATATTCCAAATTATGTTGCAGTTGCAATTGGGGCGCCGAGCTGCGCTGATGTGAGCTAAAGCAGAGTGCACTCACCCTTTATGAAATCGACGGCCATTTCCAGGCCGTAGGTGTCCTTGTCGCAGTCGTCCAGCAGGTGGGCGCCCAGCGTCACATTCGGCAACAATTGCTGCTGGTTGACCTGATCCAGGGTGTAGAGCATCGCCTCCAGGGCCTGAATGCCGCCCTGCGGCATGATCGGGCCGCAGGTGATGCTGTCCTCGCGCGAATGCACCATCATCAGGCCGCCTAGAATCACATCGCCCTCCAGCACTGCGGCATGCTTCACCGGCCAGCCAGCGGCAGCAGTTGTTGTTCCCGTTCCAGTTGCTGCGGTTGCCTGAGCATTGCTCAACCAGGCTGTTGGCAGTGAATCGTCCAGAGGTTGCGCCATACTCGCAGTGCCCAACAGGCGCAGCGTGGGCAATGTTTTACTAGCAATTGTTGTGGCTGATGTTGCTGATGTTGCATTGTCATATTGCTGGCGTTTTGTTGCCGCTGTTGTTGTTGCGCTTGTTGCTGTTGTTGCTGCTGTTGCTCCTACTGTTGCTGCTGCTGTTGCTGCTCTTATTGTTGGCATTGCTGTTTGCCAATTAGTTTTATTATAGTTTTTTATGGTTGGCCATGCTTTCAGCAATGTTGCCGTTGCTGCTGTCGTTGCCTCCTGCAGCTGCATATTTAAGTTGAAATTTGTATTGTTGTCCACAGCTGTCGCAATTGCTGCTGTTGTTGCTGCTGTTGCTACTGTTGCTGTGGGCGCAATGCGTTTAGCTTTTATTGGTATTGCGGCGTATGTCATGCTATCTATATGAATTGCCTCGCTTGCTGCTGCTGTCAATGGATTCAATATTGCTGCTGCTGGTGTTACTCCTGCTGCTGCTGTTGCTGTTGCTGTTGCTATTGATGGCTTCAGTTTGTTGGCAGCTGTCGTCAGCACTTGACCCTTTTGGTCTTTTTTTATGGCGGCTGCTGTTGTTGTCGCTGCATTTAAATTGCTGCTTGAAGCGGCTGCCGCCCACGCTGAGCTTTGACTTGTAGCTGCTGCTGGCATTGCAGCATTGCCAGCACTCATACCTGGCAGCAGCAATAATTGCTCGACGGCACTGCTGTTGCCCAACAATTGTTGTTGCTGTTGCGCCTGGCAGTGACAGCAGGCCAGCATCACCAGCAGCAGCAGCAGCAGCATCAGCATACCTCTTGCCACACTGAACAACATGTCGTCTGCTCTTCGCTCGCTCACTCTCGCTCACTCTCGCTCTCTCTCTCGCACTTTCTTGCTGTGTGTGCTCAATGTGACGGCATTGGCAACCGGAAAAAAACAGGAGCGAGTGAAATGTGACCAAAAATTTCTTTTCGTCGAGCTGCTAAATAAATTGCAATTAATTTCAACAAACAACAGCTTAAAATTGCTGTTGGGCAACGACTTTTAATTAAGTTGCCTTTGCCAGCTGAAATTGATGTGTCCGCTAATTCCGCACGATGTTGCTGTGGTTGTTGCTGTTGTTGTCGTTGTTGCTATTGTTGTTGTTGCTTCTCTTGTGGGCAAGCATTTTAAGGCATCTCAACTTTGTTGTCGCTTCGGTTGCATGTTGTTGTTGTTGTTGTTGTTGTTGTTGTTGCTGCTGCTGTTACTGCAAATAAAACGCAAAACTCGTTGAGTAAGGCAGCAAATGGCAGGAAAAGAATAAAATGAACAAAAAAAAAAAAGTAGGAAAGGAGACGCACAAATAAATAAGCATTTTTAAGTGAAACTGAATTATAAATGTTGTGCACTTAAGCAAATTTAATGAGCAGTAAAAAAGCACATCAATATGAGCCAAACATTTGTTTATTTCCCATTTCACACTTTGCTGCGTGCCAGAAATGTTTACAACCAAACTAAAGTCCGACTACGAAACGGACTCAGCCTGCGACTGAGACCCTGCCTCAGACCTCATTGCCTACTCTCAAACCGACCTGAGCACGTAGTGGATGCATACGAAGAGTAAATGTGCTCGGAATTTAAGCTGCAAATTTTGAGCATAAAGCCACCTTGAATGACAGACTATGAAAATATTATGGCAGCTCTTAGTTAACGTAAAAGATTGTAAAAACTGTTTCCATTTTTTGCAGCAATCCAAATTTTAATGTACTGAATTTTTTACAGTTGCCTTCATAAATTCAAATATATAAATGCTAGATTTTTTTTTTTTTTTTTGTATATTTAAAAGAACAAAAATTATATAATTATACGTAAAAAACGTGAAAATATATTTAAATATAACAAATAAAAAATATTTTATTATAATAATTTAATTTAACTTTTAAAATTTTTTTATATTATAAATTATATAAACAACAAAAAGTTCTTTAATAATACATTAATTTGAAAGTAATATAATAAAGAATAAAATTATATAATTTTATAAAATAGTTAGTAAAATGCTTTATTATATTAATAGTATATTTGTGCATTTATTTATATTATAATAAGCTGAGTTTGCATTTTGTATTTACTTGTTGTTATAAAAAATAAAAATAAATAAATATATTATAAAAAAAATAGTTTATTTTCCAAATAATAAAATTTGCGCTCTTAATATATTTATTAGAATTATATACTTAAAACGTTTCAATTTTCATACAACTTTTTTAAAATATATATATTTATAAATATATTTATAGTACATAATTTATAATATAATAATATTTTAAGGTTTATTGAAACATGTGCTATATATACATATATAACTTTTAAGAAATAGCACAGCATAGCAAAATCAAATGTCAAAATTTCCCTTTAGATAAACTCAAAATTGATAGCTAGAAAACATCATTATTATTTATGAAATACTTAAATAGTTTTCATAAACTATAGCTAAACTGTCGATAAACAATGCCCAAAGTTAACGATAACTGCAGTAAAATATTGAACTCTATAAATTTGTAATATTATCTCAAAAGACGTCTAAGCAATGCTGATACATGATGGCTGATGTGGATAAACAGACGTGAAATGAGTGCTGAGTGCACAGGATGCTCGTTTTGAAATGGAGCTGCCTTAGGCAAATGCGGATATCCCTTTTACAGTTGGCAAATAGGCGCCGATATGAAATGGCAGAGGACTCTAATAAGCCAGCTCAGCTACGGCAAATGCGGGACCCCAGCTATCGAGCAGGAAGTGGCAACAGGAAGAGCCACAGCAACGGGCGCAACAGTAGAGCCGATGCCCAGTTAAGTGAATCAACGCCAATAATAGATGGAAAGGCTGTCGCTATGTGTCACCTGTTATTAGCCAGGTGACATAATCGCAGCGGAGGTCCAATTACAAGCCAATTAAAACACGATATGCTCATTATGCTGGCTAAATAATTAAGAGAGTGCGCAGCCAAGGATTTGCCGGCTTAGTTTGGCAGCCAAAGCCGTGTCGCCACCCCCCACGCATTTAATTAACTTCCCATAAAGGCAAATAGCTGTTCGACGGGAGTTTCGGGCGGCATTAACTTCGCATAACGATAAAAGGTGTTCGATGGCCTTCGGAATTTACTGTTATTAGTGCGTAAAAGCGCAAAACTTTCGCACTCTGCCTTCAACGATAAGCGCAGTGGCATAAAGTGTAGCCTACTTTCAAGGGTCGCTTTAAAAATGCCAGCGATTAACAGGCCATATCTGGCGGGGGCACGCCCCTGGCCCCACATATTTTTGGCACACAATATAAAAATACCATTGGCGCATATTTTTGGCTGGGCTCTGACATAATCTTTAATACAACCAGCCACCCGACCACCCACCGGCCGACTGACTGACTGACTCACTGTGCTCTTATCTGGAATACCTGGCATGCCTGTGCAGCTGCTCTTTTGCCCCAGCCTCGGCTGCCTGCGGAAGTATTTTTGTTTACTCTGCAGCCATAGAGCCAAACGAAAATAGCGATGTCCTCCTCCCACCTCCCCCTCCCCCTGCCATATATGTATATTCTGTGTGCTAATACTCTCTTTATTGAAACGATATTGGCAAGCTCGTGGGCGTCGACTGGCGTGTGCGTCTACAAATCGCCGAGACGTGAGAATAAATTCCATTTTGTGCATGTATGTGCGAGTGTGAATGAACTAATGAAATATGTTGCCTTCGAATGGCAACTAATGAAACACAGTGGCCGACGGCCCAATTCCTCATTCATCCATGTAATTTTAATTAAACTTAACAATTTTCCTACTCTGTCAGCCGCAAGTCAAACAATTGACAGCTGTTGGCCATTGTTCCGTGGCGTCCACAAACCGCATTCATCTGCCACACATATTATACACAAATACATACAAATATGTACATACATGATATGCGACACAATGTAGCACATGCACAGTGATCTACCCTGATTGTAGCCGGAGGCTCTGCTGTCTGTCAATCAGCCGTAAATGTCTGCAGCAGCAGCATCACAAGCTCAGCCTCTGATAATATGATGCATGACATAATAATGAACACGCGAGATGTGCGTATGGCATCTGCTTCCCTATGAACCCATTGCGCTGTCAAAGCAAACACTAGACTACAAAATACTAGTAGTGGAAGAGCTCATAAATATATATGTATATATGTATATGTATATATTAAATTGAATAATTTTTGCTTGAATATTAAATAACAAATAGATTTTTGAATTTATATAAAATATTTAAATAAAAAAAAATAAAATAAATATATAAATATAGTTTTATTGTATAAAAATAAAAATAATAATAATGAAAATAGTAATAAAAATTAAATAAAAAAATAATAAAATTAATAACCACAAAATTTTGTAAATAATAATTAAGATTTTTTAAGTATATAAATATGGCAAAATAATGGAAAGTAAATGTTTTCAGGACATTACAAATTATTATAAAGAAAAAGAAAGAAATTTCTGTTTAATTTCAACTTTAAATTGATTATTAATTTCTTATACAAAAATAAAAATTAATAACAAAAATTAAATAAATCAATAATAAAAATAGCAATAAAAAAATTTAAAATAATAATTGCGATTTATGAAGTATATAAATGTGACAAAATAATGAAATGGATTACAAATTATTGCAAAGAAGAAAAAATTTCTCCATTCAACTTTAAATTGAATATTCATTTCTTATAAAATATTAAAAAATAATAATAAAAATTGTAATAAAAATTAAATGAAAAGATAAAAATAAAAAAAAATAGTAATAAAAAAAATTTAAAAATAATAATTGAGATTTTTTAAGTATATAAAAATGTAAAAATAATGCAAATTAAATTATTTTTATGCCATCAGCAATTATTGTAAATTATATATTATTTCCAGAAGTAATTTCGCTTCAATTTTAGCTTTACATTGATTTTATATAAAATTCCCATAATTAAATCAACTAATATATATTATTATTAACATAATTACAAACATTTCCCTGTCGGCCAGTGTAAACCGAAAAGTTTCCACCAGCTCAATAAATGGAAATTCAAAAGTTTTGTATGGCTTTATACCAATTAGCATAGGCGATAATTGATATGTAGAATTTTACACAGCTGGGAGAGATGTTTGCCATGTTCGCACACATATTTGCCATGCGATTAGCAAAAATCAATTATAAATCTATGAATAAATGTTTAAATTAGCAAACGTTTGTAGTGCTTGTTATATAAATACCAATTAGCGCTGTGGGCATAAGCTAACAAGCTTAACATGGCATAAAGTAAAGCTCCTTCAGCTCTTAACGGTGCTCATTGAAGCTGCAATTACAGCAGCTAATGGCCGAAACGAGATGCAGCTTATATTAACTGTAGTTGCCTTTTTTTCCATTTCTTACTTTTCTTATATTGATTTCAAGGCTGCTGTAAAATGTCTGAGATGTATATATGTATGCATATGTATATGTATGTATATGTATATATATTAAAAGTGCGGACGTCGAACTTATAATTTGATGTAGCGAATGGGCATGTGCAGGCAGACACATTCAGGTAATGTAGTCGTAACAGTTTGGCCATGTTTTTTTATGCGAAAATTATGCAGAAAGTTCAGTTGGCTGTCGAGCGAGAAAGGACTGGGACGCTGAGAAAGGCTGCAGCAAATGCAAAATTAATGCGTCCGCTCCATTAAAGGCAGCCGCGCGGCATTAAACAGCCGCGCAGCAGACATCATCATAACGGTCACAGGCCACGGGCCACGGCCGGAGCGAGCTCATTTAGCCGTTCCCTCAATTATTGAAATATTATTTATAAGCTCAACCCAAAGCAGTTACCTTTTCGCACGCTGGCAGCAGGCGGAGGAATCGGGAATGATGATGATGTGCGAGAGACAGGAGGCGGGAGGCGCGAGGCGGGTTGCGGGTTGGGCTGGACCTCGGTCAGCTCGCATGACGTATACGCCGCGTAATGTGTGGCACGTGACCTGGGAATAGAGCGCGCTGAACGGTCGCTCTCCTCGGAGCATTGACCACTTAATGCATGGTTATCTCTAATGAATATGCAATGCGCATAAAAACAGTTTTCGCCCGCTGGTCTTTGGCTTTTTCTACCCTCTTTTGCGCTGCTCTATCTGCGGCCGCTCGCTGCGGCTGAAAGTAATAAAATTCACATAAAATATTTCTGTAGTGCGGTAATTTGTCATTTTCAAATTGTCGGAGGCGGCGACGGCGACGGCGACGGCGACGGTGAGCTGAGCAGCGCGTGTAAGAGGCATCAAATGTTTTAAATCTACATATAAATAAGCACATAAATCACTGACTAAATGCTGTTGACACGAAATGCTTGTATAATTATAATTAAAAAAAAAAATAATAATAATAAAAAAATGTAATTTATGATAAATGAATTAAAGCGATGCCTAGGCTAGAGTTTTATTTTAATGAAAATTAAAGCACTTTCGCAGGGCAGTGAAAGGGATACAACTTTATGGGTTTTCTATTTTTATTTTTCTTTATATTTTTATTCATATTATTTGAGTGCATTTTATAGATTTTTACTTATTGCAAGCAAAGAAGTTCTGTTTATGACTCCATCAATTTATTTTACTGCTGGAATCACTTAATTGCTCAGCTTTTTAAAAATTGTGTAAGTGAAATTACACAATTTATTTATAATTGATTAAGCTCCGACCTTCATTGAAGTCCTTATATAGAATTCCTTATCAGCTAAGCGCATTGCAGCTAGATAACAAACAAGACAAGCTAAATAGCTTTGCTTCCAGGAAAATACAATTAAATACTAGCTCGACGCAAGTTTTTCAAAAAAAAAAAAAAAAATAGAATTAGGAATAGCTAAAGGCTCTCAATGTAAAACTTCTTTTCAATAGAAAATTTATTGGACTTTTTTATCCATTATTCTTTCATTGGCATCCTATATATATATGTTACAAAAAATATTCTACGGAAATAGTTTTTAATTATATGAAATCTGTAATCTATAAAATTGAACAAATTACATTATAAATGCTTAAAGTATTTGAATTATATCTTTAAACACTTAAACACTATTATCGTTAAAATTGCTGTCGAATTTTGGACTCGGACAAACTTTATGCAAGCATTTCTCTTGTTTGAGCATTTTATTTTTATTATTATTATTTTTTTTTGTCATTTAATTTCATTTGTTATCAGTTTTATTGTTTCTTCAATTAAAAAGTTTTCATATTTATTTCATTTGCTTCCGCTGGCGCTCGGCCACTCGCCGTTGCGAATTTAAGGAACAGTTTTAAAGCAACTTTAGGCAACTTCCGCTGTCAAAAGAGCGACACAATATGCAAAAAAAAAAAAAAAAAAAAAAAACAAAAAAAAATTTTAAAAAAATGGAAAAGTTGTGCGAAAAGTTTTAATTAGCAGCGGCCAGTAGGGAGCGGCAGCAGCAAAGTGAAAATCCCCGAGGAAATGGTGCCAAAAAGCAGCATTAGCAGCGCATTGGAAGAGGAAACACCTGCTTCAAAGCTCAGCTCAATTTTCAATGCGTAAAAATAATGAAAATGTCCGCTGCACAACTGAGAGAGGAAGAGAGTGTGTGTGTGTGTGTGTGTGAGAAAGAGAGAGATAGAGAGAGAGCGCGCGTTAGCACTGTTATAGAACAGTTTCGAAAGTAAAGTTTTCACTAGTTGCGGATTGCGTTGGCAGCTGCGCGACGCATTAGGCGGTTGCTTATTTGAATTTGAGAGATCAATTCCGGCTGCCAATGTCAGCAAAGAGTGCGGCTAAGACTATAGCCATTGCCGCTGCCACAGACTAAAATAATTGAGACGCGAGCTGAACTCATTTTAATTTCATAGAACAATTTGCAGAAATCTTTGACAGCCAACAGTGTTGTGCGAAAGTTTTAACTTGACTCAAAGTTTCAACTTTTCTTAACCGAGAAATAGTTTTACAAATGCTTGCGGTAAAGTATTTTGCTATGAATATCAAAGTTATTTTAGCCAAAATTCTGTATGCTTTCAAGTATTTGCTCTCGACTGAGATTGTGATTTATCTTCATTTTGAGGCATTGGCCAATTTTGTAAATTTTTGCAATAGCTCTCTCTGAGAGTTATACTTCTTGATAGAGTGTTGTATTTGATAGTTGAATCACCTCTCACTCAAGCGACTTTGTGTCGAATGAACACTGTTTAACGTAGTCAGTGAAGTCTGCAGCATTTTTCCTTATGGCAGCTCGCTTATCTTAAAGACAAGATCTAGCAAAAATAAGCTTTAATTCTTAAACTCAAATAAAGATCAACGCCCAGACACAGAGCCGACTGCCTGTGCATCGATACCTGTGATTCACTCACTCCTCTCCCTCCTCTGACACACACACACACATACATAGCGTATTGGAGGAATTATGCCCTCCCAGCCATAAACTGCCAAATGCTGGCTGTCCGATGTCTGCTGCCTTCGGTTCGCTGTGTAGTAAACAAATTAATCCAATTTTCGGAAAGCTGCGCCTTAGTCTGGGAGTCCGGAGACTGCAAACTGGAACTGAGACCCAAAGGAAACTCGCCCCGGGCATAAATTAAGTAATTAAGTGCGTGGGCAGACGCATTTGCCTAGTTGTTCGCTTTGTTAATTGATGCTGCGTCAAAGCGTTTATTTAGTGCTTAAGTGCGCATATTTTGCTAATTAAATTGTTGTTCAGCTTGCCATTATTTTTTGTTTTTTGCTTTTTGTTTTTTTTAATGTATGAAATATGTAACAGTCCATTTCGCATGATTGATTTGCTTATGAACAACAAATGTGTCGCAAAAGTTTGCAAACAAGTTTAAATACATTAAGAGTTTTATTTATGTCATTTTTTCTTCTTTGAGATGAAAGGAAAGCCAAAGCAGAGTGCCAAAAGAAAGAATGTTCAAGCACTTCTCGCAGCAAAGAAGAAAAATTAATCAAAATTAATCGCATTACATAAATGGATTTAAAAAAAAAAAAACTTTAAGCACTCGACTATGTGATACTCTTTCTATAATCATTTTTTATTAAATAATAAAATAAAAATTTAATTATATTTTTGTATCATAACGTTTTTAAAAACATATATTAAAGAAATCAAATTTTAATAAATTAATTTTCATCCAACATTTAATTTTTAAAATGAATAACTATCAAAATTCAATGACGATATATATTTTTATTATCAATATAATATCAATCAATATATATAAATTAAATAAAAATATAATTAAAAATATATAACTTTTCAATTCACCAAAAGTAAATAATATATTTTTCCTAAATATTTTTATTACTGTAAAAATAATTGTAATTTATTATTCTGAAGCTTTCTATTTTTGTTTACATCTATATTATTTATAGAACTAATTTTAATTTCTAAAATAATTATCATGTCTTGAATTCCTGAAAATTAATTATGCAACGTGGGCTGATCAAACGCCTTTCGTCTGTAATTTCCCGGACGAAGGTGCGCGGCGGAAAGAAAGTCCGCCAGACAGGCACAAAAGAGATTTACGCATTTGCCAAGTTGACATGTGTGCGCACATGTGATATGATTGCTTTTTGCTCAGGCACGAACTCAAATGAAATTTCGAATTTCAAACACTTTCAAGCGAATGCCGACTTTGTGCAGAGCGCGCCGAACTCATTACGGAAATTACTCGACACAGAGCAGGAGTCGGTCGGACGATGGGCGGTAAACGCTTTCTGCTACAGCCGCAGCAGTAGTCTGGCGGCTCCATGCAAACGATATGCCCATTGAAGTGAGCCCCAATATCGGAGCTAAGTAAATAGCAGCAGACAACAAGCATCGAGGGTCGCGCCCACCAATTAGTGCCGCGGCAAAGACGCCAAAGGACAACGCGCCAGAAGCATATGGACCATGTTCGTGGAAGATGCTGCCAGAGTTAACGAGCTCCGCCTGCAAGCAGGAGACGGCAAAGAGCGAGCAGCGACTCCCAAAATGCCAGCGACTGACTGATAGCTGGGTCAGTGGAAGCCAGCGATGCGGCACAGTGGCTGAAATTTATTCAATTTTACTAAGCTAGATCAATTCCTGATAAGCTTGATTAATTTTTGATATTGTTGTGCCGGCAGTTGAGAGAGGCAACTGAAGTCGGCTAGGGAATACGCTTGTGTGGGGTAAAGAAAAATATTTATTTATATAAAAATCATAAAAATTTGATAATATTTTCATTTTTAATGTAAAGACCAAAACAGAAAATATTATTTTATGTAAATAAATGTAGGTAATAAATATATAAATAATAAATATACGTAAATAATAAAAATTATTAAATATATATTAGGTAACCCATAGAAATATAATATAAATTTTATATTATAATTATAAAACAGACTTTTATGCAAAGAATAAACATTTTAGGTATGTATTAAAATTTAAAAAAAAAATATTTTTATGTATCTAATAAAAATTATAAAATATTTTTTGCGTATATTTGCTCAAGGCGTATATTTCCTACATTCATCTCGCAGCATTCCACACATTTCACTTTCTACTTTCACTGCATAAAGTATTTGCCAGCAAAGTTTTTGGCCTAGATTTCGCTGCGTCTTCCCACAGTACTGGGCTGTGGCCTGCGCTGCAATGACATTTATACGACAGTCGAGGTATGTAAGTTATGCTCGATTCGAATCACTGTCGCATGCCACAGGAGGCAGTCAACAACGGAATCGCTCTGCTCGCGCTCCTTGCGCGGCACGTTATCAATTTTTAATTTACAAAGACTCGTTCAAGGACTTGCAGTCGCCGTCTCCTGTCTGCTGAGCAGCTCAAATTGTGGCCTGCTTCACTTTCACTGCTCAGAGAGAGAGAGCGAGAGACGGAGAGAATTTCTGTCGTGTTTGCTTGTTTGTTCGCACTTATCGATTCGGTCTCGGCGCTGCTCAAGCGAACGTGCTAAAGTAGATTGGCGCTGATAATATTGAAATGATATACACGGCACATTAAATGGATTATTTAATGTTGTCACTCTTCCGTATGCCTGGCAAATGATGCGCACAGCTGATAGCTGTACCCCCACTCCCCGTCGTGCTGCCACGTCCCTGCTATTCCTGGATTTTGTATTAAAGCCGCAGCCACACTCTGGATTACACACAGGGGAATCGTTCTTATTTTTATTTGTCTTGTGCTTTTTTTTTTTCGCTCTCTTCTTTTGTTGCGGCTGTTGTTGTTGTTGTTGTTGTTGACGGGTTTGTCGTCGGCATTTGCTGTTTGGTTTGGCTTCAGGGCTTCAAATGAAGGCTAAAGTTGATTGTGCTTGAAATTGGACCGCTTGTATGGCATGTGCGTGCCAGTTGCTGTAATTGCTGATATGCTCTTTACTCAGCCAAAGACAGAGACAGCAGAAGAGAGCAAGAGAGAGGGAGAGCGAGAGAGGAGCAGAGCCGGCAGCCAGCAGCTAAGAGCCACAGCCTGTTACATGGCTTGTAATAATAAATTAGGAAGCAAAGTTTGCGAACTCCGACTGTGGCTGACTGACTGCCATGCAGCCTACAGGCAGCATTCTTGTGGTTACGCTTGCTTTTGTTGATTATGTTAAGGTGATAAGCACTTGGCAATCCCCTGGCATTAGCAAAATAGTCGCTTTAACTGAGCGCCCACCTGTGGCGCTGCCCCACCTCTTCCACCTGCCCGCACCTGCGTTTAGTATATCAAAATCCGGCACGACACTTGATTGCAGCTGTCAATGGCATTAGCCGGCGCCAGAGTGTATTAGGGCTGATTGCTCAGTGACAGATTAAATTAGTTTTAGATTAAGAAATTTGCATGCTCTCGCAGTTGGCTTGCTGCTTATTGGATCAGAGTATTAACTTGGCCGAGAATCAAACAAATTATTCATTCCATTCCAGTCGATTTGATCGGTTTTCATGCCAATTTATCACTGCACAAAGCCAGCGTGCGACCTTTGACCTTGCACACACACACATGCAGAAAGAGAGGGAGCGAGAGAGAGCGAGAGGAAGCATCATTTGTAATCTGCTTGAAGATATGTTTGCTATGCAGCACGCATGCTCTGCCCTGCCACGCCCTGCCACGCAGCATAATTAACCATATTATTCAAGTCTATCAACTGTAATTCGAATAACAAACTCAGTCATTTTTCAGGCTTGCGCTGGCAAACAAACAAACTCGAGTCGAAGCCAAACACTGAGCCACTTAACCACTGAGCCACTGAGCCACTGAGCCACTGAGCCACTGCATCACTGGGCCACTGGGCCACTTGCCCATGGCGTGTGTGTACTTAGCGTCTGATCTATTTATGACCCAGGCCAGGGGCGTCCTTATAAATTATGCAATTTATGGCACACACATGGCTAATGCGAGCTCTTTAGCCTCGGCTTGGCTAAAAGTGAATATCAAATTGTGAATAAAATTCAAATGCGACAACATAAAGACATTGTGCAAAGTGTCGCCAAAATATAAGAATAATAATAATAATAATAATAATAATATATAATATATATTTCTCTTAGCAGCTTAAAGAAAACATTTGGCACTTCCATTGAGCACTCGCTGCAATTTGTAGGCTCTTACGCTCGACCACAATTCAGTAGCCAAATTCCATGCAAATAATTCGCCAGCTGCACAATGGGAGCAGGACATTGGCATTGGGTCCTTTATTGTTATTGCTGAGCTGCTGGCTGTGCCGAAAAGGCGCAAAGCCACACCCAGACACGCCCACATTCAACTAAGTTTGGCTTATTCAATTACATTGAAATGCAAATGCAGCCATGAGCCTCAGAGCCAGCTGGCTCGCCGTTGACTCGAGCTTAGTTTAAGCTGTCTCTGCCTCAATGGCCATCATTGAGCCACATGAATTTGATTTTTACTGCAACTACGCCAGCTGGGCTCGGGTGAAATTTTAAAGTTAGTGAGTTTTGCACGCGTTGCTCTACGGAGCGATGAGCAGTTCAGCTCATGGCTCGCAGTAGCTGGCTGCTCTTACTCATTCACTACGTACCATAAGAGCTATGCAATGAGGAAAGTTTGGTTTCGCTCATCTAGTGCCTCTTGCAATTTTGATGCAGCTAACTGAATGCAGAAGAGCTCCAGGAGATCATTTAGAAAATGCCTGCAGCAGCAGAGAATGCTCCCATTGATCTCTACCTGGCGTCCTGCTCAAAATTTGAGTGCCACTCAGGCTTTGAGTGGAAGTCGCCCTATATAAAGGGCAGCAGCTGAGGCATTTATTCAGTCGTCCAGACCCGGTGGGGTCAGTCGCACTGCAGAAAAAAAAAAAAAAAAAAAAAAAAATTAAATAAAAAAAAATTTAATAAAAAAAATTGTTTAAATAAAAAAAAGTTTAAATAAAAAAACTATAGAAAAAAAGTTTAAATAAAAAAAATTGAAATAAAAAATATGTAATAAAAAATAGTTTAAATAAAAAATTGTTAAATAAAAATAAATTGTTAAATAAAAAAAATTATTAAATAAAAGAAATGTCCAATCAAAAAAAAAAAAAAAAAAAGTATTCAACAAAATTAAAATGTTTACGTAAGTAAATTGAAGATATATACATTTTTATTTAAAAAAAATTTTAATGAAAACAAAAAAAAACAAAAAATTATTTAAAAAAAACATCAATAATAATAATAATTAAAAAAAAAAAACACTTGACTGCGCTGCGCTGCACGTACGACTGACCCCACCGGGTCTGGACGACTGAATAAATGCCTCAGCTGCTGCCCTTTATATAGGGCGACTTCCACTCAAAGTCTGCGTAGCACTCAAACTTTGAGCAGGGCGTCAGGTAGAGATCAGTGGGAGCATTCTCTGCTGCTGCAGGCGTTTTCTAAATGATCTCCTGGAGCTCTTCTGCATGCCTTGCTCTTCTCAGGCAGACGGACAGAGAGACAGTTATTTATTATATATATATATATATGTATATATAACAATGACCTGGCAAACGTTGTTACTTACTTCTCTAAGAGACAAAAATTGAAAGCACGTTTTTGCTCACGCGCTAATAAAATTTGCAAGTATTTGTCAATTTTTCAGTACTTTTAAGATATATTATTATATGGGCTGTTGTTATTAAATATTATTTAAATATTTTTTATTTTAAACTGATATTAATAAAAAAAGTTGAAGTCTCTAGCTTCTATATCTTCAGAAATCGACGCGTTCATACATACGGACAGACGGACAGACGGACGGACGGACAGACGGACAGACGGACATGGCTAAATCGATTCAGTTTGTCGCCCTGATCAAGAATATATATACTTTGTGGGGTCTGCCGAGCCTCCTTCTCCCTGTTACATACTTTTAACAAAACCATTATACCCTGATTTCCCATTTTCAATGGGTTCAGGGTATAAAAAAGAACTAAATACACAAATAAATACAAAAAATGCTATATTGTTTAAATTATTAAACAAATGACTCTCATTTTTCTTTTCAGTTCAATTTTATAATAATATAGTTATGTCTCTATTTTCGATGTACCGGTTATACACTTAATATATATTGTATATAAAACAAAAATAAAACAGAAAAAAATAGTAATATTAAAAAATGTTGTAAGGGAAATGACTGCAACCTTTGGTTGTTTTATTGAGAATAGTCCAATGCGCGATCAACTTTTAAATTTAAGAATCCTTAATGGTTATTCTCATAGCATCGTTACAATAATTATATAGAAAAGAATTGTCTGATCAACAATGAGTCAATGCATATATAGATTTCATTAAATTACGTAAACGTACGCTATTTAAACTGCATTTTATTTAACACATTTAATAAATAGCAATTATAAATCATTAAACAGACAGAGATGAAACTTGGTAGGCCTTACCAACGCCAGCATAAAAATGAGTAAAAATTCTTTTATTCATGCCAAACATTTTCTTTCTCTTTTTTTAATCAAGTGAACTGAAACATTTCCCCATTGATAACCACATTTCGCATACATTGTCACATTCTGGCATTACCGCGTGGGCTGATTGGACTTAAATTTAATTAACATTTCGATGCGTTGGCAGCTGAGGGAAAGTTTGTTGTCCTCGCATTGGGATTGGGGATTCACTTAGTGCCATTATGGTCCATTTATTATAACATTTTCAATATTTTCGCCCACTCTTGTGATAGCTGAATGGCTGAGCTGCTGCTTTTCACCTCATTAAAATATGGCAGCCACGTGCTGGTCGCTGCTCGCGCTGTGAGCGCGCGTTAATCTGTGGCAGGCTGCTGTTAAATGCCGACGGCGGGCAGCTTTAAAGTGCCATAAAAACGGATGCCATAATAAATATTAATGGGGAAAGAGCGAGGCTGAGGCGAAGAAACTTGGGCTGACGCTGCGACTGGGCAAACTAACTGCGGCATTCGCGCTCCGGCCTAGGCTAAATGCGAGCTTCCGTTTCCGGTCCCGAAGGCTGCCCGCAGGTCCCCACCTCCCACTGACTCTGCCGCTGCCGCTGACACTGAGGGACGCTTTCCTCGCCTTTGTTTACATTCACCGTCAAAAATATTTATTTATTTGCCGAGCATACAAAACGCGCGCCTCGGGCATCATTTGCATTGAAACACTTTCATTGTTGTTAATCTTTGGCAGTCGCATATAGAATTTAATTAAGGCAATGGGCCCGCATTATTCAATTCCTGATGGAACGCATCACTCAAGCTCGGGCCAAGGCAAAAGAAAAATGCGTGCGCCCAAGTGTGACCAGACCTGTTTTTCTTTTTTTTTTTTTGCTGCCTGCGAAGACCCAAAGGTTGCCAAGTGATTCCTAAGAGTTTGCCCTTTGCCCGAATTTGAATAAGTATGCACTTGATTACGATGTGGCACACAAATTGCGCGTGTGAGATTCGACAATGAGAGAGTGATTTTACTTAACACACACACACACACACACACAATCGAAATCAAAACCCAACTGTGCCTAGAATAGCCTTTTGTAAGATAATATTCGCAAGCCCAAGCGAGCGGCCAATCGGATTTAATTTTCTCAGTATGCTCAAATATATATGCTTCTATACATTATATCTATATATATCCCCATTCATTTGGGAGCCCGCCTTAAGCTATGATTAAAATACAATGAAGAAGAAAAAAGTGCGAAAATTTAACATCCGTCGCCAAAGTGCTTGACAAACGAATATACGAAAAGCAAGCAAAACGAAAGATGAAAATCGTTTTGATATGTTGCCCAGTCGGTTTCTTGACCCCTTGAAGTTTACTTTTTATATTTATTAATACTTGTATTCGGGCAAACTGAAATTCAAGCAGTCCTTTAAAGAAACTTTAATATTTTCCGAAATTTAATTAAAGAGAATTCCTTTTTCTGTTCAGTTTTTAAATGTGATTTAAATGAATAAATAATATAAAGCTTAAGTAAAATATATATAAATAAATGAATAAAAAAATAAATGAAAAGAATACTAGAATATTAATAGAATGAAAGGACAGTTAAAAAAAAAAATAATTTAAAAAAAAAAATAAATAACTACTTTTTTTTATATTTTTAAACAATATACATATATGATAATCTAAAATATATTCTTAGGATAAAAATCGAATTGATATATGTAAAAAAAAAAATAATAATAATAATAATAATAATAATAATAATAATAATAATTAAAAATTAAAAATAAATATTTTTCTCTTTATATTGAACTGAAAATAAAATATCACTACGAAAAAAAAATCGAAACAAAAGCGCCACAAAATAATATAAAACTCATTTCAGTAGCAGCTGCGTTCATTCAGCCTTCAATTTAAAGCAAAGCAAATATTTCGCGCATTCCCCACAAATATATGTATGGGATGAACTTTTAAAAGCAATATTAAAAATCGTTTCGTTTGGCCAAACGACTTAAGCTGGAAACATTAATTCCAAGTATGTTTCGGCATAAACTCTCATTTTAACACATAATAAATTGGGAGCAGAGGCAAACGCATTAAGAACACTTTCGGCTGCTATCCACACGTAGGCAGATAAAGTGGCTGAAACCACTTTAAATCCATTTTCACGGCTACTTACACCCACATCAGAGGCCGGACAGCTCTAAAACTTATTCACACACATACATACAGCTATAACACACACACACACACAGGGGGAGAGAGATAGAGAAACTACGTGGTGCTCGACAAGTTTGAAGCGACACAACTTTTAGACTCACATCTAGAGCGGGTTAAAAGTTATTAACAAGACTTTACCTTTTAGCTTTAATTACGCCGAGGGCTGAGCAAAACTTAAGCCGGCGCTAAGCTAACGCCATCTCTGTTCCTATATGTAGGTATGCCAAAGATGTACTACGTGCATATTAAGATCTGCGCTCGCTATTAAAATGGGTCAAAAGTGCTGAAGCAAGATTTCGGTTACATACTTTTGGGCTTCGGCTTGGGCTTTGACTTTGGCTTTGGCTTTGGCTTGTTGTAGCATTTGTGTATACACGGCTGACGGCTTTTGGAGCCGAGCGATTGTGAACTGCCCAATGGCCCAAAACTAATGGGCTGTCAATGTAGACCTGCGTATGAAAAAGCCCGATAACAGAACAGAACATTGAAACATTGCCAGCTCCTGCTCGCACAGGGGATACCCTCGACTCTGATTTATAAGAGCACTGAAAAGAAGCTGAAACAAGTCTTATACCCTTTGGACTCTGTGGACCAATTGGACTCTGATTCATAAGAGAACTGTAGACAAATTGCAGTTAAATCTTATTACATATAGACTTAGTTGAGCTCTTCCACTCTGTTTTCTAAGAGAGCTGAATAACAGGTGGAGTTCAGTTAATAAGAAATACACACAGAATAGGCTCACTTGAGATATTAATATTCCAGTTAACACTTAAATATTTAACTAGAATAAAAAAAATAAAAAAAAACTAAATAAATATTATATATTTATTTAACAATTAAATACTCATTATTTATTTATTTTTTTTTGAGTACTTTTTTAAATATTGCTTAATTTTTAATTATTTATTTTTTTTTTTTTAAGTAATTTTTTAAATACTGCTTAATTTTTGATTATTATTTATTTAATTTTTTAAAAGAAATTTTACAAAAATTGCCTAATTTTTAATTATTATTTATTTATTTATTTTTATTTTTTATTTAATCTTTTTTACTGTCTAAATCTTTTTAGTATTAAAGCCTAAATAATCTAAACTGTCTATCCAAGCACAAAGCTTATTTTCATTTTGCGAAATTTATGCAAAAATTATGTTTTTATAGCTTTGTTGAATTTAATAATTTGCCAAGCTACATTAAAATCTTTTAAGCTTAACAAATTTACTACAAAATTAACAATTTCAATATAAAGTTTGTGGGACTAAACGTATAGAACAGCCATAAGAAATTATTTTATTTATTTTTGGTTGGCAAGCGTTGTATAAATATTCCAACTACTCACATCTATAATGTGATATATTAAAATACATCAACTTAATAAAAACACAAGCTAAAGGTCTTCAAATAATTTCTATAGCAACATTTTATCCACATTCACTTCGACATTAAATAAGCATACACATACACTCCACTTTTATTAGAGACTATTATTTTCTTCTTAATCCGTTTTGCTTGTTTTACAGGGTATAATACATATAACTATATATGTATGTATATGTACATAAAAACATGAAAAAGCTGATTGTTGTGAAAAATTGCATAGTGCAGCGGGACAATCAGTGATGTGGAAATGCTGGTACTTAAAGCAAGGCGAAAATGGCTGGGTAATAAATTTTAGTGGCTTGCGCGTGACAAACTCATTAGGATTGACAACGACGGGTGGCGGCCAAAGGGGGGCGTGGCAGCTATATGCCGCTCGTTAACCCAAAAAGCAGAAAGCGCTCTTTGAGAGATTCACACAAATTTCGAGCTCGAGAATGGCGCCGGCGAAGGCAAAGGCCCATGAAATGTCTAGTTAAAGTGAGTACATAGCTAACATCGCCTATGCCATATGCTCTTCAGTTCGTCTGGCCCACAAATGTGTTGCTGGCCTGCTTCAATTAACAATTCGCTGGCACATCAATCATAAATTTCCATCAGTATTCAAATTGTTTGGCTGCAAAGATATTTGCATAAAACATTCCAGGCAGCCGCTGATAAATTAATTTCATTTTTTATTCTCGCACATCCACGCATACTTCTAAGCCAGAAACAATATATATATGTGTGTATGCCGTCTGCCTAGGCATTCCTTCAATTTGAATTGCCATAAATCTGCTTCAAGGCGAAACTCTTACGAGCGAAAGCCAAAATTAATAGACCAGAATTTATTTTACTTGCCGCACGGAATGCGTTTCAATTGTCAAAGAAATTTGGCACCAAATCTCAAATATCTGTCACGTTGGCCACGAAAAGTGTTATTTAGATGAATATATTTGTTGCGGCTCTTTGACTAATTAAATACGTGATTTTAATCATGGCTCATTGAACAGCAAATCCGGATAAGCATACATATTTATTGTATTGTAATTTACGGACTTACCGTAAATATTAAATATCAAATGTTTTTATTACGATTTTCTGTTTTAATGCATTAATTAAACGTTGATTTATTCATATTTATAACACTCATTTTATCACTCTCCAATAAATAAATGTATGCATGACTTTAAATTCAATTTATAATTTGCATTTGAATATTTTTTTCTGCTTTTTTTATTGAATTTTAATTATTTAGTAGCAACTTGACTAATGAGATTTTATTAAATGTGCCAAACGCATTTTTCACTATTTGATTTGCACTTTAATTAGAAATTATTATCTTTTAATTGCTTTTTTTACTTTCATTTATTTTTTTTTTTTTTTTTTCACTACTATTTTATTTGATAAATAAATTTTGGTTTTCGATTGGTCAGTTTTTATTTATATTTCACTTGGTTTGATTTTGCTTAAATTTTGTTTCACGATTATTGTATTTATTTTAACTCTGTTGTACGTGTTGAACTTTATTATAGTTAGTATAATTTTTTGTTTAGCTACTCCAGGACCCACAACACCGTTCGCCTTCGAATCGCGTTCAAGACTGTCGCCATCCTGTTAGATAAAGCGAACAGCAGCCGAGGACGCTTCGTCTGCGCTGCTGTTAAAGTTTGTTTTGGGAATTTTTAACAGCGCTGTTAAGGGCTACGAAGCTGCAGCCCCGATTGACTGATAACAGTGAGTGCTTTAACAGTGGCTGTAGCAATGGACATGAAAATGTTACACGCGGCTAGACTAACATTGCTGTTATTTTTATGAAATGGTTGTTTACATTGTAAGCCTACTTGAACGTGGTCAACATTAAATAGAGAAAAAACAAAAGCAGACTTTGTTTGATACATGACAATGTGACTTCAACAGACGTTTGCTATTGTGGAACTCATTATGATTAAATACTTCATCCAGCATCTGCATAATGCGCATCACTCATACGCAGTGTGTGGCAATGCAAATCAGCTTACACGTTAAATGGCTGCGTTTAGCATTAACGCTGTTAACGTCAAACGGACATGGTATATACACATATATATGTATATACATGCTATATATGAACATAATTGATGAGATCGGGATAAGCGACAAATGCGTGCGAGCCATTCATCATTGCTGGGCCGGAAACTTTTATGTTCACCAAAAAGACGCGGGCATAAATAAAATGGCTTCTTAGCCGGCATCACAGTTCGCTTGAAGTTCTCAAACAAATGATATATGCGTATGCTCGTGCCAAGTCTGCTTAAATATTTACGGACTTACAAGACGATAATAGTTGAAAGTCCTTAGCTAAATTTATTTATTTATGTGCATGGCATAACACATTTAAAGGCTCTCATAAATTGTTCAATTTGGCTGCTTCCTGCTGGGGCAGCAACATTCAAATTTTTGTATAGAAATTTTCCATTCAAATTGATGAAATGGCGAATAGGGAAAACCTTTTTAAAGAACATTTTAACTGTAAATTGCTTTTGCGAAATCACTTTTGAGTAAATCCAATTTAATTGTTATTTTCTTATGCTTTTCACTATGCGCAAATTGCAAATACGACAGATAATTTGCAGTCCATTCAGAATTCTGATGCTTAATAATTATTTTGCCATTGCACATTTCCAGTTTCCACTTGGCAACTGCAATGGCGGTGGGGGCGGGGGAAGGGAAACATGCTAAAGAATGTTGAATGCTTAACGCGCAATTAAGCAGGCAGACCGGGTAAAGTGCGTGCCAATAAGCATTAAATAAATATTTACCCAAGGCATGCCAGGGAGACCAGTTCGCAGACTGATGGACAGACAGACCAATTGACTGACGGACGGACGGACGGAGAGACAGACGAGCCTGGCAGTCAGGCAGTCAACCTAGCTGCGGCGCGAACGTGCGCGGCGTTAAATACTTTTGCACGTCGATGTCAGGCACCAGAGCCAGAACAACTTAAGAGGGCGACAAGCAGCTGATGATGACTCGAGCCAGAGACAGAGACAGGCAGAGGCAGAGGCAGAGTCAGCTAGACAGTCGACTGTCCATTCGTGATGTGCTTTTTGTTGACAGCATAATTACGAGGATGACAGCAAGCTGCTGGGACGCTGGAGGGCAGCGCCTGGCCGAGCCGAGCCAGTGAACAAACACAGACAAGAACTTCAACCTGAACTCGGACATTGAACAGTGAAGCTGTCAGGGGCCATTAGAGAGGCTGGCTGACCTCCAGCACGGCGCTGCTCCATTTCTTTGCATGTGTGGGCGATGCACGCAGCTGCTTTTGCGGTTGCCCATTTATTTACTGTCGCGCACAAAGGTGTGCTTCAATTATATACAATACATATATATATATATAATGCGAACATTGACCTCAGTACTGAGCATATACATATAAAAGAGGGTATCAGGAGATCAATGGGCAGTTAGAACTAGCTTAAAGAAAGGCAAAATTTATTTGTTGAGCATTTAGCAAATTTAACACAATTTAGCGTTAGGGATAGCTGCTTTTATACAGTTTCAGCTATATTTGGATCAGAGCTTAAATTGCCCGAAAGTTGTTAAATAAAAGTAAGCAAAAACCTAAAGTTGAATTTAGAAAATTTTAATAATATTTATAATATATTACACTGTATAAAATAATTATAATATATATGGAGAAATCATATCTTAAAAATGTATTTTAATTTTAATATTATACATATATTAAAATTAATATACCAATAATTTTATCTTTTTTTTGTATTTCTATATTAATAATAAATTCAAATTAATATCTTAAAAAGTTTTACAATTATTTATTTATTTATTTATTTATTTTTACCAAGAATTAATTCTAAAATAACAATTTTTCTTCAGGTTTTACAAACATACAAACAAGATTATAGCTTGAAATAATTTTAATTATCATACAAATTTATTAAAGAATGTTCTAAAATTAATGAGCATTATTTATAAGGAATTTTCTAAATAACAAAACATATCAGCGGCATTCGCAAATAATTTTATAATAATATAATAATTGCTTAAATTCTCATTTTCAGACAATAATAAAAAAATTACTAAATATTACTTTATTTATATTTTGCTAAACAAATTTTAATTTTTGCCCATTGTACAATGCCTATAAATTTGTGTATATTGGCTAGTATAGCTAAATAGCCGCATTACAAAGCAAACAAGGCCAAACAAGCAAATAAAAACCAAATCTCCCTTCTGTATGATTTTTTATAGCAGATTGCACTATTTACGAGCGGAATGCCCGATAGGGCAAAAGCATGTCAATTTTTTAACCAAACACAATGTATCTAGGGGCTATAAACCCTAATATTTTTAGATTGGTGCGCATTTGAATAGGTAAACCCACAAATTATTTATAATTTGCTATTCATTTCCACTCTCTGTGAACTACTCAAATTACATTATTGAAAATGTGCTATTAAATATCATTAATTTGACTGCTATTTATATGCATATTGCATATTTCGGTGCTCATTAAATATCGAAATTTATTATTGTGGCTGATTTATGGTTTCTAATTTTATATATATTGATTTTGTAATAGACAAGAGCAGGTATTTTATAGAGCACTGATACCAGTATTTATTCACTGCGAATATTGCTCTGAATTTATATTCAACTTAAAGCCTTAAATAGCACTCAGACGCCTTTCAAGGTATTTGCGAATGGGTCAGTCCCAACCGGAGCAATCTTGCTTGTTTAATTTCCAGCTCGTAAAGAGACTCAACTAGCCAGATGCAGTTGTGTGTAGGGTCAGCAAGTACTCAACACAGACAATAGCCAAGCCACGACAACATGAACAAAAACCACCAACAAAATTTGTAGTTGTGTGGTCAAAAGGTTAGACATGTTCTGCTATCAACTAACAAAGGGAGCCCAAACAAAAAACTAAATAAATAAACTGGGTACTGCTTAGACACACACACATACATAAACACACATACATACACATATGTATGCGCGACCTGGTGCAAATGACACACGAAAAGTTTTTGTGGGCAGCGTGGAAAAAGTTTGTCCGGATCGTCGGGCAATAATCATAATAGCAGACTCATGAAGCTAATGAAACCGCTGGGGCGTCCGCCCAAGCTGTATGCCACGCCCTCGAAATCATGATTGCAACGAACTGCTGCACACGCTGCACAAGGACAGCAGCCGAAAATAATTGGGCACCGTCTAAAAGTTATTAATTATAACTGCGCTGCCGGGCTGCCCTTTGAGGAATGCAAATGCAGCTCGTTTGGCTGCTTTGAGCAAAACTCTTGCTCGCTTGCAATTAGAGAGCATGAGGATAAGGATAGAGGCTTCTTCTGTGCATAAACGATGTGAGGGTGATGGTGAGGGTGAGTGTGAGGATGTGAGATGGGCATGTGCATGTTAGCGAATGCCATGTGTGTGTGTGCGCGCTTAACAAGTACAAATAAGACAAAGTCCTTTGGCAATTTAACACACTCAATTTGGCAAAGCAAAGCCTGCATTAAGGGAGTAAGCAAAGATTTTATAAAGAGCATAAATAGTAATTAACATAGGCTAAAGCTAATAGAAATAGCTTAGCATATTTTCAGTGGGTAATACTGTAAGCATTTTAAGTGCCTTAATTATTTTAAATAAATATTTTCAAGTTAAAAATTATATTTTTCATTAAAAAATTAAAGTAATTCAACGCTAGTAAACCAATTGATAGTAGTGATAGTATTTAAATAAAACTAAACTAAAAATATTTATTATTTATTTAAACTAAAAATATTTCACTTAATTCTTTTTATTTACTAATACCTATACTATATATAAAAAAAAATAAAAAAATAAAAAATAAATAAAACTGCATAAATAAATAAATAAATATTTAATTATTAAAACAAAAAATGAATATAATAAAATAAATAAATAAAATAAATAAAGAAAAATTAAATATTAAAAACAATATATATATAAATAAAATAAAATAAATAAATAAAAATGCATAAATAAATAAAGAAAAATTAAATATTAAAAACATATATATATAAAATAAATAATAAAATAGTAAAAAATAAATAATAAAATTTAATCTAAATATAAATTATTTTCTTATATTTTTTTAACTCAATTGCTTTATTTCTACTATTTCCAAAGCTATAAAAAAAAAACCTTCAAGCTGGATCTAGATATTAAAGAAACTGAATCATAATCTCTATCTTCAACTTAAAATCTCTAAGATAACTCAATCTCAGCTATTTTCAACTCTGATCTCAAAACAAATGAAAAACTTAGCCAGCATGAATCATTTTCAATTACTTAGACTAATTTACGAACAGATTTAGAATTCAATTTCGGCAGTTGAATTTCATTTCCGCACAACAATTATCGTGAAAAGCACTTAACAGCTGCACATAATAGAATGTTGCATTCTGCATTTCGAAACATTTTGCACAAATGTTTTTATCCACATTTTGTTCAAATTATACCCAGCTGAATTTTGCATATATGCAAATGCAGAATCTTCGCTCTGTTTGCCAGCTTGATTATATTATACATATATATACATTTATATGTATATATGTATATATAGATATGTATATATTTTGTGAAAGTGAGGGTATATGCAGCTCTTGTAAATTAAATGAAACAGCCCTGGCAGCTGGACAGACGCAACGACTGTCAGTTGTTCAATTTAAGCAGCAGCCAGTTGAGGCTTCCTCGTGTTTCGCTCTGTTTGGAGCTCGTTAGAATCTAAGCGGCAGCCGGAACGTGTCTGGAATTTGGGCAGCTGGAGTCGAAGTAGCCCCCGTCTCACTCACTCCCTCTCTCTCACACTCTCGGTGTAGCTATTTCTGTCTGTTATTTTTAAAAACTGCAAATTTGAATTTTCAAATTGTGCATTTGTTGTTATTGCAGCTATGGCCAAACAAATTTGACTGTGATTCTATTGTTTTGAATTGAAAATTTAACTATTTAATATTGTAAGATATTCACAGTATAATATATATATAAGAGCGGCCCTCGCATTGGAGCTATAAGAGCAACATTTCATGTTGTAGGTGTAAAAGCAGGAATGTCGTTCCCCCCGATGCTCGCTTTTCCTATGCTTGCTCTTTCTCCTTATTCACAGCTAGCTCTATCGCTGCTCCCTAATCCCACTCTCACCTACCAAACTGTGGAGACAATGCGAAATTGAAACTCAAGGTGACCGGATGCTCTTCTAATATTTATAAGTCCCTATATTAGAAGAAAAAAGCCGCAAGTTGCTTTCATATGAAAATTGTGTGCAAAGCTGCCGGAGGAAACTCGGTCTTATTTTTAAATGGAAATTTCAGGAATGTTTGAGCAAGCTCGAGATAGTTTTTGCAGAGCATAAGAAGTAAATTTGCATAGTCCTGCCAAGCTGCTCAATTAGCATTGCCTTTCCTTTATAATCACAATTTATTATTTGTTTATGTGACTGCGCCAATTTCTCTATAGCTGCAGCCATTAAATTTAATATAAATTATGGGAATACTTAAAAAATCAAAAACAATTTACTTCCTTCCATCTACTATTATTTCATATTCCCTCATTATTATTAGCATAAGTTGTGGAAAATTTGTGTTCTGCATTAAAGTTCTATTTACCATCACTGAGGATTTTCGTGTAGCTTTAATTTGCTGAACATGTGGCATTCTGTTATCTTCCAAAAATGGACATAGCGTCGAGTTGAACCTGTGAACCGGCGCTGTCCCACACCTCACCATTAGCTGCCGCTCGAAAGCTTGTTATCATTTGCATAAATAGCCCTGGAGAGGAGTCAGAGAATACAGAAAACAAAAACAGGTCAGCGGACTGGACTGGACCAGAGCCAGCCAGCCAGCCAGCCGACCGGCCGGAGGCTGGGGTCAACTCTCGGCGCTCGACTCTGGTTTAGTCAACCCAAATCAGAAAATATCCAAACATATGGAGCCATCGGCTTTAAGCTTATATTTGCTACAAAACTGGCGCCACAGCGAGTGGCAGTGGGAGATGCGGAGGGAAGGAGAGAGAGAGTGAAAGAGGCAGAGACAAGCACTGCTCCTGTGGCAGATGAATGTGTGGCGACAACTGCTTGTGAGGCGGGGCACCCAGTTGTCATAAAACTGTCAGCTCGTGCAGACGCAAAAAGGCCAAATCTGCGATAGGTTCAAAGATATGCTCAGAGCAAGCATGCGAAACTAGATAAAGATTTGCATATTTCAAAAATGAAATGTGTCCTTAATTGCGATTGCTATTAAAGAAAAAAGAAAATAAAAAATAAACATGTGGATATATATGAAATATGAGTATAAAATATATTTGTGGATATAAACATTTTTTTTACGACTGGAGGAAAAACTGTGCTCGTAGCTAAAGCGAATAAGAGATTGGGTATTAAGAAACATAATGAGAATGTGGAAAAAAATAAAATAAGAATCTAAAATATATGCATAAATAAATGAAGCAATTATAATAAGCGTATTATAATTAAAAAATAAAAAATAGATAAATAAACTAAACCGATAATAATAAAGAAAATACATACATGTAGGTCACAAATTAAAATAAGTAAATACTAAAATAAAAAAGCATAAATATATACATATATATACAAAAAATATAAAATAAATAAATTAATAAAAAAAATGTAAAGAAGCAAGAAATGTTTAATCTCTTAATACTCTCAATTGGCTTTAAATAAATTTGTGGCTGTAGTGAAATGAAACCAAATTATAGCCAATAATAATAATAAAAAATAAATAAAAAAAAATAAATAAAAAAAACTAAACTAAACCGATAAAAATAAATAAAATACATATGTACATGTACGCAATATATTAAAATAGGTAAATACTAAAATAAATAAAGCATAAATATATATACATATATAGAAAAAAAAAATAAATAAATGTAAAAAAATATATAATCTCTTAATACTCTCAATTGGCCTTCAATAAAATTGTTGCTGTAGTTAAATAAAAACCAAATTATAGCCGATAATAATAAAAAAAAAAAGAAAAAATTAAACTATAGCCAATAATATTAAAAAAAAAAAGAAAAAACTAAACTAAACTGAAAAAAATATAAAAAATAATAAATATATGTATATATTAATATAATAAATTATGCAATATATTAAAATAGGTAAATACTAAAATATATATAAAAAAAAATACAATAAAATAAATGTAAAAAAAAAAAATATATATATATATATATATATATATATATATAATCTCTTAATACTCTCAATTGGCCTTAAATAAAATTGTTGCTGCAGATAAATAAAACCAAATTATTATTTGGAATTGTTAATTAAGAGCAATTCGAGCTAGCAGATTATGCGGTAAAATCTCTGCATGCGCATGCATATATGCATTTATTTATGCATGCTGCGTAGTATGTCAGAGTTATTACCAAGAAATATTTTCCATTAAAGCCCGTTTCCATAGAAATGCTCCCTTTGATATTTAGCCTGCGTAGCAAGTACTAAGCATTTCTTTTAATTTGCATTTCCTTTTTAGTTACCTTAATGCAGTCGCTCGCGCGAAACACTCGCAATTCGCCGGAGTTTTGGGTGCCCGAAAACTTTGTTGCAAATTAATTTGTATTAATTGTTTTTACGTTTCTCGTGCAAAGTTTTTGGTTTACATTTCGCTTTACGCTTTACGAGCCAACACTTTGGCCAACCGAACTAGCTCCAGCAACAACAACAACAACTGACATTTTGAGCAACTAGAAGAAAAACAAGAGCAACTTTCATTAAAGCACCGCTCGTAGCGGGGGCTTGGATTGGATCTGGGCGGTTTTAGTGTGGTTTAGTGGTAACTTCTAATGAAATTCGCTCGACTTGTTTCCTGTTTATGGCACGCCCGCCCACAAACTTTGCACATTATGCAATCATTGTATTTGCTTTTGTTGTTTTTGTTTTTGTTTTCGTTTTCGTTTTTGCGCCTCAGTGGAAATGATATTGGGTGTTTTCCCATCCGGTGTGCAGCGGGTCCAGCTCCTGCTCGTCTCTGTCACTCAAATGATTAGAGATTTCATTTTATGACTGCTGCCTGGCTGCGTTTCGCTCAGCTTACTCTCAATTCGCTATTGGATGTTGCCTGTCGGCTGGTGTCTGCTACTTTTTGCAACAATTTATCAACTTTCAAGGTTGTCCGCAGCAGTTGTAAAAACTTTGCCATTCGCCACTGTCCCGTGCGCATTAAATTTCGAATTTAATCAACTAACACTTTGAGCGAGCGCGCACCAGCGCAGTCCCACTCATATTTCATTGTTGCCATAAACGGGGCGTGACCTTTGAATATTCAATCGAGAGGAGCAACACTCGCTGCTTGCTGCTCTATTCGAAGGTCACGGCGTAGCCCCGGCGGGAATGATTGATGTGCGACATTTCAGCGCAGCAAACTGGGCTCAGTGCGAAGGCGGCACGGCAACTTTTCAGACAGCCGGAAAAGCCGAAGCCCACGACCTTTCCACTTGCCAGTTGCCACTTTTCACTTTTCACTCGTCACAATAGTTCGAAATTCGACAATTCGCCTTTCTCATTAACGAACAACTTCAACGAGCACTCCGGCTCAATTCCTGATAATGCGAACATGCAATCATGTTGCGAGTCTCTCCACTTTCATAGACAGTCGTCTTAATTACGTATGTGTGAGTCGGCAAGGGGATTAATTATGCCAGAGGTCCCCAAGGCTCTAAACCAATTCAGAGACAACTGCGCTATGCAAATGTCTCAGTGTTCGCATTTATGGCGGCCCTAATAAGTGTGTATCATGTTTCACGTTTTAATGAAGTCTCGAACACAGAGCACCTTAATCATTGTGACTCGCAATAAATTGCTACGCTCTGCGAAAGTTGCCGAAGCGTTCATAACTTGCTCCAAGTCAGATTAAAATTAATACCTTTACTTGTATTTGTTGAAACGAGTCCTTACTTACGTTTGCCTGTCCTGTGGGCTTCGAAGTACTTGCAAATATTTCAACTAAATCCATTTGCTTATTATTTTATATATATGTATATACTCGTATATATGATTTTAAGGATATGTATATATGCATGAAAGTAATATTCATTCATTATTCATGAATACATTTGTTTGCATTTGCCGATATACAAATTGACAATTTATCCTGCGGGTCTCGAGTAGCTGCGAATATTTAAGGTGTAGTTGCTGTGATTAATGTCAGAAAATAAAACGCACAGATGATATCATGCATTGTTGTATTAACTATTATTAATGAATACATTTATTTCCACTTTGATGAATATATCTTGAGGGTTGTAAGTACTTGAATATCTTAGGAATAAATAGCTGCTGCGGCTAAGGCCAAAATAACTCTCATGGATTTACTTCTTGCTATATCTGTTTGTCAATGTATTCACTTATCTATCTATCCATCTACATATACATGCATCTACCTAACTATCTATCTACATGTTTATATATCTACATAATTATCTACCTATATACCTATCTATCTACCTATCTATCTATCTATCTATCTATCTATCTATCTATCTATCTATCTATCTATCTATCTATCTATCTATCTATCTATCTATCTATCTATCTATCTACCTATCTATCTATCTATATATCTATCTATCTATCTATCTATCTATCTATCTGTCTATCTATCTATCTATCTATCATCTATCTATCTATCTATCTATCTATCTATCTATCTGCCTATCTATCTATATATATATCTATCTATCTATCTATCTATCTGTCTATCTATCTATCTATCTATCTATATATCTATCTATCTATCTATCTATCTATCTTTCTGCCTATCTATCTATCTATCTATCTATCTATCTACGCATTTATTTATCTATCCATTTATTTATCCACCTTTTCGTCTTTATCTGTCTATTCAATTATTTACTTATCTATCTTTTAAGTTGTCTGTCCATCTATGTATCTACTTATCCGGCTGTAATCACCTTTTTACCTATATAACTATTTATTTATCTATTCATTTATAATTCGA
This sequence comes from Drosophila mulleri, assembly GCA_035047565.1. Lineage (NCBI taxonomy): Eukaryota > Metazoa > Arthropoda > Insecta > Diptera > Drosophilidae > Drosophila > Drosophila mulleri. The sequence continues at coordinate 16,733,851 of JAWNPK010000060.1, read as the reverse complement.
CTTATCCAATTGACAGTTATCAAAGTACTTGCAATTTTCTTTATTTAAAAATATATTTAAACCTTTTACCATGTCTCATACTGCATTTACCCGAATATGACTTTAAAATTGCTTTTTATTAATCAACGAAAATCATCTCACAAAACTCTTCGATTTTAAATTTAATTTTTTTTTTTCTAAAAAATTGTTAATTATCTCGAGCAGATTGTAGACAGTTTTCTACTTTTTTTTTATATCATGAATTGCCTCAATTTTGCAAGTGCATCTGAGCAGCTAGCAATTAATAAAGTTATATGAATGGGCCCACTTTTTGCCAGTCAAGTTTATGAGCAATACTTTGAACAGGCGCTGCATAGAGCAAAAACGGAAAACTTTTGTCATTGCCCTGGCAACACATTAAGCACTTGCTTCCCACCTCATCAGTAGCTCTTAGGGCCTCTCTTGCAGCCCCTCCCCCACTCCCCCTCCCGCTTTAACTATGACAGAGGCAACTTGAGGCTGACTAGTTCATAATTTCCGTTCGGATATGACGAAGTAAATGTTCGAAGCGGCTTGAGAGCATGCATGTAGTCGAGCTCCATCCCCCAGCCCCAGCTGGGCTGCAGTCACAACTTAAATTACATAATTTTCGTTGATATGGCTTAACATTTATTTTTGATTTGCTTTTAAGTCAAAGTGTGTAAGCGTAGATACAAATATATATACATTTATGTTTGTACATATATGTTAATGGGCAACATTTTGCCTTTTAATGAGCAGCTGAAGTGAGCTGAGTGCTGGGACGTGTCAGCCAGCTGAGCGAACAACTTGTTGTCAGCGTTCACGCCCTAACGGAAATTCATTGTCTCTGCATCATCTGCATGTTGGCATTGCATTTGTCTACTGGCACTCATTTGGCAGGGAACGCGCGTACCCTTCCCTCTCTCTCTCTCTCTATGCGCATGTGTTTGCATACATTTGACAGGGGCGCCCTGTCGGATGGTGGAGCAGTGAACTGGGGACATAGCACAGGCTGCTGCCAAATGAAGACAAATTCAACAAGCCGGCTGCCTGGCTGGCTGACTGTGTCTCATATGCACGCGTACACCGAGGCGGCTACTTAATATGCGAGCTCTGCGCGTAAACACAACGGGCACAAGCGAGAGGGGCTGCTCGTGGTCAGGCACGTTGAATATCAAGGGTCGATTTAAGAGCTAAAGCAAATGCTGAATGTATACAAAAGATTTACCAACAAATCTCTTTAGTTCGCACTAGCTAAACAGATTTGTTGGCCAGCCAAATGCAGAATTTTCATCAAATTTATTGGCAAGCGAGAGCAACAGGGACGAGACGTTTGCCCAACGTTGGCTGCACATATATATAAATATATATAGCTCTGTAGCCCAACTGAGCCTTAAGACACACTCGCTGGCGCTTACCGTTGCGCCATATGCATAATGCACCGGGGCCAATGCTGCGTATACGTAATGCCAATGCCAGCTCAACTGAACTTTAGTAAGAATAAATGTGTGCGTGAAATGAAAACACCAGCTTCACTTTATATATATAAATATATATATATTTTGTTTCTTTTATATATATGTGTGTGTGTGAGAGACGGAAAATGGAGTTTTCCATTACATTGGCTTTTGCAATCATATTGAACGAACGCTCTGTGCGCATAAATTGAATTTGCCCGCAGTCACTTATACAATGTGGCGAGTGCAACAATTGTTGTCACTGTCCTTTGAGCTGCAGAGCGCATATGGCTATTTGGCCAAGTCTAGCAGCTGTAGCCGCAACAGTTGTGGATATTAATCAGCTAAAGGACTCACTGCACTGTCATCCGCGCAGCATCCAGCGTCAGTTCGGCGATCAGCCGCATACATATATGTGTATGTATTTTTTTAGCTGGCGCCCCGCTTACTCTTCCATAAAACACTGCACTGGCTGTCTAATATTTCTTCGCGCACATATGGTGAAGTGGGTTTATGGGACAACATGTCTGTTGCATTATGTCACATGCCAGGCGAACGACGACAGTTAACGTTTGACCTTTGACTCTGCATGTGACACACATTTTAACACAGCTTGCTCCAGACCGATTGGGAATTGGCCAAAAATGGCTTTGCTGCGCGCAGCTCCATTTTTATTTTCATTTTCCTTTCCGCTTTCTAAGCAATATTTGCCGCAATTTATCAAAGCAGTTGATCTTAACTAAAAATTGGATGACTTAGCGCTGAGTCCTGTTGCTTAAATAAATTTTAGATTGTTTAATGCAGGATTTTGATTAGATTTTTTAGCACTTTTAATATGAACATTAAATATGAAAAATACTTAAATTATTACAACATAATGCAATTAATATTAATTTTAAAAATCAATTTAGTATATTTATTTTATTAAAGTAAAAATATTTAAAATTGTATTTATTTATATTTATTATTTATAAATTATAAAAATAACTAATTTTTTATAAAATATTACAATTATTGATTAATTTATATTAAATTATACATCAATTTTAAATCTCAATTTAATTATATTTATTAAAATTAAATTTTATTTACAAAACAAAATATACTACTTTTTTTACTTATTTTGAATATTAATATCACTTTGGAACTTAATTTAAAAATATAATGTATTATATAGTTTGGCTTTAAAAATACTAAAATAAAAAAAAAAGTGCTAAATACTTAAATACTTATTTATTTTATTTACTTTTGCTGAATTAAAAAGCTTAATTTACAATAGTAAAAATTAAATAAAAATTAAATACAAAAAAGTCTCGATATAAAAATAAGTTAAACATTTTGTATAATTAAAATTAGTTCAAAGCATTCTGCGTATATTCTAGTTGCCTGCCCCCAAATTGAACTAAACTGAAATATGGCTTTTAAAACTTCAAACTGTAACACGAACATCTCGATTGAGAAATCTGATTTCGATGTGTCAGCTGCACTAAAAATGCCAACCAATCACAGTTTGGTTTTTGTGCTTTAAAGGAACACTTCTATAAATAAATTCCATATATAAATTCTGATAGTCAAAGGAATTCGTTATATAAATGAATGCAAAACAAGAAAAATTAGCAGAGTTCTGTTATACAAAACATAGAACATACAATGGGAACGAACGTGACATGGGCATAAATGCCTTTTAATTGATATGAACCACAATTGTGTTTTATTTGTTTTTATTTTTTATTTGCAAATAAAATACGAAACTGGAGTATTATTGACCAGCTAGTAGATACGCTGCAAATAGTTTTAGGCAATTATTTATTTTTATTTATTTTTTTTTTTTTTTTTTTGTTATTATTTATAGTATTCTACTTCTTGTAATTTTAGTCCTTAAATATTTACGTAAAAACTTTACATGAATTTCAACAAGTTTGTTGACAGCTTTGATTGAGACTTTTAAATAAAAAAAAAAAAGATGTGCTATATACGAGAATAGATCTTCTGCACACATTTAAGATAGCCACGCCTATAAATCGTCTACGCTTATAGAGAAACAGTGCGACAGTTTCTGCAGATTAAGACATGTTTTATCTACTTTGTCAAACCTTTGGCCTGCTGCAGGGTATATAGATAAATCGATGAGCATAAAATGAAAGTCTGATTTATTAACCCGTTTGTAAAACAAACTCAGCACAACCTGTGCCACAAATCCGAAACCAAAGCCAGAGCCAGAGCCGTAGCCGTAGCCGTAGCCAAGGCTAAATTTGATTCGGCTCCGGCCCACCACAAATCGAACACCAAGAGGGATTCTTCAATGTCAAAGCGAATTGATGTCTGGCAAAAAGCCAGCAACGCAGCAAAGATTAGGCCACAAGCGGAACGTGTCAAACAGTATAAAAAAGGCAAACAAAGTAAATAAATAAAACAAAAAGAAAATACAACAAGGTAGCTCTGAAATTGAAGGAATTTGCTGTTATTTGTGCAGATGCCAGCATAAAATATTTATCATTTATCATTTTTATGCTCGCCCAATGCCGGCTCTGCTGTGCAAACAAGCGTATGCAAATTTAGTACATTCCATATGCTTTTTATTTAACTCTCGAGTTAGGCGTGAGGCACAACTATTTGTTAAACATGTGAAACGTGCCGAGAGCCGTGCACATTGGGGCAAAACTAATTCAATTTTCTCGTCCAGCTGGAGCGGAAGCACTTAATTACGTGTCAGATTTTATGGTCATTCAACAATGGGATTAAAAGCTAAATGGGAATATCAGCACCCGGATTTCCCTACCCTTGCATTAAAGATCTCATGCGATGACAGCGTATCATGCAGTCAGGCGCATCAGCTTTGGCCTCTTCATTCGATTAAATTGCAGTTATTTCAAATATTTTTGTAATAAACAGTTGCCCAATTTGTGTGCTTCAAATTGCTTTTCATTGCATTGCCATTAGGATATTCAAATATTTTTAGACACAAAGCAAATTGCGATAGCTCAATGCGGTAATGCCAAATAAATTGCTAACAAGATTCCTCATCTACAACAACAACAACAACAACAACAATAACAGCAACAACAACTTCAATTGAGGCACTCAACATTCAGCTGTGGGCCAAAACAAACATCTTGATTTTTATTAGTTGTGGGATTTGTTTGTGCGGCTGCCCGAGTTTAATTAACTTTTACAACTGCTTTGTCAACGAAATGCCAGCGAGCCAATTGAACAATCAAAATAATAACATTCAATGCGCCGAGCAAGACAAACGAAGGAATTCATTCAAAAATATTGACAAAATGGAGAAATCAAATTGCATTTTGGCTACGAAAATAATCAAATGAGATTCATTTTAATTGGCATTGCCGTTGAAATTCTGCTGAAATGATAGCAATTCGGTATACAAAAATCTATTTCTTTGATATATTTCAGCGCATAATCAGCGTATGCCATGCGATCTGACCTTCAAGTATCAATCAAAGCAATATGATTTCGATTTGATTAAAATATGGTGCATTAATCTGGCGCACGTTCAAATATGCTCTTTGAGCAAAAATCCTTTTGTTCATCCTCATGTTGTTAATAGCACTCAGCAAATCATTATTTGGATGTTGTCTAATGTGTCATTCATAATTCAGCGGCATAACGGGCGCTGTTCTCATAAAAACTCAACCAGATGAGCTCTCAAACTGAATTGAATTGAATTGAATTAAGAGCGCAGCGCAACGCTGTCTTAGCTGCCTTGAGCCCGAATATGTCAATGGGGCCCCAAAACTCATTTATGCGGGCAAGCTTTTGCATATTCATAATTTATGGTCGGTAAAACGTAACAGAGACAAGGATTATGTTATTATATATGACAAAGTGAAGACCAAATACTCTTTGCTAAAGTTTGTCAGCTCAACAAAGTTCTATCTGATATACTATATATATGTATATATATCTAATTGCTGCCAGTTGAATGAGCTTATTTTCTGTAATTGTGAGTGCGCAGCAAAAAGAGATAAACTTGAGTACTTGAGCACAATAGCGCACATTACACTGATTATATTTGTATCATGTGCTCTTATACCTATATATATATCGCTATATCGCTATATATATATCGCTAATAAATTTTATGAGCTTTTGACGATCTAGAAGGTTTATGGCAATATCAGCTGCCATTAGACATAAGATGCCAATTCACTTTGTCAAGTATATTATGAGGTAAAAGGAATTACAATTTTTATTGGCTCATTAACTGAGAATTATTATATTGTGTTAAATATAGGTGCATATCATAATTATTCAGTACCGAGTGCATGTTCTGCTCTGAAATATTTCACTGCCCCATGTTAATTGAATTATTTTTCTCATGTAATAATAGTAATACTTATATATGCATATTTTATAAAAAGTCAAGTTTAGTTTACTGCAATTTTTAAATATACTATTAGATATTATTATTAAAAAAATATTTATATTATTTTTTTACTTTTATTTTTTCTTAAATATTACTTATTAAACATTAAATAATATATAAATATTAAATAATTAATAATATTAAATAATAAATAAGAAAAATATAAAAATTCAAAAAAATATATATATAAAAATAATTTTTAATATTAATATTAAATAAAATATTTAAATAAAAATTTTAAAACAATAAATAAAAAAATAGTTCAATAAATAATTTCAATAGAATTCTAATTACTAAGGAGATACGACTCGCTAAATATATATATATACTTTTTTTATTCTCTTCACAACTCTCTCACACATCAACCCAATAAGTCAAGCATCTTTTTTAGAGAGTTCTATATTCTCTTTATGCTTAAAATAAATCTCTTTTGTTGGCCTTAGCTGCTTAGAGTTTAATAAATATCTACTTACTTATATTATCCGCTATTAGTGCGAAGAGAACAGAGTATACTCGATGCATTTAACTGAAAGGCGAATGGAAAAAGATGCGTTAGTTCAGCAGAGTAAAGGTGAATGAAAGTTAATAAATGAGAAAAATTACAAGAAATGAGACAGAGCACAAATACGACAAAATGTTAGTGTATTAAAAAAAGTCTTCAGCTTAATTCGTAAGAATTTCGTAGTATTATTGCCTTACTATGAAACTTGTACGAATTGCAATTTGGATTAATTAAAAGTAACATAATTCCGAGATTTTGTCATTTCCTTTGAAGCTCAACTCTGGCCCTCCTGCTCTCAATTTGTATGAAGAGCAATGTTTCGACAATATTCTAACTCTCTCACCTCAGTTGCACAAACTCGAACAGGTGACTCTGACTGCAAATGCAGAGCTGTCGAGGCACACGCAGCTGCTCTATTTAATTCTCATCGGATCGAAGCGCCAACTTGGCTTGATCAAGCCGTTGTGATGTGGGAACGAGAGAGAAGCATTGGGAGACTATTTTATTATTTTTTTATTATTTACTTTTATTATTATCAACTGTTGAATCCATGCACACTTGAAAAAGAAGAAGCACGCCCTCTCCTTCTCTTTCCCTTATTCATTCACCCAGCCGTTCAGTTTTGCACTCCCTCTCTCTCATTCTCCTCCCTCACCATGCACCTCTCTCTTTCTCTCACTCACAGTCTCTCTCTGTTTCCATCAATAAATCGCTTGCAAATCGAATAAATTGAAGGCCAACTTCCGCTCCAAAACCAAAGTTCTGCAGCTCCCAAAAGCAGCAATATATTAGGATTACTTCATTTTATGTACAACATAAATAATCATATGCACACAAATACATTTATAGACACATATGCATGTACATACATATATTATATGATATATATATATATATGTATATGTATATATATATATCATACTTTTGTGCATTTGGCTCTGCCAAATAAATATGCTTAGTGCATGGATAAACATTGCTTTCTTGTGGACATATTGCATTCTCTGCAATTCGCTTGCTTGCCCTGAAAAGAAATTCAGTACATTTTAGATAATTTAATACATATTGCACAATGGAATTTCTATTTATTGCTGCTCTGAAAAAGTTTCAACTTCTGCAAAAAAAAAATAAGAATTTTAAATACTGAAAAATACTTGAAAAGCGCTCTTAAAATTTGGTCTGTGCGCTTTGCTCACGCTTGACTTAATTCATCAGTTAGCCAGTCAGTCAAACTAACTGCACTTTTGGCTCGAGAAGTGCCAAAGCCACGCCCTTTCCTATAAATCTAAAAAGCACTATGCTTGCTCCTTCACCGTAGTTTATGCTGTCGACCAGAATTATGCTTGCAATAAATCTTTGGCTGCAATCTTGAATTCCTGTGCTGCTGCACAGTATTTATAACCTGCATACTCTGTGGCCAACTGCTCGAGTGGTTGCGGGAGCAGCTTGTGTGTCTGTTAGTGGTGTGTTAACAAGGTTAACAGCTCTGTGGATATCGGCCAGCAGGTGCACACGCACAGCCAGCACAAAATTAGCTACAATCAGACTCTTGTTGCGGAAATTGCTGAGCATTGACTAACAATGTTTCATTTGTTGAAGCTCTTTATCTATGGGTCGCAGAAGAGAAAGCAACAGAGAGAGAGAGAGAGAGAGAGATAGTTATATATAAGTGACAGAGAAACACATGCACAATTTATCTGTATAGCTGCCCGGATTGAGAGTATGCTGTAGTCAAACACTCTTGACTCGTGCTTACTTAAATTAAATCGGTAGAGTAAACATTTTTTATCGAAATCATCAAGCATATGGATTACGCAAATCGAGGATGCACTTTACAGACGCATAACTGTGCATCACACATAACAGTTGTTTATAAGCGCTGCCGTGTTGTCAGGCAACTACTAAGCACAAAGTGGCATGAATAACGAGCGTGTGCTGAAAGCCCATGCACAATATCAAACTGTCGACTGCACACGTACACAGGACACACACACACACATAGATAGGCAGACACACACACTCACACATAGACAGGAATACATGCGCTGCAGGCGTTCATGTGTAAAAGTTTTTGTATGCAGAATTCCACAGTTTTGTCGAGGCTCAACAGCCATAACGAGGCCCACACATTTGTGCACATATATAGATATACATATATATGTATATATATGTATATACATATATATGTGCATGTGTATCAGTGACGTGTTTGACTTTTATGAGCTCATATTGATATGATGTAGAAATTATTTTCATGGTCGCCTGACTTTCTATGCAAAATTCTAGTTCATGCAAATGGGCTGTATGTACATATGTATTGCCGACATTTCTTGATATATGTATATACCACACATATATACATGTATGTATGTACTTATATTCCATATGATTGCATAGACTAGTCATATAGAATTTAAGCACAGCAACGGCCTCTGCTCTGGCAGATAAGCTTCCGCTTTGTTATGCTTGCCCATTGGCTGCCTGCTTATATTTGATTGACTGCGTTTCGAGTTGACAGCGCAGTGAGGCAGAACCGCCAATTACTATGATAATATACGTTCATTTTGATACACACACACCCCCACACACACACATAGACAAGCTTGTGTGCTGGCATTGTCTGTTTCCTTTCTGCAAAGTTGGCACTCTCTGGCAGCTCGGGCAACATAAAGTGCCCCAAAAAATGGTCTCGCATAAAAAAGCATCAATTGGCGACACGTTACACTGACAAATTGCTGAGCTGTACCAAGGCGCAGCTGTAAAAGCGTTGCCAGCGACAGTCCTCTTTATGGCCATGTCAGACACGATGGCTAGCCAACTCCAAGGCCATGTTCGCACTGTACGAATGCTGACTTTAAATGAGAAATATGAATCGCGACTATTGTCTGGCAGGAATGGACTTGAGCAGTCACAGTCCATTTGATTTCAATGTCATTTCAGCGATTTGCTGCTTTCTAGTTGAAGCTTCAAGAGTGTCGATTAGCGCTAGAGAAAGTTTATATAACTATCAATATAATGGGAAAGTTAGTATTCATTTGATATATTAAATAAATAATAGCATATTGCGCCTTATCAATTTTATAGGTTGACAACAGTCATGAAATATTTAATACAAATTTTAATTGTATGCATAAATGCAGGGCTTATTAATTGCTTACAAATAACTTGCTTTATTTGGTTTGTAACTGTTCTTTTAGTATATTAAATAACCAGAGTTGTGCTCTAACAATTCTTTTTCGATTTTTCATGAATTAAAATCGATTTTCAACAACTATGTGAAAGTTAATTTTTTTTTATATATATATACAAAATAAATATTTTACAATTTTTATTTAATTATTTATTTATTTATTTTTGTTTAATACAAAAAAACATTTTTTGTTTTAAGCTTACTAATGAAAAGAATCAATAAATAATTACAGTTTTAATGAAAAATCTCTTAAAATAATAGTTTTTAAATTTAATATCATCACGCAATTTAATAGAAAATAATTTAATGCATTATAATTATGGCAAATATTTTTCCGTTATTAAAGAAAAATCTTTTAGCATCCTTAATATTTATGTAAAATGTGGAATATCAAATTACATTAGGTGAACAACATTCTTGTTAGCAAATTAATGGGCATTACAAAAACATCGCTGTGCCAACGAAGTAAATAAATTCTAATGAAATTCCCTGCAATATTTCGCTTAATTCCTGGCAACCTTTCCAGCGAAGCAATGCACATAAATTGCCTTAAAGTCTCAGCGTTCGCCCGTCGATATCTATGCCAAGCAAAGTACTGAGAATGTCAAAGCATTTCCAATCGAGCTGCTAAATTGCTGTCAAAAGTGCTGCATGGAATTTAATGCGTCCCCCCAGGAAAGTGTATCACTGCTCTGAGTTGTTCTTTCACTCTCTTCACTCTTGATGCTCTCTTCCGTGTTCTTTGTGTGACACGTAGCCAGCTCTCCCTCTGCGTGTGTGTGTGTGTGTGTGTGTGTGTCTAAGTTGTGACTTTGTGCAGCAGTTTATGGCAATCACAGAGTCGCAATTGTGTTGCAGTTGTAAACTAAAAGATTTACAAGCTGACAACACAACTTTTAAAATGCTGGACAACAACTCGTGTTTGGCAGCTTGACCTGAATACAACAGACTTTTGAGCGTGTGCCAATGGTTATTAGCTTTGAATGGAGACAATTTCTTGCAATAATATATATGTACGTATATATGTACTATGCGGATGCCAGTCGAGCGAGGGGGAGCTGAGAATAATAAACTGTTGTCTCTTGAATTGTGGCGGAAATTGTTAAATGTCAGCAAGCAATATAAACCACAAAACTGTTGCTCAAACGTGTCTTCCGCAAATCCATTGAAATTGTATAAAATGAACAAGAGGGCGAAGTCTATTAGTAAAACAATTTAAATTCACAATTCTCACTTGAAAAAATATATGTATATATGTATGTATACTTTATAATATAAATTTCATTACATTAATAATATATCGAACTATCCAGGCTACATAAATTCAGCTCCTCAATCACTATATTCCATAATATATTTATTCAATGTCAGCAACCATCGTCAAAAAAAAAAAAAAAAAGAATATATATATCCTTTTTTAAGCACTTTCAATCAGTTCAGACTCCATTGATTAACATAAAATGAAATGGATTCATCCGATATTAACTGCAGCTGTAAAGGGAATAAATAAAATTTCAAAGCCAACATCAACATGAAATTGCTCAATTGATATCATGCTGCACAGCTCAATATATTTTTCCATTTACTGCTATAACTATTGGATTTTTTTTGTTTGTGTGCGCTCAACTATAAAACACTAATGACGAAAATTTGAAAAAAAAAGCACTGTGCACAAAGCATAAAAAATTTCGAGTATCATACTCACAATATTCATAGCACAATATCCCACAGGAGCTGACAATTTTGTAGCTATAAAATAGCCAAATTTGCTTTGTTTTCAATAAAATGTTATATTACATTTTAGCAAAATTTTCGTTTGCATATTTCCGTGCATAAAATTTAATTAAATGGTCAGGCTACAATTTGCTATTGAAATATTTTTGGTAATTAATATATATTTCATAAGTAAAAATATGCAATAAGCTCCATATGAATTTGAAGAGTGGAACGCAGAAAAGTAAATGTTTCGATTGCGTTAGAGAGACTTAAAAATGAAAATCTAATAAAAATGTATCATAAAATGGCTATCAAAACTGTTTTCGATTCGCAAAGAAAATAAAAGCAAGACGAATGCTGTCCTCTTTATAGCTCTTTTAAGTGAGCGTATTAGAAGCTAGATTCGACGGGAGAAAATTGAATCGGATATCACTGTATCCGGCATGTGTAAGCTCTCGGAATATGTTCGTGCTTGATTGAGAGCATGTTTTCCAAATAAATTTATTTATGCTCGCTTTGACATTCAAACACACACACAATCACACACACACACACAGCTTGTACTTAAAAGCTGACGATGAATGGCTCATTGACGAAATTGAAATAGTTAAGCTCTCGCTGTGGCTCATTTATCATGATTTGGTTTAAACTTTAAGCAACTGCCGCATTGCAGATTTTCCTGGCAGGCACAGAGCAGGGCGCTGGGAAGGGAGTCAGCCAAATCTATTGAAACTTATCGCATTTGGCTTACATTTCGAACTTTGCTCTCTGATGCCGACAAACTGATTGATTCGCATTGTGCCACATAAAAAGTGACCAATGACCAAAGTGAAAACTTTGACTTGATATAGCTGATATTGATTAACGATGCCCAGGCGGGCAGTCGGGCCCGCAAACAGCTAGCCAACGATATTAAAGCAATTATAATGCACTCAATCGAATTGCAGTATAAAAGCATTAAATGCAAGTACTTAAACGATTTTTACGATTTTTTACGATTTTATATATTATATTTTATATTTTATATTTTATATTTTATATTTTATATTTTATATTTTATATATTATATTTTATATTTTATATTTTATATTTTATATTTTATATTTTATATTTTATATTTTATATTTTATATTTTATATTTTATATTTTATATTTTATATTTTATATTTTATATTTTATATTTTATATTTTATATTTATATTTTATATTTTATATTTTATATTTTATATTATATATTTTATATTTTATATTTTATATTTTATATTTTATATTTTATATTTTATATTTTATATTTTATATTCTATATTTTATATTTATATTTTATATTTTATATATTATATTTTATATTTTATATTTTATATTTTATATATTATATTTTGTATAATATTTTAATAATTTTAAATATTTCCTTACTTATATACTTCATATACTGCACATTGCTTTGCCTTGCATTGCTTTGGTCACCACAAACCAGAATCTATTTAAAATCGGAATATTTATTCGTAATTTTTGCACTTGAATGTCACTTGTCAACCGGGTCTTAGCAAATGTGCAGCAAAAGCAAGGAGCTAACTGTAAGTCTCAATTTGCACATTTAAGCCAAGGTTCATGCCAGCAAACAAGCCAAAAACATGAAAATGCGGCACTTCAAGAGCTTAGCACACATTTGCCTGACATTCACTGTGCACCACAAAACGATTTAATACGAAAGTTTTTGTTGCTTTCGTTTTAGTTTTCTATTTTTGTATTTTATTTGCCATTGCAGTCTGCGTGTTGAATCTATTTCGCCACAATGCAAATTTAATGAGCTGCACACAATTGTATTTGTACTATTTGGCCAATCTGTGTGTGCAGCAAGAAATTGTAAAATGAGCCAGAGAATAAAGCATTTGATGACAACAGTAAGACTTGTGAGCTGCCATAAATTCATGATTTGATTTTATCATCGTCCGAGTTATGCTACGCTGCAGAGCAGACGACAAAGAAACCCTTTTTTAAGAAAACAAAATAAAAAAGTATCCCAAAATATGAGACGATTTTCACTGATTATGTTTCTTGCAAAACGAAAAATCCTTCCCAGAAAATTACAATAAGATAATCGACCTTATTATGGATTATGTTGTTGTTGCTTAACGAATTTGTAATTTAAAATGTTTTAGACATAATAACATATCAATTACTAAAAATTCTCAATTTAATTAATTAAAGTAAATTATATCTTAATGTTAAAATAATAATTAATATATTAATGTATAAATATCATAAAAATATCAAAATAAATGTATGAAATAAATAAAACTTTTAATACACAATTTTTCTAATAAATCGTTTATTATAAACTTAAGTCAATTAAGTATGATTTATGTCAGTTAAATATATAAATATTAAATACATAAATGCGTAAAAAATTAAGAAGCAATAAATAAAATAACAAAAAAAAAACTAAGCTGCCGAAAAATAAATTTTAAAAATTAAATAGACATAAATAAATACATATATAAATATAAATAAAAATCATATGCTCTGCTAAAATATCCAAGCTGCATTATAACACAACTGTTAAATTGTCGATTTATTATTGTCAATATCTCTTAATTTTAAATTTCACACAGAAAAGAAAAGCAATATGCCCTGATTTTCCATTTTCAATGGGCTCAAGCTATAAAAATCTAGCATCTCTCAAACTGCTTGCTGTGTAACGCTCTGTAAAAAACAAAAATAAAATTGAGGAATGATAAAAATTATACTCAATGCCAGGCGATGCATAAGCAAGAGCAACATATGCCTCGACTTCTTAGATAACGATACAAACTGCATTCCATGCGGCAGTAATAACAAAGCAGCAAAGTTTCGAATTTGAGGCAAACAAAAATGCAAAAGGAAAGAAAATATTTGCGTATGTCAAAGTGGAAAGCAAATATGACATGCGAGTCTCTGGGTAGAGCAAATAAACTGCAACAGACGACTTTTAACTACTCACGCATACATGCAAAGCGACTGTGACTGTGTGACTGTTTGTGTGAGTTTCAGACTTTCTATATATGGCAGCACTAACAAGAAACAACTGCCATGGTATGGAAGCTAACAGCCGCTGTTCACATTGTTGTCATTTGTTCAACATGCGCTGCAGAGCGCACCGCAAGACTGGGTAGCCGCAGGAGAAGGGAAAACCTGTGTCAACATATTGCCAGAAGTTGGCGCTGTGAACATGGCAGGAGAAATGTACTCTCCCCTGCTCAGCAGGTATGCACGAATGCACTGATTAATTGAGATCAAAAAAAAAAAAACAAATATACAAATTTCGAAATAATTTTAGGTTAGTGAGAGAGTCTTTATGTTATACTCGCTCGCTGTGGCCAGGGTTGTCAGGGCTCTTATGCCAACGATTTGATCGACGGCCTGTAAGCGCAAGAAAAAAAATCTAATTAAAGTTCACATAAAATTAAGTCCAAGAATCTCTTAGTCATGCTGTTCAGGCAGTAAGACACAAGAGTCAAGAGACAAAAATAGCCAGGTCTATTAAAAAGTCATTGTCTTTACGAGCGAAGCGTGGCCATCTTGGCTGATGATATAACAGGCATGCATGGCACTCAGACATACGCAAATACCCTTTATTAGCTGCTTGTCTGATTGCCAATTAAATCAAAATTATACGCTAGACAGACGACTTGCTTGAGCCAAGCGTGCAGCAAGAGATCAAGAAATCTATTGCAGTTGTAAGGCTCATCAGGATAAGTCCGCATCTGGCTTAATAAAATTTAAATACCCTGGGAGAGTGTATAAAAAGCTGTAAATAGCCACAACTTTTCGACAAATTGTTATTTAATTGTGCGTCACAAAATGACAAAATCTAAAAAAAAAAAAAAAGGAAAAAACAACTACAACAACAACAGCAACAAAAACAAAATGAAGGCACATTAAATAAAAGATAATTAAAAGCAGCATAGCAAGGGAAGGACACTGCCACAGGATTAGGTGGTAATGGCAGGTACAGCTCCTGCAGCTGCTGCGGCTGCTGCTGCGGCTGCTGCTGCCACAGCTAAAAAGGACAGTAAAATGAATTAGGGTGACTGAATTAAAAAGCAAAGTCACAGTTTGACCAAAAATTCATTACAGACCTTAAAAACGACCCATTAAAATATAAATATATTTGAATGCCATTTAACGGCAGTAGCTGAGAAAGTTTTAGCTAAACGTAAATAATGAATAATGTGAGAATATATATAAAAAACATATATATGTATATCGTAGTTACTAGAGCAACACTGACAACTCATGCTATCCGAATGAGCTGGCATTTTAGTGACTATTGTGTGAGTGTGAGCGAGAGAGAGTGAGAGAGCGGACTACAGCAATTGCTGAGCGTAGTCCCGGCTGCTGCTGAGTGAAAGCGAGAGGGCTGCTTATGTAGGTGCTTCGCTTTGCTTGCGATAAACGAGCAGAATGAGCACTTTGAGAGTCTGAGAGAAGAGCCAGAGAGAGAGAGAGAGAGAGAGAGAGAATGGACGTACGTGGAACAAGTAAGAGCAGTTCGCAAGCATTTCGAGCGATATCGCAAATACCTGGAAGTAAAGAAGAGTTATAAAGGAAATGCTTACAGTGCTACGACATCTATATAACTAGAATTCTATTTGGAGCCTATACAAAAAAGTCTTCTTATATATTGAGCAATTTATATATTTATTTATAAATCAGTTCAGTAATGCTTCTTCTTATATTTTGAAATATTATGTATAGATGAAGTTGTTCTTGCATAGACAAGAAGTCAATTCATCATGCTTTTTCTCATGTATATATACATTTTTTTACATAGTAAATTATTTATGGAGATGCAGCTATCCTTGCATAGACAGGAATCCAATTCATTATGCTTCTTATATATATTTATAAGTATTTATATTTATAAGACTTCTAGTCTGATTTATGTAAATGCCAGATAAATGCTTGCCCTGCTCTGCAGTCAGTTTTAGCTGCCAGCTGAGCTATTTAACAACTGTGAAAAGTTTAAATGTTAAGCTGCACTTAACAGTTAATTAAGGTTGAGCATTTATTTAGAGTCATTTATGCCAAGCAAAGTTTAATGTATGCAAATTGAAATATGCAAGAATATTTGCTAAAGAGAATTATGCATTATTGTGCTGCATTTGCAACCATTTACATGTATGCTTGCAGTTAAATCAAGTGTAAAAACAATATAAAATTGGCAGTTCGTATTTACAGAATTGATTGAATCAATGACAATAGCAAAACACTTTGAGCTGCGAGGTTCAAAAGGCCAGTAAAACATTGCACTCTAGCCATACATACATATATACACATTTATATATACATACATCTGTATATGTGGTTGACTGCCAGTTGGTTTATACTAGCTTGTCTGGCTTCTGTCGCTGCAAATTGCAAACCGCTTAACGACAATTGTCGCGCCAGCAATGAGCAATCATTGCATTCAGGGCATTTAAGCCAGATAGAAGACAAGAACAATGTCCTTGGCCATGGCTGTGCCGGGGATTTGTATGAGAAATGTCTTAATCTGCGCATTTCTCTTTCAGCACGAGCAGAGTCTATTTGTTTTGTGCACCAGCCATTTGTCTATTATAGCCGGCTTACCGTTGACCTTTTTGTTAATTATATTTATTCCGAAGATAGATGGCTAATAATTAAGCTAAGCACTTAAGCTCTTAGTTAATTTCACAATAATTGCAGTTGATTCAAAGTTGCGACCACAAGCCACATATGTAGAGCAACTCAGTCTGACTGAGATTTGACTAGAGACTGAAAGACAAACAAATGAATGTTTCAATAGCATTCTAGTTTCAATATTTGCAAGTCTTTGTCAGGCTGCGGCTACCACGTCGTATGAGCAATATAGCAAACTACAATTTTAATTAACCGTAGCCGGAAATGGTTTATGGCATTCATGTGGTTATCTCAAGACTCTGATGTATATTAAATTGTGTATAGAATATTCTGTTTAATTAGACTGAGTGCAAATTTGCATATACTATGGCAGCAGCAGCAGCTTTTGCCCTTGGAATGAGTGAATGAAGTTGAGAACAATGCATAAGGAAAGATCCTGTGCCTAAGGGACTCACATGGCTATTCTGTGAATTACACATTTTAATTAATTTCATAGAAATTACAGGTCAAGCCATAATATATAAATGTAATATGTGCATATAATTCAATGATATATTCCAAACCTTTTCAGTAGCTCTACAATATACCTGCTCATATCTTTAAACCTTTTCAAAAGTCCGATTTAGGTTCCAGCTCGACAGCCAATTTATTTATTGTGCTAATCTTAATGTGCTTTTAGCACAGTGCGCACATGCACTGCATCTGTTTATGCTCTCCCTTGAGTTGTTAGTCACAAATTAGATTTAGCCCGCATCAGATTCCAATTTATGTAACGCATTTAGGTTGCTGGCTACTCCTGCTGGGCCCTCAATATGTCAGTGCTGGCAAATTTATTCACCTGATACGAGAGAGAGCCTTCTGCCAGTCGGACAAACATAATGCTAAATAAGCGAGCGTGGTCAAACAGTCGAGCGAGCAGCGAGCATGGACTAAAACCTGCTGACAGAGTCGAGGCCCAGGCAACGTGCTCACCATCGCTGGGCTTGGTGCAGGACGAGGCGAGCATAAATGAAGCTGCCCCGAAATCCACATCTTCATGATTTACGTACGCACTTTAGGTGCACATGTGGGCTGTGTTTGCCTTAATTGTTCATATTGCACCCAGTTCCACTCACTGTTGCCCCATAATCGCATGGTTAATTCTGTGCGAGTGAGTGACTGTGTGAGTGAGAGTGAGTGAGTGTGAGTGTGTGCAGTTGCCGCTATTTGCACGATTCAGTCGCTCTTAATTATGCCTATGCGGGCCCCACTCAACTCTATCATGCAACGCCATAGGCAACTTGCCACACAACTAATCGAGCAACAAACTTGAAGCTCAACTTACTTGGGCATTTAGAGGCTTAGTTTAAAGGGAAATAAAGCCTGGAAAGACAGTTCAGTTAGGCAAATCAATTTTATTAAATTAAAGTCAATTCTGATCTGAACAAATTATAATAAAATTACGTTAAATTAATAAAGCAAAAGTCTGGCAGAGCTTGTAACGAATGCATTAATATTTGCATATTTTACTTAAATTATTTTCAAGCATTGAAAATGAAATGCATAAACTAAAAATTTGTTTACTTTAAGTCAAAAACTTTAAACTCGGAACAAAACATCTAATCTAAAATTCAATGATTCCGAAGCTTTGCAAATATTCAAGTAGTTGCTTTTCTATTTAGATATTTTCAAAAACCAAAATCTTTTATACAAAGACATCAATTCTTTAAGTAAATTACTATTAAACATTAACTGAGAATAGGATATAAATAATTGTTGTATGTAGTTTAAGTTAATACTTTATTTAGTTTAACTGTAGTAGATCTTTATTTTATTTATTAATATATATTTATTTAAGATTACTTTATTTAGTAGCAAATTTAATACTAACTATCTATCATATCTTGAAGCAAATGCTTTAGTATTTAACTTGAGTTTTTTGCAGTGAAATACAACTTTTTTAAATGATTATTTTTAATTGGAATTTGTATATATATTTATATATTATTATTTATATTATATGTCAAGCAAAACCTTATATACATATATAGCTCAGCATTTCATTTGACATTTCATTTTTAACATAATATTACGCTAAACGAGCAGAGCAGCTTATGTCTGTATTCGCAGCGAAAACTTTTAAGACAGCTCGCACTTGACATATGAAAAAGTTTCTCAGTGGACAAGTGTCAATGCTAGTCCCAATCCCAAAGACACACACACACACACACACACACACACACACACACACATAGAGAAAGAGAAAGTGAGATGCGGCAGAGATTTATGGTATAGCGAGTGGTGCACGAATTTGGGTAAGTCTGTGTAAACATGAAAGCCACAGCTGGCTGGAAACCCTTTTGCTTGTCAGCTCCGCTGAGTGAGCATGTGTGTGTGTGTGTGCAGACAAGTCACGCACTTGCCGCAACGTGCAACTGGCGCAAATTACATGTTTATGTGGTATACTTTTCGGCTTGAATTAAAAGTGGCATAGCTTTGAAGCCAACTCATGCCCAGCAATTAAAATTGCCGGAAAAGAGAAAAAAGAGACAACCCAACAAACGAACAAAAATGTAGACAAAAATCAGTTTTGGTTTGTGAATTCAACGGCGGCAGCTCCAACACGTACGACCGTAAAAATGGCACAAAATGATCATCAGCTCCCACCCAAATGGCGCATTGTGGCATTTACTTTCGGGCTAAGCGACAGACATAAACCCAAGCCCGAGCACAGATCATGCAAATCATGATGGAAATAAAATATTTGCTGCTCGCCCGACGACGCACACAAACAATTTAATAAAAAACTCAAGTTGGGAAGGAAATTTACATGCTTCACAGCACTTGCCTCACAGATACTTGGCATGCCCAAGTCGACGTCCCGAGCTGCATTGAAAACGTCTTCTTTGTCTGTTCTCCAGATTACGACAATAGTTAAAGTTTCTCACACACACATATGTAAGTGAGAGTGTGCTAGCGTATATGTTGGCTTTGTCTCTTGTCGCTTAACTTTTGTCATAGCATTGTCTAGGATGCCCTCAATGTCTGCGCTCCCCCTCTCACTCTTTGCCCTCTTCCCTGCCAGGACAGCACATTTTCATTTCATTCGTGCCTTCAAAATCGAATTTGTTTCACAATTTCGTTATAGGCTTGTGGCTGCTGCCAGACAAGTGCTGGCAACCACGAACGGTTAGCGGGCTAAATAAATGTTAATAAGCTCGAGTCGTTGTACTTTTCGGGACTAAGACTCTTGTCTAATCCGATGAATACAAATAAATTATGCTGTTATTCAAATCAGACCCAGTTAGCTAAACAGCCAGACAGCTTTGGACAGCCAACAAACACAGCGCCTTAACTTTATCGAAATATTCCAAACACTTAATAGAAAAGCTGATGTTTGGAATTTGAATTTGCGAAAAGTTAACTGGCAAATAAATGCTATTCAGTTGTTTTCGTTTGCTTAATATTTAATGGTATTTTATTGCATATTTAACTAGCTCAAAGTTAATTTAAATTGCAATTTATTATAGCGCAAATACTCAGTTATTTATTATATCTAAACACTATCAAGGTTTTCAAATAAATTTACGTTGATTAAATTATTTACATTTAAAATTTAAAAAATAAAATAAAATCAAATGAAATAAAATAAACAAATTTAATATATTTCAAATTTCATTTAATTATTAATTTATTCATATATTTTTAAATGTATTTAAAAATTTAAAGATACATATATTTTTATTTTATGAAAAATTAATTGAAAAATAAATAAAAAATTTGAAAAATTCAATGAAAACTTTATTATTTTTATTTAATATATATACATAAAAATCCTATAACTTATTAAAGCATTAAAAAAAATAAAATTAGATAAATAAATAAATAAATTAAATTAAATAAATTATATACATTATGGCATAAATAAATCAAGTTGGTTTAACACTTTGTGAGCATATAAAAATTTAGATAAATTTATTGAAATTAAATTTTATTTAAACAAAATTTTATTGTTAAATATTGCATATTTAATTACAAATTAATTATTTCCTATTTCGCTTGTATAATAACAAATTTTGCGCAACCTTTTTTATTTAAAAGCTTTTTTAAGATTTTTAACAACATGTAAAGTCAACTTAATTTGATGTAAAGATGAATGTACCAGACCAGACCATTAGCAAATAAATTGTAGGACTATAGCTTGAACAATACAGTATAAAATATATTTAGTATGAGCCGACAGCGTGAAGAGTGTAAACTCACTTTAAAAATAAATTAAAATTAATGGGAGCTGCAATAATTTTCTGTGAAATCAACGAAATAACTTTCGTGTCTGGTCTATAAATATAAATTTACAAATTTACAAATTTATATTTACCCATTTAAACGAATCAGCATCAAATTAAGGATATCAGCGGACAACTTGCAATATGCAAATTGTGAATCTTTCAAACAACAATGGAATCATATTAACGCAGACTATGTAAAGCGGACAACAACAGCTAACAGGCAACAGCTAACAGCTAACAGCCAACTGCCAACTGCCAGACCAAATTTGAATCACACAAGGGTGAAATATTACACCTGCGGTGAATATTTCATCGTGACCTCATTTGCGACTGGCGGAGTGGAGGGGCAGAAGGCGGCGTACAGGGCAAAGTTCAAATCAAATATACAATTTCTTGCCCAACCAAAAAACCAGAAAAAAGCAATCATTACCAAGCATAGGCGGGCGAGGGGCGTGGGGCAAAAAAGGTGCGAAAAGTAGAGATAAAATATGAGATAAATGTTGAATACATTTAGATTGAGTGCAAAGAGGCGACGGAGGAGGTAGGAGGGCGGTAGGGCGTGAGAGATATTATAGCTGGCTGCGCTATATAGGTGCAAATATGCGTGTAATCAGCTTATTTACGCATGTTTATTATATGTTTACAAATATTCAATTTGTAGAGTTTTGTAAATTGAATTTAAGAGCATGGTAAACAAGTTTTTATTTACTTATTTTATTTATTTTCTTTTTAACTGGATCCAAGTGCTTGTTGGCAACACACTTTAAGTTTTAAGCTCAAATTTAATGCAAATTTCAAGCGCACCAAATTAACAATTATAAGCGTCGACTTCTCATCGTGCAATTTACATAAATTTTCGCAACTTTATGCGGCTGAGCCTCGTCGGCCTCCCTCTGTCAACCCTTCACTTAGGGCGCTTTCAACAGCAGCATTCCCATTTCTCTCTCTCTATCTCTCTGTCTCTCTCTCTCTCTCTCCTGTTTCTTTTGCCCACTCACTCCCTCTCACTCTCGCCGTCTGTCATTCTGTGTGGCCATTGTCCTTGTTGCTTTTGCTTTTGACAGCCTTATTTACCGTGAAAATACAACTTTTTCTTTTCTTTACTTTCTTTCCCTCTCTCTCTCTCTCTCTCTCTGTGTTATTTGAGCAGCGCCAACTGGCATCACTTTTTCCCCAAGTGGCTTGTTTGCTTATAGAATTTACAATTTTTTGTACACCGACCCAGCTCAGCTGTCTTCCAGCTGAAAGCAAATGCTGCACGGCAGCTTAATGCTCGACAGTGCAGCAACTGCTGCAGCTACTCCGGCAGTGCTTATAAATCTGGTTATTTTCCCCATATATTTTAAGGAATTAGTACGTGCTACCTGGGCGTATGCGCATTACGCAACCATATAGAGAATATATATATGCAACATTAAAATGTTTTAAATAAGGAAAGAAATGAACTATAAATAAACTTACTTTTCAGTAATGTTATCATTAATATAAATAAATTTAATATAAATAATAGTTTATGGCAAAGTTTAGGGTCAACAGAAATCATTAACAAAGACTTCAAATATTTTTCTAAATGATAAAAATCAAATATTTATATTACAATTTCTCTTTAAAGGCTTACATTAAGTCTTATTGCTTGAAGAAATTATCTAAATTAGATTTTTGCCCTTTTTCTTTTTCTTCGTCTTCTTTTTATTTTCATTACATTAATTTCAAGTACAATTTAAATGTAAATTATGAGACGTTTGTTTTTATTTCTCTTCTTTTATTAATTTCTTTTCTCTTTTCGTATTCCAAGTATCAATTTGTTCTTTTTTCAATTCTTATTTCTATCTCTTTTTGAATTGCAGTTGATAAGATTTGAAATCGATTTTTTTATATTTTACTTTAAATATATTACTTCTGCTTGATTAACTTGCACATCCTTTAAATTTGAATGCCTGAAAATCCAGCTAGAACCAAATGATTTGGTCGTACGTTTTGTTGCCTGCTTCTCAATAATTTTAAACCAGATTGCAAATTAAGTCGAGTGCCTGCAGCTAATTTCAAGTCATTTTTCGTGCGCGGACAAGCATGACAAGCCCGTCCTGGCTCGGTTCGTCCCGGTCCGGCTAATAATTTCGAGTAGTTTATTTTCGCGCAGCAATTAGCGCTGCGAGGATAGGAAGCTGCTAAATAATTTCACGACTGATTACACAGAGGACACCAAAACAGCCGGAATATTCGGAATATTCGTAATTGGAAAACGATGTCGAGCAGCTGTCCGTTCCGTACTCCAGTTCCGGCTGCGTGCGACGATGGCGACGCTGTTCAAGTTGAAGTTCTTTCTGCCGCTCCACACTCGACAGCTGATTAATTAACTAAAGGCAAGTCAAGTGAATGGCAAAGTCATGCGGCAGAAAAACACAAAAAGCAAAAAAAAAAAAAAAAAAAAAAAAAAAAAAAAAAAAAATGAAGCCGATTTAGGTCAATCCAAGGAAAATGAGCAAAACATGGAGATAGACAGAGCTAGACAGAGCTGGACAGGGACATAAAAGAGAGGAACGATCCGTTAATTAATTTAGCAAGTCTGTGGCACTCGCATGCAGCTGACATTGTTCCAACTTCATTTTTGCCTTTAAAGCTACAAAAACCAAAAAAAAATATATATATAAGAAAAATAAACATAGCAAAAGAGAAAAAAGAATCCACACACACAGAAAAACCGCAGCAGACTGTAAAAATTCAATTCAGCAATGAAAGCCAAGTTTTTCCTGTATTCATTCGCCCTAATGGCAAACAAAAGCATATCAAGGCAATGAGCATGCTCATGCCTTTAATGCCCAATGCTGCCACAAGCCCCAGCTAACACACATACATACACAAAGACATCAGATAGTGTTCACTCTCGGTGTGTGTGTGTGTGTGTGTGCGTGTGTGTAGGCCTTGGCGCCACTTAAATGTTGCGTATGTGGGCTAATATAAAAAACAAGCCATATAAAATATATATAAAAGTGAATATATATGGATAATGCAGTGGCGTAGCTCTTGCTCTGAGAGCATAAAGCCAAAGGGGATGGATATACACGCATTATTATATAAATACTTGCGTATATTACATACCATAAATTATATATACGCCATTAAACATTATTCCGAGAACTATTTTGATTAATGTTTTCATTATATATAAAATAATGAGCAAATATATAAAATATATTCAAATAATAAAAAGTAAATGTATACCTAATTTTTTAAGTAATGAAACTTTTGTTGTTTAAACAAAAAAATTTTTAAAATAAAATAAAAAATATATATTCATAGTTTATTTATTATTTTGTATGTATATAAATTTATTACCAAAAACTTCTGCTGAATATACAATATATTTATAAATTATATATGCGCTTTTTATTATTTTTTTACATTTACTGTATTAATTATTAATTTATTTTATTAATTTACTTTATTATTAATTTACTTTCTACTACATATACATTTCTATTTTGATATATTATTTATTATATACATATATATATGTTACGTATATATAACTGTAAATTCTATTTATTTTTTTATTTTTATTTTTTATTTCCATTCCATTAGAGCTCTACTATAAATAATTAAAACACTGAGCTAATAATTTAATAAACAGCTTTCAGGCCAATTGCGAATCGAATGAAATCAAAAATTAATGAATTCACAAAATTCAAGTAGAAAACTTAAAGCTGAGCCGAGATAAGGTTTTCACTACGCAGCTAAGGCCAAGGCAACTCATGCGCTTCCCCATCGATAGAGCCCCCTTGAGGGCAGCTAGCTCCCCACGTTTGGCGCTGGCGAAAACTGCTTTTCCCATTTGCCAGGCTGACTGTGGGCATACTTACACTATAAATAAGTGCCACATGCCCAGCATTTGTATGCTGTTTTATTGCACTACGCTAAAAGGCAAAGCAAACGAAGACGAAAACGAAACACTAGAAGAAATCCAAGTCGGGACCATGGCTCCAGTCCCTCTGGTTATATTGGAGTTGCTCGATGCCAAAATGGTATTATGTGCCACATTTAACGCCCAAACAGCTAAACATTTCACTCAGATACTATCATTTATTTTGCCATCCACTCGCGTATTGTATTGTTGTCTCTGTGCGCTGAGTATATCTCAATATTCTTTAGATTCCAATTTCAGTTGCTCGACGTGTAACTGTCGCTTGGCTATTTTATGCAATGCAATAAAAATCAAATGCTTTGTGTGTAAGCCTTTCGATTTCGTTTGTGCCCTGACTCAAGTTTCGATTGTACCTGCGGTTGAGTGCGATGCCAGCTGCAAATCGATGCGCAGTCGTAAAATGTGACAAATTTACTGCATACTTTTTGGGGCGACTATATCTGACTGTGTGTGCGTGTGGGTTCGTTTGCCTGCTTTGCCACATTTTTACACCCTTTTGATTGGCCTTCGTGCAGATTAAAGCCATATAACGAAACGCGTAAATTTTACGCTTGTCATGGCGTAAACGTTCAACAGTGCGTATGTGTGATGGGCTCTAATTGAGTTTGCATTAATTATTTGCGAATATTACAGCGTGTAGCATAGCCGTGCAGCTTTACGGATTATGCAATGTGGCCGACGACTCTTTCATAGAGTTTTTAGAAAATCAGCATAGCTCAGCGCGCAGTGGGCGCTTTACAATTAAATGTTAATGAAGTTAATTACGCGCAAATTTAATGACGACAAGCTGACCGAACGAGTGCACAGCAGCGGATCAGACAAAATAACTAAAACCAGGTTTTTTTTTTACTTTGTCTGTGACTTGGCAAAGGTAAATAAGCTGAAATGTTGCGGGAATTTATTAAAATTCCATTGCCCGCAATCAGAGCAATGTAAGAGCGTTAAATTTTACGAGTTGCCATAAAAACAAGCCGAGCCGGTCAGCAAATGCCTCACACACACACACACGAGCAGACTCCTGTTAAGTGACGAGGTCTAAGCTCTGTTGCAAGTGAATGTGGAGCTCAGTGGGGCGTAACACAACAATAGCCAAGTTGAGGCTCTTCAAGCCCAGCCAGAAGTTGGCCAACTCCCGAGCGACGCTGGCCAAACAAACAGCCAACAAACTGCAGCTGCACCGACCAGGACCAGACACTCAATGCCCCCTGCACTTGACATTCAAGTGCAAGTGAATCGAAGCGCTGAAATGGCTTTAGTGTCGAACCGATTTAGTGTCTAGCAGCGCAGCTCATGACCCACTTTCATTGGCCAAAAACTTGCCGCCCTCACCCCCCACTGCAGACACTCAGACGTCGATGCGCAGCACACAAAAATTAATGAAGCTTTGCATAAAGTTTACTCTTCTCTGTTTTTCTCCTTTTCTCTGGCGAAAGTCTGTCTGCGGCCTTGGTAGCTCACCAGCAAAGACTAACCTTTTTATTTACTTTAGAAAGTATTTCATTAGACAGCACAATGGATGGCATTTAAATCGTACAGAAATTTAATGTGTGCTCAAGTCTTATAATCGGGATTTGTTTGCGTTGCAGCTGCCTTCGAGTCAATCTAGTAATTATATAAATATGGGAGCTTATAATAATGCTGTTGATATGGTAATTATCTGAATATGGAAGCTTATAATAATACTGTTGATAATGGCTCAATGCTCAGGTAGGGATAATTAAAATCAACTAAATAAGCTGCTTGGCTTATCTTAATGCTTGCAACTTTTGTTGGCTCTGCTTCCTATAATTTAATCTACTCCTTGTTTACTTCCCATCAATATGCATTTAAATAATGGGTGAAAATTTAAGTGAGCTGAAAGGCCTACGTGTTGAAGCATGTTGATGAAGACCGCCTTCAAGCTGATTGAACTGTTATTTATTTACACACTTGCACACATTTGGCAAAAGTCCTGATCTAAGAGCAGACTGCTGTTGTATAATGAAATATAGAATACAAAAAAAATAAATAAATAAATAAATAAATATAAAATAAAATAAATAAACATATGAAAAATGCAACAACAAAAAAGGTTTGAATAAATCAATTAGAGTGGTAACTCATTTAAATGCATCATAATAATAAATAAAATAAAATAATAGGAATAAATATTGTATAAATAATATATAATATATATATATATATATTTTATAAATAAAATAATATATTAAAAGAAATAATCAAATATAGTGTTAAATCATTTGAATATATAATAATAATAAATAAAATAAAATAATATAAATAACAAAATAATATAAGAATACATCAAATAAAGTGTTTAATTATTTGAATGCATAATAATAATAAATAAAATAAAATAAAATAATATATAATATATATCATATAAATAAAACATAATATATAGATTATAAATAAAAGAATATAGTAGAGGAATAAATAAAATAGAGTGCCAAATCAAATGAATGTGATGATTGAATGCATTACTAAAAAACTATCATAAACACTGCTCGCAAATAAATGTTAAAGCTTTGAATTTAGATAAACGTTAAGAATCTCTACACACTACACACACGCTCTGAGCGAAAGCTTTCGTGTTTTTTCTCTTTTCGTCTTCGGTTGCGTGTTGTTCAATAAAGAGCGTCGTTTCGGGAGTGATACGATTAACGCTCGCACTAAGTGAGGGATAGCCGAAGTCATGGCAAGCAGTCTTCACTTTCACATACAGCTGCACACCCTCTCACTCACGTGGGCTGAGCAGAAACGTCGCTTGCACACCAACACAAACACAAACGAGCTTTTGCTGCATTGAGCTCAACAACGAGAGCGGAAAGGCCGAAGAGCACCGACTGTGCTTGATCGAGCTCGTTGAATGTCAAGCTGAGAATAACTTGATCGATGCTAGAGAGCTCTGACTATAAATAGGGAAGGCTTTGGACTTCGATACGTAGTTCAGTGCTCGCACACGGTGTGCTTACATTCCCAGTGCTGCTAGATTTATTTTTGTATGTATTAAAAATTGTTAAATTATATATATTAAAAAGAAAATAATAATAATAATAAAAATAATACAAATTTTCCATTAATGTAACGTTTATTCTATGTATGCTATACATATAATTATTAGCTTTGCTTGAATGTAAAAATATATTAAATTGCTACTAAAGATAGCAAAAAAACTTAATAATATTTTTAATTAATTTATGAAATAAATTTACATAGCCTAACAGACTTCTAGAATCATTTTAGTATTCCAAATTTTGATTATTCATATTTACTTTTTTTCTGATTATTATTATTAAAAAAAAAAAAAGTAATCGTTTCGGCATGTCATATAAAAATTGTTTGTGCAATCCGTACCCGGATTTTGCGAAATTCTCTCTGCCATCACTCAGCCCCACTCTTCTTTCCGCATTCAATCTATAGCTGAGTACGTGCCACGTTGTAATCATGAATCTCGATTCGTTTGGCCAAACTGGCTGCACGAGCGCTAATTGTAAACCTGTCCATGCTGTGGCAAAGGAATGCGACTGAGATCCTTTCAGCGCTGTCGCAAGTGCGGCAAACATTACACGGCACGGAAATGCAAATATTTACCGTTTTGTGAGGGCGGGCGCACTGCTTCAGATTGCTTCTTCGTCTCCGGCAGCGATTGGAATTGGAATTGTATTTGGAATGCCGTGAAAGGCGTGGCATGACAACGCGCTCGGAAATCACGCAGCTCGTGTACTACATTGAATTTTAAATGAAGACGCGACTCATGCAGAGTGCAAAAACAAAAGGGAATTATTGCAAACGGATGGGCCTGACCGCATGATACTCGCTTGGATTTGCCATGTGCCTTTAAAGATTCATAGATCTATCAATGCAGGAGGTTAATTTTTATTTTAAATATGTTATACGTTATATGTACATACATATATTAGTATATTTATATATTCCTATATTGCAACAACTAATATACCCTCTTCACTCTTGTATCTTTCAGAAAAAAAATCAAAGGACGCCGCACGTGAATCTGTTCGAGGCGAGGCTGTCAGACCGTAAACTGTGTCGGAGACAGCGAAAAGCACGCACGGACCAAAGCCCCTCCATGTCAAATGATATGTTTACGGAAGTGCAAGACAAAAGAAACAAAGCACAAAGACTTTGCCCACTGTTTGAGACCACTCGAGCCGGCAGCACACTCACTCACTCTCTCACACACACAGACAACCCATGACCACATTCAGGACATAATTGACGACGTGTGCGCGTTGCCGTTGGCGCCGCCTGCACATTTAATGCTTATGAAATTCTCAGCAGCACTTTCAGCTGTATAGACATAGTAGCATACAACCAATAAGCGCGTCCTCTATGCACAGCTGAGCCAGGCGCACCACCAAATTATCAAACACGTAAAATTAGGAAAGCGAGCACAGACGCTGTGAGAGTGAGCGGCTAAGAGATACCCAGCATAGGAATTCAGAGTAAATTATATGTTTGAAATATTTGTCGAACAACATTTAAAGTGACTAAACTTTTAGCAGGCAAATAAAAATATAAAAAATATATAAAATTTTACGTAAATATATATAGAAATTTCTTGCTGGGAATTCAGGCTAGGGTTAGTTTATTAATGAGCTTAATTTATATTAAGCATAGTTCATTATATAGTCTAAATTCAAATTTTCCTTTTTACAATCAGATGCAAACTGTTTAAATTCCACAAGGTATATTGATTTCTTCGATTCCTACCTTAACATACGCACTCTACAGCCAATAGACTCACTCCGTATACAAGCGTACAGGGTACAACTGCAAACCCTTAAGCAAATTGGGGCAAAGGAGGAGCCAAAAATGTTGCACACATAATATAAAATTTATTAAAAAACAAGTATGAGTGCCACACGGCAAATTGGTTGACTAAGAGATATGCTCGACCTCATTGAATTTCTGATTTCTCATCTATGCCAAACATTAAAGCAAGTCAACAGATATATAGTTACAAAATACAAAGCAAACGTTGCGCACTGTTCTGCATTATGGCAAAACATTTCCTCTTAATTTTTATTGTTTTTACATCAAATTTTTTGACTCTAACAATATTTGCACACATTCGCTTCAGTTAACAGTTAAGTTATGCTCGCAGCACAATGTCCTTGCATTGCATTTACTTATTGTGAACAGAGAAAACCCAAAAAAGAACACGTAAGTACGGCCGGAAAAGTTTTTGAAAGAACAGCAGCAGCAGCAGGCACTCAGTGCGGCAAGTTGCATTTCATATTCTGTTGTTTTACGTTATGTGAGTTGCTGTTCAATTTGTAATTTTTACGAGCTGCTGCTGCAGCAGCTGCGAGTTAGCTGCGATAAGGCAACGCATGATGATGTTGAGGGTGTTGCACTGGTAGTTGCAGAAAGTGCACTACCATCACGTGACAAACGACAGCAGCAGCAGCACAACAATAACTCTCAAACATGCACATACTTGTTAGGGCTCACTCATGTTACACAAATAGTTTGGCTAACCAGGATATCAAAAATGAGAGAGAGAGAGAAAGAGAGAAGAAGAAGTTTCGTATGTTGGCACTTGTGACCAGAAAATTGCATTTTAAATGCTCAACTAAGTGTGAGCGAGCACAGACTATGAAGAATTTTAAGCATACTTGAGTAAACGGAATAGAAGAGCCCAAAGAAGAGCTCTCTAGACCAGACAATACTCATACGCCGTGTAGAACTGAATTGAGCAGTGTTATATGTACACACAATAAATATTTCACACACTTCAGCAGGGGTTCAGCTTGGGTTTTACTTAGTCAAATAAATGTTTGAATACATATATACTGCTCTAGCAGCACTTTCCCAACGAACTGATAATGAGCTGAATGAAAAAACTTTGTAAATGAGCGTATATGTATGTACACCTTGCATTTTGAACAGGCTATATTGAAAATTTAATAAAAATACTCACATTCTGTTATATATTACGGAAAAATACCACAAAAAAAAGAGGAATCAACTATGTAAATTAGAATTTGATTTAGATCTGCCCACGTTTTGTTTTGGTATTTTTGCTTTTGTTAAATGTTCATTTAACTGTCTATCTCATCTCTGTTTTATACACATTTATTACATGCATACTATAGTGAAATTGGCACGCCTTTGACTGCATGTTACATACAATTTCACAAAATTATTTAACCCTTTATAAAAACATTTTTAATGGGTTCAGGGTTTTAAACGAAAGCAAAAGAAAGCAAGCAAGAGCCAAGCCTTCGACGCACAGTAACGAAATATTTCGAAATAAAGCAAAAAAAAAAAAAATAAAACATAGTTGAGTGCTAAGAGTCAGGCATATAACTCGTAGGAAATAAAACTATAAGCCTCTTAAAGTTAACGTCTCGTAGCAGAAAATGCATTCCTTTTTTGATGGTTTCTCTGAGAGAGAAACTCTCTGACTTAAATCCGTAAGTCCTTCAAAATAATGGCAAATTCACTATAGAATGAAAATGGGTTTTAAATCAATTTTTCAGGAATAAGAACGCTTCTTCAATAAAATTAAAAAAAACAAAGCTTTTTCTGCTATTTATAAACAAAATTTTGCAATTGTAAATCATTTTCTGAGAACTCAACTTTGTTAATCAACAATTTTCTAATTGAACAAAATATCCCAGCAATCAAAGCATTTTCTCATTTACTTTCACGTAACCCTGCCAAAATGAAGTAAGCAAAATATTTTGAGCTAAGATAATTTTGTTTGCTCAGATCATCTTTTGCTGATTCAGAATTTTTTTTATTTCCTTGTGAAACAGCTTTGAATGCGCTTGTAAGCTCTCTGGGGCATTTGCAGTTTCACGTTGTGAATCGCTGCAAATGTGTGCGTTTTATGCCTTACTACTAATTGAATTTGCATTCGCATTGTTCGCTGTTGCAGTTGTAGTTGTAGTAGTTGCTAATTAGCAGCAAACGTGCACTAATGGAATGCGTTTTTCTAAAGTTACCTCCAGTGAGAGTCAGAAACAGGCAGATAAGACGAGATTTATGATAATGTGAGGTCATGTTCACGGCATGGAATTAAAATTAATAATAATAATAATAATATTAAAAAATATATACATTATATATAATATTATCATTTAATAAAAAATTCCTTTAGTTTAATTTGTATTTAATAAGAGCGTATAACTAAATATTTAATTGAATTACAGAACTTCATATTAATTATTAAATAACCTACTATTATTGTAGCTTTCAGTAGAATAACTAAACTAAATTTTAAGTTAATTTTTAATTTAAAAAAAATTTGAAGTTGACCTAGAGTTTGTTCGACTTTGACGCCAATTTAATTAAACGTTTTATTATCAGCCAGTTTTGTTTGGATATAAGCGTTGACTTCAAATTCAATGCAGCAGCCACAAATAATTCCAATATGCTGCCCAAAATTGACTTTTTATTAAGGCTGGCCTAATAATCTCAAGTGCTCGACTATACTATATGCGAGAGTCAAGAATCTCGATGCGCTGAGTCAATAACAATAAATTCGGCTGCCTCACATCAATTTCAGCCCTGAAGCACGCAACCAAATATATATATATATTTTTTCTTTTATACATAGTATATATAATAATATATGTCTTATGTGTCTGTGCAATACGTTGGAGCTATCAATAGTAGCTAGCACTCACACGTGTTCGTCATAAATTTATCTGCACGACCTTTCCAGGGCCGCTTTTCTCTCAGTGCACTGCTCAGAATGTTTTATGTAGCACACAATTAATTGCGGGTAAGCAACGAAGTGTTTGACTAAATGAATGAATGAATATGTTTATGTGAACAAATGAAAACAACCCCAAATAAATACACAAACAATATATTAGATATTTATATAAATATATTAATAACATAATATATTATTCAAAGCTTCTCAATGGAACACAATCTGATATTAAATAAAATTCTTGTCATGTTATATTTTTTATACGTTTCCTTAGACAAACAGACATTTTTTGCAGCAGCACATTTATCAGATATGTAAAAACAACTTTTTTGCTTCAATTCCCATTTCATATTTTTCAAGTGGTTTAAATTTCTCAGGGAGATATCATTTGTTGCGAGAGGGATATGAGTTGGGAGCTGGTGGCAAGGACAGCTGTGTATTAAAATTCACAATGAAAAAATACTTATAAATTTAAGAGGTTTTTTTTGTTGTCTTCAGTATGATTCGGTTTATTCAAAAGCCATCAATCAATCATAATACATTAAAGACAATTTGACGACTTTAAGCTCTGTCTCTTGCGACATTCAAGTTTTGATTAGTTGAATCATTAATCATTGCACAAAAACATTTATTCATTCATTCGATTATCATAAATCCAATAAGGGACTTTCAAATCGTAATCAATAGAAGATTACTAATTACCTGCTCAGATCTGTCAGCAGCCTGACAAGAGTCGACAGATACAGATACAGATGCAGATACAGATACAGATACAGATACAGATACAGATACAGATACAGATACAGATACAGATACAGATACAGATACAGATACAGATACAGATACAGATACAGATACAGATACAGATACAGATACAGATACAGATACAGATACAGATACAGATACAGATACAGATACAGATACAGATACAGATACAGATACAGATACAGATACAGATACAGATACAGATACAGATACAGATACAGATACAGATACAGATACAGATACAGATACAGATACAGATACAGATACAGATACAGATACAGATACAGATACAGATACAGATACAGATACAGATACAGATACAGATACAGATACAGATACAGATACAGATACAGATACAGATACAGATACAGATACAGATACAGATACAGATACAGATACAGATACAGATACAGATACAGATACAGATACAGATACAGATACAGATACAGATACAGATACAGATACAGATACAGATACAGATACAGATACAGATACAGATACAGATACAGATACAGATACAGATACAGATACAGATACAGATACAGATACAGATACAGATACAGATACAGATACAGATACAGATACAGATACAGATACAGATACAGATACAGATACAGATACAGATACAGATACAGATAC
The DNA here is from genome assembly GCA_035047565.1 of Drosophila mulleri. NCBI lineage: Eukaryota > Metazoa > Arthropoda > Insecta > Diptera > Drosophilidae > Drosophila > Drosophila mulleri. The sequence goes on along the minus strand of JAWNPK010000060.1, from coordinate 16,699,675 downwards.
AGATACAGATACAGATACAGATACAGATACAGATACAGATACAGATACAGATACAGATACAGATACAGATACAGATACAGATACAGATACAGATACAGATACAGATACAGATACAGATACAGATACAGATACAGATACAGATACAGATACAGATACAGATACAGATACAGATACAGATACAGATACAGATACAGATACAGATACAGATACAGATACAGATACAGATACAGATACAGATACAGATACAGATACAGATACAGATACAGATACAGATACAGATACAGATACAGATACAGATACAGATACAGATACAGATACAGATACAGATACAGATACAGATACAGATACAGATACAGATACAGATACAGATACAGATACAGATACAGATACAGATACAGATACAGATACAGATACAGATACAGATACAGATACAGATACAGATACAGATACAGATACAGATACAGATACAGATACAGATACAGATACAGATACAGATACAGATACAGATACAGATACAGATACAGATACAGATACAGATACAGATACAGATACAGATACAGATACAGATACAGATACAGATACAGATACAGATACAGATACAGATACAGATACAGATGCAGATACAACTACGAATTCCAATCGATTGAACATATTTTTGCACTCAAGCTCCCTGCCAGTAAAGTTCGGCAATATATTGATATTTACATAAACTTTACTGCAATATAAACGTATTTTTCGTCTTTTTCTTCCTGGCAACAATGTTTGCAAGTTTTATTATATTTGAATAACTTCCCCGTTTATCGTCCGATCGATACGGTTATCAAATGGCTAACTATTTTGTATTCATGCTGCAACAAGTGAAGACATAAAATTAAAGTAAATTTACATTGAATGACGTTGATGTTGCCAAATGATATATAAATACAAACTGATTGTAAATAAACATTTTGTCGATTAAGAAATATAAAAAAAAAAAAAAAAAAATAAATAAATAATAATAACTACAGATCAAATATGTATATACACAGAATATACATATATAATATGTATTAAGCTGCAAAGCACTTGCACAAAAAATATATAATTTGCTGAGCATAACAAACTTTTAAATAAATACTATATTGTTTTGTATAAAATTTATATACAAGTATTTTCTATTTAAATCATAATCAATTTATTTTTGAAATTATTCCAAGATTATTCCAAGAACTTACCAAAGTCACAAAAGAAAGAGTTTATAAAACTGTTAATTAGCTTCTTGATATATATTCACATTGAACACTCGATAGTTCATATTTATATATTATTTATACTTATTATGTTATGTATGCTTTTTGTTCTCTGTTTATTTATCCACTGAACTCACTCACTTTGCTGTCGCATTCGAGGACAACGAGCGCATAATATCTTTGCATACAGCGAAACTCACAAAGGATAACGCATCATAAACAAACCGCCTCGCAAGTGGGCGAAAAAAAAGACGCCGCTCAGCGCTTTGCTTTATGAATAATTCCATAGGCCCGATTTTGCTTTTGACAGTATTTGCTTACGTCCTTTTGCATAGGAATACGTTAAGACGAATTACGGCAACAGCGCTGCGCTGCGCTTCCGTTCCACACTCACACACACACACACACGTCAGACGATCACGCGGCTACGCTGCATACTGAGCGGCGGCGTGCGCTAGGGTCCCGCCTCGACTGAGCTGGGAGGGAAATTTTAACAGAGCGCCCAAAAGTGAAAGCCATGCAACACGTGTCACAGCTAACAGCGTGGACTGTTAACGGCCGAGCGCTAACAGCTGTAACCCACTGACTTACATTACAGAGCGTACGCTCTTAAGTTTTCAACAGACTCTTGTGGCTCTTAAGGATTCGCTCTGTTAGCAGCGCTGTCAGGCACATTTATTTACATATTAAACGGAATATGTTTTAATGAATGCTGCAACAGTTTTATGTCATATACATGCATAACGCATCACCTCACACGCTCGCAAAAACACACACATATATAGTTATATGTAGAGCCACATATATTATCTCATAAATTCATGTCAAAAAGGGCCAAGGCTGCCACTGCCGGCCTCAGAAGCCACAGGTGTGGCAGCTGCAAATTAAGTTGCACATATAACTCAGCCACCCGTGTCGCAGGCGAAGACACCCTCAAGGAAATTGCCTGCTTCCCAGTGCGTGTGTGGGCGTGTGAATCATATATCTAGTGCCGCCTCCTGCTCGTCTCCTTCTGCCTCTCTTCGGCTCACTACATCGCTACAATTTGTGCGTTAAAAGTTGGCTCGCAAAATATAACGTATACGACCCATGTCATGTACTTTACAATTGTTGCTGGCTGCGTTTGTCATTATAGCAAACGACTTTGACAGAAAAAGCAACGCACATAAATTACTACAAAAGAAAAGAAACAAAAGCAACAGCAGCAGCAGCAGCAGCAGCAGCAGCAACAAAAAGGGACAGCAGCTGGCCGTGAGGCAGCTTGAGAGATCCGGCGAGAGGCCGCTGCCAGGCATTGTCTGAAGCCTCTTAAATTATGCCATTACAGTCGAGCAATGTCAACGACTCTCTGCGGCGTGTCAAAGCAGACGGCGACATAACTCGCCAGATAATTCAGTTATAACGCGCTGCACACTAAAAGTATCTGCAGTGTCAACGAACGTGTTATCCACATCCATATGACCCGACCGGACTCGCACGTCCATTCTAATGTCAATGGAGCTGAGTTGAGCTGCTGCAGACCAAATTGCTGTTACGTCTCTATAGAGCTGAAGCTGTATATGATAATTGCAGTGAATTGGCAACTTAATTTGACTTATCAATTACAAACGCAAACATCTAGCCAAAGCCAGCGCCATACAAATTAAGGCTTTCGGCTTTGGCCTGTCTGCTCGACACATTGCCAATGTCCAATTTGGCTGGCAACACGCCTAAAAACACAAAAAAGGTGACACAAATATGATTTAAATATCAAAGCCCGACAGCGCAGCGCAAAAAGTGTCAAGAAAAAAACTGACAGACAACCTGACATCAGACGGAATAGGAAATGTTTGAGTTAATAAGTATATTTAATTTAAAATAATATAATATATATATAAGCTGAAAGCTGATGAAGCATAGGACAAGCTGTGAATCTATGGATATGCATACAATATATTTAAATTAATATATATGTACATACATTTTTATATGAAAAAGTAGTTCTAGAATAAGTGCGACTTCAATTCATTGCGAACATCGAAATTTAATAAGATATATCACATTACAAGTCAACGTATGAAAGTCGAGCATGAGCAGCGAGGGATACATAGGTACTTTGCTGTCAAACTTTGGCAAAACTGTGGAATATACCGCTTTCTCCCTTAAGTGGCGTAAAAAAGTTCTCAATAAATCAATAGAAGAGGTCAACAGCAACTCGACTAACAAATTTTCTAGCTATAAAACTTTAGAGACTGCAACTTTTGCAACCAATTGTCAAGCTAGGCATTGTCCTGGATATATGTATTATTTTTCAACTTGGATGTGAAGTATTTGCTAAACTTTAAAGAAAATATAAACTGAGAATATAGATGGTGGTCTACAGATATATATTGTAATATATATATAATAATAAAATACTTAAAATAGGCCTAAAATATAATTATGTAATGCTCAAATATTTTAGAAATATATTTATATCTATCTAAGATTTAATTGGATTTCTCATATGAATGATGCATAAATATATGATATATGTATGTCTAGAATTACTACTACAATTGCAATTACTGCTCTCAATTGCAATTGTAAAGCAAAAAAAAGAAAAAACAATTGTGTAATATATGCAGATTTTACCTGGTTGCTTTGTTGGTAACAAGTTTTGGCTGCTCGGCATATGCAAATCATAAAAAATATGAAGACAGCTCGAAAATATATGAGTGCAGCACGGTTTGCTGCACGAATGCGAGCAATTTCATTTCATTTCGGCAGAGAGAAAGAACTGCAAACTAAAAGTAGAGATTGCTCATATAAAATATTGAGCAGCTAAAGCGGCACGTGAGCTGTCTGCTTGGCATGCATGGCGAACTGGCTGCCAAGGTCCTTGGCGCCATGTGAGCACTGCTGATGCACAAATGAGCAGGAAACGGAACGGGCAGTGCAATTGGTGCACGGCTGATCGGGCTGGGGGCAGAGAGAGGCAAACCTGACATAATGAGCGCAGACAGCCGAGGGCAGACGGTGTGAGTGAATTGTTTCAGCCACAAGCCAATTTTGTCACTCAATTGAGCGCAGCGAGCCAGAAAGTCAACAGAGAAGCCCACAAGGTGACTGCAGATTCGACCGGATGGCGGCATCAAGGTGTTCAGCCAGTAATAGTCGCCGTCTGATGGCCCACTGGCAAATTGGAGTGCATCAGCGACAGCTGCTGGCATCCTTTCGAGGCATCTGTGCGTGGCAGCAACACGTGCCGCACTGACGATGACAACTCTTTGTCGCTGCTCTCGTTGACGATGGCATTGTCAGCAGCTGCACTTCAGCTGGTTCACGTGCCCGTGGCAAGCAGCCAATGCATACAAAGCGCCAAGTTGCGCATACGCCATGCATGCCAAGCCGAGCTAAGTGCCAGCCCATCAGCTCATTAATCAATGAGCGACAGCTGGCAATGGCAAGCGGCAAAGTCACAGCTCAGTCAGTCTAAGCCTTGACTGACAATGCCAAAGGATCTCTGCCAATAGGGACGACGTGACCTGCTGCCACACCGCACCCACACACACACACACACACACACATACACCATTATTCTCATTCCCATGCCCATTCACGTTTGCAATGCGCATTTTCATTTGTTTTGGTCCCACACTCGCACCCTGCATGAGTTCATTTGACAGCCTAATGCGCGGACAACAAACGATTTGCAAAATTGATTGTGTTCACACATTCATTTTCCGACTGCCACTAATCTAAGGCCCCGAATCCTGGCGATTCGGGTCAAGCTAAATGCTTACGCAATCAACAATTCAGTAACTGCACTAGCAGATGATCTGTGGTAGATACCCTGTAAAATGCAAGCTGTTAAATATAAATGTAAATAAAGCAATAAATATCTAAGGCTAACTAATTTTATATAAAATATTTAAAAATTGTGATTTGTAGACATAATTTATGGCTAGCTGCATTACAGAATTTCTCCAACAAAATTCAACAGAATATAGAACAACAAATTTGCATAGTTAAAGCAACATAATTAGCATATAAATAAAATGCAAAATATAGGATAATTACAAAGCTGATAATGCAAAAATTCAAATCACAATCCCTTCACTTAAACCCTCTATGCACACAGGACAGGCTATGTATTTAAATTAAACATGTTGTAAACAAAATTACCATAAATTGAAAACACGTTTATATCTATTTGTTTCTTCTTTTTTTCTGCTGCTTCTGCTGCTGGCAAATGCCAAATATTATTGTTGGCGCTTAGTTACGCACAATTTGCCAATAAATTTTGCAAAAATATTATTGTAAATTATGAAATTGAAGTTTAAATCGTGTTTTAAGCGAAACAAATTACCAAATGTTTGCCCAATTCACTGTGAACAACAATAAACGATGACAAAGCCGAAATGCAAGAAAGTGTAATAAATTATATGTTGCCGAAAAAGTTTCTATACTACTTTTTATACACTTTGACAAGGAACCAAAAAAAATTTGGATAGAAAAAGTGTAAGGAAAGTAAGCAGACATTCAAAAGAAAAAAATTGATTTGCATAGAGAGAGACAAAAGAAAAAAGAGAGAAAGAAAGAAAACTTGATGAGACTTTGCGCAACATTTAATATAAATAATCGGAATATATATATATATAAATAAATGTATATATGAATGCAGAAATCAAAAATTAATTTATCATATATTTTATATATTTACAAAATAAAGAAAATGTTTATTTTATAAGATATATTTTAGTATTAAATCGTAAGCGTATTAAAGTACATAGTAAGACCAAATCCTCTACCTTTTTTTGTTACTAAGCCATTTTGTTCCAGTGGACTGCGCTTCATGGCCAGGTGGAAATGAATTTCGCTGTGTTTTGATTTTGCATTTCATTTTCAATGGCTCGCTAGATAAATTGCTTGGAGGCAACCCAATAAAAAGCATAAATAAAGTGCTTGATAAGTTTACAAAACGCTTTGTCAGCTTGAACTTGGCAAATTTGTTTCTTTTTACCATTATTTTGTTGTTGTTGTTGTTGTTGTTGTAGCTGGACACCTTTTCCGCTCAACTAATTAGCAATTTATGCAGTCCTGGTGCCAAGCCATTTGTTGGCCAAAGCACCCTCCGTGGATCGTAAAAATGAACACCTTTGCCGTTGGCCATTCTGGCCCGGGCTGCCCGGAAAAGTATGCTACGGTAAATTGCTATGCAGCTAAGCATAATGAATTGTGACCTGAGCATGATTTATATAGACGCAGCCCATAAATCTTGGCTTTATAGCGAAATACATAAGAATAAGTGTCAAGAGCAACGACTTCATGCTACCCTAACCAGGTCAAGATGAAATCTAAATACGTGCTAATTGGACAAGTTAAAAGAAATGCAAATTTCATTTTCCGTTAGTTGTTTTATTTATTTCATTTATTTTCATATATTTAACTTGTTGATAGACTTAGCTAGCTGAAACACCTGTACACAAGCCTAATTACTTACAGCCTTTACACGGAGCCAAGTCTTTTGCTGGCCACAAACTGGATTTTGACCTTTTGGCCACAATATAGGCTCATTAGTCAATGTTTGGCCATTTGTTGGGAATCAATAATAAATGTAAATAACATAATGTCCTGCACTCCGATAGTGATGATGATGATGATGGCATCGCTGCTGCTGATAATGCTGATAATGATGATGATGATGATGATGATGATGATGATGTCATCAACGCCTGTGAAGTAATCGAAAATTGGAATTGCTGCAAGTGAATTATGGCCAACTGTAGCTGGACACGCGCTAAACAAATATAATTTAACGCCACATCATGGCAGCTGTTCAACGGACAAGACAACGCCGCCAATTGACCAAAAATCAATGGCAGTGCTCGCCGCCCACAATAGCTGTGGCTGCTCTGCCACGTAGCCAGCATCATGAGTGGATGGAATTTAGTTTCGCTCTTCGTGTTCGTTTTCGTATTCATTTTCGTTTTTTGCTGCCTATTGACTGATGGCCATCTGCCATGTTGCAATTATTTCGCTGTCTGCAAATGTAACTAAAGCACGAACTTTAAATCGCACGTTACTGTATTTCTCTCCATTTTTCCGAAGCAAATGGAACTAGTTCCGCTGCTCGCAGCATATTTATTTGGCATTTCATGCTGCTAATTAGCACATTTGTTCGCTTACAAACTTTTCTCTCCTGCTCCGTAATGTAGCGCCCTTAGGGCTAACACATCCGTGACTGCACTGTCAAATTGTGGTAAAAAAAAAAAACTTTTCTCGACTGCTATATTATCCTAAGCTCTCTCGCCGAAATAGCTCCGCAGATGCGCACAGCTGGCGGGTAAAGTTCCAAGGGCCCTTCTGGACCACTTTATGGATGTAACACGAGAGATGAACAAATTTTGCAGTTGCATTTTAAGTGCTTGACTTCAATTTGCAAATTTATGTTTGACTTTTAAAGTGCTTAGAGCAAATGATAAAAATTGATTTTACTATAAAATATAAAATAAATAAATATAAAATATAAAATATAAAATATAAAATATAAAATATAAAATATAAAATATAAAATATAAAATATAAAATATAAAATATAAAATATAAAATATAAAATATAAAATATAAAATATAAAATATAAAATATAAAATATAAAATATAAAATATAAAATATAAAATATAAAATATAAAATATAAAATATAAAATATAAAATATAAAATATAAAATATAAAATATAAAATATAAAATATAAAATATAAAATATAAAATATAAAATATAAAATATAAAATATAAAATATAAAATATAAAATATAAAATATAAAATATAAAATATAAAATATAAAATATAAAATATAAAATATAAAATATAAAATATAAAATATAAAATATAAAATATAAAATATAAAATATAAAATATAAAATATAAAATATAAAATATAAAATATAAAATATAAAATATAAAATATAAAATATAAATATAAAATATAAAATATAAAATATAAAATATAAAATATAAAATATAAAATATAAAATATAAAATATAAAATATAAAATATAAAATATAAAATATAAAATATAAAATATACAATATAAATAAAATAAAATATAAAATAAATACATTAAAGAGATATATCATAACGCATATCATGTTTCTTTCGAGCATATTGTCATCTGTGCTTATGCTTTCTCAGATCAATATTTGGAGCAGCCTCAGCCATTGACCATTACTTTGAGTGGCTGTTCAGCTGGGCAAGCGAAGCCAACAGCTATTTCGCACCACAATTCAACGGAGCAAGTGACACATTAAATTGCTTTCGGCGTCCCATTGGCTTGCCTTTGTAATTTCCCCAACCAATTTTATTGGTTACAGGACAAGGAAGCGTTACACAAAATAAATTATCTCTACACAGAAAAAAAATGTTTATATATATATATATAAATAAATAAAAGTTAAGCATGGAAATAAATGTTCGTTGGTAACTAACCGAAACAATCTAAATAAAATTCTTGTCCTGCAGACGGCTTTAAGTGCACACAAATTGGATTGTCAATTGATGCCAGAGTCTTTACTCGCACACTCCTAGAAAACTTTTTTTTTTTTTTTGGCAGCAATAAGCATAATAAAAACCCAAATATTGCCAACAAATAAATAATTCATGGGCAATGCCCGCGGCTATTGGGCTAAAGGCTTAACGAGTGCGAAAATTTTATTTTTCCTCCAGCAGAAAAGTTGGCTAAGCTCCGTTGGCTGAATCTTTAATCAGATTCATTGCTTTCAGCTTCGTTTAAGCTGTAAAAGCGGAGGGTTTTATGGCAACTAAATATCAAAGTAGATAATAATTTGAAAAGTGGCTTTAAATTGAATATGCACAATGTATTTGGCAATGAAATTTATTCATTTTTCTGTTGCCTATTATGCATTTTATTTAATTTTTTTTTTTTTTTTTTCTTATAATATTTTTATATATTTATATTAATATATCTTTTCTCATATTTATATATATATATATTTTTTTTGTTATCATATTCTCATCTTGAGTAAAAAACTTGGATTCGATATACGATATATAAAAGATTTATATATTTATGTAAAAAAGTTGATATTACTTTGAGTTTAATTCGCATACGTGCTGCTATAGAACTGCTCATAAATCAAACACACACTTGCCCCATTTCCCCTCCCCATTTCAATTCAATAAATCATTGCATTAGCCCCTTTGTCCAGCATCATTATCGAGGCCTCAAACATTTTGTAGATTTTAGTTATTGAAATTATGAATATCCAATCGGCTTTGCTCCTCTGCAGCTGCAATAAAAATGTTGGTGTCTAGACACTGAGCTTAAAGTCATCCTTACTTTCGATTTGTCCCGCTGTGAATTTGATGCGACCCACTTCATGGGCAGTTTGACCAAAACGCAGGGCTACACATTTTTTATGTCTATTCGAAAATGGCTATGGCGCATTAGCGGCATGAAACAGGCACTAGGCATTAGGCCAAATCCTTTAAGTACCAATACACTCACACACACACACACACACACACACACAATGTGGCGCAGGCAACGGCTTTTTATTAGCGTGCACGTGCGAGGAGCAGCCGGACGCAGGACGGGAGGCGCGCGAGCCACTGAAATCAGCGGGCGCCGCTCGAGCTTCCGGCGATGCTGCCCATCAAAATCAACGTTTTATGGACCTCTAATCGCTTTCGCATAAATTTGCGCGCGATTTTGTAATAAAGCCGGGCACCCCGTCTCGCTGCTGCCTGTCAATGGGGTCCACCCGCTGTGCCGCTGGCGGACTTCGATTCTCAATTTGATGTAAGTTTCATAGAGTTCACGGAAGATTTGATTTACCACGGGACAAATTTAATTAAAACAATGCCAAAACCCAATACAATCAAGGCAAACAACACACGGCACATAACGAAATCCAATAGCAGCAGCAGCAGCAGCAGCAGCTGGCATTTCAATTGGAAAGTCGCAAACCAAACAGACTTTAATTAAAAAATGTCATCCGTCTCTAGCTCGATTACCTATTATTTACCAATAGACAATAAAAGGTGGACAAGGTGCGAAGAATAGGCTGCAAATGGATTGAAACTAGAAAAAAAAGAAAAAATGAAAAGTGAAATTCTATGTCATATCACTCTCTGACTCTCTCTTTCATTTGCAATTTCTTTAGATTTTAGTATGAGTAATAATTACATAAAACCGCAAAATATTTACATCAGCAAACATATCTCATATCTTATGGGAAAATTGACTTTGACCCTCAAAGTTAAAGATCATTCTTGACTAACTTTTTTCTTTCCTATCTTATCTTAACAGTTGTATTAAATGTTTGAAAAGAAATGCACAACAATAATTCTCAGCTGATAAGGCTTATTAGTTAAGTCAACAACTTGTGTCTGTTATCTGTGTAATACAAAATAACAAAAATATGCATATTTATTTCTACATATATATTCTTAATTTAATAATATTGTTAGGTATTCCTATATTTAAATACTATTTTTAAGTATTTATTCTGCTTTTAATATATATTTTACATTTAATAGTATCTATACGTATTTCAAGAATATATATAATATATATATTAATATTTATAAGTATTCTTATAGTATAATTAATTATTTATGCATTGACTAATATTTATAACTATTTGTACATATCATTGGCTTACTTTTAATATAACTACATATATATAATAAGAATGAAATATCACAGATTTGTCTATCTCCCTGCCTATGTACCTGAACCTTACTCCCGCACTAAGCGTAAAGCTTCCAAACTGGTTTGACCACTTTAAATATAAAAGGGTAAACAAATCAGATATTCATTTCGAATTCTGCTCTATAGAGAGCCTACGTGCTTAGAGTGTTTACAAACTTCACTCTCTCGCAGCTTATCAAGCTGTGCTGTGCATAAATAGAATAAAAAGAGCTACGAATAATTCAGTTCTCCCACGACGCGTGCCACGTTCACTCGAAGCTGTAATTAAATATATATTATTATACATTCGCCATGTTATTCCTAACGATCGCGCTGCTGGGCGTGGTCCTCGCGCTGTTATACAGCCTCTATCAACATACGTACAATTACTGGGAACGCATGGGGGTTCCATATGAGCAGCCACTGCCAATAATTGGAAATATGAAAGGCATCGGCACAAAGCTCCATTTCCGCGACATCAATCAGCGGATCTATGATCAGTTCAAGGGCAGGACACCGTTTGCTGGCCTATACATGTTCTTCAAGAGAGTCGCCTTCATAATCGACCTGGACCTGATCAAGCAGCTGTTGATCAAGGACTTCAATGTGTTTCAGGATCGCGGCGTTTTCAACAATGTGCGAGATGAGCCGCTGACCGGACATCTCTTTACGCTCGAGGGCGACGAATGACGCTCCATGAGGCACAAGTTGACGCCTGTCTTCACTTCCGGCAAGATGAAGCACATGTTTGGCATAATTGTGGATGTCGGTCGTCATCTGGCCGACACAATGGACAAAGAGGTAGCGGCTGCAAGCGCTGAGAATGGCGATGTGGATATCAAGGAGCTCTGTGCTCGCTACACCACAGACGTAATCGGGAGCTGTGCCTTTGGACTCGAATGCAACAGCTTGGCCGATCCATTTGCCGAGTTCCGCTCCAAGGGTCGTATGCTCTTCGAGAATCCGCGCCAGCCCCAGATCATTCAGTCCTTCATCTTCACGAATCCGAATCTAGCACGAAAGATGCACTTGAAAGTACTACGCGATGACGTGGCGAACTTCTTCATGACGGCTGTGCGATCGACGGTGGAACATCGCACCAAGAATGGCATCAAGCGCAACGATTTCCTCGACCAACTGATCGAGCTGCGTGCCGAGAATGAGGAGGCAGCACCCCAAGGCAAGGGCATTGATCTATCCCATGGTCTGACAATCGAACAGATGGCCGCCCAAGCTTTTGTCTTCTTCATAGCTGGCTTCGAAACGTCCTCCAGCACAATGGCCTTCTGTCTGTACGAATTGGCCCTGCAGCAGGATATACAGCGGCGACTGAGGGAAGAGATCGAGACGGTGCTCAAAGAGACAGCTGATGGAGAGCTCACCTACGAAGCTGTTAGCCAGATGAGCTATTTAGAGAAAGTGCTGGCGGGTAAGAAAACTATAGATTAATTTTACATTCTACTCTAATAATGCAACCGTCATAATTTTCTTACAGAGACATTGCGTAAGCATCCCATTCTGCCCCATCTGATGCGACTGGCGAACAGGGATTACCCAGTACCTGGCACAAACCTCATCATTGAGCAGGGCACCTCCATAGTGATTCCTGTGCATAACATTCACCATGATCCTGAGATTTATCCCCAACCAGAGCGCTTTGATCCGGAACGCTTCGAGCCAGCTGCGATCAAGGCACGTCATCAATTTGCCTATCTGCCCTTTGGCGATGGCCCTCGCAACTGCATCGGCGAACGCTTCGGTAAAATGCAGGCTAAAGTCGGCCTAATCTCCCTGCTGCGTCGATTCAAGTTCGGTGTTTCCGAGCGCACTGAAATTCCATTGAAGTTCAATAAGCGTAACTTTACCTTGTCCACCCAAGATGGAATTATCCTGAAAGTAGAACGCATTCAATGAACGCATTTAATTAACTTCCAACTATGTATATGTAATTATTCGCATTATGTTCAACTGTTTAACTGAATATAAAAATCTTAATTTGTTCATAGTGGTTTATCAAGAATTTTAAATATTTGTTCGCGATGAGTTTGCCAAAAAAAAAATATTAGATAAACAAGCGGAAGATAAGAAAACATGAGTAACAAGTCTGTGGGGGCCATAAATTAAATACCCTAGTTAACGACTTAATACCAATAAGAACTTTGAGGGGAATGTGAATAATCAACATTTACATATAATACAAATAAGAAGCTCACCAGATTTGAATGTATTAGTGACAGTCGAATAGAATCTGCTCTGGTCTTTGCTCTGAGTACAACTAACGTCTCTTTAGGATAAAGCCCAATTCAACTCTTGAAGCATACTGATTCGGCTCTACAGCTGGATTCTCACCATTTCAAGCTGTTTACCATTTCGTCTATTACAGTTAAAGCTCCACATCGCAGTAGAAAAGAACTTAAATTCGATTGAAAACAAGAACAACTTCCATTTCTTTACTCATAAATTTTGTTTTCAATGGAATTCCGTATAAATGTTAAAATATTGCCATAGGTCAGGCACTGAGATAATAGTTATTTGCAATACGCACCAAATTGATGAAATATAGCAAATTGTTGTATCCACGCAAACTCAAACTATGCAACTAAAAATAAACTTGATAAGCGAAAAAGCTCATTTCAAGCGCCAGCACTTGACAAAGCTCATATTACTCGCTTTGTTATTGCTTTGCTTTTGTTCTCTGCTTCTTATTCTCGCTCTCACTCTATCTGCCTACGCTTGTTTGAGAATAAATGAAACGTGTAAACGACTCTGCATTCAGACGCACACACACACACACATATGCATATGCACGCCAATAAAGTGAACTCATAGCTCATATACCCTGTTAACAATTAAAAATGGGCTTTTAGTCATTTTAAATTAAATATTAATATTAAAAGCCTCTACGAAAACTCAAAAAGAAATTGATATAAAGATTAAATTTGTATTTTATCAATATAGAATATATATATATATTTAAAATGTGTGTTGAATTATTTCCATTTAACATCCACGTTCAAGCCTTTCACATATAAATCATATACAATAAATAAATTAATTAATTAATAAGAATGGATCAGTGTGCTCATAATAATGTATAATTATTTCTATAAATAAAGTGTATGATAACCCGATTTTAATAGCCATGCTTGTGTATGGAAAATAGAGAGTATTTATTAGTTGACCTCCGCCACAAAGCGAATGTAACTGTAACTGTAATTCATGGTATTAGTTCTCTCACCCGACGCCTTGTGTGCAATGCCGTTATTGCAATGCCATTACTCAAGTTAAAGGCGCACTTTGCAGCCCTCTCTCTCTCCCACTCTCTCTCTCTATCTTTCTTTTTCTATTCGTTCATCACTCTCCCTGTCAACTGGAAGTGCTGAGAGCACGCCAATTCCAATCAAATACATACATACATACATTCATGATCATCGGCAAGCGTTGCTCTTCCAGGGCGCCAATTAAACGAAGCTAGCTGCCATAGAGTTGTTGTTTACATTGGAACGCACTTTGTACTCTGCTCAGAGCAGCTGATTAGGCGCAGCTGCGGAGAACAGATTCCGACTCAAACTCAGATCAGTTGAAAGTGAAACGCACAATATGTTGGACGTAATTGCTCTACTGCTTGTGACGCTTGCCGTCAGCTTCTGGTACGTGCGCACCCGACTCAGCTATTGGGCCCGACGTCGCATCAGCCATGAGCGGCCCAGCTTTCCCATGGGCAATCTGGAAGGCTTTCGCAAAACGAAGCACTTTAAGGACATTCTGACGCCGCTCTATGAGAGCTTCAAGTCCACCGGAGCACCATTTGCGGGCTTCTACTTTATGCTGCGGCCAGTGGTGCTGGTGCTTGATCTGGAGCTGGCCAAGCACGTATTGATCCGGGACTTTGCCAACTTCGAGGATCGCGGCATGTACCACAACGAGCGCGATGATCCGCTCACGGGACATCTGTTTCGCATCGACGGACCCAAGTGGCGGCCACTGCGCCAGAAGATGTCGCCCACCTTCAGCTCCGGCAAGATGAAGTTCATGTTTCCCACCGTCTCCGCCGTGGGCGAGCAGCTAGCACAGGTCTGCGGCGAGCTGGCCAGCAATTCCATTTGCGGCATTCTGGAGGTCAACGAACTGATGGCCAGGTACACGTCCGATGTGATTGGCAACTGTGCATTTGGCCTGGAGTGCAATGGACTGCGCAATCCGGAGGCCGAGTTTGCCGTGATGGGACGACGCGCCTTCATAGAGCGGCGCCACAACAAGCTCATCGATGGCTTCATCGAAAGCTTTCCGAATCTGGCCAGACGCCTGCGTCTCTGCCAGATACACCAGGACATCACGGACTTCTACATGCGCATCGTCAGCGATACGGTCAAGGAGCGCGAGTCCAAACGGATTGTGCGCAACGACTTCATGAATCTCCTCATCGAAATGAAGCAACGCGGCGAGCTCACGCTGGCCGAGATCGCGGCTCAGTCGTTCATATTCTTTGCCGCCGGCTTCGATACCTCCGCCTCGACCCTGGCCTTCGCCCTGTACGAGCTGGCCAAGCAGCCGCAGATCCAGCTAAGGCTAAGAGATGAGATCGAGCTGGCACTACAGGCACACGGTGGAGAATTTACCTACGAGTGCATGCAGAAGCTGCGCTATATGGAACTAGTTATAGCAGGTAGGTGTTACTTGAGATATGAGGAACAGAGCGAGAATGATTATTGTTGACTTTCCATTTGCACAGAGACGCTTCGCAAGTATCCCACATTGCCGCATCTCTCGCGCATCTCCAAGAAGTACTATGCAGCCAAGGGCAATAGCCACTTTTACATCGAACCCGGCCAGATGCTTTACATACCCGTCTATGGCATACATCACGATCCGGCGCTATATCCCGAGCCGCACAGGTTCATACCGGAACGCTTTCTGGCCGACCAGATGGCCCAGCGACCCACAGCATCCTGGCTGCCCTTCGGCGATGGACCGCGCAACTGCATCGGTATGCGATTCGGCAAGATGCAAACGAGCATCGCCCTCTTCCATCTGCTAAGACGGTTTCAGTTCAGTGTCTGTCCGCGCACAGAGTCCAAAATCAAATTTCTGAACTCGAATCTATTGCTGTGCCCAGCGACGGGCATTTACTTAAAAGTTGAAGAGCTGAAGAAATAAATTGTAATGGAATTTCAATTCCTAAAATAACGAGAGCTACTTAAATAAACATATTTTGTAAAGAAAACTAATATACTTACATATATAGCCATAACTAAATTGACCACTGCCTGAAAAGGGATTATGTTTTTACAAAAAAATAATAATAATAACTTTATATATAAAGCTAAACTAGTATTTAGTCAAAGAACAATTATATGTTTTTATTTTGCTTAAAGAATTATCTTATTTTTGTAACAAATTTAAATAAATAAATCAAATTTGATTATGGTAAGTGTACAATTTTTCAATATATTATGACTCAATAATATTCACGTAATAATATATAATAGTAACATTTGAAATTAGAAATTATAATATTATATCCACCTTACATTTTGCAATCTTACTATTTCATATTCTACAATGAGTAAATAAAGTTTTGCTAAATTCTTTTCCCAAATACCTGTACACAATTCTAATTTCAACCACTCAGTAGAATATTGCGGCATTTCATACTCTAAGCTTGTAGATTATATTTATGACTGAAAAATATAAAAATAGTTAAGTCAGCATTGAATGAAAAACTAGTTTTAGGTATGTATATAATAAAATATATGGTCTAATAAATGATAGTTCGCAATTTTATCATTATTCTTAAAATGCATTTATCATATTTCTCTCTCCCCCACTCTCACTCACTCTACCGCTCTTTGCTAATTGCTCATGGGAAAAGCTTTCTGAGAGCGAGAGCTTTTGCCTATATACATATATAGCGCGTTCGGCGAATCACTCACTCAGTGTGCATCGAGGTGTCAAAATGTCGACAATTCTAGTGCTGATCGGAGTCATCGTGACCCTGCTCTATTATGCAGCGCGACACAGGTACAACTACTGGAATCGCCGTGGCATTCCACACGATGTGCCCAGGTTTCCGAAAGGCAACCTTACCGATTGGGTGACGAAGCGCCAACTAGGCGTCATTTTCAGAGACTGCTATCTGAAGTACAAGAACAGAAATGCGCCCTTTGCTGGCTTCTATTTCTTCTTCACGAAGACTGCAGTTGTGACTGACATGGAGCTAGTGAAGCGTGTGTTAATAAAGGACTTTAGTAACTTTGAGAATCGCGGCATATTCCACAATGAAGACGACGATCCTCTGTCCGCGACATTGTTCAGCATTGAGGGTCAGAAGTGGAGGCAGTTGCGCCACAAACTGACGCCCACCTTCACCTCCGGTAAGATGAAGAACATGTTACCCATCGTTCTGAAAGTCGCCGAAGAAATGGCCAAGATCTTCAAGGAGAAGGCGTCCACAGCGCAGGTCCTGGAAGTTACCGACTTGGTGGGACGCTACACGGCCGATGTCATTGGCAACTGCGCCTTTGGCCTCGACTGCAACAGCCAGCGCAATCCCGACGCGGATTTCGTTCGCATGGGCAAACGGGCTGTGACAGAGCGACGGTATCGTGGCATATTTGATTTCTTTATATTTGGCTTTCCTAAGCTGGCGCGTCGCATGCATCTGAAGATAACAGTGGAGGAGGTGGAGGAGTTCTATATACGCATCATCCGCGATACAATCAAATATCGCTTGAGGACCGCAGAGAAGCGCAACGACTTCATGGACATGCTCATCGAAATGTACCAGAAGCAGCAGGCGGGCAACACCGAAGAGGGTCTGACGTTTGAGGAGTTGGCCGCCCAAGCATTCATCTTCTTCGTGGCCGGCTTCGAAACCAGCTCCACAACCATGGGATTTGCTCTCTATGAGCTGGCCCTGCATCAGGACATACAGAACAAGCTGAGAGCGGAAATCAACGAGGTGCTGAGTAGGCACAACAATGAATACAGCTACGATAATGTGAAGGAAATGAAATATCTGGAACAGGTCGTCATGGGTAAGTGGGCCATATATCTTTCTGTGATGGCCTTATTACGAATACTGATTTCTTGCAGAAACTCTAAGAAAGTACCCCGTGCTACCCCATCTCACCCGAAGGGCCATCTCGGACTATTCGCCCGGAGATCCAGAGCATTATATTGAAAAGAACACCGCAGTTGTGATACCCGCCTTGGGCATACATTACGATCCCGACATCTATCCGGAGCCAGACAAATTCAAGCCAGAACGCTTCACGGAGGCGGAGATTGCCGCTCGGCCAGCCTGCAGCTGGCTGCCCTTTGGCGATGGTCCGCGCAATTGCATCGGCTCACGCTTTGGCATGATGCAAACGTCTGTGGGCTTGGCCCAACTGATCAGGGACTTCAAGTTCAGTGTGTCGCCACAGACCCAAATACCCATGAAGTGGGTCACTAAAAACATACTCTTGTCAGCTGAGAACGGCATTTACTTAAATGTGGAAAGTGTATCAAAATAAAAAGCAGAGGCTTAATATTTAGGAATGTTATCATTTTCAACAGCAGTGTTATATCTTTAATATCAATGGTTTATCTTCTTTAGTCATTCTACTTTTGCTCCCTTCCAATCTAATCTTGCAGCCAGAAAGGTATCAACTGATTACAAAACTGTAAACATATGTACATTTTCATTTATAAGGTTCTTTTCGTGTTGCCATACATTTATCGCTTGTTAATAAATATATATTGATCGTTAACAGCTGTGAAGAATCACATATTTCTTAGTCCTGATTTGTAAGTTACATATCGTGAAGTACTCAAATAGATGGTATGCAAACGGAGATGCCCAGGAATTACATTATGGTATAGGGTAGCGAGAGACCGGCGACCAGCAAAGCGCCAAAAGCACAGCTGATAAATCTGTCGGAAATCTGATTTGCAAACCGCTTGGCAACGGATATCAGCAAGGCCCAGGCGAACCGCCAGAAAACAACACGAAGAAAAGGTAACGGCGCCTTTCGATAGCAACACAGCCTAGTGACAGCATAACTCCCGACAACAACAACGACGGCGGCATCGAACGCCCCAGAGCAAAGCTAAGAGAACACAGTCGCAGCGTCCACACGAATACAACGGCAAAGCAACAGCAAAAAAGAGCACCCAGAAAACTAACGGCGACACTCTGCAGCTGCGCTGCACGACGAACTACAAATACAACAATGATACGAACAACACGGACGGCAGCGCTCACCAACATCTTGACACACGAAATCAAGAATGATGACGAATGCAACGATCGGCCGCGCAGAGCAGAGAGAGAGCACAGGAGTGACACAAAGCTCAAGGCGCATAGCCAGGCAGAGAGCTGAAGCTCAGTCACTTTTGCAATGTGACTGAGGCAACAGAAATATGTGCATCAAATTAGTTTCGGAAAATTTCATTTATAAACGGCATATGGAACCGCAGTCGATCGTAACTAATTTTGCATAGCTCATAGCCCATAACTCATTACTTATGACTAAGCACATACAATAAAGTTCTGGTCAGGGTATTTTCTAGTCGGACACTACCGACTAGAGCATGCATACTTGTTTGCTTATAACTTATTACCATAAAGAATTTACTTTAGTTTCTCGAGTATTTTGATAACTTAAGTTCAAAGATTTCTATTTACAAATATTTTATCATACAATAAACCTAACTAAGCAGTTCGTAATACAATTAGTTGGCCCGATTTGAATGCTTAGCTAGCCGAGCATTATACAATATATAAAGAATTTTAGATGAACCCAGTGGCCAACACCATAAACTTATATGGAGATCCTGACCCCCACAACGTGCCGAAGCAATTGCTATAAATGCCATGGAGTTATAGCTCTGCTACCTAGTCTAAGCTTGTATTTCCTCCAACTGATATGTCCGCCACAATTTCGCTCGTCGCATGCGTCCTGATCGCGTTCTATCTGTGGATGCGGCACCGTTTCTCCTATTTCAAACGTCGCGGCATTGCGCATGAGGATCCACAGCCAGTGTTTGGCAACATTTTGGGCTGGCGAATCACTAAGCACACCTCGGAAATGCTGCAGAAGCTTTATGTGAAGTACAAGGACTGTGGCCCGTTGTTCGGCATGTACTTCTTCATGAAGCCCGTGTATGTGGTTACGGACATGGATCTATTGAAGCAGATCTTCATCAAGGACTTCAGCAACTTTGACAGCCGAGGTCTGTTCTACAACGAGCAGGACGATCCGCTCTCGGCGCATCTCTTCGCCATCGACGGTCCCAGGTGGCATAATCTGCGGCCACGCCTAACGCCCCTCTTCAGCGGAGCAAAGATGAAGCTGATGTTTCCCTCGGTGCTGCGCATCGCTCGCGAGCTATCCAGTGCGGTGCATGAGCGGTGTGCCGGGCACGTTGCCGCCATGGAGGTGACCAAGCTGCTGGCCTGCTACACGATGGACACCATTGGCAGCGCCATCTTCGGCCTGGAGTGCAACAGTCTGCGCGACGCCAAGGCGCCCTTTGTGCAGATGGGCCTGAACGCGATGCTGAAGAAGCGCATCGACTACCTCTTCTGCTTATTCTTTCCCGAGCTCAGCCTCAAGCTGCACATCAAGCGGACGCCAGCCGACGTGGAAGCCTTTTACATGCAGCTGGTCAAGGAGACCATCAGCCACCGGGAGACGCACAATATTAAGCGCAACGATCTCGTTGACATCATGGTGGAGATGAAGCAGAAATACGAGCGGGGCGACACAGCCGAGGGCCTTACCATCAACGAGATCGCCGCCCAGATGTACGTGTTCATTGTGGCGGGCTTTGAGACGACGGCCACAGCTCTTGTCCTAGCCCTGTACGAGCTGGCGCGGCATGAGGACATCCAATGCCAGCTGAGGGAGGAGATTGAGGAGGTGATTGCCAATTATGGAGACAACGGAGAACTCACCTACGAGGCCATGCACAAGATGAAATACCTCGAGCAGGTGATGTGGGGTAAGTAGAGGAGAAAGGCAAATCCTGGGCCATTGTCTCGATTATCACTCGTTCATCTCGCAGAAACCCTTCGCATGTATCCCGTTGCCTCGGAGCACCTGCGCCGTGTCAATGCGCACTTTGTGGTGCCCAACTATCCCAAGCACTATTTGCCAGCTGGATCGCAGCTGATCATACCCGTCTATTCCATACATCATGATGCGACCTATTACCCGGATCCCGAAAAGTTTCAGCCCGAGCGCTTCACCGAGGAGGCCATACAGCAGCGACCCACCTGTGCCTACCTGCCGTTCGGCCAGGGGCCGCGCATTTGCATTGGCATGCGATTCGGCCGCATGAAGCTGGCCGTGGGTCTCATCACGCTGATACGCAACTTTCGATTTAGCCTAGCGCCCGACACCCCGCAGCCGATGCAATTCAAGAATCACTCGTTCCTGCTGCACCCCAAGGAATTCCGGCTGCAGTTGGAGCCGTTGAGCTAGAAGCCACGCTTAATTTCTAGTTCTCTAGTTATTCATTGTACCATTCGTCTATTCTTATAATTTTGCTTTATTTTTAAACTTTTCCCTAAGCATTCACGATTGATAAGAGCAAAGCAAGCGTAATACTAAATCTAGCAGACAAACTGGTTTAACATGAACGTTGATACTGAAATCAAAAAGACGCAACGTTCTAACGATCAGAGCGAGAGGGTGTGAGTGAGAAGAAGAGGCAAAGCAAGAGCGCGAGAGTAAAGCTCTTTAAAGCTCGCCACTTAACTATTCGTTCTCTCTCACTACACTTGCAAACTGTGAATGAACTTTAGCTACTGTAAGCACTCCAGATTCCACACACTGACAATCAAAATATACATATGTTTATAAACAATTAGAAATGTTTACGATATGACGCAGTTCTATACTATTGTAAAAGTGACGTCATAAATGTTATTTTTTATATGTATATACTTTTAATATAGCTGTATAATTATAAAATATACTAACATTATGCATAACAAGCAAACTGCAAGTCTGATTAATTAATTTTACTTCTTAAACTCGCTCTACTTTCAGGTAAATGCCGCCCTCGCTAGCTATCAAGAAGCTCTTTTTGTCATATTTAATGGGTATCGTTGTCTTATCGCGCACTGCAAACTTGAAGTGCTTAATGAGCATTGCGAGGCCAATGCGAGCCTGCATTTCTCCAAATCGCATGCCAATGCAATTTCGTGGTCCATCTCCGAACGGAAGCCATTCCACGGAGTCACGGCTCTTCACTTTTTCCGGCTCAAAATTATCTGGATTGAAGCGCTCCGGCTCCGGATATAGTTTTTCATCACGATGCATAGCTGCAGACGGAATGATAACTGGCATGCCCTTCTTGATCACATAATTCGGATATCCAGGTACCACAAAATCCTCTAGACATTCCCGATTCAGAACTGGAAGAACCGTGTATAGTCGCAGGGTTTCTGAAAAGAGGTAATATTTTTTACTCAATTTTCAATTATTTACACTGTTTTGCTCACCCGATATGACCTGGTTCAAATACTGCATATCCCTAATACACTCATAGGTAAGATCCCCATTGTACCTGGCTAGAACCTCTCTGCACTCCTCCCTCAATAGGTTCTGTGTTTCCACATTCTGGGCCAGTTCATAAAGCGCAAAGCCCATTGTCGTAGAAGACGTTTCGAATCCAGCAGCGAAGAAGACGAAAGCCTGAGCAGCGATCTCCTCAATTGTCAGACTCGTATCCTCTCCTGATTCGGACTTCATCAATCGATTGTTTTTCAGGTCAATCAGTTGGTCCATGAAATCATTGCGGCGAACATTGTTTTTCTCCCTGAAGTCAACAGTTTCTCTGACGATTCTCATAAAGAATTTTTCGATATGTTCCGGTGTCATTTTCATGTGCATTCGTCGAGAAAAGTTCGGAAAACTATTGAGGATGGCAATTCCCAGGGCTCCATGACGTTGATCTTTTAATGCACTACGACCCATGACACGGAACTCAGCTTCAGGATCCTTAAGACTGCTGCACTCAATGCCAAAGGCGACACTACCGATAACATCTGTGGTAAACCTAGCCATCAGCTCTCGCACCTCAATCACCGCAGATTTGTCTGCCATATCTCCAAAGACCTCGACGAACTCGTGGCTTATCTTAACTACCGTGGGAAACATGTTTTTCATTTTGCCAGACGTAAATGTGGATGAAAGCTTATTCCTCATAGTTCTCCACTTATGGCCATCTAATAGAAAGAGCTGCCCAGAAAGTGGGTCATCCTCGGGGTTGCTAAAGAAGCCTCGATCAGTGAATTTATTAAAGTCCTTTATCAGAATGTGTTTCACCAAGAATGGTTCCAAAATAAATGCAGCTGGACGCTGAAACCAATAGAATCCGGCAAAAGGTCCAGTTCTCCTGAATTTATTATAATACTGCATCCAAATGTCCAGGAAAGATCGTTCAGTTTGCACGCCCTTCAGGTTGCCCATCAGAATGTGGGGCTCCTCGCAGGGAATGCCCGCATTTTGCCAGTGCTGCATATTGCGACGCATTCGCAAGTATAGATAGCCCAAGAGGGCAATCGCTGCCGTGAGTAATAAAATTGCGATAGCCATGGTCTTGCCCGCTGCAAGCCAGCGCTCACGATAAACTGAGAGCAACTGAGCTGCGTTGTCATATTAAATGCCCCGCTCAAAGCTTTCATTGTGTTCATTACTAAGCCAAATACGGGTAGCAAGAATAGAATTCCGAGAGTAAAAGCTTTTTTAATGAATTATCAGTTGTAATCTTGTTCATGCTGGAAGTGTATGTATTTGTGATGGATATTATGCAAATATTTTATTATATTACTTATATAAAATTTAATATATGTATTATGTATCAAATATATAAATTTCATGCTGCACCCATTGTACAATACTAATTATCAAAAGGCATAATTCCGGCTGCTTATCTATTATTGATTTCGTTCTGGTTGTGCTGCCAATCGTACAGTGGGAGTTATTAACATTTTGAGTTGCAAACTTTTTTATATTTATATACATATTTATTTTAAATATGTAGAATTAAGCAAATATAATAACTGACTGCTACACAGAAATTAAATCTTTGAAAATTAAAAAAAATATATATATATATATAAATATATATATACATATATAAATAATAAGAGTACAAAATAACAACATATTATTCACTCTAACCTCTTTTTGGACTACTATACTTAATACATGTATGTCTCTTATAATTTCAACAACAAATATTTTATTTTGATCAAAGTGTTTTCGTTGCCAAGCCTGCTGCTTAAACTCGCTCTACTTTCAGGTAAATGCCACCCTCGCTAGCTATCAAGAAGCTCTTTTTGTCATATTTAATGGGTATCGTTGTCTTATCGCACACTGCAAACTTGAAGTGCTTAATGAGCATTGCGAGGCCAATGCGAGCCTGCATTTCTCCAAATCGCATGCCAATGCAATTTCGTGGTCCATCTCCGAACGGAAGCCACTCCACGGAGTCACGGCTCTTCACTTTTTCCGGCTCAAAATTATCTGGATTGAAGCGCTCCGGCTCCGGATATAGTTTTTCATCACGATGCATAGCTGCAGACGGAATGATAACTGGCATGCCCTTCTTGATCACATAATTCGGATATCCAGGTACCACGAAATCCTCTAGACATTCCCGATTCAGAACTGGAAGAACCGTGTATAGTCGCAGGGTTTCTGCAAAGAAGTAATATTTATTAATCAATTTTCCATTATTTACACTGTCTTGCTCACCCGATATGACCTGGTTCAAATACTGCATATCCCTAATACACTCATAGGTAAGATCCCCATTGTACCTGGCTAGAACTTCTTTGCACTCTTCCCTCAATCGATCCTGTATATCTACATTCTGGGCCAGTTCAAAGAGGACGAAACCCATTGTCGTAGAAGACGTTTCGAATCCAGCAGCAAAAAAGACGAAAACTTGAGCAGCGATCTCCTCAATTGTCAGACTCGTATCCTCTCCTGTTTCGGTCTTTAACAACCGATTATTTTTCAAGTCAATCAGTTGGTCCATGAAATCATTGCGGCGGACATTGTTTTTCTCCCTGAAGTCAACAGTTTCTCTGACGATTCTCATAAAGAATTTTTCGATATGTTCCGGTGTCATTTTCATGTGCATTCGTCGACAAAAGTTCGGAAAACTATTGATGATCGCAATTCCCAGGGCCCCATGACGCTGATCATTTAGTGCCTTGCGACCCATGACACGGAACTCAGCTTCAGGATCCTTAAGACTGCTGCACTCAATGCCAAAGGCGACACTACCGATAACATCTGTAGTAAATCGAGCCATCAGCTCTCTCACCTCAACCACCGAAGACTTGTCTGCCATATCTCCAAAGACCTCGACGAACTCGTGGCTTATCTTTACTACCGTGGGAAACATGTTTTTCATTTTGCCAGACGTAAATGTGGATGAAAGCTTATTCCTCATAGTTCTCCACTTATGGCCATCCAATAGAAAAAGATGCCCAGTAAGTGGGTCATCCTCGGGGTTGCTAAAGAATCCTCGATCGGAGAACTTGTTGAAGTCCTTTATCAGAATGTGCTTCACTAGGAATGGTTCCAAAATAAACGCAGCTGGACGTTGGAACCAGTAAAAGCCCGCAAAAGGTCCAGTTCCCCTGAATTTCTTATAGTACTGCATCCAAATGTCCAGAAAAGATCGTTCAGTTTGCACGCCCGTCAAGCAGCCCGTCATAATGTTAGGTTTCTCGCAGGGAATTCCCGCATTCTGCCAATGGTGCAGCCGTTGGTGCATTCTTAGGTAGAAGTAGCCCAAGAGGGCAACAACTGCCGTTAGTAAAATAATACCGATCGCCATGGTCGCGTGTGTCGCCGACAAGCATTCGTGGCATACTGAGAGCCATACTGAACGCGGCTCGCTTATTTATCGCCAGATAGTAGCTTTCCTAGTCTGCATGACACTACAAAATGCCGGTAGAGTTCATGAAGTACTGCGAGTGGCCAAAATTATCAATTCTAAGCTTTGGCATTGCTGAAATGTATTGTATATTATCTATAGTACAATTATTTTATTGGTTTATTTAAGTGTTATTTGTTACCCTGGGTCTAATAAAACTAAATAATGTCCATGTTTGGAGTTCTATTTGAGTTCTGAGAGTTGTCTGTCTGAAAGTATTGCGAAAAATAATACATCGAACATTTTTGCTTTCGCCTTTCATGCGGCCCATCAGTTCTCTGCCGAGTAGTAACGTAACGTCACCCATGTTTACAGAAATTTGCTGTTCTTCAAAATGAAACTCAGTTCGTGTGGTCCAAGCAAATGCTGGCACATCACTGACAGCAAACGGCTGCCGGCATGGCTATTGTCACAATGATTTTTATTTTGATATCGCCGCTCACACTAGCCGATTATTGCGTTGGCCCTGCTTCACGCGATGGCTTACTATTTGTATTTTTAAAAGTTATCAGTAAACTCTTTGAATTTTTTTTTTTTTTTTTTTGTTTGGCAAAGTTAGCTAACTAGCCATACATATTAAAGAGTTAGCAGCGCCATCTAGTGGCAGGTAGTAGAAGTTAAGACTTTATTTGTCTTATTTAACAGAAGTAGTAGCATGGATCTAACTGTTGATTGACTCACAGTTAGATTTGGGTTTTTATTAAATTTTCGTAAAAATAAATATGCATATATATTTAATAGTAAAATAATTAATAATAATTTCTAGCAAACTGATGCTAAATATTTTATATATATTTAAATGAAACCTATATTTTCAATAAATTCTCAAAATATCAATGCATATTATTATAATTTTATTATAAATGTCCAATATAAGAAAATGTCCTACTAGGCTAACTTTAACATTTTTAAATATTGTAAATAATGTTAATATACATATTTTTGTATCTTAAAAATAAATAAATATAATAAAATTAAATTTAAATAATTTGAAATTGAAATAAAAATAAATAAATAAAATTCTTATACTTTATTAAATTCTAATTTCGTATTTACCGACTGAGAGCACAAATTGTTTTCTTATCAGCAGCAATATAAACGTTACGCTAATATGGAATGCTAGGCTAGGAATGCTCATCAAAAGCGAAGCAAACTCTGCTGGCTTCATATCTGATTACTCACTCGCCGTGCACGTCAGACTCCTGTGAATAATGTAAACACGCTCAGTCAGGCAGTCAATGAAGGATTTTCTCGTTCAGCTATGCGCTCCAAACATTGGCAGGTGAGGCAACGCTTTTGGCTCACTGTGATGCATGTTAAGCTATTTAAGTACACACAATTGTTGTATTTACCTACAGTGATCCGGCAACGCTGGCAGTATTTACCTTTTGTCGCATTTTGTTTTGACATTTGATTAGATTTCAAGTGCGGACGGATAACACAACAATAATGGCAGTAAATGAACTAAGGTAAATTTCTATATTGTTGATTTTTGTTAGCGATATCTATAGGAATTTTTATAACAATGAGTAGGAGTGGGTATATTTTTAAAAATTTCTAATATATATGTACAATGTTAAAAGCAAAAGACAGTGGGTATTATTTTTTGTTAGGAATGAATAAATTAAATAAATATTTTTAGTTCATAATCTCATAGAGCCCGAATGAGTTTAGCTAATTTAACTGAATGCATTTTAGAATAACTCTCAGTCGTTCATTACCTTTAAGCATTAAAGCGCTAATTGAATGTTAAATTCAGCAGGTCAGCCGAGCAAGTACATCGCGAGTGAATTCCAGTGAGTGATTTTTGAAGAGCACTCGAGCGAATTGGCTCACATGAAATCAGATTGAACGAAAGACTAAAATCTATACAGAGACAATGGCTAAAGTTAAACAAAGTAAATAAAAATAAAAAATAAGCATTGGACACACTTCGACTCGATAAGCAAAAATTGAGCATTTATTTGGCTTTGCTCATTGAGTCGGTGCATTTAGTTTATTGCTCGACTTTTAATTGAGATAACCCCAACTCAAAGCGAAATTTCCAAAGGTAACAACTGCTATTTTATCTATAACAAAAAAGGCAACAAAATAAAAGTTGTACAATGAAGTTGATAACAAACGAAAATGAACTTTAAATTGATTTCTGTACGCTCTGTCGCACAGACTAACAAAATGCCCTACACTGAGCGCTAGACTATTTGTGCTTTATTATTTTGGATTTATTTTTATTTTTCTCTCATGCTCGCCTCATGGATTCATCCCACACTACATTGCGACTGCGATTGAGACTGGCCTCACTTGCACGCCCACTCGCAGCGCGTTTAGGCCAAGTCAGGCCGTAAGCAGCAATGGCTGTAGTGTAGCGCACTCCAGGCCCGAACACTCGCTCCCCCCCCCCCCCTCCCATTCCCTCCTCGCAAATGAAAAGCTCGCTACGGCGCGGAGCGTATCGTAAATATGTTTTACTCAATTGCACTCAGTCGAACGGCGCGCTTTGGTAATGAACGTAACAGATTCAGCTTGTCGCTGAGAACGCGTCCGCGTCTCGCATTAGATCATTGACGGATACGGCTTCCGGCCCCGTAAAGAGTCACTGGCCAAAATTGTGATATTGTGATATAATATATAGCTGACTATAGCTGTGTGTAGTGCGTGTCTATGTGTATGTACAATATTTGCGGATCGCTAATTGCCGTGCACAGCTCGAAGCGCAGAGAACATGAAAATGACTGACATGTGGATAATTTTTATGATATTGGGCCTAATCGTGCTCGCTCTGCTGATACTGCTGTTCATGGCCGCGCGCTATCAGCGCGACTACTGGCGCTATCTGGACATACCGCACGAGAGGCCGAAGAAGCTCTGGCCCATCATCAAGCAGCTCGCCACGCAGTCCCTCAGCACCGACGACATGAAGGTCGCCCACTATACGAGCATCTACAACAAGTTCAAAGGCAGCGGCCCGTTCTGCGGATTCTATGCGCTGCTGCAGCCGCGTGCGCTGGCCCTCGATCGCGAGCTGATACGGCAGATAATGATCAAGAATTTCTGGAATTTCAATGATCGCGGCATTTACTGCAATCAGAAGACGGATCCGCTGTCGGGCGATTTGTACGGCCTGCGGGGCAACAAGTGGAAGGAGATGCGCCAGAAGCTCGATCCGTGCTTCGAGCGGGATCGCATGGCCTGGCTGTACGACAGCCTCTACGCGGAGGCCGAGCAGCTGCTGCTCACTGTCAGCAGCACGCTGATGAAGCAGTCCCACTCGACGCTCCACATACAGAGGCTAATGCGACGCTACGTGCTCTCGGCCCTGGCCAGCTGTGTGTTCGGTGTGAATGCCGAGCAGCGCCAGAAGTACTCGCTGGACGAGTTTGAGCAGATGACGGAGCTGGCGCTGAGCACACGTAAGCACGGCTATCTGATGAATCTGCTGATGATACGCTTTCCCAACTTCTGTCGCAAGCTGCGGCTGCGTCAGACGCCCAAGCCGGCCGAGGACTACTTTCTGAGCCTGCTCGAGGACATTGTGGCGCAGCGGGAGGCGTCGGGTGAGCGGCGACAGGACTACCTGCAGCTGCTGCTGGATATTAAGGCCGTGGAGCTGACCACGCACGAGTACGAGGCCGACAAGGAGCTGAAGGCGCATCTGCAGCACGAGCTGGCCGCCCACGCATTCGTGTTCCTCAAGGCCGGATACGAGCAAACCGCCAACACCCTGTCCCTCGCT
Source organism: Drosophila mulleri (assembly GCA_035047565.1). Classification (NCBI taxonomy): domain Eukaryota; kingdom Metazoa; phylum Arthropoda; class Insecta; order Diptera; family Drosophilidae; genus Drosophila; species Drosophila mulleri. The sequence continues at coordinate 16,670,083 of JAWNPK010000060.1, read as the reverse complement.
CTCTACGAGCTGGCGCTCAACCCGGAGGTGCAGCGCGAGTTGCGCCGGGAGCTGAAGGAGGCCATGGCCAAGCACCAGAACCAGCTCAGCTACGAGTGTGTGCAGTCCCTGACGCTAATGGGCCACGTCATACTCGAGACGCTCCGGATGCATCCCATCACGCCGTACATAGTGCGACGCTGCCTCAACGACTACACGGTGCCGGATCACATGAAGTACACGCTAGTCAAGGAGATATTCGTGATCATCCCGACGCACGCCATACACAACGATCCCGAGTATTACCCGGAGCCGGACCGATTCCGGCCCGAGCGCTGGGGCAGTCCGCGCGACTCCTTCAAGGAGCAGAGCACCTGGTTCGGCTTTGGCTCCGGCGTGCGCAACTGCATCGGCATGCAATTCGCCGAGCTGCAGCTGCGCGTGGCACTCGCTCTGCTGCTGCTGGAATTCGAGTTCAGCTTGAACTCGAGACGACCTCTGGTCAGCCTGCAGGACGGCATTGCGCTGCAGCTGACGCCTCTGGGCGTGGTCGAGCCGGGGCTGGAGGAGCGTGCGGTGTGACTCGCTACGAATAATCAATTTAAATTGTGAATAGAGCTAAGTTGGACTTGAAGACTCTAAGTGAAAGAAGCGTAGAAAGAGATGACGATCAAATCAAAATTAAGAAAATATTAACAAAAGCTTAGCGATATTTAAAAGGCAACAGTGGATTAAATATATAATAGTAAATAAAAAATAAAACAACTATATAAATAGTTGATGAATTTAGGTAATCAAATGATAATTATATTAGGCAAGGTTGAATTATTAATGACATTATCGAAATATGAAAATATATAAGTATTCAGATACTTAACTGGGATTAAACAATAAGACAATTAAAGAGTCAACTGATAATTTCATAAATAAATACTAAACGCAAGCAAAAAGTATTAATTAATGTTCATATGTTTAGAATATTAAAGTGAATGTTCAAAGAAATAAATTGAATTAAAAATAAAAGTAAAGTGATTGGTTATGTTTTAATATTTAAATGAACAAAAACTATAATAATATATATTTACATTTTATAAAAATATAGAAAAAAAAAATATAGACACAAAAGAAAATAATTAAGCAAAATTTACAAGTTTAAAATGCATGAAAAAGGTGAAAAGTTAACAACAAAAAATAAAATAAAATAAATTAAAAAAAAATATGCAGAAATTGATAAATGAGATATTCACATTCCTAAAAAATTCAAAATTTATTAAAAATTAGCAGAAAGTAAAAGTGCAATAACTTACAATAAATTAAAAATAGAGGGAAAATATACACATATATGTACATAAATAATATGCGTATTATAGTTTTACATACTTAAAAAACTAAATAAAAATAATTTAAAATTTAATATATTGCAGTGAATATCCAAAAAAAATTCGAAAATTATAAATATAAAATAAATGCAATGAAAATAATACGTATTTCAAGCAATTCTATTATAAAATAAATTAAAATAAAATAATATGCGTATTATAGTTTTACATACTTAAAAAAATAAATAAAAATAATTTAAAATTTAATATATTGCAGTGAATATTCTAATAAATTAATCAAATTATAAATATAAAACAAATGCAATGAAAATAATACGTATTTCAAGCAATTCTATTATAAAATAAATTAAAATAAAATACCAATTCGAATCGCCCTTTCTATAAAATCCGGAGTCAAGTTAATATCCGTGAAAAAAAGCACAAACTAAACATAACGTAAATTTTATTTATTTAAAATGCTCTAAAATAGTTGATCGTCAAGTGAATACATATACATATACAGATACATATATACTATTAAATACAATATGCCGCATTACATTTGAGTAGACGTATACTTTTTGACTAAATTGGCGCTACGCTTGGGTAGCTAAAACTCCCATAAATAATTAGTTATCAACCACATTTGTATTTTTATACATTAATATACAGTATATATTTTAAAAGTTTTATTGTAAGTAGCTCTGCAAAAATAATTTAATTACATTTTCATTTATTGTTTACAATTGTGTTTTGTTAAAGTTTTGCTCTTTTCGTTTTTTGCATTGTCGTTTGCTGATATGGTTGCTTTATGGCTGCTACTGTGCGTAGCCCAGGTTAATGTAGTATATTTTTAAATTTTTTTCTTTTTCTTTTTAGCATTTTCTTATTTATTATTATTGTATAATTTAATTAATATTCGTGTGATTAAGTTTTTGACAATTTTCCATTTGATTTTAGTTGCATTATTATAAAACTTAGATTTAATTATGTATTTTTTGCACATTATATTTTAAGTTGTGAGCTTTTTAAACATTAAACAAAATTAATAAGAGAATAAATTAAATACAACTTAAAATTAATATTAAAAAGTACTTTTTGCGCCTTTTATTTGTTTGTGTGAGTGTCAACTATTAGCTAAATTATGAACAATTTTGTTTTGTTGGTTTTACAGTTATGCTTGACCGATATGGAATGCTTTTTTTTTTTAGCTATTTTCCCTAGGCAGCGCTACGAAATGCTAGTTCAAAATCTTACCACTAACGTTTTGTTCGACATTTTGGCCGCTAATACAGAAAATGGCAGCGCCTCACTTTGGCTGCTTGGGGCGCGCGGGCAGGGGCAGAGACTTACGCACGGGCTCCCCACGATTGGGCAGCTTGCTGCGCAGCATCTGCTCGTGCACGTACAGCAGCAAGCCCACGTCCCGATGTCCGGCCTGCCAGGCGATCTTGAAGGCCGTGCTGCCATCCTGCAAGGGATTCAAGGGGGAAGCGGTTGAGTAAAGGGCGTGCTGAGAGCACACTTCAAATACTTACCACATCCTGAACCAGTGAATCGCATTCCGGCTGCGACAACAAGTGCTTCACAATGTCCACACGGCCGTGCTCGGCGGCGCACATCAGCGCCGTGCTGCCGTCCTCATCCTGTATGTTGATGTCGGCGCCGGCCTCGAGCAGCATTTCGACCATGTCGCTGTTACCATGCGACACAGCTAGCATCAATGCGGTTTGGCAGTGCTGCAATGAGGGGTTTGGCCAAAGGATCGGGCATGAGGTGAGTTAGTGGGCAGAGCAATCGATAGAGCCATCAATCGAGCGGGTGAGAGGCCTTTACCTACCTTCTTGGCTCGTATGTTGACATCGGCCATCTGAAACAGTCGCTCCACGACTGTCCGATGCGCCGCCTGCTTCAGCTTGGCCAACGAGACGAGCATGACGCACGTGTATCCCGCGTTATTCATTTGGTTTACATTGCAAACCTTGGAATCCAGCAGTATGGATACAACGTCAAAGTTGCCATGCGAGACCGCATAGTGCATGGCCGTGTTGCCCTGCAATGAAGAGGGGAGATGAGGGAGATGAGGGAGATTATATAAATATTGCAGTGAAAGTCGGACTGAAATAAGCGTGCTCACATTGCTATCGGAGAGATTGACACAGTACTCCAAAAGTGGCACCGACAGAGATTCAAAGTAGTCCAAATAGTCCTCCACCTCGTGCGGATCGGATGTGGCCGTGCTGGATATGCGGAACCAGTGGTCGCTGATGGTGGCCTTGGATGCCTTCAGGCTGAACGAAGTGATCGGCCGGGAGCCCAGCTTCTTCAGCAGCGAATCATTGATCACTTTGAGGGCCTCCTTCAGCTCCTTGGCCAACTCGGATCTGAGAATGCAAAGAAATGTATAAGTATATAAATTTAAATATTACAAGGAAAAAATAATAATAAATAAATAAATAAATAAATAATAAAATAATAATAATAATATTAATAATAAAATAACTAATGCAATAAAAAAATTTAAATACATAGAAATCTATATAAATTTAAAAAAAATTAAAAAATAAAATTATTTAATTACATAGAAGTTAGAATTATAATTAGAATTAACAAAAGTTAAAAAAAGCTATTAAAATATATATTTAAAAAAATAAATAAATAAAAATATAATAAACATGTTAAAATTAAAAAAAATATATATGAATAAAAAAATATGTATACAAAATAAAATGACATAAAATATAATATACAATTATTTAAAAGAATATATAAAAATAAATAAACGAAAAATTAAAAATTAACAAATGAATTTAATTAAAGAAATAAAACAATATATATACAAAATATATATGTACACAATAATTTAAAGAAACAAAAAACAAAAAACTAAAAAACATATATAAAATAATAAAATAGCCGTCAAAATTTACTTTTGCCTGGGCTCCGTTGGCGCCTGGGCGAGCTGATGCAGCTGCGCCTTGGTTGGCGGACGCTCGTCCTTTGTGCTGTTGGGCTCCGCATCCTCCGGCTTCCGCTCGATGACGGTCACCTGGGAGCCCTCGCTTTGACTAGACTTGAGCGGCGTGCTGGACTTCTTGCGCGCGCCCTGCGATATCTCGCGCTCCACGTTGGAGTCACTGGACGCTTGCTCCGGCGAGGCGGACTTGGTGCTGGTCGTCGTGGTGGCCGACGATGTCATCAGCGGAGCTGGCGAGGCATCGCGCGACCAGCTAATGCTGACACGTTTCTCCTCGCGCACAATCAACTCGTCGTCGCCCAACTGGGTGAGGTCCAGATCCTTGGACGTGGCGCTTGACTTACTGGACGGCTGTTTGATAAAGCTCTGCGACTCGAGCGACGCGTCCAGCGCAGCGCTCGGCGGCTTCTCCTGCAGCGAGCTGTTGGCGGAAAAGATGGAAAATGGAGTTAATGCAAATATTGACATCGTTTGGGCCAAGAGCCACGCACGTTAGGAGCAGCACGGAGCAGCCGCTGACCACCAGCGGGTAGCAGGTGAAGCTGCTCAGGCCGGAAAACATTGAGAACACCATCAGGAGAACGAAAAGCCAAACAATAAACAAAAGAAAGTCGATAAACGAGGCGAAGCTGCGAACGCGCCAAAGCAAAAACGAAAACTGCGCCTGAAGGTCAATGCGACTGGATTGCCACATATCGGAAATTCGGACTCCGAATCGGAGTCGTTGCCTGCAGTGCGCATGACACGCAGCTGCGTCCGCTTGGTTTGTGACTTGGCTAAAAGCTTGTCATGGCAGCTTTTGTGTGACACAGTGGCACAAATGTTGTAGTTAAGCGGAAAAAGCTACTCAAGTGGAACAAAGCTATTTAAAAGGTACTTATTTGTTAATTTGTTATTATATTTTGTGGAGCGAAATTAATAGATTTTGTTAGAGAGCGAGAGTATTCATTGAAATTGCCGCACAGTGGAAGGCACACGATGTATAACTATTGTAGCTGTCTAACAATTAGTAACGAATAAAAAGGTTGCAGCTGTGTGTTTCTGAATAGGGTATACTGATCCAATGTTTCATTATACAATGTGCCACGCCCTCAATTGGTAAGTCTATACAGTTTGAGCTCAGACGAAAATCCGAAAGGAGGAGGAGGAGACGGATGCAACGAGTGTAATCAATTACATTCCCCTCTCTCTGCTACGTACCCTACTTTTGACCCATTCCCTCTTACTCACCTCAGAAGCGTTTTTGGTTCCGCCTTTGGATTCTTTGGAGTCGCTGCTGCTGCTCCTGTGGCCGTTGGCAGCGTGTAGGTATTCTGTCGCTGGAACTGCTTGCGCACCGGGCTGGGACTAGTGAGATGCTTGGGGCGCGGTATGCGAGAGTCCGCCGACGAGGAGCGTCGCACCGTGGAAGGGGCAGAGGGAGCAGCTGCGGCAGCTGCTGCAGCTGTTGGGGAGTCGGGAGCCACGTCGCTGGCCTCCGCTTTCGAGAAATCCTTGGCCAGCATCTGGATGGCCTCCTTGCAGGAATCACAGTAGTTGGCCGCACAGGCGATCGAGATGTGCGGCTTGACGATGTCGCCACAGGCGACGTCTCGCTTGCGCACCCGATCCGTGTTGCAGGCGGAGTGAACCCTGGCCAGTGGCTGCGGCTCGGTGTTGCTGCCGCTGTGGCAGGTCGTGGGGCGCACGAGTGGCGCCATCAGCTGCTCGGCCTTGACGCTGCTGCGCGTGAGTCGCTGCAGGCCGTTGGTGTCCGTCTGCCGGCTGGTCGACTCCACGGGCGCGCATTGGGTGGCCATCTGCTGCTGCTCCGGCATGACCTGAGCTCCGGTGGAGCGCACTGTGGCTGTGGCGGTTTGGCTCGATGCCGAGTGTACGGGCGTGGAGAGCGTCTGGCAGCCGATGGCCTTGCGCTTGATCGCCAGCTGCTCGTGCTCGCCGAGACTGAAGGTGTTGCTGCGCCCCGGCAGCAGCTGGGCCACTGGCTTCGGCTTCTCCAGCGGCTCCTCGGTGCCGCAGCTGACGCTGACGCTTCGCTTGGTAATGGCACACTTCTCGCAGAGCACGTCCGTGATGCGGTGCTCGGAGCTGCCCACGCTGCGCACCTCCGGCTGGCAGCTGGTGAAGCTCTCCCTCGTCGCGGGCTTGGCGCTGATGCTCACATTGTGCTTGAGCACCGGCCGCTCCGGCACCGTCTGCACGCCCTTCTCCCGCTGCTCGCGCTGCGGCACATACATCTGGGTGCCCACCGAGATGAGCTGCCTGAGCCGCTGCTGCCGCCGCTCGCCGATCGCCAGCTCGATCCTCTGCTTCAGCTCCGCCTGCGAGTAGATCGCCTCCGCCTGCTGCGTGGCCACATGCCGCACGCTCAGGTGGGCGCCCACGGCCGCATCCCGTGTGCCCGTCACCTTGCCCGCCTGCGAGGCCACGTCGCGTCGTATGATGCTCGGCGAGCTGGCGCTGCTGCGCATGCGCGCGCCCAAGCTCTCCAGCGAAACGGGACTGATGCGCTGCGGCGTAAACTGCACGGGTGAGCCGTTCTTGACGCCCGGACTGGGCGGCGACGGCGTCTGGCGCTGGCTGCGCAGCAGCTCCTCATTGCGTCGCTGCAGGCGCTGCTTCTCAGAGCGCAGCGAATTGAGCTCCAGCTGCAAGAGGAGAACGAATTTAATACTTTACATAGATATTGTGATATAATAATTAATAATAAATATAAAAAATTAAGTGCAAAAAATATCACAATATCTATATAAAGGATAAGAATATCTATATAAAGGATATTGTAAAATTTTTACACTTAATTTTTTATATTTATTACCGTTATGTTAAATATATATATTTATTTTATTTTAAATATATTTTTTATATTCGATGTATATTTGTTTATATTTTTTATATATATATTATTACTATTTATATATTTTTACAATTTTTTTTTAAATATTTTTTTTAAAGATTTTACATACATACTTTATATTTATTTCATTTATTTATATTATTCTTTTTAATATTATCATTTTATTAAATATGTACCTACATAATTTTTTTATATAATTTTTATGTGTATTTAATTAATATTATTGTTTTTTTTTTATTTTTTATATTTTTTATTATAATTTGTATGCCTTTATTATTATTTTTAATTTTTTATATATTATTTATATATTTATGTATTTACTTCATACAAATTTATTTTATTTATACTTATTTTATTTATATCTATTTTATGTATATTCCTTCGACTTACCTCCATGTCTGGTATGACCTTGACCTGTTCCTCTAGGTCCTTCAGTCGCTTCAGGCTCAACGCCATTTGCTCGCGTATCTGGCAGAGTGCCTGCGCATCCGCCGTAGTCTGCCCCGCCTCGGAGCTGGCGGGCGACTGCAGCGGACTGGCAGAGTCGTGTCCATTGGTCTCCTTGCTGCTTTTGGGCGTGGACGTCAGATGATGGCGTCGCGGCGGCGGCGGCGGCGGCGGTGGCGTGGCCTTGACCTGCTTCAGCTGCTCCACCGGCGACTTGGCATTGGCCGCCACCGTGGCCAGCACATAGCTCTCGTACTGCACCTCGCCGGGACTGGGCCGCTGCTGCAGGGGCAGCGTATTCGAGCGCTGGAAGAGATGCGGAGTGCTCGAGCGCGGCGAGCGGTTGCCAGCCATGCAGGAGTCTACAAAAAGATGCAACAAGAGCAAGAGTTTAGTCGACGGCTCACTTCTGGCCAACTTTTCGGTTACTGGTTACTTGCTCTGTCTATGGATTTGCTCAAAACAATTTTAATTTGCAGACTTGCCATAGACGCCTACAGTTTGCTACTGACAGCACGACGGCAAAGTGAAAATGGAAATAACAAATCACTCGCCTGCTATTTTAATATCTTAATATTAGTGATAAAACAATGTTAATACAGATCTATCGAAACTGTGCCGCAGCGCGCATAATTTGCAAACGAAATACATAAACAAACTGCAAACTAAGTGTAAAGGCCAAAAGACGGAAGGCAAAAGCCACAAGCCAAAAGCCAAAACAGACTTGGCTCTCTCTCTCTCTCTCTCTCTCTGTCCTTTGTGCGCTTCTGTCTGCCTGCTGATAAGTCGAGGCGCCGACTGTTGTCGCTATTATTATTCAATATTGATTTTACCTACATACAGACAATTTATTGCACTCGTTTGTTTATATAAGAGACAACGTAGCCCCCCGCCCGACTTCCATTTCAATTGATAGTGGCAAATGCTTATCGCCAACTAGTTCGTATATCTACGATCTGACCATGAACGCGTGAAGTTGGGGTGTTGTAAGTGTTTACCAATGAATAAAATTTAGTTTTTTTATATTTAAATTTTCAATTTTGTGCATATATTTATTTGTATATATGTATCTGCCCATGGGCAAATTCAAATAAAGTTTCGGTCTTCCGCTGCCAAATGCTTTCTGCGTGTACGCATAGCTTTCTAAGGCACTGTCTTGCGACAGTTGTTACTCATCGCTTTTAGCCGGCTGCCAAGTCTTTTTTTATTGTTGCTGCTCCATTTGCTACTATTACTTAATTCTATGCTAAGCGAGCGACTTCTGTGCACTGAACTCTGGCTAAGACGATTTAAGTAACGAAAACAAAAACAAAAACAAAAGAAAATAAAAATAAAATAGCCGCAGAGATTTCTATTTTAGTGCGCGCTGTCGTTGCCAAGTTGGCTCAGCTGTCGAGAAAGATGGTCAAGGCAAGGCTGGCCGAAAGGGGCGCAAGTCGCGTGTTTGGTAGCATTGACCGGGCCACAATTAATCACATTTTATGGGCCAGAAAATTAGCAAAATGAAAATCGAAATGCCGCCCAGCTAATGTCAAATTTAACATAAATATATAAATTTATGGCATCAACTTTGGATTTTCTCCCTGTGTGGCTAATCAACCTACAATCATTCCACCAGGTTTTCAATGGACTTTGCCTTGACGTCGTCGACTTCGTTTTGATCTTTCGAGCTGTCTCCTTGTTCCGCAATGTATCGCTGGCTGTGGCAAACATTGTTGTTGTTGTTACAGTTGTTGTTGTTGTTGTTGGTTGACTTTGATTTTTAGTTTGTTAATAGCACAATTATTTCGAACAAAAGCAGCTACGCAATTAAGAGCACACTCAGCTGGCAGTCAAGGCGGCTGCCATTGCACTTTGTGTTAATGTGCGAAAAGTAAAATACAAAAAAAAATGTAATAGCAATAATAATACAAATGTAATTTATTAACAATTTTATTGACGACCTGGTTTGCTTTTTCGTTCGCTGTTAATTGAAGCATTGCGGCATTAATTTGATTTGATTTCGCAGCTATCAAGCAAACGGCTGGCACATTCACACACATCACAAATCGATGCGAATCGTACGAACGTCATGCGTTATCTTTCACAGTGCCACAGAGAATTCTGTGCACCACCAACCACAACTCACTCTGCATGAACTCATATTTGATTCGCTTCAAAATCGTTAGCATTGGCATTGCAAATTGAAAAAACTGTTTGTCGAATTTATGCATTTATTTTTTAGAATTTATTTATTGTCTTTTTCTCTTTTTTTTTTAGGATTTTCTCTTTGATTTTTTTTTGCTCGATTGATTTATTTTTATTATATATTTTCACGCAACTCCTACGCAAATTCGTGTATTTTTTTATGTTCTCCTTTGATCTCTACTCGATTATTCATGGTTTTCCGGCATAAATTTAGAATTCATTTATTATTTACTGCACTTAAATAATTTCGATTACACATATATTTTTTATCAGCTTGTCTTATAAATAAAATTTTGATTCGTTAGGTCTTCGGCCGTTTGTCAATGCTCGTACTTTTTTTTTTATTTTTTAAAAATATTTTTGTTATATTTTATGTGTCCGCACGTTTCTCGCTGATTAGTTGTTAATTGATTTTATTTTAATTATTTTTTATTGCACTTATTTTGCATATTCTAATTAAATTACATATCTGGCTACATTCGGCTTAATTAAATTATTCGTTTAGATCATTTCGCTGGTTTAATTGCTTTTTATTTCGCTGCTAGACACATTTTTTGTTTTATGTTTTTCGTTCGAAAGTCGTCGACAAACTGCGCTGAGATTTTCGAGCTGCTGGCAGCAGCGTAAAACAACAACAAACAAAAATGTATTTAGCAACAGTATTTTATTTTGTTATTATTTAACAGCTCTTGTGGCAGAGCAGCGCAGCGCAGCAAAGCACAACAAAAAAATAAATAAATTGTTATGTATTACTAACAAAAAGGAGAAACAGCGAGAATAGTATATTATACTCAGAGAGCTTGGCGAGTAGAGATAAGGTCGACGTACGCTCAGCTAACACAAATTGTACAAAAGCAACCAAATAAAACAGCAACAAATAGGAAAATTAAATCTATAAAAAAAAGAAAACAAACTAGACAACAGTGTGCAGATAAGCTAAATGCACATTATTAAATGATAATGCTGATTATTATGATGACGCGAATAGAGCATTTGGCAGTAGATCTGCTTGTTCATATATATAGAGAGAGAGAGATACATATATATGTATATATATTTAGATTTACGCATAAGAGCGGGGCCTGTGCGTTTCAAGGTGGATCTTCTCTTCAGGTTGCCTCATCGCTTTACAGGCAAATATTAACACGTTTTACTTGACTATTTGCCTATCGATTCGTGTTCGTTTTCTAAATATTTGCCTTGCATAGACTTGACATATTACGCTCGATGGTTTCAATGAAAAAACGCCCCACGAATCTGTGGGGCAGTCTATAAACAGCTGTGGGCAATCGATCAACGTATTAGCAATTTGTTATAAATTTATTTGCTAAAACGTGTAACTAAATATAGAGCAGCATATGTAGAAAGATAACTTGAATATTGCTGAAGTTTAGATAAGCTTAGATAAACTTATGATTGTTTCTGCTGATAAGTTTCCGGCATAGGTGGGGCATTAAAATATATTTTCAAAAGCAGTCCATCAGAAATGACTATATTTATAGTTTTTTTTATATTTTGCAGCTACTGCCGAATGATCAATGATTTAGCAATTTATAACTAGCTAAAAATAGGTTTACTGATGTTGCTAATAATTAATAATCTCAAGAAAAATATATCTACATTTTTGAAGCAGCAGTAACTCTTTACGAAGGATGAAAAATAGACTTTTTTTAATATTAATTTTATATAATAAATTTTTTATATATATATTTTATATAAAATAAAAAAATAATAATAATTTAATTTGAAATAAATTTATTTTACTATATAGCTTTTTATTGTAGTAAAATAAATGCATTTATAAAATGTTCTTTATTAATTATATCAATTTTAAAGTATTTTATATAAAATAAAAAAATAATAATAATTTAATTTGAAATAAATTTATTTTATTGTAATAAACAAAATTTATTTATAAAATTTTGTTTATTAATTATATATCAATTTTGAAGTATTTTATATCAAATAAAATAATAATAATAATAATTTAATTTGAAATAAATTTATTTTACTTGTGAAATACATTTTATTGTAATAAAATAATTTTTTTCTAAAATTTTCGTGTTATAAAACTGATATTAATAATATAATATAATTAATCGAAATGTTCTCAAACTTGTCTACATATTTTATATAAGAATATATGCAAAAATAAATTAATAACAAATGCACATATATTTTGATTTATTTAGTTATTTATTACTATTATTATTTTTTTTTTTTTTCAGTTTAGTTTTTTAAAGAACCTTGACTAACCCATTAGACACCGTTTGAGAACATCTTGAATCTAACTTTGCCAATTTTCAATTGTTTTCGATGTAGTTGTCTAGACTTGCGTTTAGGCCTGAAGGTTAGCATATATGTATGTATGTATGTATGTATGTATATGTATGTATGTACATGATATCGCATTTTAACATTTTGGCATTTGGTTATTATTAGATAGTTTGCTGGGCTCGTCTCTCAATTGTTAAGATTTCTTTTCTTTTATTTTTTGTGGCAAGCAATGTTTTTTTTTTTTTTTTTTGTGGCGAACACAAATTCGATTAAACACAATTTATAAGCCATTTATAACGAGCCTATGCTAAGGCTATTAGAGTGCCCATATATCACCTATACAAATATATATTTATAAACAAAATAAATATATATTTATACAACAGTTATCATTAATCAATGTCAGCTCTATGCTGAGCTAAAAGCGACAATTTGATTTGTTTATGTTTGGCTGAATTTCTTGCATTGCGTTTTGCACACTTTATGGCAAATTTATGGCATAAACAAATACAAGAAAAACGAGCTAGCAGCTTAAAAAAAAATAGTAAAAGAAACAACAGAAAACACAGCAACAACAACAACAACAACAGCATTAGCAGCATTTGCATGCAAATTGAGCGCCAAATGCGCATTTCAAAATTGATTTAAGATACGAACGCCTCGAATCGCCTTGAAGTTGGCTGTAAACTCCAATTGAGTCTGAAATGCCAAAGATGCAAGGCGATTGTATCTGCATTGGCCATAAAGTATCTGCATCTGTGTATCTATGTATCTATGCCCATGCAGCTAGCTCGACGCTTTACGTGCAGCTTAATGCCTCCTGATTGGTGGCAGCCAAGACACTTTTCTGGGCGGGGGCCTGACGCAAAATAAAATTGAATTATGTCGTGGCAGCTCGCTTTTTAGAGCTACATTTAAATATTGCTTTGATCTGAGCAGTTTGCGTGTCGAGTTGACAGCTTTATGCTATAAGAAAAAAAAACATGACTGTACGATGGGACGGCAAAAACATTGCTCAAATTAGCGAAGAGCATAAATTAAGTTGATGGAATATGTTTTAAAGAGTTTTCAAATTTTAGAACATGCAGATGTTTTGCATTTTCAAGAATAATTCAAGCAGATTTGCCTTTACTTTTTATTTTCATGCTATATGTGAATACTAAACCAAAAAAAATAAATAAATAAATTTATATCGAAATGAAAAGAATAAAAATGCAGCAATAAATAAATTATATAAAAATGAGATATATGAATAAAAAAATGTATATTATATATTCAAACTATGTCATTTCTTTTAATATTACTATTTTATTTTTAATTATTTAACATTTTAAATTTCTTTTAGTGATTAATATTTAATATTTGTTAATCTGTAAATATTTTTAATTGCTGTAAATAGTTTTAATATCTACTAATAATTTGAATATTTAAAAAAAATGAATGTGTGAGTATTTACAAATTTTTGTATATTAAATCTTTGGCATATTTTTTAATTTTTTAAATAAAAATTTTTAAATGAAATTGATAAATTTATATAAGCACTATGCAAATCAAAATGCACTATAAGTAATCTGAGCAAATTTTAATGCCATGAAAAGTCCATTTCATATTAATTTTTAAGTGAAATCTTTTCATTGCATAAAAAGATTTTTATTAAAATATATTGCAAGTGAAGTAAATATTTTAAATATATGTAATTTAATTGCAAGCAGCATTTGCTAAGATGTTTTTACAACATTTACAAATATTTAATAATATAAAATCACTCAAATTTGTTTATAAACATATGTTGAGATTTTCGAATATATACCTATGTATATATATACATATATATAGAGGTACTAGCCCCAAAAACCCGTTAGTTGACTACAAACATACATAGCTAACTTAAATTGAAGCTAATTATTTGTTGCGCTTAAGTGGATGTGCTCTAATTGCAATTGTTTCATTTAGGAAAATGGCAACTAAATTCATTGCACGACCACTGTAGGCCATATTTTTAACGCGATTACTCATTCTATGCGCTCCATTGTGCAGGATTTCGACAGCTTGCAACAGTTGTTCAAAATTGTTCACACTTTCATGCGTTCGAGTGTCACACGCGCGGCGGCGTCGCTAATTGCTAAGAAAAGCAAACGGCAAACGCAATAGCGAAATAAAAAGCAAAAGTATCTTAGAGATACAAGTGAAGTCGTCTGCCGGCTATGAATCATGCAGCATTGGAACCGAATAGAGCAGAGCGAGCAGCCAAGAGTATTTCCTCGTCTATTTCGAGATGCGAGACGCAAGATGCGAGACGCGAGCTGGTACTCAGAGATATTCACTCACCTGCGGCAACATCAAAGTAGCGATCCCACGTGCTGTGGCCCATGCGGCGTTCCTTGGGCTCCTTGGAGCCGTGGCCATTGCTGAGGCTCAGGCTCAGGCTGAGACTGTTGTTGTTGCGATCCATGGAGTGGATGCCGCCGTTGGCATAGCTGTAGGCGCCCGCCTTGCGTCGCTTGGTCGAGGCCCGCTCCAGTGTTCGCTCGAAATCGCTGCAGACTTCGTCGAGTGCCTCGTGGAGGAAGGCGCGTCGCTCCGGCGGACTAATGGCCGGACGGGCATGCCCGTAGCTGTGATTGCTCTGGCTTTGGCTCCTCGGCGGCGGATAGATGCCGGCATCGCTCTCGATGCCGCCGCGCAGCGAGGAGCAGGTGGAGGAGGCAGTGCCGTAGGGCGACTCGGGGCGCGGCGCCAAACTGTTGCCGTAGCTGAAGCGTGGCACCGACGCCGAGCGCGGCCGATAGCCGGGCGACTGCACGCCGGCAGCGGGGCGTGGCGAATCCGGTTCGCTTTCATGTGCGGCCTGTGAAATGTAAACAGGTGACAAGTTAATCAAGTGCGAAATGCGCCTCGCTTTGATCTGCCCCCAGATCAAAGCCCACCAAATTCGACTCACCTCTATTAGCTTGGGCTGCACACGGCTGTCCGGCTGCCAGTCGCTGCCAAAGAGACTCTCGAAGCCCAACATAAACTCCATGGACTTGCGCGAGCGTCGACGATCGCGTCGCTGCAGCTCCTCCTCGCTGGGCTTGGCATTGGCTAGCGCCTCGCAGTAGCGCACAAAGTCCAGATCGATGTGGTAGCCATACGGACAGCAGCTGCAGCTGCGCACCGACCTGGTCAGCGTGGAGTTCGGGGTGCCATTGTCGCTGCCCGGCAATTGGCGAGCTGCAGAGAGAAAGAGAGGGAAGCAGTGAGACCGGATGAGCAGCGCAAACAAAAACAACGAAATGCAGACAACGTGTATCTAAATGTCACTATCAAGGTCACGTCCGTCTCAGTTCGTCTGCATCTGATTCTTGGTATTATCAACACACACGCACAGCATCTTTGTCTCTTTTGTTTCTTTTTTGTTGTATTCTGTCTGCGTCTGGCTTAGTTTTTGTGTTTGGCAGGCATTTGGTAGTCCCTGAGCCACACCTGCCGCTGCTCTAAAACACGTTTCAGCTTTTTGGTAATCGGAGCGAACGCAGCAGCGCCCAAACATTCGCAGTTCCCAGAACAGATTCGTCTGTTTGGCTCTTGTCAGCTTCGTTGGCTATATTTCTGCTTAATTGCGTCATTTAATAACTAATTTTGCTTAATTCAGATAACGAACTATGCACGCGAGTCAACAGCAATTTGAAAGCCTTGACTTGCCTTTTATGCGGGACCATTTGAGTAATTTGGTTTTGCAATTAAAAATTATTTAATTAAAAATTATTTAATTATTTATTAAAATCAAATGAGAAATTATGTTCATTTGTTCTGCTATAATTACTATTATTAAACTGAGTCATTTACAAGATTTTACTTATAAAAAAAAACTATAAATATTAAATAAATATTTAATTAAAATGAATTTAAATTAAAATTAAATTAAAATAATAGAAAATATAAATTAATGAAAATGAAAATAAACAAAAATTTAATTAGTTAAGCAATAGAAGAGAGAGAGAGAGAGAGAGAGCAATAGAAGTCCATCAAATCTTTGTTGTTAATGACTCTCACTATCAAAAATTCTCCATCATTTCAGCTACTCTTCATGAATAAATATCTAATATATATTGAAATTTATAACTGCACTCTCCCTGCCACACTCACTTGCGTCGCCTAGGCGCTGCCGTGGTTTTCTTGCCTCATAGAACAGCCAGAGCACCACAAACCATAAGAAATTCCAAAGCATTATCTATTGACCTTCGTCCAGTCGCGAGCCCCAAGAAAATCGATAGATTGAGAAATACGCGTATCGATTGGCCGACCATTTGGTGTGTACGTTCTCGACCCAACTGGGTAGGAAAAGAATCAGAATTCTTGTTGTGCTCATCACTCAGTTAACTGTAATTGGCGATAAGATACGCAGCATTTGGAGCGCTTATCAGACGGCTAAACAGCGCTCTTCACGGTGTCGTGTGGCGCCATCTATGTGTGACGGTGATGCAAAGCGAAATCAATTTCGGTTTCACTCTCAGCGGCATTCAGTGGGCATTCTTCATTCATTCATAAAGAGCGTGCAGCTCTTTGCCTGTGTGGGCGTTCTGTGGGCGTCGCTTGTGAAAGTGTTTGGACAGGTTGCTCCAGTGTTAACCAGGCCAACAAACTGCATATTGATGAGCCGAGTGGCAACGCTTGTTTTGCAGCTAATTAGCCACAGTCACGGCCACGGTCGGGCGCAGTGGCGCGGGCGTAGACCTAAATGAAGGCGTGGTGCTAATGACGCTGCTTACCGGCTTCATTATCATCGCTGTATTGGACACCCACACACCCACAGAAATCACAGCTGTTTGGCATGTGCTGCGTTTGCCTTGTGGGCGTCGAGGAATGCAGTCGGCCTAATGTCGCCTAATTGGTGGCCAACAACGGCTCGTCTGGCTAAGTGCTTGTCTATGTCGCGTCAGCATGTTGGCCGTTTTCAATTGCAAAACATGGTCGCCACTTGACTGTTGTAAATGCTGTGCCTCGGCACGTGTAAATGGGCATGTGAAACGAGTTGAGTGCATTGCTTTTTATTATTTAAATACTAGCCATATATTTTCAAACAGCACTTACAGCTGCTCACTAGCCCACAAATAATTAGCACTTTCCAGAGATGTGCACCTTGGCCGCTGCTAACAAGAAAACACTAAAAGTCGACAAAAACAGTGAAAGTTAAAGCCTGGCTTAACTCATGCCAGCATAGCTGACGAATAGAAGTGCTTAGATCATCGGCTTATATATATTTGCATAAAATTCTACTTTATATATGTTATATATTGTATTGACATATAACAGAGAATAAACATATCTATATATGCATAGCAACTTTTGCTTTGACTGAGCGATGACTGATGACTGATTTATAATCAGCTAATAGCGCCAACCGCAGAGCCAATCAAATTGAAATTTTCATCAGGCTTCTCGCTCTGAACTATATGGCAATAGTGGCGATGAATAGTAAATATATAAATATAGAAACATATAAATATATAAATATATACAAATGTATTTGTACATAAGTTATAAATACATATATATACGAGTTTGACTGTATTCATTAGGCAATTTCAGAACCCAAACTGCGTACGCATATTTATATTTTATAGAAAAATATAAAATACAATATATATGTGTTTTAAATATTTTTGTTATTATGTTATATATAATCATATCATATATATAACCATATATAATCATATCATTATGTTATATATAATCATAATAATTATAACTATATATCTCTATGAAAATATATATATTATTTTTCACACTGTGTTCATTTATGCTTTCTTTATTTTAAATAATTTTATGTTTTATGTGAATTTAAAGTTGAACAATGAACAAAAAATGAATATTATTGTTCTACACTCTATATGCGAATAATAGAATAATAATATGTCTTTTGCAGCCCAGTTCAGAATAAATTTTATTTCACTCTTCTCTGCGATTCTCATAGAACAAGCACAGCTCATAATTTCAATGCTTGAATTATTTATCTTCTTTCAAATCAAAGAATCTTTCTGCATGATAATAATTCATTTCCATGGTTAACTTGCAACTCAGCAAATTCTCTATTCATCACCTTTTACATACGAATGACTCATTTCAAAAGTAAATAATCCAAGAGCCAGCATCGATTGCCCCTTCAGGCAGTTATCGCTGCAACGCGAACAACTTTATTTACACGATTTTGGGGGCACCATAAAAGGCGCCTATTTATTCGTACAATGACATAAATCGCGGACTCGGTGCACATAAAAATTAAGAAATTAGCCCAATGGACAGGCAACAAACTGAGCTGCAAGGTAAGGGTAAATTACGAGCATGCCCAGACCTCATCTGGCCAGGCACGTAGACAGACTCTGACTCCGACTCCGACGCCGTCTTCGGCTCCAATTGGGCATCGATATGGCTGGCTTAATGGTGACAGCGAAACATATTCAAGACAGACCCCGAAAACGAGGCACTCCACATTACCATCATTATCACCATCGCCAGCATCATCATCGCGTTGTAATGACTAAATCTTCTGTGTGGGCGGGCGTCTCGGACCGAGACCAAGACCAAGACGTCGCTTCGTCGTCTGCCCAGCATATAAAATGAAGCCGGCTTGTGAATGAATTTTCGACCAACAGCCAGAGAGAAAAAACAAACTGAAATTAAAACTGGTTGCCCGACTAATACACATGTCCGCCTGACACATACATCATCCAATTTAGCCACATACGCTGGAGCAGTGGGGCTGACGCTGTGTCTGGGTCGGTATTTGTGGTGGGTAGGCGTTTGCTGCAGCTGCAGCTAATGAAGCTAACGGTGCAGTGCCAACCACAGCAAAAAACAGCAACAACAACAAATTGCCGTAAAGTGCAAAAGTTTAATTATGCTAAACACGTGCAACCGCTGCATAATCTAATTTCCATGCCACAACTCAAGTGACAGCAGCAGGAAAATAAATTCTGAAAATGCTACAATCATTTATTTTTATTGATACCCAGTGGAAAAGGTAATGCAAGCAGACGATGTTAATTTATTTATTTGTTATTTTATTTATTTTTATTTTTTTAATTAAAAAAAAAAGAATCCATATTTTATTTATTTATTTATTTATTTTTTATAGAGTATATTTTATTTAATTTTTTTTTCTATTATTTATTTGTTGTTTTATTTATTTTGTTTTTTATTCAAAAAAAAAAAAGAGTCCATATTTTATTTATTTAATTATATTTTATAGAGTCTATATTTTATTTTATTTTTTTTTTTTTCTATTATATATTTTATATTTTATTTAATTTTTTTTTTCGAGAGTCTATATTTTATTTAATTTTGTTTTCTCTATTTTTCAATAGTCTATATTTTATTTTATTTAATTATTTTTTATTGTACGATATCACTCAAAATGATAAAAGAGAGCATTAACTCTTTTTTATCATTTTATTTAATTTTTTTTCTCTATTTTTCAATAGTCTATATTTTGTTTTATTTAATTTTTTTTTTTTTTTGTACGATATCTCTCAAAATGATAAAAAAAGAGAGCATTAACTTTTTTTTATCATTTTGAGAGATTGAATATTTATTTACTAATTTTCTAAAGATATATTATATTATTATATTATATTAAATTATTATAATATCAAGCAGCTTTGGTTAGATAAACAAGCGACTTGCCGCTCTCCTCCTGTGATATTAAGATTCAAAAAAATATACAACGTCGATGGCCCTCGTAGCTAGCACGTTTAATAATTTTTAGATTTATATTTTTTATATTATCTAATAAATAAATAATAATAATAATAATAAATATATATCGCAACCGCATCCCATAGCATTTCATTTCTATTTAACAGCGCCTTTAATCAGTAATTAATCAGAGGAGCAGCATAGGGAGAGCGAGCACAAGGAGAACGAGCTTTACGGAGTTTACTTATCTGAATTCAGTGCGCAATCTATAGTCAATAAAGTTAATGAGTCAGAATATACCATAAACATAAAAGAATATAATTTCTTTAACAAGAAATCTGAATGGTAAAGTTTGCAATCGACAGCTGATATAAAGCCTGGTTTATATAAAAAATATATGAAGAGCAATAGCAATAAACAAGCTACACTGACTATACGATTATACTTAGTCATAACTTACTTTTTAATACTTATTTAATGCAACTGTAAATGTGTAAATAAAAAACTTCGCACAATAAATAAATTTCGCAATGAATGAGAACTAAGTTTTTATAGTCGCACAACTATAAAGCTGATTGGGCTACCAAAAGCCAAATCAGACGTTGATAAATATTCTGCTCAGTTTTCTAAGCTCATATAACAGCTAAAGGAGCCTTTAAAGAACTCTTAAGACTTCGTTCTATATTAAAAGATAAATAAATAAATAAATAAATATCCTCTAACCACCTTAGTATCTCTTATGGACTGTCAATTTAAATTACTCTCTCTTTTTTTAGTGCATCAGCTATTTGTGCTTAATTGCTGCAGTTGTTCCCCCAGGTCTGCGCTTTGATTTGCTTTAAAGTGCTCCCCACGGAACGACTCGGTGGGCCAATTTATGGTTATTCTCTGTGCATTTGATTATCCAATTAATGCACGGCTTCTTGGCTCTGGCTGCTATTATTATTTTCTTGATTATGATTCTCCACGTGTCATAAATTTTATGTGTAAACGCAACGAAATGAAAATGAAAAGGAAAAACCTAAAAATATTGTAAACTGCGTGTGGCTAATGAGTTCAATTTGGCACAGACTTGGCATTTACATTTCGTATTTAATTGCCTCAATTAACGCCTGCAAACCGGCCACGCCCACACACCCAAAAACGTCAACTCACATCCGCTGTCATAAGTTGGCCATAGCCAAATGACTGCATAATGAATAAACTCCATCCATATCAGTCAGAGCCCAAAAACCGGCTCTGGCTTGCGGGCTTAATTAAAAGTCAAATGCGAATTTTTGTGCAGCCAAATTTTGTGGAATTGCAAATATCAGCTGGAGGCGTAATCGACTTTGACTGTTGACAAAGGCAGTCAGACTCTCTTTCACGACACTGTCAATGGACACTGGAAAGTGCAGCCGATGCCAATCTGCGAGTTGCAGTTGCAGTTGCTGCTGCTGCGACAAATTGGCGCAGAGCAAAGACATTGCCATTTTTATGGACGATGGGTGGGTGTTGCCGCCGTCATCGCCAATCTCTGTGCTCTGTGCTCTGTGCGGGCGTCAAGTTGACCCACATCCAATTCCACTAGAGTGGCACTCATGTGGGCTTAAGCCGCGATTTTATAGCCAAATAAAAACCCACACGCCTAGTCCCAGCCCAGCGCCACAGACCCTGCCCCTGCCCCTGCCCCAACTGCTTTACTTACCATTTTCCTCAATGAAGGCGCGTTGACTCCGCAAAACGAGTGACCTGCAAATGGAGTAAATAAAAGAATTTATTATGAGAAATGCCAAATGGAAAAAACATTTTAGCAATTGCAATTGCGAGTTTATTTAAAGCTAAATAAATGGAGCTAAACTGAAATGATTTGATTTTAAATAAATGAAAGTTTTTAAAATATAAAGGTAAATCCTAAGCATCTGAAAAATATAATTATTATAAATATATAAAAAATAAAAAATAAAATTAAAGAATTGTTTTTTTACACAACTAAATAATTAAGTAAAATACTATTTAAATTTTTAAGTCTGAAGTAGAAGAACATAAAGCAAAATCTAGACAGTCTTAAATGTATAAAAACCAAAGTAATCATGGGTTACTTTATTTTATTCGATCAAACTATGCCAGAAATAATTTTAGACATTCCATTTGTATTTTATATATTTATTATTTATTTATTTCTTATTTTTTCTACATATGTCAAGCAATTTTCTTAACAACTGTTGCCACTTCTAAAACTACACTCAATCATTTTCTCTTACAGAAATATTGCATAATCCAACTATTCGAAAAGAAGAGCTAATAAAAATATATTACAGACAGACTTGGATTTGTGTTTATGCTGCGATATGACGTCTCGACATATATACATAGAGACTTTTCCTCCTTTGGAGAGTCTTAGGCGATTGCCTGACAATGTTGTTATTCCCCCAGCTCAGAGGCAAAGACAAATTTATGCGTAAGCATAATGATACGTGTATCATAATCATAAACACACATATTAATTTGGACTGCGCTCCAAAAATAAGCGACGCCGTCGTTCGTCGTTCGTCGCACATGGATGCAACTTGACAGACTGGGCGAGGGGGGAGCAGCTGATGATCAGATGTGGGGGAGGCGGCCTATGTGGCTCTGTGGCTGGATCTATGGCGATGTCATGCATGCGATACGGAAAACCGCATAAATCAGTTGACGCATAAATTTTCATTTTACATAAATTTTGGAATCGAAATAAGCGCAATGTGAACAAAATTATGGCAGCAAATCGCAAGACGGCTTTCAACATGATTTGTTTATTTTATTTTAATATTCAGCAAACATTGTTGTTGCTGTTCTGCTTGTTGCTGCCGTGGAGCGTGGAGCAGCATGACAGGCAATTAATTTAATAAGATATGCCCGCTGGCTGACTTTGCCCCCCCCCCCCCTTCACCTCCTCCACCATACAACACCATTTTTGGGACTAATTGCATCAGGTTAGAGGACTTGGCCAAAGCAACCTAAAAACAACAAATTATAAATAATTGCAGCTTCCGTTGAAACAAATGAAAATGAGAAATGCTGCACGCATGTACAATTTTCCAGGAAAAACAAAAAAAAAGAAATGTATATATATATATATTCTAAATGTTGGGCTGCAGCTAAAGGGGAGAGCGAAGTTCACTAATGAGTGCCTGAAAATGAAATAGTCGCAGACCCTTGTGCTTGATGGCATGGCAAACAGATTATTGTGGATTTTGTGGCACGCATTGTTTCAAAGATGTTTCAAAATACCGACGACAACAGCAACAACAAGAGCAACAATGACAACAATGAGAACAAAAGTGGCCGCAGGCAAAACTCAGAATGTTGACAGCTTGATATATTTTATTATAATTTTCCTGTGCGGAGCAACTGCTGCTGCCGCACTGCACCCTGAAGCACAGCAAGTGTGCGCAGCTAGCTAAACGAGAGTATCTTTGTATCTGTATCTGCGCCTCAACTTAGTATCTTTGTATCTACGCAACTGCACAGCGCATTTTTGCTGCATTCTATGCGACAGCTGCCTTCAGCCCCTTGGCTAACAAAGCATTGATTTATTTATAAATCGCATAGATAAGTTCTATTTGAACAGTTGTCAATAGCCAAACAAATATTTGTGCACCAGCTTGCACGCGTTTCCTGCGCGTTTTTCACGCGTTTTCACAGGCTTTGCTCAACTTTTTGCACGCGCACCAACAAAAAATTTCTTGATTGACAGCATTTATGGCATTTTGGTACATATGTTCATATGTTCAATTACAAATCAAAACATATTTTATGACAAACTTTGAAAATAATATAGCAAAAAAATACATTAATGTCAAATTCGCTTTCAATGTAAAAAGTCAAAGTAAAAAGTCTAACAAAAAAATAAATAAATATATAAATAAATACATAAATAAATAAATAAATAAAATAATGAAAATTAAATAAAATATTAAAGTAGTTCGTGAAAAAATGTATTGTCTTTTCATTTTTCTGCTTTGTTTTTTATAACATATTTACTATAAATTGTTTTTCATTTTTAAAGAAGTTTTTTTTTTGCTTCACGTTGTCGATTTTTTTTTTTAATTATTTATTAAAAAATTAAATAATTATTTTCAAAAAATTGCAGATAGTAAGAGTATATATTGTTGTTAATATTTTTTTAATAATTATTTGTGATATATTTTTATTAACTATTACTATCTGTAATTCTTTTTATTTAAATAATTATTTAATTTTTTATTTTTAATGCAATGTAAATTATTATATTTTTTCTTTATTAATCTCATGATTATACTAAATTTAAAATAATAATAATTGTTAATATCTACACAAAATAATTTAAAACTAAAAACTGTATTATTTATTTAATGAAAATTATATCAAGACTTTCAAGAGAATATTCTTAATTATTTTGAATAAACTTCTTGATGTGCTTTCAATAAAATAGGCAAATATCTCAAGAATTTCATTCAAAGAAATATTTTAATTTTAATTTATTTATTCAATTTTTGTAGTTTCATAAAGCGGTCAGCATACTCTGAAATGCTTTTAAAAATTGCATATTTTAAAGTCGTGCTTGATTTTGGTAAAACAAAAAAAATCTATTAAGTAATCAATTTATCAAAGTTTTTGGCGTTTTGCTTTGAGCCACCTAACAGGTTTTTCATTATCAACTCACAACAATTAGCTCGGGACTTTGTCACATTTGATTTGTATGTTTAAGCGGTTCGCTTTATTAGCCACAACTTGGCTCTAGTTTCAGCTCACACCCTCAACTCACAGCCACATGGAAAGGCGTTGCAGCCGCCACATCGAATGTGTCTGACGAGCGATCTTTAATCTCTAAACAGCGCCCAATTAATTAAGCTTTCCGGCCTCAGTGTGGGCAGAGCAGCGCACAATATGCTTGCTGCTTATCAATATTACCTCCAAAAGCGCTTGACGGCTTCCTGTTCCGTGGGAGTCAGGTGCGTTAGCTTTTGGGCAAACTTTGACTCATCGTACGACAGCAAATCGCCGGGTAAACTGTCCGCTCCAATACCAATATCGCTAAGACTCACACTCATGCTGAATGGCTTCGCTTCAGCAGTCAGCTGGCTAATTAATTGGCATGCACGCTATTCTTGGCCAAATGGGAATTCTATGCCCGAAATTAATTAAATTTGATTGGCAGCGAAACGCCACGCCATGGCGACAACGTTCATTTCAGCTTTGAGTGCGAATCCGGGCACTAGAAAACACATTGCATGAACTATTATTATTATTCACTTGCTGCACTCCCGGCTGACTCAGCGCCGTTACACACTTCACAAACGAAAAACGATTTTTTCCAATGTTTTTTCGTCGTTTTTATATTATTTATTTAGTGTTATTTCTTTTTTAGTTCAACGTGAACGAGGCAACGCAACGCTCCGCGCTCGAAAATCGCTCGAATCGAACTGAAATGCGGCAGAGAAAAACTTTACGAGTTGCCGCTGAACTTTATGCTCTGTATGCATATGTATTTGTCTTGTATCTGTGTGTGTGTGTGTGTTTGAGTGTGTGTATTTGCTTTTATATATTGCTTTTTATTTCTATTTCTTTTATTTTGCTTGCTGACGGCCACAAAGAGCAGCCAGACAGAACTTTGGTTGTGTTTTGGTATTTTTTTCTTCTTCTCTCATTTGATTTTTGCTTTTGAGCCAACTCAAAGCTCAGCTCACAAATGGTAGAATTATCGATACGATAATTAATAAATATAAACAGCAGCAGCAGCAGCAGCAGCTCAGCTCAAACCAGTTAAACAGTTCGCCAGAGTCGGCGTCGTCGTAACCTGTTGGAAACACCTAAACAAGCGTCATGCCCGATAAGCGCTTACAGCTAGCTGAGAGTATGTATATACCCCCAGCTCTGTCTCTCTCTCTCCCTCTCTCTATGTGCACACCCATTTGAAAGGCTGGCAACAGAAGCGTCGATATGGCTGATTCTTTGCACATAAAAATGATTGATGAAGCCAAAAGGTGTCGCCCGCCTGTCGCAGGGCTGGCAACGGAGCCACAGTTCACTTTGATGTTTCATATTGCAGGGGCAGCAACAGCTCTCAACTATTTGCTGGAGACAATATAACAGCATAATTATCGAGTCTTTCAATTTTAATTAGCAAAGTCAGCAGACAACTTTGTCTATATACCCAACCACGAGTAAATATTGCTGCAAGAATCGAGTGCATTCGCCCACTTTGTAAACAGAAACGGCAAAGTAAATCCAATAACAACAAGAACAACTAGAATTGACGCCAACTACTTCCCAGTGCAAGCTCTCGACAGCAAAATGTTATTGTTGCCCCCAAAAAATAAAAAGCATGTGTAACACACACACACACACATGGGCACATTGACAAGCAGCGATAAGATAACACCTAAACACTTTCCGACATTACAAGGTGTCAAACTGCATGTCATGCAGTCTGCCAGTACACGCACTACAACACAGACCGTTAACACAACAATGAGCCAAGAGCACTTCAGGTTTACACCATTGAAGCTGAAGAACTTTGGAGTGTGAAATTATATTTTAGATAAATGAAATATATATTCTTTAAATACATATAGATAAGCACATAAATATAGAAATATAGAAAACTATTCAAATATAAATAGCCATAAATAAATACAACAAAGTATTCACACATATATTTTGTAATAAATACAAGTATTTTTAAATATGTAATTAATGAAAAATATAATATATTAAATATTATATTAAACATATATAGTCTCATAAATGTAGCAAAATATTCAAACGTATAAATAAATAAAAATATTTTAAATATACATATATAAACTCGTATATATATATATATATATATATATACAATATAAACACATAAAAATATATTTTAAATAAATAACAATATTTTTTTAAATATATATACACACATAAATAAATATAACATAATATATAAAATATTCATAAAATAAATATAAATTTATTAGCTACTAAAAACAGTAGAAATAATTAGTTGTTTTTTTTTTTAATATATATACACACATAAATAAATATAACATAATATATAAAATATTCATCAAATAAATATACATCTATTAGCTACTAAAACAATAGAAACAATTAATAATTTTTTTTTAAATATATATACACACATAAATATAATATAATATATAAAATATTCATCAAATAAATGTAAGTAATCAAAACTACTACTACTAAAAAAAAACAATAGAAACAATAAATAATTAAGCATTTAGGCATATTAAAATTTCATTCATTGATAAAAATCAGTTAAAAAAAATAAAAAAGATAAACACAATTGTTATTACCTAACTGACATATTGAGTTGTTATGTTATTAAAATGTAAACATTTTTGCATCTATTTATAGCTCCGTAAAATGTTTAGTTAACATAGGAGCAGCGCAAATTTTCACATCGTAGCTGATTGTATTTAACAAGGTTTCTAAATATTTATCAAAGTAAAAAACAAAGATTTTTACATCTATATTTATTGCAAATTTATATTAATTGAATGAAGCATACAAATCATTTAAATAATAAATGAAAACATAATATAAAGAAAACAAATTTAGCCAGATTATATATATACACGTATATGTATCAAATACAGGCATAATAAAGTCCATGTCATTATAGTAAGCAACTTCATACTTCATATTGTTGACTTCCTATAAATTTCTATAAATAAAATACTAATGCACAGCTCTGTTTGTGTCAGCTATGTCAATTTCTTGTTCAAATTGTAAATGAAACTGAAATGTTTGCCTATAGCCGCAATTATAATTATCAATGAATGCTTCATTATGGGCCTCTATTTACACAATTGCCGCCTTATAAGCGATGCTTAGTAAGTATTTCTAATAGATTTCCATGTCAGGGCGGTTATCAGCTTGGCGTCTATTGAACTGCAACTAGTCCATGAAATTGTTTTTATTTCTTCATTAATCGAAGGCAAACGCTTTAATCGCTTGCATATTGATTTATGTGTTTGTTTATAAATTTATGCTAATGTGGAAGCACGTCGGAGTGAATATTTTAAAATGCTTGAAATTTGAAGTTGGTTCGCCGAACTGTTAATGAGCTAACAGCAAAATTTCATGCTCCATGAAATTTCGTTGCTTATTAATTGTCGCGACCCTCGAGCCGAGACGTAGATACAAATTAGCTGCGACTTATTGGCAGAATAAAATTTAAAAAAAAAAGCCAATCAAAACCCGATTCGAAAGAGATAAGTGAGCCGGTTATAATTCGCATTCATGTATCGTATCGTATCGTATTTTTGGTATATGTATCTATGATTTCATAAACAAGTTTAGCCTGCGGACTTCACGGCTTTTAATTAAGCGTTAGGAGATTTCTGCACATGGAAATCTCATTGCGGACACCGCAATAAATGTTTAAATAAATGACTGCAATTATTTATGCGTCACACCCAATCGATTTTTTGCCATGATAGCTGCCTGAGCCGGTGCCTGAGGCTTCTGTGGGTCTCCATTCTCGAGGCCTGCAGCTCTCCAGTTCTCCAGCTATCGAAGTCAACAACAAAATGTTTTATTGATGTGTTGTGGATAATGTAATTTTGTATTGTTTAAATTGTTGCCGCCTTGCTTGGCAGTCATTATTATTATTATTTTTTTCTTACTTTTTGGTTGTTTTTTTTTTTATGTGCCTGCTTGACCGCCGGCGCGGATCAGTTTTTTTTTTTTATGGCGTTTGTCATTTTTAATCTTTTTTCTGTTTAAACTTTACAACTTGTGCGAGTCGAAGTTTTTTTTTTCAGAGAAACCCCGCAGAGCATTCGACTACTGTGTGGCTTGTAAGTTCGCTTGGGGCCTTAATAAAGTTGTCCAGCGAATGTCAACTGAATGACTATCGCATTGAAAAAGTTCTTAACAAGCAAGATTTTTATTGCTATTTTATAAGTCTAATTAATTAAAATTTTTCTTTCTACTGCAATTTATTACTTAGCGAATTTTCTAATCACTTGCCCTTTGGAAATGCCCAACAATTAAGCAGAAGTGCGCAGCATTACTTGTTTGAAGTATATATAGTAAATTATAAAATGTAAAAATAACATGAAGGGAACACAAAAAAATAATAATATAAATTACAATTGAGAAAAAACTATTAATAAATATATTATATTAAGAAAAATTAAGAAAAATTAATAAATTTAAATTAAAATAATAAATAAATATTAATGATCAAATTAATTAATAAATAAATAAATATGAATAAATAAATAATATAATAAAATTAAAATTAAAATTGTATTTTATACAATTATTTAAGAACAAATATTAATAAATATGTTAAATTAAGAAAAAAAATCATATTAAATTAAGTTACATAAAGAAATTAAATTAAATAAATAAACAAAATATATATTAAATTATGAATAATAAAATTAAAATTGTATATTACACAAAGTCTCATAAAATTATATTCCATAATCAGTCAACTCCAACGAGGCTTTAAATACGAAATATGTTCTTTCATTTTTCCTGACTTGGCTTCACACAAGCCATCTTATAAGATAGACAACTCTTCAAACATTGAGCCAGTATTAAGCAGTCAATTACATCCGATTGCAAAATTCAATCATATGCCTCTATCTGATGACGGGGAAATCCCAATCAGAATCTATACCCGTACCAAGCTCATATAAAAGTCGGCGATCAAGCGATCATTTCAGTTGTTCGATTGCAGCAGCAGCAGCAGCAGCAAAAGCAATATTTTACTTCAGAATGAACTGTCTCGGATATTTTGCTTTATTGGCTTTATTCCTGGCCATAATCATGGCTCAAACTTATGCAAATTGGCTAGACGATGTTGGTGCAGAAGTTGTAAGTAGAATTTATATAGAGAAAAGTATGTCAACATATTTACAGATAAACTCTTAATACAGGAAAAGTCGGGCAATGAAGTCGAAAATAAGGGAAGAGAACTTGTAAGTTATCATTTTTCAAAGAGTTCAATAAATAATTTCCTGAGGTAATTTCATTCTAGGATAAAATCTTTGCTCAAGATTTCTTTTCGGGGCCGTAAAAAGACGAATCAAAGTAATGGGAATTTATATAAATATATGCATAATTTGTAGTTTTTAAGTATTTGTTCGTCGGGCATACCCAATATGAACCAAATTTCTTAGAATAGCAGCAACATATTAAGCTGATTAAATATGTATTTACGTACACATATACATATGTAAAGCACATTTACGAGCAATTGCTGTACTCTGCTTTGTGTGCTAATGGAAATGAAAGACAAGAATGCTGAAGTCAAGTTTGGAATAGGATGTTACACTGCAATAGCATAGGAGACTAGACATGCAGCATGGGAATAACAAGTTTAAGTTGTTCAAAAATGTGTTTATATTATATGTATATATTTTCTTAGAAATATATTTAAAATTTATTTCCTATTTCCTTGTCATAAATTGCTAGCTGTGGAAAAAATGTATTATTTATTAAGAAAGCCAATAAAAATTTCATTAAATTTTTGCATAAAATAAATAAAATATTAAACTATATTTTTTGTTACTTTTATATCAAGTTTGAGTGGTTACAAAAATTTATTTAAATTAAATTAATATATTTATTTTATTTTATATATTTTATGCAAGTTTTCAAACAAATCTTCTAAAGATTCTTATTTTATTTGCATTCAGAGTATTGCATATTCTATAAATCTAAAACACAAATTCTCATTTTTTTCTTTTTTGGCAAATTGAGCGTTATCAGCTGCGTTGCGTCTGTAAAGCTATTTATTTATACGCAGACCAGATAAGACGACAGTCGTATAATTCCAGCAGCATCTGCATCATCGAAAATTGTACAAAAAAAAAAAAAGAAAGAAATAAAAACGCAGTTTCAATATGAACTACAACGGTTTATTAATTTTGACTGTTATCCTGTTGGCCGTCAATGCGGATGTGGCCAAAGCTGATCTATGGGACAGTATTAAGGATACCTTTGTAAGTTGGCATTCAGCATATATATACATATATTATTATATATATTATATAAATATATTTAATATATATATATTTTTAGAACGATGCTGTCGACGCAGTTAAAGATTTGTTCTCCTAAACGCAAGCCAAGTGAATTGAATTGAATGGAAATAAATTGTAAAGTGCATGTTTTTGTTATTGAAATAAATCATATGTAAATTTCTTGCCTTATTTAGAGTTCGCTTTTTGTTGCTGGCATTTAATTTGTTTGTGTGCAGAGTATTTACGCTTGTTTTCCGCACAAGTGTGAAAGGCAGCTCCATCTTGATTTCCACTTAGAGCGATGTCTCGCTCTTTTGGGGTCATTTCAATCAGCACCTGTCACACGGTTCGAGCGTCGGCGTGTGAAGCATTTCGAGTTGTTGCCTGGCTGGCTGCGTCTAGACGACAGAGCGGCTCACATGCATCGTTGTTGGAAATTAATTAAACGAAATTGTTTTTGGCCGCTGGGCGGCTGTTGAAAACGTTTTGCTAGAACATCATTCAACACTTTCGCTCGCTAGACCAACGAGCTGG
The DNA here is from genome assembly GCA_035047565.1 of Drosophila mulleri. Lineage (NCBI taxonomy): Eukaryota > Metazoa > Arthropoda > Insecta > Diptera > Drosophilidae > Drosophila > Drosophila mulleri. The sequence goes on along the minus strand of JAWNPK010000060.1, from coordinate 16,638,835 downwards.
GATTTGCTTCGCTTCTTTTCATTATTTATCTCTCTCTCTCTCTCTCTCTCTATCATTTTCATTTATGCCCGCGTTTCTTTTTTTATATATGTTTTTTTTGCATATCGATAAGCGTCTAGTCGCGGCCCGTTGCAATCATAATTTATACGTTTCGGCGCTGCTTATGGCAGACTAACAAATTTCCTGCTGCCGCCCCATGTGGTCAGCAAACGGCGGCCAGCGCGATACAAGATACAAGATGCAGGCGCAAGATACAAACGCCAAAGGCGGCTGCCATCAAGGCCGGCGACCCAATCGCCAACTTATGACTGCCAAATGCCATGAGGCGCATAATCGAAAACAGAATAAACGCGTGCGCTGAGGCCTGACGCCTGCCCGACTGCTCGGCTGCCCGGTTGTCCGGTTGCCCGGCTACCCTGCAAGTCGTAAATTATGATATACTCTACAGTGAAGCCAGGCTGGGACAGCCGTGGGGCAGGCGGCATAAATATAGTATTCAAGTTGATTACAATCGAACGTGGACTAGGCTAGCAAAAGGTGAGCAACTCATCGCTCGACCTGCCCACCCACAGTCGGAAAACATTTGCCAGCTCAGCTCAGCTCGGGCTGGGGCTCGAGCTCGAGCTATTTGTCAATTATCGCATTGACCGATTCGCTGCCAGTTCAATCGCACGCCTGTTGAATGTAAAGCTGAGACAAATCCGCTTATTGCATCATTGCACAAACAATTTATCACTGAGCGCTGATTACAGGCAGCCACAGAGCTGAACTAAATGCTGTTACACTCAGCGTCTAGCATTTGGAGCCGCGGGGCGTATACGCAATTTGCATATGTCACAGCTTGTGATGCGATGACGCCGCTTCATTAGGCACGGCACATGCATTGCATACACTTACCTTCAACAACTCCTTACTCTCTGTATTATAACTAGTTCCCATTAAATTGTTAATCGATGATGCACGTTGTATATAATGAGAAAAGTTTATATATTCGCTTTACGCTATTTGCTAATTAATCGATTCGAATTCAGATGACTAAACTGCCAAATGACAAATATACAGGGTATTTGATGGCAATTGGACAGCAAGAAAAACTGTGTATTGTTTGAGAATGGTTTTAATATTGGTTAATTGATTATAAATCAAATTGCCAACGTAGATAAGCTAATAACTTTATATTATTTAAGTATATTTAAATATAATAAAACATGAATATGATTTTAAAATGTTAAAATGTTCAATGCTTCATTATGAATAGATTTTTTTGCTTTTACTAATCTTGATAAAAATTTCTTATATTATTAATATAATTTTAAAAGTATTATTAAAGTAATAAATCATTAATATGACTTTGAAAGTATTTAGAAAATTAATATTTTATTGTTATTATCAAAATTTAAAAATAATTAAATAATTAAAATTATTTTAAAATTTAAAAATATAATAGTTTATTAAAATAATTTTAAATAAACAATTAATTTTAATTTTTATATAATAATTTTTATATAATATAATTAATAATAATACAATATTAATTAAAAAAAAGTAATATATAATCTATAGAAATATAATAATTTATTAAAATTATTTTAAAATTATCAACATTAAAAAAAAAATAAATAAAAACCGGAAAATACAAAATATATCTTAATATTTTTAAACATAAAATTAGCCTCATCTGCGACTCTCAAAAGTAATTCCTCCTTTATAAAATAATCATCTCTACTCATAGCTGCTCAATTACTGGATAACTCCTAGTCGTATACACCCGTTTTGCAAAAGTTGCATTTGGCTTTTGCCCGCATGCCGCCAATTAATAAACATTTACGCTCTTTGCATTGATTGCCCGCCAGCGATAAGTTAAGACCTGGGCGTACTGGGTTTCGTAATTGAATTTCAAATTTCAAATGCAAGTCGGTGAAAGTGAATCGCCAATTTCAATTGAGAGGCGCCGCGGCAATCGATGACGTCGACTCCAGAAAATGTGTTTTTGCTTCCTTTTATTTGTTCATTATTACTGGCAAGTCGTGAGGGCATAAACAAAAGCAAAAAATAAGAAATACTCATAACAATTTCCGAGCTGAAATAGATTTTAGTTTTTTGTTTTTTGTTATTTTTTCTGCTGCTGCGCAATTGGCCAGCTTTGCTTGAGATCGGCTTATTGAGCAGGTGGAACGTTTCTAGAGGCCGTCAATAAATAAATATGTATCGTATATGCAAATATTTGGAGGCCAAACGAATCGCCCCGAAATGGTGACAACTTGTAAATATTTTAAACGCCAATCGTCTTTGGTCATAAGACACACACAGAAAACATAATTGTGTTCAGCTCTGTTGTGGAATCTGGAAATCGTATTTGTGTCATATGCAAACGAGGCAGTGGGAACAGAGCAGAGCAGAACAGCACAGCACAGAAATAACTGAAATTCGATAGCCCAAAAATAGCAACTATGTCGAGTGTAAATAATGAGTTGTGAATACGTAGAACCTCGTTGACAGTTCGCAGTAAATCCGAAAACCTGTTCCACACAGAGGCGTAGGACAATGGGATGGATGCCATGATATGATATCAAAATAACTGATCGTCAAAGAGAATGAGAGAATGAGTTTCCCATAAGGCATGTGTACCCTTTCAATATGTCTAAAGTGCTGTAATAGATACTTCCACTCGTTGAGCTAGAGCCTCAAAGTGCATGCAAACACTTTGTACATAATCATCCAGACACTTGACCGCAACACGAATTGGGCCGCAGGCGAAACTCAACAGCAAAACTTTGAATTGGGCCTGGCGGCGTTATAATTATGCCATTATGGTTACGAGTGCTCATTACACTGAGCGAATTTCGCGACAATGGAGCGCAGCCTTCAGTCGACCAATTATAATTGGACATTAAGCTGATGAGTGTAGAGTGCTTGCTATGCCGACATACATATCTACACAATAGACAACGCGTCGACAAGTGACTCTCACAATTGGCACTCACTCGCTGCCAAACAACGGAAGTTGTCTCCAAGGCCACCTCGATTTCATTCATTCATTCATTCATTCAAACAAACAACAAAATAAAGCTCGACTTGAATTACTTGCAAATTGCTGCCTCAAAACATGGCAGGGCAGTTACTGAGATATAATTATATAAGAAAAGAAAAAAACAAAAACGATCTCAGGCAGCTGCTGCACACGAAATGAGCATCAATATTTATGCATACATTTTGGCCAGCTGCAGCTGCTGCCACAAATATGTGCAACTCAAGAATAATTGGGAGCCCATTTAATAACTTTCCCACAACATATCAAAATTCAACAAGTGCAGCATCAAGTGGATTTCATATCATATAAACATACAAAACTAAATCAGCCAGAAATGCAAAAAACGAAAAAAAAAAAAAAGAGTATATTAAAGCGAAGTCGACATTAGAATACACTTTTATAAACATTTAAATAATTGATTTACGTCTAAGATTAGACAACAATTAAAAAAAAAATTAAAACAAAAAAAAATAAATTAAAATAAATTAAATAAAAATAGTATTTAAAATAAGAGATTTTATTGAAAAATAATCGTCGTATGAATACACTTTTATAAATATTTAAATTTTAAAATTATCATAAAAGAAAAAATATATAATATTCAAGACGTATGCATACACTTTTATAAATATTATTTATAATATTATTATAAATATCCGTATAAAATTATCATAAAAGAAAAGACGTTTGAATACACTTTTAAAAGTATTTAAACATATTTAATATTATGTCTAAAATCATATTCAAGCCATATCATGTATAGAGACTATAGAATTCTTTGTGTAATAAATTCAGATATTATTGTAATAATAAATTGTAATATCGAAATGAATTATGCAGCAATTAATCAAATAAGAAACACATCAGCTCTACTATTTTACAATTGGATAAAATATCACATCGAAAGTGTTACAAACAACAACTCTAGCCCAATATACACTTTTGGTTAGGGGGAGCGCAACAATTTCTGTTGCCAACTGCATAAATCAAAATGAAAGCTCGAGTTACCAGGGCCAGAAAGTGCAGAGGCAAGCGTTATTCCTCACGATGGCACTGATGATGGAACCGGCTGGCATAATAACAGAGAACAGAGCACTTCTTGGGCACGACGCAAATAACTTGCAGCGTGACTGGATAAAATGCCAAGCCAGCCAAAGCCAAGCCAAGACAACCCAGCTCAAGACACAGTCAATCGGACCCCATTGGACCCCGTCGTACCCCTTCGGACCCAGGCACTGGCGAGACACATCTTCTGCCCAAGTTCCAAGTTTCCAATCGTCGCCGGTCGGCAAAATTCAAACAAATCGCTCAAACAATGCAACAACAAAAATCGAAAATAAGAAAACCAAAAATACAACAACAACAACAACAACAACAACGAAAAGCAACACTATAATAAAATACAAAGCAATTTTTGACACGACTCGCGTCTTGTTGTTGTTGCCACGTTTTGTGGAACTTGCGGCTGAGATATTAGAAACAAACAAAAAACCGCACAATGCGTTTTCGGCCCGTCTCAGATTTCAGTTAATTGATTAGAAAAACGTGTGCATTTAGATAAGCTCCCCCAGCACATGATGCTGCATAAATAACTAAGCGCCCACCAGGTTTTAGTGAACGTGTTTAAGATATTCTTTGTTTGTATTTTGAATACATCAAATATATCGACAAAAACAATATTCTAGCTCAGATTTGGCTTATGTCAGCTACGTTTTAAATACATATTAGGCCACTTGATTGGTTAAGCATTCGACAACAACTATTTGCATATTTTAAGTTATTTAAATTTTTGGCAATAAAATGGGAAGTCTATTTTTTATTTATATATTTTTCGTTTTTATTTTTATTTGAATTTTTTTTATATTATTATTTTTTTTTTTTATTTAAAATTTTGTTAATTTTTTCATTACTTTGTTTTATATTACAAAATATGTATTTTATTTATACATATAAATTTTTTGTATATATTTTAAAAATTAAGTAATAGTCAACAAAATTTTGCAAATTTGAAGAATAGAATAAAATAATTTGTTGTTATTCAAGCTCTAGTTATTATAATCTTTTAGATTCTTAGAGTAACCTTAAAAAAAACTATAAAACTATAACAATAACTACAAATTCTATGACTAATATTAAAAAAACAAAAAAAAAAAAGAACTAACAAATAGAAATGCTGAAATATATGCAAAATAATTGCAAACTTCTGTTCAAATAATTCATTTTCATAAAACTCAGAGATATATGAAATACCCATATTTGAAGTATATATTTAAAAAAATATATTATTTTATTTTATTTTATTTATTTACTTATTTATTTATTTATTTATTTATTTTTTATTTATTTATTTATTGATTTATTTATTTATTTCTTTATTTATTTATTTATTTATTTATTTATTTATCTATTTATTTATTTATTTATTTATTTAATTATTTATTTATCTTTTTATTTATTTCTTTATTTATTTTTTTATCTATTTATTTATTTCTTTATTTATTCTCTTAATTATTTTTATTTTTATTTTATTTTTTTATTTTATTTTATTTTATTTTTTTTTTTTTTTTTTGCTCTAAGCTAGTCAAATTGAAATTAAAATACAAAGTGGATTTCGAAATAAGACTGGAATGTAGAATTCAAACCGGAACAGCCAGCAGAAATATTTAATTTTAATATTAATATTGTCATCCAGACGTGCATATAAATTTATATCTGCAACTCGTTTAGTGTCTCTTATTTATGTTCACTTGAAAATGTTTCTCATATTTAATAAATTAGATTTTCTTAGTGCGCCGGCTTTTTCATTGAGTCTGTAAGACCTGCATAAATTTATTAGTTAACTAATTTAATCTACTCGGTCCGGGTAGCTCGTTGCTTTGCCGCTCATATTTTGGCTAATGACTGACACTAAAAACAAAAAAAAAAAATGTTAAGCGACCCCGAGAACAACATAAAAAGCGGCAGTAGCCAGCACTGCAGCAATAATTGTTGTTGTTGTTGCTGTTGTTGTAATGGCTTGACTAGCGCACAAATTTGTTCACATTAAACTCAACGTTAGTTTCATTTTTTTTTTCTTTTTTCATTTTTTTTTCGTGTGGTGTTTCTATTTAATTTTATTATTATGGCCTTTTGCACTGCTGAACATTTATTGGCCGCTTGTTTATGGTTTTGTGCTTGTTTATTTGTTTACTTTGTTAGCCAAGTTCATTTGACACAAGATTCCCAGCTGACCCCCAGCTTTGTTGTCGTTATTGTTGCATTGTTAATTCAGTTGTACGAGGCGTGGCAAACAGCCTGATGGATAATGCCACTCAGGCGAGCCGACGCCGCTGCAGTCATTGCTCAACCACTTTAAGCCTATTAACAGCTAAGCAACCCAGGCAATGTGCAATGCGCTCGCCGCACACAGCTTATAAAAGATACTTTTTCAAAACTATGCCAACAACGAACCGAGTGGAAAGAAAAATACTCTTTTAATCGTAATGTGCGATCGGACAAATTGCCAAATAACTGAGTCTGAGCGTAAGAAACCAATACTCCAAGTCGAAGCCGAAGCCCGCGATCTTTGCATCAAAGTAGTTGCCGCCATTCAATGGGATGAAATGTGCCTTACAGTGGGTCAGAAATGTGAAAATAATGAAAATCATTCCCTAATAAACAATAAGTATGTTAATTTCAAAGCACTCAGCTTGATGGAGCAAAAAATGTTGTATGAAAGGATTGAATCAGTTAAGAAAATGAAGTTTTTATTAAATTAACATTAACTATGTTTTTAATGGGAAATTTTACATTTTACGATATTTAAAGATTCAGTAAAAGTTATTTTTAAATTGTAAAAAAAAGTGCCTAAAAAGAATAAGCTGAAAACATTTAATCAAATTTAAGTTGAGTAGATTTAAAATTTTATAATTTTATCTAAGCACCTCACGGAATTATCAATATAACATTTCTTATATTTATATAAATAATATTTAATAATTTATAAATATATAAATTATATAAAAAATATTTAAAAATTATTATCATTATTATTATCTAACGTGTATTTTGGTAGATATAAATTTAAACTTCAATAAAATACTTTTTATATCAAGTTACTCTTCATGGCTTTCAGATAAAATCTTAACAGAATTTGCTAATAATTTATTTGGCAGCGCCGCAGTCTTATTTTTATTGCTTTCTTTCTTTCTTTCTTTCTTTCTTTTTTTGCAGCTTCAGCATACTTTATGTGGCAGCTTAACCCATTGTGACCCATGGTATGGGCATTGGCACGCGATGCGGAGGCCCCGCGAGTCGCATTTTGTCTGCACATTGTTTGCGTGCCGCCTTCAGCTTATTATTATTATTTTTTGTTTGCTACTTAAGCAAACATGCAACATTTTGCGGGGCCGGGCAAAAGTATCTCTGAGATACGCGGCGGGCTTATTAAAATGCAATCAGCGCAGGAAGCAGTTACTGCTCATACCAACTATATATACTGTTACCCCCCCCCCCCTACCATCTTTGTTAACTGTTTGCTGGTTTTGACCATAAGGCGCTGTTGCTCCGAACCGCCTTCAAAACTATGCGCGGCATTTGTGTCAAACACGCGACCCAGTCGCCGTGGTTCCCCAAACAATTGTCGGGAGCGAAGCGACAATGAACAACTGGCAATGGCTGTTACCAGTTGCCTGTTGCCGAGTTGCCTGTTGCCGAGTTGCTAGTTGTTGTTGCCAAAACCGCCGCCTGCCATTGCACCAAATTGGCAACTGGCTTAGAAAGTCAACAATAGCTGCTGTTGCAGTTGCTGCTGCTGCTGTTGCTGCTGCTGATGGCAGCCTGAAAGAAAGTCAAATGCCATGTTGCTACTTACATGTTGCTGTTGCTGTTGCCGTTGCTATTGCCAGTTGTTAGTGTTGCTGTTGTCGCTGATTTTGTCGTTGCTGTTGCTATCGATGATGCTGCAATGGTTGCTGTCGTTGTGCGCTTTAATTAGCTGCTACAGGGCACAGCTGCACAACTCATCTTTAGCCTTTGACTGATTGGCGAAGTTTCGCTGTTGCTGTTGCTGCCCACCGGCAATTTTAGTTTCTTTTGATAACTTCGATTGCGCTCTTTGACGTGCTGTTGTCGTTAGCCTGTCGCTGTCGCTGTTGTTGCTGCTGCTGCTGCTGCCAGTTGCATGTTAATTAAGCGCACCTTGAATGCATTTGCCTTCAGCTGCTGCTGCTGCTGTTGTTGCTGTTGCTGCTGTTGCTGCTGTCGCTGTAGTTCACTGCAAATGCAAAGTTGTTTTAGCGATTGTTGCGGTTATTGCTGTTCATGTTTCGTTATGCTGAGCAGGCAGCTTTATGCCTAACATTTGTTTTATGTCAACTTGATGAGCAGTTCAAGTATCCATTAGATAAATTACTCAAGCGACAGCCTGCATGACTCCAACGACGTGAACATGAATCAATAATAAAGTCATGCACCAGACAGTGCAGTTAGATATTTGCTTTTCCTAGAATGTCAATACGCTGAGATCTCATTGAGTTGCTGTGATTATTATTGACTTGCATTTCATAATAATAGATCATAGGCAAATTGTGATTTGACACACAAAATGCGATTTTATGATAAGTCGATATATGGATTTATTAGCTGTATCTCTGCTAACAACTATTTTCCTTACTAAACCCAAAATACTGTAAAATAAAACATTTCTCAAATTTAGTTCTTCTTTCCTTTTGGCGAACGAATCTTTTTGCTAAATAGTTATTGATATATCTTTTTTTTTTCAAATTGATTTATACCTCGATTTCTTCTTAAGCTTTACGACACATGCCTAAAATAGATTTATTTAATTAAAAGTAAAAGTATATTTGGATTTGATAAGCTCAAAGAACTTTTATATCTTTGCGATGTCAAATAGCTCAGATAATTCCGCCAAATTAATTTGTTTTGTGATTCGTGTGAATATTTACATTCCTTTGCTGTTCAATTAAATTTGTATTCTTACATATCAAGAATCTAAGACATAAATAACTTCAGAATTGTATAATCAGAAAAAATCGTCTTAAAATATCGCCAACAAAGCAAAAACAATTTTCAAGTTTTACGAGCTAATAAAGTATATATGTATTCTATAAAATTTATTGCTGCTTTCTAAAATTTTAAAATTAGAATAAAAAAGAAACACGAAATAAAGGCAATAGGAAACTGGATTTTGTAAAATCAGAAAAAAAAATAATAAGATTATTGCTTTAGCAAAAAGTGTAAAGTTTCTTTATTGCTTTCAACTTCTAGTTAGTAGCAGTGGAGCTGCACTAAGTGCCTTAATCTTCCAGCCCACACACCGAGCGAAACGATGCCAACTATTTTTCAATTACAACAATTAAAAGTTTACACTCATATCATGGCATTTGATTAACGAACATTTAGCCATTGCGCGGTTTCTCCGCTCAGTAGCCGTAGTGGCCACATAACTTGGCCAGGCGAATTGAGCCCACGCATAGAAGCCATAAGCCGAAACATTAAGAATCAAGTATTTGCGTTGGTGTGTTGGCCAATTCGAGCGATTCTTTTAAGCCAAGTCCAATGCCTCAACAAATCAAGCTAACTTGAGTATGAGCCAGTGGATTTCTTATTTTTATTGTATTTGGCTTGGTCATAAAAGTCCGAAAAGCACATGATATATAAAAACACTTGAAAATGGCGTGGGTACGTTTTTAGTGCGAATCGCGCTAATGACTCAGTGCGGAACAGATCGAAGCTGCGCTCTAGGGGCAGGAATCACTGTAGTGGTGCGCAGCATCTTCCCAGCGAGTGCATATGGTTGGTAAATTTTCTACCAGTCATTGCAGGTGTTCTGACCAATACAGAATTTCCCTTGAGCTGCTGCAGTTGCTGTTGTTGTTGTTTATAATGCATTTTTAATGATTTAATTGCTTTTAGTTTTTTCGTTTTTTTTAAATGTTCTTTACTATTTTTTTTATCCTAAGCTCGACTCGTTTTAGAGCTGCATTTGTAATGGATATTTGTTTTTGTTTTCATTTTATTTTATTTATTTTTTTTTTTGGTAGGTTTTCATGCGTCGACGCACCTGTTTCACTGTTGGTTGCTCTTAAAGGCGAAACAAAAGCAGCTGCCGCCAATTACAAGCGCCAAAACGTTTACAACTAATGGACACACATTTTTGTTGCATTTTTTCCCACACACACAGCACAGCACAACACAACACAACACAACACAACAAATGGAAGCCGAAACGGAAACCGAAAAACAATTTGATGTTGCAAGCGACGCGCACGAATCGTAACTGCTGCAGCCAGGCGATGAGAAGCTGCAGCTAGCTGCTGTCTTGATCACACACACACACACAGACGCAGACGCATACGCAGCCAAAGACACAGGCATATATGTATGTACGTATGCACACACTCCCGCGCTCACGCTCTCACTTTTTGTGCTCCTTGAATTCTCGACTCTCTATCTTTCGTTCGTACGCTCGCTCTCCCTCTCTCGTTTTACTTCGCCCAAAACCAACTCCACATTAAGTTCTAACTCATCTCGTACAAAATCGAAAGAATAACAAAATTCTAAGCACGTCGCGATTGCGATTGGCTTTGCCTTTGAGTTTGAGTTTGCGTTTGCGTTTTGTTTGCCGTTGTTGTTAGCTCGCCGCGCTGCCCACAACTGAGCGCCAGGTGCTACAGCAACTGAGCCGCAGCCGCAGCCTAAGCGCGCGTTGCCGTCGCGACGACGACGCCGGCCGCAGCAGCGCAGTTGTCGCGCATTCATATGTGTTTGTTGTATAGGCTTCAATGGGTTAACTGAATTGCTGTTGTTGTTGCCGTCGTATTATTGCCTCGTTTGCCTGCGCAACGGCCCGTAAGCCAGAATACACTGTACGAAAGTGAATGTAACTATGAAGCGATTATTGAAGTGAAGAAACATTTTGTAAAATAGGAAAATCATCTTAATAAAATATTAAAATAAATAATAAATAAATAATATTTAGGTATTAAAATAATAAATAAATAATAAAATATAATTTAATAGCTTAAATCAAGTAGAACTTTTGTAAATTATAATTTATTTATTATTGTCCATTTCTTATCCTACATTCCAACCAATACAAACTAAAACTAACATTTCACAAACTAATGTTCTTTTCGAATGAACCACGCAAATACCTGTCACAGGTATAAATGAGCATCGGATTACAGCCGTAAGAGTCATCCTGCAGCGCACCTATGCTAATTTGAGTTAGCCAGAGCACAGGTAGAGAAATCCTTGGCTCGGCAGCTCAAGGCTTCGCCGGGTTGTTCGTCAAAAACAAACAGAAATGAAAAATTGTAAAAATGGAACCAGAACAAACCGGAGGCTGAGTAATGTGACAGTGCACGATGTGCATGGCCATTATGGGCATATGAATGAATACGTCTCTCCGCAGGGTGGACCCGGCCGACGTCTCTCTGCGCAGGACTGCAACAGCGTTCCGGACTGTGCCATAAATTTACCAGCTTGATTGTGTTTGACTGGAAGGCACTTTGTGGCATAAATCACAGGACTGCAAGCGTTGCCGGAGAGCGAAAGCAAGAGAGCCAGCCACAGACTCTGAACACTGGAGACTGACCCAAAGGTTAATTGCTGACAATTTCGCTGAGGCTGGCACTCAAAGCAGGAAAAAACGTAGAGAAATAACTAAAGAGAGAAGAAGAAAACTTAAACAGCTTAGAGAGGCCAGGCTTAGGTTTTGCACACACTTCTCCGATTTTAATCTTTATTTATAGGTCTTGCATGCGTGCTGCCACATGTGAGTGTGTGTGTGTGTGTGTGCGTGTTGAAAGTCTTTTCGGGGAGTAACTAACATTTGCCATTGGCACGGTAACAAGACAAGACAGTCCAGACCATCAATAAGCAGCTGCCGGCTGCTGACTGCGCATGCGCCTCATTCCTATGCCCATTCGCCTATTAACGAGCGCAAGGAGCTGGCCGAAAGAGATTTGCAAGTCGTTGTCTGTGTTGTTGTTGTTGTTGTTGTTGCCATTGGCAAGCTAACGAAGTTGACAACTTGATGACATTTGATCTCTGGGCCTGAACGATCGCAGCAACGACGCTGCAGACAGGCAGCAAAGCCTAAGCAAAGGCAAACCGCAAATGACAGCGCAATGATCAGATGAGACGTTCAGAAAAGATCAGACGATCAGACGGTCAGTTGGCTTGATTTTGGCTTAGGCACGCACAGAACTGCACAGCATTCAGATTGGATTCCAGTTGGATTTGCAATTGGAGTTCGAGCTGCAATTGGATTGCATGCACTCAGCAGGGGCGCTACACAATAAATCCTTAAGCAAATAAACTACAGTTAAATGAGTTGATTTAAATGCAAGAATAAACTAAGTACGGAATAAAAAATATATACAATATTAATTATTTATTTTTAATAATAAAATATAAAAATCAATAATTAATATTTTATATATAATTTAATATTTGTTAAAAAAATACCTATTTTAAATGGTTTTTTTTTCTCAGTTGTTTTCCTTATACATAATTTCTCTAATAAAATATAATTTTTAAAAATATTATATTATTAATAATAAAATATTAAAATCAATAAATAATATTAAATATTTAATTTAATATTTATTAAAATAGTACCTATATTTGCATAGATTTTTTCATACATAATACTCTAATATAAATATATAAATACAATTTAAAATAAATTTAGTAAATATATATATAATGTATTTTACATACCATAATGCAGAATTTGCTCTAACTTGGTCAGTTTCTTAGAAGTTCCATAAGCTTCAAGTGCCCTACACAGCCTCACGACAGTCATATAGCCATTACCTCAAGGCTAACTGACACCGGCTTCGCAGACGAGTCTCCGGTTGAGAGTCTGCTGCTCTTTGTGGTTTGGCGGCAGACTCCAAGACTCCAAGACTCCAAGGCGGAGACCACCGCGCAGCAGCAGAGGGCGCAAGGATCAATGTGAACTCTAGCTATCTGTGGACTGTCCAGTTTAAACCCAGAGTGCCAAAGCAGTGACATTTCGTTATACAAATATTCCATTTATTTATCAAAATTGTAACACCCATACAAAAGTGAGCCCGACTAAAATAGCAAACCAAATGCGAATGGTTTAAAGCAGCTAGAAATGTTTCGAAGGTATTTGTTATGAGATTTGGACTAGTATTTCTATATATATATATATATCTAAATATAGATATCTAGAAATATACTCTAAAGTTTGGCTTTCAGAGCAGCTGTTGCTGCCGTAGGAGTTGTTGCTGCTGCAGCTGCAGCTGCTGCTGCTGGCTTCTTCGGCTTTTCCTCCGCTGGCAGCAGATTCCCTGCCGCGAAAATGTTTCGCGGATCCAGATGCTGTTTGGCGGCACTGTAGAGCGCGCTGCCCGTCTCGGTCACCGCATTGCGATACCAATGGCTACGTATTTTGCCCACACCATGATGATGCGACAGGGAGCCGCCGCAGGCCAAGATCTCCTCGCGCGCACAGTGCTCGATGGCCTCGAATACCTCCACCGGATCGGGTATGTTCAAGTAGCGGAATCCAAAGTAGAAGTAAATGCACGCGCCCGCATCGTATGTCTGCGTCACTCGCGCCGAGATCGTGTAGTGCAAAATATTATGCCTGGCACACTCCTGCAAGCAAATCGAAAATGTCAATAGAGGACCTGGACCTTGGAAAGGTGCAATTGCGAAATGTTTTCTACTAACCGAAACAACGCGCTGCTTCACACAGCGACACAGCAAACTGCAGCGATCCCAGGGCACAGAGGTCTCAAATGATTCGGCCACAATGCCCTGATGCAGAGCAAAGTCCTGCAAAGAAATAGAATAGAAAATAATTCTAGATTAAATTGAAGTGCATAATAAACATTTTAAATGGGAAATATATTTTTTGTATATTTTAAAATTATATTAATAAATATATATAAATAAATATTAATAAATTAATATTAATATTAATATTAATATTAATAATATTTATAAATAAATATTCATAAATTGGTATAGAAATATTAAATAAATAAAATTCAAAATTCATAATGATTGAACAATTAAATAAATATAAAATGAATAAATATATAATAATTAATACATATTAAAAATGACTAAAAATCGAATAATTAAATTAAAAAAAAAAAAAGAAATATCTACAATAATAAATCAACAATAAATAAATAATATATATAAAATGAAAACTCTAACTTATACGTATTTACGTTATTTAATTTAATTTTTAAAATTTGCATATTTTTATTATTATTATTTTTTTTCAATATTTAATATTTATTAAAAACCATAGATAAAAAAAAAATAATATATAAACAATTAAAATTTTGTTTGTATTTTAATTTAGCGCCATTCGATTTATATCAAATTTACAAATATAAAATTTTTAAATTTAATACCAAAAGTCAAATCAAATTTGTTTCTAATAAAATTACTTTGAATTACTTTTCTATGAAACATTTAGAAAAATTCGCAAAACTTCACACGTACGATAACGTTTCTTTAAACGTAAAGCCATAAACTTGAATATATGCAAAATCTACAATAAATATAACAAGTGGATTCACAGATTACACATTTCGCAGACTGTGTGGACATAAAATGTTATTTGCAATAAACATTTTGAAATATTTCATAATATTTACGCCACAGCAAGGCGGCAAACATCAAAGCTGAGATATATAGCAACATATAAAAATTAAAATAGTTGCATTATTTGCTTGTTAACTAAAAATTGGGAGCGCCATAATACATATAGACTTTCAAGATCATTTCAAATATATACAACATCGAAAAATGATAACCAATCTGGCTTTCACATCATCCAAGCATATATATCGAGCAGATTATATCGGTTAAGTACTCACCCTAATGTAGGCAATGACAAAGGTGAATAAGTAGCCGCGCTCCCCGTTCTGGCCACCTGCCGGAAATCCCTTGTAGCGTGCGGCGATTTCATAGATGAGCGCCTCCTGGCGCTGCACATCCTTCTGCTCACCCTCGAAGAGCAGCGTGGCGGCGCAAATGTGCGTCAAATCAATGCCCTTCCATACGGTCACATAGCGCTGCTTGATCGCGTCCAGGCAGCTGGCCAGCCAGCTCTTCTCGGGCTTGAGCGCCTGGCCGAATAGGAACTGCTCATTGTCCATGAGACGCACCGAGGCGGGCTGGCAGCGACGCCGGGCCACCTCGCGCATGAAGAGCACACCCCGCTCGAAGTCGGGAAACACCAGGGAGCCGTAGCGCTGCACTGGCGGCAGGGGACGCACCTTGAGCACCACCTCGGTGATGACGCCCAGCGTTCCCTCGGAGCCGAGTATGATGTGATTGAAGTCCGGGCCGCAGCTGACGCGCGGCGCACTGCACTCGCGCTCCAGGGTGCCCGAGGGCGTGACCATGCGCACACGCACCACCAGATCCTCAATGTTGCCATAGACATTCTTCTTCATGCCCGAGGCGCGCGTGGCCACCCAGCCGCCCAGCGTACTAAACTCGTACGAGTCCGGCTCATGGCCCACGGTCAGGCCCTGCTCGCGCAGCACTCGCTCCAGATCCTGACCCACGACGCCCGACTCAAAGCAAACGGTCAGATTCTCACGATTGAGCCACAGCATGCGATTCATCTGCGATGTGTCCAGCACACAAATCATGCGCTCCTCCTTCTGCGGACAGGTGACGGCCCCCGAGACACTCGTCCCCCCGCCGAAGGGCAACAGCATCACATTGTGCTTGTGCGCCAGCCTCACCAGCTGCACCACCTCGTCGTGGCAGCGCGGCCACACCACCAGGTCTGGTATGCGCTCGAATTTGTTGTGCCACAGGCTGTATATATCGTTCAGCGTCTGGCCGTGACTGCGCACCAGCCGATCCACACCCTCCTGGGAGTGCTCCACCTTGGTGCAGCCGCGCAGCTCATTGAGGAAGGGCGCATTCTGCACGGGCTTCGGGTACGTCTCCGGCAGCTGTGGATACGTCCTCTTGGCATCCAAATCCAAATTGAATTTACTTTTCACCCAATTCGTAAAGCTGGGCAGCTCACAACCGGACAATGGGTATCTGGAATTAGAGGGAAATAGAGATTATTAAAATGAAGAACATTTTTAGAATTAACTAATGATAATTATTGTAGATATATAGATATTTATTTATTTAAATCAGAGTGCGAGCTAATTCCAGCTATGTATGTACATGTCTAATAAGAATATACAACGTTCCAATAGGTATTATACGAGCCAAACTTCGTTTGACTGGTTCTAATAAGAATGCGTGTATATACATATGTTATTCCTATACGATTTTTATGTTTCGGTATTACAAACAAATTTAGATCCAGGGAATCATGAGCTCTTAGTTCGACATTTTATAAATATTTTAAATAATAAATATAAATAATAATATACGTAAATAAATAAATATAAATACAAAATATATAATATGTATAAACATTAAAAAAAAATATGACATATTGTTTTATAATTTTATAATTAGGGATTTTTAATATTACTTTTAAGTTAATTTAACTTATGAATGACAAAAATAGAGCTGAGTATGCAAATATTATCTAGCAACTCTCTAGCCTATCCTCTTAGATAATCCAAGCTGTTCAATCATAATGAAATCATATATATATAAAAAGAAACTATAATTGTTTACAACACTTTTCGCATTGCCTGAGAGTCTTTCCATTTAAATTACTGCAAGCCCACAGATATGAAAAATGAAATAAAATTTAAGATTCCACCGGCTCAAACTAGAAAGAGACACACTAAGAGACCGTGATAGAGACTCAAAGATCGGCCGCATTATTGCAGAGTCTTGAGGCTGGCAATTAAATACAAAAATTTGAATCATGGACTCATGGAGCATACGTACTTGTCGCCTTTGAAGCAGATGATGCCCTGCTGTCCGTAGAACTGGGAATCGTTATAGCCCCAGCCGTACCACTTGAGCGCCTCCTGGCTAGAGTGAGCAAAACCCAAAGAATTAGAATGACAACGGCAGATAATATGACAAACATGCATACAAACATACATACATACATACATATCTACATATCCACATATGTATGTTTGTTTGTATGTACACTCACCGCTTCTTGGGTATTACGCTCTCCACGTGGCGGGAGAGCCGTGTGTCCAGTGCCAGGGACGTGCCCTCCGGCGGGGTCTCCGGTATTTGTGTGGTTACCGTATTACGCTTGGCTGCCATCTCGCTGTGATGTGGGGGGGATTGTGCGATTTGTATTTGTTTATTTTGGCTGAGAGACACTTTTAACTAGTAATATGAAATTATTGCACAGCCCGTTCGTTGTTGTCAGCTCGTCGTCGCTGAACGCAAAAATCGATAATTTGTTTTGATTTCAGGAAAACACTTGGCCTGCTATGTAAACGCAGCTGAGGTGTGGCCAGACTGACAATAAATTTGCTATTGATTGGTTAACTAATATGAATTCAGTTAATACAATACTCTAGCGCTAATATTTGCCTGCACTTTACAATTGACTAAAAACTAAATTAAAATAGAAATTCCACTAAAAAAGAAAGCACTCTGCGGCAGCTGCTGCACGCGCTTTGGTTTCGGTATCTCGACCACGACTGTCATTCCCAATAAGAGAGCAAGAACGAGAGTGAGAGTGAGAGTGAGAGAGAGGGAGATGGAGATGGAGAGAGCAATGCCAGCGATGCCAGAGAGCGAGCCACAGCTAAAGAGAGAGCCGCCCCCAGGGCGAGCGCCTTGCCTGGGGGATGGGGCAGAGCGAATCGGTTATCCAAACGGTTGCGGCTAAACAGCGACAACTAACAAATATAGAAAGCTATAGTCGGACATCCCGTGAATGATTTGCATTTTTAAATAGTTTTCAACTAGCATAAAATAATAATAATCATAATCCTTAAAAGCAGATGTTGATAAAACTATCAGCGTATAATCTGCACATTTAATCAAAAAGTTGAAATCAAATATAATTAATATCGAATTAAATAATTTATAAATATTATTTAATTCGTTATCAAGGCCATAATGCCCTGATTTGCCATTTTAAATGAGTTCAGAGAATAATAAAATCTGGAAATTTAGTCCAACTTGTATAATCACAACACAATGGAAGAGAAGTCAAAATTTCAAAGCTAAGCAATCCATGAACTTTCGAAGCACACATTTTTTTAGGGTACTTCAGTGTATCCGTAAATACATTCATTACAAAATTTTGTGAGCTACACTCCATTTGGCCTGTCTGATTTTTTTTTTATTTTAAAATTTCAAAATTCATGTGATTTTTCGTTTCGTGTTCTTTTGACAATATAGTGTTCTATCATGCCTGGAAAGAAGCGTAGCTCTTCGAAGAAAAGGACAAGTTCCGCTGCCAAAGAGGGGGAAGCTAGTGCCGTTACGGCGGCCCCCGAAGTTTCATTGGCAGCCTCACCCAAATTGTCCGAAATGACTGAGGCGAAGAAGAGCCGCACCAAGAGCAAGTCGAAGACCAAGAACAAAAAGGAATAAGTGCTCATCCGATAATAACCAGGACCATGATAGACACCAATTATATTGAAACAGATGCATAGCAGCTCTACGGACACCAACATCAGCTCAGGTATTATCTGTAGATTAAAAACGTATACATATAAAATACATTATTTGATGAACATTATTTCAGAAATAACAGCACGATATATGGAAAAACCTAGAAGGAGAAATTTGATTATTAAAAGCGTAAATGCTCGCTTTGGGAGCTGGCTTTATTAAAAATAATATTAAGACATTCTGGCCAGAAAGAGGTCGCCTATATCAAGGAAAGCCTTAAGCATTAACGGAACAAGGTCGTATATCACATATAAAAGCTAAGCATTAGCAATTAATCTTCATTATTATCTTTAGACACAGAAACAGTATATATATTTGACCAACATAGAACATCGGATCACAATATGCATATTGAGTAGAACCCTTCAAGCATATGACGAATACTAGAAGAAATTTAACATTGGAAAAACTTGATCTGGACTCACATTTAAAATATAACCGGCAATCCACAAAACCGTTACGTCTTTTTCTTTACCTCTCCCTCTCTCTTTACATGCTCTCTCAAAGCACTTATTTTGGGGGTAGTTCTTGCTCATCTGTCAAAAAGGGGGTGGCAGCTGGTAGCTCGGGAGAGGGGGCTAAGTTCTCTTTACGTGAGTCATATTTGATGTGCAGCGGGTACGTCTATGGAAATTTAAAAAAGGCGACAGGTGGTTTAAATAATGCATTAGCTGCTCTATAAACCAACAATCCGCTTATTAACTATGACCCCATTGAACCTAAAATAGGTAGAGCGCATCATAAATTATTTATTGTACGGGGAAATATAACAGATGTATGTTAACTTGAAATTCAAATGGACGATCCGTATGTAAATATAGTACACATTGCAACTGATTTGACAGCCATTGTGCTCATTGGGGCAAATGGCTATAATTGCTTCAATTACGTGTTAAAGTTTAAAGATAAACCTGTAATTGTTCTCTAAAACATATTTAGCTAACTTTTAAATAGATTAAATTTGTTTATTATTTTTGTATTAATTTAATTATAGCTTTTAAATTGTAAATGTAATGTATTGATTTTGATTGGTCTTATTATTGTATTTATTTTCTTAAACTAATATTTATTTATTTAATTAAATGTGTGTATTTATTTATTATATTTGTTTTAGGATTTATAATTTATTTTTAAATTTGTATATTTTTATTTAGAATAATTTTATTTGTTTATTGTTTGTAATTTTCAATATTTTTTTTTCTAACTTAATATATTAAATTATCGTTTTCTTTCTTTATTTATTTATTTTATTTTCATTTTCTTTTTGTTTTACATTATATATTTTATTGTTAAATGAAAATCTAATCACTATCCAATGAGAAAAGTTTTCCTGAATCAATTTCCACTATTTAACCGACTTTTATTTAAATCTCAACTGCAGCGCGCGAGCTGAAAAACGAAACTGAGACGCCGAAATCCAAATGCACTTTACCATCTTGTCGTCGCGATTAGTTAGTACATTTTTGCCTCTTTCGAATGCCAACGGCACAGACAACAACAATAATAGCAACAACAATGTTTATTATGCGCTTATTGACACATCGCCATACAATTTTTTCAATTGTCTAAAGTGTAAATTCGTCAGAGGCCGCACAAAACGAAAAGTGGTCGCAGTTTGTATATTTTTCGCACTGCGCGCGCGCTTAAAGGGAGGGTCAAAGTTTTTAAATACAGTTTCGAGTCTCGGTTTCATTTTCTATTTTTTTTTTTTAATTGTCGGCCTGCTCGAAAACCTGCAGTGGATGTGTTTGCAATCGAGCTTGAAACGCTCAATTTGCACTTCCTTTATTTGCACAGTTTTTGTTGACACTTGCGATTAACAATATGCACATAGTGTTGCGCAGTCAGGAAGTGAAGGGTAAATATTGATTTGCAAATACCATTCAATTAGCAACAGCCACTGCACAAAAGTTTTTGTTTTTCTTACTTGTCATTATTTTGCTTTTCAAAATTTAAATACCTATAGTTCGTGATGGCGACATCTGGTGGAAAATATTAACATTACCCAACCTACTTCTCAACACTGTCTGCGTATATTGTAAATGAGGGCAATTAATAAAGCATGTTGCTGTAATATTGAAATATGCGTTTCATTTATTAAAAGACTGTTCATAAATTAGTAAAATACTAACTAAACTAATTACTGAACATACTTTATAGAACTAATTTAGCAAAAAATGAACTTACACAATAGCGCGCACTTGACCAGCTATATATCGATTACCATCGGCACATCTATCGATACTTTTGTTGCTGTGCATTCCTGTGCACTGTGGCTGCTGCCAACTCGCAACTTGCCTTCAAAGCGAAAAACATTACAGAAAATCGAAATCAAGTGCGTAAATAAACATAAAATACGAGGAGGACGTGTAAATAGCGTAACGTAGCAACCGCTAAGGCGTGCAAGGTGCCGGCTGCCTAAGCAATCGGCTCCGAGCAGACGTTGCCTTCTTATTGTTTGGGCTTGTGCGTATGTATGTATATATATAAATCTATATGTATGCGTGTGTGTGTGTGCTAGTATTGAAACAATAACAAGCCCAGCAAAATGCCAATGAATTAT
This sequence comes from Drosophila mulleri, assembly GCA_035047565.1. NCBI lineage: Eukaryota > Metazoa > Arthropoda > Insecta > Diptera > Drosophilidae > Drosophila > Drosophila mulleri. Next base: position 16,617,650 of record JAWNPK010000060.1, on the reverse strand, counting down.
AACGGAGCAGCGTTCAATGCGGCCGCTGCCTTTGTGCTGCTGCAGCAGCAGAAGCAGCGATGATTCATAGGTAAGTTATGCGACGGGCTTACCGCATATTTAATTCTGCATATGTATGTGTATGCATGGACATAAATAATTTTATGTGTGTGTGGGCCTGGCTTACCGTACCTACGTACATATGTTTATTTGTAGCCCGCAATAATTGTTACAGAAACAACAACAATAATAACAACCGTGGCCGTGCCTTAATTTAATAACGTAGAGCAAGCAATAAAACATAAAACAAACCACTCACACGAAACGGTAAAATGCCGCTGCTGTCCAAATGCTTCCCTTGCTTTAAATTTAAACGCGAAGAGGTCATCGACAAGCTGGACTATAGCAATACACCGCTCCAGGATGCCTTTCCCGAGGTGTGGCAACACGAGCGCACTCTCGAGGAACTGCATCTGAGCAATGCGCGGGTGAGTTGTAAACTAATAAAAATTGATATTAAATTTTTAATTGATTCATCATTTCAGCTGCAAACATTGCCACCGCAACTGTTCTACTGCCAGGGACTGCGAGTCCTTCAGGTGAACAGCAACAATTTGGAGAGCATACCGCAAGCAATTGGTTCGCTGCGTCAATTGCAGCACTTGGATCTGAACCGCAATCGTTAGTTTTATAAATAGTTACATAAAATCCATCTTTTAATACAATTACCTTTGCAGTTATTGTCAATGTGCCGGAGGAGATAAAGGCGTGCAAACATCTGACCCACTTGGATCTCAGCTGCAATAGCCTGCAGCGTCTGCCGGATGCGATAACATCGCTGATATCGCTGCAAGAGCTGCTGTTGAACGAAACCTACCTGGAGTTCTTGCCCGCCAATTTTGGACGTCTCGTTAACTTGCGAATCTTGGAGGTGCGCCTCAACAATCTCATCACGTTGCCCAAGTCAATGGTCCGTTTGGTGAATCTGCAGCGACTTGATATTGGCGGCAATGAGTTCACTGAACTGGTAAGCGCATAATCAAATAAACCTCAAATGCAAACCTAATTTTGCTTCTGTTAAAGCCCGAGGTCGTTGGAGAACTAAAGTCGTTGCGCGAGCTATGGATTGATTTTAACCAAATACGTCGTGTGGCTCCCAATATTGGGAAACTGCGGGACCTGCAGCATTTTGAGGCCAATGGCAATCTGCTGGACACACTTCCCAATGAGCTGAGCAACTGGCGGAATGTCGAGGTATTGTCCGTGTGTTCCAACAATCTGGAGGCGTTTCCCTTCAGCGTGGGCATGCTCAAGTCGCTAGTCACCTTTAAATGCGAGTCGAACGGCCTCAGCGAGCTGCCCGATAGCATCAGCTACCTGGAGCAACTGGAGGAGCTGGTGCTGAGCCACAATAAGCTGATGCGTCTGCCCAGCACAATTGGATCGCTGACCAAACTGCGCTTCCTCTTCGCCGATGACAATCAGCTGCGGCACCTGCCCGACGAGCTCTGCAGCTGCAGTCAACTGAGCGTGCTGAGCGTGGCCAACAATCAGCTATCTGCGTTGCCGCAAAATATCGGGCATTTGGCCAAGCTGAAGGTGCTCAATGTGGTTAATAACTACATTAATGCGCTGCCCGTTTCCATGCTGAGTCTGGTCAATCTCACGTCTCTGTGGCTCAGCGACAATCAGTCGCAGCCGCTGGTGCCGCTGCAATACTTGGATGCGAGCAGCAAGACGCAGTTGACGTGCTTTATGCTGCCGCAGGTGACATTCAAAATGCAGGCGCAACAGCAACAGCAGGTCCAGGATCAATACGAGTTCGTCTACGCGAATCATCAGCAACAGCCGCAGCATCCGTCGAGCCCATCACGTCGCATTTGCTTCGCCGAAGAGGCGACCATTCTAAGTGCGACTGGCACCAATAGCAATAGCAATAGCAATAGCAATAGCAATAGCAACAGCAACAGCCACTCGAACACCAACAGTGCACCACATCCCGCGCCCAGCTACCCCGCCAGCTATGTAACGGCACCGTCCACACCGGAGCAGTTGCCCGCTGGCAGTTCGGTGCGTCTGATGCGTTCACCCACGCCCTATCCCAAGGAGCTGCGCCAAATGGCCAAGTATATGCGACAGGCGCAGGCGGCGAACGCAGCGGCAGCGGCTGCGGCGTCAGCGTCAGCGGCATCGAGTGAAGTGCGCGAGGCACGTGTCGTGGTGCCCAATGGCCAAGTGGCCATGCCACACTGTGATAGCAATCAGGACGCTGTGGATCACACAGCAAGTGCAATATATGGTGTTGCGCCCGAGGCGGCCCACATTTACGGTGTCTACCAGCCGGCGCAGCAACAGACGCCGCAAGAATATTATGGCATGCCGCTGGTCAATTACGATGCGCACTACCAGCAGCTCTACGTGGATGCCAACACTTTGCCGTTGCCAACGACGCATTTGTCCAATGGCACCGAGGAGAGCTATGAGCTGCAGCCGCTGCAACAGCCACCGGCGGCGCCACCACCACGCATGGAGCCGCCGCCTTATCATATAGCGCGAGTGTATACAAAGAAGACGCCAGAAGATCTCACGCTCTACGAGTCAATGCGACAGCGCAAACACCAACAACAACAACAGCAGCAACAGCAACAACAGCAGCAGCAGCAACAACAACAACAACAAATGTCGCCAACACAATCGCTCTACGAGCAGAGCAACCAGAGCTACCAAGATGCACTAAACAGCAACTTCAAAACGACGGCAATTGGTGCGCAATCTGAGGAGCTGGACTACCAAAACAATATCAACATTGAGCAGCTGGAACTGCAGCAGCAGCAGCAGCAGCAGCTGGAACAGCAACAGGATATTGATGAACTGCAGCAGCAGCAGCAGCAGTTGCAACAGCTGCAGGAAATGGATGATACGTTATCGCAGCACTCAGTCAACTCCACGGCCACAAACAATACGTCCAGGGGTGGTAAAAAGTCAACCTGGATATTTGGTGTGCACAAGAATCCGACTGTTAAGCAAGTGACCCTCAAATGGGAGCACAGCATTGGCTTCGACGTTGCCGAGCTGCTTAATCAAGTGAATATTTGCGTTGATATTTAAATTGAACTTACAATTAAACTTTATTATTTTGCCTTACCAGGTGGGGATCTTTGTTAGCGCCATAACGCCAAATTCGAATGCTGCACGACTGCTGAGCCTCAACGATAAGCTGCTGGAGATCGACGGCTATGACCTGACCAATGCCAATCTGAGCGATGCCAAACGTGTTCTGCATAATTGCGGCACAGTTATTAACATAATGCTGTCACGCAAGTGACCGCCCCTTCCATGCCCCAATCCCCACATGCCTCTATATACCGAGACCGAAGACTTTTGCGCATTTTTCTAAAGCAATTTTGCAATAAGCTAATTGAAATTTAGCGAACCATAAATATTAACAAACGCATTTCCAAGCCATAAACGTCCTTTGCACTGGCGCCTTAAACTTATAGTAATTAGAGTCACAGACGACATAACATAACCAGCTTCCAGTTGATGCATTTCATTTAGTTAGATACGATTTCGAATGCCATTTAAGATACATATGTGTAATTCTCACTATTATGTTCTCAACAAATTGTATTCTCTCGTTGGTTTAAAACACATTCATTAATTATATGCGAAAAGGTGGTTTAATTTAGGTATTCGAACTGTAAATTAAGTTAAATGTATTTCACTTTCTCGCCTCTGAAACTGTTTTCCAACTTGTTACTTGATCATAATAATTGTATTAAACTTGATAGCTTAAGTATTGATTAAGAATTAATTAGGTTCTCGTGCGGAGTTTCAAAGTGAAATAGTACTCAATTGGTATTCAAAGTAAAGCAATATATTTTTGTTTCTTTTCGTTTAATATATGTATATTTCTTGAGAGCATTAAACATATTTATTTGTATCAAATTCGTATAGTCTATATTATGTTGGCAGTCTTCAGTTAATATATTAATATATTATAATAGACATATATACAAATATAGAACGGTCGCTCTAAGTTTAGTAGGCCTCTATTTTGACCGCCAGTGTAATTCATAGCAAACACATAGAACATTTAATAAATAGTGCAATTAGCGTTGATAATACGTACATACAATTACGAGTACCACATAAACAGCATTTACAACCACACTTAAATACATATATGTATAGTATATATACATATATACGGTTATTAATACAATATTTACAACTAGCGCCTATTTTACGCCCAGCGTTGTTTAAATTTGTTCCAAATTGAAATCATGATGTGCTTAGAATAAAGTTAAACAAAGATATTAGCTGTTTATGTTAGTTGTTATGGAGCAGCAATATGAATTCGATATATACATACATATATATAAGTATGAATCTGTATTCTATATTTATTGTCTAGAGCAATCATTTTGTCTATGTAAAGTTATTCACTTTTTGAACACATTGGCGTTGTGAACAGTATTATAATTTAGCAGATATTATCGATATCAAATTATGCGAGAGTTGAACATTTCTATATCTTTATAATACATTAATACACACACATACATACATACACCAATACAGATAGCTTTAGGACGCACGTTACAAGAACAAAAATGTTATTTATACGCGCTACAACAAATCACCCAGAAAAGAAATTTAAACACAAAAAACGATTATTCATAAAATAAAGAAAAGAAATTTCACTTTAACGATCTGAATTTGTTTTGTTTTTTTTTTTAAATATTAAATATCAAAATAATATATTACTTGATTAATATTTCAGTATTCTCTAAGTTCCTGAGTTAAAAACAATATATGTATACAGGTTAATGGCTCAACGTCTTCGATTATTTTGCACATGCTGCCTGTGTAAATAGAGCAGATAAGGAACTGCGGCATCGATTACCCTATGGTTTTCGGCTCGAGATGCCCTACATAATGCATTCATAATATAGGATTCATTGGAATTATAGGCCCAATAGCTTCCTTTGCCTTATTACAAACTTTGATAGCCAACGTTCCATCTTAAGAAATTTTCTAACATCACGCATTAGGGCACTTGCATTAATTGTTTGATAAAAGTTCTCTAGGTTAATATTTTTAGGATTAGTTTGCGCGCTCACACAAATAAATTGATAAAGAGTGGGTTTATTTTCTCTCCTAATGACTTCCATTCCAACCCATTCTATGGGATACAAGCCACTGGCAACTTCGATTGGAGCTGGATTTCCCATTAGAATAAGACTCAAATAATTTTCGTACTTCGCATCGTAATTCTTCTTGAAGTCCCCTATGTCAGGCTTTATGGGACTTACGTCTACTGTGGGATCTCCAATGATCAATACATTTGCTGGCGATGTTTGCGTTGCCAGAGCTTTAAATGGTAAACAATTTGAGTTTTATTTAGTTATTTATTTTATTTTATTTGTTTATTTTTGTTTTGATGAAATGTGCCTTACTTTTTTCTTCTTCTGTATACTTTTCATTATTCATAATTATTTAGACTATTTTCTATTTCTTGTTTTAGACGCGCTCGTCTTGACTCTTTTTGACTTTGTTATGGGCAACAGTCTTCGATGACGCTATAAATACGCAGGCAAACAACGAAATACTAATCATTAGTAATTTCACAAAGCAGTCAAAAGCTCTTCGAGAAAGCTTTTAGTTTCAACTAGATAAAGCTGCAATCAGCATTGGCTCAGCTGACTGGCTATGACTTATGCCTAAAGAAAAGCTTTACAAGTGACTTTTTTGTACAAAATATAAATAAATAGTATTTATTGTTCAACATGAATTTAGATAGGTAGAGGGTAGTTGTATGTGTAATAGTGTATTAGTAAAATAATTCAGTAATCATTACAGAGCTAATTTCCTGAGTCAAAGACAACTTATGCAAGTAAATGGCTTAACGTCTTGGATTATTTTTTGCATATTGTCTGTGTAGATGGAGCAGATAGGGAAGCAGTACACCCGATTCTCTATTCGATTCGGCAATAAGTGCATCATAAACTGCACGTCGAACATACAGCTCCTCATTAAAGCGGGTTGCGTTATATTTGGCCTTAACAGGTCCAATCATCTCATACTTTGATATCCAGCGTTCTTCCTTAAGAGTATTTCTCACATCACGCATCAAAGCCTGTGCATTGATCGTTCGGAAGAAGTAAAACGGATTAGCATTCGCGGGCTTCGTTTTCTGTGCGCCCACGCAGTAAAATTGATAGCGAACGGGTTGATTTTCTCTTCTGAAGGATTCCATGCCAAACCATTCCAATGGATACGTGCCATCGGCTTCGTCTTTGTGCTTATAATTTCCCATTAGGAGTAAACCAAAATAGTTCTTAAACTCGACATCCAAATTATTTAATGTCTTTTCAGGCGTTTCCTGCTTGGAGTCTTCCGTCTTGTCTCCTATTGCTAATATCGCAGTGCTTACTGCTGCAAATATTTTAAATGTTAGTTTATATTTTGAGGGACATTAATTAACGCTTACTTGTATTCATTTCCGTCTTTTCGTTAGCCATAATAATGTATTTATTATTTATTTTACGTTTTACTTTTAGGGTAAACAGAGAGACTGACAACAGGTCTCTCTCGTTGCTGCTGTATTTATAAACTGACGCTAAAACATATGATTTCATAATAAACACTTTGAAAGCTCTGCAAAAGCTTTTGGTAAAGTTATTCAAAACATTGAACAGTTGTTGTTCTAACAGACTTACCTACATACATATGTATGTATATACTTAAGAAATACTATGCCCAAAAAAGTTAATCGAATTGTGACTCATAAAAATCAATTAATAATTAGTTTTTATATCAAATATCTTCTATATCTTTATATACTATTGGATGGAAAAAAGTGAAACGATACAGAACATTTTTTTACGGTTGCTGAAATCTCTTAGAATGTAACCTGTCGTTTACATATTGTTTGTGTAAATAGAGCAAAAACTGAAAAACTTTCAACTTTTGTTCATAGAGAATACCAATGGCCAGATTATGAACGTAGTAGTCATCCTCAAAGCAAGGGCGCGAACGAATAATTTTCCTTTTCTTGGGATTTTCCAATATATTCTTTGATATCCACTTTTGATCTTTCAATCGCTTTTTCAATTCGTGCATCACTGCAGCGGCATAAAGCGTCTGGCCGAATACGCCGTGCATATAGTTAATGTAGATACCCGGAGAGCAGCAGGGCAAACACTGAAAATGATAGCGTCTGGGTTGATTGTCTTCTTCGATTGAGTTCATTTCAAACAAGTCCATCATAAAACGATCATTGGGCACACAGGTTCGACTTCCCAATAGGAGTTGACCAAAATGCTTTTTACAGTCATCATAAAAGGTTTGTTTATCAAATTCGATTGCAAGCTTCTTTGGCTTGGAGAATTCTCTCTGATTCCCGATGGACAACACTTTGACTTCTGATGTTAATAAAGTTACAGCTGAAAATAGTCAACTTTAATATAAGAAAATTTTAAATCATAAATTATAACTTACCTGTTTCTGCTTTTTTATTATCATTATTCGTAATTAATTCAACTTCAGTATCTACCATTTCTTCGGTATTAGACATATATCAGAGCTGACTGGCAATTTGGATCCCTCTGTCGCCGGTATAAATAAGCAAACTGAATGGGTGAAATACAAACATTTCACAACAAATGTCAACAAATCTGTTCTCCATTGGAGCTTTTTAGCATGGTTGGTTGCATTATGAAATGCCGAAAAACAGCAACACGAATCACAACTTGTGACGTCACTATATAAATTTGAATATAGTCGAAAATACGTTTTAAATAATATTACGCATGTGACTCTTTGCTATTATCTGAGAAATTGAATATTTTTTAAATAATATTTTAAAAGATGTAAATTTTTTGTTGTTTTCTATCATTTTCTCTTTCTTTCAACAAACATTGTTTTAATACTTTTTCGCTTTTATTTTAATCTAAAAATGTATTATTATTCAACAGGTCTTATATCGAATCATCTTAATTAATTTATTATCGATGCTGCGTATTGTGTGCATGTTCTCTGTGCAAGTACATCAAGTACGGAAGTACCTTGGCTCTTTGAATATTCAAAGCCTTGAAAACAAACCCTAAAATATAAAACTCCTCAGGCTTATAGGCATTACGGTATACATCTCCTTTGAGTGGACCTATTATAGCATTCTTGGATATCCAATTTTCCTCCTTCAGGAAACGTCTAACATCACGTAAGACGGCATTTGCATTAATTGTCTGATAGAAGTAATTTAGATACGTATGCCTGGGCTTTGTTTTCTGTGCGGGGTAGCAGTAAAATTGATAGCGAGTGGGCTGATTCTCGAAGGCGAAGGTTACCATTCCAAACCATTCAATGGGACACAGACCACTGAAATCGTCGACGGGCGTTGGATTTCCCATCAGAACTAGACTCAAATAATTGGTGCACTGCTTTTTGAACTGCTTTTCCTTATTGTGATTATTATTTTTGTTAGTTTGTTCCGGGCTGGCGCGACTTATGACCTCTGCTGGATTTTCTATAGCCAACACTTTTGTAGCCGATGTCTGTGTCGCCAGAGCTTTAATTCGAATACAATTGGATTTTTATTTATATACATATTTATTTTTTATTTTCGCTTTTCCTTTAATACGCCAAATCCAACTTACTCTTTTCTTCTTCTATCTCCTTTAAGATATCCATAATTATTGTTGTTTTTGAAGTGCTCGGGTTGACTCTCTCTGACTATGTTATTGTCAAAAGTCTACACACATGTATGTATGTATGTATATGTTTGTATACGCAGGCAGCCAAATACTATTCATTAGTAATTTCACAAAACAGTCAAAAGCTCTTCAAAAAGCTTTTAGTTTCTCTTTGTGTGTTTCTTCTTCAAGCATTGCTTCCAAGTGTTTCCACGAAGTACTTCCTCTAAGCATTTCTTCCAAGTATTTCCTCCAAGTCGTTAATTCTTAGCTGAACGATCATTAAATAGTTACGTACACTTCCCTTCACTTTACTGCACTGTACAACTGACCACCACCAGGCCTGGGCGACTGAATAAATGCTGCAGCTACTGCCCTTTATATAGGGAGACGCTCTCACTCACACCAAGTTGCGCTCAAATGTTGAGCCTGGCGACAGGTAGAGGTCGTTGCAGTAGAGTGGTAAGTGACCAATGGGAGCACTCGCTGCTGCTGATGCACTCTAGCTTCGTTTTACTGAGTACTGCTGCATACATATGCACAACTTAGATGATCTTCTGTAGCCCTTCATAGTCTCTTGCATTTCTTAGGCAGACAGAGAGAGAGATAGACTGAAAATGAATGCTGCTGCATACATAGCTTCTGTGTCTCTTCTTTTTACCTTATTTTTGGTAGGCAGGCAGCCAAAGAGCACAGCTCAACAGCTGGCAATACTGCCCTCGAATAGAGCTTTATTGCTTGTTCTTATTTAGCATACATCTTATAGAAAATACATATATGTATAATATGGGAAAGTCAAAGCACATTCTTTTAAATATTATTACTAACTAAATTAATAAAACAATTTACAAACATATAATTTAAGATTTCCTAGAATTGTGCCTCTCATTTACATATTCTTTGTGTAAATAGAGCATAAACTTAAGAACTCTCAGTCTTTGCTCATGGAGAATGTCGTAAACTATGTTCAGCACGTAATACTCGTCTTCATGGCAGTAGTATGAGCGACCAATGACTTTTCTTGGGATTTCCAGTGTATTCTTCGATATCCATTTGTGGGTTTTCAGTCGCCTCTTCAGTTCGTGCATTACTGCACTAGCATACAGCGTGTGGCCGAATATGCCATACTTCATAGAACTGCCCGGACAAGCGCAGTGATGACACTCAAAGTGATATCGTCGGGGTTGATTATTTTTCTCGATTGTGTCCATTTTAAACAAATCCATCATAAAAGTATTATTGGCTACAAATGGCGTTCTATTTCCCAGTAAGAGTTGACCAAAATGCCCCCTGCAGGCATCTCCGAAGATTTGCTTATCAAATTTGAGAACAGGCTTCTTTGGCTTGAAGTATTCTCTCCGATTTCCGATGGACAATACTTTGACTTCAGAAGTTAATAAAGCCATAGCTGAAAATAAACGTTCTTTAATATCGTATGATTAATTTGCAGAAATAGAAATTGTAACTTACTAGTTTCTGCCTTATCAATATTGTTATCCGTAATGGGTTCACTTGTTCTTGCTGTCTCTATCATGGATTTGTTATTACAGTGGACTAGCTCTACTCGGTTCAAATGCAATTTGAAAATGCCAAAAGATCTCTCTTTCGCCGGCAGAACTACTATACTGAATGAATGCAATACAAAGATTTCACAACAAATACGCTGAAAGCTCAGGCAAAGCTTTTTAGTAAAGTTACATTGTGAGTAAGGCTGACGTCAGAGTGGCCGCGAGATGCGATGCTATAAGCAGAGTGAAAGAGAGAAATATAGCTTGAATTGCATAAAAGAATGTATTGCAGCTACTAACCAACGGTTATTTACGCTCAGCAGGCAACAAAGACACCTGTATAAGAAAAGCTTTATTATACGATAAAGCTAGAAAGCATTTCAGAAATGCTTTCTCTCAACTCGCTTTATTTGTCGCTTTGGCTCTCTTCTCGCTTCGCTTGCACTCTGACATGTTTTAAGCGATTACATGTAAATCTGCATGTAAAGCTTTATCGCGCTTTGTCGCTCAATATTATCGCATCGCTTCTCGCGGCCACTCTGACGTCAGCCTAAGGTTCCATTATCCATGGTTTTCAATACATCTACTTAAAGTATATAAAATTAAATTATAAATGTACAAATTTTGACCTGAGTAGCTCAAAGCCTTATTATTTATTTTTTACATGCTGCCTGTGTAAATAGAGTACATAGGGAAATACGGCCTCCCTTTGCCTACGACTTTCGGACTGAAATGCCATATAGACAGCGTTCCGAATATAATTTTCCTCGGGACTATAGCCCCAACCGTCTAACTTGGCTTTGAGAGGTCCAGTGACCACATATTTTGACAGCCAATGTTCATCCCTAAGAATTGTTCTAACATCGCGCAGTAAAGCATTTGCATTAATTGTCTGATTGAAGAAATATAGATTGGCATTCATGGGTTGTGTTTTCTGCGAGGGAAAACAGTAAAGCTTGTAAAGATTGGGTTGATTTTCCCTTTTAATTGTTTCCATGCCAAACCATTCAATTGGATATTCGCCATTGACCATGTCTTTAGGCTTTGGAGTTCCCATTAAGAGTTGCTTTAAATAATCTTTATAGTCGGCATTCAAATTTCGTATGGTATATTTCATTTTTGTCCTCTCATGTTCTAAGGCCTCCGACCGATCTCCGATAGCTAATATCGCGGAATTCGATGCTGTAAATATGTAAAATGTTGATTAATAATATTTGGAGAAACATTAAATAATTCTTACTTGGATCCATAATAAATAAATAAATATATATAGACAATATCTCTAAAGTGAACACAGAGATTGACAACAGGTCTTTATGCTTTGTGCTGTATTTATACACTGCACATGCCGCAGAATATACATATTATTTCATAAGAAAGCTTTGAAAGCTCAATTGCAGCTTAGAGAAAGAAATACTTTTGTACATACATACAAGCATACATTCTTATATCTCTCTGTGCTTTCCCAAATTAAGCTCAAATTGAAAATTTTAAGGTCAAAAAAGAAACTTAATACTAAATTGATTAACATATCATATTGTATAGGAAAATTTCCTATTTCACTATTTTAATTAAAACAGAAAGTCTATATTAAGTCTACTTTAAAAAAAGAAAACTTAAAATTCTATTTTTCACTCAAATATATTTTTTGTGTAAATAAAGCAAAAACTTAAAAACTTTAAAGATTTGTTCTTGACGGATATCATAACATAAATTCGGAATGTAAATCTCGGATGGGTGACAATAGTATTTACAGATAACATATTGTTTTGGGAATTCCAAGGTATTCTGCGATATCCACTTCTTGTGCTTCAGTCGCATTTTCAGTTCGTGCATTACTGCACTGGAATACAGTGTCAGACCGCAAACGCTATGTCTCACACTACTCGGTGTAGTACAGTAATAACACTGAAAGCGATACTGCCTGGGTTGATTATCTTGCTCAATAGTTGTCACTTCAAACAAATCCATTTTAAAATTGGTATTGGCCGGAACAGCAGGTGTTCGGTTTCCCAATAAGAGTTGCCCAAAATGCTTTCTACAGTCATCCAAAAAGACTTGTTTATCAAATTCAATTACAGTCTTCTTTGGCTTAAAGTATTCTTCCTGATTTCCGATGGATAAGATTTTCACTTCTGATGCTAACAGAGCTACAGCTGAAATTCAATTAACTTTAGTACTAGAAAATCAAATAAAAAGAGAAATTTTCACTTACTTGTGTCTGCATTATCATTATTGTTGTCCATAATCGATTGTGTTTTAGTTTCTTCCATTATGCTGGTATAATGCATGGCAGTCAACTAACAATTGTCTGTCGTTTCTGTTGCCTTTATATGCTGTATTAATTTCATAATAGAAGTATAGAAAGCCTAACAAAAGCTTTGATACAAGTTAAAGACTCCTTGTTATCGGTGTTAGCAGTTTTATTATACGAAATTGCATCAATGTGGTAATTCACACGATAATAAGGTCTATCTGTCGAAAGCTTGAAAATATTAATATTATTATGTCATAAAGATCTTAGTGTTGAGTCACAAAAATCTTACAAAGAGTATATACTATTGGATAGAAATGCTTAAAATTTAAATTATTTAACGGTTCTATGCTATGTTATCTATGCTTATGCCTTTCACTTGCATGTTCTTTGTGTAAATACAGCAAGAACTTAAAAATTTTGAATCTCTGCTCTTGGATGATGTCAACAATCATATTGTGAATGTAGTATTTGTCCGCAAAGCGATCGCTTGACCGAGTAAGATCCGTTCTCTTGGGCAATACCAATGTATTCCTCGATATCCACTTTTTGTCTTTCAGACGATTTCTCAATTCGTGCATTACTTCGTCGGCATACAGGGTCTGGCCGAACACGCCATGCTCCACGTACTTACCCGGGGAAGCACCAATTTTACACTCAAACTCATATCGTCTGGGTTCGTCGTCTTCCTCAATTGCTTGCACTTCGAACAAATCCATCACAAACCAATTATTGGACGCTAAGGGCGTTCTACTACCCAATAAGAGTTGACCAAAATGCTTCCTACACTCATCAAAAAAGATTTGTTTATCAAATTCAGTTTCAATTGGCTTTTCTAGCTTCATGTAATCTTCCTGATTTCCAATGGACAACACTTTGACTTTTGACGTCACTAAAGCTACAGCTAAAAGAAATCTAACTTTAATATTATAAGATAGGAATATATAAACTGCAACTTACTTGTTTCTACCTTATCAGTATTGTTATCCTTAATTTGTTCTTCTTCAGTCTTAATCATTTCTTCGGTATTATTTATCACAGTTGGCTATTATTTTCCTTTCGCCAGCATAAATATACTGAATGAATGAAATACAAACATTTCACAAACAGGTGTTGAAAGCTCAATCAAAGCTTTTTAGCATGGTTGCATATCGAAGTGCCGAAACGAAAAAGCGTCGATCAGCAGCTATGACGTCACAAGTATAAAATTATAAAAAATGAATAAAGGCTCTGTACAGATTACTTTTTGCATAATTAACATTTATTTTATTTTGCATAGTTTTTACATAATACTAGTACACGTACAGAATATTTATTTACGCCTATTTCTGTGTAGGAATTGCAGGAACCTAAAGAGTTTCGGCGCCTCTGTGTTCAGAGCATCTGAAACAACTTGTTGAATAAATTGATCAGTGCTGTGGTATAAACTACGATCAAATTTTGTTCTGAGAGGTGTTTCAATGACTTTTTCTGATATCCAATTCTCACCAGTTAGTCGATTCCTTACAACCTCCATAATTGCCTTTCCATCGAATACCGGTTCAGAGAAAATATCACCCGGCTTGTAAATATTCCCATGCATCAGATAAAAATGATAGCGCCTTGGTTGTTTATCTTTCTTAATACTAGTTACTCCAAATCTATCCACTCTATCCCAATCAACGACAACTTCGATGGGTTCTCGGCTCCCAGTTAAGAGCTGACACAAATATTTCCTGAAATTCTCTTGTACTTTACGGTCCTCAACAGATTTTTCGCTCGCTGTGCTTTCGTCATCTCCAATTGATAATACTTTGGGAGTATATGTTATTTTAGGTATGGCTGGAAATGTGTAACGTAAAAATCAGATCTTCTTTATTATATTGAAATGTTCGTAATACCTGAATTTTCTTCGATTTCCGTTTTATTGATTTCCATGTTTACTATTCGCTTACATTTACACATATGCATCTCACTTTGAAATGGTAGTTCTATATATTCATACATGTACATACATATGTACATAAGCTACTCTCTTAAAGCTCTTTGAAATGCTTTTTTCTTTCTCTTTTTTGAGTAATTTGTTTACATCCAACAGCTGTTCGCTTAAGCTTACAGCCATCATTTCGTTCTCATAAATGAGAGATCTAATCACGCTTACATATATATTATCACATTACATATGTATGTATGTATTTCTGCAAATTTGTTCTTTAGTATATATTTATCAAAAATAAATAAGTACAGATTTAATTTAATTTATTTACGATACAGCTTATTTTGTACATGTTCTCTGTGACAGTACATCAGGTACGGGAATACCATCGCTCTTTCAATATCGAAGGCTTTAGAAATAACAGTTTCAATATAATTTATCTCCGGGCTATAAGCATTAGGATTTAGTTTTGCTTTCAGTGGCCCCATTAAAACATATTTAGACTTCCAACGTTCCTCCTTCAGAAATCGTCTAACATCGCGCAAAATTGCATGTGCATTAATTGTTTTGTAAAAGTAACATACATTAACATGCTTAGGTTGGCTCCTCTGCGAGGGGAAACAGTAAAACTTATAGCAAGTAGGCTGACTCGCTGATTTGTTGATGATTTCCATTCCAAACCATTCAATGGGACACAAGCCGCTGACATCGTCGACTGGCGTTGGATTTCCCATCAGAACTAAACTTAAATAATTGGTGCAGTCCTCTTTGAATTGCTTTTCCTTATTGTAATTATTTGTGTTTTTATTTTGTTCCGGGCTTGGGCGATTTATGACCTCTGTCGGATTTCCAATAGCCAAAACATTTGAACATTGTGTCCCCAGAGCTTTAAATTTAAAGAAAAGGGAGTTTCAATTTATATATTAAATAGTTTATTTTTTTGTTATCTTGGAATACACCAAATTTAAATTACCCGTTCCATTATCTATCTCCTTTTCGATATTCATATTTATTTCGGTTATTCTATTATGGTTATGTTGGCAGTGCTCGGGTTGACTCTCTCTCTGACTATGTTATTGTCAAAAGTCTTCGATGACACACTGCGGCCGGCCGAATACTATTTATTCATTAGTAATTTCGCAACTGTGGCAAAAGCTTTCAATTAAAGCTTTTTGTTTCAACAATATAAAGCAGCAATATACATATGTATGTATGTATGTACTTTTATATTATCAGATGGTGTATTCATATATTAGAATATTAACGATAGTTTCTGTGTAAATATAGTATGAACTTAAGCAACCTTTCCCTTTCTGCATCTAACGCTTCCCCAACAATCCTTTGAATATACAAATCGGACTCGTGGTACAAACCAGCACTATCTTTTGTTCTGAGTGGAGTTGTTATGGTATCCTCAGATATCCAGTTTTCCTCTTTCAGTCTATTTTTCACGTATTTAAATGCATCCTTTGCATTGAATGTTAGACCAGTCATAATCATATGAGATCTCCACTCGCCGCCTTTTAGACAGTAAAAACGATATTGACTGGGTTTATTATTTTTCATTATGCAAGCCACTCCAAAGTTATTTACTGAACTCCCTATATCAATAGGCTTGAGGGGAGTTTTAATGCCCGTTGTTAGTACACACAAATGTTTTCGGACAGCATCATGAAATGAGTTCTTGTTTTCTTCTGACTTATCTCTAATTAAGTCTTCGTCATCTCCAATCGACAATACTTTGGACTTGGACTTAATTGCGGCTACAGCTGCAAATAAAATGAATTAGATATGATGAATTTGTTAACATCATTTGGTTTTGGTTGGTTGGATAGACATTTAGTTATTTCACCTACAAATTACCTGACGTCTCTCTGATTACCGTATTATCGCTTTCCATTTCTGTTTTTATAGACATCAACAAACCCAGCACAGCTGACTGACTGATGCGTGTAAACGAACTTTGTGACTGGCAGAAAGCTTTTATGTTAACTTGAACTTGAACTTAAAAAGCAGAGATCATGAAATATACAAAGCTCGATAAAAGCTTTCCTAATTGTTGACATCGAACAGCTGTTCACCTAAACGCTTGTGGATAAACAAAATAAACTGCTTCTATATCTAGTGGCTCTGCTAGAGAAATAAAAACAATATATTTCATATATTTTGATTGCAAATGAATATATTGAATATACACATTATAGTTCAATAATGACTCAAATAAAAGCTTTCAGTTTTAGCCAAAATAAATTCAATTAACTACGAGAAAGCTTTTATGAGTCAGTGTGATTATTGGCAGTCAGTAAATCATTCTATTTCTATGCTTAAATATTACATGTACACAAAATGTTATCGAGTATTTATTTATAATTTCTATGTAAATACTGCACAAACCTAAATATTCTTGGTGATTCTCCATAAAGTGCTTTGTTAACAATTTGTTGAATATACTGATCGGTGGCGTACGGTTCACTACCAAGTTTTGCTTTGATCGGGGTTTCGATAACATTTTTGGATATCCAATTTTCATCTTTTAATCGATCTCTCACAATCTTCATCATGGCATTTCCATCGAAGACAGGCCCAGAACAAATCTCATCCGGCTTGTAATTGTTGCCGTGCAGAATATAAAAATGATAGCGCCTGGGTTGATTATCTTCCTTAATGCTAGCTACGCCAAATCTATCCACTTTATCCCAATCAACGACAACGTCAATGGGAGTTCGGCTCCCAGTTAAGAGCTGGCAAAAATGCTTTCTTAAGTTCACTTCTAGAATATCCATGTTGCGGTTCTTTTCCTTCTCTGGGCTTTCGTCATCTCCAATTGATAAGACTTTTGTCCTGGACATTAATTTGGCTACGTCTGAATTATAACAATCAGATATATGTATTGTTTGTAGTATTGCAATGGGTGTAGTACCTGACTTTTCTTCAACTTCTGTATTGTTTTGTTCCATGTTTATTTTTCGCTTATTTCTCTTACAGTACAAAAGCTAAAGAGACCGCACAGCTGACTGACTCACTGAAATGCTAAAACTAAGTTTGTGACTGCCAAAGAAAGCTTTTTAATAAAAAGTTTTTATTAGAGAGCAGAAATCTGTGACGGACTAACAATTTCATAAAAAACAAGTAAGAAAACTCTAGTCGAGAGTGCTCGACTACGAGATCCCCTGAACCCTTCGAGCAACAGCCATTTCAATCATTTTTAGCGTCTCTCTGCTTATACAAACACACACATACACATAGACACCAATAGGCGCCCACGCATGGGCTGCAGTGTGGGCTTACTATGGGAACTTAATTGTTTAATAACTTTTTTTCTGGACGTACGTTCTCCATGAAACTTTCAGATTGTGGTTTTATCATTACTATGCGTATAATTGCCAAAGCTCAAGTCGCTAGTATTTGAAATACGCCTTTTACAAACTTATGGGTGAGGGGGTGGATATAAGGGTGGGGGGTGAAATTGAACAAAAATCGAAATTCTATAACGTACATATCAATCTACATTTAAAATTTGGATACTCTAGCACTAAAGATGTAGGAGATATAATTTTATAACTGCATTTCGATAAGGTTTTTGATCGATAAAAAAATAACGGGATGAGTTATCGATTTTTAGTGATAAACTCGATATCCGCGTGCTATATACGAGCATTTTAAAAAAAGTTGAAGTCTCTAGCTTCTATATCTTCGGAAATCGACGCGTTCAAACATACGGACAGACGGACAGACGGACAGACGGACAGACGGACGGACGGACAGACGGACAGACGGACAGACAGACGGACAGGGCTAAATCGACTCAGTTCGTCGCCCTGATCAAGAATATATATACTTTATGGGGTCTGCCACGCCTCCTTCTGCCTGTTACATACATTTCAACAAAAACATTATACCCTGATTTCCCATTTTCAATGGGTTCAGGGTATAAAAATATATGAAAGCTCTGTAAAAGCTTGTTGTATTGCTTCCAATCAAGTTGTTTACATCTAACAGCTGTTCGCTTAAGCGCCTCTGATTTGCGCGCTTTCAAGCAATGAGCCCATTTAAAAGATATACGAATTTATTTATTTAATAATTTAGAGATTAGGGATAATAAAAAATGATTAAAACTAACATATGGAGTATATCACTAGCTATTTCAGCACCATTATCTTGATTCGCATAAAATAAATTTAATATCATATGTTACATTACATATGATATTTTATGGACTGTTTAATGCATTCATCTGCTAACTTTAACTATTTATGATTATGGCTCCTGTGTAAATATTGTACAAAGTTTAACAGCCTCTTCGATTCGGCATGGAGCGCTTCGGAGACAATTTTTTGAATATACATATCGGAGCCGTAATGATGGCTACAATCAACTTTTGTGCGAAGTGGTGTTTCTATGACACTCTCGGATATCCAATTCTCCTCTTTCAGTCTATTTCTCACGTACTTGAAAACTTCTTTTGCATTGAATGTGGGACCCGAAATAATCGTATGAGGTCTCCAGCCGTTGCAGCCTTTTTGCCCATAAAAATGATATTGCCTGGGCTTATTATTTTCCTTTATACTAGCCGCTTCAAATCTATCCACTAAATTCCAATCGATCTTTGCATCTATGGGTGTTTTAATACCCGTCAATATTACACATAAATGTTTTCTAAAATCAACGTGAATGAAGTTCGTGTTATAATTATTATCTTTTGGTTTCTTGCAGCTCAACAATTCATCATCATCCCCAATTGACAATACGTTGGATGTGGACGTGATTGCGGCTACGCCTGGAAATAAATAAAATAGATCAATATTACCTAATGAATTTTTCTTAAGTTATTAAACTCAATATACTTGCAAAATAAATATTCTTTTTAATTGAGTGCCAGGATATATAGCAATTTTTAATAAGCGAAATATGTATGTATGTATTTATTATCTTTTATATCTTTCCACTTCAATTATAGAAACTTCTAATTGATTATAATCTCTATTCACTGCAGAACTTTGAATTACCTGAGGTTTCTTCAATTTCTGTATTATCATTTTCCATTTTTCTTTTTATAGACATAAACAAATGCAGCACAGTTGAATGGACAGAAACGGAAAATTCGACTTTGTGAGTGTATGAAAGCCTTTGAGTTACAGAACTTGACTAAAACAGAGATCACGAAATTGAATGCATTTCGCAATGGGCATGTAAAAAGCTCGTTAAAAGCTCTGAGCATTGTTCGTTGCGAACAGCTGTTTGAGAAATGCATACAAACACAGGTTACGCTTTTTCTTCTCTTTCTCTGTTTCTCTTGGGTGGCTATAGAAACGGCTCAGCTGATTGATTGCACTTGAAAGAGAAATACATACATATGTGATTGGAAAAAGCTCCAAGTTCACTCTGTCGATCCCCCTCCCCCTCTCGTGCAAGACTGCCAGCATGTCAATTTCACAAATTTGTCCGTCTGCCTAGGAAGAGCAAGAGATGCAGAAGAACTCCAGCAGATAATGCTTCCATTGATCTGCTCAAAATTTGAGTGCCACTCAGGCTTTGAGTGGAAGTCGCCCTATATAAAGGGTAGCAGCTGAGGCATTTATTCAGTCGTCCAGACTCGGTGGGGTCAGTCAGTACGTGCAGAGCAATGCACTGTTATTATTATTTTTTGATTTTTTTTTTTTTTTTTTGGTTTTATATAATTTTGTACATTTTTTTAAGCCAACCACTTTAACTCAAATATGTCAGCTCATCATAGATTTATGTAGCCCCTCGGAGTTTAGCATGGACCGCTCTAGCTCACTCACCTGGAGAGTATACATAAATTTTCTCTTCATCTATAAGTATACTCTCTGGATTTCAAGTTTGCACTTAGCATTAAGTTGAGTTAAGTTTCTCGACTACGGCTGGCTAGTCTCTTAGATTTCTATTAGCAATGAAACAAAGACATATTCATCATCAATGCAGACTTAGTATAGTATAGCTACATATACATATATATACATACACATATATACATACATATACATACATATATGCTGATTTAATAGATGTCTGTGTCTTCTTATCATCATCAACTCACTAATTGCCAGAGGCATGAAAATTCGATGATGGCTTTAAAGGCTGAATGGAGTCTATATTTGATGTACTATTTTGATTACTTTGCCAAAAATCTATATGTACCGTAATTACACTAAGGCATACATATTTAAGCCATCACACACACACACACACACACACACACACACACACACACACACACACACACACACACACACACACACACACACACACACACACACACACACACACACACACACACACACACACACACACACACACACACACACACACACACACACACACACACAAACAGAAGCTTTAAGTTCGTACCATGAGGTTTTTGCCAGTTGGGGGGCCTTGTCCTTGTCATGTCTCGCATCGTTATCTCGCTTGGTTTTGATTGTTGATGTTGTTGTTGTTATTGTTGTTGTTATTGTTGCTGATATTGCCGTTTTGGTGGTAACAACAATAACTACTGTAAAAGTACACACATCGACTGTAAGCGGTTTGAAAAGGCGCTTTTCCATTGACCTTCGCGTGTGGAAAATGCCAGCTTTTCTCCCTTTCTTTCTTTTTTTTTTTTTTTTGTTATTTTCATTTTGTACTCTGTCATATATCCGTGCACCCACACAAAGACTCTCACACACACACGCGCGCAGACACAATCGAAGTGCTAAGAATAATCGCCAAGGCCCAAATTTGACATATGATGTGCCTGCAGCTCCGCTGTGTGCCAAATACATTTATCAATACTTGTTTTTGTTGAGTTTTCTTTCCCTTTTTTTTTTTCTTTTTTTTTTTGGCGAATTGAAATAGAAAACTAACGCAAACTGTCACACTATCTGCTCAGGCGTCTAACCAGCTTTGGCTACACCCCGATGAGTCCACCCCCTGCCCTTGGAGCCGGTCATTAGCATTTTTGGCGTGTATTTACGGCCGCAAAATATTACGCCATAAACATGACAGCAAAACAAAATGCGACAAATTTGCTACGCCCCGCTCAACCAGCACTGACGAAAAGAAAGAAATGTGCAAGGTAGAGCGAGAGAGAGAGAGAGAGAGAGAGTGAGTGAGTGAGAGTAATAGAAAGAGAGATAGAGAGTGTGAGTATCAGGCGTTTGTTGAATGCCTTCAAATTTATGCCACCCCACCGCGAGTAATATAATTGTCACATTTATATGTAGAAAGCTGTTGGCAGAGAGAGAGAGAGAAAGATAGAGAGGGAAGAGTGGGGTAGCACAGCACAAAGTAGAGCGCAGCCAATTGATATGAGCAACCGAAAAGTGTTGTCTTACGCTCAATTTGAGGCAAGGCACTAGGCACTAGACACTCTTGGCTCTATTCAATTGCAATGCGTTACGAGGACAGCTAAGCGAGGCATACGCAATAATGCACAACTCTCAAATACCCTAACTAACATTAATGCAAGCAGACTAAAGCAATGCAAGTTGCACTGCGAAAAAAGCGAAGTTACTTAATCAAATTTCAAAGTATATTAATATAGGTATATTTTATTAGGTATATTAATACAATATAATAATATTAGCTATATTAATATAAGAAATTATTTAATAAAATTATATTAAGTATATTAATATAATATAATAATAAAATTATAATAATAATAGCTATATTAATATGGGAAAATGATTAATAAAATAAAATATATTAATTTATTACCAAAATGTTTAGAAAAGCTATTTTACCCTGGTTTCCCATTTCCCTTGGGGTTCGGGTTAAACAAATAAGTAGGTATTAGGTTCTTAACAGATTGAACAGTAAGAAATCATTTTATATACTTATATATAGAGCTCACAAAGGGGTTACTGGAATAACCCGTGTGTCTTTCAAATACTTAATAAAAATAAATAAAAATAATACAAATTATCATAATTGAGCTCTCACATTTGCCATCAACTCTCACATTATCCAGCCACTTGATCTCTATTATAGTTCCTCTTCACGCATCCAGCCACAGCCTGTTTAGGTATATTTCCAGGGTATACCAATATATCATCAAAATCACTTAATTATATAGATTAGTTTTTATTTTGTTCTCGCTTTTGTTATGAGGCTTGCGATTGATTGATGACTACCAATATTTTGCGGACTACTAAAGCGGCTCTGTCTGGCCAAGCGCATTAAATAGTTAAGCTACCCACTTGGCTCTGGCCATAACAATTGCATAGTTGTCGGCGCTTGGGTTCTGTTCAAAAAGTAAAGTTTATTTTTATGCTCAACGTCGACGACGTCGGCGACATGTGTGCAAATGTTAACACACAGTCAACACACACACACACACATACATACTCATAGAGAGAACAGAAGTGGCGCTTAGCCCCGCACATCAACACACTCACACGCACACTCAAAGTGAAACAAATCAACTCTGTTTTGGCGCCATGCGGTGCTCCTCAGCCCCACTCTGACTCTGACTATGGCTATGGCTATGGCTATAGCTGTGGCTGTGGCTCCGGCTTTGGCTGTGCACTTTTTCTAGCCACAACAGAAAGAGCCATCGACAACGCAACTCGACCAGAAACCGACCAGACGCGGGGCCAACAACAACAACAACAACAGCAACAACAGCAACAACTATACAAATTTTCTTCAGTTCCTTCGCCCATTATTGTGTGTTGTTTAGTGTGCCATTGACGCTGAATGCTAACGGTTCGCGTTGCCTGCCTGCCGCCGCCAAAGCGCTGACAAAATATATATATATACACATACATATATATATAAAATAAAATAAACGTAGCACAACTAGTTGGGCCAAGTGCAAAGCTCCTAATAAGCCCTAACTATAACAACTATTTCCGCAAATCATTTGGCATTTCAATTGAGACGACTTTGGTTTGCATTGTGTAATCTCCCGTTGGTTGCTTGCATTTTGAATGCATTAACTCCAAAAAAAAAAATAAATAAATATTTAAAGCGAAATCAGGAATATAATTATTAAGTGAAATCGATTTTTAGTTGCGGCGGCCCGGCCATGTCGTTTCTGTCGCCAACGCTGCGCATGGAAAATCTGTCAACGGTGCCCATCATGAGTCTGGATCATGTGCCCGAGGCGCAGCGCTACAACAAAGACAACATCGTCGCCCAATGGTGTGCGCCCATCAATGGCAAGGTTCAAATTCAAATTCAAATTCAATTCCCACTAAACAATCTAAGCCGCTCTGCATGTTGATTAACATTTAATTAACTTTCATTCGCTCTCTCTCTCTCTCACACTCTCTCTCTGTCTCTGTTCGCTCCCAGATGTATCGCATCGAACTGGAGCACGGCACCACAAGTGGACGCCGCATGATCTGGGTCAATGGTCGGGTAAGTGGCAAATGCACTTTCCCAGCACGCCCCAAATAATACGGCAATTAGTCATGAGGCCACGAAAAAAAAAACAAAAAAAACAAAAACAAATCTCTATGCATGTTTAAAGTTATGCACTTATAATAAATTGGCGAACTACACTTTTCTATAATTTGTGCGACAAGAGTTTGTGTAATTCAGTGTAACTGTGGGGTAATTTCTAACAGCACTTTGTAGCTATTATAATAATAGCTGGCATTGTTTTTTATGAAAATTTATTATAAAATGTCAAAGTTCACACAAAACTCAACTGAAGTGTGTGTTGGAGCAACTTAGTGAATGAAAACTTTAAAATTCTTACTAAAAAAAAGGAATGGTATAAAGTTCTATATCTATTTTTTTTCTATTAAAGTAAACCTGAGGGCTATCAATTGTTTATAAATCATTTTATAAGTCGACTTCAACTTTTTTATTGCTTCTATATAAAATCAAATAATCTATTCACATATAAACGAAAACTATTAAAAATCAATGTATACAAGCTACAGATTTTCCTGTCGCTAGATTTAACTTTTTAAAAATATTAAAAAAATAAAATAAAATAAATAAATAAATACTAACTGTTATAGTATATATTTTATCAAGAAATTTTAGTCGATAAAGCTCTAAAATTTCTTTTGAAAGTTGAAAGTTTTAAAAGCTTTTTCAAGCGATAAAATATGATATATATTTAATCTAGAAATTTTATTTCATATTCAAGCATTATTAACTAAAATTTCTTGACAAAAAATAATTAAAAATATATAAATAATAAATATATAAAAAAAATTAACATGTATTTTTTAAATATTAAAAATATATAAATAATTAATATAATAATAATTAAAATGTATTTTTTAAATATTATTTTTTTAATATTAAAAGTAAGTAAAAATATATAAATAAAAAATAATAATAATTAAAATATAATTTTAAATATTAAATATAAAATATAATTATGCTCCTCAAAGTAAGAACTCCACAAGAAATAAATTATTAGAATATAAATTTATATCTAATCAATTAAATATTTTTAAATCGTGAAGCTTTAGTTTATCATAGCTAAAAACATTGTTAAAATACCTACAAATTTTAACATATGGGGGATGGGGGGGGATGGGGTTACGAAAACAAGGCAACGCTACGTTGCTCATCTAGAGACCATCAATAGCAATCCTTGTCCCTGGTAATTCAAGTTGACACACAGCCTCCACGATCGGCCCCACTGGATAGCGATTGGGCAGTCGACCAATCGTGAACTAATGTGTGCAGCGACTGTAGAAGAAACAGAAAGACGGAACTTACTAAAGTGAAATCTTCGACCGACCTCTGATCACGAACAAAAATACACGATTTGGAAATGTTTGCCCCTGGGCTGACAGGTGCCGCATTCTAGGACCTCAGTAAGCAGGAGTGACATCCTGCGGAAATGGCTCCTAGGTCAATGCTGCAGCTGCCCCCGTCCCGTTAAAACCCTGGCAGGCCTCCAAGTACGTTCGAAGATCGTCACCAACTGAATTTTCATTGGTGGTACAGGTTTAAGTTGATATATATCCTTAATTTGCGCAAGATCCTGGCTCTGAACATTGGCTCCCATAAGGACCAACGTCAACCCTCGCATGGCCTCCCTGCTTTGCACAGATAACCATGAGGATCGCTTGAGTGACTGTACACCCGATCTAAGATAGCGGCTTGGAGTCGGGACCCTATAACATGGAATCACGAAAGACCCCTACAACAACAAAAACAATTAGTGGAACACCACAAGTAGAGAGCGAGGCCCGTTTCACGGACCCAAGACTGGGCTTTGGCAAAAGCTCAAAAATGCAAAGGAGCCCTGTAGCACAGGCGCCAAAAGGTGTGGAGGAAACTCCAAAAACCGCTACCGCGGAAGCAGGTGCCCCAAGCACTACTGCAGAGGTGGCAATCTCACCAAGGCACGAGTACATGCTAAAACTCCGTGCCGAGGAAGAGGACGCCATACTAAAATGTCGTCAGGCGCTGCGGCGTATAAAAACCGCTGTCGCAAAACAAAAAAACATCAGTCTGGATGTTAAAAGCGGGGTATCCGACCTAGACGAACTGCTCGATATTCTGGGACACTGCAGGAACTCCTGGAAGAAGCTGGAAGCTGAAGCAACTAAGCAGAAGCAATTAGAACCAGCAGCAGAGAGAGAGGCACGGATCTCGGAAATGGTGGAAACACCTACCATACAAAAGAGACAGGCCCCTAGCCCCCTAGAGTCTGAATCCGGCAAAAAACTTTGCAAGGGACAACAGAATCTGTGGCAAAAAGTCACCAGAAAAGGGGCTTTGAAACAAAGAGCGGAAAAGACTACTTCGGCACCTGCAGAGAAGCCGAAAGTGATAGCACAACCAACGAGAAAAGAGATGAAAAAACCTCCCCGCACAGAAGCAGTCCTCATAAAACCTGAAAGTGGACAAAGCTACGTAGATGTGTTACGAAACATACGCAGCACAATCCAACAGGACGAAAAGACAAATGTGAGAGGCATAAGGAAAACCCGATCTGGGGCACTCCTTGTAGAACTGAGCAAAGGGGAAAAGTTACAACCGGAGCTGGTTGAAAAACTAAAGGCTACCGTCAAGAAAACAGCTACGGTAGCCGAGTTAAAACCTACAGCGACAGTGGAGATCCGAGATCTCGACTCACTAACTGTAGAGTCCGAGGTGGCTGAGGCAGTACGACAAGTCCTTGATAATTCATCAGTGGACTTGCGCATAAAAGTCACTGCCCCAAACAGTCGAGAGCAAGTAAGGGCTTTTGTAACTTTAGAAAGCCAACTAGCGGAGACGTTGCTGAGCTCAGACATTAAAATCGGCTTTGTCAGGGCTAGGCCCAGGATGTGTAAACCCATCCGCAGATGTTACAGATGCTTCGGGGTCGGTCATCTGCAGACCAACTGCACAGGACCGGACCGAAGTGGTGGTGGCATCTGCATTAAATGTGGGGAATCAGGTCACAAGATGAAAGACTGCAAAAAACCACCAAAATGCTGCATTTGCACGGATGCAGGCCGTACTTCTGTCGATCACATGCCGGGATCGCAGAAATGCCCAAGCACACGACAGACTACAGCAAAATGTTGAAAATTCTCCAAGGTAATCTACACCGGAGCAAAACGGCAGATGCACTTTTGACACAGATAGTAGCAGAATATGCTATAGATGTAGTGATCATCAGTGAGCAATACAAGCGAAAAGAAAACGGTGTCTGGCTAGAGGACGACACCAAGACTGCTGCCATATGGATCCCCAGTAGTAGTGGACAACGGCCACTAGAAAGCAAGACGGGCAACTGCTATGTTTACGCACGCTTCAGAGAAATAGCAGTAGTCAGTTGCTACTTAACCCCTAGCGATGACATAAGCACCTTCCAGAATAAACTGGATGCAATCGAGGATCTGCTCGTGGATCGACGGCAGCCTTTCATTTTGGCAGGCGATCTTAATGCACGAGCAGTAGATTGGGGAATGTCCTCTACTAACTCTAGAGGACGGAAAATCATGGATATGGCCGCTAGGTCCGGGCTAGTGGTAGCAAACCGCGGAAGCAGAGCTACCTTCCATAGGCCGGGATGTGAAGGCACAATACCTGACGTAACCTTTGGATCCGAACACATCGTGGATCGGATAAAGGACTGGAAGATACTCGATGACTTCACGGGCAGTGATCACGAGTATATCTCATATGAGTTCCAGAATACCAGTCAGCAAAACCCCCTATCATGCCCAAGAAAGACTTCCCACAGATGGGACATAAGTAAGGTGGACACAGGTAAATTATTAGCTGAATTAGATAGGCGAGAAGGACAGTTCGACGGCGCATTGACCTCGAAGGAAGTGGTCGAAAGAAGCCTAACAGCTATGGAAAGAGCGTGTAACGTTTCGATGCCAAAAACGCACAGCAAACACGGAGGTAGACGACAGGCGTACTGGTGGAACCACGATATTGCAGAAAAAAGGAAAGTATGCATACAATGTAGAAGAAGGCTAACAAGGGCACGACGCTCTGGAAATTTCATGGCGGAAGCGTTAGCATCCAAGAATGCGAGAAAAGAACTGTCGATTGCTATCACACGCAGTAAGCATAACAAGTGGAAAGAGCTCTGCAAAGATGTAAACAAAGACCCTTGGGGACTTGGCTACAAGATAGTCATGAAGAAGCTGAGAAACTACGGAGCAGTGCCAAACGTGGATGATGATACGATGGATCATATTGTGGAAACACTATTTCCAACACACATCCACGAGAGGCATGAGCGAGCACCCGTAGAGTTCGATGATTCAGTCCCAAATTTCACCGAGGAAGAACTCAATATTGCAGCTCTCTCCCTGAAGAATAAGAAAGCGCCGGGACCAGATAATATACCGGCCGAAATACTGAAGGTGATAGCATCAGGACGGCCTACTTTTCTACTTAGGATGTATAACGCATGCCTAAAAGAAAGGATATTCCCAGAAGAGTGGAAAGAACAGAGACTGGTGCTCATTAGCAAAGGCAAAGGCGATCCCAACTCACCCTCGGCTTATCGCCCATTGTGCATGCTAAACACAGCTGGGAAGCTGTTAGAAAAGCTCATAAGACCCAGACTACTCGCCGCAGTAGAGGCCGCTGGAGGACTTAGCCCCAGGCAACACGGGTTCAGAGCTGGAAAATCCACAATGGGAGCTATCGATGAAGTGGTTCAGGCAGCCAGAGCTACGCAAAGAGGAAATGCATACTCGCGCCCAGTGGTTCTGCTAGCAACGCTGGACGTTAAAAACGCCTTTAACAGTGTAAGGTGGACCGACATGCTTGCTTCCCTGGAGCATCGCTTCCATATACCGGAGTACCTCATGGATATGATCAGGAGCTATTTGCAGGATCGAATACTCCTGTACTCCACACAGACTGGAACGAAACGGTACAGAGTGACTGGAGGAGCTGCACAGGGGTCAATCCTGGGACCAGACCTGTGGAACATCAGCTACGACGACATCTTAAGACTGGAAATGCCTGAAGACACCTTCCTGATTGGTTATGCCGACGATATCGCAGCCGTCATCACTGCCAGAAACACCATAGAGGCCCAAAAGAGACTTAACCAAGTTATGATCCGCACACAGACATGGCTCAGCTCTCGAGGGTTGGAACTTGCCACCCATAAAACAGAATTACTTCTGTTCACGGGGAAACAGATCCCAACCGAAATAGAGATGCGAGTAAGCGGAAACTTGATAAGGACTCAGAGGACAGTGAACTATCTAGGCGTTAGACTAGACAGTAAACTTACCTTCTGGGAACAGCTGAAGCACGCCACGCGGAAAACAGCGACAGCAACGGGGTCTCTGAGTAGACTGATGGCAAACGTTGACGG
Organism: Drosophila mulleri; assembly: GCA_035047565.1. Lineage (NCBI taxonomy): Eukaryota > Metazoa > Arthropoda > Insecta > Diptera > Drosophilidae > Drosophila > Drosophila mulleri. Next base: position 16,588,528 of record JAWNPK010000060.1, on the reverse strand, counting down.
CCCGACGGCAGGAAAACGAAGACTCCTCATGGAAGCGACGAATGCTATATTGCTATATGGCAGTGAAGTATGGGCGGACACCCTAAATGCGGATGTAAGGCGAAAGCCGATGTTATCTGTGCAACGAAGAGCAGCCTTAAGGATAACATCGGCGTACCGCACAGTCTCCGGGGCTGCCGTGACTGTGATAGCAGCAGTCATACCGGTTGACTTGCTTGCACAAGAGCGCAAAAAAATATGGAATCTTCGGCAAAGAGGAGAATTCTCAGAGCAGGCGGCAAAGAGCATACGGCAGCAAACCATAGTCTCGTGGAAAGCGAGATGGTCATGCGAAAGGTATGGAAGATGGACCGCTAGAATAATCCCCGATCTAGAGAAGTGGATAAATAGAAAACACGGTGAAACGTCATTCTACTTGACACAACTACTCTCTGGACACGGTTACTTTCGAAAGTATCTAAATAAGATGGGGAAAACTGCCGAATCCAGCTGCATTTACTGTGGAAATGCAATGGATGATGCAGAACACACCTTCTTCAACTGCATAAGATGGTCGGAAGAAAGAATCGACCTGGCAGAAACAGTAGGTGAAGTCAGAGTAGAGACATTAGTACAACAAATGTGCAGCAGCATAGATGCTTGGAAAAAAGTCTATGACTTCGCCGAAAAGATTCTGCGGCGGAAAAAGTATGACCTGGACGCAGGCACACAGAGGGCAACGCTCACTTAGAGCACACTATGGGGTTCCACCTTGAAGGTTAATGCGGGATAACTCCTGGTTCCAAGGTGGATTTGAGCCCCAAAAGAGGAGGATTTTTAGTCGGTAAGCAGCTATGCAGTCCGACACACCGGTCAAAGTGACGACCTGACTGACGGTGCATAAAGCATTTTTTCCTACCTCAGCCCAACAAAAAAAAAAAAAAAAAAAAAAAAAAAAAAAAAAAAAAAAAAAAACATATATATAAATATATGTATATGTGTTTATACGCATAAAATAAAGCTCGATTATATATTTTGACATCTCTTTCTACACGGTATCTCTTAGTCAAGCATTGCCAAAGAAAGCTATCTCTCCCCGTCTCGTTTTGTTTGACCTCTCTGCATTCCGATTTGCTGACTTGCAAAACTATGTAAAATCTGAGTCAAATTACGCACATGAAGCCCTACTATTAGTTTAATTGGAAAGGTTTCCGACTCTCCACTCTTTCAATCGCCTATCTCTGCCTGCTTGACTTTTGCAGGAGGTGCTGCGCCGCGACTGGATGTTCAAGTTGGTGGGCGAGGATACGTTCGATATCGATCAGGCGCGCTGCATTATACGGGTCGATCCAGCGCCCGGCTTCAAGTACGAGTATTCACTGTACATAGACGGCAAGCCGCATGCCCAGTACACCGAGGAGCTGACACGCCAGTATCGCCTGTGGCTCTGCACCTGTAGCAGCGGCAGTGGCAGCGGCAGCGGCAGTGGCAGCGGCAGCGGCAGCGGCAGCGCGCAGGCCGGGTCAACGGATGCGTCGCAGGAATACCGTATTATGCTCAAGCTGGACACGCTGAGTTTGTATGTGAACGACGAGCTGCGCGAGGAGACGGTAAGTGAACCGGATGCAGGCCGAAAAACGAGGCTAACTATCAATCACGTCTCTCCTCTGCAGGCCGTCTTTGTGGAGGGCGGCACCGACACCAGCTTTGTGCTGCAGGACACACCATTTGTATTGCAGGCACGCTCCAGCGGCAACAAACACGACGGCATCGTTCACACACTGCTCGTTAACGGGGTGCCCGTGCCGGAAGCAAAGATACAGCAAATCATGCAGGAACCCGTCTCCATACTGCAAACTAATTGAAGTCTCCTGGCAACCAGAAACCGAGAAAAGGGATCACACTTTGCATTTGTTCATACATCCTGCGGCTGATTCATATATGCATGTGAATTGCAGCCCCTCCCAGCCCCTTCAACATAATGAACTTGAAAGTGTTTAAAGTTTTACTTACACAATAATTTATTCGTTCGTTTATATGCATAATTGTAACGCAAATCGCAAATCGTTTACGTTCTCAATTTCATTTGACATTTTGCTAGCATTCAAAGTACTCAAAGTGCATTTAGTATAAAAATGAGAAAACACAAGATACAAAGAAAAAAAAAACAGATGAATAAATAAGTGTATCAAAAAACAGCGTGTGGCAATAGGCATATAAATATTACTAAAGTCAAAAAAATATATATATATATGTATATGTATATTTTAACAAAATAATCAAAAAACAAAACAAAAAGCAGTGTAAACCTATTACTGTATAAATATAGTTGTTTAGAAAAGTTTTGCCGTCTACAATTTAATTTGAAGTTTTGGAAAACATTTTTCGAAAATTCCCTTTAGATTTAAAACCATTTTCGTTTTTCTTTTATCCATTCATATGCTGACTCTATGCCTCATTTTCTTTACAATTAAAATATGTGCATACTAAATTGGCTCAGTGTATCGACTTGCATTTTATATAAATGATTTACTATGTTACGCTTTAGTTGATTGTTTGCTATTATTTTTGTTTAATTGAAAATATGCTGTTGGAATCTTTGTATTTGTGTTTAATAATTTGAAATTGCTTAGTGGTTTTGTCACTTTGAATACAATTAACAATTTAACATTTTTTTGTTGTTTTGTTTTTGTTTTTCTTTTTTTTTTTTTTTTGTATCTTATTTCAAAAATTTTCGTAGATAATTAAAAACACAATTCATTTAAACGTTCTATAAATTTAAAGCAACACAATGATATTTTGTATAATTACTAATTTAATTCTGTTTTTCTTTCGTTTTCGCTTGCTTGTAATATGTCTACTCATTTAAGGGTTTTAAAAACATAATTTACAATTTTATTTAAATATATATAAATATATATATATATATATATATTAGTATTAGTATTAATATGTTAAAAACTCACGCAGTGCCAGAAATATTGGAGCACACAAAATTCGCGTGCTTTGCAAATAATTCAATTTTGATTTGTTTCACAACGAGCAATACATTTTTGGGACATGAATACAAAATAATTGTTTTATTGCTTGCTGAAAATCTCATACTTATATGTAGTTTACAATAATTTAACAACAATTTGTGTATAGTAAGTACAATGTGTGGAATGTGTGGATTGGAAAACGTAAAGTTTTTAATACTCAATAAAAAAAAAAAAGAAAACAAACAGAAATATTGCCAGTAAACGATGCACGATGACGATTTGTGTGTAAATTTTATATAATAATACAGAAAATACATAAATTATCATTTGCTTAGAAATATATATATATTTTTTTTATATTATATATATTTTTTCTTTTTTTTTTTTTTTAGAGCGACTCAACATTTGTTCCTGTCATCAAATTTTGATAATTAATTTTATTTGTTTTTGATAATTTTTGCCAGTTCGATTAGGTCTAGACTTTAATGCATTTACTGCTTACACACATATTCAATTTATCATTATCAATTTGTTGTTGTTGTTGCTGTTAAAAACCGTTCTGCTTACTAACACTAACACACACATACATTTTACATAATAATTACGCGCTTAATTATAATCGATTGATTTTCCATTTCTTTTGTTAGTAGTTTATCTATCTGATTTTTTTTTGTTTTTATTTCTTTTTTGTTTTTGTTAATTTGTAGTAAAATTAAATGTCTCGCTTTTAAATATTTAAAAATTATATGTATGTGTATATATATATATAATTTTTTTTAGATGCGTATGTATGTATAATTTTGTAGATTTATTAGCTAAAAATTTTGTTGCATACTTTTTTGGGTGAACGTTGCTGAAAGTCTTGCATTGAGTTATGAAATGTTCATTGTTGCTGTTGTATTGTTATTATTATTACTATTATTATTATTATTATTATTTTCTCTTCTTGTTGCATGCATAGATTTTGCCTAGCTTGCCTAGGTGCTTAAATAGTAAAGTAATCATTTGTAGTTTAGTGTAATACTCGCAGCTTGTGACAGTTTTCATTTCATTTTTTTTTTTAATTTTTTTTTTCTTTTTTTGTTTTTTGGTATGAAAGTAGTTTTTTTTTAAGACTTTTGTTCTTTATGCAGAAGATTATAACTGTTTAATTTTGTTAATATATGTTTTGTTTTTATTTGAATTACTTTTGTTGCACTTGCTAGCTGTTGTTGCTGTCTGCTATCTGTTGCTCGTGTTGCTGTTCAATATCTAATTCGTTATTTTAATTAGTTCAATGGAAGGCAAAACATGTGCTGCAGTAGACTTTTATTATTATTTGCTTGCATTTGATTATTATGATTGTTATTGTTACCATTATGATGATGTTGCTGCTGCTGCTGTAATTGTTGCAATTGTTGCTGCTGTTGCTGCTGCTGCTGCTGGTATGGATGATATTGCTGCGCCTGTGGCAGCTGCTGCTGTTGCTGCTGGCGATAATGTTGCTGCTGGCTTATATTATTATTGGTATTGGCTGCGCCTCCCGCGCTATTCAAATGCAGGAGACTCAAATCGTCAGCCACAGAATCATAATCACTGGAATCCTCGCCATAAAGCTGCAATAATACAGATTATTAGTATATATCAATTTTAAGAGGTGCCAAATACAATATCTATATAATTATGATAAATATATAATAACTCTTGACCGTCTCTCGTTGCCTGCAAATCAGAATCTTTTTACTTTAGAAATTTCTATTCATATCATGTACATGTTTTTCCTTTATCTTATGCCAATTTTCTTTTTTTATTATAATAAAAATTAGCAAATTCATTTGATTTGCTTGCCATTCTAGAATTTCATAAATTTTTTGTAGATTTTATATTAAAATTCTAGTTTTTTTTTATAAATATATTCCATATAATTTATCAATTTATGTCGATATTATATTTTTATATTGTATTATTATTTATACTTTAGTATTCTGTATATTCTATTATTTTTTTTTTCAATATTTTTATTTTATTTTTTTGTTATCTTTTATTTTTTTACATTTTATTTTTTTGTTATATTTTGGTTTTTTTTTTTATATACTATATATTTTTTTATATATAATTGCTTTTATAATTTATTTTTTCTTTATATTTTTTATATTTTATCTTTTTTATATTTTTTATACTTTTTTATATTTTATTTTTGTATATTTAATTTTTTTATATATATATTATTTATATATTTTTTTTATATATATTTTTTTAGTATCAAAAAATAATAAATAAAATAATAAAAAAATATATATACATATATATATATATATAAATATACAAAAAAATATATATGTATATATATATATATATATATATATATATATTTTTTTTTTTTTTTATTTTATTTATTATATTTGGTACTTTTATATTTTATTATTTATGGTATATTTTATTATTTATTTATATTTTATTATTTATTTATATTTTATTATTCATTTATATTTTAAATTTTGTATAGCCATTTTATTTTTAGATTTTATATTATACAATTATTTTAGTTATATAATTATATTACAAATTATTTATCATACATTTTAATTATTTATAAAATCGAAGCTTTTTTTTATAACAGTCTAATTTGATAAATACATTTTTCAGTTACTTGATTTAGTCGCTGGGGAACGCTTTTTAATATTCACTCTACATTCATCTACAATCGCCGACAATACATTCCCCTTTTTCTTCTTTCATTTTGCATACATGAAACAAGCTAGATACATGCCCCACCTTTCTGTTACACCTGTTTCAACTATTGTCAAGCAACATATGCAAATAAACGGCTAAAAGCGTATTTGCAATCGTTGACTCAACCGGCACCTCTTTTATTTTGCTTTCTGTAGTACATTATTTTTTACGAAATAGCACAGCACTGTAATATACAACAAACCCAATTTGGTACTACCTGCTGAATGAATATACCTGGTAAAGCATTTGCAAAAAGTACAGCTTGCAATTAAAGTCTATTTGAATGACATAAACAATGTGAGCGCACAATGGAAAGAGCAATTACTGAAGAGTCTAAATTAAAATGATGAAGCCAAGGTTATTTGAGACTAACTGACATTTAAAATTACTTAAAATCCATGTTGAAACAACAAAGAGAAATTAGAAACTGTTTGGCCAGCAGGAAAGATTACGAAAAGTTTCCGATCTACACAGATTTGGTAAACTTGTCCGTTCCCCAATGGAATTTATATAAATATTTAAAACTTAACGGAACCAAATTTGATGTCGTTTTACTCGAACTTACACGCATATTATACGGATGCAAATCACACGTCTCGTGATGTCAGACGCAATCCTCCAAGGACATGAGCAAGGGGTTGACATACTCAAAGCCCTCGAATTCCGATTGATCGATGTTGCCAATCACATGGCTAATGGGAAGAGAACAATTTGTTAGTGATATTTTGAAATTGGAGTGCTTATTAGATTATCAATGTCGAATTGGATAGAATTGAATACCAAAATGATAAAGTAATTAGAATGGGAAAAACTTACTCATCATCTGGAGTCAGCTGGACCGGTTCGCCCGTAAACTCGATCGGGAAATTGGCCAGATCACGATCAGAGTCTAGGCGTGGCTTGAATGGAGGCGAAACCTGTTTGCGTTCGAGCTGCATGAGGTTGAAATTGGCATGTGTTTGGTGGTGCGTATATTGACAGAGACAGAGACAGAGAGAGTGTGTGTATGTGTGTGTGCGCGCAGGATATATATATGCAAAGATAGTAAAAATAATATGATTATAGCTACAGATAGTGCCAGCCAATTTCGGCAAACGTAAAAATCAAATTCAATAAGGCTCAGGACACATTTCAAATGCATGTCCATGTGAGTTCTATGTGTGTGGGTGTCTGTCTGTGTATTGATGATGATAATGATGATAAGTAGATAGAGCGAGCGGGGTAGAGCGGGGGGAACGTGTGTTCTTTACTGATTGAATAGAGGGGACAGCGGGCGGATTCACAATGTGGCTGAGAGCGAACATTACCTGCTGTTAGTCTGACCACTAATGCTATGAAATTATTATTTATTTTACAGATTTTGGGATATTGTCTCATGCTTCGTGGTACAAATAGAATAAAAATAACCAAAACTAGAAAAGGCATTGTTTTTTTTTTTCTTTTTTCTTTTCATTTTGTTTTTTTTTTTTTCTTGACACAAAACTTACGGATCGTCTGGCGTCAATTCAGCCGGTTCTCTGGTAAATTGAACGTCAAAGTTTGTTGTCATATAAGGATCGCCAGGATCCAGGCTTGGTATATAAGGCGGTTGTACCTCCTTTTGTGCAATCTTTTTATACACAAAATCATATATAGTAAACACTTAGTATTATAAATGACAGCAAATGGCTCAATATTGATTTAAAAAAAAAAAAAAATGTATAACCACAACATTAATTAACATAGATTTGGAACTTTTATTAAATTGATATTAAGTTCAGTGAAATTCCGCTGATTATACTTAAATTGCCTTTCTTCTAGTTAGCATGGAATATATTATATTATAAATTGCAAAAATGCCAATTTAAAAAACAAAAAAAATATTCTGTTTGCCTTTTCTTATCATTGTTTCGCTTGCTTATCTAAAGCTCTACCTTTTTCCGATAACTCTCTAACTCTCCCCCTCTCTTTCTCTTACTCTCTTCTCTCTTAACATATACATTTTGGGATTTACTGATGACAATTGATCTAAAGCTGATATTTGTAGTAGTTGTATTTGGTATAATAATAATATTTTAGATAGCTCATTAAAGAGATTAAAGAGATGGAACCATTGGGTTTACAAGCCAAGTACATATTCATTTTAAATTTCGCAAAATATGTATAAAACAAAAACCCAATAAACAGAAACTTTCCTCGGGAATAATAGAGCCTTCAACTTCAACTAAACAAATATTTAAAATTATTTTCAACACATCAATGGGAGCTGTTCAAAGAGACTTAGCAGTTTGAAGCACAACGAGTATCATCATTATTACCAACACTGACATCATCATAATAACACACAGTCACACACACACAGAAACACATAGAGTCCACATAGATTGGCCTTGGACTTACCATCTCCCAGTCGATGACCTTGAAGAACGGATGATTTACAATATCCATGAAAGCAGACTCACGATGGCAGCCCAGGCGATCAGCGGGATTCTTGTTGAGGAAACCTTTCAAAACGGAAGCAGCCTTGACGCTCAACGAACGCGGTATGCGTATGGTCTTCTCCAGAATCACTTGGAACAGATAATCCTCCGTGTTCTGTAAATGGTAAACAAAGTTTATTAGAGAGTTACGTGATGGTAAATATATAAAACATACCTGATCTGGATTCTCGGAGGCGCCCGCTATGTCGAAGGGACTGCGTCCAGCGAGCATCTCGTAAAGCAGCACACCCAGCGCCCACCAGTCCACCGAGAAGCCATAGTCCTCGCCGCGCAATATCTCTGGCGCAATATAGTTGGGTGTGCCGCAGAACGTTGAGGTTGTGTCACCGGGACGAATGCCCTCCTTGCACATACCGTAATCCGTGAGCTTTATGTGGCCCTCGTGATCCAGGAGGACATTGTCCAGCTTTAGATCGCGATAGATGATGCCCTTCTCGTGCAGAAAGTTTAATGCCAGACTAATCTCGGCAGCGTAGAAGCGGGCATGCTCTTCGGGCAGGCGACGTTGCCGCTGCATGTGGTACATCAAGTCGCCGCCGCGCACGAACTCAATGACAAAGAAGAGGCGCGAGGGTGTCTGGAAGCAAGAGTGCAGACCCACGAGGAACGGATGATTGGAGGCTGTCTCAAAGACATGCTTCTCCGTTTGCACCCAGTCAATGTCCTCGTCGTCGGTGACCAGCGCCTTCTTGATCACCTTCATCGCATAGATGCGACGCGTACGCCTCAGCTCCACCATCAGCACCTTCGCATAGCTGCCGCGTCCAATGACGCGTATCAGCTCAAAGTCGTTCAACGAATACTGACGCTGTGTGGCCGGCTCCATGGAGTCCTCCGGCGGTGGCGGCACCACAATGTGCGCATGCTCGTGCGACTCGTACGCATCGCCAGTGCCGGCAACCGCCTCGTATGGCAGCGGCGGCAGTGGCACCGGCATCGGATCGTTTGCCTCCTCGGCGCGCTCCTTGACCAGCGGCTCCGGCTGATCGGTGCACTGCTTCTGCACCAGCTTATGGCACTTTTTGTGCACCAACAGCTTGCACTGTATACACTTGAAACCCTGACGGCCCAGGCCCCAGATGCGATCCTGGCAATACGCACAGAAGGCACGCTACAAAAAGGGAATACAAAAATCAATTAATATATATTTATTATAATATATGATATATTAAATATGATTAATAATATTATCAAGCAAAGTTAAATAATTGTTGATGGAAAAGATTGCAAATTTATAAAGATATTAATTTTCTCTATGTAAATAATAAAATTACTAAATTTCGATAAATAAATATTGATTTTAGTATATCAAAATTATTTAAGACTTAATGAAACTCATTGCATTAAATAAACGTTTTTAAATGCAATTTTTTTAATATGTAAAATTTTGAATACTGAATTAAGCATATTTAGTATATTGCAAGAAATGTTTAATAATTATAATGATTTTAAGCTCTTTTTTCTGTACAAATGCAATTTTTAATTATTTATTTTTATTTTAGTTCTGTAAAATTGGCAATATTTTTTCAATTTAAAAACAAATTCAATAATTTCATTTTATTATATTTAATAATTTGTTGTATTCATTAAATAATTATTTAATAAATTTTTTATTTATTAAATAAATATTTAATATCTTTTATTCATTATTAATTGTTTAAATAATTTTTTAAATTAAATTTTATCCATATTAAAATATTGCATTTTAAACTACATTATTTTTGCAGTTTTTATTTAATACTGTACAATTTTATCTAGAGATTTTTGATTATATATATAAAACAAAACAATTATAATCATTGTGTGAAAGAGTCTGTCTTCTGTAATTTATTGATAAGGGAACTAAAGTTTATGCAAAAATTTAAAAACAATTTGTGAGCTTTTGCCTGTGAGAAAACTATTTCAACTGTTGTTTATAAAGTCGACAGGTGAAGCAAAAGACGTTTCGATTAATCATAAATATTAGATCATCACAGTATTGTTTGTTATTATTATTATTATTGCTCATTATTTCGCTTGATAATTCATGCCTTTTTATTGCATTTAGCCAATGTGCAATGCTCTAATTCCATCAGATATCGAGCATGTGTGCATACTTACGCGATTGAAACGTTTGGCCTGGAAAATGTGTCCATTGACGCGATATAATTTTCGCCAGCGGCGGGCGCCTCTTCTGTAGATGCTGCCTATATGAGACGGAAGTGAAGATCATAATTAGAAAAGCACACAAATCGGATTGCATTCACATCTGGTTAGTTACTTACGATCTTCGCCATCGCAGGATAAGCCCGGCGCTTGAGGAACATTCGGAAATACTGCAAAGATACAAATTATGGAAAATGTTAATTGTTAACTGTTAGATTATATACAAAATATGTGAATCGATGTTGAATAATTGTTGCCAAATTGTTCACTTTCAATTATTTGTCATGCTTATGGCCGTTTGTTTTGCCCCTTGCGCGAGCTAGGCCTTATCAATTTAATTGAGTGCCCAGCAAATTGAATGAATCTTTTTCTTATATATTTACTCTACATATACATGCATTTTCTGTATATATCTACTTTTTGTTTTACTTATAAACGGATTTTTGCCCAGCCACATTTGCCCAGTGAATTGTGTGTCTGATGTGAGTTGTTAACATGACAGAACCAACTCCATGACTGAGGCGCACAAACACTAAGCGCTCGTCTCTTATCTCCCGGAGTCGACGGCCACGCACCATGTACAAAATACAAAATACAAAAAAAAATAAGTAAACTACAACCGGCGAGAGCGCTGCGCTCTTTGAGTAGTTTTTCCAAGTAATTGCCTCAGTTAATTAAGTTTTCCGTGCAGCCAAAGAGACAACAGAAACAACAAACACAACGATTCACAGTGTCTCAGTGTCTCAATTGAGCTCAATTGTTCGCAGCGCCAAAGAGCTGTTAATGATGATGATGACGATGACGATGATGATGATGTTCTATACAGCTACATCGATCCTATTCAATTGGTTCTTTCAACATTTGACTTGTCACAAGGCCAGAAAATTGTGACAATCCGTACGGAGTAGAGTCCATGCCTTGCATTGACCTAGAATTCTCAGTTTCTAATGCCATATCAGCTATCTATCGACTGCCTACATTACGTACGAACGTGGGCGTTTATCTGCTAGAGATACATATAACTGTAGTTGTTGTTGTTGCTCTGTGTTGCCAGCCTTATCAGCCGCACTCTGATATGGATGACAAAATTTGTTTGGCTTGTGCTAGGTGTATGGGTGTTGTTCCATAGTCAGAGCCACAGACCCAGGCACACTCGTTCGCCTCAGATAACACTGTAAATTTATAGAGCCGATGAAAATATTGGGAAATATACATACATAAGTAGCTTGCTTGCCCACCGAAGGCGCGTCGTAATGCAGCAGTTCGTTTAGTCATTGAACCAAGTGGCTGGGCAAGTGTGAAGGTCGCGTACTTAAGTTAGTATGTGTGTGCGTGCGTGTGTGTGTGTGATATGAATGTGTGGAGCGTATGTGGAATTTATATGGTGTGCAGGTGCACTGCATGTATGTATATATACACTGTACAAAATGCATGTGGAATATATGTGGAACGTATTTGGTATGTATGCGATATGCATGTAAAGTGTATACAAAATGCACGTGGAAGGACTGTGTGTGGAACGTAGGTAGTTTATATGAATATGCCATATAAAATAAATGCAAAATATATGTGGAACGTATTTGGGATATGTGGAAGGTATGTGGTATGCTTGTGCAATGCATAAATATGCTATGTGAAATGCATTTAGAGCATGTAACGTGTGTGGAATGCATGTGGAATGTATTACTCATGTAGCAATATACATATACATATCTATGGCATGTTTAATGTGTGGATTGCATGTTGAGTGTAAGCGGTAAGCATTTGCATTATATATCCTATATTAAATGTGGAACGTATTTGGTCTGCACTTGAAACACCTGACATAGTATACAATTCATGTGGAATCTATGTGGAATATAAATAGCACATACAATGGCAATACAAACGCATATTTCCAAACACTGATTACTGATGCTGATAAAACAAATATACGTATAATAAAACAAAAGTCAAAAACAAAGGCCATTAGCTGTCAATGAGACTATTATTGATTCATAAATACTTTCACACTGATCTCACACACGCGAATGTGGCATCAAAATAGAGACAGCCACTGACACTTTAAGTGGCTCCATCAGATCAATACTAACACGAGACGCCGCCGCTCATAAAGCTGGCCGTTTGGCTGCTGTAAATTTGGGCCGCCTCGCAGAAACCGCTCCAGATGATCATTGTGCTGCTCTGCGGGTCAGACAGCGGCGTCACAACTGTTGCCAATTAATATTAGTTAACCAACAACAACGTAAAGTGAAACAAATTATGTACAAAAAACGAAATAAATAAAATACAATTTATGAATATTTTGCCTCTCTGCGGCGCGCGTCAAACGTCTTAACCGCGCGAGCTACAGCTGCGAACTGCGGCAAAGCAGCGAAACGCGGGCAAAAGAACCGAAATCAAAAAGTACAACAAAAACAGCATAAAAGAAAACCGAATTAACAGACTCAAGAGGCTATTGAAATGTCACAAGAATCGGACAACGACGACGATGACGACGACGACGACGTGCAGAAGACTAATTGGGAGCAAGTGAGAGCGCAACGAACAAGCGCAGACGATAAGATCAGGGCTGGAAATTAGTGGTTTGCAAAGAAGTGCAAAATTCTTATTGGCATATTTCCAATGGGAATGCAACGTAATAAGAAATAGTTAAAGACTCGCAAAAGACCTTCTGCTTAGCATATAATACTGGTTCTATAATCCAGTTATAAAGTTAGCAAAATATTTTGTGACTATTTAAATTGACAAAAAAAATGCCTTAGGTTATAGAAATATTAAACATAATATATTTGGTTAATAAGAGCAAGATCTAATAAGAATTTGCGCTCAATAAAATGTAATAAATTGTTTAAGATATGTGATAAAATTAAAAAATTGCTTTACGATTTAAAAATGCAGATAGTTTAAGAATGTATGTATCGTTAATTTGATAAATTTATAATTCATCATAAGGTTAAATATTTTAAGATAAATATGTATATATATATATATATTTTTAATAGGAGAATTATTAAAATTGGGGCACTAGTATTCCCATGATATAATATTTCTATTAATAAAATAAATAATATATTTAAAAAAAAAATATATATATATATATTTTTTATTTATTTTTTTTTAAATATATTATTTTAACGTAAAAAATTCCTTATCATTTAGTGTTTTTTTTATGTAGTGCTCCACTGCGCATTTTCTAAGCAATACACAGTATAAATAAATATACGTATTTATAATATATCTAGCATCATTAACTTAAGTTCAGCTAATAATAATAATAAAGTCTCTCACGAAATAAGCGTGAATAAAAACGAGTTTGCAGCACTTTCAAAAATCGCTCTGTTCTCTGCATTCAGTTTCAAGCAAATAATATTCAAATGTGTTTAGCTAATTTCAAAGAGGTATTGTTATAAATATTTATATAGATATACATATATGTTCGCAAACGAACGTTTTCAATATCGTTTAAGGGTCTTCAAGTATATAATAAAACAAAAAGCAGCTTTAAAAAATATGTATATATAAAAGTAGCTGAGATTGGCCTCGTCTCACTTTTAATGCTTGAGTGTGTAAGAGTCGTAAGTTATTAAGAGAATCTTCGCTCAAACCTCAAACTATACCTGTTGCATAGGCTGGTTCGATCTCCTCCTCCGATTGCAGTTGATGCTGTGAGGGCATCTGATGCTGCGGCTGCTGCTGGTGCTGCTGCTGTTGCGTAACGCCCATGGGAACCGTGGGAATAGGCACGGGAATAGGCAGCCGCTCGTAGTGGATGCACTCGTGATGGTATTGCTGATGATGATGGCCGTGGCCATTGTGTATGGTGCCCAGGACGCTGCTGCGTCCGCCGATGCTGCCGCCAGCGATGCTGCCGCCGGCGCCGCAGCCGTTTAGGCCGCTGCCAGCGCTGCCGCTATGATGGCCATGATGATAGTCCATTAGCATGCCGGGGCCGCCGACAGCAACAGTGGTGCCCATACCGACACCACTGCCGCCACCACCACCACCACCGCCGCCGCTGCTGCCACCACCGGAATCGTCGGTGGTGGTGGTGTTGTGGCAGCGGCTCGAGCAGCGACCCAGCGAACCGCTCCCGGTACTATGATGTCCTAGGCTGCCCATGTGTCCGGCATGGCCCATAACCAGCATGCCACCCATGATGGAGCCACCGCAGCCCTGGCTCGAATCTGAGCCCGAATCGTGGCCGGTGCAAACGGCACCAGCCGATCCCGGCCGGCTCAGCGTTGAGTGCGGCGGCGTCACGGATGCCGTCGTCTGCATATAATGATGCGTATATGGATGCGGATGCGGCACATCGTAATCGCCGGTGTCAATGTGGCCGGCAGACATCATGCCAATGCTGCCGGTGCTGCCTGTGCCCACGCCTACTCCCACACCGCCCTGCAGGCAGCCCAGCGATCCGTGGGCGCTGCCATGATGACTGTGACTGTGATGGCTGCCATGGGCGCTACCGCTGCGACTGTGCAGCGAGACGCCTCTGGTCAGCGTATTATTGGCCGACTGTATGGAACTGACCACCGCGCCGCGGCACATGATGTCCGACAGCTGATTGGCCTGGATATCAAAGTACTTCGACTGTCGCGCCCAAAAAAACACAAATGAACAAATGTCAGTGCTGTTACGCTCGACTCCTGTGAGAGAGCTGTGCATGATTCATAACACTCGTTGCCTTGACTACCCATTCAATATGCCGTTACATATTCCAATTACATCAATTATTTACTTTACTTTACTGTTACTGTTACTGCAATTGCATTTTGACCTCGAAACATCTTGGCTTGGACAGCATTTTAAAAGGATTTCGATTTTAGCAGCAACTAAAACATTTAAAGAGATTTATTTGATCTGTGCTAGATCAGAAGCTGAACTAAAGTATTTTTTTTTTATATTTTTGTATTTGGTTTATAAAAAATACATATATCAAACTGTTTTAATCTATACATTATCAACTTTTTTTTCAGACTAATTTTTCTTTTATCTTTGCATCTCCTTTAATGAGAATTTCTTTGCTAAGCATTTCAGTTAATTATAAATATAATATCCAGAATATAATATCAAAATTTCTCTCTAGCTTCATCAATTTCTAGTCATACGCAATTGCAGTTAACTTTCTTTACTCATTCATCGTATATTTCTAGACTTTTCGCAACTTGAATGGATCTCAATTTTGGGGGCTACGCTAATTCTGTTCCCACCGTGCACAGCTCTGGTGCCCTGTTCATTGTAGTACCGTGTTCAGTACCTGCGGACTGTCCAGCTGATCCAGGGACTGTCTGCGTGCCGCGTAATCCAAGTGCGTGAGCAGCTGCTGTGCGGCCGGGCAATTCTTGTTCGAGTGCTGATGGAGATGCTGTTGCGAGGATGTGAGCAACGGCGGCGGCGGCGGCGTTATCGAGCCGCACGGTGAGCCCGGACAGGGACTGGAGCAGCGCGAACGACACGTGGGACTGTAGCAGAGAGTGCCGCCGCCGCCGCCGCCGCCTTGTTGACTGGCCGAGGGGGTGCTGGGGCAGGTCTGTGACTGCTGCGACTGTTGCTGCTGCTGTTGCGGCTGTTGTTGCTGCTGCTGTGGTAAACACGACGGCTGCTGCTCCTCCTCCTCCTCCTGCTGCACGAGATTCACAGGCAACGGCGTGCACTGCGTCAAGCGCCGTGGCGAGCGTCCACGATCCACTGTTGTGGCGGACCAATAGCCCCAAGCCATGATGCGCGTGTATGTGTGTTTGTTGCAGCTGTTGTTGTTGTTGTTGTTGTTGTTGCTATTTCAGTTTTATACGCGGCGCGTAGAAAGTTCGCTTCGGTTCGGTTTGTTTTGCACTTGACTTTTACTGTTGCCGCTGCTGCTGCCGCTGCTAGAGCTGCCGTTAGTTGCGATTAATTGCCGCAAATTTGCATAAACTGGCAATGTCAACAAGCACAACAAAGACTGAATTACAAAGCAAGGCAAAGAGAATGAAAACTTTTGACCAAATTACACAGTGGGGCAAGAGCGACAAAAAAATGTAAATTCGCATCACATATTAAATTTGATGTTTCAATTTAAAATACAGTTTCAAAGTAATAATAAATATCGTTGCTTTAAGTATTATTTTTAGAATATGTAAAGTCTCATAATAATCATAATATAATTAGTAAAACTTTTAATAAAACAGCTAAAAATTAATACAATTAATAGAACATTTATTAATTTATAATAAATTTACATTTTAAACAAATTTTAATAGTAAAATAAATCTATATAATGTATTAAAAATGTAATAAATATAAAAAATAGGTAATAAATAAATTTAAAAAGCTAAGTATTTTACAAATAAATAATATTTAATATTTTTAAAAATTAAATAATTCAACCTTTGTAGTCCAGTTTAAAATCTAGTTCTTTTAATCATTTCAACAAATAATATTTAAGCAAATCAAATAAATATCCATTTGTCAATTTCTATCCCACTGTGCTGGGCCAAGTGCAAATTGTGCGGCACATGGCAGCGCACAGAACAAACGAAAGCTACGAGAAGCGAGTAAAAAAAAAAAAAGGAAAAAGAATAGAATCGGGACAAGGCCCAACTGCTGTTGCAGCTGCTGCATTTTACAGTTGAGAACAGGCAACGCCACGGGCCGCCTAAAACTATGCAATGCAAAAGTTTTCAAAGCCAAGCGACAGCTGCGCCCCCTGGCGTGCAGATTCTATAGTTTAAAATGATTGATTAAAAACTGCAGGCAATGGGCGGTTCGGGGCGTTGCCGGCAGTAGGCGTCATGCAGACGCGGCTGTCGCCGCAGAAACCACACCTAAAAAAACTATATAAATATATATACATACATATACATATACATATATAAATTGTGTAATAAAGGCCAGCACAGCGCAACTACGAATGAGAAGAAGCGAAACTGTGCAAAGATGTGAAGGGAGCGCAGCGGCGTAATGCAAGCAAAACAGCTGACAACTCTGTTCAAGCGCGCACACAAACAGAAAGACGAGCACGCACACACATACAGCATACAGCCATACAATCACACAGAGACGCGCACACAAGCAGCGACGCTGCGACAATCACAAACAATTGAACCCAAGTCAAACGAGCGCACAAGTTGCTGCAAATTGTCAAAGGCGTGTGAAGGCCCAAGCAGATAGAGAGAGTCAAATGATATAGAGCAAGAGAGCGAATCGAATCGGGAGAGACAAAGAGAGAAAACGAGAGCGCGCTCGTGTATGGCCAGGCTGCGCAGGGAAATTTTACTCCCAGAGCGCCCCGAGAAACTATGCAATATAATCCTCCCCAGTGCAGTCAAGTGTAAATAGAAAATTTCTTCAAGTGTATTGGTAGGTCACATCGAAACTACTTGACGTTGTTGTTGTTGTTGTCGTTGTTGTCGTTGGTCTTGTAGCTTGTTGAGACAATTGAAATTAAGTACTCTACTTTCATGCATAATTCGCATGATTAACGAGGCGACTAAGGAGGCGGGCTGCCAGTGCAGCAGCAGCAGCAGCAGCAGCATCAGCAGCATCAGCAGCATCCACTTGAGGCAAGTGGTTTGTGTCGTGACAAGCCAGTCGATCCCCACTTTTCTGCTGACGTTGCAAGACCCCAACCAATTGGGAATATATAAAGACCCACAGCGACCCACAGAGTTCGTCCGGCCGCCCATGGGGTGGCCGTGTGTTTTGGGTAACATCGTTTGCTAAATATAAACACACTTCCCAGGCATTGTTTGGCGAGTGCAATTGGAGCATGAATATTGGTCGGCTCCCTTGGTTGGCCGACTGCCTGTCAGAGTGAACTGAGAACTGAGTTGGTTAGTTGCACAGCATTAACAACAGCCATACACACCCACAGTAAAAAGCACCCAACCACCCAACCACCCACCAAACAGCGACAGTTTGTGCGGTAAATCAATCACTGGCTAACCCCAGAGATCCTTTGACGCTGCAATAAACTCGAAATGTGAATATAATTTATACGAGTGACTCGGTACAGTTAGTTCTCCATGCCGCTGACAAAACGAGGTTAATCCTCGGAATAGAAACTTTTCCAGCTTTTCCACAATTAAATCATGAAACAAACTTTTCCGCCCACACACAAACAATGGAAAGTTGTGAAATTATGAATATTTGGTTATTTGTCTTCAAAAGGACAATATTTGATTCGTTAGCTTAAGACTCTTTAATTATAATCTCTTTAATTGGAAAAAGTAATACGAGTGCTTATAGCCTACTGATTTATGGCATTTAACAAGTTATTTATTATTGTTGACAAAGCTGCGATTCAAAGTTTTCAAATTAATGATCTAATTGCATTGAGCTTGGAATAACTTTATAGAATTGTAAATAACCAAAGCAAAAACTTTAAAATCCATTATCTTGTTGAGTAAAACTTTTAAATGTAATTGGAGTAGTTACAAATACATGCGTAAATCTGATTAGTTATGCTCTTTTAGTTAACTTAAATAACAATATTCCACATTTCCAATCAGGCTTCAATAGGAAGACCAATATACCCTTTTACTTGGTGAACGAGTATTCAAAGCTTTTTAAAATAACAACAAAAATAATCTACAATAATAATCTGATTAATAAAGGCATATAAAGAATATTAATTGAATTTTTTTGTTTAATTTAAATTTAAACTAAAAAAAAACTGATGATAAATAATGCAAAATAAAATTATAAATAAACTAAAAATAAGCAATAAAATACAAATTAAATTATATATAAATATAAATTATTAATTAAATTGAAAAAAAGTAGAATACAATATTTTTATTAATTGTAATATAGAAATACATATAAATTAAAATTGTATACTAATATGGTATAAAAATTAAATTTTTGTTTGTTGCTTTAAACTTAAAAACTTAACTACAATTCGCTTACTATTTAAGCACTTTTAAAAATGATTTTACCCTAATATACCCATTTTGTATGTTGTTATTACAGGGTATAAGTCACACAAATAGTTTTGAAACTTTTAATAATTTGCCATATAATACTTTGAAGCTTCCACATCAAGCTCCAACGGATTATCACATTAGCAAACATTACTCATACGACACGTAATCGATGTGGAAATTGATGTGAAACATGTTGAGTGATTCGTAATTGCATAAATTGTCAACAACAAACCTAACGAATCGCAATGCCTGCTAATGGCCCCAATCAATCAAAGACTTGGATACAGACAATACCAAGCAATCGGGAGGATAATTTGCGACAGCGGCAAAACCCCTTAAGATAATAATAGATAGATAATTAATGCATTATGATATTCTCCGAGTCCATTATCATTGAATGGCAGTCAACGTGCACTGATTAAATGATGGCCGTGCCAAAGTATCAATTCAACAACAATAGCTAGCTGGCCGGCTAGGGCTAGTATGCGACGATGCTACTTCAGCAAATTGGCAAATCAACAATGCTTAAGTGTCTGCAAACAATGGCCTTACATCACACACACACACACACAGGGCGAGCGCAGCATTCCGCCGTTGATGCTTATCAGGACACGCCCCAGCGAAATCCACTCAAGTTCCAAGCGATAATAACGATAAATAAAACAACGAGAGCGCGGGGCCATCTTAAAGCCACGTTCCGTGTTCCGTTCCGTTTTGGCTATCCGGCAGCCTCCGCTCTGACCCATAGTGTTAAGCAACAACGAAATTTGCCTGCCAATGACGTCAGAGACGACAAGGACCGTAAATTTGTAAGTGCTTGTGCCTGGGAGCCAGCTTGGCTGGCCTGGCCTGGCCCAATGTTTGGCCATTTTGCTGGGCCACCTGCGTCCGATACATTTGGACGCCTTCGCATAAAGCGGAAACACTTCACACTGTAAAATTTCACGCCACAAATAAGAACGAGCGAACGAAAGAACTCAAGAAAGAGAGGCGAAAAAGAAAGACAAAAAAAGAGCCAGAAAAAGTAAAAGAAGCAACACTGAAACAACATTTGTCCAAAGGAGCGCAGGCTGAAGCTGGCCATGCATGCAAAACGAGTCAAAATGTACGTCATGTGCATACTTAAGTAACGCTCGTGGAGGTAATTCGAAACGAGGCCGGACAGAAGCAGAAGCAGGTGGAGGAGGAGGAGAAGGAGGAGGAGGCGGGACGAGAGGTGGGTCGTTCAGCCTGTGCGGCTCTGTTCCGAGTGCTAACAATAATTTCATTAAGCCCAATGGCATCATTAAAATATGCCAAACAATCATAATGTGCCCAGTTTTGGGCCATAACAGTGGATGAGGGGCTTGGGGGGGGGCCATTCGAGCTAAGCTAGCCCCAAAAAGTATGCAATGTCAAAATGTAAATGTGTTGATTTGCTAGCGACAACAACAACAACAACAACAACAACAACGACAAGCAGTTTAAATGGCAGCGCATTTGCAGGCGACAGCTTGGCCAACAAAATTTGTCGATTTTGGGCTTTTGATTTGCACACACACACACACAGACACACACAGACACACAGACACACAAAGAGAAAGCAGAAAGAGCGAGAGAGGGAGAGTCTCGCTCGCATGAGAGCAAGAGCAAATTGTGCGCCCTGCAGCGTCTTGGCAACACACTGACACACATATACACAGAGGAGAAGCACACACACACACGCGTGTGTGTTGTTAGCCTGGTCAAGTAGCAAGTATTTGGGCATCTTTTTTGGCCTAGACAGCTTTCGGGCTGGCAATGCAGCCAGGCGACGGCGTCATCAACGCTTGGATGAAGTGCAAATGCCTGCTAGGGTCAAGTTTGGTGTGAGAAGGACGCTAACACATAGATAGATAAAGAGAGAGAGGGAGAGGGAGAGAGAGAGAGAATGAGCGATATACTGATGTTTTTTTCAATTTCGTTGCCTTTGCCGCCTGACAGTCTGTCTTTCTCGCATGTGTGTGTGTGTGTGTGTGTGTTTGTTTGTTTGTTTGTGCCTGCTGTGGCACAGCAGCCGAAATAACGAATCAACGAAGCAAATGAAAATCAATGATTCGATTTTGCTGAAGCCCAACGACGATGAGGTGCGACGCTAACATCAACCGGATTCACAGTCGCAGCCCAGGAATTTGATTAAGTGACAAATGTAAAACATGACACATGCCTTGCGGGTAAAGCCCCAAATTGAAGGCGAAGGGCGACAACGCATTCTCCTGTGCCCGCAAATCAATTCGCTGCTAACGACAACTGACGAGCTGACGAATTAATATCTTAAGTCACAAGAATATATATAGAAATGTTTCAAGAAATTTATAAGAGCAATAGAAGTTTAAAAAAACTTTAAAGAACAGTATTAACATAGCCCTTAATATATGTACATATATAAATAATGCTTGATAAAAAGTTATTAGCAATCAATTAAATATATTTCAATCAAATTCAAAATAAACTGGCAAGCTCTATAAATTAATAAATTTAATATATAAGTAAAATATTCCATATTAATATTAATAATGTTATTTCTGCACATATTCCATAATCACATCATTAAATTCGATTCATTAAAGTATAAGCAAAGGAGAGATTTATTTCAAATTAAAAATTTGTAATTGTTTATAACAATTTATCAAGCAGCTGCTTTAAATAAATGCAATAAAAAACTAATAATAATTCAATAATAATATCAATAATATTTAATTTGAATTTCTTCACACATTAACTGCACTTTTATTTTTTTATTCTCTAAATTAATTATAAAAAAAAAATAAATAAATAAAAAACTTTGTACTCTATACTAAATCAATTTTAATTTATAAACATATGAACTGCTCTTTAATTATTATTTTTCTAAATGAACTACTTGATTATAATATAATCATAATATGAATAATAATAATACGAATCCTGCACATATTCCATATCAGATTCTCGACTTCAAAAACTTTATAATTGTATTATAATAATTTAACTAAATTTCAATTAAAATATTTCTAATTCAACCTAGTCAAATTAAAAATAAATATCACAAAAATTGAATTAACTCAGCACAGTCCATATTAAAAGAATTCCAACTAATAAACACATCAACTGCTCTCTATTAAAATTCCTCTAAATCAAACAATTTCTATTCGCTGCCAACAACCAACCAACAACAACAACAACTGACTTAATTACACACTCCAATTCAACTTCCCAAAAATCTCTCGTTTCATTCAAGCATTTGAATTATTCAAGCGATGTAAAGACCGCATAAATACAATAAAATATATTTGGATTTCGATTCGGATCGGCTCAGCATTCATACGCCCCGTTGCACACCGAAAAGTGCGGGGGCGGGACGGGGGCATCAACGACTGCAAACTAATCGAATCCGATCCAGCCAAAAAGAAGAATGAAATAATACAAAAACATATATATATTTAGATATATATTCCCTTGAGCCAATTGATTTTTTTCATTCAATTTTTTTTACTTCGTTTTTCTTTTTTTCTCGCAGCAAGAAGTTGGAGTTTATAAAACAGAAATTAGCAAACCCTTTAGCTTGGCTTTTCACTTGGCTCTTTGTGTTGACAATTGGCAACGTTTTAGTTAAATTCACTCAGTTTATATACAAATAGTATATATATATATTTGTTAATACATATTATATTATATTATGTATAATTTGTGTGCGTGTATGCGTTTGTGTATTGGTTTGGTATATTTGCTGTACGCGACGACGCGACGTTAGCAACAGCAGGAAAAAAACGCGAAGCTTTTTTTTCTTTCTTAATGCGGCCCGTGTTATTCTTTCCGCACGGCACTTCCAGACAGGCGAACAGTTACGGCGCGAGTGTTGCGACAGGACGACGAATGCCGACGCAGACCAAACTTTTGCTAGGGATATTTTCGCACACACACACACACACACACACATACGGATGGAGAGAAGGTCTATGTGTGTGTGGGTCTGCCCGCTGTTCAATGTCAGGTGACGCAGGCAACGGCAGCAACAACAGCAATAACAGCACCGGACGCCTTTTAAAGTTCTGCTCCTGCACTTGCGCTCAATTTCACTTCCTTTGAAACTTTGGCTGCCGCCCGCCTAGTAAAAGCCAAACGCCGGCGCAGCATTGCCAGCCATTGAGCGCACTCAAAAGCTTAGCTGGCAATGCTGCCAGCCAGCCAGCGCTCAGCTGTTTTTTTCCTTTTTGTGTTATTTCACAATCACCGCTATTGACAAGGGAAATTTTCTCTGTTGTCTATCTCGCTCTGACGTGAGGGCATCTTGTATATCGACCTTACGTGTTTCAAAGCTTGTACGCCTGGATAAAGTTTGTTGCGCGTGTGAGTGTATGTGTGTGCATGTGGGCAGCGTTGCCATATTGCAGGCGCATAAATTATAACGACAGGCATTGAGATAAAGCGAAAATCAACTGAGAGAGAAAGAGAGAGAGAGAGCGCGCGTGTACCAGAGAGGGCAGACGCTTCATTGTTAGCCGGAGATGAAACCGGAAGGTAGAATACAAAACACAAGGCAACCAAAACAACGACTTATAAAAACGCTAGCCTCACACACACACACATGGCCATTTACTAATCAACACACAGCAGCAACAGCAACAGCAACAACAACTGTAGCAATAACAATAACTACAAAAACAAACATGCAAAGGTAGCAAAACATCAACAGTCGCGTCGTGTAATGCTTTTAAGGCGCTTGTATGAGTTTGTATATGTATATGCATGTACATGTGTTTCTCTGTATGCCACTGTGCGTGTATTTGTAGTAGTAGTAGCATAATATGTATGTTAGCACACAGACTGGAGCCGGAGAGAAAACCGCACAGAAAATGCTTTTAATACATTTTAAGCCGCATTTTTTCACACGTGGCTACAAAACAACAACAACCTCGACAACAACAACTACAACAAATCCTGGAAATATACATAGATAGAAATATGCAGAGGACAACCAGGAAGCCGGAATGCTGTTTCTGTTGCTGAAAAAAAAGGCACCTAAAACATTTCAAACTTTGTTGAGTGTTTCGCGGTGGCGAAATTATATCTGCTAGTTTTTTTCCCCTCTTCTTTCTTTATGCCAGCTGAACTCAGTTTTTTGCCATTTGCAGCAACCCAAAAAGAGAATCTAGAATAAAAACGACCACAAAGCAAACACCGGCCGTAATAACACGATAAACTTTCGAAGCATGAATTAGAATTTGAGCATTCCAAACGGTATCTCTATAAACCCCAACTTCTACTCATAAATCAAATATAGATAACGGTTAAGTGATAAGCAAACATTGAACTTTTTGGCTAGGAAAACTAGAAAATATATAGTTGAGCATAATCAGAGAAGTACAGTTTGTACTTGAAATTTCTCGTAAAGCTTCTATAAAAAACAGACAAAAATTTTAAATTAAAATGTATTAAGCAGCGCTTTTTACTAATTGCTAGAACCAAAAAAAAAAATAGAAAAAAAAAAACAAAAAAAGTTAAAAGCAAAAGAAATAAAAAACTGTAAGCCTGTAAAATGTTAATTTGGTAGCAAAAACGTAATAAAATTCTGGTGTTGTCTCATTTTGTTGTTGTTGTTTGTTTGGTTGTTGTTGTACGTGTTTTACAGTTATTTATTGTTGTTGTCGAAACATTTTGTTTTTGTCATTAGGCAAATTTCGAATGGGGCGAAAGCCAAAAACTTTTTGCGGCAAGGATAATTAAGCGCAGACAGTTAACTAAGCAGATGGAGTGCCAGAGTGTGTGTGTGTGTGCGCCTAAGTGTGTGTGTGTGTGTGTATGCTTTGAGGCGTGCTTGCACTGCCTAAGCAGCTCAAATAAGCCGCAGAAAAATTGAATTTTTGAAAACGCAGCTAACCGAGCTGCCAGCAAACAATTTAATTATAATGAATTATAAACGAAGCCGGCAGCAGCAAAATCGGGTCAAAGGGCAGATATGATGAGAGCAACAGCAAAAAAAAAAAAAAAAAAGAAAAGCATTTAAGAACAGCAGCGAAAAGACAAGTGAGATACGAGCGAAAGCAGAGTTCACCTAAAGGAGGAGCTCAAACATTTAGCCAGCAGCCAAACGAGAGTGTGTGTGTGTGTCAGTATCTCTCTGTGTGTATGTGTGTCTATAGTGTATTTGCCTGCACAAGTTAATTAATATTTTATGTTATTAACATGGCCGACTGCTGTTTGAATTTGCGCTTGCTGTCGGCCCGCAGGGAGCTGCGGGCGTAAGCCAAAAGGCAATGCCAGCCACGGTTTATTGAGCTAATAAAGCAACGAACGGCAGCAGCAGCAGCAGCACATTGTTTAACCAGGCTAAAACTGTGCACAAAATTGCGGTTAAATTGTGCTACATACAGCTAAAGGCCCCGCAGGCAAGGCGACCCATTTCAACAGGCGCCAATGAACGAATGCCAACGTT
Organism: Drosophila mulleri; assembly: GCA_035047565.1. Taxonomy (NCBI): domain Eukaryota; kingdom Metazoa; phylum Arthropoda; class Insecta; order Diptera; family Drosophilidae; genus Drosophila; species Drosophila mulleri. The sequence continues at coordinate 16,562,886 of JAWNPK010000060.1, read as the reverse complement.
GGTAATGAAATTTCTGAAATTTAAAGCAAAAATATCGAAAACTTTTGCATAGTTTTCGCTCAAGCCAAGCAAATGCAAAATGTGCGTGTGTGTGTGTTTTATTTACTCGCCCCAACTAACAGCATCCTTTTGGCAACATAAAACAAATCCCTTTTTAGCTATGCACACATGTATCTAAGCCACATTTCAAAGAATTGTTGTGGCCAAAAACAAGCTCGTTTTAGAAATTTACTGCTTAATTAACGGTTTTTGTTTACTTTATTATGGGTGGAACTAGTCCAAGAAACCCTTTAGAGTTGCTAAATGCAAATTGTTTCAATCGTAATTAACTTTAAGATTTATTTATATTTAAAACCTTGCTTAAGCGTTTTTATTTTGAGCCCTAAAAAAAGTTTCGAATATCTTATATATAACTTCACATTGCAGAAGGAATGTAAATTATATTACATTATAAATATTTGCTCATATCTTGTAAAATTTAAAAATATTTTAAACTTAAATTTATATATGCGAGCACTTAACTAACTAAAAAAATTCTAGAAATTATGATAAGAACCTTTAATAATTACAAATTGAATCTGTAAATTAAAAAAGTTCTGTTTGCTTTCTTAAAGCTTTTACTAGAATAACAGAAAAACTCAATTTATGAACAGTTGGAGCCTAAAGACTGGCGAAGTTGAACTTAACTTGGCAAAATGCATTTAGCCAACACTTGGAGCGCATTAACAAATAAGCATTTCAAATGCATATAATTTACAAATATGTGCAAAGTTTGCAAGCCAACAAAAATAAACAAACACTCTCTACAGGCATTATATAAGAGGTATATTTTCATCATATAAATGAATACTTGAATGAACTATATATACACCTTTATATTGCGATATGTTAAGTGAATAATATTAATGCTTGAATATATATAATTTTGTTTTAAATATATATAAATTATCTGCCTGTTCTTACATCGGGCTTTCTTAAGAACCGGAATATTTATTATGTCTTATGACATTCAAGAAGAAACCACACGAGTGACACATAACTTTTGGCATTGTGTCCTCAATATTACGTGGAATTATAAAAACATTTTATCCTATTAAGCAAATCATGTACTTACAGTAAAATAAATATATATGTATGTATGTATATCAGACAATTATACAATGATATACTTACATACATATGTATATACGATAAGCTAAAACTCTTTCACTCACCATGTATAACTAGCTGGGAATCGTAATTCATCTCGTATAATCGTATGGCTTCATTCAGTTCCATGTCCGTTGATATGGTGCACGGGTCATTCTCCTCATCGACCCACTTGATGGTAAAGGGCTATAATGGACAGTAAAACACAATTACAATGAAATCAACATAAACATATGAACACGAATATAATCTCAGTCACCTGATCGATGGGAAAACGACAAATATTGCGTATCTCATAGCATAGATCATCGTAGGTAATGTTTTTGTCTATGGTCGTTATGATCACTTGACCATTGTAGGCAGTCTTCACTGTAATGGCATTCGGGGAAGCGCCCAGCAATGAAGCCGCATTGTTCAAGCTGCCAGACCCACTGCCATCGTTTAAAATTTGCGAGGGCATTTTCTGCATTGGGACGGAAACGTACAGAGCGACAATTGAGACGGAGGCGTGAACTTATTGTCCGTAAAATTTATTGAGCGTTTTTTTCTTCAATATATAGATATATTTATTATCCTTAAGGTTGTAGTCAAAAAACGAGCACAGAAATCACAGTTAACGAAGCTGCAAGCATATAGAATTAAATAGAAAACTATCAAACATATATGTATAAAAAAAGAAAACAATTATAATATTAATAATTAGTATAAAAAATATTATTATTAAATAATAATTTACTAAAAATTTCGTTCTGGAATAATATATATATATTTTGAATTATATCATTTTTAAGTATGATAATCATTTTAAATTTCAGGTTAACTTTGAGCACTTTAACATATTCAATGTTATATTTAACAGCGCTGTTATGCAGTGCTTTAAAAGTGCTTGGCTTAACAGCGTTTTCTCATTCTCTATTCCCTCCAGTCCGCTGCAGATGCATCGGACAGGCACACACACACAGCCACATGAGCACATCAACACACGCGCACGTTAAAGCTCAAGATGAAACGCTTTTCATCTATTGCTCTCGTTCAGAGCTTTTTTAATTCAAATCTCATTTTAGGATGCGCCACGCAGCTGTCAAATTTGACTTTTGAACCGCACCGGTTCAAGCTGCCGCCAGCATAAACAAGATGCCACAGGTGTCTGCCTGTTGTTGCTGTTGCTTGCTCCGTAAGTACATATATTTTTTGTTTGCTGCCAACTAACATTGCAATGCCATGATTCATAGCATCAACTGTTAAAAGGCGTTACGCCCACTTCTCAGAGTAACGCAAAAGAATAGAAAATAATGAAGAAAATTAGAACAGAACAACAATGTTAGGCATACTTATTGCGCAAACACAACCCTCGGCCCACAAAACTACGAGAATTTATACAGCTTTAATTAACGCCGTGCTTTGACCAACTAAAAAGGCAGCCAAGTCCAATACAACAACAACAACAACAGCGCGAGAGCCAAGCCAAGCCAACAAATGCCAAAGCGTAGCCGCGACAACCTGTATTTTTTTTTTGGTTCCTCTCTTCTTCTCTCTTTAGCTCATTTGCATTTAGCAAATCTGCACTTTCTTGAGTTTCTATTTACGTTCGTATTTTTGCAAGACAATAAGCTGTAGCTTTTCTTAATTTCACCTGATTATGCTTACTTTTGTTAGTCGTCGTAATTTGTTTAACCAAAAATGCCGCCGCACAAGACAATAGCAATAAACGCACTCTCACACACACACACTTAGAGAAAATACCAAGGCGAACGGAACACGGCACGGCACAGAAACAGATATTTTAATAGCAGTTTCAACTCAAAAGTAACACATAATTAAATAAAAATGGTTTAAGCGCACGCACTTTTCCACTTATTTGTTTGCCATCAATTTTGTTTAAATAATTGTAACATTTTATACAAATGCAACAAGTGTGGCTGTATGTTGCTAACGAATTGCGCTGTTTTATACTGAAAACTAATGGTGGGACTACAGAGATTTAAATATTTATCGATGGCGCAAATTGTTCAAATCTATCGTTCAAAGTTCAATCGATTGTTTGACCAGTGAATCATTAGTCACATTCCCGCTTATAAAAAAAATTAATTAATTTACTTGCATATCTGTTTAAAATATAAATCCACTAATACTCTCAAAATATTAATATTAATTAAATTCTAATATTAATTATGAATATTCTGCAATTTACAAATTGTTTCAATTTACAAATTGTTTTTATTATTATTATCAAATTAAATATAATTTTTGTATTAATTCATATATTTTATTCCTAATATATTCATTTTTATATACAAACTTTTTTGTAATAAAAATTTCGTGAAATATACTAAAAAATAATAGTTTGTTATCGATAACTATAATTTTCGACTTGGTATTTTGCCGCTTTAAGTCTGCAGCCAGACTCAGTTATGTTTTTGTTTTCTTGCTGAGTGGTTGGGTTGGTTTGCGTCGCTTTGTCGCGCAGATCAGATTTTGTGATTAAAAACGCATAAATTAATTAATACGATCGCATACAATTAATAAATGTTATTAATAAAAGCACAAAAAATTGTATAAATTAAATCCAATGCGAGCTGCGAACACAAAATTAGTTAAAATAACGAGTTCATAACTAAGAAAATGGCGGCGTAGCAAACAATAAAAAGTAGCGACGGCAACAACAACAACTCGGGAACAACTACGTAAGCAGCGCAGTTTAACTCTTTTCGGCTGCACAAAAAATTAATCTGGTTTTATGTTTTACTTTTATGAGTCGCGCGCGCGCCATTTGTATCTGTGCATTTGTGTGCGTGAGTGTGAGTGGAAAGAGTGCTGGATGAAAATACCATAAAAACAGGCAACGACAAATACAATAATTAATGCCCTGTTACAGTTTTTACATTTGTTTACTTTTGTGTGTCAACTTTCGTCGCGGTTGTGATTTAATGTGATTAACTTGCTCTTTGTTATTGCTTTTTTTTGTTGGAAATTGAAAGAGACAAACAGTGAGAAAAATAGCTTTTCCACACATACTAAAGGTGAGCGTTATTTGGTTTATTTTTTATTTTTAAAAATCTAATTTACTAAAAATTAAGCAAATTGTCCCACTCTTTATTAACCGGCTGCGTTGGGTTGCATTGAACTATTGTGTTTGAAATGTTTTGTTTTGACACTCGTGTCCTGCTGCCGGCGTTGACGTCGGCGGCGACTGCGCCATCTGTCAATTTTGTCTGCTGCTTCTTATACCCTGTTGTATACAGTGGCTGCCAGCTGTTCGGCTCCTTTGTGGCAGAGCTGCCATACGCTTATGCAGGAAATTGGTTTTTGTTTCCAGACAATATGCAGCTGCCTCTGCCTATTCCTCTGTCTCTGCTTCTGCGGCTGCATCTGCTTATGTAATTAATAAACCAACACGTGTCAGCGTGGACTGCAGCAGCAGCGCTGCGTTACGCTTCAGCGCCGCTACTGACGCGTGCTGCAGACAACAATGGTGCTGTGGTAACTCTGGCGCTGGCTCTACTGAGCTCTACTCTGCTGATGCTTGATATAATTTATTCCCCCTACTTGTTTTACAAAACGCGCTCGTCGGCAATTAAATGTTTAGCTGTCATTTACGCATTGTCTTTGGCAGTTCACTTGGAAATTCAATGCGCGTTTAGTTCAACTGAGCTTTGTACTCCGTTGCAAAGCACTCAGATTGCGCTATAAAGCTCATATAAATCAATAGAAAGCGCAGTACAAACACACGCACACGCATACGCACACACACACACACACACATAGGCTCATAACTCACTTGCCATAATGGGGAGCGACTCTCGCTCGTACGCTCAATATGCAGAGATTTGTGTGGGAATCAAATGACTTGACGACGCGTCGTTGCCGTCGCAACGTAACGCAACGCAACACAACGTAAACGACTCCAATGAAGTGTTAGAATTGTCGTTCATGTGTGCGGGGGAGGGGGGTAAACTGACAGCTTAGCGAGTATTTCAGTGTGAGAGCGAGAGAGCGCTCGTAAATGGTAAAAGCTGAGAGCATAAAGCTAAGAGCGAGAGCGAGAGAACGGCAGCGTGCGCAGGCCATTTAATAAAGTTGGAGCCTTTTTTTTGAAGTTTTTGTGAGAAGCTCGTGTGGAGCGCGTGCTCGCTCTCTCTTTCTCTCTCTCTCTCTATCTCTACTCTCTGACTTCGGCTCTTATTGGCTTATGCGGCAAACAAAGTGGTTGACTAGCCTGTCTCTGGTTATACATGAGTATGTGTGTTTGGATATGTTTTGTGGCATACAGCGCACAGTGGAACATTTGCTGCTAAAAGGAAAATTAACAAATATCATAACCAAAAATAGATTTTAATTGAAAGAATAAGCCTATTCAATTATAATTATGATAAAATAATGATGGTTGATATATAAAAATAAAACAATAAACGTTAAATGAAAAAGTAAGGTAAAGAAAATAAATCTAAAAGAAATAAATATACTAAACCATAAATTCCGATGAGGCAATTTGAAATCTGTTGTAGGCAGATTATTTCAAAACCTATATCAGTTAAACAATTTCCAGTTGTAAATTAGTTTAACAACTTCAATTTGTATACTTACCCTTGAAATTAAGTTACGTTAATGATTCGGGCCAAGTATTACAAGTTTTCCCATGCTAAACACGAATAAATGCAAATTACAAGCGATCATTAAGTTTTCCCGCCTCAATGGACTGACCTCTAATTCTTATCGTACCAATCTGGGGAAATAATAAAAAAAAAACAATGACAGGTAGTAAATATTCATAAGGTATCTCATTCGGACAGGTTTCCGTTGCGTTCAATTTTCATTCGGTCCACTGTACGTAAATTGTACAACTGGAAATGAATGCATTTCTCTCATCAGGTTGCGCTCCTTCAGGCGCTACAGTGCGGTGAAATTGTATGCACACGCCTATAATCAAAACGGAGACCGACTGTTGTTTCGTTTATTAACTAATTTGCCAGCAACAATAAATTGTCAGGCAACGGTTATTGTTTCAATTGCAACAAATTGGCTTGGTTTAACTTGGGATAAATAAGTTGAGCAGAGTTTTGAGTGCGGCAAAAATTACGCGCACTCTCGCTCGCTCACTCTTTTACTCTCTATCCTCTCTATCTCTTTTCATCTCGCTCTCTTTTTGAACAACTTTGGCACTGTACAACAGGAGGACTTGGTCGACTCGAACTTGAGCCGCGTTTTCAATACGCTTTGACTTGCGGTCGTCGTCGGCTCGTGCACGCTCGCTCCGCCTTTTTTCGGCTAGTTCTTCGTTTCTTTCAGCAGCAGCCGCAGCCGCAGTCGCCGCAGCGGCAACTTTTTGCGCTGCCTTTTTCATATGCTTTACTTGTTTCGTGTGTGCGTGTGTGTCGGTGTTAGTGTTGGTGTTTAGTTTGTGTGCGTGTGTTTGTGCAGAAGAAATTTGCACAGAATTTTCGGACGCGTTTAAATGCCACCAAATCTAGTGCAATTTCAACAAAATATATAATTAATGCTCATTTGAGTTGAGCTTTTGTGTATGCCATAACATTTGTTGCAGAAATCGACGTTTTCAAATGGTAATTATCATATTTTTGTCACAGTTGTTGCGAATTTTTTTCTGCAAATTTGTGTGTGTGTGTACGTGTATGTGTGTGTTACTGTAGGTGTGCTTGTGTGCGTGCGTGCGTAGTAGTAAACGCACTTTGCAAGTGGGTGGCAAGTGCTTAGGTACTAAAAAGTTCAATGTACATAACTGTAAATGCTCTCTGCCTGCCTGCACTGTTTCTCCTATTCCACTGGAACTTTTACAACTGTTGTTGTTGTTGTTGCTTTGTTCGCATTGCTCGCTTTACAACTTGTTCGCGTATTTTGACCAAAAAGCAGAATTGATGGCCGCTTTTGGAGCTTTGCTGCGCTGCTGCGACGTGCAGACGTGCTGACAGCCTTATTTGGTTTGTCTGTCAGTCTGTCCGTCTCTTCTTCTTCGGTGTGTCTGTCTGCTTGTCTGGTGCCATATGCGCTACGCATTCGCTTTGCATTAACCGTTAACTGCACGTACAAATAAATATGTATTCACGTATGTATGTAGTTGCTCTACCTCTCCCTCTCTCGCCCACACAATTGACACATCTTCGTCGTGTGTTGCATTTTACTCCTACGAGCTTTTTATGGGCTCTTGTTTGCTCCGTTCTTGGCGTTGCCAGATGAAACCTGAAACAAAACGCAAGACAATGCAATAACAACAACAACAACAACAACAACAGCAACGACATCGACAACGACAACAACTCCCTTTACACAGGCAAAACAAGTTTATACGGCCTGCGGCCATCGTTGGCTGCTTTTGTTGTCCTCTCCTCTGCTTTGCTTCTTGCAAGATCAACATCTCCAGTTATCGACAGGCAGCGCGACACCATCTTTTACTTTGTTTTTGTTGTCGCTGCTGCTGTTGCTGTTGCTGCTGCTGCTGCTGCTGCTGCTGCTGCTGGCTGACAAAACACGCTACCAACAATGTACAAGTACACGAAAACTAAGACTCACTCAATGGGGCGTGGCAAAGCGACCAAAAAAATATATCCGAAATAAACTGAAAAGAAATGTAAGAAAAATGCAGCCAAAAAAAAAAAAAAACTAAAAAAGAAAAAACTTTTTATCAGCCTTGCATTTTAGGGAAAGTATGGAAAGCGTCTCACGACATATGCAAAGCACCCGCAGCAGCAGCAAAAATGGGCTATGACATGCGCTTGAGATACCCTCTGAAGAGATATTAAAAATATATGTTAGTTATATATGTTTCTAGAAAAAAGTAAAAAAGCACAGGTTGGTACAAAGAGCTGTTAATGTATGGGCCTATTCTATATACACTTTTCTTTCCACCAAATTGTAAAGGGACGTAAGAAAAATAATTTAAGAATTACATATTCAATTTGTTCACTCTGTGGTACTGCAAAGGATTAACCAAGAGCTGTTAGCATTTACTTTTCTATCAAACTGTATTTAGAAATTCAATTAAAAGTCGGTATTAGTTAAACAACTAGTTAATCAAATCAATTAAGTTTAGGCGCTACTAAAAGACTTTATGTCCAAGTTGTTCATTCGGTTCTGGGTATCTTAACAGGGTGTTAGAAAAAGCCGTTGTCAATAAGTCGCGTTCTTAATGAAGTGTTGCCTGGGCGGTCCCTTTATCTAGCGTACTTAATGACACCCACACACACACACACACACACTCTTCTACAATATCCCAGTTAAGCACCGTTAATAAACATGAGAACGAGACTCGCTTCATTTGATTTCAGCCGCCACCGCCCCCAACTGCTGCTGCTCCCCTTACCCATTTGAGGTCCATGTCCCATTGCCAGTTCGCCATATGAATCTGGCCGTGGAGTGGTTGGTGGTCGAGCAGTCTTTATCGGGGGTGGCTGGGCAACATCAACTTAGTTGATGTGTTGCCTGGCCTGATAGATTGGCCGTGTTGCCGTTGCCGTTGCCGTTGCCATTTTATTGCGCTCCATTTGGCTGATTACTCATGCCAGTAAACTTTAACGGCTCACAACGACAACACACGCTTAACGAACTCGAAATACACTTTTAGCACTCGCATTTCGTTCATAATTGAATTAATTAAATGCAAAGTGAATATCAATTAAAAATTTGCTTTGAGAATTAGTGAGAAAAGAATTTTCGATGTGAAAATAAATGTATAGGTATTTAAATTACTTAAACAAATTCTATTAATTAAAAAATAATAAAATTATTTGATCAATTAATTAAAGAATTCATATTAATTAAATTAAATTATAATTTCTATTAATATACCGTATAAAATCTAAGAAAATTCAATGTAAAATACTCATAAAATAATACTATACAATATTCAAAAAAAGAAAATGAAAATGGAAGAAAATCTCTTAAATTGTGACTAATTCCAAAGCCAAGAAGATGTCGTTTCTGATTTCGGATAAATTCTTTACTAAGAATATTTTAATTTCTCGACAACATGAGCTGTAAATTTATAGTTTATTATGCTGTGAAAACTCTTAATGCGACATACTCATGTATATCATTTGACGAGTGAGAAGAAATGCATTTTCCCCCTTTTGACTTCACCCCAGATTTGTAACACAAGAACTTATTTTTCTTATAGATAGACGAGAGTGTCATACAAGTTCCTTATCGTAGCCCATTCGAAAAATTATTCAAACTTTATAACTAACTCTCAATACTCCCCCATTGAGTAGCGTATCAACTTTGCGGTCCCTTTGTGCTCGTTTATATGTATGTATTCATGTCTGCATGTTGCTGGTGTGTGTGTATGTGTGTGTTTAAAGCAATGGCAACCATAATTATTTTTAGTTGCTCAGCGTTTTGCTGCTAACTTCAAAACCGCAACTCCGCTACATTGTATGCACACACACACACACACACACACACACTCATCAATTTGTGTGTATATGTGTGCGACAATCAATAAATCTTTCAGCCTGCGCTGCCCTTTGTAATAGTTTTGTATTGTGTGCAGAGTTTCTAATAGGAAAAGGCCGCCCAAGCGTCCAATTGCATTTCCAATCAGTTTTTATGCTCAAGCACACACACACACAGGCGCAAACATACACAGTTACTTATACGTATATATACATGTTTGCACGCGCAAGTGTTGTTGCGCTCATTATGATTACTCACCACCCACACCCAGCGCCCCGCACCAGTAACAGCAACAACAACAATAGCATTTGCAATAGTTTTTGTATTATCTACGCCAGGGGGCGTCCTGTGTGTGTGTGCTATGCTTGCAATTAAATGTGCAAGCAACAAAAGACTATGGCAAAATGTACTCATAAAAATGAGTAGTAAACAAGAGAAAAAGACGGAAAAAATAAAAATAAAACAGGACACAAAAGAAACAAGACAGGCAAAACTGAAATTGTTAGCCCAAAATGCAAGCCGGCCGCACGGTTCAACAACATCTGCAAATGCTGCAGCTGGGCGAACGGGGTGTGTGGGTGACAACAACAACAACAACAACAGCAGCAGCAATAATAATAATAACAACAACAACAGAAGCCGCAGCAGCAGCGAATCGCAACCCACATTTGTATATGGTTCGCAGTTTTTGATATACTACCCTACTACAAACTCTGCTCAGCCTCTGCCAGCTGCCTCTACTGCAAACTCCGCTCAACCTCTGCCTCAACTTAACTGTCCACTGCCATCTGTGCTTCGGTTCTACACGCCTCGCTCTCTCACACTCACTCGCTCGCTCGCTCGCTCTCTACTTTGTGCGCTCTCTCCTTTACTTTGAGCTGCGCTGCTTGGGCCTCTCCCGCGCCTTCGGCTGCAGTTTTTCGTTAATTTTCGTTTCACGTCGCATACATAAAAATTCATTAAAGGCAGTCGACGGGCTTGTAAATGAAATTTACTACTGCCACCGTTTTACGTGTTGTTGTTGTTTTTTGTTAGCTTTTGCTCTGCTTTTTTGCTACGTTTCGCTTCTCTTTATACACCCACTCGCACACGCATACATAGATACGATATGAAATTTGGCACCTGCTTCTTGTGCTATGTACGTTGCTCTTCTCAGTCGACAAGTCTGCTGCTCGGTGTATGCAAGTGTGTGTGTGGGTATTTGTGTTTGTGTGCCTGTATCGTATACTACGTCGACCGGCCGGGCCGGGCCGGGCATCGAGTAGTTAATCGAACAGGTGGCCGTTGCTGCACTTCGCATGTTATCGATAAATGCTCCAGTCAATCGTTTTTGGCTTTTAACTGTTTCGCCAGAACAAAAAAAAAAAAAAAAAAAAAAAAAAACTGTGCATATTAAAGCTTCATTTCAGTTATTGCTTCCGAGTATTTTGCGGCTTTGTTCTCGCTAATGTTAATGACATGGCCCAGGCAGTAGCGCTGTTCGTGACTTTTGCCAGATTTGCGCCAGCGTCGCCGCCTGCCGTTGCATTTTTCAAGTGTATTATGACGTAGCGCCTAGACAAGCCGCAACTATAAGCCGCACGCCCTGTCTGTCCCTCCCCCAGCCGCCCTGAACGCAGCCCGCAGTCAACGAACTTTGACTTCGTCTCTGGCAGTATGTAGTCTCTCTCCCCTTGTTGTTTGTTTTTAGTTGTGTTTGGTGAATGAAATTTGTAATACGATGCTACGGGCGCACAGTGGGTCACAGTTGATATACATACATATGCATATGTACGTATGTATGTGTGTGTATATATATAATACATGGCCTAAACTAGCTGGCAATAATAATTTGAGTCATATTTTATGTTTCTAGACGTGCTCTAATTTGGAAATTATGCTAATTCCTCTGAAGTAAAATGAGTATATTGGTTTGCGAAAAGTCAGTCCATACCATTTCGCCACTTTAGAGAAATTTGGAGTATCGCTTAGTTTTTTTTGCCTTTGATGTTTTAGTGCTCAGTCGCACTGCTGTTTTTATGACCATAACTGCATATAATGCAGCCCACTGTGCAGCGCGCTGCTCGTGCCCTATGGCAGTTTATTGACTTGCCGCAGCAGCAGCGCGAGCGCATAAACAGTGTGACCCTATTTTTAGCTAGAGCAACGAAAATTTATGCCCAATTATGCAGATTTCCCATCCTCCACGCACAAATACATAGATATTTATATATATATATATAGAGTCACATCTGCTGCACATCTGGTTTCGCCTATATATGCATATTTTCCTAATACAGTTTTTATTTGCTTTGCTTTTGCAGGAGTCGCTGCAGCTAATTTGGCCAGCGCGGCCAGCAGTCACAGAAGCGCGCCATGCATCGCTCACTGAAGCCGCACGCATCGACGGCACAAGCTAAAAAGGTACAGCCGCCCACAATACCAGGAGATCAACAGCCGACGCCCGGCTCCCCACTTGGCGGACATCATCAGCCCCTGATACCGCTCTACCGGCTGAGCGGGCCACTGCGACACCATCAACAACAACAACAACAGCAGCAGCCACAACAGCATCTACAACATCTTCAGCAACTAGACGATGGGATTGGGAGCATGAGTGGGAGCAGCATTGTCTCGTCGCCCTCGCTGGAGGAGGGCGGCTTCAATCTGCCGCGCGAGACGAGCGTGGCGCTGCGCCTGAAGGATGAGCCAATCGCTGGTGCTGGAGTAACTGCAGCAGCAGCAGCGGCAGCAGTTGGAGGTGTTAGCTCTGGCAGCAAACAGGCTCCGGCGCAGACGACGCTGCCGCCCAGCATCGTGGCCTGTCCGCCGCCCGTATTCTGCGCGACGCTACGCGAGCCGCTCACCCACAAGGCGGCGGTCTACTATCACCAGCAGCTGGCGCTGCAGGAGGATCAGGGCATTGATCTGACCCAATCGCCTGGTCGCGATTCGCCCGGCTCATCGTCGGGCTCGGCCGGTTCGGGGTCGCGGCACAGCACCGCCAGCCTGGACTCGGGTCGTGCCTCATCATATTTAACGGGCGTCTCCTCATCGGGCGCCTCGATACGTGCGCCGCTCTCCTCGCCCCGCTGCAGCTCCGTCAGCTCGTGTTCGATCGGCAGCGTGGATCGGCAGCGTAACGATGAGCTCATCGTCGATTGGCTGCTCGAAATGAAGCACGAGGAGTACGCTCAGCTGTTCATAGCCGCCGGCTACGATTTGCCAACAATAGCACGCATGACGCCCGAGGATCTCACCGCCATCGGCATCAAGAATCCGCATCATCGCGAACGCATCAAGCAGCGCATCGACAAGCTGCAGGTGCTCGACAACCTGCCACACTTTGTGCCGGTAAGTAAACAAACAACAAACCCAACCCAACCCAACTCAACTCAACCTAGCAACCTAGTATAGTCAGACCGACCGACCAACCGGTTCCGCTTTTCCCTATCTAATCAGCCGCAAAACTCGTGATATTTGCATAAAGCCAACTTAGTCATAAGTCAACAGATAGCAATTTGTCAAATTGGCATTAATTGCCGGCATACTAAAGGTGAAAATAGCTAGAGATGGGCACTACCCGGCGATCGTAGCTCATTGAATACAGAACAGCCGGTCTCTAGTTAGTCTCTGGTTCACTTGGATCAGCTTGGATAAAGCTAACAAGTTTCTCTATATCAGATGATCTTAAACTATCAACATGCTTATGCTTATCTCTCTCTCTCGCTCTCTTGTGCTATGATAGTGTTGTGTGGTAATTAGTTACTCGTATCTTTATCTTAAAACTTGTCCACTCATTAGAAGTTTCTCTTTTTTATGTAGGATGATCTCAAGGTGTGATATGTGGATTTAGAATTTACAGCTGCGTATCGTTGCTTAAACATTGTTTAAGCTTCATAAAAAAAGCCTCATTTATAACTGAAGACTTGCTTAGATACTTTCTAGTATATCAAAAGTTGTTGCAAAATAAATAAAACTGAGGAGTGCCTGACTAGGATATACCTGAACTCAGATGCCTCTGTCTAACGAATAAAATTAATTGTTTTATAACTTTTGTTCGCTATATCAGATGATCTCCCTCTTTCTCTAAGATAGTGTTGCATGGTAATTAGTTACTCGTATCTTTATCTTAAAGCTTATTGACCGATTAGAAGTTTCTCTTTTTATCTCGAGATGTGATATATGGATCTATGGATCTTTATCTATGTAGCGTGTCGGCTCTTAAGGAACTTATATGAGTTTTTAAAAGATACAAAATTAATACAATATAAAATAACTAGGAATTCTCTAGTTGGGTTTGCCTGACTAAAGACAATCGATTCATGTGCTCCAGTTCAACTTTCCTGATACAATTTTCATCCTACTCTCTAAATTGTAATACCCCAAGCAAAAGCAGCAAATCTGAGCATTAATTAAATCGAAAAGAATTTGCTTAATCTGATTTCTAAATAGTCTCACGTATGTATATGTGATTTAATAGCTTCCCACGTCTTAAATATCAATTAATATATAAACATATTCGTCTCCCATTTCTTTCATTTTTTGCTCCCTTTGTAAGATCTCTCATCTCTATTAGCCAGGGATTGTTCCAACTAGTTCGCTATCTGTCGCTCGTTCGCTTGTTTATTTGTATTTTTGTGTTGTTTTGTTTTTGTTTTTTGTTTTTTTTTTTCGCAGCTTATCTTTTATATATTTCATTAAAAAGGCATTTGCAGTCGTGCTGCAAAAACTCGTTTCTCACATATTGTGAGCTCTGATGAGCGCCAACCCCGAACCATAAAAAGCGCCGTCGTCAGCAAACTGTTATTCTCTTCTCTACTCTTTTTTTTTTTTTATTATTATTTTATTTTTATTTGTATGGTTAATGAAAGAATTTCGTTTAATATGCGCACATTAATTCCCATCAGCAATTCATTAAAAAAAACACTCAACTCTATAAACAGGCAGCAGAATGCAAAATCAACGTAAACTTTGTAAAGTTGGCAAGGTGTGCGGGGCTTACGGATCAGCTAATACATTGACTCGAAGCATTTGCAAGGCTAATTGATCGACGGCGCGTTAACATTGAGCATGGACAGATCAAAGTAGTCTCTATGCCTCTTAACAATTAATGGAACTGGGCTTTTGAGTGCCATGCAATTTCCAGATTAAAGACTGAACTTGAAAGATAACAAGCTGCTACGACTGATGATTAAGTCATTTGATAAAACTAGTTTTCAGAAGTAATATATCAGAATAATATAAAGTGAAACTTATATAAGTTATCGCCCGTAAACTGATCGAGTCTCTTGATAAACATATACAACTCTAGGCATATATATATATTTATTGTTTATGCTCATACTTAACTTTGTTAATATATAGAGCAAAGTTGACATTATCTGTTATTACTTATATATACATACACACATATATATCATATGATTCACACACGCGCTTTTAAGAAGTTAAAAAGTTCCGCTACAAATATGCATAACGTCGCCTTATCCACATCATTTTTGATGGGCGTCTACAATATCCGATCAAATACGTGACATAACCGAGTGCATTGCGATTGTCGTTACGATATGCATTTCACGTGCAACTGAAACAAGCCCTCGACACAGGTTTCCAATAACCAAATGTGGTGCTCAAGCCCTCTTAAAGCCCCATCCATGGCATTACAATAAAAGTAATTCACAAAAAAAAAAAGCCAAATATTAATCGCTTCTGATACGTGTTGACATTTCGTGGCACACTAAAAACAGCAACTAGGAAGAAAGTATATATGGGTATTGTCATTAGTCGTGATCGCAAAAGCAATATATAGACTGGCTTGCAATCTCCTATGTTATCGATTGTTATCGAAAAAAATATGCTTTCATTTATTGTAGTCATGAAAATATATAGCAGGCTATATTTAGAGTAGCAAATGCAAACAAAGAGTAGTACTAAACATATTAGACTTTGCGCTTAAGATAAGAAGATATATATATATATATAGAGTAGTTACTATACATATAGTATGACGATGTCAGAGAAGTTTTGAATGAAACTAAAGGGAATAGTAAAAAGAATAAAGATAAAAGTTGAAGTCAACTTCATTTATGACCTCAACTTTTGTCTTATATATTTTATATATTCTGGGTTTTCCTTTTTAATATCTTTTGTCATATATTTTATTTTATTGTTTTATCCTTTGGCTTGTCTCTGCGACATATTTTTATATATTCTACTATATCTTTTGCCTCCATATTTTGTCTTAATTCTTCTATCCTTTATATTCTCTCATATATCTATTCAGTTCATAGGATCTGTAAACCTTAAGTAAATATTTGAAAAAATAATTGACTTATAAAACATAATAGAACATTGTCTGAAACAATTACTGACTTCTTCTATATATTCTATAGCCTACCCTAGGCATATTGAATCAGCTTATAACGCTCACAATTATGACATTCAACAAACTGAAATATCGTATCGTTTATAATGCGATAGTCATGCATTCAGCCTGGTTTTCACTTTAAAGTCCGCCTTCAATGGCAGCTTTATGCATATCATAAAAAATCAGATAAAGCAAGCAAACCCTCCGCCCACCCATTCAGCTCGCCATAGTCCCCCCTATGTATAATACCCTAGTTGTAGCTGCATTTGAAGTCTTTTGTTTGATTCATTGATTTCGTCAGCCTCTCAAAGCTGGCGAGCGCGCGCGCGCATTCCCCACCGCCCACCTGCTTGGGCTGGACTTAATGCGGTCTGTCAGCTGCCCACCTGCCTGCATGCCATGCCGAGAGCTTACAAAATGCATATGTTATTGTTGTTGCTGTTGTTGTTGTTGTTGTTGCTGTTGTGGCTGCCGGTTGCAAGCGCAACTTGAAATATCATTTATCGCGGCTATCTGCAACTCGAACCACATTCCATTTTGTTGGAGCTCTCTTAATTGCTTGTTTCAAATTATAACCTATGGCTGATTGTTTACCAGATTTTTGTTTCTGTTTCCATTATCTGCCATTGGATATCTTTAGCTGTTGTTGCTGTTGTTTGGCATTTGTTTAATAACCGATGGCTGACTGTATTTATGCATGTGCCAATATCTCGACCGATTTGCGACGCTTGTGAAGCTGTGCAATTTTTCAACAAAATGACCTCAGCTTTTAGTTTTATTTAAACATTTTTTGTTTTGCGCCTCGTTCGGCTTTTCAGCTGAAAAATAAAATGAAGTAAGCGTGTTGCAGTCGGGCGTTATCGACTGCAGCATACTCAATCATAGATCAAATGCGGTTGAATATATTTCCGATTATATATAAATTATTAAATGAATGGAGAATGACAACAGTAATTTATTGTTCCGGGAAAACTTCCCGGTTTGACACGCCTCCAATAGGCGTAGATATATCTGTCATATATGTATATTTAAACTTGTGTTGTCAATGTAAGCAAATAATTTATATTGCAACTCCCTAGGTCCTCGAAAACCCCTTTGAGAAACTGGCAAATGCATTTTTCAATGTGCCACGCCCCTAGTGGGCGGCTGTAGCAAAGTCCTGACACTTAACAATTCTATATACTCTACATATATCTATATATATATTTAAAATTTAAATTCTATAGCCTATATACTCGTTTCACTTTCGTGAATGAGTATAGAAATACGCCATAATACTTTACTAGCAGAAGTTTTCAGTTGTTATTTGATTTGTTATGTTTGCTCTTTGTATAATGCTGCGTGACTGTTTTCGCAAGTTTATTTTTTTATTATTTCAGATATGTTACTCACAGTCTCAGAGCTCTCCCAAAACTATTGTTATTTATTCAGTTGATCTTGAGCGACAAGCACGCCTTGGGTGTGGCTGCAAACTTCACTTACATCACGCAAAAATCAATATTATATATATATGTAATATATATCTATATAGAGCTACAAACGAAAGCTTCATTAGCTCACATTCTAAAAAAAAAAATATAAAAATCTAAATTAAGATATGAGCAGAAAGAAAAAAAAAAAACAACCTCATCCGGCACTTTCTTTGGCATTTTTTATCTGACGAAAAAGGAAATAAAGCAAAATACCTCAGACTCAGAGGAAAGGCAACAGAAATAGTTATTAAACAGCGTCAACGACATGTCGTTGGCAATCTCTGGCTCTGGGCCCGGCTCATACCTTTCCATAAGGCAAAAACAAAAACCGCAATCAACGCAACGACCTTGACGTTTAGACCAAGCATTTGCTGCTGGCTGTTGTTGTTGTTGTTGTTGTTGCCGTTATTAGACACTCCAAATGGTATTTAGTTTTCGGCCTGACGTACTCATGTTTAACTATACATACATATATAACTATATATCTCTGTGTGTGTATGTATATATATATTTTATTTTTTGCTGAAAACGAGTTTCTGACCATTCCGCTTTTGCCTGGCTGCTGTATGCGGGTCTGCTATTTTTTTTTTCGGTGTCATACCATATGCTACCTGCTAATGAGTTTTCAAATTAGAAAACAAAATATATATATACATACACATACATACATATACCTCTTATATATGTATGTATGTTTGCATATCTTCGGCATGTCGCCTGACTGGCGTTAAATAAATATTATTTCTGAAGTTTCTGTGGCATCTGCGCTCGAGATGCTCTCTACAAATACTAAAATTTGATTAACATCTCTCGATTGCGCAGTCAGCTGATTGGAGTTGGAGCTGGAGTTGGTACAGAAAATATATGCAGATCTCTTTAAAGCGGTGCTTGAAGCTAAATAAACTATTTGTTTATAAACTATAGCTATGGACATGCAAAACCTTTATTTATTTATTAAATATGGCTATAGATATGCAAAATATAAACAAACAACTGAGCAACTGAACTGAATATGTAAACAGTTATTCGTTTGGCTTCTAGCAAAAAGTCTGTTAGGTAGAAATACAGTTGAAAGTAAATTCTTTATTTAAATTTTCAGTAAATTTCCAGAGATTTTCTATAGGGTTTTGCCTTGAGTTAACAGACTTTAGTTTTTATTAAAAATTTGATAATTTAACAGGCATTTTCTGACTAAGTTTTCCCCAAAATAGATATTATTAAATTGTTAATATTTTTGTCATTTAAAAGCTAAGCTGAAATTCTATGCTCTTACGAAAATTTTACACAAATAAATTGTATAATATTTATGCATAGATTCTTTAATTTTATATATCTTGTTAGTAAACAAATTGAGGTTAATGAAAAATTGATTTGTGTAAATTCAAATATTCAAATACAGAATCCACTTCTTAATATATTTATAATAATAATAATTTATTAACATCAATATTTCTTTTTCTTTCAAGATTTAAATAATAATTTCATTTGTGTAAATTCAAATATTCAAATACAGAATCCACTTCTTAATATATTTATAATAATAATAATTTCTTCTTTTTCTTTCAAGATTTAAATAATAATTTCATTTTCCTAAGACATTCTCTTTAATATGCTTTAGCCTCTATGGTGTTCTATGGAAATTTTCCACAGTAAAAATCTTTGTTATTTATATAAATGTTATTTAAATTAAAATATTATTTATAATTATTGAATTTGATTATAATTTAGCACTGTATTAAAACAGAGGCTATATATCCTTGAAAAGTCTGGCTGAAATCAGTTTTCCATTGCCGCAAGGAACGAAACAAACAGCATTACAACAACAACAACAACAACAACAACAATTCCATTCGCTTAATTAAATAGAAATCAACGCCAATTTAGAGACAGCCAGCAAAAGAGCAAAAGCTACAAAAGTTATTAACACGTCAGATGGAAAAAATAAAACAAGTATGAATATGAGCATAGTAAAAGCTGTAAGCACGACTAAGAGATGCCCTAGATGTTCAACTCTTTTACTTGAATTACAATATTGAGTGGGTAGATGTGTGGGGAAGGTAGAATAATACTACATACATATATAAGAGCTGTTAAAGCCATCGATTTATATAGATCTTTAGCATATATACTAAAGAGACTTGCTCTCTATATTATGCAGCTTCAACAGGCTCTATATATGCTGCCTGTTTACAGGGTATACGAAATTGCTGATGCTGATGATTTTTGACTGCCTCTCGCTGCGTGTGTCTATGTCTGTTTCTCTGTGTGTGTGTGTGTGTGTGTGTGTTTGTTTGTGCTGTCTCTATCTCTGTGTATGTCTGGCTCTGGCTCTGCCTCTGCCTCTGCCTATGGCAGCTTTGGCTACCGTTTAATGGCAAACAGCGACGAGTTTTGTCTCTTTACCCGTTCCTTTATGTTTGTGCTTTGACGCGATTTATGTCATATCTTATCAATTACAACTGATTAGAGCCGCGACGAGCTCATCAGAAAGCGGTGTACAAAACGTACCACAGGGTAACATAGCTCTCCCCCCCCCCCCCTCGCCCGCAGCGCTGCGGCAGTGGTATCAGCGCCGTGGCCTGGAATTGGTTCATGGACAAATTTGTAGCTTGGCTGGCTGCCCGCACTTGAGGGGCTTTCTCGCTGTGTTAATCAAGCGCGATTAGCCGTCAATATGGACAGACAGTGATGAAAATAAATAAACATAAAAAAATACATATATACATACATATATAAATAGTGATGATTCTTATGCTTTTCCATGAACAGGGCTCAATTGAGGAATGGCTGCAGCTGTTGCGCCTGGAGGAGTATATACAGCCGCTGCTCGAGCAGAACTACAAGACAGTGCGCGATGTCACCCAAGTGACCTGGGAGGATCTCGAGGACATTGGCATTGTCAAGCTGGGCCATCAGAAGAAAATACTGCTCGCCATCAAGCGGGTCAAGGACATTATCAGCGGCAAGTGGAATCCCGGCGGCGCCAATGCCTATCAGCAACAGGTAAATTTATTATTTTACACTTTCACATGCTTGCAAATGGCAATAAATAGTTGCGAGAGTAGTTGGGCCAGACTGACGAAGATGACGTCAATTAGTTAGATTTTGTGCATTAAATGATGTTGGTTGCGTCAGCTTAAATATTTGTTAAATATTTATTAATATATTATATATCAATTGTGCTTAAGTTTTTATTATTTATTCATATGCAGATACATTTTTGGAATCATTTTTCTTTTTTATAATATTAAAAATTTAGTTTTATATTATTAAAATTAAAATTTTAATTTAATGAATGCTTTATTTGTATATTTGTGTTAAAAAAAAATCAATTTTTATAGAAATATAAAAAAATATTTATATATACATATATCTTATTTACTAATACACACATTTTTTGAATTATTGCTTTTTGTAATATAAAAAGTTTTAATTAAATTAAAAAATTAAATGGAAATTTTAATTTTAATTTAATGAATGTTTTATCTCTATATTTATGTTTAATCAAAAATGCATTTTTATATAAATATAATTAAATATTCATTTTAGATTTATTTTAAACAACATTATTTGCAAATTATATTTATTTATTTGTTTTTTAATGTTTTTATTTATTAAATAATTTTCCTTAAATAAAGAAAATATATATATATATTTTTTTTTTTACTTTACAAATTTGCATAATCTTTTTTAATATTTTTTTTTTTTTCAAACCTATTTGAATTAATATTTTTACAATTCTTTTTTCTAATAACTATATTTTTGTATTTTAATTATATAGTTTTGGCATCAAATATGTATATTTTAAAATGTATTTGTTTTGTTTTATATTAATATATTTAAGTGTATCTGCGTATCTCTTTTGTCTATAATTATTTATATTATAGTTTAGTTTTAATTACAAAATAGTATTTTTAATATTTAAATTATTTATAATTTATTTTTTTAAATAGTTATTTATCCTTTACTGTTCGCATATTTTTTTTTTTTTTTTTTTTTTTTGTAAAATTGTTTTTTTTTTATCGTTTTGCTTTCATGATTTTCTAATTTGATTAAATTCCCTTTTCGTTTCATAATAATTTGATTAATGGACGCACCTAATTAGGAATACCAGCGCAAGCCCTGGCAATTCAACGTGCCCATACCCAGTACGCCATCTTATGTGCCAACGACGCGCGTCTCCTGGGACGACACAAAGATCTATGGGACGAGCGCGAGCAGCGTGAATGCCTTGGCCAATGGGCTGAATGGCTGCCACAGAGCTGCCCTGGGCACTGTGAGTGGGGGCGATGCCTACTACTGCACGGGCAGCAATCACGAGTGCTGCAACGGCAACGATGTGGTGCTCATTAAGGTGGGTGGTTGGGTCTGATACTTGGCAAATGTCAGTTGTAGGCGTAGTCCTGGGCCGTCCTTGAACTTTAAGTGCCGCATGTCAGTGACTAAATTCTCTCTCTCTCTCACACACACTCTCGCTCTCATTGCAGGTGCGTCAGCCACGTGGCAAGAGCCTGGAATCGCTCGAGGATATCCACGACAACAGCACGCGCAGCCATTTGACCTTTAGCCACTACACGACCACGGACTATGGACACTTTGGGCCGCCCACGACAGCGGCAGCAGCAGCAGCAATGGCAGCTGCCGCCACACTGCAACAGCAGCAGCAGCAGCAGCATCATCAGCTGCTGCAACAGCAACAGCAGCAGGCGGCTGCAGCACGTCTGCTCGGCAGCAATGCGGCAGCCATGGCCTGGCGACGTTCCTACGACGATGGCGACATAACACCCACCAACGATGCCACGCGCGAGCTGCTCTACGAGGAGGGTGGCGGCACGCTGCCACGCCAGCAGCGCGGCATACTGCAACGCGCCGTGCTGAATACGATGCCGCCACTGGAGCATCATCACTACATGAATGCGGCGGCGGCGGCCGAGTATGTGACAGCCGGCGGTGCTGATGGTGCAACAGTGAGTGACGAAGAGAGCTCTTGTGGCACTCAAATGATAACGCTTCCTCTTCTTCTTCTTCTCTTGCAGTCCTATTTGAGCGGCAGCCCCTTGACGGGCAAGAAGATTGCGCCGGAGCCGCCGCGGCGTCACTGCAGCATACGCAATTCGCGTCAGTTGAGCACGGATGGCTCGCAGCAGGCGCCAGTTGCCGGAGTGAACCAACAGCAGCAGCAGCAACAGCAACAGCAGCAACAACAACAACAGCAGCAGCAGCAGCACATTTTCTATGGCCACACGGCACAGCACTGGCAGCAGCAGCAGGCGGCCAGCCTGAATGCCCAGCAGCAGCCGATCTATGCCAACTATGCGACCATACAGCAGACAACGGCCGAGATACACTGCGAGAAGTATCATGACAATAAATCGAATTCCAGCATCGATTCGATTGATACGATACCGTTCGCCAATGAGAACACCGGCACCATCAAGCAGCGTCTGCTCAATCGCCAGGAGCTGCAGTCGGGCATCGGCGGTGCAGCGGGCTCGAATGCTGGACATCATGCGGCCGGCACGCATCTGCATTCCTCCAGCTCCAGTTCCAGTTCGTCGTCGACGAACACCATTGCCAATATAGCGCACTCGTTCCACTCGCTGAAATCTTCCAGTTCGCTGCACGATGCCACAATGGCGCGCAGCGACAGCATGAATAGCACGGCAAGCGCTGGCAGCAGCGCGCTGCACTTGCGCTCACCCACCCTAGATATGGCCAGTGGTGCTGGCAGTGCTGGCATCATTGACTCTGCCTCATCACCAGAGCCAACAGCAGCTGTGGCAGCAGGAGTCACTTCCGCCGCTGCTGTTAATGCACCAGCCACTGTCAATGCGGTGCCGCCAAAGGTGTCGGTCAATGTGCTCAACGACATTGGCAACATGTTGGCCAATTTGACAGATGAGCTCGACGCCATGCTCGAGGAGGAGAAGCGAGTGGGTCTCAACATAGACAGTGAGTAGGGCAGAGACGCCGCCATCGCAGCAGCAACACAACAAACAATCCGAACACAGAAAGTTTCCTTAAGAGATGAACACCCGCAACTCGTGTGCCGAGCAACATTCACGTAGTTTAGCTGAATTGTTTGTAAACGTAACTGTAAACGTCAACGTGTAATGTTTTTTAGTTTGCTGTCCCGCGTCCCATATTCAGTTATGTTTTTATATCATTTGTCTAGTTCTTAAATGATGTCTTAGTTATAATTTAATTGCCTAAGTTGAAAGGTTTTGCATAAGTGCATGAAATGTAGTTATATCAATAATTGGTCTATTTATGCTATGGCAGTCTTAGAGCTGAACTAAATTTAGTTAATTATTTGTTAAAGTTTAAACAATTGGAGCAAACACACACACACACACAAGTGTTGCTCTCACGTGTACAAAGCAATAAATCTATATATGTATTTAATCTCAAAAAAAAAAAAAAAGCCAGCTAACTATCAGACATTCCAAACTTGAAAACTTAAAATATAAATAAATAAATATGAATAATTATTGTACATTTGCTTTGGCTGCTAAGCCGCAAGCTGTAGCATAAATAGACCAATTAGTTAATGTCTAAGTTAAATAGTTTTTTATATATATGACGAGGCCAGTTAAAAAAAAAAAATTAATATTGATTTATTTACACAATATTTAGCTGTGTATTAAATGTAACTCGAGAAACTACAACAGAAAAGCTTTTGAAACACGTATACTTTTGTACTTTCCCTATGAATGTTAACAAAAACTAAATAAAACACAAAATTACACAGAAAAAAAAGAACGAGGAATATTAAAAAAAAAAAATAAACACACACACACACAATAAGGAATATCTGAAGATAATGAAAAGTAAGCGCAAATTGCATATATGCAACACTTGCATAGTTAATATATATAGCATAAAATATATATATAAATATATGTATACATTTAACAAATATTTAAACAAAATCATTTATATGGCAAGTATTTAGAGGTTTGATACTAAACAGAAAAAATAATGAAAAAGAAAGAATAACAAAATGAATAAGAAACTGCAAAGCACACACGAGAAACAAACAAAACACAAAGTAATGAAAAACAAAAACTATTTAGCAAACTTTTCTACTTAAGCAAATGTTTAGTTGATACAAAATGGATTTAGTTACAACAACTAGAAATCAAATCAAACAAATATTTCAATCATTTCCAGCTGAACTCTTGAGTTTTATATATATTTTAAATATGTATACAGAACAATACAGAAATCTATATGAATGAATGTATAATTAAGTGTTATTCCATATAAACTATATATTAAATTCATTATATTAAATATAAACAAAAAGAACATTAAAAAAAAAATATATATATATATATATATATATATATATATATTTAAAGATATATATTAGCGTTATATTAAGCGAGCAAAGTACGGGCATCAATGCTAAATAACGTATAGAAATTCCGTGGTATACACTTCTATTGCCTTTCTTTATCATTTACTTAAATAAACAATTTTTTAGAGACGAATTGAATTGTTTTTATTTTGATTTCGATTCGAACCTTTTCAGTTGTAAAGCAATTTGTATTGTTTGCGCCTAAGTTGATTTGTTTTGGTGCGCATATCATCATTAGTAATTGAAATTGAAAATTATATAAAAGAAATATACATAAACGTATACATAAATGCATATACATATATATATTATCAAATGCAAAGGAAATCACACAACATGTAAAGCACATAATGGACAAAAACAAAACGAAAACAATTAAAGAAAATAAAATTTCATAGTAAAAACATATGAAATTATTTTATTGAAGAGTTTGAGGACAAATTCGAAGCGGGCTCAGTTTAAATATTGCGCCGACTTTTACCTCGCTTAGTATTTTTTCATAGTTAACATGAAGTATTTCCACATGCTTGCTCCACACTTCATTATTGCTTCTCATTTAACATTTTCACTCCTCACATAACAGTAACAGTAGCAACCACTAACAATAGTTATGTTGCAACAATAACTATTCATTAAAAAAAAAATGATAATATTTGGTTTGATTTGCTTTTAATGTAAAAGCTTAAAAATATTAAA
Source organism: Drosophila mulleri (assembly GCA_035047565.1). Lineage (NCBI taxonomy): Eukaryota > Metazoa > Arthropoda > Insecta > Diptera > Drosophilidae > Drosophila > Drosophila mulleri. Next base: position 16,537,451 of record JAWNPK010000060.1, on the reverse strand, counting down.
TCACAAAATTATACATTACAGTAAACTATGCAGACTGTTAACATCGTTTTTTATCGATAGCTATCGATAAGCGTAAGCATTTGTATGCTATATCTATTGCTACCTCTTGCGGTCACACTGAGTCTGCTTTTCACTTACACCGCGTTCGGACGCTCCGATAATTTTAAGATAGTCGTAGAATTTATATCAACAAAAATAACAAAAACCAATAATAATAGAAGTGAGTGAGTGTGTGTGCGTACGTGTATACAATTAATTGTATTTGTGAATCTATATAATTGTAATTGTTGTTTAATTTGTTCGCGTCTATACTCTGTACTTCTCTTACCCTCACGCTTTCTTGCATCACACAAACAAATAACGTAGTACAACAAATACCACTATTATTATTATTGTTTTTTATTTGGCTTAAATTATTAAATTCCCAATGTGAAAAATATTTGCATATTTTCGGCAACACACACATAAACACAAAACATACATGCTAAAGCTCATGTCATTATATTGTTTAACTAAATTGTATCACGGGCAGAGCGAAAATAAATAGTAAATACGCTGGCCAATTAATGCAAGTGAAAATGCAAATGTATACTAATTGAAAAAGGCGCAAACAGAGCAAGCAACAGCAACAACAACTACAGGAGCAGCTGGCGACAAAAGTGAAAAGCGATTTCAATTGAGAAACTTGGATTTGGCAGGCAACAAATTTGCTCAGAGCGCAAAATGTCAAATACTGAAGACAGCGAGCTGGACCCGCAAATTCAGGTGAGCCCAGGGCAGAAATTGCACGTGTGTGCGAGTTTGGTGCCAGGCACCGCGACCAGCGCGCAGAAAAACAAAAGAGAAGGAGAAAGAAACATAGAAAAAAAGAAAAACAACAATGCACAGCTGTTGTTGCCTTGACAAGTTTTACTGTTGTTTTTGTTTTACTCTTGTCTTTGTTTGTAAGTTGTTATTGTGACGCTCTCTTTGTTTACTGACGTAGTCTCTCACTCTCCACCTTTCTCCTTTCTGCCACTTACTCAGTGCTTACTATTAATTAGTTTGACAGTTGCTTGAGCCTTCTACAGGAAGGCGGCATTAGTTATTCATTGCACTTTTTGTTGCCAATATACATTAACATTTTCATTTTTCTCCGGTTTATTGCATGCGCATTTTTTACGCTCAACTGCATTTTCTAGTCTCAAACAATAAAAATCAATTTTCATAACGTTTTGCCTGACAATTAAACAATTGTGCGCTTCCTTTAATGAAACTGTTAAATATTCATGGGAAATGGCTGCCAAGAGCATACTTGACAAAGCAACTTCCAGACATCTTCTCTCGGCTGCTTTTTAGTGCCCTTTCAATGTCCTTACTTGTCAAGTGCGTTTTCAGCCTTACTGCCTCTGTCTCTTCCAAGTAATTGCACACTACACTCCGTGCGTAATTCCAAACTCACATTCATACATCTTCAATTGTGGATGCTTGTGTATGTATTTATGAATACATATATACTGTACTTCATACATATACGCTATGTATATATATATATATATGTATAGCTGTGTGTGACCATTCGATATGTTTGACCAAATACAAACTCAATTGCAGCTGTGTGTGTGTGCCCTAGGTGTGGCTTAAGCAGTGCAAGCGAGAACGCAACAGTCGCATAGAAATTCGTGGAATGGTAGCAGCGGCGTGCATAGAAATTAAACACTTAGGGAAATGCCAAAACGCCAACGCAAGCAGATGAAAACAAAAATGTGCAAATTTATGCCCAAAGCAAAATCAAAGTATTTCTTTCTTTTGTATTTATTTGTTTTCAAGTTGCCAGAGACTTGTGCGCAGTTTGCATAAATTAAGCTGAGCTCATGTTATTTGCTATATTTTGTTGTTTCCTTCATGGAATTTGTTGTTATGATGCCAAGATTGAGAATTTGTTATTGTATGTACATATATGTACATACATGTATGTATGTATGTATATGGAATCATATAAAAAAAAGTATATTCATGCTCAGCTTATTCAGTGCAGTACATTTCTATGAATAAAATTTCTCATCAATGCCATTAATTTCTCACCCGGCCGCCATTTGTCTATTATTATACACACACACACATACAAAACAAATATCCCACGCTGCGTAAAAACGTTTACATTGATGTAGAGGCAAATCACATGCCTTTAATTTGATTGAAACGTTCGTCATGTCTGTGTATTTGTATTGTGTGTGTGTATGCGTGAAAGAGAATTCTCTCTATTATGTACAAAATTTAAGATTCTTCTAAACAAAAAACCTGTTTTTATGCACATAGCGAAAATTGCCAAATACGTCTTTAGGCACCTTCAATACAAAATATACGTACACACACATCCATACATACGCATCCATAATATACACACACAGCCAAATGATCATAAATATTTATTCGTGTTTTTAAGGTGCTTTTCTATGCTTTATGCACCACTTCCTCTTATTTTTTGCCACCGGTTTGTTAGGTGCGCTGTGCGCTCGTATGTTTATCAATGAAATTTTTAGCGCGTGCAATTTCGTGGCTCGTTGTCTTATCAAAGATGTCGCCCACACGTCAATAGCGTGAGAAAGAGAGGGGCCGACATGTGCAAAGAGAGAATGAGCAAACAATTGTATAAATAGAGCGCAAGACATTTAGTGACGTCTTACGTACCTGCGGCAGGCGTAAAAAGAAAAAAGCAAATAGACTAACAATGAAAAACAAGTAAGAAAGCTCTAGTCGAGACTGCTCGATTACGAGATACCCTGAACCCTCCGAGCAACAGCCGTTTCAATAATTTTTAGTGTCATTCAGCTTAAACAAACACACACACACACGCAAACATATACATAGACACCCATAGGCACGCACGCATTAACAGGCATGGGCTGCAGTGTGGGCTTACTATGGGAACTTAATTGTTCAATAACTTTTTTTGTGGACGTACGTTCTTCATGAAACTTTCAGAATGTGGTTTTATCATTACTATGCGTATATTTGCCAAAGCTCAAGTCTCTAGTATTTGAAATACGCCTTTTACAGAGATGAGGGTAAGGGGGTGGATATAGGGGTGGGGGGTGAATTATAACAAAAACCGAAATTCTATCACGTGCAGTCGAGTCTACATTTAAAATTTGGAGACTTTAGCTCTAAAGGTGTAGGAGATATAATTTTATAACTGGTTTTCGATAAGGTTTTTGATCGATAAAAAAATAACGGGATGAGTTATCGATTTTTAGTGATAAACTCGATATGCGCGCGCTATATACGAGCATTTTAAAAAAAAGTTGAAGTCTCTAGCTTCTATATCTTCAGAAATCGACGCGTTCATACATACGGACAGACGGACAGACGGACAGACGGACAGACGGACATGGCTAAATCGATTCAGTTTGTCGCCCTGATCAAGAATATATATACTTTGTGGGGTCTGCCACGCCTCCTTCTCCCTGTTACATACTTTTAACAAAACCATTATACCCTGATTTCCCATTTTCAATGGGTTCAGGGTATAAAAAGAAAAAGAAAACAAAATAATAACATAAAAAAAGCTTCTTCTTCTTTATCTTTGGACAGCTGTTTAGGTGTTTATATTTGCGATCAACCGAAATTGTGTCTCAAGTCTGCTTGCCACCTCGGGAAATGCTTAGTCACTTATGTGGGGGAATTTTTTATATATTTTATTTTTCGTAGATCTATCAATCTTTCGTGAGCTCGTGAGCTTTGAATTTAGTTAACACTTATCACTGATGGGCTAATATCTATTTATACCTAAGCGATAAAATATGAAATCAAATTTTTTAAAAATAAAAAATATGATTATTTTCCTATTTATTTATATAAAAAATAACGTCATAGTATGATTATTTCTACATAAGCATATATATGTATGTATATAAAAGCTGCAACGAAATTCGATTATCAACGGTTTTTTATTGAATATTTTCATTATAATTTTCAATATTTGCCGACAGTAGAATTTTTACCTTGTTCCAGTTGATAATTTGATTACGATAGGAAATTTAATCCATGTCTAGCCGAATGTTTGCCTATGACTAATAAAGACACGATACCTGTACGCCTTTTTTTTGTCAGCAAGGTGAGACACGGCGCGATATAGAGAACACGAAAACCTCTAGTGATTCACGTAATGCTCGCCTGACAAATCCATTAATGCGCATACTTATATATAGTATACTAATGATTCAAAAGGAGAGCGCTGTAAAAGTAATTAACGGAAAACTGCTTAATTCACACGTAGATTTAATACATGTAAGCACGATTTAATTAACAATATATGTAGATAAGTTAATTGGCGAAAAAAAAGCAATAACATCTATTGTGTGTAGCCTTAACTTTTTTAATATTAAAAAAAATTGTATTTATTTATTATAAATAAATAAAAAAAACTCCCTTGGCAGCGGTGGGATTCGAACCCACGCCTCCGAGGAGACTGGTGCCTTAAACCAGCGCCTTAGACCGCTCGGCCACGCTACCTTGTGGTTAGCCGCCGTTCAAATACATTTCTCATGTTATGTCGCGTTGTCGCTGTGGGTTAATTATATTTATCAAGCGTACAAAAATATTTCCAGTCTTATTGTTGGCTTTATTTATTTTTAAATCATAGTGATCAAAAGAAAAAGATTTGTATTGCTTGCCACTTGTGCGACAATGAGCGAAGCTCCCACGCAGCGTTGTCGGTATTTTTATCGCTGTCACACCATCAGCGTGCGAGCAGACAGTGCGACAATTGAAACTTGAATAAATGCTTTTTGTCTCGCTTGCACTCGAGTGCAACAATTTATGAATTTCATAAGCTAAGATGATCTAACGGACGTTGTGAGGTATATGAGAAATGGGCTTAGTTATGTATAATCATTGTCTCTGTCATTTTGTAATTTATTATTATATTTAATATATATGTATATGTACATAAATTTAAAATATTTTCAAATGAAATATATATTTTTGCGACTGTATTTTCAATGATGCTTAAATATATGACTTTCGCCTTGTTGCTTGTCATGTTTGTCTGTCTGTGTCTATTGTTTATCTGTCATGCTCATGTATTTTGATAGCATCACAGTGGCGCCTTCATCTCTATCATTTGCCTCTTCTCCAATGATGCACAACAGCAATCTATGGCAAAATTCGCCAACATTTCGCTCGCGGTTACCAAACACAATTTACATTCGCTATTTGTTGTGGGGCTTTTGCCTTAATTAATTCGTGCCGCAAACGAAATGTACAGCAATTTTGTTATGTTGTTTATGGTTTATATAAGTAAAAACTGAAATCTTAATTGTTGGGTTTTATCTGACATGTTCATATAGCATGACGAACATGTTGCCAAATGGCGGAAAAAAAAACAATCAGAAACAATCTTATCAATCTAACAAAGCCATTAACTTGTTTCCGTAACAATTCGAAAGTTCAATTGCTTGAACTTTAAAAAGGGGTGGAAGAATGAGACTGTTATAAACTGCAGTTTCCTAATTGCTTTGGCAATTTGTTTATCTTGTATCTATAAGGTAAAATGTTATCTTTGAATGTGGGCAATAGATAGACTATAAAATATATAGTATTCCGAGTCTTTATCAGCTTAACAATCAATGTCAATCAACCCAAGAAATTTGAAATATCTTAATCTGTTTAATCTATTTAATTGAAATAAAATAATATTTAAAATTTTGTTTTCATTAGATTTTACTGTAGCAGTCAAAGCTTGTTGTGAAATTGCTAGATACGCCCTCATTTGTCAAATGTGAAATGAAAGCAGATTCTACATTTTTAGACATTAATCTCTATAATTTATCTTCTCTTTGATTGCCTCGCACATCTTATTCAAGTACATCAAGAAATTTCTTTTCAAGACCACATATTGAGCAATCTAAAAAGAAACTTTAGGTTTAACAGCATTCCAGAGACTTTGAGAATCATAAGCAAACAAACAGTTTATGCTGCTATCACTCAACTTATCTGTCTTTCTACTCAGAAAAAAGCCAAACTCAAATTCTGTGAAAAAGCCATGAATGTAAATATGTATGTATATACATATGTTTGCTGCTATAGCAACATTTTACCCAATCTCTTTTGTTCAACTATTGAACACAAAGCTCATAATTTATAGACGTCTGACATCTCAGGCTGCCCACGTCAGACACACTTGTATACCCTAGAAAAGGGAAAGGGAGAAGAAAATGGGGAATGTTTTGTATGTAGAGGATACAAAATAAATATTGAATGAAATGTTATTTTGTATAAATAATTGATTTATTGTGGAATATCCCTATAATTATGTATAATTTACATTACTATATATATTTCTGATGAATCATAAGTGTTCCTTACTCATTATGAAACAGTATTATGCCATTACTATTACAGATCTTCAGGGTATATGTTCGTCGGGTGCTGCCAACACTTTTACTTATTAATTATCAGATTTTAGCCATTGGCTTCACATTGTTGACATAACAATTTTTTGCTCTTTGTTGTTTTGGGTTCAAGTTTTAGGCTAATTAAAATTGTTGCGGTCAATTGCGTTTAACGCTGAGTTGCTGCAGCGCCCGGAGACTTTTTTATCTCTCTCTCTCTCTCTCTCTCTCTTTCTTTTTTATGTAACAGCACTTTCTCAGGCAGCAGCGACAACAGCAAAGCCCCGGCAACGGCTAGTACTAGTTTACTACTAGTTTAGTTTTAGCCCTCTCAGCCCACTAGGGTGGAGCTGCGACTTTCTATCTCCCTCAAATTGACTGCGCAAAATACATAAGTGTATGTGTTTTATATATGTGTGCATGTATATTTGTCTCTATATATGTTTAGCATTTTGCTGTTAATGACGCAAAAGCTCTCTATCGAGTTGAATGTCCTTTTTGTGCGCTTACACGTGCCCCACTCCTGCTCCTGCTTCTGGTTCTTCTCCAGCTGTATTACACAAGCCGCTAAAACGGAATCGATGACTACGGTTTCCATTACGGCTCGCATTTCCTTAGCCACTCGCCAATGTTTACGCAGCAATGGGGGTGGTGCTGGCCAGGAAGTCTGCGCCACGGCGGTACGAGGCCACCACAACTAGGTCAGGTCATGCCAGGTCGGGTCGCGTCGGCTGGGGTCGGCTCAGTGCGGACTAAGGAGTAGGCTGTGTCGCGTTGGGCTAGGCAAGTTGCGCGCAGAACAGCAGGCATCACGCCACAAATCGACAGCAGCTGACTCCGTGAGCGTGTACGGCCGAACCGAATTGAGTTGCTGGCGTCATTCGCTCTGCCTAGGCCAGCAGAGCGGTCAAATTAATAAGCTAATGATATGGTCAGTGTTAGACAAAGAGTGGGCATTATTATATATTTTATATATTATATTTTTTGTTACACCAGTTTGATCAGCTTGTCTGGGCTGAGTCAGCGCAGACAGAGGTCTGTGCGGCAGATGCAATAAGCTGCTCTACTCAAACTTTGTACAGTTGTTTTTATGGTAAAAGCACGATATATACATATGTATTTAACACAAATTCAGTGAGGTCTGTCTGAAACATCTTACTTGAAATACTTTAAATATGCAATATTATTGTAATGAATCATTTTAGTAAAATAAGTATATAAGGAATATTATTCTTTTCAGATTTTGATTACACTTAATACTAAGGCTTAAATTTTTATATTTGTTTTCTTTTTATAAAATTTGAATAATATTTATGCCCAGGACTTATAGCTAGTGTTATGGAGGCTCCTATTTGTCTACCAAACATTTCACTCCTTGAGCAGGCAACACGTCATCTTGACTTGCCTTTAAATTTTACTCTTACTTACTTTTATATATACATACATATACATATATTTGTGCATGTGCCAGGTTGCGGTAACCTTTTGCATTTGATATATTTAGTCTATGACTTAGATTTAAGTTTCGACTACATTTCACTTAGCCGACTTTTGACGAATACGTAGAGTAATGTCAGCAAATCGCGTGTTATTCGAACATTAAGCTCCAGGGCTAAGAGCCCTGCTTCATGTGATTTTGACCCCGTTAGTAGTAGAGGGTTTACCAATTTAACATTTGACGTGAGCAACGATTAATCAATAATTTGTTGCTAAGAGTACAACTAAAGCCTTTGTTGAAATTTCGTTGTGTATAAAAGGAGTGTGTTATGTAAATAAAAAGAGAACATACAAAATAAAATTGTGACTCTTTTAAAGAATAATTTTGATTACGGCATTCTTTAATTCTGTTTTGTTATAAAAATAATTCTGTACTCAACAAAAGAAAAACAATAAGTATATTAGATACTCCATTATATTGTATATAAATGTATAGATATTGCGCAAAGATTTATATAATTGCAATGTTGATTCATAATTGTGCAAAACTCAGTAAATTTTCTCTCTCTCGCTCTCTCTCTCTCTATCTCTCCGTTGTTCTCATTTGTGTAGTAAATACACGAATACGTCAAAAAAAAAAAAAACCCAACTTTATAAGTAAAATTCCGTGGCGTCATTCCATAAATTTACCTACAATAAATATTTGTATTGTTTGCTTCTTTTGCTGGTAATCAAATATTGTTGCTTATTCATATCCATAAGCAAGTACACCTGCTGCTGCCTGCCAATGGTTGGTAAATAATTTATCAACTGGCTTGCTGTGGGTTTTTACAATTCAATTGCATTGTCATTTATTGTTTTTATGATGTGCCACAGTCGCATTGACTCCTTTATCCAGTCGCACTCATATTTATTTTAAAGGTCTTTGCCTCTTAAAGGGCCGCTGCACACGACAGCCGCTAGGTGGCGCTATGGTGTTAATGCGCATTTTAATTTTTGCTAACTAGCGTTATATAATAATTTAGCTTTGTGTTTTAGGCTTCGTTGCATGTTGCACATGGAAATTGTTAGGAAATTGTTGTAGACCTGCAAAAGAAATGCGCTGAAAAAGTTTTAATTAACAAGCACGGCGAATGCCAGACGAAGACAGTGCAGAGCTGTACACCGCTTCCTCTGTGGAATCGCCAGATGCCAGTGAATTCCAGGAAAGTTCAACTGTTGAAATTGTTGTGGGGCATGAGAAAACTGGTTTTTAGGTGGTGCCAGCCAAAAGGTAAGCTGGAACCGGTCCAAGCAGCTAGCGCGTCTGTTTTGGCCTTTAAATCAATCAGATCCCGTCTTGCCCTGCGCTGCGTGGCTGCGTTCCACATACACATACATGTACACCTACATATGCACATTTGTATGTATGCATCTTAGCATGCCCCTTTTCGTATATCCGGTATGTGAAGAAATGCCCAACGGCCACGATAATCATCAAACTGGGACAAGCTTAATAAAAGCTGCAACATAAACATACATATACTACGAGACAATTGGATACACACACGCGGTCAAATTCAGTTCAAAAATATCATAATTAAAACCAGTTTATTTTCGTTGTTGTTGTTGTTGTTGCGACCGCAACAAAACCAAAACAAAAACTGTAACCGCATGCAGTTTAGCCATCCATGACAATGAAGCTGCTGGTGCACGCCCGCCGGCCAGACAATACATTTGGGAATTTTTAAATAAATTACCAACCAGCAGTAGTTCCTCGATACCACAGCAAGCAAGCAAGAGAGCAACCAACAACAGTAATAAAATACTTTAACGATACAACAAAGCATGTCCAATTGAGCATATTTCCCATCTCACTTATGCGATTTAATTTTGCGCCACCTCTGCATGCACACATTCGTCTCAGGTGTATGGTATTGGCGCAGATGACAGGGTGATACTTAATATTAATTAATTTACATTTATTATATTTGCTTTTTGAATAACGATATTCAAAGCACATAAATGCCATGGGAAGTATTCAGTATAGATATTTACATGCAATTAAGCTATGGTATTGTTTACGTTTACATTATTCCGCTCTGTTAGGCTAACATTTATGTTGTTAACAGCATGCTGTTAATTCTTATTTGAAGTAATCTACTGGCTGCTGCTTCTGGCAATGTTACTTTGGTGGTGTGCGCTAGGTTGCGGCTCGCGAGTTCAGCGTTTGTGGTCGTGGGTTCGAGTCCGCTCTCAGACAACTGAGAATTTTTATTCATAATAAGAGGAGTATTTATGATGATATGCCCCTAGGTTTGCTTTGGAATTCGCTGCTCAAAAAGCAATTTCATGTTCACATGGGGCAATAGCAACACGTTTTGTTCACTCCACGGAGGGTACGCGTTTACTTCATTGTTTAGCGGAGCTCTCCACTAAATCTATAAACGACATTACTTTTTTTTTTGCTTAATTTAATTTATATATTATATAATTTATTAAATATATGTATTTTTTGTAAAGTATGTATAATAATTATACTCATTCATTTTAGTTATAGTTAAATTCAAAGTTTTTATACCAATATATATCAATATTCTTTGATAATCTCTTTCCCGAATTATTGTTCAGTTTAATACAATTGGAATTTAACATTTTTATAATTTTTTATTTTTTTAAAGATTGACTTTTTCGTATATACACATTACTTATAAACTACACTTAATAAGAGTTCTTGTTTACAAATAAATTTTAGGATGAAAATGCATTGACAACGAAATACAACAAAATAGCAGAGTAAAATTGAAATGTGACTATTGTTCGGCAGCACCATTAGTATTGCGCTTTTGTCTTCGTGGGGACTCTCGGGCTTCTATATATTCTAAGTACAGTGCTGCATAATGCAACATAGCTCCTGCTCGGTTTAAACGAACTCGTAGCCAATTCCAAACTGGAAACCATTCACGGCCTTGTCAGTGGCCTGCTTTTGCAACGGTACACAGTAGTTCAGCTCGATGCGAGCGCGGTCCGCCAACTTGACTGCCAGTCCAATACCATATGCGCTGCGCATGTTGTCTAAAAAAAGAAAAAATTTAAATCAATTGCAAATATTCACTATCAGATAAGTTGTCTACTTACCCATTGAGAAGGAATTGCTGTTGCCCATGTTGTAAAAGAAATGCATGCGAAAATGACTAGCCAGGCCCTTGAAGACGCCTGCAAATGGCAGCGGCGTCCACAGATGTGCGCCCGTGCACCAGAAGGTCTGCGCCCCAATGGGCGTGCCATCGATAACGGGTCCAGCGCCGCCGTATTTGAAGCCACGCAATGTCAGCGGACCGCCGCAATAGAATAGATTGCTAATGGGCAGCACTGTTGTCTTTTTCGTCTCCCTCATGACGCCGACCCGTCCAGAGAACTGGGCCACCAATCCCGCAAATAACGGAACATTTACCTCCCCGTGCGCCGTGCTGCTCGTGTACGCAACGTTGCCACCCAGGCCGCAATACTCGTTCACAGACTTCAGCAGAAGGCCACGCGTGGGGAAGACGCTGGCATCCCGATTGTCAAAGATGAGCGAATAGCGCACCAGGGATGCCAATTTGGGTCCACAATGATCACGTATTGCGAACGGCACCGATTTGTTCAACAAGCTCAGGTTCCTGATCGAGTTCTCATACTGCAGCGAGTGGGTGAGCTGATGGTAAAATAGAGAAACATGCAATTTTTATATGAGATATATGGAATGGAATGCTCTTCTGTTAAATGATAATACTATAACAGCTTATATATTAGTGGGAAATGTTAGTCTCTTAACAGCTTGTGTAATTCTGTTCTGTTAAAGCGTATTATAGAAGCTTGTATATAAAGGGAAATTCTCTTCTGTTAACTTTTAAACTGGGCATCTTGTATTGGATCTCTCTGTTAACTTACATCAACGCCCAGCATTGTGTGTACGCTGAAGTCTAGTAGGTAGCCCAAATTAGTTGTCTGGAACGAGCTGATGTCGTACCGATCTGTTTGCCTGAATACGCTGAAGGATGTTCTATTTGGGTAGAAAATCGAAATGAATTTAAGTCAATCAGTTTAGCAATTAGCAGGACTTACTCGGGTCGATTCTCGCGAAAACGCGTGTGAAAGAAGGGTTTCCAGAACTTCAGCTGCAGATCGTTTGCTCTGGTGCTGCTGTAGCTGCCCTGCAGTGATATACTCTCGCCGCGTCCCAGTATATTCGGTATGGTCAGCTCGGTGCGCAGCGAGCCCTCGTTTTGGCCAATTTCAGTGCCCGCCGAGCCCATGATGCGTGTGAACTCCTTGCCCTTCAGCGTCACCTCGTAGCCCTGTGGTGTGGCATCCGCACCTCTGCTAATATCTATGTGCACGCTCACATCCTTAAAGATGCCCAGCTCGTGCAGGTACGATTTGGCTGCCATCGCCTCCAGCATCATCTCCTGAAAGTTGTTCGCCTTAAATAGGCCCTCGGCTGCTCGCATCACATAGTCATCGTGGGTGCGCTGCAATCCGCTCACATTCACCTTATCCACACGGGCTGATATTTTGGTCAGGTCGTATTTACTGTTCGGATCCTTCGGCGTCGACATTTTGTGTTAGTGGGTTAATTCGTGGGGCAGATGTTGATGTGGGTGTTAACTGACTGGCAACAACTGCAAGTGGAAGATGGATAGATTTACATGAGTATAAGTGTTCTACATAAAGAAAACATTGCTTGTTAATATGAATTGTTGTGTGACATATAAATAACATAATTTAAAAGTTTGGCATTGTTTGTATCTTGATTTTGAGTAAATTAATTTATGCTTGAATTTATAATAATAATAATAAAACAGATATAATAAAACAAATATAATAATAATATATGTACGTGACATAATTTACTTAACATACATTTTTAAAAATTAATATTAACTATTTAATAAAAATAAAACATAGTTTAAATAGTAATCAATTCCTTCTTTTTAGTCATACTGAATCGTTGTATTCTGCTCTGCTTAAAGATACCATAATTTACGTGACATAATTTACATAACATACTTTTTCATACATTTATATATAAGTTATCAAAAATTAAGTCATTCTGTTTTACTTTATGTGTATGTATATTATAACTATAATAAATGTATGAACATATCATAATTGCTATATAGAACCAATACATTAAAAGGAACATTACTTTCGTCTTTATAAATTTAAAAAAATAATAAAAATTTAGTTATATTGAATATAGAAAAAATGATCAAGTAATATTCATTTATTAACATGAAACCATTTTCTCCTCTTTGCTTACAGATTGAACTAGAGAATCTCAATAGCGCTACGGATGAGATTAATAAGCTCGAAATCGAATTGGAGGTGATAATCGAAAGCAACCATCAATTTCCACAATATTCAATATTTACATTAATCATTAACAGGAGGCGAACTCAACGTTTCGCATACTGCTGAATGAGTCGACGCGCCGCTTGAAGCTCTCCTCCAAGAAGCTAGGCAACTGCATTGAGAAGGCGCGTCCCTACTATGAAGCGCTGGAGAAGTTGCGCGAGGCGCAAATCGAATGCCAGCAGGCGGCGGTCAAATTCCAGCGAGCAAATGGTGAGTATGACAATTGCATTGCTGGAATGCGTGCTACAGCAATATCTCTTTACAGAAATCCACGCCGCAGCCAAGGAGACGGTGGCATTGGCCGAGCAGCGCTTCATGTCCAACTCTCACGAGTGGCAGTTCGACAATGCCTGGCAGGAGATGCTGAATCATGCCACACAGAAGGTGATGGACGCGGAGAAGCAGAAGGCCGACTGCCATGCCGAGCATCAGCGACGCACACGGCTCTTTCACTGTGCCGAACAGAAGCTGCAGCAGCTCGAGGATCGGTTCAGGCGCAGCATCAACAAGTCGCGTCCGTACTTTGAGGAGAAGCAGGTGTGCCAGGATCAACTGCAGACGCAGAAGAATCGCATCCAGGAGCTGCAGCAGCAAGTGAGCAACGCCAAGGCGACCTACTCGACGGCCTTGCGCAATTTGGAGCGCATCAGCGAGGATATACACAGGCAGCGCGGCGATTATCCAACAATGAGTGGCTCTCCGCCGCCCCCCGGACCACGTGAGCCGGGTGTGGGCGCTGAATTGAACACACCCACCTCCAGTACGCTGCCATCGCTGCCCGACTTCCAGCTGGAGCTGGAGAAATGCGACTTTCCATCGATAGCGGGCAGCCAAATGTCGCTGGGCGGCGGCACAGCTGCCACTGCGTCGGCCGTGGAGACAGAGGACGAGGCCGAGGAAGACAATGTGTGCGACTATGATGAGAGCGGGTTGGGCAACGAGCTGCGCGGCATGGTCGATGAGCGCCAGTTGGAGGCGTTACGCCAAAAGGTCAAAATACTCGCAGTGCGACCCATCGAGGGCGGCGACGGCCAGCAGCAGAACGATGTGTGGGAGCACGAGCTGAAGGCCACGGTGGACAAGCTCGATCATCTGATGATGCTCAAGGAGGCAGCAAAGCAGCAGCAAAATGTGCGAGCCAAGTCCACAGAGCTTCGCCCAGACTCACTGGGCGCCGAGGCACTGAAGCGCCACACCGATGTGGACGACGTGGATGCCAGGGATGTGGTCATCAAGATCCGCACCAGCAACGTGCCCACAGTATCGATTACCCACAGCCTGCCCGTCACGCCGCAGCACCAGCCCGGCAGCAATGCGAGCTCGATCAAGAAGCTGCAACAGCAGCTGGCGCCACTGCCATCCGTGAATGTGTCCATGCGGGAGCTGCCGTTGCTGGCGCGGCTCTCGAATGAGCTGTTGGATCGCAGCAGCGCTGCCATGGGCAGTGTGCGCAGACAACTTCGACGTCGCTCACTCGAATAGCAGCAGCAGCAATTGAAACTGAGGCAGCACCAGCAGCAGCAGCAGCAGCAGCGACAGCGGCAGCGGCAGCGAGACTTTGAATCAAATTAAAAGTTTGTTTATATTAAATGAATTGTGAAATGTGAAAATATGGAATGATAATGAATGAAACGCATTTAGTTCACACACACTGAGAATATTGAGTACACATGCATGCTTAAACATTTAGCATAAATATTACATCTATTTTCGTATATAATATCATAAATGTTTATTGAACGTTGAGTGTCCTGCGTTATGATTGTCTCTCAACTTGTTAATGTATATCAAATAATTACTTTATGTCCACTTTTTATGTGATTGCAGAACGAAAACTGTAATTTTTGTGCTAATTTCTAAAAAAAAAAAATATAAGAACAGGCACTAAAAAATAAGCAACTTTAAGTTTAAGTTTAACGAATGAAAAAAAAAAAAAAAGAAACAAATAAAAAAGGAAAAAAAAATCAGAAACAACAAAAATAAATAACGCAACCTACTAATTAAAGAGCAAATGATAAAAAATGGGCACATGCACTAAATAGTTTAGCCTAAAATAACATAAAATGGAATGAAAAGTTAAAATAAGAAATGAGAGAAACGCAAAAGAAACGAATTCAATTAGCCGGTTAAATAATGTAAGGCAAGATTCTCAAATAGAAAATATTATGAAGAATAGTAAGCGCTAATTGTATGTCAATGATAAGGCAAACAAGTATTTCCGCATACTTAAGAATACAAATTTCAATTTATGAAACAAATAAAAATGTACATTTTAAATTAAACGCTAAAATTGTCTTTTCTTAACAACTGCAAATTGCAAAGACTTTTAAACAGTTGTCATAAGCTTGATTCTTTTCCCTCCAAAACGAATAAACGTTGGAAACTTTGAAAGTTTAAAATTAACCGCTATATTGTATTTTCTTATGAGTTTTCAGTCAAAAGTAGCTGGAAAATAGAAAAAACAAACTTTCTAGCTAGTGTACAAGTTGGCTTTTTCCCTCCATAATATAAAATGTCATGTAACAACATACATACATACATACAAACATATATCCTAACTCCACACACACACACTCAAGCGTAATTCCACAAAAGAAATCCTTTTTTTCAAACTTTTGCTTTTGTTTTCACTCAAAAGCACTTTGTGTTATTAATTAAAAACTTTGCTTAACACATATTAAATTGGCCCCAGTTTCAAGATTCTTTCTACCAGTCGAACTATTAAACAATTGCAGTTCTGGGCGCCCATAAACTAATATTAAGTATGATGTCATTTGCTGCCTGCAGTTTGGCACACAAATCTATAAATGCAAAACAAACTTGGACGCAAAAATGGCCCAAAAATTATGTAAGTCCATGGCATTGTGTCTTACCTATTTTCCTGCCACTACGTTTGTTGGCCACACGCGACACTCGAATTTGGTGAATTTCGTTACGAATATTGTATAAAATATAAACAAACTGAACGGCGTTATTTTCAGCTTAATTTTTAACCAATTCCTTGGGACTTGAACGGCACGCGTGCGGCACCAAATAATAATCAACTAGAGATGAGAGTTTCGTGTGACAGACGTGCGTAAGTATTTGGTTAACTATCGGAAGGTAACAAGTTGCAGCAAACCCCACGCAACAATATAAAATAAAAATAAACTTTCAAATTTATGTTTTTACAAAGCAATTAATGATTTGTAATTTGTATTTGAAAGAGGAAATTTCCATATGCAATTTCATATTTTAATAGGTTTGTAAGAATTAAAACGAAATAATGTGACATTGCTCATCTCTAATTTAAGCAACTACAGACAGACAAGCCTGTCTACGACTTCGTGTGAATGGCAGTCAATCTGATTTGCAAATCAATTGTTTTTAACAGCTGTTTAAATCTCTGTTTCCCTCCAAAGTGTTTAGCAAACATAATGAATTCAAAAATCATAAACGTATTAAACTAAGTAGGCATGCACGGGCACTTAAAGATATATTAAATTTCTTATTTCTTAGAATTATTGACTTTCGTGCACTTGATGCCATTCGATTGCAATTTTCGCATTATATCCAAAGCCAGTTGCTTTTTTGGATCCACGTCCAGGCTAGGGCTTTCAATGATGTTTTCTCGCGTATTGCGACGCTTGACCTCCACGCCGCACGCACGCAGCTTGTTCAGTATTTGCTGTGTGTCGCCCCCTTTGGGCGGACTCGTTGCTTGTGTGGTGATCTGGGATGGATTTACATCTGCTGTTGGACAACTAGGTGGTAGTGGTGCTGCTCCTGCTGCTGTTGCTGCTGCTATTGTCTTGGCATTGGCCGCTTCAGCAGCTCGGATGGCATCCATACGCCTCAAGTCCTCAACCATATTTTCCACAGCATATATTTCGTTTTTGATATTAGCTGTCATTGGGGGCATTTGTAAGCAGCCTCTCGATTTGTGTTGCTGCTGATTTGTGAGAATCGTGCGTGGAGCCTTCGGCGTGGAATGTCGCATTCGCTTGGCGGGTGATTCGGGCGACTCTGAGTGCGAGTGCTTCGCCTTTTCGAGATCTACGACTGAATGACGTGTGCGACTTTTGGCTACATTTTCTTTGGCATTAGTGGGCGATTGATGCGCCTTGTTGTTGTTGGGCAGTGGTCGACTCCCCTCGGTATACCAACGCGGATCTTCGAGCTCGGCTTC
Source organism: Drosophila mulleri (assembly GCA_035047565.1). Lineage (NCBI taxonomy): Eukaryota > Metazoa > Arthropoda > Insecta > Diptera > Drosophilidae > Drosophila > Drosophila mulleri. The sequence continues at coordinate 16,520,093 of JAWNPK010000060.1, read as the reverse complement.
CCAGTCAATGTTACAATTGACACTGTTCACATGACGCACTGCGCTCGGCTCATAAATGAACAGCTGCAAGAAATATTTCCTTTATTAGATTTAGTACAAAAACACTGTGGACACGCCTACCTCTTGCTTGCCATTGATCAATCTTGTCTCTCGTTTCTCTTCCTCGTAGTGCAGTTGGTCAATGGATGAGACTATGTGCTTGATGCCAATGCACTTGCCGAGATGCGCCTGGAAGGTGTCCATGCACAGATAATGACGCTGACAGGATCGGCATATCAATATGAGACGCTTCTGCTGATCATAGAATATTTCTCCGAATCGCACTAGGCGCAGCGATTTCAATTTTCGATTCCCGTTCATTTGTTTTCAATTATATAGATAAAAACTTATATATACTCTGATATACTTTCTTTTTTTTTTGTTTTGGCAATTATCTTTTGCTACTTTGGTTTAAGCTCTCCTTTCTCTTTAAATACTGCTCACGTTTTTCAAATCTCGGTGGCTTTTATTAATGTTTAAAAATTTTGTTATTTTCTGTCTCTATCCAATTTTCAGTGAGATTAATTGTCAGATTAGTTTTTAATGCAGCTTTATAGGTATTTTGAAATACATTGTTACCAACATATTCAAATTCAAGTTTTAATGCATGTTAGCTGCTATTAACTTATCTTGGTGTATGTTTATTTTAATTTTATTTTCCAAGTTTGTGAATTTGTACGTTCTGTTCGTAGTTAATTGGTGGTGGCAGACTGATAAACGGATATCGAGATGCAGTTCGATATGCTTGCGATATATAGTGGCCGTGCGTGAATAATAATTAAAGCGCTCACGCTCAGTGTTGGTAAGCATTGCCTAGAGGCTTTGGCGCGCATTTGAATTTGAGGTTAGAGCACTTCCAATGCATTTTCAATTGTCAACTTATGTTCATTGGTTTGTTTTGCGAGCTTTCAACTTTTGTTAATTTAATTGGATTTTATGCATTTGCTATGATTTTGCATTGCTGTGTTTCTTTTACCTTAAATGGCAGTTGGCTTTTGTTGGCATTGATTAACGCCCATGCAATTGAAATTAAATCGCTTGCAAATGATTCGTACGGTTGATAGTTTTACGAAAAAAATACTCGGCAGCAAATGCCGCACCATTTGTTTGCCATTTTTTTCACTCAGCTCTTGTCATATTACATACATACATATGTACACGGTCTGATTTTGATTCCCTGACTCCGACACTGTAGACGCAGAAATAAAAAAGAACGAATCCCTTTTAATGTTTTGCGTGTCGCGGCACTTGTGCAATGTACAGCCCCCTTTTTTTCCTATTTTCCAGCCATTCGTATGGGTCGTAAAAAGCGGTGCACATGTTTCGGATCACGTGAACACACACATGCACAAACTGGAGAAAAACTTCGACCCATAATCACCTGGAAATCAAGCTTTAAAACTTGTGCCTCGTGTCCACTTCATGTTGACATTCATGCTTAAAAACTGTTGCAACAACAGAAGCTAATATGCATGTTTTAGTGAGTTACACTAAGAAAACGACGATGGACGCCGCACGCACAGATGTAACGAGGCCGAAAGTAGGTAACACTTTTTGCCAGCTGCAATTGGATTTCTCTAGCATGAAGTTGCCGATGCAGTAGCATGCAATTAAGCAAGGATAGTCAGGCGCTGCTGGACCTGGCAACGGGCAACGGGCAACGGGCAACTGCACCTACACTCCACTACCCATTCCCATTGCCATTCGTATGCCCCAGGCCCCATCGGTTGCCATTGCCGTTGTCGTTGCATGCTGACCATGCAAATTACGTTGCCCACGGACGCACACGGCCACAGCCGCACACGCACATTCACACATACATACATGCGAGTGCATGGATACGCAGCCCTGTCACCGTTTGGTCGTGCGCTTGACTGATGCAGTGAGACAGGCAGGCAGCCAGGCAAAGAGTGAGCGGCTGATGGCCAGAAGCTAGTCCGTACCGAGTGCATGTACGGCCAAAGTTAAGTTAAATGGACTTGCGGTGCACTCAAGCAGCCAACATGCACACACACACACACACACACACACACACAGACATACACGCACACGTACATGACTTTAAGCGAATGCGTGCATGTGCGTGTGCGTCTGTGTCTGTGTCTGTGTCTGTGAGGTGACTGGTCTAGTCCATGTCAAGGTAGCAGCTCGACTAGTAGATTAAATTAAACGGAGCAACATTGCAGCTGCAGCCCAAGGTGGAGCAACTGCACCCAAGCAACAACATTAAACGTGTTTACACCATGTCCGACCAGTTGATATGCCAACTGCTTTGAAATACACACACGAACACACACACACACACACACACACACACAGACACGCAAGGACAGTCTGTTGGTGCACTGGACAATAAACACTTGGAATGCCACAGCGTCGTTGTCAACTATTGCCACCTTTCCTATTGTTGCCGCTTTTTGTTTACAGTTTTTTCGAGAGGCGCGTGTGGAAAAAAATCACTGCATACTTTCAGGTGCAGCTGCTGTCATAATACAAAACAACGAATGGAGCGGCAGGCGGAGGAAGTGGAGCGTGGGCGGAGTGGGGGGTGTTGCTCGCGAGCTGCTGTTTGTGCGCACTGTGCGCGCCCTGACTTTGAATTAGCCTTTGGCTTGCTGAGCTACACGTTGCCCCCCCCCCCCCCCCCACACACACACACACACGCACACAGATGCCTAGGTATACTACATTCATGTCAAAGTGCTGCATGGCTCTGCAGCTTTGTCACAAATTCTCTGTGTGCTCACGTGTGTGCGTGTGTGTGTGTGTGTGTGTGCCGTGGGGTCCAGCCAGTTTGGTTAGTTGACTTTTTAAAAACCATAGCACACACTTGTACTGTCATTTGGCTGAGCATCTTGCCACTGAGCTGCAAAATATTGTTGCCCACTTGAAGGTAAGCACTGCGCACATCCACCTCTATTTAAGAGTGTTGAGCAACTTTTGAAACTGGCGCACACGTTATTGATATATCACACATTGAGCGCATTATTATGGGCGAGAAATGGTTAAATATATTAAAAAATATTCCTCTATTTATTATTATTTATAATAATTGGCTAAAGTGTGCGTATTTGGCAGAAGCAGTCGGCGCCGACCTTTTCGAGCAGGAAGATGAACTAGATCTATCATCTCTGTTTCCTTCCTTCCGTCCGTTCGTCTGTCTGTCAGTTATGTGGTGTGTCGATCATAGAGCTACTGTCATAAAATTCAACTCAGATCCCAAGAAACCCAAATCCTCTAAATTAAAGCTCACTTTTTTTTTTTTAGCAATTTTATTTTGTTGTCCCTTTTTTGATAGTCATATACAATTCTCCATCAAAAGAGTGCGGTACTAGGGCTCCACAACGCAGTATTCGGGATCAATGCCAGCTTTTTAATAATAAACAAATGCAGTTATTATTGATTTATAGTTTGCTAACGTAACCAATTGCTACTCACGGGCATGACACGGGTCCGATTCACTTGAGACCAGCACGAGCAGAGCCAACAACTTGGCGAATAGAAGTAGATGCCTCATTTTCAAAAATCAATATGTCAAACCACTGCGAGTGCCTCATCTTAAATATACCAGAAAATTCGTTACAGTTATAAGCATATTAAAGCAATTTGTGCTGCCTGTTAGCGACAGGTGTTAAGAGATTTGAACTTGAATGTTAATGTCAAGGTCACCTTCTTATTATTGCTGCTGTTAATTTAACAAAAATCTTATCAAGATTTGCATTTTCATAAGCTGGGCTTGAGGTCCTTGACTCTGGATCGTCTTGGCTGCCTTTTTATACAGCTCAATGGGCAGAAGCATATGTAGATTTTAGCCAAGATTTATGCTGCTAATAGCCCTGACATTTTGGCCAACTTAGACCTGAACCGATTTCGCGAATCGCTACTTATGTGATTGCAAAAGCAATTCAAAAACTGGTCAATGCTATAACCTTGGCTAACAACTTCAGTTTAGACTGAAATTGTTGGCACTACAAAAAAAAAAGAGAGAAGCTATTCAGATACTGTTTAAACAGTTTACTATTTGCTTGCTTTAGTCCTCGTTTTGTTTACAGTTTTTAAGAAACGTTTTGCCAGTTGCTGCTTGCACTTCGCAAAAGGAAAGCAAAACGACAACAACAACAACTACAAAAGAAAAAGAAAATGAAGCGAAAAAACAGCAAATGGCCCTTAGGCTGGCCGGCTTTCTATTGACCATACGAATCAAAGTTAACGGAAAACATTGCATTGCATTTTCCTGCTCCACCTGAGTTGGCAATGTCGTTTTAGCCATACGAATCAATGTCTTAATATTACGCTCATTTATTGACCAAGCGCAAACAGAGCAGCAGCAGCAGCAGCAAAAGTCAAGTAAAATTGCTAAAAACGCTGCAACGTTCCATGTATGTGTGTGTGTAGGTGTATGTGTGAGTGTAAAGAAGACTGTAGAAAAATAGAGAAATGCAGCTGCGCTCACTTCCTGGATGACTGCTGGCTATGGCTATGGCTATAGCAATGGCTTTTTGACTCTGCCATCGACATCGACATTGACTCCAGCTCCGGCTGGGGCACCGGCTTTGGCAAGGCATAACAATTGCAGGAGATCGTCAATTTCCTGGCTGCCTGCAGGTAGCCAAGTTGATTACAAAGCAGTAAAATCAATAGGAAATGCAGTTAAATATTTTGCCAGCCGAAATAATTGCAGAGAACGAAACGAAACGAAACGAAACGAAATGAACGCAAAGCTAAATCAAATATGAAATGTTCACTTGCGAGAGAGAGTGAGAGTGAGAGAGAGAGAGAGAAGAGGAGAGAGTTAGACTGAGTAAAAATACATTTTATTGCCGCCTTCTGCTGCTGCTGCTGCTGCTGCTGCCGTTGTTAGCTGAAATTATTTAATTAAAAGCTGAGAAACTGAAGCTGCAAACTGAAACTGAAACTAAAGCCGTTGCGTCTGCTAGAATTTGCAGTTGGCCAAAAAGCAAAGACAGAGCGCCAAAACTTATGGCCCGGTGTGAAAAGTTTTGCAGGCCAAGCCCGAGCCCGGCTCAACACGGCCCGGAAAGAAAACAGGTGAAAAACTTGCCTCACTCGTCTCGGCTGCCAGCTCAATGTTGGCAGCATTCAACTTGTTAAACAATTTTCGTATATACGAGTATTTTCGACAAGTTTGCGCTGTATGCTGTGAAAAATCTTTAAGATATGCCAAAAGAAGCCCAAAACGTAAGCTTTAGCAGCAGCAGCAGCAGGAGCAGGAGCAGGAGCAGGAGTAGCAGCAGCTGCAATGGCGGCAGCTGCAGCAGTCAGCTTCAAGCTGCAACTACAACGAGCTACAAGATACAGATACAGCTGCAGCTACTTTATGCGTCTGGTTGAAAAGTTGGGGCAGCAGCAGGAGTAGTGGGCAGGAGCAGGGGCACTTCTTATAGATGGCTGTCTGCCTGAGCGTCCCTGTCTGTCTGTCTGGCTGGCTGGCAACTTTGCTAGACAATTTTTCTGCTACTTTGCATGTCAGTGCAAATAGTCGAAAAGTTACAGCGGGTAAGTTTTGCCAGCTTGAGCAGAGCCTCGTGTTGTCTTCGACATTTTGCAATTGAATTTCAGACACACACACGCAGACACCCCAGGCACATGTGAGATGCCCAAGATGCCCTGTTACCTATACCTTTGCAGCTATCTACATATATCGAAGGCCAGCAAAAAGAAACAAAATAAATAGAAACGGAAATGGAAATGGAAAAAAGACGGTGTCAACACATACGGCCAGCTGCCCATTCAGATAACATTTGAGGCAATGCCATGGCATAAAGTGTGCGCTTAAAGTGTTGCCTATTGCCTACTGGCTATTGGCTATTGGCTATTGCCATATCAATGCCAGCAGTCAGGTGAATGCAACAGCAACATTAAATGGACAGCATAAAAATGGGCTATAATAAATTGACAGCTTAAAGCTAGGCGAAAGCAAACTGCAGCCGTTGAGCGGAGCGTAAATGTAAATTATACGCGTATATGGGTCAGCCAGGCGCCCATATAATCAATATAAATATGCAAGCACATATATCTGTGTATGTATAGAGTATATATATATGTATGTATATAGAGTGTTGCATTGTTAAGCACAAATGAACTGGAATGCTGTTTGAGCAACGAAACTCTTGACTAAGCCAGATGAATGCAATTTGGCCAAAAGAACTTCACTCCACACTTCACTCAACTGACTGAAAATTCTTTGTGGAAATACTTGCGTGCGGCAGTGTGAGCCCCACAGATTACTGGCAGATAATTTACCAGAAAAGCTGACAGCAATAAGCAAGCCGCAGCGTCAACACAGACAATGGCAAATAGACGCCATCCAAATGGTAATCACACCAATAACCGTTTGGCCCCTTGCTCAAAAGCAGGCTCCGGCAAATATTTAACCCGCAAGTGCGTCCAGTCCAGTGCATTCCATCGCATCGCATCGCATCGCTCTAACCCATTCAATTCCAATATAAACATAAACATTGTGGGGGTCCAACATTTGGCAAACACATTCGCATTTCCCATTTGCAGTTCAGCTGCAGCTTAAAGTGCAAACCGCGGCGTTGGTTTACAGTTTTACCTCGCAATTAAATTTCTCTATGGCCAGGCAAATACCAATACACACGCACATGCACACACGCACTCTGCGTGTTGGCATTCAAATTGGCGCTAAACAAAAATTAAATTGCAACGGCCACAAATGAAAATCGGAAAATTATCAGCTGCCAAGCAACCGGCAAATGATTTTCAACCTATTTGCCATCGAGACTCGGCGTATGCGATTCCCGTGCTCATTGAAAATCAGTGCCGGATCGAACAAAATAAAACTACAACAAAATATATACATACATATGTATATATATATATATAGCAGCTGGCTGTATAGGAAACATCATGCGTCCGGTAAATTTGTCGATGTTCGGGTTTCTTTGCTTCCGCTGTCTCTATTTTATTTCAGTTCATTTTTTATAGTACGTTCGCAGCGTTTGTGTAAATAAACGTTGCCCAAAAAAGTCGACAGATTGTTAAAACTATCGCATAAAATCATTTTCAGTTGGACTCGCAAATATACAACAAAATTGTTTTTGACGCTATTTGATGCCAAATTCAACTATCCGTTGCTGCGTTGCTTTTACAATCGGCTTTTCTCCATAAACTTGAGCATATAAATATGATATCCGTGCAGTTCAGCTGAAATTATATATAGAGCGTGTTTCATTTGGGAAATAGGAAAACGCTTCGGCATGGGTAGCAACGATAATTCAGGGTCTGATGCCTTTTTTCAGGATCTATCAAGAATGTATGACAGCTTTGTCCAGAATTTATCCAAAATGTATGACACTTGCGTCAAGAACTTATCAGAAGCTAATCAAAAACTGAATGAGCATGTCTCGAACATTTATCAGGACTTTATGAAGAATCAATCCAAATTTACTTCAGACTTTTTCAAGGACAAATCAAACGATGATTAACAATTCAGCCGAAATTGATGAGTAATGTATTTGGACTTTATAAGGAATTGTTACAGAAATAATCAAGAATATGTCAAAACTTAGCGAAGAATTTATCACGGGCACAAACTATTTAGAATTTATTTAAAATTGATCTGGTATTTATCAAGAATTTATTGAAAATTCATCAAGATTTTAATGAGATGCAATCAAGAATCTGTCGACAATTTATGAAGATTTTATTGGAAATTATTCAAGAATGTATTACGAGTTTATCTTAAATTTATGAGAAATCAATCAAGTATTTCTCAATACTATCAATAATTCATTAATTATTTATTCGAAATTTATCATGAACTAATTAAAAGCGCCAGAATTACCAAGAAGTTTTTTATACTTTATTTATAATAAACTGAATCTAGTTTAGTATCGATATAAAAACCTAGGCTAATTGGCTTCATAATCTTCTTTTCCTATCTGAATTATTAGCATTTATTAAGTATTTTATTTTATTAGTATTTTATTCAGCATTATAGTAAAAACTTAAATTGCCACATCAAACAGATTTTTAAATAGTTTAAATAATAAATTCGCAACTTTTTTAAAAATACGTAGTAGTGGAATGTGGCTCACATTTAAAATATATTTTCAAGTCTGTTTACCCACTTTCCGTTACTTATCAAGCAACTATACTCCAATCAGCCTATAAGCTCCGCTGTAAATGCAGGCAAGTCTTTTTTTACAGCAACAAATAATCAGCAATTTCTATTTTGAATGGAGAAGGCTTGCGGAGCACTTGGCAGGAAACGATGTAATTGGCCATTAGAAGTTGTATACCCTTTGCGGGATTAAAGAGTCTAGGGTACACAGAAGCACAAATGACTGGAGAGTGGGAATGCGAAAAGGTGTGCAGCCACGTAGCACAAATATTTGTGAACACGTGTCCAATGAGCAAAAGTGACGAGCCAAAATGTTGACGGGGCAGTCGGAGGGGCGTGGCAGCAGGCTGCTCTATGTAACTGCAGCAGTGGCGCTTTTTCTCTTCTGCTTTTTTTTTAGTTTTTCTTTTTATTTTTTTTTGAAATAAATGAAAAGTAAATAGCAAAGCGGCCAGCTCAGCTGCAGCTTCCTGTGGCGGCAGCTGCCCGTCCGCCTGTCCGGCCGCCCGCTCGCTGACCCCGCTTGCTGTCAGCAGAAATATGAAATAAATTTTTAAGCACAACTCGAAAAAGGCGCGCACACTATTGGTGCAGGTCAAGCGGAGTCGACGGTTTTTTCTTCTTCTCCTTTTTTTTTTTTCAACTCATGCAGCGAAAAGCCGAAAAGCGAAAAACCCATAGTGAAACTTTCGGCACGTACTCATGATTCATCGACGGGCCAGTTAGGTCGACGGCCAGACAAGGGACAGGCGAGTTCAATAACTGCGATCATTAGCAGCAGCCAACGGGAAACGGGGTTAGTTAGCTGGTTCTCTGACGATAGAGAAAAAAAAAAGAGAAAGAGAAAGAGAGAGAAAGAGAGAGAGAGAGAGCGAGAGGTCATTAGAGGCTGTAGCAAATTTCATCAACATTTGTCAGCTTCAAAAGTAACTGAGAATTAAACTAAGCGAGCAGCATAAGCTTCCCCGTATCAAAGACGCAAATTCAAATGTTTTCTTTTTGGCGCAGGCCAATCAAAGTCCAGACACAGAAACACAGAGAGCCTGGGCCGTGCACCAGACGCTGACTTGTTGACAGCTGAGTATATTCTTAATAATGCATATGCCCAAAAACACAAAAAAAAAAGAAGGAAAACAGCAAAGCAAAACACGGACGGCAACAGCTGTAAGAGTGGGAGCCAAGCTGAAGCTGTAGCTGACTCTGAAGCCGGAGTGGCGGGAGTTGCAAAAATTTACAATTTCGCACGCCATAGCGCCTACAGAATGTCACAGCAGACGATGGATGAGGAGGAGTAAGTGGGGACTGGCCCAGGCAGCAGCCGCCGTCGACGACAATCACAAAACAGACAAATCCTGCAACGACGACGACGACGACGACGATGGCGTTGCTGGCGACGCTGGCAGGCGATGTACGGAAGCATGTCTCTGTGTCTGTTACGTGCCACATGTGCGTCAGATGTGGCAATGATTTGCATCGAGGTGTGGCATAAAAAACAAAACAACATACGGCAAAACGGGAGAGTTGCTGCTGCTGCTGCTGCTGCTGCTGCTGCTGTTGCTGCTGTTGCTGGTGTTGGTAGTCGAGTCTGGTTTGGATGTGGGGCAGAGTTATGCGCTGCCTGTTTTTATGACACATATGTGTTGTGCTTGCGGGATGGGACAGTGATGCTGGCGTTGAGACCTTTACCTATATGCGAATTTCGTAACAAACAAGCGACAGAACGAACGAGCGAACGAACCAACGAATGACTGTGACCAGGAAGAGCAACAGAGAAAGAGAGAGAGAGAGAGAGAGAGAGAGGGAGAGAGCGGCATCTCGTTGCATGGGGGCAAATGAGGTTGACTTTTAGAGGGCGAGCTACACTGGCTTGTTTACTGTTGTGCCTCTGATAGGTCACACAATATAATTGAAATTTACCAGCCAGCGAGATTTTAATTAAGGTGGGCTAGAGCCATACATTAAATATCTCTCTCGAAGCGCTGACGAGAGCTCGAGTCGAGTCAATACGAAACCTAAAACTCCCTTTTGAATTAAGAGTAGTTGCCATTGGCATTCCAATGGCAAACTTATTCGTTCTCAGCGTATTTAATGCGAATTAAACAATTTTTTAATTAATAATTTAATTTCCCATCAAACGACATTAATAGGGCTGCTTTTGACCACACGGCTTACGCGTTAAGTTCGTTTAAGCCGGATATTGAAATCAGCAATTATTGCATATTTAATTCGTTTGTAATCAAGTTTCAATCAACAATGCCAATTCATCTGTGGCGTTACTTGATATTTCCAGTCTTTGAAGCTTTATATTCTGCCGGCTTATAACTTTTTGTTAATAGACTTCGTTTGTTGCCGTGTGAATGATGTTAATCATATTGCTGCTGAAATGGAAATTGAAAAGGCTAACAAAAATTGCATTAATAAAATATAATAGAAGGCAGTCAATAAAGGAGCCCGTCACACAAATCAGACTTGCAGTAGCCCTGATTTATGCTGTATAAAGTATTTGTAATCTATCAGTCTAACAATTATTGATCCATCATCCATCACTCCATTAAGCCATTAATCCATCATCAGTCATCCATCAATCCGTCAATCCATCAATTTCGATATAAATAATCGAGTTCGATAACTTTTCGATAACAATTTATCGCTTTCGACAACTTTCATACAAATCAGTCTCACAGCAGACCACACTTACGGTGCATAAATATTCTTCATAATCAATATATACATCATTCATTAAGCTATCAATCCATTTATTAATCATTTATCCATCATCAGTCAATCATCAGTTCGCCATATTGATTTCGATAAATAATTATCGATTTCGATAACAATTTATCGATTTCGATAACTGTCATACAAATCCGACTCACATCAGGCCATATTCTTAATTTATTAATATATTCATCATCCGTTAAGCTTTCAATTAATTTATAAATCATTAATCCACCATTAGTCATTCATCAGTCCGCCATATTGATTTCGATAAATAATTATCGATTTCGATAACTTTCATACACATCAGACTCACAGCAGTCCAGACTTACGGTGCATAAATATTCTTCATCTATATATACATCATTCATTAAGCTATCAATCCATTTATTAATCATTTATCCATCATCAGTCAATCATCAGTTCGGCATATTGATTTCGATAAATAATTATCGATTTCGATAACAATTTATCGATTTCGATAACTGTCATACAAATCCGACTCACATCAGGCCAGATTCTTAATTTATTAATATATTCATCATCCGTTAAGCTTTCAATTAATTTATAAATCATTAATCCACCATTAGTCATTCATCAGTCCGCCATATTGATTTCGATAAATAATTATCGATTTCGATAACTTTTTCGATAACAATATATCGATTTCGATAACTTTTTCGATAACTATTTATAGATTTCGATAACTATTATACAACTTAGACTCACAGCAGGTCAGATTTATTAATATATCCATAATCCGTTAAGCTATATTGATAGATTAAGAATATTTATTCACCGTCAGTCTGGCCTGCTGTGAGTCTGAGTTATCGAAATCGATAAATTGTTATCGAAAAAGTTATCGAAATCGATAATTATTTATCGAAATCAATATGGTCGACTGATGCATGACTGATGCTGGATTAATGATTTACATTTAAATTTATATTAATTGAAAGCTTAATGGATGATAGATGAAGAATATGTATGCATAGTAAGTATGGGTTGCTGTGAGACAGATTTGTATAGAAGTATCGAAATCGATAAATTGTTATCGAAAAAGTTATCGAAAAAGTTATCGAAATCGATCATTATTTATCGAAATCAATATGGCGAACTGATGAATGACTGATGATGGATTAATGATTTATAAATAAATTGAAAGCTTAATGGATGATAGATTAAGAATATGTATGCGTAGTAAGTCTGGGTTGCTGTGAGACAGATTTGTATGGAAATCGATAAATTGTTATCGAAAAAGTTATCGAAATCGATAAATTGTTATCGAAAAAGTTATCGACATCGATAATTATTTATCGAAATCAATATGGTCGACTGATGAATGACTGATGCTGGATTAATGATTTACATTTAAATTTATATTAATTGAAAGCTTAATGGATGATAGATTAAGAATATGTATGCATAGTAAGTCTGGGCTGCTGTGAGTCTGATTTGTATGAAAGTTATCGAAATCGATAAATTATTATCGAAAAAGTTATCGAAATCGATCATTATTTATCGAAATCAATATGGCGAACTGATGAATGACTGATGATGGATTAATGATTTATAAATAAATTGAAAGCTTAATGGATGATAGATTAAGAATATGTATGCATAGTGAGTCTGGGCTGCTGTGAGACAGATTTGTATGAAAGTTATCGAAATCGATAAATTGTTATCGAAAAAGTTATCGAAATCGATAATTATTTATCGAAATCAATATGGCGGACTGATGAATGACTGATGATGGATTAATGATTTATACATGAATTGATAGCTTAATAGATGATGTACAATATATATTATTGATAGATTAAGAATCTGGCTTGCTGAGAGTCTGTTTTGTATGGTAGTTATCGAAAGCAATAAAAAGTTATCGAAATCGATAAAAAGTTATCGAGATCGATAACAAGTTATCGATATCAATGGATTAGTGGTCTGATGGATGACTGGTGATGGATTAATGACTTAATGGATTGATGGATGATGGATCGAAGATTGTTAGACTGATTAATCCATCAGCGTTAATATCTTTTAGGTCATAATTGAAATTGATTTTGTTCTAAGCAATCTATGCTCAAGTGACCATAGTAAGGGCAGCAGCATACATATATTGTATTGCGTTGGGCTTCCGACCATTGCTAATGTCGCTGTATGAGCATCACATGTCGAAAATGCTAATAATACGTTCTATACTTGGCGGCAATTTCTAATCATTGCGCTTTAGGCCAGGCTAAGCTCAGTAGCAGCAGCAGCGATAGCAGCTGTTGCTGCAGCAACTGTTGGTCTAAACTGGCCATTAAAATGCACGGCAACGATGCGGATAAGGGCGAAACACTTCCGGCTAATTCGCACTGGCAACAATGTCTCAATTTCTATCGGTTCTCGACTTTTATTAGAGAAGAACAGAAAAGAGAGGAAAAAAAGAATGAAAATAAGTAACATAAACATAAGCATAAAATTTAATGCGAATAATAAAAGCAAATTAGCCACAACAAACGGTGGGTCGATGAGGCAGCGGTGGCAGCGGGGAGCAGCGTATGGAGCTCCAGCGGCTTAGCTTGGTGGGAAAAAATCCAGGCCTATAAAGAGAGCAATATATAAATACATTTATAAATACGCTTAGCATGGGTATCAATAATATTGACAGCCATCGACAAAAGCGAAACCAATAATAAGCTCATTCAAGTTCATGTAAAATGCTTTAGTGGCTCTGTGCTGGGTCTGGGAAAGAGGGAGGGCGGCGCGCGGGGGTGTCTAATTGGCGTGCGAAGCAGTCAAGAGATGTGAAGAGATAAATTACGCGTGTATCTTTAAGGTCGGCCTACAATGAAAACTGTCAATGCGCGTTTATGTTTGTGTTTGGGCTTAGGTTCCGCTGCGGTCGGCCCACTAGATGTGCGGGAGGAGTGGGGGGGGGGGGGGGGCAGTGGCAGTAGCAGCGGCAGTAGTGGTCGGAGTAGATGGTGACAATGTCTGTGGAGCTGCGCTAATGAAATCAGACAACATTAACTGAGCGACGCCGGCAGCCAAGACGACGGCGAAACGACACCGAAAGCCGAACCAAATGAGGGAGCGGCGCCAACAGGTGAGCAGTTGAGTGAATTAGATGGGCAATTGTTGCATGCAGAAGAAGCTGAGTTATGAGAAGGCATCTCTCTGTCTCTCTCCCTCTCTGTGTATGTGTGTGTGTGTGTGCGTGTGGCCAGGGGCTGTTAACGTTTCATGTGACGGAACTTAAATAAATGTAATTTGTGTGGTTATTGACGGCGGTGAGCCATGAGGCCATAGCGTAACAGGCTGCCTATTAAAGGCTATTGAATTTCACAGTGTGTATGTGTGTGTGTGTGTGCCTACCCGAAGACGGAACCGGAAGCCAGAGCTCAAGCTTACAAGTTGAGCATAGGCATTTAATAAACAATCAAATCAATTTTATAGAAAAACTTCATAATTAAATAACAAAACAATTTGTCTAATATTAATTCAACATGCGCATCACAGCTGACTACAGCTGCCGCTGCTGCTGCTGCTGCTCCTGCTCCTGCTCCAACGAGAAATTGAAGGCGCCTACCAAAAATCAATAATCAATGATGTATGAACTAAGCACTAAGTTTGCTTATATATGTTGGAGCGAGATCCATATATGATGTATACCTCTCTCTTTTCTACGACTCCCTCTATTACTACAGCTCCTGGTATTGCTGATATTTTACTCTTAATACTACTGCTACTTTTTTTAAATCTACTACTACTATTAATATTACTGCTGTTACTACTATAAGTACTGCTTTTATTAGTATTCATACGGCTGTTACTACTACTACTACAGCCTCTACTATAATATCAGCTCATTAGGTATATACTACTATTTTTATTTGTATTGTAGTGTCTACCTTATTTCTAGTAATATTTGTACTGCTACTACTTTTTCTACTACTATTTGTATGGCTACTACTTTTTCTACTACTATTTAGACTTTTACTACTTTTTCTACTACTATTTAGACTTTTAGAACTTTTTCTATTACTATTTAGGCTTCTAGTACTTTTTTCACTCCTATTTAGACATTTAGTACTTTTTATAGCACTATTTTTACTGTTACTACTTGTTCTACTAAAATACTTCTACTACTTCTACTGTTAATACTTCTACTATTTCTACAGCCACTTCTTAATGTGCAAACGATTTCCATAGCATTAGCTCAGCTATCTACATAAACATTTCCATTATCGTTTATATTGGTTACTTTAACTCATAATAACAAGTTCAAAATCTTGAATAAATGTTTTTGTTTTTTTAATACAAAATATTCAATATCCTGCGCAAATGCAAATTGGAAATATTTTAAGCAGTTTGCTCACAATTTTTGTTGCTGCGCGACTCCTGGAAATACAAATTTTAAGGATCTGACAATTTGATTAATTTATTCAATTCGATTTCGCCAGAATTACGCCGCATAGCAGCTAACTACTTGAAAAGCTAAATGTATTAAGAATGCCAAAGAATTTGTTAAATCGAATTTGAAATTAACTTCCATCTGGCCTCGCTACATTGTCCCTTTGAGTGTGCTTGTTATAATCTCTTGGCTTCAGTAAGGTCTCAAAACAGTTTTGTTGTTTCCCTTGTTGTTGTTGTTGCTGCTGCTGCTGGAATCATAAGTAAAACAAGAGCTTATCGCACAAAAAACATTGCTGATGAATGCATTGCTCGTTGCCCGTTGCCCGTTGCCCGTTGCCCGTTGCCAGTTGTTCGTTTGCTGGTTGTAAATCCGCTAGCCAAGCAAAGCGAAGCGACAAAAACTTTTCAATTAGTTATGCTCACAACTTCATAATGCAAAGCCAAGCGGACAAACAGTAATACCAAATTTGCAAAACAGCCAATAAGTAATCCAACAAACAAACTATGAACCAACCGCCGTAAAACACACAAAAAAAGCTATTGCAAAAACTTTCAGGCTAAATTTGCTGAGCTACAAAATACCCTGTAAGCGATATTCAGCTCTGGACATTCAAGATTTTTAGTAGTGTGCATTTTAAACTGTAAAATTCTTAAATAGACGTAACTGTTTTTGTACAAATATTCATTAACTTGGTTTGCCTCTCACAAAGTCAACTTTTGTTAAAAATAAAAAATTGTATGCATTTATAATGGCTTGTCGTATTGCAAAAGAATTCAATACAATTCAATGCACTTGAGTTGCTTCAGTTCCATTTCCATTTATCGAACGCAATAAAAACTGATAATCAGCTGCTTATCAATTAATCTGGCCGAATAACAATGAGGCGTGGCTAATTTATTGATGAATCATTTCCAACTATTGCAGTTTTTTTTTTAATAAAATACAAATTAAAGCGTAATTATTTATGCTCTAGTTACAGTGATACCTGCGGCAACTCCTATTTTTATTCATCCACTCTCGTCAGTTTAATAAAACGCAGAAGAATCAGAAAATCAAGATATGGGTTAAACTATTTATTTAATGATTATTACTAAAATCTGAGTTCTCACTTTAAGTGCTGCCTATTAAAAATATAACAAATAAGCTTCTCTAGTTCAAAGGCTCTCTCAACTATGCCTAACATAATAGTTAGGACACATGCTAATATTTGGATATGACCATTACCTATTAGCTGCTTGGCTGCTCTGACAGCGATAGTCATATCAAATTATTATCAACTGGTACAGCGTTTATGTGATTACAATAATTTCAGCATTTACAGTGTTTTTTTTTTTATTATCTATTTTGTTTTTGTTATTTTCCAATAGGTTATTTAATTGATATTGTTCAAGGTTCGCCACTTAAATTTTATAGGGTATAAAAATGCGAAATGACAGCCATTTAATTTGCTGCTGTCATGCTGGCAATGAACAGAAATCCCAAATCTAACCCATGGGCCATGGGTTGGTACTCAATAATACACACACACACACACACACACACACACACACACACACACACACACACACACACACACACACAGAGAGACATATGTATGTGTGTGTGTGTGTTTGGCTATCTGTTGTTAGTTGTTGGTTCACCACGCTTCCGTTTCCCTTTAGGCTCCGCTATAATGCCGTTATATCTGTTGGCCAGTTTTCGACTGTTTTATTTATTTGGTTAATTATGGCCGCTGAGCTGCTGCGTTCTGTAGCGCTGCGATCCGCTGCGCTTTGCCATAGAAAATAATGAAATCAAGCAAATAATACAATTACAGGATACACGCAAAGCGAAATACAATTACGCACAAACACAATTATACTTTTATCTGTGTACATTTGTGCGTGTGTGTGTGTGTGTGTGCACACGTGAATAGTGGACAGAGCGTGAGTCTGCTCGGTATTGCAAAAATAATAAGCGCGTAATTATGCGAATTAGGCGACAGCAGCCGCATAAAATAAAGTGTAGCATACGCTCAGGGGCAACAAGCTAAGCAAGCACAAAAAGAGAGAGAGAGAGAGAGAGAGAGAGAGGGCAACACATGCTGCTCATTTGGCATGTTGGCAAATGTTGTTAATATTGTCTGTACTTGCATTTGTAAATATATGCAAGCAGCAGAGCTTTTGCTCTTTAAATTGTATTTGTTTTTGAAAATATAATAATATAATATATATGTATATTTTAATAATTATATAGCAGTCTGAAGATATAGCTATATAAATGAGCTGGCCTCAGGTTTCTATAGTAATTACACTTTATTTTATTTATATATGCCAACTATTGCTACTACAGCTGAAGGTATATAGTTTTACTAATTTAATTACTTTAATTTTAAATTAAATAATAAATATTTTGTTCAGCAACTCATGATCGAACGTATTATATATAAATTCACTTAGTGTATTAGAATTTTGTATTTAAATAAGAATTCTGTTAGCTCAAGAAATTTTATATAATAGTAATATTATATTTTACATTATAGTAATTTTTATATAATAGTAATTTTATATAATAGTAAAATTATTAAATAAATTAAGCCAAATGTGTTATTAATGTATAACATAGGTGTAAAAAATCTACACTTAATTTATTAACGAAAATAAATAAAGGCTATAATATTACAAATGATATTATTATTATTTTTTTTTTTATTATACTTATTTTTATCTATTAAAATGTTATTATAATTTGTATAATAGTGTATAGAAAACAAACAGTATTAAAGCTTAAGTTTTAATTCGAAAAAAGAATACAAAGTATATTTATTTTTTATAGTATATTATTAGAGTAAAACCTCTTATACCTCATTAAGACTTCAGTATATTCTGTAATTTATCAGGAGTACCTGCAGTCCTTGACAATTGCAGCCTTAACAGTTTTCTACTTATCTAACTCGTTAAAATCAAGCCAACAGTTCTTAGTCAAGTTTAATCTCTTAGAATAGCGTATTCCAGCTTCGCATTGGCTTACACATTTGATGCTTTTCTATGTTTGTTGTAAGGCTGCAACGTGTTTGTATTTATTTTATATTATTATATTATTTTTTATTTCAGTTTTTTCCTTTTTTTTTTTTTTGGTAATTAGTGCTTATACTTATTTCTACATGAGCAGCTAGATATGAAAGTGTGTGCGCTGTGCAGGTAACGGGCGAAACACGCTCACACACATGCATGGGCACACACACAGTCACATTCACATTCACAAGCAGTGACGAGTGTTGCAACTTGCAACCAACAACAGCGGCAACAACTGCAACAGCAACAACAGCAACTGGAACTGTATCGCATTTTCAACAGCATTTCAACAATTCAAGCAGCTGCAACGTGCCGGGGCAGCACTGAAGGCAACTAAGGCGCATAAGCGTCGTCATCTAATAAAAATTTAAAGCCATTATTGCCAGTTGCCCTTATAGCCAGGAGTCCCGCTCCGACCACGTCGTCGTCGTCGTGCGAGTCGTGGTGCTTATAGCTCGCATGGAGCTTAAGGCAGACGCCCGTCATCTCCGCCGAAAAGCTCTCTCTCTCTCTCTCTCCCGCTCTGCCTCTCTCGCTCTTTTGCCTGGCTCGCCTGAGCATTAAAACAAATTCCCAAGTATATTGTTTGAACAAGTCTCGTAGAAAACGTCAAATGTTAAATTGCCAATTTTTTGTTTTGTCTTGTTTTTTTTTTTTTATTCTGTTTCGTTCACTTTGGTTTTCTCTTTTTCTTAGCTGCTGCCTTGCTGGCTTTTCTCTCACTTATTCCGTAACTCTCAGCCCAAACCCAAAGCCCGTTGCAGCGTTCGCCTTCTGGCTTGGCCAAGTCTTGCTTTGTGTGAGCGTGTGCGTGTGTGTGTGTGTGGATTTTGGGAACAGAGCCCGTTGCCATTTCACTTTATTTGCAACAAATTCTAAGCTGCATTCACAATAGGCAAGTGCCCCCGCCCTCTGGCATCGCCCCGCCACCACAGACCGCTCCAGCTCTATGTGGCTATGGGGAGTGCAACAAAATGCTGCCAGCATGGAGGCGCTGAAGGGGGCGTGTCCATGCATAAATTGTGCACAGCTTTTGGGCCTTTTGGCCAGGGCTTTAGGTTTTACTACTTTTTGGCTTATATTTTATTTTATTTCGATGCATATTTGTTGCTCCTGCGCCGGCTCCTGCTTTGTGTGAGTGTGTGTGTGTGTGTGTGTGTGTGTGTATGTGCTTTTTTGTGTTTTGTGTTTGTGCCATGCAACATTTATGACATCAACAGTTCACAGTCAGAGCCAGTGGAGCGTTTGTTGCCGCACATGCCCTGCCCGCCTGGCCCTGTCTAGTTACAAAAGTTCTTTTATGACGTAAATTAATTTTGTATAAATTACATTTGCCATGCAAAAAGAATCCTGAGAAATCGAGAAACTGAGAGACTGAGCAGGCAGCGCGTCAAGCCTCCATGCTGGCTCAGCTGCAGCCGAAGCACAAGCTGAAAAATGGCCCAAAAGTCGGGCCAATTGAAGATGGACATGTCGAAAGCAGGCCAAGGCTGCAACCGAAAGCAAAGCTCAAGCATATCCTGACTGAATATCCTGCTCCTGCTCCTGCTCCTGCCTCCCCCTAACCAAATGGCTGTCGTCATGTCCGGCGCCTGTTTGTGCTGCAACTAAGACTCGAAGCCCATTCGAATCGAATTGTAAATGTGTTAAATGCACAACGTCAAGTCAATTTCAATTCACAGACTCCTATTAACACATTTCGCTCTTAACTGATTTGCCGACTAATGCTAATTAAACACTTTTGTTCGCATTGCCTTTTGATAGGCGAGAGGCACACCTTCTTCACTTCATAATTGCATCTTGATGGAAATTTCTAGCTTTACATAAAAAATATGCTAACGTGCGCTTCGCTCAACCTGTTCATAATGACAGCAAAATTCTTCGCGAAGGTGAGTGTAAAGGATGGAACAAAAATTGAATGGCAGACGATGCATAGCTGAGAAAAACTGAGAAAGAGAAAATATTGTGCAAATTATTCGATTAAACTTTAATGCGTTACAGTGAGCGTAATTAATATTTAACTTGGAGTTGAACTCTTTAAAACTTCGAGAGTTGATTTATAAAAGTTTAATTGCCAAACTTATATAAATTTAAACATGTTTTAATTAGCTGTATTGAATGCAATTTAAGTATGCAAAATCTATAGCAAACACTATTCTCTATAGTAAAATTAAAACTACATTTTAATTTGATTAATATTTAATAAATACATTTTGAGAAAATTGCATATGCATTTTAAATAAAATGTAATAAATATGTTTGTGGTCTATATATTCAAAAATCAAAAATCATTAAAAGATAAATATTTTGTTCCTATATTTAAAAACAAAAAGAAAAAAAGAGACTTAAACCTGAGTTTATTTTTTTTTACCTAATAAATAAACTAAATTATTTTAAGTAAATTAAAATTAATAATATTTTTAATAAAAAAAATATATACAAAAATAAAATTGAAAATAAATGCTAGTTTTTAAATAAAAACAATCAATAAATATATATGTGAATATGTATATATAAAAATACATAAATATAAATTTTTATTTAATTTAATGCTTGCCACCAAATTTAATAATTGTCCAAATGGACAGATCTTAAATACACTTCCAAAAAATAAGTAAATAAATAAATAAATAAAAATAGAATAAAATAAAATAATAATAAATAAATTTTGGTTATTTTATTTTGATGTTTAAGCTGAAACAATAATTTATTAGTCTAAAATTTGTATTATCTCTTACTTTAGTCGTTCCTTAATATTCTTAATATAATCTCTTTAATAGCCCCCAACTCAATTTTTGTAAATTCACTTATTGATAACAATCAACTGATTTATCAATTTGGTGTAGTCCCGAATCGCAACTTCAGAGCAGAAGTAAATAAGTTTTCTAATTAACTGTGACCTGAAGTACTCGCCAAAGGTCATTTAACCCAAATCAAGATTCAGTTCTTGATGTCCCCAAATGAGTTTTTCCACGAAAAGGTTATTTGTCTGCCGACAATCGCAGTCAATGGGAATCAGAATCAGAATCAGAATCAGAATCAAATC
Organism: Drosophila mulleri; assembly: GCA_035047565.1. Lineage (NCBI taxonomy): Eukaryota > Metazoa > Arthropoda > Insecta > Diptera > Drosophilidae > Drosophila > Drosophila mulleri. The sequence goes on along the minus strand of JAWNPK010000060.1, from coordinate 16,498,725 downwards.
AATTAGTAGCAGCGTCGCTCTCTGTGCTCAGTATAATATTAAATATGCAAGCTAATGAACGGCTCAGCTAATTTGGGCACGCGTATAACGAAGAAGCATAATTATAATACAAAGTGAATTTTTAATTGAATTTCCATCTGCACTTTGCAATTTTATTTATTCATAAGTTTTTCTTTCTCTTCTTTCGTCTTAATTTTTTTTTGTTTTTTTGGTTTATTAGCGGGCGACGAGTGTATCAAGGACAGTTACTAACACAGTGCGCATAAATTAGGCACTTTCTTGGCAATTACATGGGGCAGTGCGTATATCTAAGTACATTTGAGCCGAACTGCGCTTTGCGAGCGGTCAACCGTAATGGCATTAACCTTTGCCAAATTATGTATTTTTATGGGCCACATAAAAACGCAAAGCACTTACGGCGACTCTGGCAATAGCCTCGATAGCTGTCAAGCGTCGTAAAAACTCACTAATGAATTTATGACAGCAGCAGCAACAGCAGCAGCAGCAGCAGCAGCAGCAACAGCAGCAGATTACTAACAAGAGAGAGAGAGAGTGTTAGGGTGTGAGTGTTAGGGTGTTAGGGTAGGGCTGGGGGGCACGCGGAGACTCAACACTTTTCATACGCTTAGCTTGTCCGGAATTTATGGGCGCAAACATTTTTAAACATTTGCATACGATAAGTAGCAGCAGTAGGCTAAGCTAAGACACTACGACAGCCCAACAAGAGCTGCTTGAGTCGCAGCGCTGTCTCTTTCCCTCACACTCGCACACTCACTCACTCGCTCGCTCTTTGTGGGCCGCCAGTGTTTAATAACAAGCGCAGTTGTGCTTAAGCCCTACAGCGCACTAATATTTTTGCAGTTTTGCAAACACCTCAACAACCACACACACACACAGGCACACAGACACACACACACACACACACATGTGTACATTTACTTGTACAGCCTATTATTTATTTATGCTGGCACCCTCAATGGACCCGCCAAGGCTGCCTTATCAGCGGCTGCAGTTTGTTGCTGCTGTTGTTGCTGTTGTTGTGCAGGTTAGATTAGCTGGGGTTAGTCCTCGCTCATGTTGTTGAGGTTATGTTGCGCCGTCGCGCACTGCAGCCGCTGCCTAAAAACGGATTAAAACGGATTAAGCATACGCAGCGTGTGCGCGCGCCTTCAACACATGTTTAAATTATGTTAAAATTTGTTGCGAGCGCGGGTTGAAGTGCGCACAGCGAAAGATAAACGTGTGTCTGTCTCTGTGTGTGTGTGTGTGTGTGTGTGTGTGTGTGTGTGTGTGTGTGTTGGCTTTGTGCTACTGATAAGGTATTGCCTGGGCAAGTGGTTAGGGGGCAGAGCGTGTCACCGCTTCTTGACTTTAATCGATGCTAATTTTCGGTTTAATTCAACGGTTTTGTTTACATGTGTTTAAAATGCCACCATGCTGTGCGTGCGTGTGTGCGTGCGAGTGTGTGAATAATGTTGTTATTATCCGGGCAGATCTGTTAGCCAGAATAAAAGAATAAAGAGGCGTTGTAAAAACAAAAGTGAAACACGAGCAGCAGGTGCAAAAATTACAACAATATGTATAAACTTCCATTAGGTATGTGTGAATTTTGTGTAAATTGAAGCGCACCCTGAACCTGACGTTGCGTTAATAATGCGCCATATCAGTCTAAACGGCGGCAGGGGCAATTGAAATTTGACTCCACAAACGATGCGTGGGCGGCGCTGAAACACCTGCAAATAAGTCTGCAACAGTCCAATAAATAATTGAAAGCAAAAAACTATCCAACAGATCGAATTTAATTAATTTAGTAAATTTATCAATAAATAAAATGTATCTATACACAAATATTAAATGAACAAAAAAATATATAATAACAATAATAAATGAAAAAAAATAATAATAAATAAAAAATAATACAATAAAAATGAAAAAGAAAAAAAATTAATAATCAGAGCTCATTTAATTTATTTTTCTAACTCAATAAATAATAATAAAATAATACGCAAATATTTAAGTCAATTAAAAAAATATCCATATTTATTATTTTTTTATTAACTTTAAATATGTTACATAATGCTAAAATAATAATAAATGAATAATATACAAAAAATAATAAATAAAAAATAATAAAATAATAAATGGAAAAGAAAAAATAATAATAATAATCAGAGCTCATTTAATTTATTTTTCTAACTAAATAAATAATAATAATAATAATACGCAAATATTTAAGTCAATTTAAAAAAATAATCAAAAATATCCATTTTTAGTATTTTTTATTAACTTTAAATATAACATATACAATATGTATTTTAGGTGGGATGGGGTTACGAAAACAAGGCAACGCTACGTTGCTCATCTAGAGACCATCAATAGCAATCCTTGTCCCTGGTAATTCAAGTTGACACACAGCCTCCACGATCGGCCCCACTGGATAGCGATTGGGCAGTCGACCAATCGTGAACTAATGTGTGCAGCGACTGTAGAAGAAACAGAAAGACGGAACTTACTAAAGTGAAATCTTCGACCGACCTCTGATCACGAACAAAAATACACGATTTGGAAATGTTTGCCCCTGGGCTGACAGGTGCCGCATTCTAGGACCTCAGTAAGCAGGAGTGACATCCTGCGGAAATGGCTCCTAGGTCAATGCTGCAGCTGCCCCCGTCCCGTTAAAACCCTGGCAGGCCTCCAAGTACGTTCGAAGATCGTCACCAACTGAATTTTCATTGGTGGTACAGGTTTAAGTTGATATATATCCTTAATTTGCGCAAGATCCTGGCTCTGAACATTGGCTCCCATAAGGACCAGCGTCAACCCTCGCATGGCCTCCCTGCTTTGCACAGATAACCATGAGGATCGCTTGAGTGACTGTACACCCGATCTAAGATAGCGGCTTGGAGTCGGGACCCTATAACATGGAATCACGAAAGACCCCTACAACAACAAAAACAATTAGTGGAACACCACAAGTAGAGAGCGAGGCCCGTTTCACGGACCCAAGACTGGGCTTTGGCAAAAGCTCAAAAATGCAAAGGAGCCCTGTAGCACAGGCGCCAAAAGGTGTGGAGGAAACTCCAAAAACCGCTACCGCGGAAGCAGGTGCCCCAAGCACCACTGCAGAGGTGGCAATCTCACCAAGGCACGAGTACATGCTAAAACTCCGTGCCGAGGAAGAGGACGCCATACTAAAATGTCGTCAGGCGCTGCGGCGTATAAAAACCGCTGTCGCAAAACAAAAAAACATCAGTCTGGATGTTAAAAGCGGGGTATCCGACCTAGACGAACTGCTCGATATTCTGGGACACTGCAGGAACTCCTGGAAGAAGCTGGAAGCTGAAGCAACTAAGCAGAAGCAATTAGAACCAGCAGCAGAGAGAGAGGCACGGATCTCGGAAATGGTGGAAACACCTACCATACAAAAGAGACAGGCCCCTAGCCCCCTAGAGTCTGAATCCGGCAAAAAACTTTGCAAGGGACAACAGAATCTGTGGCAAAAAGTCACCAGAAAAGGGGCTTTGAAACAAAGAGCGGAAAAGACTACTTCGGCACCTGCAGAGAAGCCGAAAGTGATAGCACAACCAACGAGAAAAGAGATGAAAAAACCTCCCCGCACAGAAGCAGTCCTCATAAAACCTGAAAGTGGACAAAGCTACGTAGATGTGTTACGAAACATACGCAGCACAATCCAACAGGACGAAAAGACAAATGTGAGAGGCATAAGGAAAACCCGATCTGGGGCACTCCTTGTAGAACTGAGCAAAGGGGAAAAGTTACAACCGGAGCTGGTTGAAAAACTAAAGGCTACCGTCAAGAAAACAGCTACGGTAGCCGAGTTAAAACCTACAGCGACAGTGGAGATCCGAGATCTCGACTCACTAACTGTAGAGTCTGAGGTGGCTGAGGCAGTACGACAAGTCCTTGATAATTCATCAGTGGACTTGCGCATAAAAGTCACTGCCCCAAACAGTCGAGAGCAAGTAAGGGCTTTTGTAACTTTAGAAAGCCAACTAGCGGAGACGTTGCTGAGCTCAGACATTAAAATCGGCTTTGTCAGGGCTAGGCCCAGGATGTGTAAACCCATCCGCAGATGTTACAGATGCTTCGGGGTCGGTCATCTGCAGACCAACTGCACAGGACCGGACCGAAGTGGTGGTGGCATCTGCATTAAATGTGGGGAATCAGGTCACAAGATGAAAGACTGCAAAAAACCACCAAAATGCTGCATTTGCACGGATGCAGGCCGTACTTCTGTCGATCACATGCCGGGATCGCAGAAATGCCCAAGCACACGACAGACTACAGCAAAATGTTGAAAATTCTCCAAGGTAATCTACACCGGAGCAAAACGGCAGATGCACTTTTGACACAGATAGTAGCAGAATATGCTATAGATGTAGTGATCATCAGTGAGCAATACAAGCGAAAAGAAAACGGTGTCTGGCTAGAGGACGACACCAAGACTGCTGCCATATGGATCCCCAGTAGTAGTGGACAACGGCCACTAGAAAGCAAGACGGGCAACTGCTATGTTTACGCACGCTTCAGAGAAATAGCAGTAGTCAGTTGCTACTTAACCCCTAGCGATGACATAAGCACCTTCCAGAATAAACTGGATGCAATCGAGGATCTGCTCGTGGATCGACGGCAGCCTTTCATTTTGGCAGGCGATCTTAATGCACGAGCAGTAGATTGGGGAATGTCCTCTACTAACTCTAGAGGACGGAAAATCATGGATATGGCCGCTAGGTCCGGGCTAGTGGTAGCAAACCGCGGAAGCAGAGCTACCTTCCATAGGCCGGGATGTGAAGGCACAATACCTGACGTAACCTTTGGATCCGAACACATCGTGGATCGGATAAAGGACTGGAAGATACTCGATGACTTCACGGGCAGTGATCACGAGTATATCTCATATGAGTTCCAGAATACCAGTCAGCAAAACCCCCTATCATGCCCAAGAAAGACTTCCCACAGATGGGACATAAGTAAGGTGGACACAGGTAAATTATTAGCTGAATTAGATAGGCGAGAAGGACAGTTCGACGGCGCATTGACCTCGAAGGAAGTGGTCGAAAGAAGCCTAACAGCTATGGAAAGAGCGTGTAACGTTTCGATGCCAAAAACGCACAGCAAACACGGAGGTAGACGACAGGCGTACTGGTGGAACCACGATATTGCAGAAAAAAGGAAAGTATGCATACAATGTAGAAGAAGGCTAACAAGGGCACGACGCTCTGGAAATTTCATGGCGGAAGCGTTAGCATCCAAGAATGCGAGAAAAGAACTGTCGATTGCTATCACACGCAGTAAGCATAACAAGTGGAAAGAGCTCTGCAAAGATGTAAACAAAGACCCTTGGGGACTTGGCTACAAGATAGTCATGAAGAAGCTGAGAAACTACGGAGCAGTGCCAAACGTGGATGATGATACGATGGATCATATTGTGGAAACACTATTTCCAACACACATCCACGAGAGGCATGAGCGAGCACCCGTAGAGTTCGATGATTCAGTCCCAAATTTCACCGAGGAAGAACTCAATATTGCAGCTCTCTCCCTGAAGAATAAGAAAGCGCCGGGACCAGATAATATACCGGCCGAAATACTGAAGGTGATAGCATCAGGACGGCCTACTTTTCTACTTAGGATGTATAACGCATGCCTAAAAAAAAGGATATTCCCAGAAGAGTGGAAAGAACAGAGACTGGTGCTCATTAGCAAAGGCAAAGGCGATCCCAACTCACCCTCGGCTTATCGCCCATTGTGCATGCTAAACACAGCTGGGAAGCTGTTAGAAAAGCTCATAAGACCCAGACTACTCGCCGCAGTAGAGGCCGCTGGAGGACTTAGCCCCAGGCAACACGGGTTCAGAGCTGGAAAATCCACAATGGGAGCTATCGATGAAGTGGTTCAGGCAGCCAGAGCTACGCAAAGAGGAAATGCATACTCACGCCCAGTGGTTCTGCTAGCAACGCTGGACGTTAAAAACGCCTTTAACAGTGTAAGGTGGACCGACATGCTTGCTTCCCTGGAGCATCGCTTCCATATACCGGAGTACCTCATGGATATGATCAGGAGCTATTTGCAGGATCGAATACTCCTGTACTCCACACAGACTGGAACGAAACGGTACAGAGTGACTGGAGGAGCTGCACAGGGGTCAATCCTGGGACCAGACCTGTGGAACATCAGCTACGACGACATCTTAAGACTGGAAATGCCTGAAGACACCTTCCTGATTGGTTATGCCGACGATATCGCAGCCGTCATCACTGCCAGAAACACCATAGAGGCCCAAAAGAGACTTAACCAAGTTATGATCCGCACACAGACATGGCTCAGCTCTCGAGGGTTGGAACTTGCCACCCATAAAACAGAATTACTTCTGTTCACGGGGAAACAGATCCCAACCGAAATAGAGATGCGAGTAAGCGGAAACTTGATAAGGACTCAGAGGACAGTGAACTATCTAGGCGTTAGACTAGACAGTAAACTTACCTTCTGGGAACAGCTGAAGCACGCCACGCGGAAAACAGCGACAGCAACGGGGTCTCTGAGTAGACTGATGGCAAACGTTGACGGCCCGACGGCAGGAAAACGAAGACTCCTCATGGAAGCGACGAATGCTATATTGCTATATGGCAGTGAAGTATGGGCGGACACCCTAAATGCGGATGTAAGGCGAAAGCCGATGTTATCTGTGCAACGAAGAGCAGCCTTAAGGATAACATCGGCGTACCGCACAGTCTCCGGGGCTGCCGTGACTGTGATAGCAGCAGTCATACCGGTTGACTTGCTTGCACAAGAGCGCAAAAAAATATGGAATCTTCGGCAAAGAGGAGAATTCTCAGAGCAGGCGGCAAAGAGCATACGGCAGCAAACCATAGTCTCGTGGAAAGCGAGATGGTCATGCGAAAGGTATGGAAGATGGACCGCTAGAATAATCCCCGATCTAGAGAAGTGGATAAATAGAAAACACGGTGAAACGTCATTCTACTTGACACAACTACTCTCTGGACACGGTTACTTTCGAAAGTATCTAAATAAGATGGGGAAAACTGCCGAATCCAGCTGCATTTACTGTGGAAATGCAATGGATGATGCAGAACACACCTTCTTCAACTGCATAAGATGGTCGGAAGAAAGAATCGACCTGGCAGAAACAGTAGGTGAAGTCAGAGTAGAGACATTAGTACAACAAATGTGCAGCAGCATAGATGCTTGGAAAAAAGTCTATGACTTCGCCGAAAAGATTCTGCGGCGGAAAAAGTATGACCTGGACGCAGGCACACAGAGGGCAACGCTCACTTAGAGCACACTATGGGGTTCCACCTTGAAGGTTAATGCGGGATAACTCCTGGTTCCAAGGTGGATTTGAGCCCCAAAAGAGGAGGATTTTTAGTCGGTAAGCAGCTATGCAGTCCGACACACCGGTCAAAGTGACGACCTGACTGACGGTGCATAAAGCATTTTTTCCTACCTCAGCCCAACAAAAAAAAAAAAAAAAAAAAAAAAAAAAAAAAAAAAAAATATGTATTTTAAATAATAATAAAATCAAAAAGCTAAACAGGTTGAGTTTAATAAATTTATCTAAACTAAATTTGCCAACACAATAAATCTTTAATAAATTTAGTAAAAACAACTAAACAAATTTAAATTACTTGTTCAATAAATAATAAATGATTGCATACATATTAAAGTCAAATCCAATAAATAATAATTATAATAAAATAAAAAACTAAACAGGTGGAGTTTAATTAATTTATCTAAACTAAATTTGTCAGCTCAATAAATTATAAGCATATTCGCATATATTAAATTTAGTTCAGAGATAAAAAGAGTGCCATAAATTAAGCGACTCGCATATCTAATGCGATTAATCGTTTGCAATTTAAAGCGCACTTTTGCGATAAACCAAATTAAAGTCTATAAATTTATGTACTCCATTAAGTTTGCTCTCGATTCTCCCATCGCTGACCTCTCGCCAAGAAGGCGTGAGAGTGCGACTGTGTGTGTGACTGTGTGTGTGTGCGTATCGGTTCCTTTAGTTCATGGCTCAACATGATTTACGAAGGCTCTCGACTGTTAGCAGCCCAAACCAAACTATCGACTCGAGCTGCTGGCGCATATGAAAAATTACACGCATATATCACTTGAATGGCGCACAATTTGTGCAGTTAGACGCACACGCATACCCGAAAATTCATTGAGGCGTAATAACAAAGCCAATGAACACCTTGATGACAGTTAACAAAGTCAACACAAAGGGCCAGCGCCCGCGTCACGGCCATGGCCAGGACCCGCAACAAAACCAAAAGCGAAGCCAAAAGCAACATCCAACTACTACAGCAGCAACACTATTGCTCTGTACAAAAGCAAAAGGCAAGTAGATAGCGCAAATTACAGACAAGCTTATTACGCAAAATTTCGCTTAATTAGCAGGCAGACATCAGACAACAGACATCAGACAACGCACAAAAGTAGGCAACAGTTGCCGACTCGGTAGCCAGGGCGAAAATAAATAAGAGCTGCTCGACAAAAACTACAACAACCTCAGCCTCTAGCTCTCTCTCTCTCTCTCTCTCTCTCTCTCTCTGTCTTTCTATGCACACACTCTCATAGACTTATGGCACCTTTTGCCAGCAAAGCATAATATATGAACTGACCTTAACTACTTGCTAGCACGCCAGCAGCACGGAGGCAGCAACAATAAATACAACAACAGCAGCAACAGCAGCAACAGCAACAACAACAGCGAATCACTTAGACAAAGAGAAAGAAGAAGAAGAAGAAGAAGAAGACGGTATTTAAGCTTTGACTACGATTGAATGCCCTAACAAAAAGTACTTGGGCTGATATGCATGTATGTATGTATGTATGTATGTATGTATGGATGTATGTATGGATGTATGTGTGTATGTATGGATGTATGTGTGTATGTATGTATGTATGTATGTATGTATATATGTATGTATGTATGTATGTATGTATGTATATATGTATGTATGTATGTTTCCTTATGCATATGTGAATGTAGGTAAAATTACTATATACAACAATACGTCAGTATCTCTATGTGTGTATATCTGTATGTCTAAACTAAAGCCTAAATGTATATACTAAACTAAAAAATACACTAAAATATACAATATTTGATTCTATTTATATAAATTTTTAACACGTGTGTCTATATGAATGTCTGTGTACAATTATTATGAAAAAAAAAATAATAATAAATCAGTCGATGTCAAACCGAGCTTAACAAAAGCTAAAGACAAACTAAAAATTCAACTAATAGCTCGAAATTAGTAAGGTTTTGTGTAAGACGCAATTAGAGCACTCTGCATATACAGCGAGTGGATGGATATAAAGCGAGCTGCTACTGCAATTAAGTTTCAGTTTGCTAATCAAATTAAGTTGGCCTTTAAATGCAATATACACTACGTTTTGGCCTACGCTGAGGAAACCTGTGGATATTCCAAGAGAAAACCATGTGAAGCCATAGCCAGAGAGAGACGGACAGAGAGAGAGAGAGAGAGCGACAGCGTGTGCGTGCGAGTGAGGTGGAGCATTTACTTGGCCAAAGGAAAAGGAATATTAAATGCCGCGTGGGAATTCTCGCTGTTTATGACTGCAGCTGAATTTTCAACCAGGCCAAAAGGGAGATGCCACAGACACAAAGAGCAGGGGCAAGCTGCTGAGAGGGGGAGAGGGGGGGGGCCGGCGGTCGCTATGCTTCAGTAATTTCACTTAAGTCATTATGAGCCATTAATAAAGCCCGCTGTGCACTACTGGCCACTGACTCGGCTTTGGCCTCTGCCTGCCGTCGCTGTGCTTGCCCCCCGCCTCAGCCTCAGCCTCTGCCTCGGCCGCTGCCACTGCATTTGCTATCTCATATAGGTATAAATGTGCACATGTCTGTCGCTCTGTCTGCTGCTCTTTCCTTATCCCGGTCATGCGTTACCCATCGAGAGTCAACCACGTGGATGATGCGCCCAAATGTCTGCTACAGATGGCGATTCGAGTCCGTTTTGCTGAGTGTTGTTGCCTGCCTTTAACTATATTTATTTTCGTTTGTTTTTCATGCTTTTTTCTTGGCTAGCACACACTCACACACACATATAACATATAACATATATTGAAAAAACATTTTTATTGCAGTTTATCAGCGGCAAATGCAAAGTCTTTTTCGCATTTCGCAATTCGCATTTTTATGTGTTTCATTCTCGGCTCTGTTTTTATTTTGAAGCATTTCAATTAATTTGCAAAATGAAAAATAATAATAAGATTTTATGAGCAAAGCCATAATTATTTTTATATATAACATCAATTTTGCATGGCACGAAATGCACTTTAAATATTTATTACGTATTATAATAAATATAAATATTTTTTCGGGTGAAATTAAATTAAAAATTATTTATTGAGCAATTGCTTAAGACAAATCAAACGGAATTCGCGTATTTATGGATATAGATATTTAGAAATCAATTTGTTTATTAAGATTTTCTTCAAAAAATCATTAATAAATATATTGAATATATTTATACATTATATTATATTATTTATATTTTGTTTTTATATTAGATTATACATTTATTTGATATATATATTTAATTTTAAACTAACAAAACTTTATTTTGTAGTACAAAAGATTTTATGAAATTCAAATTTAAATATAATTTAATTTACATATGTTTCACTTGAATCGGGCTTAGAATAATATCTTGATCATAAATTCACACGAATGCGTGTTAGCTCTTGTTAGAGGGGGTTGTTTCTTCATCTGTGTGTGTGTGTGTGTGTGTGTGTGTGTGGAGGAATTCATTAGCAAAGCCAACAGCCCCGATTAAAATTCAACTTATGCTAAGACCACACCCTTCCCATCGATGGAAGGCAGATAAGATAACCAGAATTTATAATTTTTTTATTATGTGTTGAATTGTCAGCGAGCAGCGAGCTCTAATTTCAAAAGTCATTTCATAGATAACTCGATTGAGATGTGGAGAGAACAAATGGAAGAAGAGAGAGAGAGAGAGAGAGAGAGTGAGAGAATGAATAATAAAGTTGATGTAGAATATTTGAAATATTTGAGAACAGTTAATATGAATGGAGCGTATAGAATTGCGGGAGATTAATGGTTTGAGTGATATATGGGAGATGTGAGAGATATATGAGATATAGGATATAATATATATGCATGTGTGATATATGAGGAATATGATTAATAACAAAAACAAATGATTAAATATTATATATTAAATATATATAAATGACAAATATAAAAAAAAAACATATAAAATATAATAAAATATAAAAAAATAAATAATAATATCAAAATATGATATATTTACAAAAAAAAAAATAATAATAATAATAATAAAATATAATATAATAAAAAAAAAAATTAAAATACCAAAAAAAAAAAAAAAATTATATAAAATCTGCAAAATATTAGAAAAATTAAAAGATATCAACAAAATTATATTTATATTTATTTAATGCAAATCGGCTTGCTCTTCTGCTTTCTCTTTAACTCAAATCTCATTTAAATAAAAAACTTAAGTAAAAGTCTTCAGAAAACTCCTCGGGCACTTGAATGTTTTCTATTAACTCTATATTTAATGTATAACATCTGTTTGGTTTGTGGTCCACAAACTTTTCACTAGAAAACTGGGTGTAGGTGATCTCCATGTCAGACAACAAACTGCTGTGTTGCACTGTAAAAAGTGAAAGCTACACGAGCTCTAAACACAAACAGTTCGAGGACTTCTAAAGAGCCAACATTCAGCCTATGACAACAAATGCCGAAGCTTTGACCGGCTAGAAAGCGAAGCTTGTGGCCTGGCCAAGTGCAGGCGGGCGACACGCTAAGCCACAGTGAGTGCCAAAAGTGTGCAAGCGCTGGGTTATTAAATTAATTAAAGAAAATATATATGTGTGACACAGCTGGAAATGATAATAAATATATAAATATTAAAGATTTAAATTAGGAGTTTATATTTTTAAATATCTACAAGTAAAAATGTATATTTATTTATTTTATAAAACAGAAAAAATATAAAATATTTTAGATATACTTTTTTGTATTAAATTTAGTACTTATTTCAATATTTTATTTATTTTTACAAATATTTACCAGAAATCCAACTTTACTTCAAAGAATTTCTTAGTAAGCTTCAAAAATATTTAAATCTGCAAAAGTATTTTGCTCAAGAGATTAAAAATCTTTTTACTCGAATTTAATATGAATTATTTGTAGGTCTCGAGTGGAAATGCTCAAGGTCTGAAAGTTAGGCCAGAGTAAAGTTAAATAAATCCAAACATAATCCATCTTTCAATATTATATACATACATATATACACATATGCATGTGTGTGTGTGTGTGTATGTGTATGCTCTGCTATTGTTAGAGCTTTAGTGGTGCGCACTCTAAGCAGCCAAATTGACTTCCCACTTTCGCTTGTATGGCAAACTTTTTAGAATCTTTTGGGCAAAACTTGTTGTTTGGCCCCGCCTGCATTTTCGATGAAGTTTTTCCCATGATTTTCCACTAACATTGCCACCTAGAGAGGACGGACAAAATACTCTTACTTTCATAATCGAAAAAAAAAAATATATTACAGCGCTGAGCGCTCAGACATGTTGCCTGCCGCTCTGCTACAGCCAACTCAGTAACTCTTCTACGGCAACTCTTATACGATATTCGAAATTGCTGCTTTTTTTGTGTGCACTCTGCTAAAGCTGTTCGAAATTATATTCAGCTATTGCTATTGCTGGCGTAGCAGAGTTTTATATAAGAGCCGCGTCTGCACAGCTCGAAATGCTTAGCAGAGAAGAGCACCAATTCGACAACGGCTCGGCGCAAGCGCCATGGCTGCTGCGTGAGAGTCGTGTGCCTTGGCTAAACGAAGCTCGAATACGAAGCAGCTGTACTAAAACATAAAACGAAGCTGCAATCGTTTTTAGATAAACTGAGCGCAGCTGAGAGAGCACATGGAAAAGGTTTACAAAAATAAAAATAAACATAATATAATCAGTAATAACAGATAATGAAAGTAATATTACGATAATGAATATATAAAATATTTAATTGCATATAAATTGTATAAATATAATTGTAAATTCCAGCACATTCAGTTGCAACATCTTTTGGGTCTCGTGCCTGGCTTAGCAATGACCCAAACCGACCTTTGACTCGTATAAGTTCGTGTTCGAGTTCGACCGACCACTTGATACGCTGTTTGAGTTCGCTTCAGACGGCTGTGAGCGCCGCTTCAAGTTGCAAAAGAACGCCGTGGACCCTTGTGGACAGGCGGCATTCGTGGCTGCGTTTAGTCTTCAGCGGTCTGCGCGTTGTTTATGTACGTGGTCGCGTCTGTCAAGCCTCTGTGAAGCGTGTGTCAAGCGTGCGTCTTACGACGATCAAAACAAAACAAAGTCGAGAAAACGAGAGTGGCTAAGAAATAAATAAATAAAAAACAACAGCTCAAAGTTGCTACGAAATATTTGCCAAAACGAATTTTAAACAACAGTTCATATTAACTAACCTCTCTGTGTGTGTGGGTGTGTATTGCTGTGTCTGTGTCTGTGTATGTGTTTGTGTTTGTGTATTTGTGTAAAATGCATGGCTCAAATGCATGGCCCAGCCTAGCGGAGGCAGCGGCTTGCAATTAAACACCAGAAAAGATACAAAAGTATCTGCGACTGTGAACAGCCAACAAGAAATTGCCAACGAATTTGTTAACAAATCGAAATACACACATATATTTCTATATGCATATGTGCAACACATCAAAAGGCAACAAGATGCAGTTTTGGATAACTTTGACATTTGCATTGCTGGCGGGTAAGTTATTAAGCGTCATGTGCGCCAAAAAATGTATCTCACAGTTGCAGATGCTACGTTGACCGCACCAAAAAGTTCATGACATTTGGCTTACAAAATAATACAAAAAATAGAGAAAAAAAATAGTGAAATATGTATAAAATAAAACGAAAAAAAAAACAACAACAAATAGAAGATGAGCCACAGACGCAGTCGCCGTCTCAGTCGCGAGGCAGCTTTTATCTTGCCATATGAATTGTGCGACGCCGCTGACTCTGCAGCTAACTCCTTTTGTCTGCTGTCTGTCTGTCTGTCTGTCTGTCTGGTGTCTGCTCCCGCGGCTGCTGCTGCTGCTGCTGCTGCTGGTTTTTCTTGTGTTTGCTGTTGACATTTAAACACTTGTTTTTTGCCCGCTGCGGTTTCTACTACACAATGCGAATACGTATAAAACTTGCTGTTGTTGTTGTTGTTGTTGCTGTTTTTTTTGGCCAAGTGTTGCGCTAACACACGGGGCACTTGCCACCGTGCCACACCGTGCAGCAGCCAGCCTCTGGCTCTCGCTTTAAATGCAAAAGTTTTTCGTATAAATTTTTTCTCAGTTATTTTGCAGTGCCTCAACTTCTCCTGCTGCTGCTGCTTCTTCCTTCCTCCTCCTCCTCATTTTTTTTTTTTTTTGCTACTGCTGCTGTTTATTTGATTTATGCGACATAATTCGAGGCGAACTTTGGGCACACATAATTTAATTTTTGCCATCACAGTTCGTTGTTGTTGCCTGCAGTCCGTTTCTGTTTTTAATTATTTCCAATTTTGCAAATTTGCATTTTGCATAGTTTTTTATTTTTATTTTTTATTTTTCTCTTGCATTGTAAAGTTTTTGGCGCCTTTTGTTGCCATAGTTTGTTTGGCTGCTAATTGAAACGAGCATTAAAATTCTGTTTGCATAAAAAATGTAAAAGATTTAACAACTCTAACACTGCGAGCGTGAGCGAGACAGAGACAGATAGGAAATTTGTCTCTGTTCTGCTTTTGATTCAATGCTAATGAATGCGTCGATGTCGATGAAAATGTTTGAAAATCGAATTAAGAATTTTAGTTATGGTCCATCAGAGATTTCGTCGTCGACCTTTAATCATTTTCACAGCACATGACGAATTTATTAGTGAGCATTGAAAATCTTTAATTAACACAATGCTAATTGCAAATGAAATGAGAGTGGAACGTGCCTTTGCATTTATGAGCTGAGGCGGCGCAGAGACAAAAGAATTTCTTAAATATAGAAATGGATTTATGACAGGCAAATAACGGTCCGGATGACTACATAAAGATTAGCGATGAGCTGCTCTATTTGTGTCTTAATAATTAACACTATTTCTAATGAATCAAATCTCAAGAAAATATATAAATAATATATACTAATTATATAAATATAAACATGAATGGAGAATAATCTATTGAGCTGTATAAATTAAAACAAAATTATGAAAACTAAAAATAAATAGATACACATACATAAATAAATAAAAGTGAAATGCCAATTAAGAAGACCCAAAATTATTAAATTATATAAAAATAAAGCAATTGAAAATATAAAACATAAATTCATGTATGTATATTAATGTTATCTAAAATCGAAATATTTTTCATAAATTTTATTTGTATAATTAAATGTTTATATTTAAACCAAGGACTTTTAAGTATTTGCGCTGCAGTTTATATACAATTAATATTGTACATATAAATAATTAAATTTAAAAGAAAATAAAATAAATATGCTCAATTAAATGCAGCTTCAATTCTGCTTGACTATGATTACTACAAATATATTTCAATTATGTATAAATAAATAACCTTTCAAATTTAAACAAAACAAAATCAAATACATTTAAGAAATTGAAAATATCTCAAGTATTTCAAATATTTCAGCCCAAAATCAGTGAGGCAAAATAATCTGAAATAAATTCTGTTGAGCTCATCAAGTTTCCTTGCCGTTTCACAATTTAATTGTATATTATTACGAAATGACTTCTTTAATAAGAGAAAGAGAAGGCCAAGAAGAAGCGGAGAAAATCGCTTAAAAGTAATTTAAAAATTGACAAAGATTGCGCAGCAATCGATTTTCGTGCATGTTTATTATGCGTAATTTATGTAGCTAAAAAGCAAATTGCTTAAATATTTTGTGGCACATCGTTTCAAAGGGAGCAGCAGCAGCAGCAGCAGCAGCAGTTGCAGCAGTTGCAGCAGTTGCAGTTGGCATAATTATGAGAGCAGCTTCAGCTCCAGTTGGTTTTTTGGCTGGCGCACGCCCAGGGACATGGACGCGGATGGAGCTGGAGCTGGGGCGAGCAGCTGAGCCGGTGAGCAGCTGCCTCGGCATGTGGTCGAGCTCGTGGTCGCAGCTCCATTTGCACGCGCTCAAAATTAATACCAGTCAAGCTGCAAAAGGCCAAGCCGGGCAAAAAAAAAAAAAAAACACAAACAACATCAAAATAAAAGTAGAGAAACAGCCAGCCAGCCAGCCAGCCAGGCAGGGCAGTTAACAAGAAATACACCTGCCCGAGAGCCCGCAATGGCACTCACACACACACGCACACACACACACGTAGTTTTGAGGCAGTCAAATGTTCAACATGTGTAGCAAGCGACCAAACCTAAAACCTACAAAAGGCGGCACAAAAATTATGATTACATTTTTTTCTATCTTTCATTCGTTTGGTGTGCGTTTTGTTGTTCGCTTTTTAGCACAACTAGAAAAATTGAGGATGTGGTTAAGCTCTGAATAGAGGGAGGGAGAGTGAGTGAGTGAGAGAGCGAGAGAAAGAGACGTTGTAATACAAGACAGAGGGGGAGGGAAATAAAAAAGTGTAGAATGCTCAAATCTCTTTTGCCTACAAACTCGTAAATGTTGATGGCCCAAAACCAGGGAATACGGGCTATGTAAACCTGCGAATATGTAGGTTTATAGACATACACACACACACACACACATATTTATATATATCTCTGTGTGTGTGTCTTGACTATATAATCCCAGCGCTTTAGCCAGGCAAATTGAATTAAAGCTTAAACCTCGGCAAACGGACGGCTTTCGGCTCATAGCCGGACTTAGCACCGATTTGGCTTAGAGTCGTGCCTCAAAACGTGCTAAACTTTTGACGCACTTGTCTAAAACATTCCCTCCGGCCGCCTCCGTCTAGCTGGCAAGTGTGTGGGCTAATACGCAACCATTTTGCAGTGCATTGAACCTCGCCTAAGCTCGACGGCTAATCGGTGGGCAGCAGCAACACCAGCTGCTGGCCGGCTAAGAGAACTACTTACCAAGTACTCGTCCGGCGAGCCACTTGCTCTGATTAAAAACAACTGCTGCAAATTATGTTGAACAGGTTGTGGGCAGCAGCCGTTGGGCAAGGGAGGAGCCTGCTCAGCCGGCCCACATATACGAAAGCAGCATAAAGTATTAAAAAAAAAACTGCTTAAAAGGGGGGCAGACTGACCGCAATAGCCAGAGCAAATGTTGCTCTGCCCCATTTGGAATTGGCCAAAAAAAAAAGATATTTTTGCGTAATATTCTTAAACAGCTCTTCAAAGCTGCTCAACATCTGACTGAGCGTTGAGAGAGTTTCAGTTTGGTTTTTGTTTTTAATTATGTTGAGGCATTTAAAATTATGAAATCGCCAAGTTAAGTCTAAAGATTTTTAGTTCCAGATAAACAAATTGCTAAACAAATTAAAGGAACATGACTTGCATTCAGCTATTTGATTTAATTTTCCTTATTCTATTATAGAATTTTTATTACTCAATTTACAGTTAAGTGTTTTATTAAGTTATAAATGCTTTTTAATTTAATTAAGTTTAATTTTTTTGTTGTATTTTTTATTATATCCTAAGCTTCTTGAAATGCGAAATAGGAGTATATTGGAATTGCTATTTAAAATTTTCTATATGATTTTAATAGTTTTCTTATGAACTTTTTAATTTGCTTAATTTTTTTTTTTTTTTTTTTTTTTTTTTTTTTAATTGTCGTATCTATGACTTTTTTCCCTAACAAAGACGTAGCCAGGCATTTATCCATTCCAAGTTTCAGCTTTGTTGCTGATATTGCCACGTACTTTTATCTAAGCCGGAATATCTACGGCTGTACAGAGCTCCTTCGAAGCAGAGAGAGAGAGTGAGAGAGAGAGAGAGTTCCGTGTGCTAGTTGTGGGCAAAAGTCATCTGTAGATTATTCAGTTGGCATCCTTTCACATTCATGTGGCACTATTTGCCAGCTCATGCTGGGGACGACTGACGACTGCAAGTTTCCCAGCGAATTCCAGTGCCTGGTTCCATGCTGAGGCATTTACCTAATAGACCTACCAGTGTGTGCAACTCTGTTGAGGGTTCCAGCCCATCCGTGCTGCGCCCCCATCTCTCTCATGTTGGATAATTACAACCCCTGTCTTACCTTCTACATCTGTGTAGTACCTCTACTGTTTTTTCCTCATTTCGTTGTTGTTGTTGTTGCTGTTGTTGTTGTTGCTGTTGTTTACCATTTGTACAACTCACTCCCGGCTTTGACTTTGACTACCCGATGGATAGCATCCAGTCAGCCAGCAGCTTGGAGACCCGCACAAAATGCTGGTCATTTGTTTTTATGCAAATAAAATGCGCTTCCAAGTTGTTTCTGTAACTCTTATTGTTGTTGTTGTTGTTAGCTTATGCATATTTGCTTGTACTCAACGAGTCGCTCAGTCTGACACTCTTTTTTTGTGTAATATATATAAAATTTATATGTGTTCATTGTCGTCGTTGTTGTTGTTGTTGTTGTTGTTTGTATGTTTTGCAAACAGTTTGCGCCGCCTTTGGCTGCCTGGGCCTGGTCAAAAGCGCAGAGCAGTTTCCTTTTTACCCCTGTTACTAGTTGAGGTTGTTGTTGTTGTTGTTGCCATGTTTTTTGCAAATTCACTTCCGCCACAGACTTTTGCCAGCCAAATATAAAAATAAAAAAAAACAAAAATTAACACGAAAAGAGAGAGAGAAAAAAAATACACACACACAAATAATAATAATAACAACAAGCAGCAGAAAATTGCTTTGCAACTTTTGCAGCGTCTTTTGCTGCTGTTGCTTTTGTTGTTGTTGTTCTCTTCTTTGGCTAACATTTGCTTTGTGCAATAAAAATAAATAACAGTTTATGAAAATTTGCCAAAATATCAACAGCCACATCAACAGCAGCAACAACAAAGTGAAGTGACTTTTCCTGTTTTTGGCGGCGACGGCTTTGGGAGCGCGTTCCGCTTTGGCTTTTCATTCTATTGTGAAAAAGGTTTTTCGTCGCTGCCCATTTAAAAGGCGTTGACAGCAATGAGTAGAGTGAAGCGTAGTGCTGGGCTGTGGTGCGGAGTGCTGGGGAGTGTGGAGTACATCTACTGCTCTCTGCCCTTAGCAACAGCCACCCGTCCATTAAACACCCCTTCAAAGCAAATTTGTGCTAACGAGTTGTCGTCGCTCGTTTCGACTGCAAAAATTGTTTAAAAAAATTGCAAAAAAAAAGAGAAAAACCCAAAAAAAAAAAAAAACAACAACAGAAAATAAAGAAAAGCTGAACTGGAGCTACAAATAGGCTCAAGCCCATCATCGTGAACCGATGCTGCCAATGTGTGTTGTTGTTGTTGTTGTTGTTGTTGTTGTTGCTGCCGACGTGCTCCACCTCCTTAGCCGTTGTCTCTGTGCTAAATTGAACCAATTTTTTTTGCGCGTCTGTGTGAGTGTGTGTGTGTGTGTGTCTTTTATATCACTTTTTTCTCAGCTTGTTTTTGTCTTGTTCTGCACATGTGTGTGAGTGTGTGTGTGTTTTTTTTAACTGCTCTACGCTTTCATTTTGTTTGTCTTTTTACAAACTCTCATCCACACACACACACACACACACACACACACACACACACACACACACACACACACACACATATGCGCTTCTACGTTTGCATATTTGTGCTTTATGTGCGCCTAGCACTGCGCTTATTTTGCACCACTTTGCGCGTCAAGTGGGTGAAAACCCACCGTACACTGTAGACCGTGCAGCGTGCAGCGTGCAGCGTGCAGCGTGCTGCTTGCAGTGCGCTTTGAAAGCGTCGAGCTGTCTATGTCTCTATTCATGCGTGCCGTTGCCTACACAGCCACCCAGCCACGCCCCACAGCGCCTATTTTCAATGCACCAAATACACAAACACACACACACACACACACACACACACATATATATATGTGCACATGTATTTGCTTACATATGTTGAGCATTAGAGATGGGCACGTTCGTCTCATCGATATTTGTTAATACGCGACCTTATTTTGTTGACTTTTTTCACACGCTCACAAAATGCCAGCAGAGCATCAACGAAAACAATGGGCCATTGACATGATTTTCGTTATTCCACTTTATTTTACGCAAATTTTGAATTTTTATAAATTGACTACATTAGATTTTATTATGTGCAATCATGCATATATACACCTATATAAAATATGTATATATATCATACAGAAAAATATGTAAAATCCAATGAAACATTTCGTCTGTCATTTCTAAATTATCATTATATCGTTTTTTTTTAACAATGTTTAAATATTTCTATGTTCCGCCTTCGTCTAGAGCTCATATATCGAATTCAATTCACCTATCAATTCGTTCCATCTCAAGCAGAAAGTTTGCTGCGTTTGTTTGGTGTTTGAGCATGTTTGCAATTGCAGATTTACAGCCAATGCGCCTAGATTTGCACTGAAAGTGGGCGGCTTTGGTGCGCGGGGCGTGGCCGTGAGAGTGCGAGTGAGTGTGGGATTGGGAGTGGGTGTGGGAGTGGGAGTGGGCGTGCGTGTGGTGTCAGTGGCACGGCACCTACCACGACTCTGGGTAGCTGTCGACGACTCCTACATATGCTCGACGTCTCCATCTCCGTCTCCATCTCCGTCTCCATCTCCATTTCCATCTCTATTTCCATCATCGTCGGCAGCTGTCTGTCGTCAGCTGAAGCTGAAGTTGAGGCTGTGGCAACTGCGGTGGCAACTGGCGGCTGTTGGCTGCCACTGCCACTTGGTAGCTGCTCCGCTGCTCGCTCACACTGGGGGTGGCAGTTGGCGGCTGGTTGCCATTGCATTTTCGGTCATTATTCAACGTCGTTGCAATTTGGCGCTGCCACTGCTGCTGCTGTTGCTGCTGTTGCTGCTGTTGTGGCAGCTCCAATGATGCATAATTTGTAGCGTTATATAAATGCAAGCTCTGTTGATATTTTTTATGCTAATTGCATGCAAGTAAAACTTAATACACAAAGAGAGACCGAGACATACGGCTATGGCTGTAATTATGTGAGCCGGCGAAAAAAGAAAGTTGACAGTTAGGTGGCGTCAACGGCAGCCGCAGCCAGAGCAAACAAGTTGCAACAGTTGCAGTTGCTGTTGCTGCTTATGACGGGCCGCTCGTAACGAGCATATATAGCTATATAAATACACATATACATATACATATACATATATATAGAAGCATATGTGTACAGTTAGGTGTTTGCATCTGATACATGCAATTATGCATGACGTTCAGATCAATCCGATAAGGCAGCCACAACAGCAACAGCAACAGAGAGAGGGAGAGCGAGACAGAGAGCTCACACAGACAACAATGACAAAAAAAAGCACGAAATAATAAAAATTTCTGCAAACATATTGGGTTAAATATATGTAAGGTGTGAATGCTTTAGCGGCTTATAGCGGATATAGCCACGTCAACTGCAACTGCAACTGCAACAGCAACTGTAGCTGTAATTAAAGGCGTGGCCCTGCCTGCTGATATTTGTGCCACAATTTATGGCCTTAATACACACTCGAGTGCATAAATAGCATTAATCTCAAACGAATCGAGCTTAAGTTCATTATCGTCTGTCAATGAGAATTTCCATTCGATTTCCACAGCCGCCGGCCACTGGAGCCTCTGTGATCCGCACATAAAATCAATAGCAAAAATTAGTTAGTGCAGATAATTTGAGAGAACTGCAGGCCAGTTAACTTCAAGTTACCTGCAGCGATTCTCCTGCCAAGCAGACACTCGATATGCAGCTGGACATTCGCATATTTAATTTGTTTATTAAGCGCAGTTGCAGCATCATGTTTGAATTTCCATTTAAGCTAATGTGGTAGTCGTTTTTTTTTTCGCAACTTGAAAGGGCTAATCGCAAAGAGAACTAGAAATAATTGGTAAGACAACGCCGTTGGCCAATTAATTAAGTTTAGTACGCACGATGAGGCAGCTTGTTGGCATATGCTGCCATAAAAGCTGCCATAAAAAACGCTTTACGTACCAAATTACAAGTCAAACGCTAGCGGAAGCAGCCGTTAAAAGGCACTTAGTAGCGCTCTAGAAGCACCCCAAGCACTCACACACACACACACACACACACACACACACACACACACACACACACACAGAGTCTACTTAGCCAATATGCTGCTGCTGCTGTGTATACTTTAAGCCAAAACATAAAAATTCATTAGAGGCGCTTTCAATAAATTATCAAGCTGCATTAATACGCTTGATGCGCACTCGAATATGCGCTATCAATGGCCATTAATCTCGTTGGGGCGGCGCAAGGATCTAGCGACAAAAGTTGACGAGCTGCGCTTGTTGTTGGCTGAATTCGTTACGCTAACACGATTTGGCCAGACGTCTTTGGCTCATACCCTAGCCAAATTGGCTATGCAAAATAGAGAAAAATCTTTGTAGTCCAATTGCCAAGCATCCAGTTGACTGCTCGATTGAGCTGTATGTGTGTGTTTGTTGGTTTGTGTGTTCTTCAAGTGCTGCCAATTAACAAGGCAGCCCTGGCAGCAGCAGCAGCAGCAGCAGCAGCAGCAGCAGCAGCAGCAGCAGCAGCAGTGCGAATCGATATTTACTCAATTAATTTATTACTTCCGCCAGCAGCAGGGACAGCGACAGCGACAGCGAGCAGCAGCGATTTTTCATTCATAAAAAAAAGTCAGCCCAACTCACAAAAGTTGGCCAACAAAAGCTGATGAAGCGTCGTCAGCGTCAGCGTCAGCGTCGCTGTCAGCGCCTAAGCGTCGTGCGAGCTTTCAAGTCATTCGCTGCCACAGGAAGCAATCATCGTGCTACAAGTCATATTAACTTACGTTCGCTGCACAAAAACAAAAACAAAAAGAAAAAAACTTATGTATATATATATACATGTTGAAAGAAAAACAAAATAAAAACCTGAACAGAGAACACAGAGAACCCAGAGAACCCAATGCCCAGACCATGCTACGCAGAATCACAGCAAAAGCAAAAACAGAAGCTGAAGCGAGCCAGCTGGGCCGGTTCCAGCTACACACAGATCGACGCTTAAACTGGAGCGGAGTTGCTGAGTGCTAGCTGGGAGCTGGGAGCTGGGAGCTGGGAGCGGGAACTCTGCCTGGATGGTCAGCATATGTTGTCCGACAAGTTTGCGCATGCGAAAGTTGAGCTCCGAGTGCATGAAACTATCAATGAAGGAGGCCTCTTATGAGTTGAACTGGTGCTTCCCAGGCCAGCTAAACGCGAGCAGGTGCAGCTTACACAAACACACACACGCACACTTGCACGCACACACACACACTGTAGCACATTTCATAATGATGGATGGCTATGAGTTGTTTGTGTGCGCGACGCGCCTAAGCCGGTTTTTGGACAGCGACAGCGGCAGCAGTTGTCAGTATCTGTTTCCCCTCTGCTGCCTCAATTAAACTGTACGGTAAACAACAACAACAACAACAACAACAACAACAACAACAACGACAACAAAACACGAAAATAATATAAGCAACAAAAAATTGAATTAATAACAAGACGCGACACTGTGAAAATTGTTTAAAGCTGTTTCGTTTATTCAATTTGCCTTGGCAATTTCCAAGAACAGCAAGAGGTTAGAGCTAACAAGCCTCAATTGCTATTGGAAATTGTATTACAAATAAATATTCACATTATATAGTGTGGGAAAAGGTTTTCACATATTCACTTGAGTTATGAATCTAAAATTAGATATAGAACTGGCTTTTCATTTGAATTTTTTTTCGGAACAAACTCAATTGGCAACGGCAGAGAATAATAATTAAAATTATTTGGGGCATGAAGCTAATTTTGAATATAGTCATGATGGGGGGATCTTAGTAGTATTCTAATAAAATTCAATATTTTGTACAGATTTATATGATATATTATTTTGCATAAAGCTAAATACTTTATCATAAAACTCTCTATATATTTTGTATTTTCTGCTCAATTCGTAATTTGCAAAGTATTTCTTTTATGTATTCAAGGTTTTATAGTAACTTTAGGTATTATATATTATTTTATTTTATCTAGTATATAATATCTCTCCGTGAATAATGCAATTTAATACAATTTGTAATATGTAAAATAATTATCATAGTTCTCAAAAGTTTCTCTTTTGCCTTAGATCGAGATTGCCTAGCCCAACTTCAATTTTTTACTTGTATTAAACATATTACTTTATTTTTGACCATTTCTTAGATCGTTCGTAGATCCACCATGTCTCTCTCTCTCTCTAGCAAGTGCAAATACCTCACTTATTTATCACTCAAATAGTTTAACAAGGTGCTCGACATATACAGCTATTACGATATTGCTGATAGTAAACAAATTCATGCAGCCTCATGCAACAGAAACCTCTGCTGTTTTTAAATAATTTTCTTTTGATTAGATATTCCGCATGTAAGAAATAACAATTTAAATAAACAAAGCTAAACAAAGCTAAAGAAAAGGAAAACGAAGACAAGGCTTCAGCAATCAGTCAGTTGTCTAGCGTTTATCTTTTAGGCAATGCTTTGATCTAACGCCAATCAATTAGTTAGTCAATCTGCTTGTTGCTTTGTGCCTTTAGTTGGCATTTACATAATTAATAACTGACGGCTCCTACGCATCATGACTAAATATAAATATGTTTTAAGTTTAGCAGCTGCTTAGCATTAGCAACATGAAGATTAACAACAACAACAGCAACAACAACAACGGCAACTTTAGTGAGCTCTTGGCTCTTGTGTTTTGACCGCGTGTTAATTTTGACAAATGAACAATTTGGTTGCTGGGCATGTGGAGCATTATTCCCACCCGGCTTGTCTATAATTTACAAATTCGGACTAAACAGCGCAGGCAACGGCAACGGCAACGGCGACGGCGACGGCGACGGCTTTGTTTAATTATGGCTCCCATCGTTGGCTGGCCTTTGTCTTGGCTCTTGTCTTTTGTCCGCTGTCCGCTGTCCACTGTCCGTTGTCGGTTGTTGTCTCTTGTTGTTGGCCTCAAAGTAATCAGATTGTAGCCATTAATCTGACCAGTGTGGCCGTGTTTCGTATCTTTTGGCTTTTTGGTGTCGCTTGATTATCTAACTTTTGGCTAGGGGCCCGCAGACAGTTGTTATGCTCGAGCAGTTTTTCAAACGCCTTAAGATAACTTGAATTTCAGGCCCGACGCGCTTGACTGGCTTTTCAGTTCTTAGACTCGAGACTGAAGTGCAAACTGAAATGTCTTTAGCATATACATATATGAAAATATAGCGCCTTCAAATTCAAATCGAATGAAACAAACTCTTTAGAGCATTGTCCGCACCTCTCACTCTCTCTCTCGCTCTCTCTCTCTCTCTCTCTCTCTCTATATGCATTATATAAATCTTACAACTTAATGAACATATCCTTGAAAACATAAATAGGTAATACGAACATTTTGGTCCGCAATCAGGCGGCCATTAAACTTTTTCGAAAATAAAAACGAGCTGAGCTGGCTTCCACACGAAAGCGGCCAACAAACAATCCCACAGTTAAAAAAGTTTAAATCTGCATACATAAATGATATGAAACAAAAAAGGCAAACACAATACTCGAAAATAAACTAAAAAAACAAAAACAAATGAAACAACTTTTCAACAGGCACGCAAAATCCATTCATGGATGGATGCGACGTGAGTGTGCGGGTACAAGGCAATAAAAATAAAAATAAAACAAAATAAAAATCAAATGGAATTGCATACATAACATTTACATATACTTATTTATAGTTGACTTAATGAGCAAAATAAAAAAAAAAATAAAAAATTATACATATTGTTTTTATGACTCGTAGAATGGCAAAAAGAAAATGAAAAAACAAAACTGCATTCGCATAAAATATTTCCGAGCTCTATAAATTTAAATGTATCGCTTTAACTAATATTAATTTAGCAATTTTTTATGGACATTAAAAAATTGAATAATTTGCGACTATTAGCTGAAGCTGAGCTCAATATGGTTTAATCACCGAAATTTATTTGAAAAAGGCGATAAAGGGAAACGAATCGAAATGGCTTTGAATCTATGTGAATTGATGTTTCTCATATTTTGATAAATTTTATTCAACATTTTTTTGCTAATTTTATGCACATTTTTTATCTGTTGCTGTTTCCTGTAGTTTATAAAAAATGTTGCTTGAAATTTATTTATTTAGCGTGCTGCGATTATTTATGACGTCTGAGACGTGGCCTCATTTATAATTTACGACTTAGTTGAAGTGTATTAACTACATGAGTTGATTTAAATGGCTTCTAAATCTAATTTGTAATTAATATTTAAGCTGGGTTGTTGAAGTTTTTAACATTTCTAACCCAGTTGCGGGCCAAACTCATTTCCAAGTCTAAGTCGCACACTTAAAGTTCAGCACGTCAATAAAAACAGCAAAAATATGTAGTTTGACCTTTTGGCTAGACAGACGGACAGACGCACAGACAGACAAGACGTTCAGCGAGGGGAACGAAATAAAAAACATAATACCGAGCCAGCGGGCCAATTGGGCCCAGACATTATAATTATGCAGCTGCCACATACAGCAGTCAGTAACGGCAAACGGCAACAGCAACTGCAACTGCAACAGTCAAGTGTGGCATGCAATGGCTTTGGCTCCGGCTCCGTCTCCGTCTCCGGCTTCGGCTTCAGCTTCGTGTCTTGGCATTTGGCAAACGACAAGTGCAGCCGTCGATTGCTGTCGATCCGTCGATCCGCCAATTCGCGCAGCGCATTAAACTAAGCCGGGCAAAAACGTCAAAGCCAGGTGCGTGCTCTGGGTGCCCAAGACAAAGGCAGAGGAGGAGCGGATGGGGAAGGCGAGTGTGAAACTGAGTCTGAGACCAGTTCGCTGAATATACATGTAGAGAAACCTAAAGCTAGAGCTGCGCTTTGCTTGGCTTCGAATTGAAAATTCAGTTTAATATGCGCCACAACTCAAAGCCTCGACGCTTCGCTGTTTCACTGTTTCGGTAGGGGGATTGTCCGTCCGTCCGCTAACGCAGCCCACGTTGTCTTTGTGAGCCGAGCCGAGCGGAGCCGAGCCATTCATATGGCGTTTGCCATTCATAAACCCGTATTTGAGGCACGTAGGCTGCGGCGACGGCTCAGTTAGTTAGTGGCACTCGAACTGGTTTTTCGAAGCCATGGCTAGCACTAAATGTTGATTTTGACTTCTTTATGAGCACATGAGCAAACGTATTGCTCCACCATCAGCCAGCTAGATTTCTTATTCAAATGCCCTATGGGCCAAGCCGACTGTGGGCTGTGTCAATGGACCAGCTGCTTATACTGTGTGGGCGTGTGGGCTTAGCTTAAAGACCGGTAGTTGGTGCCGTTAAGGCCTAAAAATAAGGCGTTAAAAGCAGCTCACACCCGTGCCTCCCTCGCTCTCAACTTTTCCCTCTCTCTCACTCTGCTTGACATAAAAAGTACAACGAAACAAATATTCGAACCCCAAAAAAATAAATATATATATATATATATATATTTAAAAAAAAGCAAACAAAAAATTAATTTGCCTGCCACAGAATATAACAAAAAATGAGAAGAACAAGAAGTTCCACAAACTTTGTCCATTTGCAGGCAAACACCCAGCGAAGTTTTACGAGCGCACTAAATAATATTTTGTTGCATATTTTAAGGCGCTCCCAGCTCGTCCTCATTGCTAAATTCCAAACTTTGTCCTATATATACATAAAATGTATATATATATACAGCAAAATATGTATATATTTCAAATATATATATATATACATATATAATTCATTTTCATAGACTGCCGACTCAGTGTCTGTTTCTTCTTTAAGTTTGTATATCTGTGTTTTTTCTGTTCTGGCCTAGGTGTTGTCCATGATTTTTATACCCTGAACCCATTGAAAATGGGAAATCAGGGTATAATGGTTTTGTGAAAAGTATGTAACAGGCAGAAGGAATCATCGCAGACCCCATAAAGTATATATATTCTTGATCAGGACGATGAGCTGAGTCGATATAGCCCTGTCCGTCTGTCCGTCCGTCCGTCCGTCCGTCCGTCCGTCCGTCCGTCCGTCCGTCCGTCCGTCCGTCCGTCCGTCCGTCCGTCCGTCCGTCCGTATGAGTGCGTCGATCTCAGAAGTTAAAGGAGCTAGAGAGCTGAAATTTTGTATGCATACTCGTGTATACCATACGCAGTACGAGTTTATCATATTTTTTCGATAACTCATTCGATATCTTTTTTATCGAGGATAATCGATAAATTTATATTGTTTTTTCAGCCTAATTTGAACACTATTAGACCTAGAGACTTCAGATTTACTGTGTATATACATTTGATGGGCACACACATTTTGTAATTTACAGATTTTGGATACCACGCCCCCTTCGCCCCAAATTTGTAAAAAACGTATATCAAGTACTAGAGACTTGTGCTTTGGAATGTACACACATTTACACATAATGATTACGTTCTGAAAGTTTCATTAAGATTGTACGTCTACAAATGAAATTATTCAACAAATAAATTCTCATAATATTGCCCACACTGCAGCGCAGCCCAAGCGCAGTCGCTGCTTACTGCGCAGTTAGCAGAGCGCGGGCCTATGCGTGGGGGTGGATGCATGTGTATGTATGTGTGCAGAATGATTGGAACATCAGCACGGAGGGTTCAGGGTATCTCCTAGTCGAGCAGTCTCGACTAGAGCTTTCTTACTTGTTATGTATGCTTGCCCAAAATTTATGACTAATAAAATTTGTCAATTTTTCGTTTTCTTCTTCTTTTCATTTTGAACAAAATTACATATTTTTCCCCTCGCCGTAGTCATTTGTGTGTGTGTGTGTGTGGGCGTTAAAAATCTTTTAACCCACGCAACGGTGACAACAATAACAAAATTGACAACCGGACGAACGCATAAGCCAACGAATGTTTTGCTGAGTGGCTTACAGTCATAAAATCATCAACTCTATTACAGTTCTGTTATTTAAAAAATAAAAAGAGAAAATTTATTTATGAATATATATATACAACAACAATAACGCCAACAGCAAATCTGTTTGTATTTTTGTCAGTTTCTTTTCTCGGCTCTTTCGCATGCTGTTAAATTCGGGCTTAGACTCATCATAGCCATAGTATTTGAGTTTATTCATAAAAATATATGCATATAGATCTCTGAGTTCAATTTTGGTTTATTTATGTTTTTGCAAATTTGTGCGCTTAGCTAAATATTTTGGCATTTAAATTGTTGCAGATGAAAAGAATACCAGACTTAATTTAACTAATTGCCTGGCCCGCATAGGCTAGCCGCAAAATACTTTCAGTTTTCAAAATATTTTTTGCTCTTGTTGTATTTTATGCTGCGGTCAAACACAGAACAAGAGCAAAATGAAAATATATATATATATATATATATATATATATATATATATATATATATATATATATATGTATGTATAAAACAGAAAGTATTTGCTTGCATATTTAAATTAAAAAACAAAAGAAAAAGAAAAAAAATAATAGTTGACAGCCGCAGAGTTCAAAAAGGGGCAATAATTTTTATTAATTAATTAAAGATGAAAGCGTCGGTTAGCATTGAATGGAGCAGCAACTGAAGCTGGGTGCACATCGTCTTTGTTTCAGTTCTGCCAGCACCCATCTCCCATCTCACGTCTCTCATCTCCCTGCTCTTCTCACCCCTTCATGTTCATCTAAAATGCTCATGAAGCAGAAAATAATTAATGTTAATGCTATGGCTGGCTGGGTTACTTGGCTCTGGCTCTTCGCCCTCCCCCCGACCAACCCGACCACCCCGGCCAGCCAATGGTCTGTCCCCGAGAATGGCGCTCTAATTTGTTCAGACCGCAAAGTTCATAGCAAATTAGTTGATTAGTTTAACGTCGCTGCCAAAGAGCCTGTCCGTTTTTGACTGCCAGCTGGATGAGTGTGAGTGGTGTGTGCGTATATATATATATATATATATATATATATATATATATTGTGTGTGTGTGTAGAACCATTTGATATGGCTGGTCACATTTGTTCAGCTGCAAATTTTATAATTCAATCAGTGCACAGGGCACACAACACAACACAGAGACATAAAGGCAGAGACAGACTTGGTAATGCGGCAATTTGTGTGAAATTTACCAAGAGCTACGCAAGGCTTACTCCGTGTGAGAGTGCGAGACATAGAGACATAGAGACAGAGAGAGAGAGAGAGAGAGAGAGAGAGAGAGAGAGAGAGAGAGAGAGACCATTTGGAAAGCCCCATTGCCACTGAGAATGTTATTGTGGGCTGTGCGAATCGCGCGGAGTCAAATGCGTTTTATTGTGAATTTATTAAGCGTGCCCAAGGCGAACATTAAACGGACGGAGCGCTGCAGACAGCCGGACAGGCAGACAGAAGGGCCACAGCCATAAAGATAGCCAAGAGCTGCTGCTGCGACAATAAAGGAGGAATATTGAAATCGACGGCAAGTGAATATGAAAGATGAAGTCGAGATAAAGGATGCTGGCAATTTCGTTATTTTGTTATTGAAAATATGAAAACAAGCTCAAAGCGAATCAATAGACGACAATGAAAGTGTTTATATATGCATATGACAATAAATATTGAATAACGACGACTTCGCATTCCCTTTGACAGTGGCTCTCCATTTGATTTAATGCTTTGACATTACGTAATCAGATGCGGGAAATTGTTTTCCTCTTGCGCATCCATTAACTGAGGCGAGCTTCAGTTTCAAGCCTAATTAGCTTATAGATTAGAAGTGTTTTATTTACGGCGAACCGGTCTGATCTATTTAAGTCGAAAGTATTTGCCATTTGCGACACGTATCTGACGAGCATAAAAAATGAGTTTTCATATTTCTAAAGAGGCGACGACGTTGATATTCGAGACGAGCTGGGCGAAGTATGCTAAACTAGTTTAACTTGAATTGCTCAAGTTTCCTTTGCGAAGATTGATAGACGAACACTATGCGGGCTCCAAAATTAGAAATCCAAAGACTTCTATTCTTTTTTATTTAAAGACTACATTTAAAATGGAACAACAAGCTGTGCCATATTGCTTGGAATTAGCCGCAGCTGTAGTTGAATGGCTTGCTCGGCCAAAATCTCCTCAGATTTTCCACCTTGGGCCTGTCTCTATGCCATGACGCAAAAATGAATCCAACAATCTTGTTGGCCAAAGCGGCTCAGCATCAAGTGCACACGATTTACTTAGCTGGTTTTCAAATTATAAGCCTTTCCACATATCCACGCGGGCGAGGAGTGTTGCCGTTGCTCCTGCTGCTGCGGCTGATGCTGGCGTGTGGTGAGCTCTAAGCCACATGTTGAAAATAATTGCCATGGCTACCCAGAAATCCTCTGCGCAGCGCAGCCGTTTAAAACAATTCCAAACACTTTGTGGGCGCTTAACATAGCTGACAACAAATTTGACACCAAAGCCGCTTTAATCAATATAATAAAAGACATTTGTTAAATTAACAAAGCGCGTTGCGCCGCCACCGCCAACAGCAACAGCAACACAACCACAACAACAACATGGATAAACAAAAACAAAACACA
Source organism: Drosophila mulleri (assembly GCA_035047565.1). Lineage (NCBI taxonomy): Eukaryota > Metazoa > Arthropoda > Insecta > Diptera > Drosophilidae > Drosophila > Drosophila mulleri. The sequence continues at coordinate 16,467,022 of JAWNPK010000060.1, read as the reverse complement.
AAAAAAAAACATGAAAAAACAGAAGAAATTTTAATTAAATTTATAACGCAAAGCCGCAAAGTGCGCCTAGAAGCTCTATGGGAAAGATTTATGTGACCGTTAATTTTGTCAAACTCATTCGTATGGCTTGTTGTAGTTGCTGTTGTTGTTGTTGTTGTTGTTGTTGCTCTTGTTGTTGTTGGCCGTGTGCACGCTAAGTGTCCTGACGCTAAAAGGAGTGCGAGAAAAAAAACCTCACCGGATTTCCTGTGATATGCCACAATATTTTCCATTAACGCACTGAAGTTGCAGGCAAACAGAGCAAACCAAAAACAGAAACAGAAACAGCGGCAAAACTGGAAACTGGTCTCGATAAAACAGCAGCAACAGCAACATCAGCAGCAACAGCAACATCAGCAGCAGCATCAGTTTGAATAAAAAGAAGAAAGGAGAAAAATAAAAACAACAGACGGCGAGAAAAAAGAGACAAAAAGCATTGAGCAAAATGTGCGTTGGCAGCGCATCAGCAGAGCAGCAGCAGCGCAGCAGTTTCCCGGGCCAGATTCAGGTTTAGGTCCAGGCCACTTCAGCATGGATTGTCTGTGGACAAGCACACGCACACACGCACACACGCACACTGTGTAGGCTCGTAGTGAGGCCGACTGCCTCCTGCCTGCCTGCTGTGCGACAGTCGCTGGCTTCATATGAGTTAATGACTTGTAGATAGTTTAACTTACAAAGCAGAGACAGAGCAAGAGAGAGAGAGAGAGAGAGAGAGAGGCGCCCCAACAGGGGAGTGTGTGCTCAGAAAAGGGGTTGCGTTGACCATTAGTGCGACATCCGGCGTTGCGCATCGCTTGCCAGTGGCCGCACGTAAATGTCGGCCATGCTCAAAACTATTAGCAGCTTTGCGTTTGGGCCAGCACTCGCACTAGCTATTGCTATCGCACTCGCACTTACTTAGCTTGTGGCCAGGCTTGAGTCGAAGGCACAGGATCGACATCAGCAACATCATCAACATCAGCATCGAGTGGCATGGAACGGTTTTTGTGGTTAAGCTGTTAGTTTAGTTTGCGTACAATTTGTGGGCCCAGTTGACAATTACAGACCCTTGGAAGACAGAGAGGGAGCGGGAGAGGGAGAGGGAGAACGAAAGTGAGTGCTGCCGACTCCTTGCGCCCTGACCACTGGCCAACAACAGCCAACGGCCTAAAGGCATGAATGAAATGCTAAACCGGTTTACTTTAGCCGCCTTCTGTTACGTCTTTTCATTTACTTTGCACTTTACTTCACTTTACAGCCAGTGTTTTTTGTTTTCTATACCCTGAAGCCACTGAAGATGGGAAGTAAGGGTATAACGATCTCTGTAGAGTATATGTATATACCTAATCATTTTGTAGTATCAGAAAAATTGCAAATAAAACAAAAGAGCTAAAAATATCTTTAATTATTAGAGTTTGAATGTTATCGATGATATATATTGCTAATATTTAGTTATGCAATTGTAAATTAAATATTTCAAATAATTTTTATATGTTTTCTGCACAATTTGTTCATTTGTTGTACTTGGCATAGGGTATCTCGCAGTCGCGCAGCCCGACTAGCGTGCTGGTCTGGCCTGCCAGTGCTTCCTACTGTCACACTTCAAGGATTTCTTTGTTGGCCATCCTGCCCTGCATATGTGTGACAATTACCCATTGCTTATTGTCTTCCAAGTGCATATACATACATACATATACATATATAGGGAGTGAGAGAGGTGTATATATGTATATACTATTTATATGCTTGCCCTGAGCAGTGGGGGGTGACTTCGTAATGACACTAAATGAGTTGTAGCCAACCGGAGACGGGGCCTGCCTGGGCTTGGCCTCTGTTTTTCTCGACATTGTCGTCGTCGTCGTCGACGCAAAACCTGTCAAGTTGTGCAGTTTTTTCTGCTGTTGTTGTTGGTTAATTGCTGCAGGAAATGTTCTGGCTGTGCAGTTTGGTCAACTGTCTCTTGGTCTTTGGTCTTAATTGCATGAACTTTGGGCCAAGTTAATGCGGCCCTATGCAAATTGAAGCGCGCCAAGAAAAACCAAAAGCCAACAAAATAAAAGCGAGTGACTAACTTGCAGCTGCGGGTGGTCGTTTCCGTTGATGGTGACCGAATCATATTCAATGGATAGCTCTATCTAAATGCAGACACACATATATATGTATATATGTATGTAAGACAAATGTATCTATATGTAAATGTGTTCGTCTCTATATGTATATGTATATTGTGGTACATTTCGTGCTCAAGTCCAACGGAAATCGAGCTCGTTTCAAGACCGTGCAGCCTCGCTGGCTTCTTGTGTACGACAAATAATCAATTAATCCATTGATGAAGTCCACGACAGCGACGTTTATTTGTTGAGCCATTTGTAGGCACGTCTCACGCAGTGTTTGAATGTTGGCCTTAGTTGGTCCCAGGCGCGCACAGTGGCACAAAAACTATGCAATCAATTAGACATGGTTTGCTTATAAGAAAAAAATACTTTTGATGCTGTTGTTGTTGTTATTGTTAATATTAAACGAGTTTAATTTAGCTCTGGCTTGTCTGGGAGCTGAAACCAATTGAACTTGTTTTGATTGGCAGCCAAGTTAAAAATGAGCTAACAATTATAATAAATGATAATTGATTGCAGTCGCTAAGTTCTGATTTGAAAAATGAAGTGATTTAAAAATAAAAAATAAACAAAAATTAAAACCAGTTTTAATTTGTATATTGCCAGTTGACTTTAGCTTGGCCTGATTGGCAATCAAACAATTTCATTTAGGTCTCTCTTTGTCTGTCTGTCTGTCTTATGTGTCTGTCTATCTGTCGCTTCATTGTTGTCTTGTCTCTTGATTGATGAACGTAATGAACTTCAGCGTTTTGCCCGAGTTTTCGCACTTAATTTCCCTTGATTCAAGCTCTCTGGCAATTTCCCCTCAGTTTTCTATGACCCAGTGACACTGTGCGCGCTTTTATGTGTATTACCTATGTAGATTGCTCTAATGCTGATTAGGTCGACGACAACACACACGCACACGAATCGAGTCACATACTCGAGCACATATAGACGGCTAAGTAGTCGGTTCAATTTGGTATCGAACGTGGCCTGCTCTTTTCTTTAAGACATTTTAATGCTAATGAGCCGCAAGCTGTAGGCCCACTTCGGTTCGTTTCGGTGTGGGTTGATATAGCGACACACAGACTGGCAGCGGGCAGACCCGCTGATGAAGACAGAAGGCAGACAACAGACAGAAGACAGCCGGCGAGTCGGACGGACGGACTTGTCCATGTCTCAATGACAGACTCAAAGTGCCCTGACACACACACACATGCACACACGCACACCCACACACATGTTAGTCATACACGTGTGTGCGAAACAAATAACAACAAAAAAGAACAGCATAACACAAAATAAAAGTTGTTCCAAATTAGTGAGATGTGACTGGGCTGCCTCGCCGGGTCTTATGCTTAAGTAATGTGTATTTTATGTGTGGGCTGCGAAAAGTAGGTAACTGTAACTGCAGCTCCCACTGTGACGGTGATTGTGGCTGTGACTGTGACTGCGACTGGGTCGGGTGACAGGTCGATTGGTCGATTGCCCGCTGCCAATTGAACTAGGTACACGTTGCTCCACCCGCTATCCGCTACCCGCTACCCGCTGCCCCTTACCAACTACGTGCGCAATTGTCGAACGTGCCGATTAACAATATGCGAATTTGTTTTCCCATCTCATCCTCTGCAGCTGGCGTAGGCGGCACGGCCCCGGTTGATGCTCCGCAAGCAGCGGCGCCTGCTGTGCAAAAGTTCCGAGTTACCCCCCACGATCTGCAAATACTCGAGGGCACCGATACGCTGATGCGCTGCGAGGTGGAATCGCGCGCCGGCAAGGTTCAATGGACCAAGGACGGCTTCGCGTTGGGCTTCTCGGCCGTCATTCCGGGCTTTCCGCGCTACTCGGTGCTGGTGGACAAGGCTCACGGCACCTACAACTTGCAAATTAAGAATGCCACGCTCGAGGACGACGCCGAGTACCAGTGCCAGGTGGGCCCGGCAGCTGGCAATCCGGCCATACGCGCCAATGCCAAGCTGAGCATCGTGGCAGCGCCCAGCAGCATTTCCATCGATGGCTATGCGCGCAACGCCAAAGTGGAGGTCATCGAACGGCAGAATCTAACGCTGCAGTGCATCACCGAGAATGCCAATCCGGCGGCGGAGATTGTCTGGTATCAGGGCGAGACGCCGTTGACATTGGGTAAGGCTGTCGCATTAATGCAAACTCCCTCGTCCCAGTCTAACTTGTCTAACCGCCCGCAGAGCCCATTGTCTCAGTGAACCAAACATCAGCGAAGCGTTTCCGCACTAGCTCCACATTGCACCTCCAGCCCCGCGCCGAGGACGACTACAAGGAATACTCGTGCGAGGCGCGCCACAAGGCGTTGCCTCCGGATGTGCCCATGCGCGCTCAGGTCCAGCTGTCTGTGCTATGTAAGTCATCTGCTGCTCATTCCCCAGCAACATGAGATTATTCCCAAATCCTCTCGAAAACAATTAGATCCACCCGGACCGCCATTCTTTGAGGGCTACAGCCAAGGCGAGACCCTGCGCCGTGGCCAGGCGCTGCAAATAGCGTGCCGCAGTCGCGGCGGCAATCCGCCAGCTCAGTTGGTCTGGTATCGCAATGGCGAGGTTGTCAATTCGCCCCAGCGCACCTCGGGCCGCCTCTCGGAGAATGTCTACAAGTTCACGGCGAATGCCTCGGACAATGGTGCCAATCTGGTCTGCGAAGCCAAGAATCTGCTATCGAATACGCCGCTGCGGGCCGAGCTCAATCTAACGGTTCTATGTGAGTCACCCTGAATGATTTAAGAAGCTTTTCAGTTGCCTATAAACCAAAGCGTGTTCCATACAGACGCACCGAAGGATGTCTTCCTGAGCGGCGCCACCCAGGCCAAGGTCGGCGATGCAGTGCAGCTGAGCTGTGTGACAGCCCCCTCGAATCCCCCGTCGCGTATCAGCTGGTCCATGAACGGACGTCCCCTGACCAACAGCACCTTCAAGACGACGAGCAGCGGTGACGGCGGCTGGGTGAGCAGCTCCAACATCACCCTGAGCATCGACTCTCAGAGTCGCACGTTCATCGCTGTTTGCCATGCGCTCAATGCGGAGCTCTCCCAGAATGTTGTGGGCTCCCACACCGTGAATGTCTTGTGTGAGTGTGATGAGATTTGTAGACTCAGCCCTGGCCAGTGCTCTTTAGCTATTTATGTTCGCCCCCTTCAGATCCGCCCTCGCCTCCACTGCTCACCGGCTACAATGACGGCGATATTCTCATCTCCGGCTCGATCCTGAAACTGCAGTGCAGCTCCGCTGGCGGCAATCCACCCCCGACTCTGCAGTGGTACAAGAACGACAAGCGCCTCAATGCCGCATCCAAGGTGACCGACAGCAAAATCAGCTCGGAGCTGTCGCTGCTGGTGAATGCCTCCGACAACAATGCCATCTACAAGTGTGAGGTGCAGAATGCAGCTATCGAGATCCCGTTATTCGCCACAAAGACTCTCGGGGTGCATTGTGAGTAGCGATTGCGTTCAGCCGTTTGGCCCAATTACTCAGACATTGTGATTTCTATTGGCCCTTTAGTTCCGCCGGAGACGGTCAAAATTAGCGTATCGCCCAAGAACCTGGTGCCCGGCATCCGGGCCAAGCTCATCTGCGACTCCAGCTCCAGTAATCCGCCGGCCAAGATCAGCTGGTGGAAGGATGGCATACCCGTGGAGGGCCTCAATCTGGCCAACAGGCCGGGCCTCTGGGGCGGCTCGGTGTCCACCCTAGAGATGCACGTGAACATCACCCAGGACCTCGACGGCTCCATCTACACCTGCCAGAGCCACAACGAAGTGCTGCAGCGCAGCGTTCACGAGACCATCAGCCTGGACATACTCTGTAAGTGGCCCCAGCTCACATCCCAGTGTTATTTCTCCTCTGACCAGCTCATTTCCATTCCGCGCAGTTCCTCCCAAGTTCGATGTCGCTCAGGTAACCAGCTTTGTGGGTGTGGAGGGCTCGCCCCTGCAAGTCGAGCTGCATGCGAGCGGCAATCCAATGTCGATTAGCTATACCTGGACCAAGGACGGTCTGCCCATTAGCAGCAACCCGTTGAGCGGCCAGCGCCTGGTATCGGATGGGCCCAGACTCAATATAAGTCGCCTCAGCCGCAACGATGCGGGCGTCTATGTGTGTGAGGCCCTCAACACACAAGGCACAGCCCTGCTGGAGATTCAAGTGATTGTGGAATGTAAGTAGTCCATAGGCGGCTTGCCCAGTTATGTTCAGTTGTTCAGTAGTTCAGTTGCTGATGTCGCTTTTCCATTAGATGCACCCGTTATTACCTCCGTCACCGAGGGTCAGAGCTTTGCGCCTGGCGAGCAGGCTTTGCTGGCCTGTCAAGTGCAAGCCCGCCCCTTGGAGGCCGCCCATGTGCGTTGGTCCCGACCCGGCTACGATTTCGCCACTCGCACCACGTCCAGCTTTGAGAACAACACCGCGCTGCTTCACATCGATAATGTTCAGCGTGGCGATATTGGCAATTTCACGTGCACTGTGGACAATCAGCGCGGACCTCCGGCCTCCCACAATGTGGTGCTTGTTGTGCAGAGTAAGTAGCTAGAGCTCCATATGTGTCCATGGCAGCTAATCATTGATTGGTTTTCCATCGTTTTTTGATTGATTGCAGCCTCGCCGGAGATTGATCACTCGCCGGCGTACACGCGCTTTGCGGCTCGCCTGGGCGTACGGGCTCAGCTCATTTGCCGTGCCTTGGCCTCGCCCCAGCCCAGTTTCATTTGGCGCCGCCATGGCAAGGACCTGAAGATGCAGCGTCGCAACAAGTTCACCACCGTCGAGCGTCAGGTGGATCCGCTCCACTTTGAGTCCGCTTTGTTGGTGGAGAGCACCTCGGCGGATGATTATGGGCAGTACGAGTGCGTCGTTCGCAACTCGATGGGTCAGGCTAGCACCACACTGGAGTTCAGCAAGCCCACGCGCCCGGACACGCCCCTCCAGCTGCGGGTGGGCAATGTGAGCGACACGAGCGCGGAGCTGATGTGGACACCGGGCTTCGATGGCGGCATGCAGGTCTACTATCGCGTGCGCGTCAAGCAGCACGGCGAGGACAAGTACAAGTATGTGGACGCCAAGGTAGGACAACAGAACATCACGCTGGAGAACCTGAGGGCCGGCGGCACGTACTTCTTCTCCGTGATGGCGCATAATGAGGCCGGCGGCAGCAAGTTCTTGCCCGACATCAAGCTCATCATGAGCAAGGGCTCGCAGCCACACTCGGCGGAATATACCGAAAAGGACGAGCTGCCCAATGTCATGATCATTGGCATCACCTCGGCGGCCATGGTGCTGCTGGTGTTGAATGCGGCACTGGTGGCCTGGTTCGTGATACGCCGTCAGAATAAGTCGCAGGGCGAAACGGAGCCCAGCAACGACGATGCCTACTCGAAGGATGATAATCAGTCGGTCTATAAGGTAAATGGGCATCAGTTTATAGCAAATATTGAACTGCAGACTGATTGGCCTTATCCTAACCAGCTGCCCATCACTGCATTGCAGGCGGATGTACAGAAAAAGGCAGCCGCATCGACATATCTGGTGGAGAACGTCGACATCATACAGTCGACGGCCTATCCGCCCAAATATCAGGAGAGCTCCATGTGCACGCCCCCCTACCCGCTGTGCAATCCGGACTTCACGCGCACCCTGCCCAACCCGAAGCGGCATAGTCAACGCAACAGCGCCACCGGCTTGATCGAGGGCATGCCCATGCGGGCCAAGGACGACCACATGCTGATCTCCAATGGCCTCTACATACCATCGCCCTCGCCCGCCTCCTCGCTGGTCATCAAGGGCAGCTACATATCATCGCCGTCGCCAGCGCCGCCAGCCGATGGATCCTACTTTAACATGAGCGACAAGTACATGTCCTATCCGCCAGTGGTAAGTCCTTGAAAATCTTAGTCTTCTTCCTTTTGTATATATATATAAATAGATACTAAAGTAATTTTAAATTAGTAGCAGTGTAAAGTAGTTTTTAATTGAAGTAATTATTATATTTTCATTTAATTATTTAAATATATTTTATGTACTATTTTTTTTGAGTATTTATTTTATTTTTAATTGAATTCTCATTTGATTTATTTTATTCATATTTAATTTTATTTCATTATCTATTAATTTAATTAATTTTTTCTTTTTTATTTATTTATTGATCATTTATTTTATTTGATCATCCATTATTTTTTTTATTTAAATTAAATTATCTATTTTGTTTACTATTTTATTCAGTTATTCTGTTATTTATTATTTATTAATATTTTATTTATTTTCTTTATTTATTTCATTATCTTTTAATTTAATTAATTTGTAATATTTTATCATTTTTATTTTATTTTTAAATTTTATTTTAAGTTAAATTATATATTTTTGTATCTATTTATTTATTTTTTTATTTTATTCTTTTTATTCATTAATATATATTTATTTAGTTTATTTTAATTTTGTCTGTGTTTTATCTATTTTATATACTTTATTTATTTTATTTGAATTTTAATCTATTCATTTATTTAATGAAATAGTCATTCTAATATTGAATCTAACCATCTCTTATTACCCATATCGATTAGTCATCATATTTATGCCAGCTGATAGTTAATGCTAATTAAAATGTATTTGATAGCAATCACTTCACACTTTGAAGGGCTGCCCTACTTTAAGCATTGTTATTGATAATGGCTTATTAAATTTAATGCCCACTCTCGCTCGCCCCTTTTCCCTCTTTTCTATTATTTCATCGACAGACCTACTAAGCCGCATGACGAAAGCCAACAACAACAACAACAACAACAAACAGCGGCCAAGCCCAGCTGGACTGATTGACATCACACATCACAACAATTCGACCGACCACAAAAAGGCAGAAACAACTCCAACATCGCACATCGTATATCATGAAATTGAAATTGAGTCGATTCAGTCAATTGGAGGTTTTTGTTTTGTTGGGGCTTGGCTGCTGTTGCTAGTTTTTTGTTTCTGTTTATAATTATTACTAAATGACGTTGATTATTATGGAGCGCAAATGGAGGAAACATGTTGAATGTATTTTGAGAAAAGACATTTGCATGCGGCGCTCGAAGGCTGTGATAAGTACCTGTGTCCAAGGCTCTCCACTCCCAACTGGCTCGGCTCGGCGCGGTTCGGCTAACCGCATCACGATACCCAGCAGGCACATCAAAACTTCAATTCACATCAATCAATGGCGTTGCCCATGCCGATGCCGATGCCGATGCCGATGTCGATGCTGAAGCCGAAGCTGATGGCAATGGATTAGCCTTTGGGGCAGGTGCGCAACCCACTCTACAAATGCTTGCCCCCCCATCCACACACACACATACACACACACAACAATGGATAGACAACCGCAAATACAACATTAATGAGGGAACGAGACGAAGAGGAAGAAGATGAAGAAGAAGTGGTATAAAACGAAAACGATGAAGATGATGAAGAAGAAGCTGCAGCATTAGTAGAAACAACAAAACACTCAAATATTAATTTGTAGGCATTTTTCTCGATATTAAGTAGTAGCAATTACGATTTTTAGCAATTAGCGTAAATATTAACGAGTCTGTTGAGTCGTGACTCATTCTCATTAGCAGTTGTTCAAGTTTAAGCTCTAGACATACCAATATATCTCTATATACTTCATATAAGCCCGATAAGCGTAACGATTTGCAACGGATGGAAAGGGAGAAGAAACAGCATGCAAACATTTGAAAAGAAAAAAAACAAACGATTTGAAATCATAAGCAGGATAAATTCCTTAATCAATTATAAACAAAAGGTAATTTTAAGCGTGACTTTCGTTAGATTTAAGCGGCGATTTAAATTAGCTTAAGGTATATACACGAAACATATACAAATGCAAAACATATATACATACATACATATATATACCATATTTACACGAATTCAACGACTTTTTATCATGCATGACAATAAAATATATACATGATAAACATATGCGTACACGCGCAAGCGCCAAAAATTATGTTAAACAATGCAGAAAATGCGAAAAACAGAGGAAAGTCTAAAATTAGGATGCCAACGAAAAGAAAAGAGAGAAAAACAAAATGTTCAGCTTAAACTTAGATTTCAGATCTTTGCATTTAAACAAGATAAGCATGTGTACTATATAAAATCAAACTTAAATATATTATATATATATGTATAATTAATTAAAAAATAATATTTAAAATATTTCAAATCAAAGAACAAATAAAAAACATAAAAAAACACCCACAACAAATTTTTGTAACTTCAAACAAAAGTATTTGAATAAAAATAACTTACAAATTTTCAAAAATTAATATCACAGCATTTTTTGTACCTTTCCCTGGGTTGATAACTAATTTTGGGTTCTCGCTTCGGATGCCCGCTGGATACTTAACGCCTACGAGCCCAGCCACCTGCTTCATTATGCCACATGACTTGCCGCAGAGCTCAAATTTGTCTATTGCCATCAATCAGCGCTTGGCTTTGTTCATCATTTTCGCTGGGGGTCTCCCCTTTCTCGTTCCCCCTCACCAACTCCCTTCCGCAGACCATTTGGTGGGCGTGTTGGCTTACACCTTAAATGCCTGGCTAATTGTTTTCGGGGCCAGACTTAACGGCGTCGGCTTTTTGTTTAGAAATTTTATTAATTAATAGCGTCGCTGGTGCGCTTAATTAATGACACATTTAATAATATTTATTTCTTAATTTATGGAGCCAGCATTAGCGGATCAGAGAATTAGTCTGTGCTGGCTAGCTTTCACAGCCCCCAGAATGAAATCATTTGCCAGCTTAGATTTTGTTTTTAGCTACTTATACACATGCATGTGGAAATATATATGACCATATGTATGTATGTATGTATGTGTATCTGTCTAATATATGCCCCTTGGAAAAGTTGCCACAACAATGTATTAAACGATTCTCCGAAACTTTTTGTTTATGTATGGCTTTATTTTCTTTACTTACTTTCTGTTACATAAGTATGTGTTCATGTGAAATGGCATGTGCACACACAGACTTCAATTTCTGTTTTGGCTATGTGTGTATGAGTGCTCATACATGTGTTTCCAAAAGTATATGTTTGCTAATGCCAAACGCAGAGTATATCCAACTCAATTCGCATTTCATTTATTTTATATATACACAAAAAAAATGCTTTTTATTGTTATTTTAATATATAAATAACAAATAGGTTCGGATATCAAATAATATTTGTTCACAGGCATTAGTTATTGTTGCTGCAAAATATGTTTGAAATGTTAATAAATTTAATAAAAATGATTTTGCTTTTCAATTTGTTGTTTGGTCTGTAAATTGTTTACTTTTTCAATTTGATTGAATAACAATTTTATTTTTCTATCAATTGGTTGCATTTTTGTTTTTGTGGTTTTTTGTTTTTATGTTTTCTTTTTTTTAAATACACTATTTGTTTATGTGTGTGGAACCCCTGAAATGTCAATTAATTAAAGTTGCAATTTCAAAACGTTGCAATTGCACATTTCACAGAAATTTGATATGTGAGCATAATAGAAACTGTTTTCATTGCAAATAAAATGAAATAAATGTTATTTTAATTACTGTCTGCAATTGCACAACTCTCTGGCCTAGTGGACCTTAAATCGCCCAGATTGTCACTTGCCGAATTCAAAGGCTGGCAATAACAAAATAATTAAAATTAATTTTCCAACATGGTTTAGTTGCTCCGCCCGAGTGTCAACAGCAACAGCAACAGCAATAGCAACAGGAATGGCAACAGAAACAGAAACAATGCATAATTAAATACAGTGAATTCATTAAATTTTAATTAAAACATTTGAACGCGCATTGGACTTTTATTCTACTCGACCTTACAATTACAAAATAAAAACAAAAGCAGAAAACAGAAAAAAAAATCAGCTGAAAAGGATAGTGAAAAAAGTCAATACTCTTTCTGGCCTCTCTCTCTTTATTTGTGCTGGGATGAAAAATATTTATAAATTTTACAAACAAGAATTAAGTTAATAAAATATTCAAGGAAATTTATATATGTATATATATGCTCCTACATCATTTCTATAACACTCCACGCCCTTTGCTTATCAAATATTTTCAAATTTATCCACATGCATTGTTAGTTTAATGAAATTGTATATATATGTGTATAGCTGATGATTGACTAGTGGGCGACCCTTCAAAGTTTTGTTTATTAAAGCAAGTTCAATTCTAAGAAAAATGTTGTTTGCTTTCGGTTTGGGTTTGGTCGTTTCTTTGGGCATTATTAAACAAGAGTTTTGGGTTCAAACGGGTTTGGCTGCCAGCCTTGATTTAAATATTGTTATTAATATTAAATTACTTTAATTGAAATGAATCGTATTCGTACTTATATGTTTGCTTTGGACCATTAAAATAAATACGCATAGGCTCTCTATTATCTGGTAGATTTAACTAGCTCGTAATTACAAATTTATATATGTATATATGTATGTCCGTAAATAACCAAAGCTACAAGCTCGCTTAGCAGTCGTCAAACTCATGCCATTATTATGTAGTGTATAATAGAAGCTACCTTCCAGCCGAGCCGAGCCTAGCCGAGCCAGCGGCGGCACGAAACGGAAAACTTCATTAAAAGTGGGCAGCAGTTGGCAGCAGCCGTTGCCAATGGGAGCAGGGGGGGATGGGAGTGGGGGGTCAGCAGGGAATTGGTGGGCCGTATATTCGCTTTGGTTCTAGGCATGTTCTAAGCCTGACTGCCAATGTGACGACGCCTGGCGCGGCTCCACTTCCTGTGCTGGGGCTCGCACTCACTAGTCTCCAGTCCCCAGTCGCCAGTCGCCAGGCCCAAGCTACAAGATGCCTGCAATCGAACGCATAATCATATTTAATAAGCGCGTCGCAGTCAGCAAGTGAAAAGGCATCGTTCAGTGCTGCTGCCTCTTGACCAGTTTCAGGTGATGCTTGATGTTGCTGCTGATGTTGATGCTGATGTTGTTGTTGCTGCTGTTGTCTGTTGTTGCTGATGCAACAAGTGCGCCAGAACACAAGGCACAGATGTGCACAAAAACCGGTTCACGATAGCTGCAACGCTTTAACGCAATTTGTTAACCTGGCTGACAAACTGTTGCCTGCTGTTGCTGCTGCTGTTAGCCGCCTTCCCGCCGTCGCTGCCCCCGTTGCCCTACTCTCTTCCTGATTCTGTAAAAAATAGGTGCGAGTGCAATTAAGAGGCTGCCTGACCAGTTCCGAGTACGAATACGAGTCGAATCCTGGCCGGCAGCGAGCACTTCATTCATAAAATTACGCGCATGTTGCGTGATGTTGACGCTAGATAAGAACCCGAGCCTCGTCCGTCTCGTCCACCCCACAGCACCAGCCCAAGCAGCTGGAGTAGCCAGTAGCCCTGCCCAGTTAGGGCCAGCCGGAGCCAACCTGTTGACGGGCTGCCCGCTTGCGGAAAATACTTATATATAGACTACTTAGATTTGAGCGAAGCTGACTCTGCTGACTGGCAGGAAAAGTGCAGCGGCATAAAAAAAACTCGCTTTTCTTGGTAATTAATGAAAGCTGTCACGGCGAGAAGCCGAGGCTGAAACTCAGCTGCAACAGCCAGCCAGCTCTGTGGCAGAGTCAACAAATGCAGTTGGCTACTGTTGCCGGCAGTTATTAAAATGTTGCGATAAGTTCTGCCGCCGTCCCACCGGGCCACATTTGTATGCAAAGTGCCAACAGTTTTTGATGATGCGGCGCGCAGGAAGTTGTCGCTGAAAGTGATATTGAGAACTGCGCGCAGAATGGATTACTTCCTTTTGGCCATGGCCAGGCACCGCACCACACCACACCGCACCACACCACACCTGGGGAGCTGGCTGGCACCTAGCCGGAGATGAAGCTGCTAACGATGAGGATCACTAAAATGCACTCCAACTTAAAATCAACATGAATTCTATAAGCGGATTTCAAACACGATGCGACTTGAAGCCGTAAGAAGGTTAAGCTTTAGAGTTCTTCAAGGAAACCTGTCGACTTGCTTAAGTTCCAATTTGTTAGAGAAATGCAAACGAAATTAATGGGAATATATTCAGCTTTAATTTACAATTACAAAAAAATATATATATATATATATATATAATAAAAGAAAATAAAAAAAAGATATAGGAGTAGAAAAATTTAGTAAAATATTAAATAAAATAATAAAATAACACAAAGTAAAGCTGAAATAATAGTAGAGAAATGTACTAAAATATTGAATAAAATAATAAACTAAAATAATAAAATAAAACAAAGTAGAACTAAAATAATACTAGAAAAATTTAATAAAATATTAAATAAAATAAAACAAAGTTTAACTGAAATAATAGTAGAAAAAATTCAATCTTCACTAAGTTCAACAAATTCCTTTTTTTTATCTGTCTCTCTTCTCTTCCTTCTCTCATTGTTTATGTTGGAGTTGAATACTTTTACAAATGTTTATTAGTTTTATTTTGTACGAACTTACATTTGCAATATAAAACAAAACGATTACTGAAAAAATTGCAGATAAAGTACATACTTGATCAGATTACTTAAAAATTTTGCAATTAGTAAAAAAATAAACAGCAGCTTATAGACAACCTGAATTCTATAAAAGGGTTAAGCTTTATAGTTCTTAAATGAAATACGTATTCTCCATTAGCTTAAAATCAAATATTTTAGCGAAATGATTAATGATTCTGGGAAAGTGCAACGTCTTGAAACGTATAGCATGGATAGTTCGTAGTTCCAAAAGCCTAAGTAATAAATATAATTTCTTTCATTTGCGACACTTGACGCACAACTCGAGCTTTTTCTCACACCTCCCACCACAAGCGCCACCGAGCCGCCCCAAGTGGTTGCACTGAGCCAGTGTGAGTGCGAGCGCGAGTGCGAGTGCGGGTGTGGCGCCTGCAATGCCCGCATGCTTCGGCAATCAACTGCCACACCATTTAGCATCATTAAATTAGTAGGTCAAAACATCAGCACAGGCCATAAAAAATGTCACAGCTTAGAGGAGAAATGCACTTGTCCACTAGACAGCGAGAGAGTGAGTGAGTGAAAGAGAGAGAGATAGATGGGAAATTAAGATATAGTTAGAGTTGGACAGAGAGACATTTAAAAATGTGGTAGCGAGCACTTGAAATGTGTTCTGTCAGCCTCAAGAAATGAAAAGTCAACTCGAGAGCTCGTCACGGCTGACACCACCCGAAAAGGCAGTGGAACAAAAGCTGCTTTTCGGGTAGCCCCGACATTTGTCTGTTTGCTTGTGCACATAATCTGTGACACAATCGTAAGCAGCATAATTATCTATGTCAACGAAGAATTGTTTCTCAGGGGCCAGTCCGTAAGCCAACCAGCCAACCAGACAACCAGCCAACCACCAAACCAGTCAGCCTCAAGTGGTCAACGTCCAGTAAAATTGTCTTTGGGCAATTAGAACGTTTAAATATTTAAAAAGTTGATGCGTGTTTGCGGCAGTTATGTAATTTTCTAGATGCGCCACAAAACCTAATGACAAATTTAATGCGCCACTCGTTTTGGGACCTCGGGGGGCAGCCCCAGCCAGACACATGTCGACACAGCCCCGAACAAACGAAAACAAACAAACAAATAACACGACGCAACAGAACATTGAGATGCCTGCCTCTGGAGTGCGTATGTCTCTGTCTGTGTGACCTCTAAGTGCAGTTGGAGTCGCTGTTGGTGCCTGAGCTGGGGTCGCTGTGCGAGTTGTCGTCGGAGTCGGAGTCGGAGTTGGAGTTGGAGTTGGGAGTCTGTTGCTCTGCCATGTGGCCCCCATTTCAAGTGGCGAGTTTAAAGTTATTAAAAAATTAAAGCAGAAAAACTGTAGCTGACGTTTCATTCGTTCATTCATGCCCTAGGAGGGGCTGAGCACATTATTCACTCATTAAAATCATCAGCTTAATAGCCTGAGCTCAGGCCGGTGCAGCAGCAGCAGCAGCAGCAAAAAAAAAAGCGAAATTATATTTTTTTTACAAGCTGCCAAGCAAAGAATTATTAACAAAAATTCTAGACAACTTTTTCGTATGTACATAAATAATGCATTGCGGAGTGCCTCAAGATGCAGAGCGAGCGAAAGAAGAAAAAACAACAGAGAAAAAGCGAAACAACAGAGCAATGTGTGAGACCTTATGCTAAAAACAGAAGGGCTGAGCCGCGTACGTGTCGTGTATCGCAGATTAAGGCTATGCCTCGACGACTACAGCAAGTGCGCTACGAACTCAATGGGGATGGGGGCTGGGAAAATAATAGGCTTTGATGTAAGCTGAATGATAAGCGAATATGGCAACAGCAATCATTTCCAGTATTTATTTATTCATATATGTATATTTCCTGATTTACAATTAATGAACGATATATATTTTTATTTTATTTTATTTATTTATTATTTATTTATTTACTTTTTGTTGTTAGTATAAGGCAATTAATTTTAAATTTCTAAATAAAGAATGAATCAAAGTTTACATTTTATTGATGACGATTAATTTTAAATTTCTAAATAAAAAATAAATCTGTATTTTTTTTTTTAAAGACAACGAACAATATATATTTTTTATTTTATTTCATTTATTTTTTGTTGTTAGTATGTGACAATTAATTTAAATTTCTAAGTAAAGGTTGTTTCTATGTTTATATTTTTTAATTTATTAATTCACATTCATTTATGCAATATATTTTTTAAAATTTATTTATATTATTTGGGAATAAGTTAAATTAATTTTATTTTGTTATTCATTAATTATTTTTTTAGATTTTATTTATTGTTATCTAAATGTATACATTTATATAAATGTATTTAATTTAGATAATATATATATTTCACAACTAATGAGCAACACAAATATTATTCACAAATAGATATACGTTTCCCAAACAAATAAATGAGAGCTAGATTTAAATTAATTCTATTTGCACAAAAACAATTTCTAAACCTAAATTTGTTGGCTAAAAAATGCAATTAATTATATTCTATTATGCCGCTGCAGGTGCAAAACAGAATTTAATTTCATTAACTGCCTAAGCTCAGCTATTTGGCTATTCGAATAATTATGAATTATGATTAATAAACTACTGTAGCTGCAGTTTTTGTTGTGTTGACATTTTTAGCTGCTACAGATATCAATTATTGAAGTTGAACTTCTGGCCATGTGTGAAGCCAATCAATATTTGGTTTGAATTAGCGCAATTATTCATGGGTTTTTGCGAATCGAATATCATTATGCAGAATTCGATTATTGGACATTTGTTTGCCAATGCAAATGTAACTCTTTGACTGCTGCTGCTACAAAATATAAACGGCTCTGAATAAACATATGCCATTATTTAGGCAGGCAAACAAAAAACGGTTTCAGTTATTAATTGTCAGTGAAACTGTGTAGCGAGAAATATTTGTATGTGTACATGCCATAATTAGGTAGATAGTATTTCGCTTTTATTAATATAAATTGTTTGTTTGGGGCTGTTGAAAATTTGTGTGCAAATTTACTGCCAAACGACCTCTGAACTTTTATCAAATTTAATGAGCTTGCTGTTGTTGCTGCTGGAGCTGGAGGCAGACACAAAGCGCTGCTCATCCATTTTAACAAGGCAAATGATTTGTTATGGCCCGTCACAAACAGTGCCTGGCCATCCGTAAGACCGTCCCAAAATGGCCATTGCAGTGCAACCATAAAAAAGATGAAGCGATTTGCAGCCACTGTTGTAATTGTGCCGCTTAGCCAAACGCCGCAGTCACAGTCGCAGTCGCAGTCGACGACGACGTCGTGGTGCGGACAGTGAATGAAAAGCTAAAGAAAAACGGCAGCAGCTACAAGCGCGCGCGAGTACATCAACTTTTGCCACCGACTGTATAAACATGCAGATACATACTCATGGCGCGAGGAGCTGTACGAAAATGTTCGCCTTTCGCCTTACCGCAGACAACGAGCCAAGTGACGAACTGACTGCAGCTGGTTAGCCGGGAGAGGAGGTGAGAGGCGCTGTATAAGGGTTGCCAACTGGTATGCGAGTCGGGGAGGGAGCCGGAGCTGGAGCTGGAGCATCGGTGCTGGGTATCAACGAACGAATGAGTGAGCGTGTATCTTGGGAATCGTCACAGGCCTGAGAATAATTAATTCCCACGAATTAATGTGCACGGCATCAACGGCACCAGCAAAAGCAACAGCAGCAGCAGACACAGCAGCAAAAACAACAACAACAACAAGTACTTTGCCTTAGTGAGGTGTCTTTAAGGAAGCTGGCGGCTCAACCGTGGCACAAGTGTAGCAGCGGCTGTATCTCAATCTCTTTGCCGAGCTGCTACAAGTAGAAGCTTAAGTTACTTTGCGTTTGCCAGCACGAAGAAATTAATATCTGTGCTGCAACAGCAATAGCAGCAACAGCGACAGCAGCAGCAGCAGCAGCAGCAGCAGCTTCGCCTTCTTTTTGGCATCACTTTACCTGCCACAGTTGCTACAAATTACACGCAGCTTGAGAAACTGCCAAACTGGCAGTCGAGCTGTCCTCCTGCCCGTTGTTGCCCGTCCACCCTCGCCTCGTTTTGTAAATCACTTGAATGTATTTAGTCACCTTAATGAATTCTACACATGATGTACTGGGAATTTGCGACAAAAGCCTGCACAGATTTGCCGAGCGAGCTCCGAGCTGCTCCTCCACAGAGCTATCAAAGTTTCCACAGGCAGCGCAATAAACTGGCTCTGTTCACAAATTTTACCATTTCCACGGCCTAGTTACAGATACTTTTTAATTTTATGCGAAACGTTGTCAACGTCATGTGTTTAGCATTACATTTTTGTTTTTGTTTTTTCTTTCGGTCTGTCGAGATTAGAAGTGGCCTGATGGTAAGGAAAAGGCGAATCGAAATGCTGAAAACTGTGAATGGTGACTGTGAGTTGAGTAAAATGTGAGATGAAAATGTGACAAAAATATATACATTTTCTTTATATACAATATATTATAATCTTGGCAAGTTTAATTAACTGTCGCATATTCAAATCTCTCGTTTTTTTGGTTTGTCCCACTATAGAAAATGCTCGAATGCTTCTTTGAGTCTTTAGCTCCTCGTTTAGGCGTGCCCGAGACTTTCTTCGTGAAGTCACTGTTTCGTGGCATCACCGCCATCACGGTGAAGGAGCCTTTTTCTTGGGCTATATTAAATAATTATAATTTTAATTAAAATAGATTAAAGCCGTGTTGTGTGCTTGAGCGCCTTGTGAGGTGATTAAGTAAAAAAGGCAGACAGCCAGGAGCCTCAGGAGCGTCACTAGCGTCAGGAGTCTGTTGCTGCCGTTGCTGCTGTTGCTCCGCCACAAGTGGATGGAGAAGGAGCTGCAAGGAGCTATAGAATTTGCAGCAGCAGCAACAGCAGCAGGTAAGCCTTCGCCGTCGCAGGCGGATGAAAAAACACAAATCACTTCAAGTTGTTGATGTTGCTGTTGAGATTATGAAGATGATGAAAAGCGTGCGCGCTGCTTTTCCTATACACAAAGTAAGAGAAAAGCCAAAAAAACAACAATAACAAGAACAGCCGCAGCAACAACAACAAGTGCTTGCGGGGACTACTGGGAATGGGGCATAGGTATAGGAGCGGCAATGAGCCCCGAGGCGTACGTCGGGATTACAAAGTGAAAAACTTTGGCGGCTAGGCGTTGATGAGTGCTTTTTGGGTCCGCCTTGGTGGTAATACGCAAATTCTTAAGTCTGTATGCATATAATTAGAATTAGAGCCGACTGCGGACTGAGTCTCTTACAAATACAGACTTAGGGAAACTGAGCAGCGAGAGATACGTACGACGATATTTACAAACACAATAATAATCTTCACTAATGAATTTTTCATTGCTTTATTTGGTTTTTTGTATTTTTCTAATACCGTAAATCGCCTTGGATTGCTGGCGATAATCATCGATAATGTGCTCGTTGGGGCACAGAATAATTTACTTCAGCCCAGCCGCAATACAATATATAATTGCCGTAATACAATAGCTCGGCCTAATAGACAAATCCTCATTGAAACTGTCGCATCAAAGTCAACGGCAACTACTGTTACTGTAAATCTCTCAACAATATCTCTTTCAAGTGGCCTGGCCACATCCTCGCCCTAATGTCGCCGAAAATCTAAACCAAAAACCCGAAGGAAAAGAAAAAAACAAAAGGCAAAACAAAGCAAGAGAAAAAATCAAAAATAAAATCTGACTTCCGCTTCGGCCTTTGGTCACGCCACACACACAGGACAGAAATCTGCCCGAATCAGGATCCAGGATCTCAGGCCTGAAACCTGATCGTTGACAAATTAATGCGGCAGTTGGTTAGAGAGATGGAGAGCGAGTGAACGGGAGAGAGGGAGACGGAGAGGAACCTTTGATAACCTTGCCGTGAAACCCGATGCGGCTTACTTGAAATACTTGAAACGCTGCTGTGAGCCTGCCCAGCTTTTCGATGATGTGTTGATATTTGAATTCAAACAAATGCCTCGACCGTTGACATAATACTCATAAATAATGCCAATTGGCCAGAGGTTCTATGTCCTTGTGCTCTGTTTGTTGTCTCCTGTCCCTTGTCTGTTGTCTATTGGCTGTGCCCGACTCCAACACCTCAAAGGCAATAATTAGCTCGGGTCGTCGTCGTCGTCTCTCTCTCCCTCTCTCTCTCTCTCTGAGCTCAACATAGGGCGCCCATGTGGCACATTTTGAATGCCGTTGGCTGTCCCAATATGTCTTGGTTTTATTTTTAAACCGCACATTCCTCCAGATGCCCGCTGGGTGCGCTTGCTGCTCATTTCTTCATATTCCTCATAGCGATTGCCTCCCGCCTGTGAGTATATCTGGCTTGCTGTTGTTGTTGTTATTGGTGAATATTTTCATGACCTTTGCGGGGGTTTTCACTTCACTCGTTGCTTTGTTCAATCATTTATTGATGCTGAGGCACACAGCTTCAGCATTTGCTTCGGCTCGACTTGACTTTGGCTTTGTAGTCCCTTTGGGGCATGTTTCGTATAAAAATACATGCATATGATTTTCGTCTTTCGTATTTCATATCGTGTTTTCTCTGCGGGTACACACACACACAGACACACACACGCGCGCTCGCACACATTCAATTAGCGTTTGTGTGTATTGGCTTCTTCATGCATAGCATAACACACAATTATTTTAATATATTTCTCAAAAATATTTCCTTCCAGCATAGAGTCAGAGTCGTTGCTTTAGAGCAAGGCCATGTCTGTCAGTCTGTCTGTCAGTCTGTCTGTCCGTCTGCCTGTGGCCATTGAAGCGCACACAGCAGCGAGCAGCGAGCAGCGCCATTGCCTTGCTGGCTTATTAGGGATAGATATACAAATGTATCTAGCAGATACAAGGATGCCCCAAAAATTGAGCAGCTAGACACAAGAGCGCGTGGCGGGAGTCAATATTATATATGTTCTATGCACACACACATACATATACATACACTTATATATATATATATAAGTATTCATATATGTGTGTGTGCGCATGTATTTGTCTGCGCGTGTGCGTCTATCTATGTGTTAATAAAACGAAAATTGTTTGATGTTCTGTTAAGTAGCTATAAAATTTAAAAAATGAGCCCATTTAGTAGGTAGTTAGAGAGCGCCAAGTTACATTTGCATGTAGCATCAACAACAACAACAGCAACAACAACAGCAGCAACAACAGCCTGTTGGTTATGTTCTGCTGTGCTGGCAGCTCTATTACATTGTGCCAGCAAGCACCGCCAGCAGTCGCTGACAGTGTTATAATAGACCCCCGCCCTCCTCCGCCTCCTTCTGCACCTCACACACAACAACTAATGAGCAATTGGTTAGCTCGGCAATGCACGTCAGCAGCAGCATCTGCCGGATGTTATACAGAAGTCAAGTTGTGATCAGCTTGCTTCACTCCACTAATCTGCAGCAACATAATTAAATTTTTAGGGCGTTCACGTTTACAGGTAATACGTATTATATATGTATATCAAATTATAGGAATTCTTAGCATCAGCGTGTCGAATCTCCTATTTGATTTCCTTAAGCATATCCCAGGTAATTTAGCTTATGTATTGTTGCAACAGGTAGATGAATATTCTATATATCTTCTATATATTCTTGGCCAACATCTATATAAGCTACTCCTGCTTTCTGCTTTCTTCATTTGCCATCTCATCGTTTATTGGATATGCCCTTTTTTACCTTCCATTCACTCAGTTATTAGAATTAACGAGTGTGTTTATCAAACAGTCGACAGTTCCAGGGGGGATTTATTTCGCTTGGTTATTCATTGCTGAATATTTGTGCACAGCATTTGATCCTAATTTTATGCCCATGTGTATTCAAAGTACTTTATACCATTTGCAAACATGTATGCATAAATCATCAAATTGGAATTGGAATTGCTGTTCAAACATTCATAATTCATTCAGACGAAGCGAACGTAGGATTGTATCTCAATGTGACCACATTGGCTGACAGGCGCCTATGGCCAAGACAATCTTTCAATCAGACCACGAGACTGCGCCACCGCCAACCACCTACACCACACACACGATTGCCGCAGTTCAAACAAAAAGCGCAGCTCAGATAGCGATAGAGAGAGAGAGGGGGAGAGTGAGTCCACAAGATGTATGTATATGCGAATATGTATTCCTATGCCACTCTAACCTTAACCAGATACACTTCCGCTGGCTGTCCCCAGTCACCTTCAGCCCGAATCCGACCACACGTGTCAAAGCAAACGGTAAACGGCAATCGCCGCACCTTGCGCAAATGTTGTCGTAGACACAGGAGAGGCAGAGAGGACGAACAGTACCATAAGTGGCACGTCCCGGGCTACATATTTGTACAAGTTTATGGCGACAAGCAATGCCATTTGCCTTCGCCAGCTGATGACTGGCCCGATACAAAAGTCATGCAAACTCCCAAAGCGAGTCGAGTGGAAATATTGCACGGATTTTGCAGAAGGCGGCGCAACAAAAAGTGTTAAGTGTGGATATTTTTTATTTAAGCGTAACCAGAGAGAGAGAGAAAGAGAGAGTGAGAGACTGTAACAGTCAGCAAAAAAGTAACAAGAAAACGAGTAACAGCCGAACTTATCGACAAAATATAAAGCTGGAAATCAGCCGTGCAAAAATTTGCATGCAAGTCAAGACCGAAAACCAAGATGTAAATGCGGATGCGTGCGTGTGTGTGTGTGAGTGTGGTTTCTGAGTGCTGGCTGTAGAGATATGTGGGTGTGCGTGTGTGTGTGCTTAGCGATAACACTTTGACAGGATTACGCCTGCCTAAGGACCGCATCAAAGCATAAAGGTAGTGCTCACACTGAAAACGATATTACCGCAACTTTTTGCGCCTTCATCGATGGCCAATTGAAAAGACATTTGCAGGCACATTTGCCCCGACGACTCGATGTGCTCGACGATGCCTGGCAAACTTTAGCATGGCTCAAAAGTTATGTCTCCAGTCGCCCTTTTTTTCTCGTTTGGCTTTGCCTTTGCCTTTGCTGATGCTGCGCACGTGAGGTAATTTCTAATATTTAACTCTAAATTAAGTTGAAAAGAGGTTGCGAAGGGCTCGCAGCACGTCTGCGGTTGGGCATCCACAGCCTCGCCCAGAGTGCACAGAGTGAAGCTCCATTTAAGCTAGCCGGTGGCAAACAGCGTCACTTGAGGAGCCAACTTGAAGATTTTACCAGGCATATTTTATTGCAAAAGGGCCCAAACCGAAAGCAAATGATGCAATGGGAGCTGACGCTGACTCTGACTTTGACTCTCGCTGTTGAGGTTAGTCGTCTGGACAGTTGGTTTATTGGTCACACTTGGGCTCGCCCATAATTTATGTGGGAATTCTGAGCAAGTCATTACCATCGCCATCACTCAGCTCAGTCAGGCAATTCGGATGCACAGACTGAAACAGAGACTGAGCGACGGTCACCTAGGCCAAGCTCAAATGAATTGTGTGAACTAAATTAAAACATATGCGATTTGTGTAGAGCGAGGCTAATGTAACGAGCTGATACTCTTTTATTTTTAGAGAGAGGGTTACCCTTTTAATATAAATATTTATATAAATATTTGTATTATTGTTTTGCATATTTATTATATTTATTGTATTAATTTATACTAATAAAAAACATGTGGAATATTTATTGATTTTTTAATGTTAGTAAATATAATATAATTTCTTTGTTATAATATAATTTCTTTGTTATATTTTATGCTTGAATTTTGTGGAATTTGTCAGCTGCTTAAAATCAACTCACAAATATTAACAATTAATCTTCTTCTGGTTAAAAATCAATTTTATTTAAATAGATAAATTGAATATTTAGGTAACAAAATGTGCTTACAAATAAATAAATAGCTCAAAAAATTGTTACTTTTCCAAAATAAGTTAAGAAAATAATCTTAAACCATAAATGTTTTTCTTAGAATTTATTTTAGCTTTAAAGCATATTCTTATAGTTGAGTGTAATTAAAAAGGAGTTTATAGCTTGGATTATAACACTCTTAAAATGTTTATTTACTTAATCTTAAGCCTCGTTAATATTTAACGCAGTTTATGAGCTGAGCTTAAAGAGGTAAACTTGAATTCGTCCAACAGCCAATTTATATTTGATTTGAACTGTTTAATTTGCTTTACAGCAAGAAAACAAATGCTTAATGACAGCTCCTATATCTAATGATATTTTAAGCACTGTGAAATAGTTGTGGTTTATAGGCCTGATTTCCGGAGAGCCCCTTGCAGTTATATTTATTCTTCAGCCTTTGGGCAGGTTCTGCAGTCAATTCCCAGGCATAATTGCTAGTTGAATGTAATATTCCCAACGTAGCGTTATATACCCTTAATACCCTTTCGAAATGTGTTGCTTACAACCAACTAGTCGTTGTCGTCGTCGTCGGCTGTACGAGTGGAGCGGGAGGCGAGGGGGAGTTCATAATGAAAGCCCACAAATGCAGATCGCGTCTTCGGCCAGCCCCGTTGCACGATTCCATTCTGTGCGAAATGATCTGAGCACATTGTCAGACTTAGAGCTACGAATCGACTGCAAGTCCAAGTCCAACTTCGCGAACTTCTGCCGGTCTCTGTTTGCTTATCTACTTGTGGCGTCTGTGTTGCGTGTGGCAAGCTTCCGTTCCCAAAGCGCAGCACAGCGCAGCGCAGCGCCTGCATGCCGCTAATTGTTTTGTACTTGAGAAACTTGCGACCGCTAAAAGTCAAACAAGCATTTATTAAAGTTATTAAAAGCCGAGCTGCAATTGAAGCTGTTGCGTGCATTAAGCTGCTGCCACAATGCGCAACTTCGACTAATCACAGCTGCGTCGAAACAAAGAACGCACTGATTAGCTGACACGCCCCTGCGGCTGCCACAACTATTGCTGCTGCTGTTGTTGCTGCTGTTGCTGCTTTTGTTATGCAAATTTGGAACGCCAAAAGTATATGACATGACATGTGGCTGCCGTCTGGGGGTGAATCAATTTCAGACACCCACTCGAACTATGGCTCCACACAAACAGTTTTAATTAATTGTGTGCTCGATATTTGGCATACAATTACTATGCTACTCGCAGCGCGCCAACATTCACTTGGCCATAAAGCCGATTGACAACAGCCCACGCGGCCAACTTGAATCGATAAAAAAAAGAGAAAAACAAGAGCTAGCCAAGCAATACTTAGGGTTATAGATACTTTATGGCGTAAACAGGTTCGCTTTGCCAGTCCAAGATCAAAAGACTCATCAGCAACGGCAGCTTTTGATGGCACTATTTTTTGCGATGCTCTTGTTGTTGTTGTTGCAGCAACATCCGCTGGCAGCAGCAGCAACGGGGGCGTCCCACGTCCGCGTCAGCGTCGCACAGTTGTTCATTGCCCGTTTTGTAATCAAACTGTAAATTTATCTATAACTGTCTTGAGCATATTCATTCACAAATCGTTTTTCATAACATCTCATTAATAAACAATGAATATGGTTTTTGTTGTTGTTGTTTTTTAGCTTACAAAATTTTCATGCTAATTTAATTTGTATTATCATTTTGCACCACGGTGCTTGGCCTGAACTTGATTTGAGACTTGTGTGAAATCTTGTTTGAAGCCATGGCCCAAACTGGATTTGGCGCTTGGGATTTTTATGAATGAACGCGAGTGGCACTAACAACAGGCAACAGCAACAGTCGTATCTGCAACTCCAGCGGCGACAACAACAACAACAAGAGCAATAACAACAACAACAGCTCCATTTCCATTTCCAGTTTGAAGCTCTTCATGGACATTTGCGTTTACTACGGTGCTGCTGTTGCTGCTGCTGCTGCTGCTGCTGCTTTTGCTGTGACTGTTGTGGCTTTTGCAATCTGCTCTTGGCCAAGATACAAGATACAAGATACGAGCACATGTGGGGCGGTTGCCTGAATGTGAAACTCTCGTCGCAGGTGTATTTCTCTAGCTCTGTTCCCGTGGCCAAACGAAGCTCGAGTTACTCCGGGCGTTCGCCACAGTTCATTAATAAAATTCACTGAAGCGAAGCAACTTTGCTTAGCTGCCCATTTATTTCCATCTGCGTCTCTCTCTCTCTCTCTCTCTCTCTCTTTCCCACTCTCTCTGTCACACTCTTTCTCTTTGCATCTTATGGCTACGAATAGAGTTTTATTTGGCTTGCTGTAGATGGAGTATTCTATTTTTTTTTTTTTTTTATTTTTCATCAAAACGTATCTAATTGAATAATAATCCCATGCATTTCCATATGAATAGCCGATTAAGACATGTTGCTCATTTAGCATAAATGCTCTGGCTCGGCGTCGGCCATCGGAAATGGTCGCGCGTGTTGGGAATTGAGTGTGGAGCAGGAGCAGGAGGCGGGGGAGTTATCAAATTCGATATAGCTTAGCATGGCTCTTTTGTATATGCTCTGCAGGTGTGTGTGTGTGTGTGTGTGTGTGTGTGTGTGTTACCTCATTATACTATTCTCAGTTTTGTGCGAGCTTCATAAGCTGCGTTCGTCCAGCAACAAAGGCGAACCAAATTAACACGATTTTTGGCTGTGCTCTAGCAAAGGGGAAGCTGACCGCTGGTCATTCGAATTACGCTCTTGACTGTGATATTTACTTCGTTTAATCAGTTCAAAAGGAAGCTACTGAAATTCTATTTAATTACCTTTCAAAGCTACGAAGCCAAATAGAATTAAAATCAATTTTAATATTCGAGCAATAGAATTTTCCTTATTTTTAAGACTCAATAAAATATTATTCAAAGCTGAAAAAAATATTTATAATACTAATAAAATGCCATGCTTAGTGGCTCTTAGCTCTTAACAAAATAATCAAATTTAAGCTGATACAAGAATATTCGATTTAAAAGTAGTTTGACTTTTTATTAAAAACTAATAAAATGTCTGCAAAAAATTGTTTATTAAAACACAAATCCACAGCCACAGAATAAAAGTCCAATAACTCAATCAGTATGGACTCGCAATTAAGCTGCATTAAAAAAAGCTGAGTGCATGATGCAATTAAATACCGTGCAGGCCATGCATTTCAATCTTTTAAAGTGTTCTGTGTGGATAGATTTTGGTTGGCAATCCATTTTGCGTTGTCCTTTTTTCGGGAGGAGCCGAATAGCGTGTGTGGTGAGGGGGGGGGGGTGGCATTTCCCTACTGACAGCTGCCAATTGTTCAATTATTGCACAGTGGCTCAGTGGCTCGCTGGTTGACTGCTGTCGCAGCATTTAAAAAAAACTCCAACTAGCATTTAATCATAAAAAATGCATGCGCCTATAGAATAAATCCCGTTGCGTCAATTGTCTCGTTGCCGGCCCGAATCCGTCTCTTGGCTCTGTTAATTGCATATCAATGCAGCATCAGCAGGGCCAGGATCAGCAGCAGGACAGCCCACTGGGCTGCTGCCAGGAAGCAGAGCCGACTGCCGACTGCCATCTACCAACTGCCAACTGCCAACTGCCAGCTGCCATCTGCCGACTGCAGCTTGCAGTTCATCATAGTGTCATTGACAGCAGCTGCGTCGCTGTCGGCGTTGACGTAGGCGTCGGCGTCGGCGTCGGCGTCGGCGTCGGTGGTTGCCGTCTGCTGATAGTTGTAGCCACGAATGGCAATTAAACTGATAGACTTTTAACGCATTTTGCGATTTTAATTATTAACTTGGCATATCGATAAGCCAGCATGCTATATATATATATCTCATTCCTTTGCTTCTATCTCGCTCTCCCATTTTCTTATTCCATCTCTCTTTCACTCTCAGTTGCATGATAAATGCCTTTTTAATGACTTCAACATATGCGTATGTCTGTTCTGTCTCTGTGTGTGTATGTGTTTGACATCAGTGTTGTGCAATTTGAATACGCAGTAAATTGTTGTTCCAAAAAAGTAAAGCTTAGCTTAAAGTTATTATTGTTCAAGTTAAATTGAAAATAAGAATTAATAATACAAGTATTTAAAAAATATAAAATGTGTAACATATAGTATTTATTTAATTTAATTTTTGTATAATTAACAAAAAAAAATTATGTTTAATATATACATATTTCATTTATCTTAAAATAATTTAAAACATGGTATAGTAATTTTTATTTTTTATTCAAATTTTGTATTCTAATGTATTTTATTTTATGTGGTCTAAGATTATTTTAAAATAATTAATTATAATTAATTGGTATAATATTTTTTATTTTTTTGCATTCCTTGTATTAAAAGATGTCTGAAATTTATTTGTATATTATTAAATTACATATATTTTGTTTTCAGCTTTTATTTATCTATATTTATATTGTAAATTACATACTTAACTCTGATTAAAAAAAAAAATAAATAAATAAAAATAAAAATAAACTCAATTCTCATTCAAAATATAGTTCAATCTTAAGAAAGCCAATTTCTGGCTAAAAAATAGTTGGAGCAGCTCTACTCTGTGTGTGTGTGTGTGTGTGTGTGTGTGTGTGTGTGTGTGTGTGTGTGTGTGTTGCATGCTGTTGACCCTGCTGGCAACATGTGGCTGCAACGGGATGTCTTTAAACAAGGCTTAACTCCCTCCAGCTGCTGTTGGCGCTGCCATTGTTGTTACTGCTATTGTTGTTGTTGTTGTTGTTGTTGGCATCTGGCTTGTCATTGCACATTACGTATTGTCTTTATTTAATGTTTGCAATTTGGCAAATTTATTATGCAAGGATTTGAGTTGCCCCCAACGGTACGACAGTGTCGTTTATTGCATTTATCATGCTGCTCCGCCCAGTCGA
Source organism: Drosophila mulleri (assembly GCA_035047565.1). NCBI lineage: Eukaryota > Metazoa > Arthropoda > Insecta > Diptera > Drosophilidae > Drosophila > Drosophila mulleri. The sequence continues at coordinate 16,437,658 of JAWNPK010000060.1, read as the reverse complement.
ACTGACGCGTCCCCCTCCCCTAACCATGCACAACATAGCTGTGTGCATGCATATCTGTGTGTGTGTGTGTGTGCGGTAACAATGCGACGTCTGCCTTGTCTGCCAACTGCCTGACACTGATTGCAATTTTAATTTACAATAAAACTCATTAGCAGTGATTGCTGTTTACTGTTAGGCAGGCAGCCGTTAGGGCCAGCTAAATGTGCCAAGTGCTATCCGCCTTGGCGCTACGACTATCATCTCCTCTCTCTAAGTGCATAAACGTGTCAGTGTATTACGAGTTCATTTACTGCTACGCACTGGGCATCGAGATAGCTACCTAAAGAGTGAGTGAGAGAGAGAGAGAGACTGTCAGGTACTACGGCATCGGCCACCCACAGTCTGTCTCGCTGTCCCCACGTCTCTGCCAATCTCAACATCTAGTCGCATTTGCATCTAATACCGCATTTGCCTGGTGCTCGAGCCCTGGCGATGTGTGTTGACTTTGGTAGGCATTATCATTAGCATTAGGCAACTTTAAGTTGTAATGCCTTGTCTCGGTTACAGCCACGCTATACCCAACTTGCCCCAGCATCAATATCAATAGCAGCAGCAGCAGCGGCAACAACAGCTGCAGCCGTTGCAGCTCTGCCAACAACATTTGAAATCAATATTGGTTTAGCAATTGACGAAAATGTTTGACAATTAAATTATGTTGTTTGCCATCACACTCATGTTTAGTCATTGAAGCATTCGAGTGCTTCGCGCGTCTGCTTAAATTAATAGCTCAATTTATGAATAACTAATGAAATAGTTAATGTTGCTATCAACTTGTTTAAAGTTGGCAAGGACAGCAGTCTAAATAGCATCATTCGAATGTCGAATAGTTTACCGATATAGAAGATATATAAACTAGACTGTCGGCAATTTCTATAGAAATTATGAATTTGTATATTGTTTAGATATTCTATTGAAGACTCTGGTAATTGCAAGCCAAAACTAATTGGAAATTGCTTGATTTATCGATTACATTCACACACATCAGGATTTAGGCGTGCTCACTAAATAATTCCATAAATATATATGTATATATTGCAGCTTAAACTAATATTTGGTATTATTTACTATAATTAGATTAAATACTAATTATAATCTACAATTGATTGACAACAGATTCTATATTCAAGTGGTTGAAGCCTAAGCTACTTTCGCTTTGTAACTTAATCCATCAAAATACATCCAAAGTATGCCTTACTTTACTTACTTTAACAAAATCTACGCAACAACAAACTATCTTCGTGAAGCTGTGAGTATTTCCTGTAAGTGTAAGTATTTGAATTTCCTACTTAAAGGTGCATAATTCATTTTGTGGTTATCAAATGGCAGTTTCAGTCTGCAGTACTTTTACTTTCAGCTAAGAACTAAGCTTAACTAAGTTTCTTAATCGAAAGGGGCTTATAAACTTGTTACGCCTAATAGTTATTGTTGCTCAGCATTGTAATAGTCTCTCTGTACGCCGTAATCAGATTAACGTTCTTCATTGTTAAAGGAGATGGCTTTGTCTTTCTGCTTATTACGATTACTTAAATTTAAATTGTAAATTAGGACACACACACGCACACACACGTAGTCAACTGCACTCCAAATACATTCAATTATCAGTGCACCCATAATTAAAGCTGATCAAAAAACTCGACGCGATTGCTGTCGATATTTTGCACCGCGGTCGAGCTGCCAGCTGCAGCAGTCGAGCACGCATGTCGCGCATGTGAATGTAATGCAGCACATTACAATTAATCATACGACCCGTAAGCCGGCTTAGTCCCAGCATATTAAAATCAAATATGCGCTCCTTGTGCGTGTAATTGTGTTTGTTATTTTGGATGTATAGAAATGTGTGTCTGTTTGTGTGTGTTATGTGTGTGTGTGGTGGAGAGGAGGGTTACCCACACTCTTAAGCTGCAAATGCATCACGCCGCTTCGGCTTTGGCATATTTTAATTAAGTAAACGTTACGGTTACATCAGTTAGTTAATTTCATTATGTAATACCCTATGCTGACATTTTGTTATCATTATTGGCTTTAATTAAGTATTATTGGCAGCATTCACATATTAGCCGCAGCTTTGTGAGCGACCATCAGGGGCTAATACGGGCATTATGTGTTAATTTAAATTAATGATCAGGGATTTGTGACAAAAACCAACAATTGAAAATACGTGGAAAATATATTTAAAGTGCCTTTAAGGCACGCAATGGTTACGAGTTAAATTATGCGAAATAGCCTTAATCGGATAATTAAAAATACAAAATAAGAAAATATATATAAATATAATTAAAGCGAAAAACAATTTACGGTCCCAGCGCATAGCGAAGGCTAAAAGCACAACTGTCAACAAACAAATAAAAATGTGGAGATATGCGGAATAACCACCAGAACCTCAACTCGAAGACTGTATACCCTTGTAAGGGTATTCGATGTAACTGTGCCGCAGCGTTTTAGGTTTTGCGAAGGCTTTGTTCGGTGTGAGCAGGCTTAGATATCATGAATGCCCGCTAATCTCTTAGCTGTCAGTTAATCTCAGGTTATGCAATAGCTAAGCTGGCCAATGGCTTTCTCTGCAAGGGAATTACAGTGAGAGTATAACGAGAGTTTGCACTTTATGCAGATCGGCTTGGCTGACAGACAGACAAATGGCCTGGCAACGACGCCCCACGAGGTTCCTCCCAGTGCCAGCCGTATCTTCGGCCCCGTTAATTTTGCATTCAGCTGGGACAGACAGACGGTCAGACGGTTAAAGCAGCCATCCAGGAGTGTTGTTGTTGTTGATGATGCGCCTGCCACTGATGCTGCTGTTGATGCTGATGCTACTGATGGCGGCAGCGTTGTGTTAATAATTATGGAAAATCAACGCTTCGGCATCATTTGGCAACTCATTAAAATTCATAAATTATACTTCAGCGTTTCATTAAAAAATCAGCCCCAACAACAATTGCAGCCTTGCGAAAGGGCAGCGCACATAACGGCGCATAATGGTGCAAAGTGGGCGTGGCCATGGAGCCAAAATAAGGCAAATGGTTGAGCTGGAGCTGGAGCTTTTCTGTCCAGCTGTCTGCATTCTAAAGGATGCGCACACACAATGGGATAATGATAAATAGTGATAAATGACAGTAAATGAAAGTATTTCATTCAAATGCATTAAATCAATATTAAATAATTTAATTAAAATTCCAAACGTAAAATAAATAAATAATGAAATGAAAACTATATGATAACAATGACGATAATTCGTACTTAATTGAACTGAAATTTAAACGGCATGAAAATAATAAATGTCTGAATTAAATTAATGGTGTTTTTTTATTATATAATTTAACATTGAAATTAATTACATTAATTAGGCTAATTTAAAGTGCAAATTTTAGTATAAAAAGTTAGTAAACAATGCTGTAAATAAATTAATAATATTTTTTAAAGTACTGAAACGAAATAGAATGCTAATTTCCCACTAAATAACAGTTGGTTAATTAAAACAAGTAAGAAAGCTCTAGTCGAGACTGCTCGACTACGAGATACCCTGAACCCTCCGAGCAACAGCCATTTCAATAATTTTTAGTGTCATTCAGCTTAAACAAACACACACACACACACGCAAACATATATGTACATAGACACCCATAGGCACGCACGTATTAACAGGCATGGGCTGCAGTGTGGGCTTACTATGGGAACTTTATTGTTTAATAACTTTTTTTCTGGACGTACGTTCTCCATGAAACTTTCAGATTGTGGTTTTATCATTACTATGCGTATAATTGCCAAAGCTCAAGTCTCTAGTATTTGAAATACGCCTTTTACAGAGATGAGGGTAAGGGGGTGGATATAGGGGTGGGGGGTGAATTATAACAAAAATCGAAATTCTATCACGTGCAGTCGAGTCTACATTTAAAATTTGGAGACTTTAGCTCTAAAGGTGTAGGAGATATAATTTTATAACTGGTTTTCGATAAGGTTTTTGATCGATAAAAAAATAATGGGATGAGTTATCGATCTTTTGTGATAAACTCGATATGCGCGCGCTATATACGAGCATTTTAAAAAAAAGTTGAAGTCTCTAGCTTCTATATCTTCAGAAATCGACGCGTTCATACATACGGACAGACGGACAGACGGACAGACGGACAGACGGACATGGCTAAATCGATTCAGTTTGTCGCCCTGATCAAGAATATATATACTTTGTGGGGTCTGCCACGCCTCCTTCTCCCTGTTACATACTTTTAACAAAACCATTATACCCTGATTTCCCATTTTCAATGGGTTCAGGGTATAAAAATAACTAATAATAGTGAATGGGAAATATGAGTAGAGAATAAAAAGCATATATTGAAAAATAAAAATTAAATATGGTTAACAAAGGAGGTTAGAGGGAAATGATATAAGCTACTTTATAAAAGGTCTGATTTATGATATATTTATTATTTCATTTCTTTTCTTAAAAGTAAAGTCAAGTTAAAGTTGAATTATAAAAATACATTTGATCAACTCATGAATATATTATTTTGAAAAGTTGTTTTATATTTTATTATCTTTTTGAACTTGTGAATATATGTGACCCAAAAAGTAGTTATTAATTATTTATAACTACTCGGAAGTGGATAATTCTGCCTTTTGAAGCATTCAATACATACTTACAGTCACTTTGTAAATATGTCAACGTAAAATCCAAAAATATCTCTATGAATATTTATTAACGCTGAGTGCTTCTTGATTTTCAAGTTCAATGAACAGGTATTTAATGTCCATATATTTATAAATATAATCAAATTTAATGTAATCAGACTCATTAATTATTATTATTATTACAATTGCATTTTGTACATTATCGATACTTACGGCCGCTAGCGCAATGTTAAAGCCCCATTGAATATTTAATAAAATTAAAAATAAAGCAAGCACTGTGGATATTTACCGAAACTTAAATAAATATTCCGCAATTGTTTGCTGCGGTTATGTCGCAATTGAATTGCGGATTGTGGCGTGCACATCTCGAGCCTGGAATAACAAAAAAACCGTATATCGACTGGGATTGGGCATAATGGACCAATATAAATGCTGCAAAATTAAGAGTAACAGAAATGTTCAGGTTGCAGCAGCTGCAAATCTTTAAATATGTATAGATGTCATATGAGCCCTGTGATTCACATTACTTATAATATATATAAATCATCTAAATAGTTGAATTTACAGTTCTTGGCAAATATTTGTGCTGCAATACCTATGATTGGTTTGCATACTAATTTCTGCAGAGTTACTTCGTCTATGATGCTCCATAAAAAAGTTGAGTGTCTGCAGGGTATAACATAGCAATGAAAAGAATGCTTCAAACATGTTAATTTATACTCTTGTATGTATTGAATGCAATTTTATGTTCTCTTTTTATACACAACGCAATGCAGGATTCTCCTCAGAGCCAACTATAGACAACTGAGCTTATATAAACGGCAGTTTAATGCCAACTGAGACTAGATAGATTAACTAGATAGATTAATTAAAGTTAATTATTAGGTTATATTCTTTTTGCTCCCTTTCTTCTTAAATAAATTTACTTATTGTAATTTTTATATATTTTTTTAATTTTATTTATTTATTTATTTATATTTCTTATTTTTTATATATTTTATTTATTTTTTTTAATTAGTAAAATGTAACTTAAATAATTTATTCTATAGATGCTATACAAAATATATATACATATACTTTTATACTAAAACTTCTGAGTATAATCTTTGCCGTTGTTTTTTTTTTTCTTTGTATATATGTATATATATTTCAAATTTATTTATTTATTAATCAACACAAACAAACCAATTTTAGGTGCACAAATTGCGCATTTATTAAATTTCAAATGAATTTATTTATGTTTTCATATGACCAGCAAATAATTATTACAGTTTGCTCGATGACTGCAGCAAGTTACCTAATTTATTTCTTTGGCATCCCCAAAGCTATCCAGGTATTCGTAAATTGGCCAAGTGGCGTTCGGTGAACCGTGCGACGCTGGCGCCGCCCACTGCCACAGACCCCAACGATCGACGCTCATGAAAACACGTCAGCAGAAGGGATGAAGCCGACTTAAAGGCCAACTCTGCAGTGAATGGGTTTTATTATAGGCATATATGTATATGCATATACTATAATATAAACTTTATTCTCACCGACTCGCAACGGACTGAGGATGGTGAAGTTTATAGGGAAGGTTGCTAACTGAAAAAAAAGAAAAACAAAAGAAAATAAAAATAAAAATAAATAAATAAAGAAATTATTGTTAGAATAAATTGCATATAAATAATATTTTATCTAAATTTACATCAAATTATTTTTAATAAATAAAAATTACTAAACATGCATAGAAGTACGAATACTGAAATAAAATTAATATTAACTAAAAATATATAAATACCTTTGATTAAATATTATATCTATAGAGAGTTCGTGTATGGCCCATTTGTAATCATTTCGTTCAATAAACTCCTTACTTTATTTATATATATACACGCATACATGAATAAATTCTTCTTCCTCTTATTTTTTGTTTAATAATTTTGCCTGTCAGCGCGAAATAAGCACCAGAACGGGTAATGGCAGCGGCAGTGAAATCAATTAATGAATTGGTAAAAATTAAGTGCTTCAATTGTACGAAATTGATTTCGAGTAATAATTTTCAGCATGAGCGCCGACCAGGAAAAAATATATAAATGCACAGCGCATTGCCTGCATTGAGCCGGCTGGGGCGGGCGACGGGGCGTGCCAGGATAATAATAATGCATAATGGCTACCGCCGGCGGCGCTGTCGGCAGAAACAGCTCCGCACCGCTTTTACAACGTGCATTGACTCCGGCAAGTTCAAAAGGCCGGCGCATCCTGGCGTGGCCAACAACAACGTGGACGAGGCGAGAGGCAGAGCGACTGGCCCAAAGGACGACTTTTCTTTCAGTTGCATAATAAAAAATAATAATAATCATAATTTTTTCCATTGCCGACGCCGTCGTTGTGCATTTTCCTTTTGCCAGTTTTAATGCACTTAGTTCACGGCTGGCCTGAGCCGCAACTCAGGAACTGTAGCTGGCCAGGATCTGCCGCAGGTGTTGGTCACCGTTAGCTTCGTATTTTAATGGGCATTATCTGCATCATGAAAATTAAAAACTTCGTACAGCTGCAGTTGCCCGACGTTGTTGTTGTTGTTGCTGCAGTTACTGTTGCTGTTATTGTTGCCTCCTTAAAGCACACAAATTAATTTCCCTAATTATAAGGCCCGTCCCAATGCCCACAGTGCAATCGTAAATTAGCCAAGTTTATGCGTGCTAGCAAAAGTTTTTCTCCGCTCGTCCCTCTCGGCTGGCTAACCGCCGCGTTTGCCACAAAGTCAGTCAGTCAGTCGAGTTGGCCAACCCGAGGCCGCCACGGCCAACGCGATAATGTTATCTAAACAAGCATAAAGTTTTGCATCAAGGGCTAAAAATCTAAATATTATTACCCGCATCCGGTTCGCTGCGCCAATGCGGCCTGCAACTGATTTTCTCCGCACAACTAGTTACTAGTTCTTCGACTCTGGCCAATGTTTGCCTGGGCCTGACTCGACTAGCCACTTTTATTTTTAGCCAGTTGGGCGCTTGATTATAGTTTAAGGCGATTGCCTGAACGGGGAGCACTGGACATGGGGCTGTGCCTTAATTTGCTTAGAGGAAGTTGCAAGCGGGGCGACTAGGTCTGCCGAGTGTGGCGCAAACTGCAGCTTGGCCATGGTGTGGCATGTGGCCACAGCTTTGGTCACGCAGCAACGCAAAGTGAAGCATATTGGTTATTGGACGATGAGCACAAACAGACATATGTATATATATATGCATATAATGTTCATCCGAAACTATATTACTTAAATTTAACTTTTTTTTACATGAACATTAAAATATTATACAATTGGCAACAATTTCGATGTATTTACTTTTCACTGTAGCGCACTATTTATTCCACTTGGCCCAGCAGCAGCAGCAGCAAGAGGAGGAGCAGGAGGATAGCCCAGCGTGAAGCATTAACAAGCGTTGCTCTGCTCTGTTCCAGTTTTTCCCATTTTTATGACTTGCAGGAAGCAGCACGAATCGAGCGTCGTGGCTGGGGACGACATGCGACAAAAGTTCTGATTATTGAAATTAACTTTGATTTGTTTGTTGTTCAGCTGCATCGGCAAATTAAAAAAAAAATTAAAGTGCACTCAAAGCATATAGGAGTATCCTAGCAGTAAGCCAAAGTCGAGCATCAGGGTCAGGCTGCGCAAATAAAAATGCATTTCAATTGCATGCAGAAACGCAACAGCAGCAATAGCAGCAGCAGCGAGCAAAGAAAGTGCAGAGAGCAGAAAAGAGCTGAGGAAGAGAGGGAGGCGAGGCAGCAGTAGCTGAGTGAACTGAAGCCTGGCAATATGGCCAAATGGAAATTGCTGTAAAATATGAACTACCAATTTCTGTTTGGAACTGTTGCAGCAGCAATAGCGCTAAAAAGAAAGCAAATATTCGGTTTTGGACGAGAGATAACAGATTGCCAGATATCCTGTATGTCAATCACAGTGGCTGTCATTTACATACACACACACACACACGAACGGAGAGAATTTCAAAATTACTTATTACTATTTGGAAAGTGAATTGTAAAACGAAAAATCAGTTGCAAAAATATGATTGATTCGGTTGTGACTGCACTTCTTACCTTGTTATCCTGTCAGTTCACATTTACCTTAATATCTAAATGTAAATCAATCTTAACTAGCTGTAAGGAAATAATATGCAAAAATTTACAAATTAAACGAGCCAAAAATATCATTATTAAACTTGCGCAAAATCCATATATTAATCATTTAATAAATTTCTATATATAATTTCAGTCTTCGGTAGCTCGACAAATTTCTGAAACATTTTTAATTGAATTTATTTTATAAGTACCCTTGACAAACAAAACACTTTTAAGTACTTTACTATATTTAGGTACTTAGTTAATATTTTAAATTGATTTCAGAAAGAGTACGAGGTTGAGATTAATGCCTCAATGTTGATCATTGAATATGCTCAATACTCAAACAAAATGCACTTTCTATTTTTCTTTGCTTCCAGGGTATTAGAGAAAAAATCCACTCTGGCAGTTTGGTCAGGCACTTCAGGGGGTTTTACGTTAGCTACGAGACATTGACACAATAACACCTAAAGTGGCTTTGTCCACCCGGCAATATTGACTGCCAGAAAGTGCGCACGACAGCAGACCCCAAACCCACTTACAGAGCAGCCGCTACTTTTACCCCAAAGCCAAACCCCAAGCCCACCCAAAATCACACTCACCCACACACACACGCACTGAGGGAGTAGACAGAGAGAAAGAGAGAGAGAGAGAGAGAGTGAGAGGAGAGTCGACAATCCGCTTCCGTCTGCAACGCTTGCTGACTTCGGTCACTGTATTCATGCATGAATTTTGAACGAAATTTTCATACCTTTTTCGCAATATTCTTTCATTTTACTCACAAATACTTTTTTTCTTCCTTTTTAGTGAGAGCCGTTTTCCACTTCAGTCCGTTACTTTTCAATTTCCACTTACATATACACACATACAACAGCAGAAACTTTTTTTGCACTGTGTCTTTGGCGCGATTTTCCGCTACGCTGCACTTTCATTATACGTGTGCCAGAGCGGGACAGACACCTTGAACAGAGACAGGGCCAAAGGCAAAGACAAAGAAAGCTGCAAAATTTTCTTCTTTTTTTTATTTTGTTTTTGTGTTAAAGAATCGCCTGTCAAAGGCAGGCAACCAGTTGGCAATTGAAGTCGACAGTCGGCAAGCGGCAAGCGGCAGTCGCCTTATTGCAAATTGCTTGAATTGCTTTTGGCTTACGGGTGTTGGCCGGTACCGCTTACCGCTTACCGTTCCGTTCTACTGCATATTTGCAGTCTTTTGCGTTGTCTCTGCAGCTCATACTACCGCTTGCCACCTGCTAGCATGGGCACTTGGCCTGCTCGTGTTTACCCACTTATTTGCCCCACTTGACCAAAATCAATTGGCAACGACAGCGGGCTCGCCGACTCGCAGGCAACAACAGATTATGTTGTTTAACAATCAAATAAGTCACGCGGCGCTTAACTCAGTTCAGGTGGAAGCGCCGCAGCAACAAGAATCACAACATCAAAGGCAACTCAAATTCTCTTTGACGAAGCCTCAATACTCTTTCAGAACTGAACATTTGCCTAATCTGAGGAGTGATGCCATTTTAAGCTGCTCAGTTTATTTTTAAATAGATCAAAAGAATGTTGTGAATTTGGTAATTTCAAAATAATAAGTAAATATATCAAATTATTTATTATATATTTTATATCAAATTATATTGTATATACATTTATGCATATTTCTTCAGTTTAATTTTTATTTTTTTAAATTTTTTTTTATTAATATAAAAAATATTAATATAAATATAATAAAATAAAAAAATAAATACAAATTAAAATTACAATTATTTACAATTTATTATTTATTTTTTAATGATATATTTAAAATATTTGTTTTATTTTACATATTTGTTGTCTGTTTTAGGTACGCGAAATGATTGCATATAAAGCATTTATGCAGAATAAATGAGATTATTTTGATGTACTTAATTTTAAGTACTTTAAATTCTTTCTCTTTGGTGTAAAATATAATTTTTTTTATATTTATATTTACATCTCCGTTTACGTTTATATAAATATATATACCTTTAGCGGCTCTTCACAAAGTTATCATGCCCCATGGTACTTAAATGTGAAGCAGGCAACACCGTCAAGTTCTGCACGAAAGGTTTTAGCTACCTTTTAGCGCGAACCTGCAGTGTCTGTCCGTCCGGCCACGTACGTTGTAGCCAGTCTTGCGCCGTCTGCTGTCCGTCGACCGTTGTCTCTGCAATGTGTGGCTTATTGTATAAGCGCGTCCGTCCGAATCTGCGCGTCCAATGTGGGCGTTTTATGTGGCCGTGTCCCTAAGTTGTAGTTGTTGCTTTTACTGTTGCTGTTGGCTGTTGGTGTTGCTGTTGCTGTTGGCTGTTACCCGATGTTGTGGTGTTGCTTGTCTGTTGGTCTACCTTGGCCGATTGTTGTGATTCTTGGTTCGCATATGCCCAGCACCCACCTCTCCCCTTGCGAGGCCCTGCTGGCTTGTGCCATGAGCCGTGTAAACATTGGCGCGTGCCAGCAACAATACAACACCTTAATGTGTGCGCCTGCCTGGAACTGATTCTAATCGCTTGGAGTGCGGTGTTAATGTTGATGTTTCAATTAATTTTTATTAGTTCAACTCGTTATGCACATGACTACGTCGCATCGCATCGCATCGCCTCGCGTCGTGGCGTCCACCTCATGAAAAATGATGAGACGAAAGTGCTGAAAATAGTGCCCGATTGCCCTTTCAATGTATGCGCAACGGACAGCTCAATCAACTAACAAGCTTAAGCCATAAGCTTAGCATTGGCCTTCTTTAGCTCCTTCCACATATCGGCCATATGGACATGACCTATCGAGGATCCATCAATTTGCATATTGCAGCAGCTCAGCTATCGGCAGCGCACCTATAAATCCTTTGCTTGGCTCTTTTGCACGCCGTAAATAACCCGCCCGGAAGGCAGACAAGGCCGTGTGCCCAGGCACAGGACGAAAACGTCGCCGCCAATCATTTATCAAAAATATTATCAATCAGTCAATAGATGAAATGGCTTGATGAATGTCCAACAAGCGCCCAGCCAGCTCAGTGAGGAGAGTGAGGACAGTGAGGCCGGGCCGACAGCCAGGCGTTTCTTTGGTTTGGGCGTCTGTGTTGACAGGCCAGGCGCCTGTCCGTTGTGCAGTGGACACTGGACTTGCCTGTAACTGGTCAACAGCAAATACATACATATAACAGCCAAACCAAGCCAAGCCAAGCCGAACCGAACCAACGTGCCAGCAGCCTGCATTTGATTGATTTCAGAAAATGAAGAAAAATCGTGTCGAAACGCCAAGACAAAGTGAACGGCGGCTTCCAGTCCCAAAACTGAAATTGCACATTGGTCTTTTATGTGTGTGTGTGTGTGTGTGTGTGTGTGCGTGTGGGAGTGTGAGTGGCTGTTATACGTATTGCTTTGCTGAATGCTGAATGAAAAGCACTTACCTCGTGCCTTTATTCCCTGCACTTTTTTGCCATGAATTGAACGTGAGGGTTTCCAAATTCAATTTCATTCGGCATATGAAACCTCAAAACGCAGATACTGTAAACATTGCCTCCAAACAAAGCTTAACTATAGATGAGGTACAGGATTATATTCTCCAAACTGAGTTCTTTTTGGCTTTTTCTTGCCTAGAGATTTGATGTTAGCTACTTGACTTCAATAACAAAAATATTTGAAGGTTGTTTCTTAACTATTATACACAGAGCTAACTTCAAAGAGAAAGCTTCTCTTCTCTCTTCTCTTCATAGACCACAAATTTATATAATTCACACATATTTAAGTAAATCTTATCATAGATATTTCTCTCTAGAAATTTATACAATTCACACATATTCAAATAAATCTTATCATATAAATTTCTCTTCAGAGCAGTAGTTGGCAGTTACTTTTGTTAGCGGCAATCGTGCAATTTGCATGGCTGTGTGTTCGTTTCACACACATACACAATGCGGGTGGCTCAGGTCAACTTGGTGAGCATTCATACTTGAGGCACTTTGAAGACCATAAGCCTACTTACTTGTGGGCTCTATATTGTTCTGGCTGTTGGCCAGAAGCTTTTCAGCTGTGCTGCACTCAGATCTTCGGGAAGTGGGGGGATCGAGGAGATGATTTGGAATATGGGCAAGACTGAAAAGTTCATCAGAAAGCGATTAACAGTAGCCTGAGCCATGCTAACAATGCAAATTTGATTATTCCGACTACAACGTTACACACACACACGCGCGCACACACGCACACACACGCACACACACGCACGCACAGGCAACATGCGGGCAGCATTTGTTCTATTGTTTTGCAATGTTTGCTCTCTTCTTTTTTTGCGGACTTATTCAATTTGCTCTGCAACATGTCAAAAAGTTTTGCGCAGCAAATGAAAAATGTGCAGTAAAAGTGCAAAACGCAGCAAACATGCTACAAAAATTACAAATTTTTTCCCTCTGTGTGTGTGTGTGTTTCTGTGTTTGTGTGCGCCGTTTTTGTTAGTTTGTCTGTGGCTTGTTGTTGTCCTGGCGTTGTCAAAAAGTATGCCAACGCCGGAGCCAAAATGATGGAGTGACAGTGACTGCCATCCGGGGCGGTAGATTCAGACTGCCAACCATAGGTGGAGGAAGCAAGGGGTCGATGGAGGTTGGCTCCCTAGTTCCCTAGTCCCCAAGTCCGCCTCTACCTAACCCAGTCAGTTCATGTATCTCGCCGCTCACTCCACATTTGTCAAGTGGAGGGTGTGGCCAAATGCCTTTTAGTACCTCTTTCATCTGCAAATATTTGTGTTATTAGAATTTTTAAGCCAGCTCACAGTAACGTTTTCGCAAGCGCCAAAACTATATGGACAGAAAGAAGAGCGGAGGTTCCACAATGTGTAAGCAACGTAATTTCGCCGTGATGCAAGTTATTTAAGAATTGAACGAATCTATATCTTGTGAATTTTTCGTTAGCAATAAAATGTATAATATTTAATGCTAAATATATATAGAGAATACCAAAATACCACTCAGATGTTTCCCAATTTGTAAATGACATACTTTCGCCATGATGAAAAATGGTTTAAGGAGAATTTCTAGTATTTTAGTGAACTGAGCGCATGTTATGAAATTTTAGTTTAGTGAGAACTATATAAAATGGAAAGCAGATGATTCTTGCGGATTTTCAACTGACAGTGAGTTTTGGTTCCTTGGCGAAAATGTTTTTGGAAACACCTTTTTACTTTCATGCTCGAAAGAGGGGCACAATTTGTGTGTGCGTGTTTTATGTCTGCTTCGGGGACGCTGTCAACAAAAATGTTTTGAAATTGTTTCCAAGCGTTCCTTCCATTGTTGTTGTGGTTGTCTTTTTCCCCATTTCGGTTTGAGTTTTTGAAAATATTTAATTTCCGCATTAGCGTTGCGACACAATTTCGCTTCTAATCAAATGCCAATGCTAAGTATTGACACGCTTCGTGGAAGTTGGGTTGTCTGGACCACTTTTGTGCTCCTTAAGAATTCATTATTCAATGTCAATGCATTTCAATTTTGTGGCTGTGCGTCGCCGTCGCAGTCGCAGTCGCAGTAGCCGCCGCCGCCGTCGTCGACAATCGAGCGGAATAGATTTATGACAGCGACACTGCATTTTATTACACTTAAAGGAAATCTTTCTTGAAATTGGCACACGAAAAAAGTTTTGTAAAAAATAAACGTAAAATGGCAGAGGGCATGGAAAAATCATAGAGCGGAGTGAGGCGAACAGGTAGAGCCATGCCGATAGAGAAGTTGGCGTAAGTAAGGCAACGCCATTTATCAGCGTGACACCTTGCTGGGCGGCCAACTTGCTGCTGGATTGGATGTGGGTGCAGATCTGAACCTGGAGCTGGCCCACAGTTTGCCTTGTGGTGTGTCCTCAGCCGAACTATGACTGCGAGTGTCTGTGTGTGTGTGTGTGTGTGTGTAGCATTTTTATGGCATGTGAGAAATGACGCAGAAAGTGTGACACAAAACTGTAGACAAATTGCTTAAAATGATTTCATTTCTTTTATTTATGACGCCAGCATTCGAACCGCTCTTTAAAAACAACTTTCAGTAAGTTCGCACTCTGTCATCTGTTTGGCTTTAAAAAACATAATATTTTAATGGTATGAAAAGAGTATTGAAGAGAAAAAGTGAGAATAGATGGAAATATATACATATTAATCTCATCTTCATGGCTTATTTATAGTGGTCTGACCATGGCATATCGAAAAGTTTTCAAACCGAGCAAACGTCAATAGAAAGGCTCACCTCACAGCTAATCTATAGAGCTGATAAGATTAGACGAATTACGCTACATACAGTTCCGCTACTCCTGATAGCAAAGAATTGCATAATCATTCAACAGTCATCATAACTGAATTGATTTAATTTAATCAGTGGAAAATCCCTACACATTTTATATTATGGCTCAGCCTTTGATCTCCAAAAGTCTGTCTAAAGTACCACCGATATATATATTCTATTAAAAGGAAAAAACATTCATACCTCATCAAATTCGTTCTGTTATTATTCAAATATCATACGTATTAACCCCAAATCGAAGTTAATTAAGCAAAATGCTTTAAAGAGACTTTTTCATTTCATTGAACACAATAAACTTTCCATATTGCCAACGAGACTTTATTAAATATAATCCAGAACGTGTGTGACGTTTCGCTAACATTATTTCCTGAATTATGCAATAACTGTACTAATCCGAATGCCAATAACTGCACTTGATAAGCCACTGGGAACTATCAGAGAAAACTTTTTGGCGTCGAGCGCAAATGGGGCGTTATCAGCATAAGCGATGGTAATACCTCAAAGTATTTAATTGATTAAATTAATACATCAATGAGTCCCGTTTGATGCTTTTAAACCTTAAACGCCAATAAAGAAAATAATTTTTTGTTAATATTAAAAACAAAAAAGAAAAACGAATTTGAACGTAAACGTCACAGAATTGGTAGTGAAAATATTTGGCAGCATAAATCAAAGAAAAGCTAGCCCTAAAAATAATAACGAACCCAAAACCATATCCATATCCATATCCACATCCACATCCACATCCACATCCACATCCACATCCACATCCACATCCATATCTATATGCCATGTCAGGCTGACAAAACTAAACTAAAACACAAATACATATGCATAACATGAGCGAAGCTAAAACAAATCCTCAACACAAATAACTGCCAACACATTTGCATATATCTCACAAATAAACGAAAGCAAAGCAAAATAGAAACCAAAAGCCCAAACGCCAAGAATAACAACAGCCAAACACACACATATACATGGAAAAGCGCGTTTACAATTGTTGAAAACAGAAGAGAGCGAAAAAAGAAGAATGCGAAAAAAGAGTTGAACGGCAACAAAATGCAAAACACTTCTAAAAATGAGGCATTTCCGGTCGACACACGCAGCATCAGGAGCAGCAACAGGGGTTAAAAAGAGGCGCGAAAAAGTAAAGCATAATAAACGCCGAACACATAAAAATCGGCGCTGAAATCTGCTTCGAATAAGCAGAGGTTGACGCTGAACAAAAGATCGACGACGGGACAGGCAATATTTAAAGCGTATGCCACACGGCTAATACAATAATATAAAAGGCAATAAAAATCGCGGCCGGATTCGTGGGCTGAGGTAGGAAAGGTGCAGCAGCAGGAGGAACTGGAGTAGGACCAGGAGCAGCAGCTGCTCCTATCAGTGTGAAGCCATCAAATTCGATTAGATGCCCGGCCTTTGGGGGGTTGGCAATAACCGGCAAACGAAACACTTGACTGTTTTGGCAGCTGCAAAAGATGAGGATGAAGCCACCGGTCGAGCGTGAAGTTGTTAGCTCTGAGGCAGAGGAGGGAAGTAGAAGAAGTAGGAGCAGCACGAAAAGCTGTTGTCCTGTTGCCCTGATGATGGTAATTGTTTGTTTTGTGTTCATATTTTTTTTCCTTTTTTTTTTTGCATATTTATCCCGTTTCACTTTTAAACCGAACCGAACCGAATTGAAACGAGTTGAACAACTGAATGTATGAGAACTGTCAAAAAGACTGATCGAAACAGATTTTTCATTAAATTTGAATCGGCAGTTTCTTGACTGGGTCTTGTTAACAGATATACGTTTTATCGATATAAGATTTATTTTCGAAATAAGTTTTAATAAATTGTATATAAATATATTATATATGTATATGAAATTAATATATTACAGAATACGAAATACACTTAAAGAGACTTAGAATTTTAAATCGCCGTTATATAAGAGATAAAATCACAATTATTGATACCCCGAATTTGGAGACAGACAATCAAAATATCCAATCTGAAAATCTATTTTAAAGAAGCAAAATTATATTAGATAAACCATAAACGGTGGGATATACATTTCATAAAATCTCTTGAGAATCACTGAGAAAAAATGCTGAACTTGGATAGTGATTTTATTAAATTAAATTTAAATTTGTGAATGATGTAAAAATATATAAACAAAATATATATATTTATATTTATATATATATTTATATATATGTATATATATTTATTTAGTCAGATCTATAATACAATAAACCCATTGTTAGAGTATGTAACCATTATCTAAAGAGACTATTGACTATAATACCCAATGAAAATAAAAACAAAAATCACATACTTTTGCTTAGTGATTATCTAATCGATCTTTATATAATAGCTACATACCCTTAAATGGGTATTTTATTATCGTCTCCTTGTTGTGGTATACCCACTGTAGTAGGTTGAGTGCACTGTAAAGGTATGTAAAAATTATCTACACATAGAAGGAAATTAAAAGAAAAGTTCAAGATAAGAAGTTCAAGAATGCGTGCGACCATACATTTAGCCACACAGTATCTCAGTTAGTTTCGGTTCATATTCTAATTGAAACTTTACACCAACAAGCTTTCATATCATATGTCAAACGATAACAAGTTGGTATATAAAACTTACAAAGCAAGTACCCAGACAGTAGTTCCATAACTTGTGCATAGGCAATATGACAGCTAAAGCATTATTTCCAACATTTTATGATGAGAAGACCAAAGTGTGGAGCGGATTGCCCCTGCGTAAGCTCTACGATAAGGACTGCTCGGTGGGCGAAAGGATATACAATTCCGTGAAGAGCTATCCCACAAATGTCGTCCAAGTGAGTGCTGATGGATGAGCTCACTAAGAAATTCAACTAATAAACTATTCCTCAATAGATTTCGAATATCGACGAACGTGTGGTGACCTTTGGAGAGGTGCACGTCTGGGCCGCACGCCTGGCCCTGTACCTGAAGAGTGAGGGACTTACGCATCAGGATGTCGTCGGCATTATTGGCAATGCCAGCACCTTCACCACTTCCCTTGTTGTGGGCTGTCTGTTTAACACGACTCCCTTCCATGCTGTGGCCTACACCTACATGAAGGAGCCACAAGTCATTCAAGATCTATATGAGACCACAAAGCCAAAGATTATGTTCTGCGATGGCAAAGACTATGAGATCATGAAGGAGGTAACAAAGGGCTGGAATCCCAAGTACGTTACGCTAACTGGACGCGTCGAAGGCGTGCCATACATTGAGGATCTGCTGAAACCACATCCCATGGAGCGTTTCTACCAGTAAGTTGTGTAATTCAAACAAACCGCTGAATGGCTTACCTTTGCCTTTCTGCTCCTTAGACCCCTGCCTTTGGTCACTGACGGTGATCAAGTAGCGGCCATTCTCTGCTCATCGGGCACATCGGGCAAGCCGAAATCTGTGCTCATCTCGCATAGACAGCTTAATAAAATAGGCCCGTGAGTATACAAATAGTTTGCAAACCTTAGTTAAGAGCTGTTAATTTAGATACAATTCATCAAATTTCAGAATTGGAAACTGCACAGATGTGATCCTAACTAGTGCTACTCTAGATTGGATGACGGGCTTCGTGCTAATTATGATTTGTTTCTTTTATGGCAATAGTCAAGTCATATTCGATGAGCCATTTAATGGCGATAGCTTCATCCGCATGATCGAAAAGTACAAGGTCACCCTGATTGTCATGGCACCCTGGCAGGGCTTTGAGGTCCTCACAAGTCCATTGGCTAACGAGCAGAGCTTGTCTAGCGTACGCACGAGTATCGTTATCGGTGGCTGGCTGTCGTCGCAGATACTGCGGAAGGGGCAGGAGCTTATGAAGAATGCCCATGTTGTGTTCGGGTATGGAGCGACTGAGACGGGCGCAATAGCATTCAATATTGACCACAACCTGTCAAGTTCTGTGGGCAAACTGTTACCAGGCGTTCGGGTTAAGATCATTGACGAGGAGGGTAATTCGCTGGGACCTAACCAGGTCGGCCAAATTCTTATTGACATTGGCGTCGTATGGCAGGGCTATGTGGCCAATCCTGAAGACACGGCCTCCACCTACCGGGATGGCTGGTTAGATCTGGGTGATCTCGGTTACTTTGACGATGACAACAATCTGTTTTTGATCGATCGCAAGAAGGACGTGCTCAAATACAAATCAAAGGACTTCTGGCCCAACGAAATTGAGCAAATTATTGCGGAGCTGCCAGAGGTGGAAAATGTTTGCATTGTCGGTGTGAGGAACACGAACTATACCGATGCAGCTGGTGCACTGGTCATCAAGAAACCCGGAGCCGAAATCTCCAAGCAGAAGATCATCGAGCATGTGGCAAAGCGCGTTGTTGTCGAATACAAGCAGCTGAACGCTGGCGTCCAGTTTGTCGACAGTTTGCCCATGAACAACAATGGCAAGGTGGTCAGAAACTTGGCCAGGAAACTGTTTGAGTCGCTCATGGATGTTCAGGAGTCATAGTTTCATTTCTTTTTTATTACCACTGTTTTTTTATAGAATTTTAAGAATTTCGATATTATGGTGATTTCTGTTAAGTTAACATATAAATAATGTTAAATAAAGTGGCAAATATTGTAGACAATAAAATTATTTTTTCTAATTTAAAATTTGCACTGAGTTCAGTTTGTTGACTTCATATTTTGACTATATGAATTCCAAGATACAAACTAACATGTGAAACAATTTACTAATTAATAATTAACGATATTTTATTAAAATATATACATATAATAAATATATATTCAATACTTACTGATAGATAATGTTGTTTAACACTGATAAAGAGCTAATACTAGTATGAGTAAATTTAAAAAACAACCAGTAATTAAAGAATGATAATTGATACAAATTTACATCTGTTAGTTGTTATATAATATTAAAGAAATGATAGGAGAATAATATATTTAGATCTTTTTATTTTGTCCAACGTAAATCTAGCGACAAATTTAAAAGAAAAAATAAAGATAATAAAATATATCTTCGCACTCTTATCTATTTATTGGGGTTTCCCATTTATTATCTAACGATAATTCGGTGCATGGGACCGTTCGTTGAGCTGCGGCACGCGCTGTCTCTGCCTTGAAGGCAAGCAACTTCCTGCCTTCCGTTTTGGCCATCCAAAAACAACAAATGTAATCCGAGTAATAGCGTCTGCCGAACCGAACCGAGCCGAACAGAAGCGAGTTGAACAACTGCAAGTATGAGAACAGTCAAATAGACTGATCGAACCTGGTTTTTCATTAAATTTTCATCGGCACTTTCTTGGCTGTGGCTTGTTAAATAAAGCTAAACAGAATATATTATCAATAAAAGTATTAATAAATTGTATATAAAATATATTATGTGTGTATATAATAATAATATATTACAGAATAGGAAATAGCCTTAAAGAGGTTTAGAGTTTTGAACCGTCGTTATATAAGATCTCAAATAAGAATTATATAGAAAAAGTATCTAAAGTATCCAATCTGAAAATCTATTTTGAACAAGTAAGAAAGCTCTAGTCGAGACTGCTCGACTAGGAGATACCCTGAACCCTCCGTGCTGATGTTCCAATCATTCTGCACACATACATACACATGCATCCACCCCCACGCATAGGCCCGCGCTCTGCTAACTGCGCAGTAAGCAGCGACTGCGCTTGGGCTGCGCTGCAGTGTGGGCAATATTATGAGAATTTATTTGTTGAATAATTTCATTTGTAGACGTACAATCTTAATGAAACTTTCAGAACGTAATCATTATGTGTAAATGTGTGTACATTCCAAAGCACAAGTCTCTAGTACTTGATATACGTTTTTTACAAATTTGGGGCGAAGGGGGCGTGGTATCCAAAATCTGTAAATTACAAAATGTGTGTGCCCATCAAATGTATATACACAGTAAATCTGAAGTCTCTAGGTCTAATAGTGTTCAAATTAGGCTGAAAAAACAATATAAATTTATCGATTATCCTCGATAAAAAAGATATCGAATGAGTTATCGAAAAAATATGATAAACTCGTACTGCGTATGGTATACACGAGTATGCATACAAAATTTCAGCTCTCTAGCTCCTTTAACTTCTGAGATCGACGCACTCATACGGACGGACGGACGGACGGACGGACGGACGGACGGACGGACGGACGGACGGACGGACGGACGGACGGACGGACAGACGGACAGGGCTATATCGACTCAGCTCATCGTCCTGATCAAGAATATATATACTTTATGGGGTCTGCGATGATTCCTTCTGCCTGTTACATACTTTTCACAAAACCATTATACCCTGATTTCCCATTTTCAATGGGTTCAGGGTATAAAAAGCAAAATCAACTCTTGAGTATTTTCATTTCAAATCTCTTGAGAATCACTGAGAGAAGTTGCCTTACTTTGAATTGCTAGTATTTAAATTTGTTAATGAATGTAAATATAGATATACTATATAGCGATGGAGCTCTTTCAAATATATATGTAGTCAGATCTATAATACAATAAACCTATTGCTAGAGTATGTAACCATTATCTAATGAGACTATTGACTATAATACCCAATGAAAATAAAAACAACAAATAAGAAAGCTCTAGTCGAGACTGCTCGACTAGGAAATCCCCTGAACCCTTCGGAGAATCTATATATAATAATAATTCTTCGCGTCTTTCTGCTTACAAAAAATACACACACACATATGCATAGACACACATAGGTGCGCACGCATAAACACGCATGGACTGCAGTGTGGGCTTCCCATGGGAATTTAATTGTTTAATAACTTTTCTTGTGGATGTACTTTCTTCATACGGACGCGTTCATACATACGGACAGACGCACGGACGGACGGACAGACAGACGGGCAGGGCTAAATCGACTCAGTTCGTCACCCTGATCAAGAATATATATACTTTGTGGGGTCTGCCACGCCTCCTTCTGCCTGTTACATACATTTCAACAAAACCATTATACTCTGATTTCCCATTTTCAATGGGTTCAGGGTATAAAAATCACATACTGTTGCTTAGTGACGGTCTAATCGACCTTTAGATAATACCTGCATACCCTTCAATGTGTATTTTATTATCGTCTGCCTGTTGTGGTATACCCACCGCAGTGGGTTGAGTGCACTGTAAAGGTATTTAAGAATTATCTACAGAAGGAAATTAAAAGAGAAGTTCAGATAAGCCAAACGAACTATTGAATGCGTGAGATCAAACATTTGACGACACACTATCTCATTAAGCTTCGGCGCATATTCTAACTGAAACTTTGCACCAATAGGCTATTTATATCATATGTCATATGATAAATAATTAATACCATCATGAGATTATTATTTATTATTTTTATTATTTATTAATTACGTACATTATCCATATGGTATATAAACCGTAAGGTTCTACCAAGCAACCAGACAGTAGTTCCATAACTTGTGCATAGCCAATATGACAGCTAAAGCATTATTTCCAACATTTTATGATGAGAAGACCAAAGTGTGGAGCGGATTACCCCTGCGTAAGCTCTACGATAAGGACTGCTCGGTGGGCGAAAGGATATACAATTCCGTGAAGAGCTATCCCACAAATGTCGTCCAAGTGAGTGCTGATGGATGAGCTCACTAAGAAATTCAACTAATAAACTATTCCTCAATAGATTTCGAATATCGACGAACGTGTGGTGACCTTTGGAGAGGTGCACGTCTGGGCCGCACGCCTGGCCCTGTACCTGAAGAGTGAGGGACTTACGCATCAGGATGTCGTCGGCATTATTGGCAATGCCAGCACCTTCACCACTTCCCTTGTTGTGGGCTGTCTGTTTAACACGACTCCCTTCCATGCTGTGGCCTACACCTACATGAAGGAGCCACAAGTCATTCAAGATCTATATGAGACCACAAAGCCTAAGATTATGTTCTGCGATGGCAAAGACTATGAGATCATGAAGGAGGTAACAAAGGGCTGGAATCCCAAGTACGTTACGCTAACTGGACGCGTCGAAGGCGTGCCATACATTGAGGATCTGCTGAAACCACATCCCATGGAGCGTTTCTACCAGTAAGTTGTGTAATTCAAACAAACCGCTGAATGGCTTACCTTTGCCTTTCTGCTCCTTAGACCCCTGCCTTTGGCCACTGACGGTCATCAAATAGCGGCCGTTCTCTGCTCATCGGGCACATCGGGCAAGCCGAAATCTGTGGCCATCTCGCATAGACAGCTCAACAGAGTAGAGTCGTAAGTATAGAAATGCAAATCTTAACTAAGAGCTATTAATTTAGATACAATTCATCAAATTTCAGAATTGGAAACTGCACAGATGTGGTCTTAACTAGTGCTACTTTAGACTGGATGACGGGCCTCATGATAATAATGTTGTGTTTTTTTTATGGCCCAAGTCAAGTCATATTCAATGAGCCATTCAATGGCGATGGCTTCATCCGCATGATCGAAAAGTACAAGGTCACCCTGATTGTCATGGCACCCTGGCAGGGCTTTGAGGTTTACACAAGTCCATTGGCTAACGAGCAGAGCTTGTCTAGCGTACGCATGAGTATCGTTGTTGGTGGCTGGCTGTCGATGAAGATACTGCGAAAGGGGCAGGAGCTCATGAAGAATGCCCATATTGTGTTCGCGTATGGAGCGACTGAGACGGGCACAATAGCTCTCAACATTGACCACAACCTGTCAAGTTCTGTGGGCAAACTGCCACCAGGCGTGCGGATTAAGATCATTGACGAGGAGGGTAATTCGCTGGGACCTAATCAGGTCGGCCAAATTCTTATTGACATTGGCGTCGTATGGCAGGGCTATGTGGCCAATCCTGAAGACACGGCCTCCACCTACCGGGATGGCTGGATAGATCTGGGTGATCTCGGTTACTTTGACGATGACAACAATCTGTTTTTGGTCGATCGCAAGAAGGACGTGCTCAAATACAAATCAAAGGACTTCTGGCCCAACGAAATTGAGCAAATTATTGCGGAGCTGCCAGAGGTGGAAAATGTTTGCATTGTCGGTGTGAGGAACACGAACTATACCGATGCAGCTGGTGCACTGGTCATCAAGAAACCCGGAGCCGAAATCTCCAAGCAGAAGATCATCGAGCATGTGGCAAAGCGCGTTGTTGTCGAATACAAGCAGCTGAACGCTGGCGTCCAGTTTGTCGACAGTTTGCCCATGAACAACAATGGCAAGGTGGTCAGAAACTTGGCCAGGAAACTGTTTGAGTCGCTCATGGATGTTCAGGAGTCATAGTTTCATTTCTTTTTTATTACCACTGTTTTTATAGAGTTTTAAGAATGTAAATATTTTTATTTCTGTTAAAATAATTTGTTTTAAATTACAAAACGTGTAAATAATATTAAATAAATTGAAACTATGTTTTCTAATTTAAAATCTGTGGCGTTCATTTTGTGGACTGGATATTTTGTCTAAATTAATTCCAAGAAAAATAAAAACATGTGAAACAATTTAATTGACGATTATTTATTGAATGAATTATAATAGTTAATCTGAGTAGATAAATAATGTTCTTGAATAGTGATAGAGAGCTAATATTAGTATGAGTAAATTTAAACATTCAGTATTCAAAGAATGAGCATTGATAAAAACCTAAAGTGATTTGGTTTCTGTTAACTGTTACATAATAATTAAGAAATGATAGGATTATATTATATTTACCTCTTATTATTTATTTTACCTTGAATCTAACGACAGATATCAAATGAAAAATAAAAATATGTTTTCGCTCTCTTAACCATTTATTGGGCTTTCCTATTTGCTAAATTGCTTGCAATAATTTTCTTAGTTTGTAGAGTGTGCTCTCGGCTGTGTCAAATTAAATCTTTCTATTATTGGAGAATCCGTAATCTATCGAATTGCAGTCGCAGTAATCTACGCGTCTGATATACAATATGGGAATTTATCCAGATTTTCAATTAACATATCTGGCGATTGCCACGCGACGCTGACTGACTAATGTCAGATGTGCTGAGCTCATTCAAGGCTGAGTTGAAGAACAAAATATAAGAGTCACGGTTAGATAAATTTATTTAAAGCGCAATAGGAAGTCAAATTGTTGATATTAATTTTTTTTTTTTTAAATGAATAAATTTACTTTTAATCTAATCAGTGAGCGAGTGGCTGATGCATTGAACACGATTGAATTAAAAATATTATGAAATCAGTTAAAGCTACATATAGGAAATGCTATACTAGGAAGTATTGTGACTGAGCTAGTTAATTTTTCTCAATATCGTTGCGAAATGTTTTTAAATTAAAAGCACATACAGTATTTACTTCTTATATTAATATTTAATTTAGCCATCTTACTCCCTCCGTCCAAAGTATGATTGATGTACAATATCCTGCACAAACAAGTTTTCTTATGCAACGTATTATATTTTAAAGCGTAAGATTCATGCTATGCCAAAAATGCTTAGATTACACGCTCGCATCTGCGAGCATAACCACACATCAATGATAAGCATTAACTATCATGTCAGTGTCGAAGAAAGTTTGGCTTTTAGCAGTAAGATGATATGGATATCTGTTGAACCCCGACCCCATCACGTTTTGTGCATGTCACCCCAGGGTCATAGTCGAATATGGGCAACCAGCCCCACCATTAACACTTTAAGTGCAAGCCTCTTGGGTCTACTTGGAAGGCTGAGTTAACTCAGCCCGATCCAGCGATCCATGGCAAAGTAAACAGGACGAGGCCACTCAGGCGCACTCGGGTTGTTGGCCAGACAATTTTACCTACTTTATGTTTATTTATTTGCATATTTTTTAAATTAAAGACGACAATGAGGGAAAAATAGAAGCAGCACTAGAGCCAGGACTATTGTGCCGCACACAAAAGCCATGCCATGCCATCCAGGACAATGGCAATAGTCGAAGCAAAGACAGAAGCAGGAGTCGCAACTGAAGCCGCAGCCAGCCGGCGTGCATTGTGCCGCTATTTTATAATTGACAATAATACATAAAAGATATGTATAGAAAAAAGCAGAAAGCATAATAATGGTAAGTAATACATTAGCCAGACATAAGCCCAACCAAACCACCCACCGCCCACCCCTCAGCCACGCCAAAGACAATCCCAGGGGCTGCCCACGATGGCCTCTGACAATGCATTTGTGCCCGTGAAAAAAGGTCACGTCTTATCTATTTACCTAAACAATTTGCTTAAAATGTTTACAACATAAGCAACATCATCATCAGCATCGGGCAACTAAGAACAGGGAGCTGATAGCTGGGAGTTGGGAACTAGGAGCTTTGGAGCTGGAACGGGCGCGTGGCAGACGTAGGTTATCGTGTGCATGTGGCCAGGTTTGGGTTCAGGTTCAGGCCGGGCAGCTATTGCCATCTATTTACCTTAAGTAGTAATACGACCGATGATGTTTTTTTATTTTATTTTTTTTATTTTCTTCTTCTCTGCTCTCTTTTGTAGATGCTCCGGCATGGCACGAATGTGGGAGGAGGACAAAATGCTCGACCAACATTAGAGCGCAATAGCCAGGGGAATTGTTTTATAAGCTATGAATAACAGGGCGAAAAAAAAGCGAAACGACACAGGAAAGCGAAAAAAAGCCAACGAATCTAACGATGCGAATATCAAATACTCTTTCAAATTTGCAAAGTCCTCTAAATCAATGCAACATCGTACATTGTGTAGTATATATCGTATATCGTTTATCGTATTTCGTATATCGTTTATCGTATATTATACTTCGTATTTCGTATATCATATGTATTAAATGTGTCACACATCGTACATATCTTATATCGTATTTCCTTTATCGTATATCGTATAGGTTAATTCGTACATGAAACAAAATCGAAAGTACCTATTATATGTCTCATACAAGGTAAACTCAGTTTTCCATAAGAAAACTCGACTAGATATATACTGTATTCTATACCATATATCGAATCAATGAATGTTTATCAACAATTATAAGATACTACTTTACTTTCTACACAACCCACAGTCAAGTGCTTTAAGAAAGCCAATGGATCTCAAGATGAGTGGCAATTCAAAAGCAACTGAGACAGCAAAACGAAATATGGCATGGAGCACATCTAGTATACTCTGCGGCTTGTGGCTGGCCCCCAAACTGAACTGAGCGCGACTGTTGCCGCTCACCCAACTTTGAAGTTTTTTTGTGCGAATGTGCGTCACTGTTAAAAGGTCGCAAACTGTGGCTCTACCACTCTTCGCATTTATTCTTCCCTTTTTTTTCAGCATTTCCGAATTACTTTGCTCTTCCTTTGCGCAATCTCCAGCGCCGTTTGCCGTTCGCTGAGCTGCGGCACGCGCTGTCTCTGCCTTGAAGGGCTTAAGCACGGCTCTGACTTGATTATTGGTTCGTCGCATCAGTCTTTCCAATCAACATCATCTATCAGCATTAAACTGAAAGGCAGGGCCAGCATCGCAAATGTTCGTGAGACAAAGGCAAGCAACTTCCTGCCTTCCATTTTGGCCATCCCAAAAACAACAAATGTAATGCCAGTAATATATTTGTTGGCAATTTCTAATCACAGTCGGCAGCACGCGTCTGCCTTTAAGATAAACAAATGCTGTTGAAATTTTTCATTGTGCTAATTATATAAATATAGACAAACTTTTTATGGCCAACAGTCGGCAGCTATCAACAAACAACCCTCTGTTCCGAAAAGAACACAATGTCTGTAATTGAAGCCTCTTTGTGCGGGAAGTGTGGTGGGTACGGCGCGTGTGATGGGGGCTTGTAGTCCCCCCCTTGTAACATTTTATGAGCTACGGCCATGGCACAAAAGTAACTTATCTTGTTACTACGTCAAAATCCCGTTCAGTGTCAACAACATAATGTGAATGCCCTAATACAAGGCTCTTATAAAGCAAATGGATCAGACGGCGCAGCCCTCAAAGCTAACCGAATGGGCTGGCTAAATTAAAGCCAAACAAACAATATTTGAGAAATTCAGATAAGACATTGACGCGTAACTCGCAACAAAAGATTATAGAATTTGTTCACTTTTATTATTAAGGGTAAGCAGAAAGAGAGAGAGAGAGAGAGAGATAGAGAGGGTTCAAATTAGTTAGATAAATTTACCATTTAATTACAACTACTATTGACTTTCATTTTTAGTTACACTACAAGTGAAGTTTTCTTATCTATAAATTCACTAACTAACCACCATGGCAATTCTCCGCTCACTGCACTCTTGCTCTTGCGGCTCTGCTGAACCCCAACGAATTGTACAGTATATAAATTGTATAAGGACCAAGCTCCCTTCTGCCCTTGACCTTCGCAGTGTGTTTCGCTTGCAGACTAAATATAGACAGAACTGACGAGCTTGGAAGTTTGAAGCCAGCACAATGGGCAACGAGACGCATTGTAGCGCATAATTAGTTCGCTGAATGAAAGCCAGAACCAGAAAGAGCACAAAATTCATGTGCCAAAAAATAAATTAAATAACAAAAAAAAATAAAAAATAACAAAAAAAAACGAAATTGAAAGCAGAAGACAACAAAAAAACTTCTCTTTGCCGCAGCAACTGTGGTTGCTAAAAAAAAAAATAGAAAGAGAGAAGCGAATAACGGGGCGGACGGAAAGTCGGTTGCCGGCGGCGCTGAATTTTCAACAATTTTCTTGTTTTGCCTAATTGAAGATTTGCACTCGAAATGATTTTAGCGCTACGATAATGCCTGCCCCCACCAAGCCGCCCAACTGACAGCTAAGTGGTGCTAAAAGGGGATGGGGCGGGGCTCAACGAAGCACCTAAACAAACTTTCAAAGCCCAGGCAGTCACTCACTTAAATGACGAGCGCGAAAATTAATGCATGAAATTCCATCAGTGACAGCAATAAAAAGTGTAAAATTGATTTGCATAATGAAAATTTGTTGAAATTGCCGCCATTTTGAAGCAGCCGGTCGAAGATGCCACCGTCCAACATTTAGGGCAGCCAACTGGCCTAAATGGCTTGTTGTTAGTTAGTTTTCGATGTTGACTGCAAATTAGTTGACCGTTTGTGTGGTGCGCTTCGCTTCGCTCCCCAGGCCCAGGTCGCACAGCATTTTTTGATGGCGCTCTTGCATT
Organism: Drosophila mulleri; assembly: GCA_035047565.1. Classification (NCBI taxonomy): domain Eukaryota; kingdom Metazoa; phylum Arthropoda; class Insecta; order Diptera; family Drosophilidae; genus Drosophila; species Drosophila mulleri. Next base: position 16,408,512 of record JAWNPK010000060.1, on the reverse strand, counting down.
TAACATTTGTAATTGAATTAGACAGACACAAACACAAACATATACAGACATACGCACACGCACACACACAAACAGGCCCTCTGACCAAAGCGGCTAAACATGAGCGCTGACATATTTCAGGAAAGTAGCTGGCCATGAAAGCAAATGGCAGCAGAACGTCCATAGGGAGACCTCGCCTATCTAAACAACAGCAGCTGCCGTGACGTCTATTTTGCATTTTATCTTCTCTCCCTCACACACACACACACATACACGAGCACACGCACTCACTCACAAATAGAGCTTACCACGCGCACAGTGCGCGAAATGACGCAAAATGGCGTCGCTTGTAATAAATTACGTATACGCAGCGTTGTGCGAAACTTGCATTTCTGTGTTGGCGTTAGCGTTGGTTTTGGCTCTTGCATTTGGTGGATGGCGCATCCGTTTGGTTTTGCCGCTGCGCTACACTAGAACGCCCCAGGCGGTCACCACACTGGACGCACATGTGTGTGCGTGCGTGCGTGTGTGTGTGTGTGTGTGTGGTAAATGAATGCGCAAGTATGTGAATGACAATAGCTACGTCAATTGGTTTGGGTTTGGGGTTTAGGTCTGGGTACGGTCTCCCTCTCTCTCTCTCTCTCTCTCTCTTTTGGTTTTCGTCGGGTTTTTGGCTGATTTTTGCATAGGTAGCGCGAATTTACAGCAGCTCCTTTCATCTGATGCCATGTCAGGCATTTCATTGTTATTCTAATTCCGGGTTGTAGTTTCAATGCATGCGCCATAGATTACGCTAAATTGCTAAGGGGCTCTTCAACGCGAAATCGCCATAAAAAGAACAACCAAAAAAATAAAGGAGTGACGCACATAAAGCTGGGCAAACTATATTGCTGCGCTAGTTTTCCAACACACATCTATGACTGTTAAGCAAAAGCTTATCTGGTTGTAAACGCTAAGCTTTAGAGTTCAGGGATTCATGTTGTTAACAAAAATACTATTTGCTAACATCTAAAATGTTATACAAGAGCAAAACTGTAATTACATTTATATTTAATAGAGTTCTAAAAGTATATTTTTATTAATGCCGAGAATATTTTAAAAGCCTGCCTAATTCGTTCATTTAAAATAAAATAAGTAAATCATCAATGTATTATAGCTACAAGTTAACATCAGCCTAAGACAATTATTGCACAAGCAATAAATATTTTTACCATTCTACCGATTGCAAAGCCATTCAATATAAGTATTTGATGTGGCTTCATTAATAAATAAATTAACTGCAATATATTTATGGGGAAAATCTAGCCGTTTTGCCAAGCCAAACTGATTGTATTTTATTGTACGCATTCAACAATGTTTTAAATTATGCACACTAAATCACAAGTTGCAAGTTTTCAGTATTGTTTTGACTTATATATTAGCCCAATGCTGCAAACAGTTCGAAACTATACGAGCGCCCATCTATAATGCCCCCCAGTAAACTACACGCCATAAATCACACCCTGCGAGCGAGTACAAAAGTTATGCCCTACAGCTTGCAGCAACTGTCAAACCAACTGCTCATTACGCTAGCCCGCATTTGGACCCAACATCGTTCGCTCTAGCAGAATGATGCCAGTTAGCCACTACCGAAAAATACCACAGAGAAACCCATTGAAATGACAGTCCGAACTGTCCTGTCCACTGACTGAGCTCATTATACCCTGCTTTTTTGTGTTTTATTTTTCTCTTTCCCATTTTCTGCGTTTCCTGTTTTCTTTTTTTTGTTTTTTTGGCTGGCACATTCGCGACATTCTCTAGACCATATGCTGCAAATGCAGGAACCAGCCAGTCGATTCAGCGACCACATAACATGCACACACACTCACACACACACACTTAAATTCAGTTGGCAAATGTCGCTCTATGTGTGCAGCCAGTTGGCAGCGCGTTGTGGCCATTCGGCCCATTGTTGTCATTGGCTCATTGCTAATATTGGTAGCTGCCGCTTTTTGCTGCTGCCCCTGTTGCTGTTGCTGCTGCTGTTGGTGTTGGTGTTGGTGTTGGTATTGTCGATGGCAGTGTCAGTGGCACTGACATTGCTAAGGCTAACATTCGACTCATTCATGTGTTTTAGTGCCACACACACACACACACATACGCCCACAGAAAACGCCAAATAACAGCAGAGTCCAGTCCAGGATGCGACTGCTCCCCACAAACGCTGACCCCATATATTTATGCTGCATATGTTTGTGCCATATCTCAGTGGGCATAAACCAAAACTGAACTAGGCCAACAGCAACATCAGCAGCAACACCATCAACACTCGACCAATGCTCATTACCGCATTCCGAGATGAAAATCTGAAACGGTTCTATACATATTTGTTGCCTAAATGCCTACGAATCAGTTAAGTGTCACAGGTTTATTTACCAGAAACATATCTCTCAGTTGCTTATTGAACTGATTTTTTTGGGTAAACAAATAAATACTTAAGTTAATTCATACCAAAACTATTTCTTTTTGGTTGATCAACACACATCCTAACCTAATCGAAAATCCATTCTTCTATTAAAACCTTTTTCAATATTAAGACCGAGACTTAGGCTCCACTCCATATAACGCAAAGCTGTTGCCAAAATATCGAACGGTTTCCGGTTGCAGCCACACAAGACAGCTCAAGCCACACAAGACCACAACATGCTGGAAAAATGGTCAACAAATGGACAAAGCAACGCTGACTGCTGGCTCTTGATGTCTTTGAGTCTGTTTTAATCAAACTGCCACAAGTTCACTGGGCTAGTTCAAGTGCAAGCCGTTATTTTGCGATTTAGTGGATGTGTGTGCGTGCGTGCGTGTGTGTGTGTGAATGTGCTGCTGCTTGTGTATAAGTGCTTTGGGGTGGCCCATAAATCCATTCAATATTTAACAGACAGACAAGAAGTGCAAACGTTGGCACTTTTCGGGCCCGACTGAGCAACAATAATGTTTATTATCATTTATTTTATTTCATTTAAATGACTCGCTCGGCCTGTCGCAAACTCGCAAAAAGCTAATAAGCTGCAGTAATAAATTATGTGCCATGCAGCATATAAATTATGCACAATTAACTGAAATTCTGAAAATCTGCACAAAATGCATAAAATTTTACCATACCGTAAAAATAATTTCGCTTTTAGAAAACTTTTATCAAAACAAAAACAACAATGCAGAAAATTCCGAAAATTTTCAACCATATCCACATCTAATGATGTCACACGTTGTGCACACTTTGTATGTGTGTGTGTGCGTTTTTGCATGTATGAGTAAATGAATTTAAATTTTATTTTAAGTGCTCGAATAAAGTTGTATTAATTGTTGGCGCTGGCATTCCGAATGGCAATTAAATTATCTAGTGGCCTATCAAACACCTATGTTTAGCTCATTTTATTTGCGCCTGATTAAAGCTGATGGCTATGGGGGGTACAACACGTTGGCATACGGACAAAAGATGATTAGTGGCAGCGAAATCGGGTTATTGTCATGGTAACACCGCAATCAAGATAGACCTTCAGCATACTAGAAAGTCGCCAAGGTGGTATCGTGTAAACCAATTTAATGGCTCTCCTATAATGACACGAAATCGAAATTTAAAACGATGCGCCAACTTCATGACAAGAATCTGATTAGATTTGATGTACGCATAAATTAGCTGCGCTTAATGTGCGGATGGATGGATAAACAATAAAGCACATGTAATATTTGAGGTTTAACTGAAAATCACTGATTGTGAAATCTTCTTGGTGCGCCACAAATTAATTTGCAAATTAATTTGGTTTTTGATGGTCAATCGTCTGTCAAACTAATTTACGATGAACAGCTGCCATCATATGTGCTAAAAAGGTTTTATTTAAATATGTTCTACTTTTAAATTGGGACATACAAGCACAGCTTTAGCTTTAATATATTACATGTAAAGCAAAAATATAAATAACTAAAATATGTTAGGAAATAAATTATTAAATAAATAAAAAAATAAAAATGAAAATGTATATATTTATGTAACCGAGAAATAAATACATAAATAAGTAAATAAATTATAAAATAAATAAATAAATGAATGAATACAAATAATACATAATTAAAAAATAATTAAATAAATAGATACGCAAATACATGCATTTCTACATAAATATGTAAATTAATAATAAAATATTAGTTAAATAAAAAATATTATATACATATTAAATTTTGTATTTTGTATTTATTCCATACAACTGGGTTTTCTTATACGTGTACTAAAACACATAAAAATATATGCTTTTGTAGATCTTAAAGACCCCCACAGTCACATCAACTTCGTTGGCTCAGGTAGCTGCCAGCTCAACGCACCATATGAAATTTATATTGTTTGTAGACGGATACCGAGAATGATCCATGTACACTCAAAGGCTCAGGACTCGTATAGCGTATCAAAAGTATTAATTGCAAGCACAATTGCCAGTGCAAAGCAGCATTCGAAACTGACCAGCCATGCAGGCAGCTGAAATCACAGCTCAGCAGCGCAAGCTGCAGCCAAAAGGAGCAGCAATTCTGTTTAATTTTATTTATTTTTCTTCTTTTTTTTACACATGGCCAAGAGGAGAGGGCAATGGGAGCGTGCCGGAGCCATACGTCCATTTAAATTTATGTGCAACTTAACGCTTCAAAATTGAGTGCAACGAACGCAGCGCGTTTGCTCTCTGGGCGTTGCATCAAAACGCCGCCCACAGCAACAGCAGCAGCAGTCGTATCAAGTATACGCCATGGCAACCGGAAGCGCGACTTGGAGTGCTTGCCTGACTGCCTGCCCTAGCCCAACTGCTTCTGGCTGCTGCCTCTCTGGCCAACTGCCGACTGTCGACTGTCGACTAGCAACTCCAATGGCAACAGCAACAATGCGCGACAAAAACGACAACAACAAGGACGTTGGTTTGCCTGCCTAGGTTCATGTTTTCTTTGCCGCTTTTAATTTCAAAAATTTATGCGCTCGCGCCACACTAAGCGTAAAATAACGATGCCGGGCAAAGTCGCAGCGTGCAACATAGTTGCTATACTCTATCCGCAGCACGGCAATAAAACTTTATGCACGCACCTGTAGCAGCTAATCATAAACAAATTGATATATATAGTATACTTTATTTGATATTATATTTATTCATATATGTACATTTATTTTAATCATTTCTTTATTTATTATTTTATTTTGCATATTCCCTCTTGGCAATTCCTTAAGAATTTCACTTTGAGCTTGGGGTACCTAAATTTATAGTTTAATAATTGTTGAACAGTTTGCTCTATAGGGAATAGCAACTTCGTTGCATTAGCAACGGGCTATCCATTTGCTTTTTTTACCGTTACCGTTATTGTTGTTGTTGTTGCTGTTTGTGTTCTCTCGTGCAAGTTGATCCTTTGCCGCCATTTTGCAACAAACTCCCAGCATGCACTCCATTAAACTCTACCGTTGACTTTGTTGCATGCAACTGGGCCGAGGGGACGGAGGCGGAGGGGCGCTCGCAAATTTTATTTATTAAAAAAGGGTAACGTACAAGTCAAGTGGCTCAGCTCGAAAACAATTAAAATGAAGTTTGTTGTTATTTTTTCTCATTTTGTTTTTTTTTTTTTTTTGCACAAATCTCGTATGCAAAATTCAGACGTTTGAGTCGCAGTGGAGGATGGCAGCGTTCTGTTGCCTACTTGAGGGCGACAAGCGAAGCGAAACTAAATTCCAAACCGAGCATAAAATCTTAACGACTTCGGCTAGTTTCACATGCTCTCAGCACACACAGAAACACAAATCTTGCAAAAGAATGGCATAATTAATTGCCGTTGCGGTTGCCAAAGTCCCGACACTCAACGCCCCGGTTAAATGTTGCATGCAAATGAATGGAAGATGGCGCCGCCCGGAATACGACAACAACAATACTAACAACGCCAGCCCATAGATATGGAGCAAAAAGGTGCGTTCTATTTGGGTCACCCACAGTGCGTAACGGGCTGCATATTTAATGGCAGCGCTGGAACCGGGTCTAACCAAGCATTTGCATCATTTGCGGAACAGAGTTGGGCCCGTGTCGTGTTTGCGTTTGCGTTTGAAGCACGAATCACCAACAACAACAGCAGTCAAGAAATCGAGCTCCAACCAATTTGAGCACTGGAAAAATATGAATTATGCAGTATAAGGTAAAGAAAAAGGTATCAAACAGATTTCTTAGAAATATTTCCGCTTAGATCTAAGAAACATGAAACTTTAAGTGGAAATCGCATGTCTAGTCGTATCCCTAATTGTGTTTCGTGGTTGAATCACAAAGTTCTCAAAATAACCAACACGTTAACTTACTATAAAGTTGCCAGACATACTTAGGTGATACAAGTGAAATCTAATATTTTTCGTTGAATGATATTTTGGGATCAGAACAATGGAAGTCAATGACCGTAACCACAGCTAAAGGCAGCGCTCGTGGGTCAGACTCCTTCAAATTATAATGTAACGAGATTTACCTTTAACTATGCGTTATCTATGTAGATATATTATGAAATATATATATATACATATATCATAAAATATCAAATAACAATGCTGTAGAGCCAAGTCATCCACATATTACTTCAACTATTGTTAAGCTCTCTAAATTTATTTTGCTGCTCCTCTGAACTAGTTCATTACAGAAGAGTTAATTGTGAGAACAAATCATACTGTCGCATCTCTATTTTGAAACATTTGGATTGAGCCACGGCTGGTTCAGTTCTTAAGTAAATATTTGCCTATGGCTCTCGGCAAGTCGGCAAGTGCCAAGCCCAAAGACTTGTAACGCAGTCGTTTGTCTTCCTTGCTCATATACTTAAGCAAGTGTGCCATAGTATGCGTGTGCATCCCACTATCTGTGTGCGTAATATTGAAGCGTGAAACCATTTGGCACGCAATGAGGTGCTGCCGATTCGCCAACTTTGCAGCTGCTGCATTTCCTTGACTTGACAGCGTCTGTTGTTTCGGCAAGGGTTATAGCCAACGCCGAGGCAAAAACTTGTTCAAAATTGCTTAATGCAATAGTTTTCATTAATGTTCAAGGATGTTTTGGAATTCTTGTAAAGTTGTATTCTCTGCCCGGTTGACAATAAAAACCTGAATGCCATTACGAACAACAATGTTGTGTGTGCATTGTAATAGGATTACGCAAACCAAATGAAGTGGATGCTGCACAAAGCGGCTTAGATAACAGTTTACCATGCAATATATAAAGAGCAATATGTTCGGATAGTTATTTATAAAAATGATAAAATACACATACACACAATATACACAATAAAATAAAACGAGGTTTACACATAATTTATTTTATAGAATAAATATATTTTCGCATGGGCATTCAATTTACATTCACGATAGTAACATGAACAATTTGTGTTAGTTTTCTGATACAGAAAATTGTTGATTCTAAAATTCATAATATGATTTAAATACCAATACATACGCCCCGTAGCTCAATTAAAAATTACAAAATATTTGTTTAAACAAAACAACAATTTAAATAGTTCAAATTATTGGACAAGTGATACAGAGTCAGGCACATGAACTGTAACCTATGCGAAATGTCATAATTGAGTTTGAAAGCCTTTAAGTACCTCACTCTGTACATGGAACCCAATTTGTAGCAAATATTAAATCTCAAATTAAATGCTAAATACACAAACCAATTACAGATCTAGATATTTGTCTCAGCTATTCACTATATCTTAAATAGCTGAGAATTCATTTAGCATATAAAGGAATGCAGCCACATCCTATTGTCTTCATTAGCAAATGGCAGTATAATAGCAATATACTCCTAATATACATTCTGTTGAGCATAAGGATTAAGGCAATACAAAGAAAGAAACAAAAAACAAAAATGAAGAAATAAAAAATAAGGAAAATGTGGACAGCTGCTGGCTGCTGCTTCTCTTTCATAAGAGAACGTCATTTTAGCCCCAAGCAGCACGTTGAAACGAAAGAAAAAAGACAAACAATGAGGGCAACTAACATTGTAAGCAAATGTGCGCGACTGTAAAGCATCCTGGAAAAGCGTTCTTTAATTTCTGTTCATTTAAATTCATAAAAAAAAAATTTATATACATATATAATTTATATATATTGCTTAACAAATAATAAATAAATTTATTAATTATTATTTTTAGAGAAATGTCTATTTTATTTATACTTATTTTATAATATTTATAATACTTATCAAATATTTAAATTTATTAATTATTATTATTATGTTATAAGTTCCCATAGCCCAGGTCTAGCTCTTATAGCAATTTCCTAATAACTGAACCTAGCATATCTGACAAATGTACATATACATATGTATATACTTGCCTGCCTTGTCTTATCTCTCACGTACTACAACAACATTGTTTTAGATATATTTACCCATTCAAAATGGCTACAGGGTATGATAAAAAAAATTAAAAGCAGCACACGTTGCAACTAATTTCGTGTTTGTTTTATACACTTGCAACATTGTTGCAACTCACACACACACACACACACACATACAGATACATGCACATGCACATGAAGCATTCATGCAGACCTAGACAAACTTCAACTGCCATCAACATCAACGACATGAGAGCCGAGTCGACTGGAGTCGAGTTGTGCGAGAACTGCAAGCGTTTAGCATGTGCCATGCCAGGGGTCCCATTCGCTGGTGGGTGGGGGACTGGGGAATGGCGAAAAGCGAGGTGGTGGCGGCAACAACAACAGGCAGCCAGTAGATCCAGTAAACTTTGCGACATTTTCAGCAATTTGTGGTATTTTACTATTTAATCCTTAACTGTCTTGGGTGTCACACTAATACACAACGAGGTCGCCCCCCCCCCCCCCCCCCCCCCCCCGTTCCAGCCAGCTTGCCACAGTGCCTGCCACAAGCCATCAACAGTTTGTTTCAAATCAGACAACGACTATGACGATGACATTGTGTGGCATCAGCTCTGGTTACAAAACCCGAGCGCTGGCACCTGGTGTGCATGTGCTCCTCTTTGCTTCAGCTGCCTCGGCTCATTGTTAGCTTGCACTAGACACAGCTATTGTGCGGCTCTTAGAGCCGTGCCCTAGCCGTACCCTAGCCGTACTCTAGCCGTACCCTAGCCGAGCCCTAGCCAAGCCGCCTGCCACGCCTACTTATTGTTGCCAATCCCTGCATCCAAATTCGTATAAATGTGACTGTGTGCGTGTGTGTGTGTTTGTGCTTGAACTGCCAAAAGTACTTCTGGGCTCTGCATTCTCACTACGAAGTTTAATTAAAGTCGCGCTACAACTTTTGATATGTTCTTCGAGCTGTTCCTGCCGCGCTCATCCGCTTCCGCTGCTACCACAGCTCCAACGGCTCCAACATTGTGGCACAGTGGATTTCATGTGAACTTAAATATTAGTTTAAAATTCTTTTGCAGCTTATTGCAAAAGTCATTTAAATGTATGCGCCGGCTTGATTGAAGTCACTCTTCACGTATATATTAATTTATATTTTCGGCCATATGTGTACTAATGTAATTAGCTATATATGCAAAAATATATATAAACAATAATATATAAATTTTCCACTGTGCTTCGTAATAAGTTTTGCTGTTTTTGTTCAGAGGAACTTACATACTTGCTTGAAATCTTCCTATGACAGTTTTCCTTACACAGTTTTGTTTAGTTTGCTGCTGAATGTTTAAGTTTTCGTATCAACTTATACGCACATTCTACATGAATGCATCCATTGTAACGAAGTGTGCATGTGTGTGCTGGCATGTGCTGCGCTCTGACTGACATTAACTAAAGAGTCCAAATCTAACTTTGAGTTTGCCTACAAAATGGCACAATTATGTTTCTAAGAAATAAAATCCGAAATTTATTTTTTTCCAGCCTAACGACCGGGCCGGTCGTGGCCAACAGAAAAAGGGAATATTATTTATGTAAATTATTCATAATTCTATTATTATTATACGATTTGTATAAAATGACATCGTTTTCGTATTCTATACGCTGCACAAAGGCTAGTTGGCTATATGGAATAGGTTGTCATGGAAAAAAAGAATGAATGAAAATATATATAAAAAGAAATCTTTTCTTATGAAAAATAAAAAAATCATATTAAAAATTTAAATATGTAAATCATATTATTATGTAACCTGTATTGATAACACTATACGCTTTAATTTTAATAATATTTCTAATATTTAACATTAATTTATATCATTTGTAAGTTTCTTGTTTGCTGACAGTTGATTGATTTTTCATTTATAAATTATTTATTTTTATTATTATCAATTTTTCTTTTTACTAGCGTATTTCCAAATCGTCTTTTAATGAAAATCAAGAAATCCTTCCTTACTTATATATCTATATATACTATATACATATATTCATACATATTTATTTACAAGAACATTTGTGCAAGCAAGCGCACAAATTGACAGCATTATGAAAGGTCAGGTCAGAGCCCGGCGACCAAATTTATATATATTAGCCTGGCACGTAAGTAAAAAGGACATTCCTTTGTGCCATAATGTCAGGCAGTTAGCACACACACACAGACTGCGACTTGCACACAGATGGCAGAAAAGAAAGTCTGAAAGGGAGGCCAGCGGTTATCCTTGCTCGTCCTCGACTCAAGCCACTGGCAATCGTGTGAGTGTCAAATGCCAGGCCATGGCCACTCGTCCTGGCAACACATGCGACCAGGCGCACCTCCTCCGCTCTCCTCACCGCACGTCTCTCCCCAAATGCCAAATGCAAATTTTATTTATGAATATGATTTCTGGCAACAAACAATAGCGCCCAGCATTCGCCATATAATAAAATCCAAAAATTTTGGTTTGACAAACTCATACAAATGGGAGAACCAATCTCAACCCGTCGTCTATCGTCCGTCGTCCGTCCTCCGTCGTCTGTCGTCCACCGTCTACCGTCTACCGTCCACCTCCTGGCGCCGGGTGTGGCTGCAGCTGTTAACCCTTGCACTGGCAAACGACCCTGCGGCTCCGGGCCGCTCGAGTGCGTGCCAAAAATTTACCATTTACCATCTATGGCTGACTTTTGCGCGTGCTGAAATAATAAAATCTGCTGCTGCTGTGTGTGTGTGTTTGTGTGTTTGTGTGTGCGAGTACTAGACAGCGTAGTCCTGATGTGGCTCTGAGACTGTCCTGACCGCATAGTGCAGGAAATCAAAAATTGAGGAAATGAAATTTGGTTATTAGTCAGCGCGGCACGTTGACAAAGACAAGGGGGCGTCGCTGCCGGCTAGGTGTGGCCCAGGCAGTCATACACTGTCAGCTCGACTCTTTCAGCAGTGTTGCTGCCTGATGCCTGTCATCCTCGCTCCACTCAGCCATAGCCACACACAATAATTATAAATCAACGCAGGCACTCGAATAAAGTCTAGACAATGCCTGACAAAGCCAGCCACAGGCACAGCTACAGCCACAGCAGCAACAACAGCAGCCCTATGGATTGGCTGCGGCACAGAGTTTGTCGGACCACGGAATCGCTTGGCCGCATGCCCAACAGTGACCGTCATTAATGCACCCACACACGACCACCCACTACCCGCTGCCCGCTGCCTGGCTGGCACTGTGCAAACATTTTCAGCACTCATGCCAAATGTATCAAATTCAAATTTGAATAATAACCAGTTGATCAGGGGTTGAAGGTTGGCTGCAAACAAAGCCATCGCCTCGAAACAACATTTTTAACAAAGAAGAGTCACCTCTGCGAATATGAAATACCCTTGTAGACATATGGCATGAAAAAAATATACAATTTGAGCATTGTTTTGAATTTTTTTTAATTTACTTTCAGTCTAATTTCAATCAGCTATTTTATGTGAATCAATTTTAGTTGTAATTTTTAGGGTTTTGGTTTTTTAATCAGAGAAAATCTGAGTTATAGAACAGTATTTTATTATTTTAGCAAGTAAGCTGATTGATGTCTATATTATCTTCCGTCGAATAATATATATTCTACATATATATTACCTAACGTAACAAATCTATGCATTATAAGATCTCATAGGTCATTTCCTTTTTGAACAAATTAAAGAACTAAAAAGTCTTCAAATTATATTACTTTTAAAAGTATTTCTTCTTTAACATTATTTTTTTCAGATACGTTCAATATTTAATTGCATAAATTAATACATCATTAAACTAAAGTGCAAGCTCGTTCTTAATTACCCATTCATGTTAAATGAAATGTATTGATTTAGACATCTCAATTGCATATAAAAATGAAATGTTTCAATAAAAATGAGTGTTCTTTACAAATTGATGATTCGAATACAAAAGGGAGCTACCACATGGCAATATTAGAAATCACACGCTGTATAAAATACATAGAGTGGTGCATGCAGCTGAAACAGTAGCTAATACATTTCGGTTAACTGTAAAACCACAAAAATGTTGTTCAACTATTGTAAACCAGATTGGCGGTTGTGATTCAGTTGCTAAAATGTGATTCATATGGTCAGCTGTTGTTTCAAAGGCACCGTCAGCCACAGAACCCAAACCTATATGTATATACGTATGTACATTTCAATTGGTTTCCACTCACGCCCACACACACACACACACACATAGAGTTCTCTTGCCCATAGACGCAGAGATGTAGGCAACGATATTTTTTCACAAGCTTTTACATTTGACATTAAATAGCTGCTGAAATAAATCAGCCTGGCATAAAAGCCGTCAGTCTGGGCAACTGAAATCAGCAAAAGCAAAAGCAAAAGCAACAACAGTAAAATCAGCAACACCATCAGCGAACGGTCCATTTAGCCGGGCAAGGAGTGCCAAGGGTGTCGGGGACTTGTGGGTACTCATATCGCACGTGTAGCATCAGCAACAGCAGCAGGACGGCTCTGCATGCAATAAACAAATAAATATGCGAATTGGTGTTGCTGCTGCCGCTGTTTATTTAAAAAGAAATGCGGGCCATGATTTTTAGCGACGTGGCACGTACACAAAGAGCGTTTGGGGCATGGGCAGGCCAGACAGTTGGGCACTTAAAAGAGCCCAGCAGCAACAGCTACAGCTACAGCCATAGCAGCAGTAGCTACAACAATGGCAACAGCAGCAGCAGCAACAACAACAACAACAACAACAACAATGACATCCAGCAGCCACTGAAGCAGCTCCTGTTGCTGTCAAGCAGAGCTGATGAGACGCCTGATGACTGTCGCTTGATGCTCATAACTCGCATCCAGTTGGCAGTTTGTTTGCGCTGTTGTTGCTTTGCCATTGTTGCTTGTTGGATTGGTTCAGGTTACAGCACACAACCGAGTGCAGCTGCAGCCAGCAAATTTCGCCAGATAGGGCTACAAAAAAATGTAATCAATAAATCATTTGCACTTTGATTCAAAAAGAGAATTTTCAAGAAAATACAAAGCAAAATGTTTATAGAAACTTTTTCAACAAAAAAGCTAGACTCATTTGTGTTCAATTTGTTTCCCTGTAAATAATACTATTTGTTTTCTTTATACCCAAGCGCGTCATTTGTGTTGCAAAATTTGATTTTGATACTACAATTTTTATTAATATTTGTTATTTACGTAAAAAATATTTCTAAATGAACTAACTATGCATGAACTAACACTAAAATAAAAGCAGGTAAATTTACAAAATTAAATTGGTATGCATTCAATATCAAAATATATTTGTACCTTAATTTTAAATTCAATATTTATTCATATATAATATTAATAAAATGTATAATAATGCGCAGATAAATACAAACAATAAATATAATAATGCTATTTAATATAAATCTACATTTATATAAATACTGATTTTTGATTGTATAGATTTACTGATTTGAATTGATTAATATTAATTTAATATTTAATTTAAAATGTAAAGCAAAATAACGATCAAATATATATATTTACATTTGCCATATGTTGATGGAATGCAAATACAGCAAAATATGTGAAATTCTTCGATTCATATGTGTCTTTGCAGAAGAAGATGCTGTGTACTTTTAGTCTCATGAGCTTTGAGATATACTTTTTAATAAGAACCTGAATATAACAACGTTTAGTATTGATTTTGGGCGAAATGAAAATTCAACACACATTTTTATAAACAGACAAACATTTAGAGGCAGCAGCAGCAGAAGATTTCGATATAGAGCAACCAGATATACATATTATGCAATAAGGGAATCATTTGCATTTGCATAAGTAAGTATAAATATTCAGTGTAACTCCAGGCTCAAGCAATGGTACCTTCGATAGTCAGCATTGACTTTATCTTTAAAATAAACAAATATGTTTGCCAAAAATGAGTAACATTTAAAATGAATAATACTTGAAATGGAATTCACTCATCTCTTTTTATACAATATATAAATTTAATCAATTTAATAGCCATCTCTATACATTTATATAAATATTTAAGAAACAACACTTATTTAGGCACATAAAAAACTGAAATCGTCCTGGCTTAAGTATACTATTCGAGTTCAGTTAGCTTAGCGGATTGCGCCTGCCAAATCCTGGTGATATCTTATCGGATTGAATCAGATTTTGGCCTGGCCTCAGTCTAAGCATTTCGCAACCTCGGACGCAGGCTCGACGCTTCGACAGCTGAGCTATTCACTATGACCCGGGGCTTAGCCCAATTCGTTGCCTATTGGCAAATGAAAATTGTTTTTATTCCACTTTTCCAATTTTCTGCTGCCCTTTTTATGCGCCGCAGCTGCTGACTGTCTTTTACTTCGCTTCTTCTTCATCGTTTCTCGTTTTATTTTTATTTTCTTTTTTCTGCATTTGCTGTGCGCTTGGACCAACATTTCGATTATTTCCATTCAATTGGATCGTTTTGGTTAGCGATTTCAACAAGTGGCTACCGTTGCTCCGAGTGCCTCTAGTTACCTAGACAACATTTAAAGATAAATACAAAAAATATGAACACAAACAAACAATTATCGATTGCAGTACAGCAATTGTATATCTTATACATTCCTCGATGGCTAAGCTATCTGCCCTTTAAAAGATGTCCACGTATTGACGTTGCTAAGGTGCCCTAATCGAATTTCAGTGACTCAAGGAATTTTAAAGTTTTCTCTGTATCTGCATCTGTATCTGTATCTTTATCTGTATCTGTATCTATAATGTAGATTCTATATCTATATTTATATATGTATATTTCTTTACCATTTCGGAACTTATTTAATTAAAGTCACGCCAGTTTGAATAGTTGACGGCTCATTTTAATTGCCTGTTTTCAACTGTTCTCAACTTCGAAGTTCTGCTGGCTGAGTTGGGGGAGGCAAGTTGAAATCTATCCCCAGCGCTTAAAATTTCTCATAAAACACGGCCAACATTTATGAGTTCATTTAATTTACAACTTAAAAATCTCATATATGAACGCGGAATTTCCGCTGCGGTTTTTAATGTTTCGCCTGAGTGCCGTTGCGACTCGGTTTCGGTTTCAGTTTCAGTTTCTGCTTCTGTGTCTGGCGCGCTCTGGGTTTATATCGAATCGGCCGAGGGCCGAGTGTAATGGGGCTTTATTTGGCGGCAATAAAGCAGTTAAAATAACTACAGGGAAAAAATTGTTGTTTGTTGCTACGGGTTAATTAAACGCCTGCCGGGATATCAGCAGATAGAGCTCGACATTATATCAGCACTGGCAGGACGCTGGATGCGCATTAATGCCAAAGATAAATAACAGCACGTTAAACAAATGCAACACCAGCCATAATAATAATAATAATAGTAATAAGCAGAATAATTTTAATGATATGCGAATGCCATAACATGCAATAAAACAACATGCGAACCGAATGACATGAAAACTCCAATCCAATAACAGCAGCAACAACAACGGCAGCAGCAGCAACAATCGTGGACTTCCAATATAATTGCAGTGGTGCTGCTGTTGCGGTTAACAAATTTATAACACACCATAACAAGGCGGCGGGTCTATATGCTTTGGCTCGCTTAGTTTTGGACATGCTCTAGAATTGACACGCCCCTACACACACACACACACACACATATACACACGGAGGAGGGGTCTACTAAACATGCAAGCACTTGACCAAATGTTTCCGGCGCACATGGCCACAGGTTGTCACAAAATTGCTGAGGTGTAGATGCACAAGCTTTGCAGGTGGAACAAAGGGATGCCAGTTGGAACTTAGCCTTGCCACCTGACCCCGAACACGGCATCGGCAGCGACCCCGTCACCGACCCTTTCCGCATCCGATGTCGACAGCAGTCAGCTGTTTGATTTATGTGTGTTGCAGTGTTATTATAACTGCTGCTGCTGCTGCTGCTGCTGCTGCTTGTTGCAGCACAAATTAAAAATGTTCAAATGCCTGAGGCCATAACTCAAATGTCGATGCATTTGTTTAATTTGAAATGTGCATGTGGCAGCACTTTTGAGCTGCTGCCATTGCCATGTCTAATTGCCCAACAAAAGAGATGCATTAAAACTTAATTATTGTAATTGTGTGGCACCTTCACAGCACAGAATCGACAGCAGGAGCTGGAGCCTCCTCAACTGCAGCATTCTCTCAAAGTTGAGCTTGCCTACGGAGCTGTCACAAAACACAAGGCACTTGATATGCACACAGCTTCTAGTTGTGGTCCTGTGAGTGAAGCTAGTTAACAATTGGACAAAATTACTTTTGGTTTGACAGTGCTTAATTTGAAGAACCTATTGTGACTGGCCTTTGTGAGAATTAGGTCAATTGAAAGCAGCGTATTAAGTGGAGAGATTGTTGAAATGGTTTACTTATGTAAGTTGATTAAAGTTGTTAAGATGTTGCTAAAAGAAAGAATCGATTTTATTTTATTATTCATTTTGCTCTGGGCTGTTGCTTAGTCAAATTTACATTTGATTAGCTAAATTGACTACTGTTTTCCATCAATTATCTACGGTTTGAGTATTCTTGATATCTGTTTTATACTTGATTGATGGGCTGTGAATATCAATGCAAAATATAGCCTAAAGGTCTCGATGAATACGAACATAAATTCAGAAATACAAATGTATAATTATTTGGCTAAACTAATTTATAATTTGTTATTGAGCTTACATTCCAAATTCATTTTTTATTAAATTAAATATGATTTATAATTTTCCGCTTTTACTGCTGGGTAAGCTTGATGTTGCTGTTGCTAAAATGTTAAACTTTGCTTGTTTGTTTGTTTTGACGAGGTTTTTAGGTGAGGTTAGACGTTATGTCAATGTTGAAATTAAAGTTCAATGAAGAATCCAGAATCGGAATAATTTTTCTATAATTGTCAAACAACAATTCTCATTTAGATAATTTATTTAATTGAGATAATGATTTTAGATATTTATTTACGTACTTAATATATAATTTCTTTTTCAATTCTGATGTACATTATTTAGTACTTTGTGTGAATTTTTAATACAATAATTTTAATTGCACATATATGTTATTTATATTTCAATTATATATATTTACAGAATTTAGCTTCATCCATCGATTGCATAAGCGCAATGAAGTCATTGGCAGTAAATAAAGAGTGCATTTCCTTTACAAACATGCTTTTCCTGCCCACTTCACAGTTACGCGACCTTTGTGCAGTGAGGTGGGCAACGGGGAAAATAGTTGCTAGTTGCTTATAAGTATTTATGTACATAGTAGTGGCGCCTTACCGCAAGTAAGACATTTATGACTTGGGCGAGCGGCGATGACATGATGCCTCGTTGGCGACTAGAGTAGACCGCACCTTGGTGCAACAACCCCCAGCTAGCCCAGTTTGTAACTATAAACGCCACGGGCCGCACACCGCAAGGGGCCAATAGAGTCGGCATTGGCACCACATCAAAACGCCCCGCGAGACCTCAGAGGTGATGGCCGAGTGGCAGGGCCCAGCCTGTTGCAATGCTTGCAGACATTGTTGGCGGCAACAATTAGATAAAGATCAACAGACGAGCAGTCTGACAGCCAAGAGAGGGAGAGTAAGAGAAAGAGTAACCGCAAAACTAAATGGCACGCCCATTTAATTGCAGAAAACATAACGCCACATGCAGAGCGTCCAGCGTGCCAGGAGAAGACAGGCGACAATTGCTGGCGACATTTGGCATCAAAGGGCAGCCGAACTGCCCAACGTAACCCGCTGCCTGCCCACTTCATTCCACTCCCTCGCCCCATTTCATTCCACTGTCAATGCATAAAATTATTTCCGCTCTGCAGTTGCAGTCCCAGCCATTCTAATTAAGGCAAAAGACATTTGGATTGACACGAGACAAGCGATGGGCAGTGCACGAGCAGAGCAGCCGCTGACCACTTCCCCCATCCCTTCGTCCCCTCATTCCCCCATCCCACAACCCCTAACACTTATCACTTGGCATCCGACGCCGTCGCAAATTGCATAGAATAAATTTTCATTAAATGCGCAGCCAAGCAACTGTCTACAGTCAATGTAAAGTTTCAGGGATATGCTGAACCAAACTGAACTGAGTCGAATTGAGTGGAGTTGGGCTGACCACGCCCGCTGGGTCAATGGCCCCGCACTTGCCATCGACTTGTCCATTATCATAATTTTTAATTATTTTTAATTTAATTGTCGCGCCTCGCGTGCTCCTGGCTGCACAGAACAAAGCAGCGAAACAAGTGACTCTGACTCAACTCTTGACAGCGTATCACTTCCAGCCGAACCCCCGAACAGACAGCCATCAAACGGCGTCTGCTCCGAATACGTTGAGTGTGTGCTGTGTATTTAATAAGTATAAATATACAATTAAAGATGACTAGGCGAACAGAGAATGCACTTACGGAAAGAGTAAGTTGAGTTTACTGAAAAGTCATTGAAATGAAACGAGAGAAGAAATTTATATTATATTAGCTATAGACGTATTCATTATATTATTATAATTAATTTAATTTCTAAACGAATTTATTTATAACAAGCAACAGAAGAAGAATGCAGATGTAGAATCAATTTATTTTGCCTCTTTAAACCAATTTCACCAGCTAAAATATATAAAATATTAATAAATATTATTTGTATAAAGTATATTATAAATATATAAATTATATTATAAATAGTGCTACTTACTATTACTAATATACATATATAAATAATAATTATTTAATATATGCATAAATATATATTCAATTTGAATTTATTAATTTTTCTTTATTTTATTGAACATTTTCTGTTTCAATTTAAGTCGCAAATCCCTCTTATATACGGCCAGCAAATAAAAATAAATAATTGTGCCTTATTAATATTAAGAACTTCATCTATTTAATCTACCGAGCTATACCCTTCCATAAAATAAAAAGTTATGCGCTTAGTTCTTAAGAACTTGTGATAGCGTGAAAAATATGTGTCTATAAACATTTTACGCTCGTTTCAATAATTTAAGTTTTTCCAAGAATTATTTTAACATTTTTCATGGTCGATGCTGTTGCTGTCGCTGTTGTCGCTTTTGTTGTTGTTGTTGTTGTTATTGTTATTCTGTTGCTACTGCTGTCGCTCTGCGTGTCCATTGCCTACGAAACATAAACACAAAATTTTAATTACTTCAAATGTGCGGGCGCACTTAGAGAACATTTTGCGGGGTCAGCTGGGCGCCGATACAGAGAGTCGGACTGGCAGGTGCCCAGAGTAGCCGCTGCCCGCGGGGATATTGGGGAAGAATGGGTATCGTTGGGCGGTCGGCATCGCAGCCCGTAGTTCAAAGTTATTTACCCCCAAAAATGTTATGTAATTACGAAAGTTTTTGGCGCTCAGCTCTGAATATAAACGCTGGTCGTTGTCAACGTTATGGCAAAATTGTTATCATCATCAACAGAAACAGCAGAAGCAGCAGCAGCAGCAGCAGCAGCAGCAGCAGTGGCTGTGGCAGCATCAGCAATGGCTGTGGCAGGAGCATTGCCAAACCTCAAACCCAAATCATGCTTGGGTGTTAGGGGTTGAGCTAAACGGACTGCTGTTGTTGCTGTTGTTGCTGTTGCTGCTGCTGCTGCTGCTGTTGCTGCTGGGATGCCAACTTATTGTCGCCGCTCAAGTAATTCACACAGCAGGTGCTCGCAGTTAGCTGCGGTTCCCATCGTCCGACTCCAACAAAAATAATTATCACTCTTGATTATCTTTTGTAGAAATTAGTGTGCACGCGCCCTTTACCCAACTACTGGCTGCCAGGACACCAGCATTCAGCTTCCAGCATCCACACCCCAAATCTCCAACTGCCACCCGCACAGCGCAACATCGTAAAAGTAATTGTTGTGTTTTTGTCAAAAACCTTTTGGAGCGCTTTAAATGGCAGACAGCCGCTCGACGCTAGAGGCTGGAGGGTTGAGGGTCGTCGGTCCGCCAGGTAAAACTGCCAACGAACTATGCTAACTGTTTAATGTTGTTACCTGAGCAAATTGTCGACGCTTGTGCAAATTTCTCAACGTTTTATTGGGACGCCGAGTAGCGACATTTTGTTAACAATTCCGGACCGGGGCGTGGGCGTGCACTGTAAATTGCTTCATATGCTTACAATATAATTTACTTTTTAATGCCGGTAATGGATAAGGGCCTGTGGTTGCGGCACAGATCTTATTGAAATTTACTTTGGCTTAATTTTGCTTAGCTTCCTGCTAATTGCTTTATATGCTAACAAATACTACGATCTCATGGATAGCAACCTGTGGCTTTTAATTAAGTAGAGGAGATGGAAGTTTAGTTGAACAAATTGTGAATTTTAAGGATTTACTGTGAATGTGATATCGTATAGATATCAAATAAATATAAGTTTATTTAATACTCTTACTCGCAGCATGGCAACAATTTGTAAATAATTGAAATTAGAAATAATATTTCTGTTCATTGCATCAGAAATTGTTTGAAATATTGTCATTAGAAAGCAGAGCAATAAATAAGTAAAAATTGCAGATCAAATTCACAAAATTTCTAAATAAATTGTAATAGGAAACTTTCTTGTCATTTAAAACTTAAGCCGGCTTACTTGACCCAATAACAAATTGTCTTGAAATTCAGCTACTTCATTTGATTTGTTTCATTTGAAATATTATTAGGGAGATGTAAATATTTGTGTTGCTCAGTTTACTGAAAGTCTTTAACATCAACTGTACGCAAGGG
Source organism: Drosophila mulleri (assembly GCA_035047565.1). Classification (NCBI taxonomy): domain Eukaryota; kingdom Metazoa; phylum Arthropoda; class Insecta; order Diptera; family Drosophilidae; genus Drosophila; species Drosophila mulleri. The sequence continues at coordinate 16,387,432 of JAWNPK010000060.1, read as the reverse complement.
ATCTGCTGTATTGGCCCTCTCTAGATAACTGGATCTAATTTCCTGGCCAATTGCATCTGTAAAAGTGCAAATTGTCGAGTGGCATTTTAGAAATTCCATAAATGGCTGAGACCAAAAACTTTTAGATGACATTTGTGCCCCATAGCATGGCCGACACAAGTCGGTGCATGCTATGCTGTGGCGCAGACCCCAAACCAAGCCACGCCACCCCCAACAGACTGCCCCCCCTTTGTCTTTGTCCATTGCCTTTGCCACATTTTGTGTTAACAAACGCGCATTGCGCATTTCCGCTGCTGCTGCTGCTGCTGCTGTTGGATAAAAGTTTACTTTACTTTTGTTTATTTGTCGCTCATTTCAGTTGATGTTGATGTTTTTTCATCATTTGCAGCTTGGACCCGGTCTTGGCTTGGCGTCGGCTTTTGTTGCTATCTGCAGTTTGCTGCTCTCGAGCTCTGCCTCTTAAATGAAAGCTAATTAAGTTTTATTTTTCAACAGTTTGCGTTGTTTCTGAATACGCGCCGAACACTCTCTGCCAGCAGCACTGCGTACGCTTTTTTGCCCGCACTTAAAGCGACTGCGTCCGTCTGTTTATCCATGTCCCGCTGTCCCACTGTCCGCCTGCCTTTTGGTTTGGGGGCCTCCTTTGGTCATTACAAGTTGATTAACTCATAAACATTTACTGACAACTGACAACTGACGTCTGACAAGTGGCAACTTTGTTAGCGTTGTCCAACAACTGAGCCAACTGATTTTTATATTTTAACTTAACTTCTCTTGATTTCTTTATTACTTATTTAATGCGCTCGCTCTTTTTTCTCTGCTCCACAACTTTTTCTGCACAGCGAAAACAAAAAAAAAAAAATGCTGAAATAAATTTGCGTTTTCCGGAATTTGTACGCATTGCCTCGGCCAACGCCTCAGCCTCCGACACCTTCACCCCGTCTGCCACTGGCTCAGTTGCTTTTGCTATTTGTATGGCGAAAGTGCAGGGCATACTTTCTTTTTCATTTGCCTCGCTCACATTTTGTTTGCCTTGGTTGTCTCTCGTACTTATTTCGAAATTAAATTTCAAAGAGTTGTTCGTTTTCAGCGTTTTCCTGTCGGACATTTTTTACGCCGTTTTAAATTTACGAACATTTCTGTGCGTGTGTGTGTGTGTGCGTGTTTTTTCGCACTGTCATTTGTGCTTTTCATTAATTTGGCGCATTTTCTTTCATTCTTTTTTCTGTTTTTTTTTCTTCTTCTTCTTCTCCTTTGTGTCTTTGGCAGCGTGCGAACTTTTCTGCTGTAAATAGTATTTGTTTTTTCTACTCGCTTTTTATCATTTCCAGCTAGGTACAGTTTTTGGTCAAAGTAATGTTGATTGTTTGCTGGGCCGCGTTTGATTACGAAATTGTTCAAAATAAATACAATTACGTTGCGCGGCAGATTGCTTAAGCAGACTTTTAATTGACTTTTTCAATGCCCAGCTCGCAATATGCTAATGGGTATGTACAGCCGAATGGCAACTAAATTAATGATTTGATACAACAATAAAAATATTTATAAAATACTCTCCAGGATATCATTTGGTCAAGCCTTCAGGTTTTTATTCTTTTTTTTAGGCTAATTTTAGCTCACCTTGAAAAAAATGTTAAATTCGTAATTGGGCGTTCATTGGCTTTAAAAATAAAAGCGAAGGTAAACATTTTTTGGGTTGTCAAAGTTAATTACAATGTTACCTGTTGATTTTCCAGCTGGCTACAATGATGAAAGGTCAGCTTGGATTGGTCAATGCTCAGCCCTTGCCCATTATCTATGCTTCGCAATTAATCGACAGACTAAGCAGCCATGCTCAAGTTTTATTAAATTGAAGTCTGATAAATCAGCTCAGCTTAAATTTCACCTAACTCAGCTGCTTAATGAACCAATTGGAGGTGCGCCAATAGAGCTTGGTAATTTTATATAGACAAATTTATAAATTATCATAAAAATAGTAAAATAACCTAATAATAAAATAGTAAAATTTTAATAACTATGGAAAGTATTTACAATCAGTAATTTAATTAATATAACATAAACAACATTAACAATAACATTACAACTGCCCAAATCAGCCATTGCTCCAACTTGATGTCACATCCAACAATGCTTCTATTTGAATGCCCCTGTGCTGGCAGAGCACAAATAAAACACGTCCGATCGCCTCTGGCTTCAGCTTCAAAGTGTTCCATTTCACAACATTCCATATGAAAGTGGAGAAGGCGTCTCTGAAGTCATTTCGTACATGATGAGAGTGGAGAGTGCGCCAATATGCTCGCTCCATCAAATTCCTAATGCACTCAAATAAAAATGCCTCTCTTAATGATCTCATCGATAATTCACTCGAATACACGAACAGCTATTGAGCATTTGGCATTTGTAAATATGTATTAAAAATTTCAATCTATTTCATAAAACTTTTAATTAATTCGTCTAGTCATCCAAGCAATTCCCAGTTGGCCTGAACTGGGGCCATCTGCTATTGCTATGCAACTCATTAAATGTTAATGCGAGAATATTTGATATATTTCATATATTCCATCTATATATAATTTATGCAATTGCCAGTGCATAAATACGCACTGAAATATGCTTGGTAATTACATGTAAATATTGAGTATTATCAATATGCCAACTTTTGCAGAATTTTTCATTTCGATTTGCCAACTTCTCATGCTCACGCACTTTCCGGCCTGCCTGTCATTCGCTGTCATTTGTATACATTCATTCGCTCAGTCGTTCATTCATTTATTCGTTTGCTATTAGTTTTACTTCAATATATACATATATATTTTTTTTATTCGCCCCCGCATATTTTGTGGCCCTGTTGGAGAATCCTTCGGCATAGCATCCACCTCCTGTGCCGTTGTCAATTTGATATGCCCCACTGCAATTTCCGTAAATTGCGTGTAAATCGTTTCAAATTTTCACTTGTCTACGTTTGATTTCGCCTGCACTCACAGCGACAGCCCCTCCCCTCCCACCTAGCTCGAGCCCCACATAATTCAGCAAACATTTTTTCCATTATACTTTGGAATGGGGCTCAGCAGCGGGCAGAGACGCGTAAGCCAAATAAATCAATAAAAAATTATGCTATATAATGTATAGAAAGCGGGGCAAACTCTCTGGCAAAGGCAAAAGTAAACGAATCCCAAGCCACAGCGAAATGAAAAACAAACTGCCCGCCACTTTCGTCCTGTAAGATGCTAGTAAGGACGCAGGACGACAAGGAGCACGAAGGCAAAGACGAAGACGAAGACGTTGCCAGCGAAATTTTAAACGGCATCTAAAGCCTGCAAATATGAAACTTATGGCAATAATATTGATGTCGTCTTTTGACTCACCGAGAGCCCAACAGCCACGCCCACACACACACACACACAGCCGCCCCCTGCGCCTGTCTGTTGCTGCAATATAAAAGGATGCCCGCAGCATGAAAACGATAGACGCCGAGCGAAAAGGCTATGGATTGCCATGGCTGAGTGGGTAGAGAGGTGCCCGACAGGAGACGGGAGGCGGGAGGCGGAAGGCGGGAGGCGGAAGAAGTTGTGTTATGGAACGAATTGCGATAAAGATAAATAAGCAGCGATATACTTGATGATGTCCTTGTTGCTCTTGTCGCGCTCACGGCTGCCATTGAGCTGTTGTTGTTGTTCTTCTTCTTGTTATGGTTGTTGTTGTTGTTGTTGCCTCTGTCTCTTTGCTGGTTTCGCTGGCGTTTAGGGTTTCCCCTATTGTATTATTTAAATTTGATTTTATTTCACGAAAATTGAGTTTCGTTTGCGGGCGTTTTTTTTTTCTCCCATTCTCTCTCTCTTTTCTTGTTCTGCGTCTTGTATTGTCCTTTCTGTGGCTCCTTATCTCAAGAGGCGCGGCATTTCTTGTTATCGTTTATTTTTAATGCAGCCGAAAGTTCGTAAACAAATTATAATATTGAACTTGTCATAGATACGCGCCCTATCAACTGTGTGTGTGTGTGTGTGTATCGCTCCCTGTCTCTCTCTTTCTCTCTCTCCCACTTCACTCTCCTTCTCCCATCAATGTTGTCTGATTTTGAGGTAGGTCCCAGGCCGACTAAGCGGATGATGTGGGTCAAATCAGCCTGGACATGATTTTGTGGCATGAAAGTTGATTTGCTGCCGTGTTGCCCCTTCGTGGCATGGCTATCAATTAGATCTCGAAGTAGAGCTCCCATACGTATGCATATAAAGTAGATTGATAAACTATTGATGCAATCCGAATCACTTGGTAATTAGAATCGGGTGTCCTTTCGCATTAGCAACTAGACTCATTCGGCTTAAGTTCAAGCCATTTTTCAATTTCAGCTTTAGCTGCATCACAGATTGCAATTTTTCGGTTTTTTCTAGCCAAGCGGCAAATTGACATCGAATTTTATTTAAAATGTGCATTCTGCATTTTGCATTTTGGGATTACACAACTATCTATTTTATTTTCTCCTTTCATTCAATTCTTTTCTGATTTTGTTGTTACTGTGCAAATTCTGCCACTCAAGGAATTGTGAATTCCTCTCTGGGCCAGGCAAGCAAATTAATTGCAGCATCAGCTCAAAAAATATTTGATACAAATTCTGCAATTCTTACATGGAAATAGGAAACAGAATAAAAGAGTTGAAATACCAGGTTTTACTTTTTACTTTTGCATTTTTCCGTTGAGTCGGCATATTTTGTGCAACAGAAATTCTCAAGTCCATTCAAAGGAAAGTAATTTAAGGACTTAAAGGCGAGTTATGTAGATTGGCTCGTCTGGCTTAGTGCTTACTCGAAGCGAAAACAAAAACAAAACAATTAAAGGCAAAGATTTTCGCTTTCACGACAGAGTGACAGACTCAGACTCTCAGCCTAGAGCAACAATAGCTCTGAATGTCATTACTCTGTCGGCGACATCATTTGCCTCATCCTCAGCCGCAGTCGCAGTCGCAGTCGCAGTCGCCTCGTCCTTAGATGACTTGGCATGCACTTTGACAATGGCAACGCCCTCGGCTCGTTCTTTTTATACTCATTTATTTCTTTCCTTCTAAATTTCTTCTTCTTCTCTTTTTTTGGTTAGCGCTTCCATATCCAAATTGGCTTACCACGCATAAACAGACTCGAGACTCAAAAGCTTGATACTGAAGACTTGCCCCTCCCAAACTGCGTGCCCCTTGCCACACTCGACAGCTCAAGTTGCTGTGATTATCGTGCAATTTCGCTGGATGATGACAATAGCTGCCGCCTTCTGCCGCTGCCGCTGCCGCTGCTGCTGCTGCTGCTACTGCTGCTGCTGCTGCTCCAGCTCCTGTCTGCTCCCGTCCTGTGTGCTGGCCGTGTCGTGGCATTTGACGTTACGTGTTGAGGCGTCGCCTTGCCGTGATTATCACTGCCTTACGCTTCAATGCATCTTTGCTACGTTCTATATATTCTATTTTTTTTTTTCTTTTTTTATAATTCTTAACCTGCCTGACTTGACTGCAGGTAGACAACCCCTGGCAGCGGCCACGGGACCACGACTTCGTCGTCTTCGGGTTCTGGTTCGTGCGCGGGTTTGAGTTCGTCCTTTGTGTGCGCTGCTTAACCTTGTCCTGTGCATTTGTGTCTGTGCATTTCATTTGAATGCCTCACAGTTGCATTTCCCACTCCACCAGCGCTGGCTACGTGTGTCTCGCTCACTTTGCTTAATTAACGCGTTCACACAGACACGCACAAAGGTCGCCTAGTCGGGACTTTGACTCTTTGCCAATCATTGCTTCACCTCGCACCCGCCTCTGCCCCCGTCACAGCCAAAAGATGACAATGCCAATAGAGACCGCACCGCACCACACCGCACCGCACCGCATCGCATCGCATCACAACGCAACGCAGCGCAAGGTATCTGTCACATCACGTCTTGGCATTTTGGTTCTCAGACATCGATGGCATCCCATTTAAAGGCCACGTTGTGTGTGCCCTGTTTATTTAAGCGATGCCTCAGAGCAGCAGCCTCAGCTTGCGGGTTTTCCACAATGAGTTTTCATTCACTCTACCTTCTTCAGCTGTTTACCTTTTGCTCTCGTTCATAATTTCGTTTGCATGTTAATTACCATGATTATTGTGTTGCAGTCGTACGTTCTGCTTTTCGGCTACCCCATCAATGCTAATACACCTGGGAAAAACCACCTAAGAGACACCATGGCACATTTTCTGAAGTGTGAGCCTGCTGGATTTGTTGGGCCTGCCGTGATGTGGGAATAGACAAATGATTGGGCAAATATTATGCATGGGCAGCCCTTCGCCTCGAAAGACATTTCGAAATGTAAACAGCAGTTGTTTAAGATATACTCGCATGTAGATAAGTTATATTAGAATCATATTAGGCATCATAGCATCTAATCTGAAGTAATTTAAATATATAAATTGCGTTTGAATTCCCTTGATTTAAGCGCCTTTAGTGATATTTTTCACTTCAGCTATTTTAGAGTGGGTAAACAAAAACCTTTATATTTACCTTACTTCCAGCCAAAACACTAACCATCGCTGGCTAATTATTTACAGTAGCTATTGCTCTATAAAATGCCTCGATTGCTTGATTATTTAAGCAAAGCAACGGGCGCACGCTCTGCATTTATTTTCAATTAAAACTTAATCGAAACCTGCACATATCAGAGACCTTTCGCCACGCCCCTCTTTTATACTCATGCCCAATTCTACTTGCAAGAGAGAGAGAGAGAGAGAGAGAGAGAGAGAGAGAGAGAGAACAACAATAACAACCAAAAAGAGAAAAAAAACTGCTTTTGCAACAATTATCCTATAATTTTGTGCAAAGCCACCTCCGATTCGCCTTCCCCTCCCCTTCGCACAACCATTTGGCTTTATACGTTTTCTATTTCCTACCGCCATTTTGGACAAACAAACAAACTAACTCGAACAAAACAAAGAGGGAGAAAAACAGCAGAGCGAGTGAAAGAGAAGGAAAAAATTGGAAAAACAGCGAAAACAACAAACTTAACAAGTAGTTTTTAATTAGCTGCCAAACGGCGCTTGGCTGCCTCTCAGCTGTGCGCCAAGCGGCTACAGTGAAGCCCCCACCAGTGCACTGGCAGCGACCAACGAGCGTAGATGAGCAATCCGTTAGCGTTGACTTTGATTCTGACCAACGCTGGCTTTTGTTGATTTTTCCGCTTGCCACTGCGAGTTGAGCGAACGGACGAGCTTTTGATTTTCTAGCCAATTTTCGGCTGCTCCGCCCATTTGCCACCTTATTGGGAAAATATCTAATTGATGCGCGGAAATGCAATAAGAGGATTTCGATTTGTTGTTGCAGCTTAGCGTACATTCTCGCTTTTATTTTTATACTCTTATCAAATACAGCGAACGAAGATTTCAAATTAAAATCTGCGTTTGTTAAATCTGCGCTTTGTTTTTCATTCATTTTCATATTAACTGTTATTGCAGCGTTTTCGTGGAAATATGCACGAAATGAGTTTCCGGTTTGATAGAGCTGCAAAAATCATTTTTTGTATACATACATATATTAATGTGTTATACCAAAGAGATTCATAGTCAAATAGGAGAATCAATATGCTAAATCCACATGCATTTTACATATGAAAAACTTGTAAATGCAAACAAATTCTATATGTCAGTTTATGCTAGAGTAAATCAAATTTTGCATTAAACATTTCTGGCTACAGCTCATTATTCATATTCATAATTCAGCATAATGCGAATTCCAATTGGAACTGCGAGTCGTATACTTAATATTGCTTTCGCTAGGTAGCTTTTAGCCGTATATCCTTTTAACTGCGCTCACATTATCATATTATTATTTGATCTTATTTCATTATTTATATGCTTATAAATATTTTAAGCATTTGATTGCATTTCTTTTATAGTTTTTAGCTCTTCATCGGAAATTAATTATTTATGAATATTTATCAAGTTTTTTGTGTGACTTTTAAATGGAAAATATATAACTGAATTTCTGGCATGTTCTGAGAATTCATAATAACGTAAGCGTGTGCAGTTTTTTTTCCTCTATTTCCATAAATTTTTCTTTTTTAGCTTTAAGTCATCAACGAAATTAAATGAAACCAAATGAAAAATTGTTATTCACTTCGAAATGCAAATAGCCGAGGGTAAATTGTATTAACAACGATATAAATTGTTTAATACATTTTTTGCGCATGCCTTCTTTTTTGTCGAATCGAGTCGAATAAGAGATTTCTATGCTTTTGAACATATTTTGTTTTGTGTCAGCAGCACTGTAAATAATTTAATTGTATTTGTTATTCGCATTCTTTTATTCAGTGCAATTAATATCGCTGCACATTTGGCCGGCGGTGGAAAGGACAACAACAACAGCAAAAGCTGTTAACTGCACTTGTTTTGGTTTCTAGCCAGCCAATTGTTGTAACCAGAAGATTTGCAGTTGCCAAATCGAGAACGAAAAACTAATGAAAGCAAAATAAAGCGCGTTAAGCAAAGTGAAACGGGCAACACGCACACAAACACTGCTGAAAATTATCCCTGGGTCAAAATGCAATAAACACACACACACACAAGCGTGGCGAAATGTTGAAAAGAAAAACAAAGGTAAAAAAAAAGGAGAAGTAGAAAAAATCAACAACTAACGGCTGGTCCAACAGACTGAATCCTAAACGGAAATGTCGATATATAGTAAGCATTGCGACTGCAGAGCCTGGGCAGCAGCATCGGCATCGGCATCGACAAACGGCAGAGCACACACTCGCACAATATTCCAGTTTACAGCTTAAACATATGACCGAAAGGTTCACTGACCACGCTGACCAGAGATGGAAGCGTGACACGAACAGAAAGCCCACAGTAGTTGGGTATTCCATTCGAATTATTGGCATATTCGAATGTGAGTCAGATATATATTTAGTGAACATTTGTTTTATTATATATTGCCAAAGAATTTTATCACCGCTTTACAGAGCTGATCTATTGAAGAAGCTGAGGATATATAGACTTTTTAGTTAGTTTCTTTAATAATTATTATGGTCTTTCATGGTAAGCAACTAATTTACACTGCAAATCAAGGTCTGCTAACATTAAAATTAAATATATTCGGTGCAGCTTTATTCTCAGTTTTAGATTATGTTTAATTCACAATAAATAAGTATATAAATATTAAGTGGAACCGATATACTTTTTTGCATGTATAATATCAACTACAATTTGAAATATATAAAAATCAGTTTCCAAATGTATTACATTTATAAAAAAAAAATATTATATTATATTTAAAACAATATATTTTGAATTAAATATTGTATAATATTAAAAGCCCATACCAGCCAGCTGTTAGAATTGATATTTAGTAAACAATTATTCAAGCTAACTATTGTTTATGGATTTATTATCAATAGGGGGACTCTTCTTCAGCTGGTCTGGCACTTATTAAAACACGTCCGTTCGCCTCAAGCTTCAAACTCAAAGTGTTCCTAGTATTGATACATAAATGGAGAGCATGATGTAAGTGGAGAGTGCGTGCCAAATTCATATTCCAGCGTTCCCATGGAGCTTATACACTCAAATTCGATAGCACTCATACAAATACCTTCACTCTAATCGTGTCTACCTTCAGCATGCTGCACACAGAGCGCTCCAGTTGGGACTCTCACGCGCTCATCTCTGGGCACAACAAGTCCCAGCGACAACTTATGTGTCCGAGTCGAAAAAACCGCCATATTGACCAACTGAGTGTAGTGTGCAGTGAACAAGCGTTTGCAGATGGAGCGAGCGGCCGGATGACTCGGGCTTCTTGTGGGCTGGGTAGGGGAGGGGAGGGGGTTTGCTGCCCACTCGTTTTGTTTTTGGCCAAAGTGAGCGCGAACTGTGTTGACAAACGCGACTGGTTAGTGTGTGTGTGTGTACATATGTGTGTCGCTCTCTCGCTCTCTCTCGCTCTCTCTTATTCTCTCTGTCTCTCTGTGTGTTGGCAATTCAAAATGGCATGCACTTCACTAAAAACTGCGCATTTCCGGTCAAAATGACGACGACGCGACTGCTGACAACGCCAGCCGCATGTTTGCGTGCCCCTCGCCATCATTCGCTCTCTCACTCATCCTCCCTCCCTCTCTCTCCCTAGCAATGATACGCTATGTGCCGTGGGGCATTCCTAGTTGGTTAGTGCGTCTGTGTGTTGGTAAAGTTTTTTTTACAGCTTTAATAGTTCCACTTGGCAGTTTTGCGTCCCAAAAGTTTTGCGCCAGCGCTGCGCCAAAGTGCGTCATAAATGTGTGTAATAAAATATTTACTTTTCTTTTATAGAACACATCGGCTTAGAAGGGCGCGTGCCATAAATTAGGTAGACCCAGAAGAGAACTATGAAAGAAAAAAGTTTAAATAAATAAATATTTGTTTGCTTAGTTTTTTGTTTCTTTTGTGAAGAATGGTAATAGTACTGGCGCATTAAATTTAATTTTCAAGTTGTTGCCAGGAACAGGCCACAGAATCGCATCCCCATCAGGCAGACAATAGCAACAACTGCCAACTTTCCACTAACTTCCAGCACTTTTCTGCTGTTCTATAAAGAGTAGGGTATACACATACATATACATACATATATACGAATGTACACAGCCTTACTTTGTTTACCAGATTTACATGCTATTTCTTTTTGATAAAAGAATTGTCGTAGCACTTTTAAAGACCTGCTCCCAGTTAGCCCCGAAAATAAGTTTGAGTTTGACGTGCGTCTGCCGGGTTTCGGGCAACTCCGACCCTTCAAGTGCATGTCAGTCACACAATGCCCCCACCTCTAGCCCCACCCGCACCCACACCAGCAAAAAAAAAAGGAGAGGCAAAAGAAAATAGAAACCGGGACAAGCTGGGCAAAAAAAAAAAGAAGAGGAGAATTCGAGTAACCCTGAAAATTTGCCCGTCAACTGAGCTTAGTTGTGGGGGCTTAGTGGGAACGTAGGTAAGGCACGCGGGCGGGGTGTAAGGGCAGCGGGGTAAAGGGTTGCTTCAGCTTGTAGCAACAGAGAGAGAGAGAGAAGGCGCGCTTGGAGTGGACTTCCAAATGCGTAGTTGTCGCACACAGACTCACTTCTTCTTCGTTTTTAGTTGGGAGGGGGGTGGGGAAGGTCCACCTGCCTGCAACTGGTTGGCGGGTGGAACTATAATTGGCTGTAGCCAATGTTAATGCCGGCTCGGCTATAGCCGTTGTTAAGGGCTAAATGATGACAGCTTATGGAGTTGAAGCACCCCCAAGGCCAAAGCACAAACGTATTCTCGAATGTTGTCGACAGTTGCAAATAAATCGAAAAATAATGGAGTTCAGCGAACGGCATTCTCTGTTATAAATGAACGCGCAAACAGATTGTGCTTGGGGTGACTTTAAAGAGATTCCTGTGATATAATAGTATTAAATGCTTAAAGAGAAGAAGCCACGGAGCCAGAGTGAGGACTGTTTATTAAATTCTCGGAAGCTTCCAACAAATTTAACAAATCAATGAAAATTAATTAGCATTGAAAATTCCGGGAACTACGAAGCTTTCGATTCGTTGGAATTTAGGCTGCATGAAAAATAATTGAATATTAAAAAATATATATTTAAAGAACATTCTATAGTAAATAAAGATATTTTAAAGCTCAGTAAAAAGTACAAAATATATGTTTAATTTATTTTTAAAATTTATTGAATCTCACATTAATAATTACTTCAGATATTTTCCACAAGCTACTATATTTTATAACGAAAAAAAACTACAAATTTTGAAAATTAATTGAGCTAGCAAATAAATATTTTCATTTCTTTAGTGAAAATGCATAAGCAATCAATGCCAAAATTATTTTATATACGCGTATGTTTATACCAGATAAACTACACATAAATTTCATTCAATTTATTGAATAAAAGTATCAATGCTCGCATCAAATATTGTTGTAGATCTGCAACAACAAATATTTATTTATTTAATTTTTTATTTGATTTGTTTACAAATAATAAATAGATTTGCTAATAATCTTCAAAAGATACAGAAAATGAAGTTTTCCAAGAACTAAAAAGTTGAGGAAATTGCTTTTTATGAATTCGAATAGCATTAGATGCTTAGAAAATATTTTAATTGATTCAATTCAATTTGTTAATAAATAACTAACAAATTATAGTGTCAGTTACTTTATAAAAAATAAAAAGTTATATATGTATATTTATATGTATTTATTTATAGATGTAGATTTGCTGGCAACTAATAAATAGTTTAGCTCTCTGCTCGATTGGTGATCATCAATAAATTAACTTGCTCAACAGTTTATGGAATTTTCCAATAGATTGAAGTCTGGAGCAAGAGCTGAGCATAAGCCAAGCAAACTTCAAATAACTCCAAAGTTTTGCACATTTTGCAGCTTAAATTTGCACAATTTGAGATAGGCGAGCGCTTGCTTTAAGGCGGCCAACGACGTTGGCCGGGGCCAATTGATTTAGACCAACTCTTTCATTTCGCTCGCTGGCAAAGTTTGTTCTAGTTTTGCTCTCTCGCCTTAGCTGTTTTTCTTAGTGTTACTTAGGCAGCAGCCTCTTAACAAGTTTCAGCAGCTTTTTGGCCTCGGCAAGTTTGGTGAATCCTTTGGAGTACAGTTAACCCGGGCTAAAACCGTTTTGCTTTCCTGCTTGGCCAACTTGAATTACTCGGAATTTACACTTTGCACTATTAAGTTGGCTATCTTATTTTGTTGTTATACTTTGGGCCTATCTCTCGCTTAATTTCGGCCATCAAAGTGTCCATTGCCAGTGGCCGAACCCTTAACGCTGGCCATTCGCAACCAACGTGACTCACACTAGCTCCCCGATGTCCCCGCTGCGCCCCCTTTTTGCCAAATTTGCGACGCTGCCCAAAGTTTGGGCTTTACTGGATGAGCCCTTCCAGTATTTTATTTGCCTTGAAACTTGCATCGCATCCAATATGCCTTTATGGCTTTGTCCACAACTTTGAGGCGAAAACTCTGCCCCAAGATATGCCCTCAAATGCATTGAGCAACAACAGCAAAAACTCTAAAGGTAGTTCCGTATGATCCGAATGCAGCAGCATCAAATTCACGAAATAATAATAAAAAGAGCGACTTCCGCTTGGCTGCCAACTGGCTTGCTGCTTGTTGGCCTGTGTAATTGAAGAGTAAAAGAGTTCGACTTGCAAGATATGTAAGCTATAGCTACGACTCCAAAAAAAATATATATTAGATAGATTCTTGTTATTGCATAGATGCTTAAGCTCTATGACTACTTTAATAAGTATTTATATTTTATATACCACTTTGTACTCTTGAATTCTAATAGCACGATTGATTTTTACATAATGTATGATTAATACTACTTATAAGACTACTTTAACCAACATTTCACCTCTATCTAAGAGCACTTATTACTCGACCTGTAACTTCCATCATTCTCTTTCTGTCATCTCGTCATCAATCGCTTGTGCTCTTGTTTTAGCCACTCTTCCGTCGCATTAGCTCATTTGCTTATGGTTTTCTACTTGGCACAGTGGAGCCATTAGCCATATTAAGTCGCCTGCTTATCGTGCTCTCGTCTCAACTATCAGCCGTATCAGTGTTAGTGCTTGATGCTCTTCATCAAATGCAGCGTTGCCCTGCTCTGCCCTGCACGGCTCGACAATATCCGTTACTCACGGCTTACATATTTCATATGGCTGGTAACGGAGCCCGAAGAGCCATCAATGCAGCACTTGTAGCCACTTTTACTAGCCAAGCTGGCTACAAGCCATTGGCCATTGCATTAACTCAAACCGTTCGTGGGCATAAACATCCATACTAAAACTCACATGCACACATCTATGCTCTCGTCTCTGTTTCTCTCTCTCGCTCTCTCTCTTTCTCTCTCCCTTTTTCTTACCTCTTCCACTTCTGCTGCCCCCCCCACGCACTTTGGCAAGTTTTAGCTACATTGCGTTGACGATTTTTGATAGCTCCATTGACTTTATTGCCAGACTGCCGGCTGCACACTTTCAGTTTTGTAGAGCAATGAATTATTTTCGAATTTTCTCAAGTCACCCATGAGCAGCAGCAGTAGCAGCAGCAGCGACAGCAACGAGGGCTGCTTCAGAGTTGACAAATGCAAATCAGCTCTGAGCCAGGCTGAAAGAAATCTCTTAAAATACATATAATGCATTTTATTTTTTTTTTAAAGAACCATTTTTTAATGAGAACAGCAATATGGTGAAATGAATTACACTCCATTTTGTTAAATAATTATTTAAATTATTTAAGAGCCATTAAAGTCCTTTGAAGGCTTGATTATAGTTAAATACTTAACTGATTAGAAGTGCAAAAATTGTTAAATAAATACATTTATAAATAAATTAAAAAAAAAGTATATATATTAACAAAATAGATAATATTGTTAATATGTAAATAAAAATATATTATTATTTAATAATAAATTATTTAATAATAAATTTTTATTTATTTATTAATTATTATTTAATAATAAATTATTTAATAATAAATTTGTATTTATTATAAATATTAAAGAAAAGAAAATAAGGCAGTATTAAATTGTAAACCTAACTCAATCGACTCTTACAATTTTCCGCCAGCTCAGTTCACATTTAATTGTCGCCTGGCCAATCAAATCGTTGATTGAAATGTAAACCATTTTCCCCATGGATAACATATCAAAGATTTTCATCGGAAAAGCCAGCACTTTATGAGCCCATCTCGTGGCACACACACACACACACACGCATCGCATTCGCTCTCACTTATATCATTCGTGCTAGTCAATCGGTCTTTGTCATTGTCAATCGTAAAATTCCAGTAGCTGAACAAAACAAAATATATATAAGAAAAGGACGAGCTACAAATAATAAGCACAAACAAAGATTTCGATATCAAGTAAATAAGATGACAAAAAAAAAATAAATAAATAAATGAAGAGAAAAAAAAACCCGAAATGAAGAAGAAGAAAAATTCTCGAGCCGTTTGTACTTCACAACGTCAGCGTTTGCATTGAAAGAGTGCGACGCGTCTTGGCGGGGGTTGAACGGGGCAAGAGCTGTTAGCCAAGTTAGTCCAAGTGAGTGAAAAATGTAACAAGTGCGGCATGTGAAAGTGCCTCTGTGTGTCTGTGTGTGTGTGTGTGCGAGAGTGTGTTTGTGTGAGTGTGTGTGATCTTATATTCATATTTATTGAATTTACGCTTGACAGCCCAGAGAGCAGCTCAAAGGGGGACGCACATATAGAAGCTTCTGTTGTTGTTGTTGTTGTTGTTGTCAGGTCTTCTTCAGTTTTCACTTAAGGGTAGCACATAGCACCACACACACACACACACACACACAGAGACGGGTGTCTGTGCCTCTGTGAGAGCGTGCATGGGACTTAGTGGATATTTATGCGGCTTGCAATGCGCGACGCTCAGCGCTCAACACTCGACGCTAGTCGTTCGCCATTCGCCTTTTTTCATAAATATTAAAACAGCTAAAAAAAGAAAATATCAGCAAACTAAAGTCAAAAGTCGTGCAAAGGCTGAGAAGACAGGAGGCCAGTCGAGTTGCATTACAATGCAATTTTGCAAAATTGCAGCTACAAATATTTTTTAAATGAATCTCTATTTATCATTTATAGTTTTAACCGTCTCTATATATTTACAAATTTTTTCCATTTAGTTTTAGTTATTAAAGTTGCATTATTAAACCACAACAACTACTTGACTCGCAACACGTTGCAAGTTCATCCGACGTTCGAGTGGCAGCAGGTTTGATGTTGCGTTCGTGGTTGATGTCTATGATAAATGGCCTTATACAGAGTTCGTGCACATCCACTTCGAAACTCTGCAAGTTCGAATAGCGAAGCTGAGCACAAACGTAGCTTATAATAATTATAAGCTCTACTTATACAAATTGTGTTTTGCTAAATGTCGAACTCGAATTTATACGTGTAGTAGCTGGGTATAAGTCTGTGCTGATACGTATAATATAACAGTTTTCACCAATACTTATACGAAATATGCGTATAAGTTATACATAGCATGTTGCATGCGATGTTTTTCGGTTTGGTGAGAATTTTATTGGGTTGGGTGCAGTGATAAAACTCAACTAACACTTGTTGGCTTTAAGTCTTATAATGTAGGCATATAAGCTAGATTAGAAGATTCATTTATATATGAAGAAATAATATAATTTACAAAATATTCTAAGCTGATACATACAAATAAAATATCAAAGAAAATAAAAAAAAAATATATACAAAATAATATTTCAGCGCGTTGAGCCAGCTTTAAATATAAGCCTGTTCGTTTGCCTAGCAACATGTGTGCAAGCTGCATAGAAGGTGCTTGTCTTTGCTAAGCCAACGCACGTACTGAGCTGCTTTAGGCTTGATTGTTTATCTTGCTCAATAAATGCATTAGCTTAGCATGGACAAGCACCTTCTACGCAACATGTACGCACGTGCTGGCAGTCAAACGGACATCGAGCCTGCAACCTGTTGTCTGCAAACCTCATGCAACTCAAACAGTTTGATTCATACAGCTAATTATTTTCAGCTTCAAAATATATCAATTTAGTAAAGTCTAAATAATTCAATTCTATAATAACTAGTATATGGAGTTTGTTATTGCAAAAAGAAATCAAATTATAAAAACAAATCTTTTATTAACAGGGATTTTTAATATTTAATATTAATTATTATTATTATTGAAAGTCAAATTTCATACTCATTTGATCATTAGAAAAAAAAATTTTGTAAAAACAAATTAAATGACTATAGTGAATTATAAAATAAAATATAAAGAATTGTATAAACTTGTATAAAATAAACAAAAAGTTGTTCAAAATAATTAATTGAATTTCCATATATATTTGCAAAGCAGAAACCAAAAATTCGTTTGACAGAGAATCTCCCAAATTAATCGATTGCTGAGAGGCACAAATAAAGCCTCTGTGGACTGAGTACATTTAAGTCAAATTTGCCAAATTTTTTTACAATTATATTACAAGCGCTCGGGCAGCTTGTGGCCCAATCACGAATTGGTATTAGCTGCAGCCACACGCATGAAAAATGAAAACATAATTTTCTATAGCGCACATATTTCTTTACAGCAAATTAAACACCCGCAGCGTGCACACATAGAGAAACACACACACACACACTGATACACACACACACACACGAGTTTTTTCATTTTTTTTCCTGTTGCTAACAACCACAACATATACAAAGCGGTAAATGCACACACACACACACAAAGAGCAGATATGTATATACAAACTAAAAATCAAAATATGAATCTGAATCAGAATCAGAATCAGAATGAGAATGAGAATCTGAATCGGAATCAGATTCCGAATCAGAATAATAGTTAATAGCTCGAGGCAAGCCTCAACTGGAGCTGGCCTGATGTGAGTCGCCCTAGTCAATGCGAGATGCAGCTCGTTAGTTGTTGCATTGCACTTGAAATGCTCGAGCTGCGCCCAGAAACTAACAGAAAAGGGTAAGCTAGAGAGAGAGAGGGAGAGAGAGTGAGAGAGAGGGAGACTGCTGTTGCATTTGCTTCCGTTTCGAACGCTGCGCCGTGACCACCCGCAACTTTTTTTTTTTTTTTTTTTTAGTTTTTCAGTTTTTCGTTAACCCGCAGCGCGTCAATAAAAGTTACTTTACGAGGGGAGTTTGGCAATTACAATTTGATGTATATATTTGAGAGTGAGAAAGAGAGGGAGGGAGGGTGAACAGGAGTGAGCGAGAGCGAGAGCAGCCAGCGTGTGGCATATATAGTTTCCATAGAGAATATTTGTTTATTTGTCATTCTGTTTTGTGCGCGATCTCCTTAATTGTTTGCCGGAATAAGTTTATGGGCGGCCAAACAGGTTTGTTAAATAAATCAGCTTTGCCTGCAAGTGCGATATATTGATATATAAATATATATAGAGTCTGCTCATTGTTTATTTACTCAGCTATTACAGTCGAGTCTCGATAATTTGTACACCACTCAATCTAAAATCGCAATAAATCGAACAATAATTCTATCCCCTGGACAAAAATTCTAGATAATTCTAGATAATATGAATTTCTGTGTAAATCGAAAAAAAAAAACTGTTCTCCTTGCCATTTCGAACTATCAAAACTCGACTGTATTTTAAAGCTATAAAAAATAAATTAATTAATTATATTAAATATATAAAAACAAATTATTTAATTTATTGCAAACAAATAATTAAAATAAAAATTAAATAGATATATAATATAATAATAATAAATAAATCATTAAAATTGAAATTAAATAAAATAATATATGATAAAAAGAATCATTAAAATCGAAAGTAAATACATTCACTTCGAATATATTTTTGTTGAAATAATAGATCTTTGGAAAGCTTTATATTTATGCGCTTTTTGTTAAAAATTCACAAATTTATAATAATTAAAATAGAAAATAAATAAGTTCACTTCAAATATATTTTTTATTGAAGAAATAAACCTTTAGATGTCTTAGATTTATGTTAATCTTGTTAAAAATTCACAAATTTTTAATCTTAAAATATAAATAAAACTGTTTCATATTTGCTTAAAATCTTTTTGCACCAAATGTTGAGCAGCTGATGCGTTATTATTAGGACAAATGTCTTTTAATATTATGAGAATAAAACTCTTAAAAGATATATGATATATTTATACTCTCATAATGAAAAAAATTCACCTTGAAATGCGCACAGAGCTGATTGAGTCGACTTTGGCTTAGCCGGAGCCAAAAGACCGTTTGCTCGAGCCGCCCTCGTTTTGTTGTCTTCTACTTTGTATGTTGCCCCGGGGTAGATGAATCCTTACCCGCTCAACTTTAACCCTAGACTCGCTTTGGCTCTCTTTCTCTCTGACTCCCTCTCTCCCTCTCTCCCTCTCTCTCTATCTGTTTGTGTGCATTAAAACGCGCCGCATTCAGCTCGTCAACTGCTCATCTAATTTTCATTCAGCCCGCAGGAGCCACCCAACAAATGTTTGCAACTGACAACTTTGGCCCGTTAGACAACTGCCACGCCTCGCGCCCCCCGTCCACGCACCCACGCCGATTTTTCTCAGCACTCGCCAAAGTTGTGTGGCACAGCGGCTCATCGAACCACCACGCGAGCTAATTGAAATGTCTGTCAACGCGAATCGATCGGAAAAACTAAATGCAACTCAATCAGCGAAAGTTTTTCCTCAACTTTCGACATGTAAGTTTTGGGCTATGGCCCCAAACAGCCCCCAGCCAGCCACCCACTCTCGCTGTGCCCACCACACCTGTCAGGTAATTAAAAGCCAACAGACAATTAAACATAAATTATGTATTAATAATTTCTTTGACCAGAAGAAACAACAAGACAATGCAGAGAGGAACTTGAAAAAAGGAAAAGAAAAAAAACTTGAACTAAACTGTGATTCAGCAAGCTGACTAAGATCTGTTGCTGTCTGGGCAAAAAGAAAAAAGCTAAATAAATAATAAAAAAAATATATATATATATTCACTGCTTCAGCAACAGCATGAAGAAGAAGCAGCAGCAGCAGCGGCAACATTTTCATACAACAAACAAAACATTGAAACGCTTCCCACGCGCCCAACAATAGTGGGAGAATTTTTGAATGCTTTTCCAACAATCAAAGCAGCCGGACGGGAGAGGGGGCTAGTGGAGAGCTTTTCGTATGAGAACAGGGCTAGGGCTAGGGGCTGGCTGCAAACTCTTTTGCCACATGCAACAGCAGGTCGTCAACGCCGCGTACAATGGGCCAATTTATTGAGCAAATATTAGCTAAATCAGAACCAAAGCAACTTAGAGCTTCGATTGAGAAGCTTTCAGACTGTGGTAAAGCTTTGCAGAGCTTTGCAGTTGAGTAGAGCTATTAAAGTGGTAAGTCGAAGAATCTTGCATGGCATTCTAATATTTTTTAGAGCTTTGTACGTTTTTTTTTCTTAGCTTGCCCTAATTCTTTATAGTGAATACAAAATTTAAAAAATATTCTCAATGAATGTCTTTACACTTTTATTAAATATATGTACATATGTGTGTTTACCTAGTTTTTTAGCAATACCTAATTAGAGATTAGCAAAGCTTTAAGCTTTTAGAATATTTCTAATGAGTTAAATGTTTTAATTTAAGCTGAGCTTTAAGCAAGAGCTTTATCGAATTGGATAATATAATAATCTAATTGGAATATGAGCTTCTGCTTAAAGAGCTAAAGCTATTTTCCGAGAACTTTAAGCCTAATGCTTATTTCTAGTTATTTTTCTTTACATTTAATTTATTTATTTGCTTACTCATATTAGTTTTACTTTTATTAAAACTCACGCAACATATTTTACATAATTTAAGTAATAATATTTATTTAATTCTGCATTTCTTTTTTTTAATTCTAATAAAAGCCAACACAAACGTATTTAATATTTAATCTTTGTGTTTACCTTTGTGGCATTAACATAATATTTGTGTTTTTACCTTTTTTTAGTTTTAAACTTTTTTCTTATTTTATTTTTGTTGTAGTTTGTCTTTTTTGCGGCTGCTCGCCCATTGTGCCACACTTTGGGGCAAGAGTTAAAAGCACGCGTGGGAGCCGCTGCTGCACTTGCTGCGTATTTTATGCCAATGTGTGCATGTGTGGGTGTGTGTGTGTGGTTGTCTCTCTCTCTCTCTCTCTCTCTCTCTATCTCTCTCTTTCTGTTTCAGTTTTTCCGTTGCTGACGCCATTTTCATAAGCAGCCGCAGCAACATTTTGTCTCTGGCCCCATTGTAGATGCTCCACAGTTGTTGTTGTTGTTGCTTGTGTTGCGCTTTTTGTTGTTGCTATTGTTGTTGTTGTTGTGCTGTATCGCAGCGGCGTCTAAATAAGTTTTTCCGTTTCTTGTTTGCATATTTTAACCAATCCGTTTGTGGACTCTCCACACTCCACACTCCACACTCTCCCACTTCCTGCCCCTCCCTCGCTCCTCCCGCTCACACTGCTCTGTGTTTGGTTTATTTAGATTTTATTGCATTGCATTTTCATTTGGCTTTTGCTGTGAGCTGCGGCAACTGCTTTAATTAAATGCACAAAACCCAAAAAGCCATCAAATTTGTTATATTAAAAATCATTTTCGTAAAACAAACGAGGCAAAAGTTATGATGGGTCGCAACGGAGGGGGAGGTGGCTGCTGCTGCTACTGCTGCTGCTGTAATCCAACAAAATGAGAGACAAATTACACACACAGCGGAGAGCAGAGGCTGGGACTGCATATGGAAAAGGCGGCCAGAGCGTAATATGAATTGTTTTTAATTGCATTGAATTTTTGCAGTCAGAGCAAAAGACAAGAAACAAAAAAAAAGGGAAAAAATATGTAAAAGACAATGTTGCTTGTGAAACTAAAATCGGGGCCAACAACAACACAATAACAACAACAGCGAGAAAATTAAACCAAACGCCTCTGATTGTATATATGGAAAATCTTAAGTACCAAAAAAAAAATGGAAAAAAAAACGAGCTAAATAAAATTGAAAAAATTTGCCGCCTGTTGACGATGATTAAAAACTTTTCGAGACAGTTGACGCTGCACAAAAACACTTCGAAAATAATGTGGAAAAAGAGCGAGGGAAACTCCTGTGACACCCCCCCCCCCCCCGCACTTCCCATAGCCTGGGAAATTAGGTTAGTAGCGGGGCGCCACTGGCCTGGGGAGAGTGCTCGGAGAGTGGTTGAGGTGCTCGGGCTGGTCGAAGCACCACTGGCTGTCTATATGAGTGGAGCGAATGGGCATGGGCATTTATGGTCACATATGCAATTTGATTAATACTTTGTATAGCCCTGAATAAGAAAGAAGGCAAGCTGAAGTGGGCTCTGGCAGGGCGTACCTCCGCAGAGCTGCCCTGACTTAAATAAGAAACCAAATAAATAAGACTTTCTGGCTTAGCTTTGATATTTGTGCATCGTTAAAACAGCTATAAAATTGAATGATTGAATGAATTTATTGATTATAGATAATCAATTAAATATATACATACTTAGTTATGAGTCACAGTCAATTTGTACATATATACAAGTGAGAAAATTGCTCACTTTCTCTTTATTCCTCTTTAAAACTACTACCTCTACAAATTATTCAAAATTTGAACGGCTGCGCAACACATTGAGTGTCATAGCAAACAGTATATTAACAACAAGCTGCTGCTCATATTAACTGTAGCTCTGGCAACGCTAGACAATAGCTGCTCAGTGCTGCCAGACTCTTCTCTGCAAGAGCGCGACGATTTGAATTGCGCTAAGCTCGTCCTTAACATTGAGCTAAATTCAATTTTTTTTTGGTATAAGACTAATTTTTTTAAATGAAATGCCAGGCATTTAAATTTGCTGTGATATATTAAATACAAAATTATAAATTATATGTGATAATAATAATAATACTGTTTTTTTATCAAATTTTAAATAATTCCACTCTAAGTATACATAAGTATTTAATTTCTTGGCCATATTAAAATTGATATTCCAATTACAGATTACTTTATACAACAAGCAAAATTTTCAAAAGTTCCGAATGCTCTGATTCAAGTACCGCACAAATAACGGTAAACTTTTTGTAAATAAACATGGCTGCCATGGTATGAGCTTATCAGAGAGCCAAACGCATCGAATGAAAACGTAAGAGAGCGAGTGAACGAGAGAGTGAGAGAGACAAAGATAGAGAGTGAGAGCGAGGGAGATAGAAAAAAGGCGCTTGCTAGCTGTGCGTGTGGGAGAGCTCTGGAATGCGCGCGCTTTTTTGTGCTACCAACAACAGCAACAACAACAACAACGACAACAAGGCGCGCTATAAACAGGAAGCTTTTTGTGCGATTGCACAACTCGGAGCGCAATTATTGCGCGACTGGCAATCGGCGCGGCAACAACAGCAAAAACGAGACGCTGCTGCAGCCGCCAAAAACAAAACATAGACAAACGATTACACAGCAAATAATAATAACGGTTAAATACTGTCGACTGCGTGTGCGTGTGTGTGAGTGCGTAAAAGAGGCGGTCGGTCGCGCCGCCTCCTAAAACGTCGGCACCGACGCCAGGGCTGGCGCACAGCACAGCAACACAAGTCTAACGGCAACAGCGCCAGTCACCAGTCGCCGCTTTGCATTCTAGGCGCTCGGCTCTGTTCCACTCCCATTCATTCGAATATTCATTCAGTGTGTGAGTGTTGATGAGGTTAGTTGTGAAAGCCCATTGTGTCGCGTCAAATGCTGAAAGTGCAGTGCGTAACCAAGTCAAAGAACAACTGAAAAAGTGACGAAAAAAGGAAAATAAAGAAGAAAAATAAAGAGCAGAAGCAGAAGAAAATACGGCTGAAAAGGATTCCCAAAAGTTTTGCCTGCGAGTCGCGCTGCTGGCGCTCGTCGACGACCCTTTCTGTTGCATACTTCTTGGCTGGCCGCGAAAATCTCAGCGAACATGTTGGTAAGTTGCAGCACATAAAAGTATGCAATGCCTTTTCGCCCAAAATTACATGAATTACGTGCAAATACCGTTGCATGGGGGAGTTGCATATGCCGCGCAGTGCCAAAGCATACGTATTTAGCGACAGCTGCCAAAAAGGGGGGACATTCAATTGAATTGGATTCTATATAAATCCATAGTAGAGGGCAATTAAAAATTTTCCAACAAATGATTTATTGATTTTTCCGCACTGCGTTTGTGTGAGTGCGAGTGTAACTGTGAGTGTGAGCGTTTCGCCTGTCTGTGTGCGTATATATTTTTCGGTATGCACTTTTTCCAGAGAATCACCCCACCGTACGGCACGAAGAGCAACAGCAACAGCAACGACAACAGAAACAGCAACAGCAACAGCAACGGCAACAGCAACGGCAACGGCAACGACAACGGCAACTATTGTCGGGCTCCAAACAACCCCCACAAACTAAAAACAGCGCCAACTTCTATTTTTCCATCATCAATACGATGGGCTGGCTTGCTCCACATGGAAGCATTTGCCATGGCTTTTTTGTCATTGGTATTGGTATTCGAGCAGGCGCTCTATGCAGCAAAAATACCAACCCCCAAAACAATGCACACACTCACACCCACGCACACACACACACACACACACACAGAGACACATAGATATTGAGGCTTTGGCTGCTTTGGCATTTTGAAAACTACAAGCGAGCGACTTTTCGCATTGGGTTGGGTGGTTGTTTTTCCTACCACCAGGCGGCGCATATCATAAATTTTGTGTCTATAACAATTTTTGGTTCTCCCACCACCCACACACCCCCCTTCCAAAACAACCCCCCACCACCCAGCACCCCCAGCCGTCGCTCAATCGCATCAAAAAACTGCAAAGGAATTATTGTTGCAGTTTTCGAGTCCAGCTCAAAAAGAGAGCGAGAGAGTGAGTGAAAGAGTAAGCGAGAGTGGATGAGAGAGAGAGAGAGAGAGAGAGAGCGAGCATAAGTTCTCTCTCGCATAGTGTCGAATATGTAGTTTGTGTGTGTGCTTCCTCTTCTCTGCTGTCCAGCTGCGTTCGCAATATGCAATTGCAATTGCTCTGTCTCTCTCGCTCGTGCACTCGCTCTTCTTGTCTCGCTCACGCACTATTTGATTTTTGTGGGCGTGAGTTGGGCGCTGATTGCATATGGTTTTTGTGCTTTGTGCTTTTTATGCAACATATGCGGCATATGCAAACATGTGTGTGTGTGTGTGTGTGTATATATATACATATTAATATATATGTATGCGTGTATGTTTGTGTCAGTGTTTTCATTATATAATTTGTATTTTGTTATTTATGCTCATGTATTTGGTAAAACTAAATTTCTTTCTAGCTTTTATTTTTCCTGTTGTTGCTAGGCAATGCAAATAAACTTCCTGCAGAGGGAGTGCAACGTAAGCGAGGGAGTTACAAATTCCGTTAGTCTGAGTTGAGGATTTTATTAGTATTTTACACACACGCACGCACATACATACATACATATGTACATGATTTATACCTTATATAAAATGCAAAGCTTTATGCATTCCTATTTGGCTGCATGGGATTAAACATATGTGAATGTCTGTATGCGTAGTCAAATTATAAAGAATTTCATATACATGGATATATACATATATATATTATTCAGTTTGTGGTATGAGAAAAACATGTACGTCTATATATTTAAATATTAAATGCATCTAAAAGTTTCTGTGGTGGTTGCTGCAAAGGCATACATCAAAATCAATTACAATTTGTCAGACGACTCATGGTTGATATATAATATATTAAGTTTAAATAGCTATATCAATTGAAATGGAGGATTCTAGAGAATTTCTTTTTTCAAAAATCATTGAAAATTGTTATTAACAGGTAGACATATAAACACATTTGCTAAATAAATATATTATTAAATTTTATATATGTATATACGTATGAAATTTCCATGTTAAAGTAAAGCTGATGTGATTTGCCTCAAGTATTCATATTATTGAATAAAAACATGCATTATTGCATGATCTGGAACTTTTAGCCAGCATAAAGAAGGTTTAAGCTCTTTAAATACGCTTATGGGGGCAGGCTCGTCTGCCCTGAAGTACTCTTCGATTAGGTTCTCAAATTAAGGTGAAATCAAATTTGAGACCCTCTTAAAAAACCGTTTCTCTGATGAATTCCTTATTAACCATACCCAAACATGATTTATCTGCTAATTGATCAATTGAAACTCAAGCCTCTCTTCATTCTTACTTACTTCCATATATACTTCCTTCTTTCTCTACCTTAAGGCTAACTCTTCCTCTCCTTGCTCTCTTCCACATTTTGTGCCTTCTCTATCTTAAGGCTAACGCTATAGGCTGATAATCTTTAACTAATAGAGTCATTAAACAAATACTATCTATGCAATACCTCTCACATTTCAGTTACCGTTGTATTTTTCTAGAATTGTGTAGAAATTTCATACAGAGAAATTACTTCATTTGGAGTGGTGGCGGCGTGGGGCAGCTAAACTGCTGACCATTTCCTGTTGATCACATTCCAGTTTTGACCCGCCACCAGAGTTGCCCCCACTAACCGAAAACACGAATTCACCCAGAGCCCAGAAGCCCGTGACTCACAAGCGAAGCAAAGGCCGACCGCAAAAGCAAATGCCGGGAAGTGTATCCAAGCACATGCACACACATGCATACATATACATACATATACAGATATACACAGTTAGCTAGACAACGACTGAATAGATGTTCGGCCCACCCACGCCCACGCTTTCGAGTTTTTATAGTCGGCGAATTGCGCATGCGTTGCCGTACCCTCGTCTCTCAGATACTGCCCCTACCCCTACCCGTACCGCTGCCTCTACCCCGCCGCCTACTCCCATGTCCGTCCCACGGCCCAGGCTACGCCATATTGAATAAGTGAGAGCGCCGAACGAGCGAGCGAGTGAGAGAACGACGATCGCAACCCACCCTATGGCCATTGTCTGTGCTGTGTTTGTTGCTGTTGCCTTGACGAGAGGGTCAGGTTGGGCCCCTCTGTGCGGCGACACTCCACTTTTTATATATATGTATATACTTTTTTTTTTTTTTGTTAAATGAGACGTGACAAAGTGCAAGCAAATCGTGACGATCGGCAAAAGGGGGAATTGGGTACGACCATGCCAAGGGATTTTTTGTGATCTTCGCCTGGCGCCTTATGGATGAAGCCCTACCCAGCGACACTTTCTCCCGACTGAGGAAGGGCTTCGCCCAGTGAGCAGCAACAGGTTTCCACCCAGCTCGTTTTGTAATTGGTTTTGCTCATTACGCAGCTTTCGTTATATCACCACAGCGCACACAAGGATGGCCGGAGGTTAGCGGTCGACGCGTCGGTCCACCCGACAAGTGCAACAGCTGTGATATCGCTCGCCGAGCATCATTTGGCATTGCCCGAGTTCGACGTCGATCGTCTGTGTTGGCTGTGTGCGTCTGCTGCTTTCCTTGGGCCAGTGGGCCACATGCTCACGTCTCGGGCCTCGTTAGTTAGGGCTGCTGCTGCTGCTGCTGTGGCTGTTTCAAACCGGTTCACTAGCCAGTGCTCCTTTGCAACGGCAACGGTCTCGTCATCAGCCACCATCGCCACTTGAGTGGCAATGAAGTCTAAAAGTAGGGTGCTCCATTTCACTGACTAACCTGTTTTGTCTCTTGATCCGTAATCTGACGCACTGCGCTGCACTGAAGGCATTTCTGAAATGGTTTTGCCTGAGGCTGGGCTTGGTTAAGGGAGTTTATGGGAGCGTAAATAACTGTAAGAGTACACATATATCTGGAATGAAGTGGACTATAACAATTTTCTTAATGGCAAAGCGAATTGAAAGATTGATTTATTTTCAAAGCAATTTTTTTGTAGTTCTAAGAAAAGTACAAATATTTATTTTATTTCATAATACATATTTTATAAAGCTTTCGAATTTTTTTATTAATAATATCAATTGTTATTATTATTAGCATGCATTATTATTAATATTATTATAACTTTCTCCCCTTTTATATACATATTTCTTATCTCAAAAGTTTCCTCTTCTGTAGCGCATTTTTCAGCCGAGTAACTGTTAGCTTCCTATGCACTCTCATTTAAATGCATTTTAGTCCATCGTCACTTCACTAATTGATTCACCCGCTTCGCTACTCACTGATTAAAACAACAATCACAAGAACCGTAACTTTTCGCTACAATAAAAGCAATAATAAGAACAACAACAACAGAACGTTATCTGCTTTGCTCACCAGCGCAGTTGCAGCGCAGCTTGATGCGATGCTTCTTCTTTCAGCCATTGATTGCGTTCAACTTTCAATTTCATTGACTGCGTCGCGTTGCTCGTGATTTTGTTGTAGTTGCGAGTGGCGGCGTCGAGTGCAAGTCTTGCACTATTGAGGTATTTCCCTGTGAGTCATGCACATTTGCATAGCATTGACAGATTATTCAAGCCGAGTTTTTCTTTTGGCTTTGACTTCAGTCTAACCTCAATTTCAGCTGTGCTGCCCACGCTGCAGCCAGCGCCACCCAGCTGCCAACTACCTGCCCAACCTTATGTACATACATAGATATATGTACATGTATAAATACATTTGTATTGTGTCTACCTGGACTATGCATGTATATGTATATGTATGTATCAGCACCTCCTCGGAAACGAGCCCAAAAAGCCGCGGCCACGCTAATGAACGCAACAGTCAATCGTCCCCCGTAGCCGACGCCGCCAACAGTAACAGCAAAAGCAACAACAGCAACAACGGCGGCTACAAAAACAGCCACAAGCAGCAACCCACATGCACGAAGATCATTACCAACAGTCAACCCGCCGACGCTGACGGCCGCGCATAAAAATACAACAAAAATCAAGTTGCGCAGCGGCGGACGCCACACAAACTGACCTGCTTCTGCGCGACTGCGCAGCGGCTGAGCCAACAACAATATTGTCCAGAAATTCTACAAGCCAACCCACCCTACGCAATAAACAACAACAACATCAGCAAGAGCAATAACAACGTCTACGCTACCCCGCTCCCACTGTTGCTCTCTGATGCTCTCACTGAGGCCCACACAACAACAGCAAAAACGTGAATGAGCGGGTGGCTTGCCTGGCCGTGCCTTGGCTATTGCTGTCGACGCCAACAGCGACAGAGACGCCGGCGACGCCGTCGATTGTTTGTTGCAATTTCTCTTTTATTCGATCATTCGCTGTATAAGGTGGCTGCTTGGGCCCCCGGCGGCTGGGAACAGTGGAATGAATACTAAGAAATTATGTGCACTTGTTCATTCCCACTACTTAATGGTACAAAATTAAAATTTTTAAAATTTAAAATTGTAAATAAAAGTAAATTGTATTTTAAACTAAACTACTCAAAATTAAACCATGATAATAAGTAGCTTTATATCACTCCCGCAAATCAGTTTTGTATTGTCATTTGAGCGATTCAGTCCACTGTGCAATAGCACTGACGCTGCCCGAGCGCGGTCGTTTCAGCAGCAGCTGGCTGCGTCATCGTTCCATGCTTCTCTCCCACATTCTGCCTGGTGTCGGTGACGCTCTCGCAGTCTGTTGGAATTTTTCGTGGCGTTCGGTTCGTTAGCTCGCATCGCGTGCATTATAACAGCACAGCAACACAAACAATTTCTTGTATATTGGCCGGCGCGTGTTTTTACAGATTTTTGGCCAGTGTTTTGATTAATTAAAGTGCACAATTTAATGTGCGTGTATGCAACTAATTGCATACTCTCCAAATAGTAAACAAATTGTGTGTGAGTGTAACAAGTGACACAACGAGAACAGCAATAACAATAAAGGACGTTTTGCGGCAAATAGAAATGGCTTAAAGTCCACAGAAATCGGACTCATTACAAACAATCAGAGGTACATATTAATAAACATATGTATTAAAATATTCTAAATAATTAATTATTAAGGGCATAGATTTAATGCTGTCTTGGTGGCTATAAATAATTATTGATAATCACATTTTTGAGCACTTGCAGTGGTATGCTTGTAGGTGTACGCGCGTCTGGCTGTGTATGTGTGTCAGTTTATGGAATTAATGTGACCAATGTTCAAGGGCACAGTTTTTGGAAGGACGTTGCCAGACTTTTAAATATTGTGATGGAATGATTATAATGTAGACAGGATATTAGCAAAGTTATCATATATTCAATAATAGTTAGGCTTGTCTGTTTTAGCTGGACACATGTTACCGCTTAGAACGCATGTGGCTAACATATATGAATATTCACACAGACATTGAGGCACTAATACTAGCATACATTACATAGACCCATCGACAAAAATCATTCCGAAGGCCACAGCCAACAACCACAACCCACAGGTAGCTGGCGGCTCAAAAACCGGTTACCCAATTTCCAATTATACACAGACAACCCAAAAAAAAAAAAAAAAAACAGCCACTCCAACGCCCAAAAAACGCACCAACACTCAGACAACACTCCCAAAAAAATACAAAGAATGCCCGCGAAGAGTGGGCACCCCTTTCGTGCCTTGGGTCGGGGCCCGCCTGTGGCAATCACAAAAGAGATGCCAGCACAGACACACTCGCACAGACAGATGAAAATCGAGCCTCGGTCGCCATAGCTGTTGGCCCTCCCTCGCTCTGCAAGGGGCAACGATAATGAATGATGTGAAACCCACCACCACCACCGCCACCAAACCCAACGGCAACAACATCCTTGACAGCTTGCGTGTGTGTTGGGTACACTCTTCCTCCTGCTCCCACATCAACTGTCTGGCTGTCTGCCTGCCTGCCGCCCTCTCTTTCTGTCACGCACACTTGTAGCTTCGCATTTGTAGTGTGTTGGTCTGGCAACCCTGTGCCTACATTATCCTACTTTCTTTTCATCCGTCTGCCTGCGCTCTCGTGATTCTTCTTTACCAAATGCGCAACGCACTCGCACACACACATGTACATGCACACGCACACGTAGAGTCTTGTGTGAGTGGGTGATGTTTGAAAATCTTGCCTGCCCGTTTCCCCCGGGGCGAACGGCGCGACACAGCGCGATTCGACCCGACTCGACTCGACGCCTACCTCAGCCCTATTTATTCTTTTGCTTTGTCGCATAGCCGTTGCGCTCTTTAATTGCCGCCTCGCTTGGCTCAACTCCCGACTTTCGGCTCGCTCTCTCGCTTGCTGTCTGTCTCTCACAGCAAGCGACGCGACTGACCGTCGCCCGTCGTTTGCTTCTTCTACCGCCTGCTGTTTCGTATGTTGATTTTGTAGGTTTTTATTTTGGCGTCC
Source organism: Drosophila mulleri (assembly GCA_035047565.1). Lineage (NCBI taxonomy): Eukaryota > Metazoa > Arthropoda > Insecta > Diptera > Drosophilidae > Drosophila > Drosophila mulleri. Next base: position 16,356,719 of record JAWNPK010000060.1, on the reverse strand, counting down.
ACTGCCTAAACAGCGGCCCTGGGCCCTCGGCTCTCGTTTTCTGTTTTATTTTATTTTATTTTTTATTTTTGCCTTCACACCCTTTTGTTAGTTTATCGCACACAAATTCTTTGCTTGCCCACTGCCGTTTGCCTGCCTGCCTGCAGTTTTGCCTCGGCCTGCCCAGCGACGACGACTTCTGATGAATTTCTTACACCCACCCAACAGCAACAACTTTTGCATTACTTTGCTCTGCTCTGCGTTCGTTTACTTCGTTTTTGCTTTGCTTGGTTGCTGCTGTCTGCGTTACCGCCCCCACACAATTCGGCCCTCTATAATTTGCGCGTTGTTGTTTTTGTTGCTCACATTTTGTTGTTTATGCAGCGTCGTCTCCCCTTCGTTTACTTTAGCACTTTTTGCTGCGCTTTCATCATTTTCAAGCAAGGAGTTGTCAATGCGGCGATCGTTTTTCGGTTACAGACACACATGCATACACACACATACATAATACATATATAAAGATCCATACATGTTTGTAGGTGTGCATAAGTTTAATTCTCAGGGAGTCAAATGCGCAGTTATACATAAATAAAACTCTCCTCCATTCTCTTTTATAAGCGAGGATTGGGAAATTAAGAGTGTTAATAGCTGAGCTTAAGGATTCAGATATGTTAACATTACGCTCTTAGTATTTTATTTATAACAGGATCTGTATGATCATTTATCAAATTTCTTGCCAATTAGAAAATTATCTAACATGCTAGAACTCGTTTTGGTGACACACCCCAGTTAAAAAGATAGACCCACACAGACATATTCAGACACGCAGCAAGCTATCTCTCCCTTTGCTCTGCTAAGTTCAAGTTCCCATGAACAAAGGCGCGACCCCAAAACGCAGCCAGAGCGCAAACTTCACAAACTAAATTACGCACTTCCCGTCGGGGCCAAATGGACGGATGGCGATCTATAGGGGAGGGTGGCTTGCGGAAAGACAACGGGACGATCGACGATCGGTAGATCGGTACCTGCCTGCCAAGAGGGTTGTTCGCTGGCTGCACCGGCCGAACAATCTCACCAAAAATCACATAGGAATTTCCTGTTACAGCGCCGTCGCCTCCCCCGGGCCGACTCGGCCTGACCATGCTGCAGCTTACCTGCCCGAGAGAGTTTACCTGTTCCACATAGCAGCAGCTGTTTGTTTTGCGGCTTTCAAGGTTTCTACTTTTTACCTGTGGCGTCTTTGAGTCGCGTCCCCTTTGCAGAAGTAGAAGCAGAAGCCGAAGCTGAAGCAGCAGCAGCGACAGCCACAGCAGCCACCCCATTGCGTAGGATTCCATTTCATTTCATTTCATTTGTGGACCATTCGCCGCTTTCAAACTTGGGTTGGGCCAGGGCTCAGTCCCTCTCAGTGTGTTGGGGGAGGGGTTAGAGCTGTTGGCTTGATTATATTTTGGTTTTTGGTTTTCGGTTGGGTTTGCTCGTTTTATCGGGCCAGTCACTTTGTTGGCGTGGCCCGAAAACGAGAAACTCGTCTTCAGTCGTCGCCCCCTCCTCGGCTCAGTCGCGCTGCTCTTTGTGCGCTTTGTGATCATCATTATCTGCGTTTCGCTGCCTCATTCTATGGGGCTGTGGCGGTGGCGGTGACTGCGACTGTGACTGGGGTCGGGGCCTCGCTGCTGCTGCTGCCGGCGCATCGCCATCGCCATTGCCATCGCCTCCTCCTACTACAATTTGCCTAAAAACCTCAACCGTTTTTCAATATTCAACGTTGGGACGGCCCAAAAAACCAAAAATCAAGAAAAGAAAAAAAAAACACACGAGTCGTCGACGAAGGTTGTTGTGAAATTTCATTATTGGGTCTGTTTCTGTCGGAGGTTGTGTATGAGTGTGTGTGTGTGACTGCCTGCTGCTGCTGCTTCTGTTGTTGTTGTTAATTTTAAGAGGCGTCCAGCGTCAACAACTCAACGTTAAAATTTTGGGTTGGGTTTAGAGCACATGCTTATACATACACATGAAAACGGATAGATATATACATACACGTACATATACATATACATATCTATCCGTTTTGTGTGTATGCATGAATATAGTATAACTAATCGGAAGAACAACCCTAAGATCCGCTGGAGTAATAAAGCCTGTCAATGGCAACTACATTGTGGTATTCGAGACATTTCGATTGGGCTCAGGTCTAGAATGAGAGAGATCAGCTCTAAGATGTTATTGGTTCAATGGATCCTGAAAGAGATATATGTATATATGTATATCAGATAAATTATGATCATAGAGACTTTAATAACTTGATTGGTGTATAGCCTATATTCATATTCAGTTCATAACAATCAAGGATAAGCATATCTAAGGATGTGCTCCATTGGAATCTACAGTTCAAGATATAAAATATATATTCTGATAAAGTATTAATACATTCAGACTTAGATTTCATTAAGGATCATGAGTTTATGATCATCTTTCAAAGTAAAGCTTTGAAAAACCTTTTAATTCTAACTCAAAGCAAAGAAGAAAATGTTGTTAGCTCCATTAAAAATGTTGATGCATAGAACCGGCCAGTCAGGTGTAACAAATCCGACTGTAGTATAATCATATGTGCATATGTCTGCATGCCATCGCATAATTGGTCATCCCTTCTAGCCTGGCTTATCCACTTGTCAGCTGGTAAGGCTCAACCCCTAAGCGCAATTGCCGATGCACGCACTGCAGGCAAATAGTCCAGCAACAGGCTGGCAAAGGAGTCGCTCCCTCTGGCGGCAGCTGCAACCTGCTCGCCAACCCTGCGACCAGAACTAACATTGAACACCAAGGAAAAAAACCCACCCCTAAATGTGAAACAGCAACGGCATAAATTGCTACCCCAGGAGGGGCAGAGATCGTAGGACAGACAGGCAGACAGTCAGTGCTGAGGATCGATGCACATGTTGCTTGGGCAGCATTTTAAGTAAAAGGCAAAGATTTCGTAAGAAAAGCGAGAGACGAAGAAGGAGGAGGATGAGAAGTAGGAGGAGTAGGGGAGGTGAAGACCAAGTAGGAGGGTGCAACTGGCACTTGAAAGAGGGACGCCAGACGCAGAGATCGCCATTTTATTTTTCCTTTTGCCGCTGCTGCTGTTGCTGTTGCTGCTGCAGCAGCGCCTGCATTTTGGGTCGTTCGACAACGTTTTATGAGGGCGCGCACCTGCCAACAGCTGCCAGCAAAAAAGTAAGACAACAGCAACGGCAACAACAACGGCGGCAGCAATAATAATAAGCATAGCCAAAAGCTGAAGTCGGAGAGAAAACTAAAATGCTATATATGACTTGGTTCGAATCGAAGCGAAATGAAGCGAACTGAACTGAACTAATGGCTGCCCTTGAAGATGTTGCTGCTGTGAATGTTGCTGTTGCTGCCGCGAATGTTGTTGTTGCTGCCGCTGCTGCTGCGGTGAATGTTGCTGTTGTTGCTGCTGCAGCAAACGCCCACAAGCCAATGCTACCAGCACCACCCAAAAATCAACAAGCAGACAGAGCTACACACATACGTATACAAGCACTCACACACACACATACACTTTAAGAAACCAGCTTTAAAGCGCTGCGCTTATTGCTTTGTTGTCTGTCCGCTCATCTTGGGCCAAAGCTCAGCTCAAAACGAAGACGCCAAAAAAGAGAGGAAAAAAAAATAGCAGCAGCTGCCGTCGCATCGTTTTGCTGTTGTCTTCGACTGGCCACAAAAATTACCACCTGCCGCCCATATAAAGCTGCCCTCTGCGCCTTCACACACACCGAGACACCGAGAGACACACGCACACATAGGCAGAGCCCGCAGCGACGCTGGCGGATGTCTGTGGCGCAGCTGCCAAAAGTGCAAAGTAACAACAACTACAACAACAAGCAAAATGAAGACGATTCGTAAACGCAGCGTTTACATATTAACTACACATACATACATATATTTAGCTATTTTGCTTGGTTTCCTTTTGTTTCATTTTTTGTCAAATTTGTTGTGGCCACCCCACTCCCTCCCACGCAACAACAAAAACAATACAAATGCAAACAGCCCACACGCATGCGCCGCTGCCGCTGCTGCTGCTGCTGCTGCGTGGGCGTGTGAAGCAGTCAAGAAAATCATTTACGTTGCGTCCCCTGGTTGCTGTTGTTGTTGTTGTTGCTGCTGTTGCGCATATAAAATTGAAGATTTTATATTGCTGTCGTTCGAGCGATCGTTGAATTTAGCTGGACACAACAGCTGTTAGACAGCCACCCACTTTAACAACTTGTTGCTGTTGTTGTTGTGTATCGACGTATCGGTTGCGCTGTTAGTGCCAGACAGAGGCGCGAGACAGTGGGACAAGCTGTTAGAAACACTGATATTATTTTTACTGATTGAAAATAAATAAGCGGTTATCTAAGATAGAAAAAAATACATGCCTATTCCTATTTTTATTCTTGTTTTATACACAGCAGTTGAGCTGAATAATTAATTGAATTTATTGTATTCTTGTATGCAACACAAAATTATTTTTAAAATAATTTAATAACAATTGCTCAGCTAAAATATTAAGTCCAAACGAAATACATCTACAGTAGAACTTTGCCAATTTCTAAATTTATATTCCAATAAATTTATACTCAATTCACAATAACTTAGACAAGCTCTAACTTCCTAACATGCACTGAATGTATTCAATTTGTTCAATTTAATTTAATTTGATTCTAAACTTGTATCTACTAAGTGTTAATATGCACAAATATGTATAGATTAAAAAGTTGTTTGCATTGCGTGTGCCACTGAAGTTGTTCGCTTTGCTCACTTTTATGTGTATTTGGTCTGGTGCCGCCCTTCCAATTAACTCGCCCCACTGTGCAGGCCATCGCGCAAAAGCACTTTTTAATAACTGCGTGTGGCTTTGGGACCGACAGACGGCTGCTGCTTGGCGTTAACATGTCATTAGCTGCCGCAGCCGGAGCCGGAGCCGCTGTCGCTGCCGTTGTCCATTGCTTGTTGTTCTCTGCTGGTCGCCCTCCTCCCAATCGGTGCTCCTCTCCTCTCTCTCTCTCTCTTCGCCTCTCCCGCGTATCTTGGCCTTTCACCGTTCACCGCAACAACAACAGCTTTCAGTAATGTTGTTGCTCACCCTGAGCTGCCATCGGGTCGGCTCGGCCCACGGGTGTTAAATTGTCGATGTGTGTGTTTACATATATACAAATATACATTTAAGTGCGCATACATACATATGTATGCTTACATACGCGCAGTCAAAAGTACGACTTTGCTTTGGCAATTTAGCTGTGTGACGCCCGCCCCCTAACAAACATACATACATACATATGCGCACACACATACATACACATACATACATATGTAGCACACGCAACGCGCAATTCTGAAAAATATTATCAGCAAAAAAGAACATTAACAGAAAAACACAAATAAACAACAACAGCAATTGACTCTGCTGCCTTATTTGAAGAGAAGCCACCCAATAATGCGTTTACCGTTAACCGTCAATCGTCCGGCATCTGCACCACGAAAGACAACAGCCGACAGCTGGACAAAAGAAGAAGAGCGACAACGATCGGCAGACGTGCGCCCTGCCTTATCTTTGCTCTCTTTGCTTACTTCGCTTGCGCTCTTACTTCAATTATTACTACAGCAAAAGCTCCGCAACCGGCATTTTTATGTTCAGCTGCCAACCGGTTTTGTGCGCTCTCTCGCGCTCTTTCACTCTCGCTGACTCCCCTAAATTGCGTTGTCATTGCTGGCAGCAGGAGAGCGTCGCAGCTGCTGCGGATGTCGGTTTTTTTGCACACCCACCACAGGCGGCGGTGGCGTCGGCGTCGCAGTCGCTGTCGCTGTCGCTGACGGCGACTGATCGCTGTATTTGTTCTTGATGGTGCGCGTGTTAGAGTTGTTGTAAATTGATTTTGTTGCTGTTGCTGCTGGTGCTGGGGCTAGTGCTGCTGCTAACGGCGACGACTGTTGCGCCCATTTTCAGCCCACTCGCTGACGCGCCCATTTGACGCCGCCGCTTGCTGTCTCTGGGATTTTTTTTTTCAGTTATTTTTTTTAGCTGCCTGCTATTAGCAAAGCGGATGCTGTTGTTGTTATTTCAGTGCCTGGCCCCAACCGAACACCCACACACTCCGCCGCTGTTGTTGGCAACGCATGGCACTTTTTGTAGTGTGTGTGTGAGAGAGTGTGTGTTTATGTTTATGTGTCTATCGCTCGCCCACAAATGTTGACCCCATCGCTTGGCCCTTTCATATCGGATATGTCTTTTTTTTTTTTTTTTAATATATTAAGTTTTTGCAAAGCATTTCGAATGACGAAAGATATTGCAAAAATTTATAATATTGCAAATGAAGGTTGAAGATATTGTAAAATTGATTAATATGTCTCTTGATTTTAAAGTGGGTCTCCAGAAAGTGCTTAAAGATTGCATTCTAAATATCGCAAACAACTGCTTATAAGAGTGGTATTTTACCATATAGATCATATTGTATACATTGATCTTGAGCTGAGACAAAAGTCAAGTCACCCACCCAACAACAACAACAACCACAATCAAATCAACATCAATAACAATGCCCTTGGCTTGAAAAGCCACACGCAGCGAGTCACTCAAAGGGCGTGGGTGGCAAACCAAGCGAGGGGGCGTACAGGGGAGCAGCTGGGCTGAGATCTGCAGGCTTTGTAGACCTACCCAACGAAACACAACAAACCAAAGCTGAAGCCACAGTCGCAGCCGCAGCCGCAGCCGCAGCCGCAGCCGCGAAACCAAATGCGAAGCAAACGAATGAGAAACGAAATAAAGCAGAAGACTCAAACGCCCCCAGTGGCGCAAAGTGTGGGCAACAACTGTAAAAAGCACACAAAGCATAAAATCAAATATGCAAAAGGCAACAACAACAAATAACCATACGAAATATGACGCGAAAAGAGACGAAAGAAAACACGCTTCGGTCGCACACAGACAACAATTCTCTCATTCCTTACACACACACACAGACAGGCCGACAGAGCACTCCCCGGCAGGCCAGTCCCCCCACACACCGCGCCCATTTGCCGCATGGGCCTGGGTCGCCTAGGCGCGTGTGGGTGGCTCCCACTGTGTTGGCTCTGGGCCATCGAGAGAAACGTGCCCATGTCCCATGCTGCATGCCCATAACAACAACAATTTTGTCGCCATACAAAAATTGTTTGTTTTTTGTTCAGCATCTCACTTGAAAAATGAGGCGCAGCCATCAGCAACATGTGGGCCAGCAGCAGCAACAACAGCAACAGCAACAACAAACGTGCCGCCAAAATTACAACACAACAAACAGTTGTTGTTGTTGCTTGGCAATTTGTGTTGTATTTAGAGTGAGAGATGCGCTTAGATATCCTCCAAAGTAGCAACGTTTTTTTGGGTGCGTTGGGTTTTCGCACTGCTTCCCCTTCTTCTATCAAGCCTGAGCGTTGTTGTAGTCATTTTATGAATGCATGCAGCAAAACAGACGCTGCGATCAGGCGACAAAAGTGTCGAAAGCGTTATGAGTGTTGCAAATCAAACTACAAAAAATATACATATAATAAAAAATAATAATAATTAATAATAAAAAATAATAATAATTAAAAAATACTAGCAATACTAAAAGGAATAATAAATAAATATTATAAACTAATGAAAAATTAAAAGATAAGAAATCGCAAAAAGTATGCATAATAAATAAAAAGACAAATAAAAATATTCGAAAATAAAACTATTAACAATTAATTAAAAATACAATTAGATAAAAATACAAAATGGTAAATTTAAATATTTAATAAATAATTACAAATACATACATAATAATAATTAAATCAAGAAATAATAAATAAAAAAATATAAATATAATAAGAATAAATACCTGATAATAAATATTAAATACGAAAAGTAAATAATAAATAAATAATATGTAAAAATAAATAAAATAAATAAATACAAAAAAAAGAATAATAATAATAATAATAATAAAATAAAACTAAATTTAATATTAAAATTTAAAGTAAATAAAACCTAAATAAATTAAAAGTAAACCTAATTAAATCTATGATAATCACTCTATATACATATGAATTTATATTTAAGTATATTTATTCCATACCATTCACTTTTGTCACCAGTCCAACAAGTGGTGAATAAAAATGTCGTTGACAAAAAGTGTGCTCGAATCGCTGCTAGCTGCTTGAGCTGGCGCGCTGACTCAGCTGATGCTGCTTGGAACGACGTCAGCATCAATCGAATAAGAAACCCCCCTTGGGGCCCACCCGCATGGCTAGGGCCCAAGGCAGGCAGGTTCCAGGCCGTTGGTGTGTCAACAGACAATTCTTCGAACTGCCGTCGATTGGGATGGGGGGCTTTGTGTGGGCATTGGGTATTTTGTGTGCCGGATGTGAATGTGCGTTAAGCTTAGGCACACTGACTAACTTAATGTGGTCAGTCGTCAGCCCACTCTGTTCCTCTCTCTTTTATCTCCCTTACTCACGCTCTCACTCACTCTCTCTCTCTCTCTTGGTTTATCTTTGTAGTTTTCGAAGCGCATACGTGGAGGCAACAGCGAGAGAAGTAGTCGCTGCAATTTTCGCGCAACGCCGCCGCAAGCCAAGGCCAAACAGTCGCAGCAATGGCAACACTAATCCCAGCGACAGGATGCAACACAGCGAGCGCACAGTCCTCAAATGTTGAGGCCACATATGAAGATATGTTCAAAGAAATCACACGTAAACTATACGGCGAGGAGACCGGCAACGGTTTGCATACGCTCGGTACGCCGGTGGCTCAGGTGGCCACCAGTGGACCCACAGCGGTGCCCGAGGGCGAGCAGCGCTCGTTTACGAATTTGGTAAGTAAATAAATCGAATAAATAAATATAATAAAAAATAAAAATGATAAATAAAAAAAAAAAAAATATTTTAAAAGAAAAAATAAAATATATCAAAAATAATAAAGGAAAAAATAGAAAAATATAAAATACTTTGAATAATACAATAATGAAATATAAATAATTTAATAATTTTTCTCTTCTTCACTTCTCTCTTAATAGCAACAAATTGATCGCACCGCCGCGCCTAGCATTGAGTACGAAGCAACTGGTGCTGCGGGCGGCGGCAGCGGCAACAACGCGGCCACAACCCAGGCCAATGTAATCCAACAACAACAGCAGCAGCAGCAATCAGAGTCGGGTAACTCTGTGGTGGTCAGCGCCAGCGGCAGCGGCGCCTCAGTGGTGCCGGCGCCCAGCGTCGCAGCCGTAGGCAGCTTCAAGTCCGAGGATCATTTGAGCACGGCTTTCGGTCTGGCTGCCCTAATGCAGAACGGCTTTGCCGCCGGACAGGCGGGCCTGCTGAAGGCCGGCGAGCAGCAGCAGCGCTGGGCGCAGGAGACGGGCGCAGCGGAGCAACAGCAGCCGCAGCTGGTGCAGTGGACAACGGGCGGTAAGCTGCAGAGCTATGCGCAAGTGAGTCAGCAGCAGCAACAGCAGCAGCAGCAACAACAACAGCAACAGCAGCAGCAACAACAGCAACAGCAGCAGCAGCAACAACAACAGCATCAGAGCACGCCCAAGTCCAAGTGAGTAGCTAGCGGTGTAAATGGATATGGAGAAGGATTTTAATCTCTCGTTCTTCCTTTAGAAAACATCGTCAGGAGCACTCGGCGGAGCTGATCTATGCCAGTCCATCCACATCGGCCAATGCGGCCCAGAACCTGGCCCAATCCACGCCCACCTCAGCGCCCACCAATTCGAGCAGCAGCAGCGGCGGCGGCGGCAGCAGCTCTGGCTCTGGCGGCGGCAGTCGCAGCAAGAAATCCTCCCAGGCCCAGGCAGCCGCCGCCGCTGCCGCAGCGAATGGAGTGCACATCGTGAAGCGCTATGCGTGCACCCATTGCCCCTACTCGACGGATCGCCGGGATCTGTACACACGCCACGAGAACATCCACAAGGACGAGAAGCCCTTTCAGTGCTATGCCTGCCTCAAGCAGTTCAATCGCGCCGATCACGTCAAGAAGCATTTTCTGCGCATGCATCGCGAGCTGCAGTACGACATCAATAAGACGCGCCGGCATGTGCCCGCCGGCAGCGGTGGGGGCGGCAGTGGCTCCGGCGTCGGTTCGCATCATGCGGGCGGCCGTGGCAACGTGACGATCAATGCGACGGGCGTGAACATTGATAATGCCTTCCTGGAGGCACAGCGACATCCCACCTCGACCAGCATGAGCATTGCGGAGACCATCGAAGCGGTCGCCTCCGCTGCAGACATGCCGCTCGCCCAGCTGAAGCAGGAGAAGCTGGACGATGGCTCAGTGCTGCCGCTGCATGTGGCCGCCGTAATGAACAGCGCCCAGCAGCCGGTGGCCAGCTCCAGTTCGGGTTCGGGCAGCAGCAGTGCCGCCGGCTCCGGACTGCTGAAGCCGAAGCGCGAGAAGCGCTTCACCTGCTGCTACTGTCCCTGGTCGGGCGCCGACAAGTGGGGCCTCAAGCGCCACCTCAACACCCACACAAAGCCCTTCGTTTGCCTGCTCTGCGACTACAAGGCGGCGCGCTCCGAGCGCCTGGCCACCCACGTGCTCAAGGTGCACAACAAGCGGGCGTGCAGCAAGTGCTCCTACCTGGCCGACACCCAGGAGGAATACCAAATTCACATGAGTGATGTGCAGTAAGTAGAGCAAATGGAATTCTATTCAGTTGTTAAGATAGGCCTAAGAGAGATCTAGATAATGATCGATAGCAATTAGTTGTTAGAGTCTATGATCTATGATCTATGTGATAGTCGATTCGCTTCTCTGATATGAGATCATTGTCCATCTGAGTGAAATGCTGTTTTTCTTTAAATTAAATGCAGTCCGCACGATAATCGTCCAGCGCGCAGCAGCAGCAGCAACAACAGCGGCAGCAACAACAATAACAACGGCGGCAACAACAACAATGGCAGCAACAATGCAACGCATAGCCAAAACTTGAATGTCTTGCGTACGATTGGCAACACGCTCGTGGCCAACAATCAGCTGAACACGTTTCACAATGCCGGCAATGCTTTTGGGTAACGTTCTCAGATCCACTACTTGAACCCCTCCTCCCCTCAGCCAACGAACTCCTATTGCTTCACAAGCGCGCACAAAGCTCCTCTAACTCTCGTTACTACCCTCGTTCTCTTGTTCTCTCAACTCACACACACACACTCGAACACCTACGCCTTTTCACACATACGAACACACACCCTGAACACTCACTGCAGCACGTCGAGCGGCGGCGGCCAAACCGTTGGCAATGTGAGCGGCAGCGGCGCCGTTACCATCTACACCACCACCACCAATGAGGGCGTGTCTGGCGGCGGCGGCGGCGGTGGCAGTGGCGGCAGCAGCGGCAACATCACCGGCGGCCCCCTGCAGGAGATCATCGTGAATCCCACCTCGATGGTGGGCTGGCGTCTCAGTGCCAATGGCTCTCTGATACCGCCGCATGATCTGCTCACCGGCAGCCTGCCGAATGCGGCGACACAGAAACGCGGCTCGGAGCGTTTATTTCAATACCTCGAAGCCGAGGGCAGCGATCCGGAGGACTATGCGCGGTATTTGCTGTCCCACTTCTGTTCTACCTCATTTATCTTTTTTTTTGTTTTTTGTCTTGTCCTCATTCGTTTGTTGTTGCCTTGTTTTCCATGTTGTTTCCTTGTTTACATGATTTCCTTTTTTGGTTTTTATTTTTTAAATATATGCTGATTTCTGCGTTGATATATTTATTTTAAAAGTCCATGGAAAGTTGCATTAGTTATCAAAAAATATTCGAATATTTCCTGTGTTAATTTTTGGTTCTTATTTGAACCAAAATTGATTGCCTAAGTAAAGTCTATTATTTATTTGAAAATTCGTTTCCTTTTTATTTATTTTTAGGTATTTGCTGCTTTTCTGTTTGGTTTTTATTTCAAAATGTGTTTATTGATTGTTCATAAATTGTTGCCCACTTCACTGGTTATTTGAAATTTATTTTATTTTATTAAATATTTAAATATTTGCTGATTTGTTTCATTGTTGTTCCAAGTCTGCTTTGATGTGCTTTTATCAAATTCTTTTTGTGTTTCCATTTTTTTTCGCATATTTCCCAAAGCTCATTATATATTATTATATTTATCTTTACGTTGTTGCCAAATATCATTATTTACTTTTTTTTAAATTTTTTCACGATGACATTTTAATAAATATTTAAAAATCTGTTGCCAAATTTAATTATTTATTTTGCAAATATTATATAAATTTTGTGTTGAGGGGCTTAAATGAAATTGTTTTGTATTTGTTGTTTCTTCCATTTTTCTTGCATATTCATCAAGTTTCATTCAACGTTTGATTGCGTTTTATATTTAGAGTTTTCATAATTTATTTATATACATATATCATTTACCCAATGCAATTGCTTCATCTAATCTCTTCTTTCGTTTGCTCTCTTTTCCGCAGTCTGCTAAAAATGGACGCAATTAGTCGCAATACAGCTTCGGTCGCTCAGGATTTTCATAAAGCGGGAGGCGTGCACGAGTTGAAAATACCAGCAAATCATCAACTCCTGTTCAATAATAAACTGCCTTCGCAATGGACGACACGAGAGGCTGCAGCGCTATTGCACAGCCTGAGCAGCATGGGCGGCCATCACAACAACAGCAGCAGCAGCAGCAACAGTAACAGCGGCAGCAACATCAACAACAACAGCAGCAGCAGCAGCAACGGCGGCAACAACAACAGCAGCATTGCCCAGCGTCAAAAGTTTGGCGTTATGCGTGCCAGGCAACACTCGACGGGGGAGGATGATGAGAATACACCGTCATCGGCATCCTCCTCGTCGTACTCGGGCGACGAGTACAACATGTCGGGCGCTAGTTCACCCATGAAATTGTCGCGTCATGCCAACAGCAATGGCAAAAGCTTGCGCTCGTCGATCGAGCACGAGCATGAGAGCGAGCTGAAGGAGCAGAGCAGCAACAACAACAACAGCAAGGCGCTGATGGCAACGGCATTTCTGGAGGCGGCAGCCTACGAGCAGACGGCCATTGAGCTGCTCGCCAGCAAGCGAAAGCTCAAAATTGAGTATGACGAAGATCAAGAGAATCAGCAGCAACAACAACTGCAGCTACAGCAACAGCAACAGCAGCAGCAGCAGCGAGTGCAGCTTATTAAATCGTCTCCCGCGTATAAACTTAACAATAACAACAACAACCACAATAATAATAATAACAACAACAACAGTCACAGCTATTACAAAGAGAAATCTCACAGAAATGCCGTGCATCATTGTCCTCAGGATGACAAGGAGAACAACACCAGCAGGTCTGAGGCAACGGCTGCAGCAGCGGCAGCAGCAGCCATGGCAACAGCAACAGCTGCTGCAGCGGCTGCTGCCGCTGTTGGCACTGCAGCAGTGGCTGCAGTAACAGCAACACCCAACAGCAACAATAACAACAGCAACAACACACCTTTTCTCACCCAAATGGAATATCAGAATCTCAATCGCATTGGCACACAGTTTCAGAATTATGTTAAAGATATTATAAACAAATACTATGCAGCTGAGACGCCTTTGATGCTGGCCGCCGCCGCAGCAGCGCTGCCGACAGCAACTACGACGGGCCAGCAACAGCTGTCGCCCGGCAAACGGAGGCGCCTGATGAGCGAGACCGAGGAGTATATTGAGTATCTGCGCAACAAGGAGGACATTACACTGACCATAACACCCAAGGTGCCTACCGGCAGCAGCAACAGCAGCAGCAGCGCTGCGCCGCCAAAGTTAACAGTGGCGCCGACGTCGCAGCCCCAGTCGCTGCTCAAGCGTCAACTGGATCTGGCAGCACCGCGCAAAAGCCCCAAGAAGCCGGCTGTTAGTCAGCATGCTCTCCACAGCAACAACAGCAGCTGCAGCAACAATAACAGCAGCAGCATCAATAACAGCTGCGCTGCTAGCGCCTCGCGCAAGTCTCTGAACCAGCTGGCAACGCTGCTGCCTCTGTTGGCCGATGCTGCCAGCAAACAGGAGTATTTAACAGCACCGTTAGACTTCAGCAAGAAGTCCGATGCAGAGACATCACGCAGTTCGCGCAAGCAGGCGCAGCCAAAGAAAATCCGCCTCTCTCCCGAGGCGGTGGTTGCCATGCTGCGCGATAAGCATCTCAATAAGCTGGTGCACCAGAGATTGGGCTGCGCCAGCTGCACGGCCAGTCGACGGCGCAATGGCGGCGGCGGCATCAGCTTCAACTATCATACGCTTGGCTCTCTGGCGCTGCATCGGTTTTGGAAGCATCGTGCTCTGAAGGTTGCGCCGCGCAGCTGTCGGCAGTGCAGCGCACAGTTTGAGCGGCGCTACAGCTTGCAGTTACATCGTCGCCTGAAGCATGCCAAACTGTAAAAACTGGCGCTCCTTCTCCCGCACACCCTCTCTTTTTATTTAGTTTAGAGCGAACCAATTTCTCATTAATCTTAGCAAATGTTTTGCTTGCCATATACATTTCTCATGCATTAGGCATTTACATTGAAATTTCATTAAATAACAAATTTGCATTTATTTGTTAAATTTTAAGTTGTGATGTACCTGAAATATGATTTCTCTTAAAAAAAAAAACACATAAAAAACACAAAAAAAAAAAAAAAAAAAACAAAGATACGATGTAGGAAGTTTCCCCAAATTTCGATCGATTTCACATTATATTAATTGTATAATTGAGGTTATGTAAAAGACACATACACATACACACTCACAAAACAAAAGGCAAAAAGACAACAAAAAGTACACTAATATATTATATTATAATAATGAAACACTTAATAGAATTTAGGAAGATATTCGATGAGCACTTATCAAATTTCTTCAATTTTGTTGCAAAAAAGAAAACAAAAATCATTTGTGAAGTGAAATAGCTTTAATTTGCCATTTAAAAAAAAAAAAAACAACAAAACAAGAAACTTCATATTTTAGTTACTTAATACGAGTATAATTTTTGCCATGTTATTTACTAGTTGTTTAAGTTCTATTATTTGCTAAACACACACACACATACATACATATAAATACATATATTTAATTTATACGAAATATGGAATGCAAAACCTCAATACCTTTCTGCCTTATTTCTTTATTATTTTTAACTTAAGCTTTAACATAATGAACATTTATTTAGTTTGTAGCTTTAGTTCAGTTGCTTGAGCAACAGCCACGCCCACAAAATGCCCACAAAAAATACAGCAAGCATTCGGTTAATAGAATTTAATGCTTATGGATAAAGAAAGAAAACAAAAACTATATGATTATGATCATTATTATTATTATTATTGAACGTGTAGTTGTACTTATGATTTTATCAACAACAACAACAAAAACATATACAAAATACTCAAAGAAAATACAATATATATATAGTATATATATATATGGAATAACTTTTTACCACACACTGAACAAGAAGGAAATATTTGACTGAAATGTGTCGGGGAAAATATTAAGAGAAGAAGAAGAAGTAGCAGCAGATAAATACAAATAAAATAACAAATAAACAATGCTATAAACAATTTCTAGTGTAAAATGTGTGTTTTTGCTAAATGTGGTAAACTTAAACGTAAATTTATTACACCAAACGATAAACTAACACAAAACAAAAGAAAACTAAAAAAAAAAACAAAAACAAAAATGAGAAAAATCTTAAGTAAAGTAAATTTTTGGATGACAAATGCCATTTAGACAAAATTTTTGAGACAAAAAAAGACATTTATGAGTAAAGCAAAAAATAAAATTAAAAAGCAACAAAACAAAAGAACAAATTTACTTTACATTTTATTTAAGCACATGTTGCAAAAGGAAGAAAATGAAAAAAAAAACAACAACAAAATATAATAAATGAGTAATAAAAACAAATATAAGTGTTTTTAGTTTAAAAATTATATTTCCAAAAACATTCAAATAAAAGTAAAATTAGTTTAAACAAATATTTGGAAAATCATATTGTTTAATTCGGAAAGGGAAGGCGATACGATTTGTGGTAATATATAATATATTTATAAATTGGGCAATATCAATGGGTATATTCCCTAGGCAATATAGGGAGACTATATTCTAAATCAAGGACAGGCAAGTCAGGTTAGCTCTGTGTACATACATATATAGCTATAATATTCATGCTGAGATTCACACGAAATGTCTATAGGCATTTATAAGCATACATTACATTTGAACTAATGGACTTGCAGAATTTTATATTTACCATTCACTCAAAAATGGTCCAGGCTTTCAAAACAAAAATTACATTTTATCCTTATATTTATTAATATATATGTTTTTCAATTACAAACTAAATTTTATGTTAGTTTTCCATATTCATATCCCGACAACTTTATCGTGCATCAAAGACGACAACTGCAAGAAAAATCAAACTGTTAAATGCTGAATACAGTTTGGGCAGCACTGTACAGAGAGCCCGGAGCCTCAGTACTTACGACGCTTGGTGCGCTTCTTGTACATGATGCGGTAGCCACACTCGCGGCAACGTATGGGATCACGTGGACGCATCTCGTTCTCATGATGACATTCTATTTGTGAAAATTATATATACATAAATTATCTTTTATAAACAGAAAACATTTGTAATTATGGGGCAACATGTGCGCGTCTGTGCGGCAACATTCTGTTGTTTGCTTTAATTGTATTCATGTTTATATGCTGACTTACCACCACAAATATAAGTCATTGCGGTCTTCACATTTTCCTTGGAGCTAGTTTCAGACATTTTTTGTTTAATTAATTAAATAATAACTTGAAAACGTTTTGCCTATGAGAAATATTGTTTTCACAATGCGCTAAATGTTCTATAACATACCTATGTTAATTAACAGTCAGAAAGCAGCAGTTTGGCTAGCACTAGTTTTTGTTTTGGTATTTTTTGGTATTGTTATTTACGCGCTACAAAACGGTCACACCAGCTGCATTGAATTTGGCTGAAGCGTTTATTTGTTGATTATTTTTGATTACATTATTATTTTTGCTAAAACAATGAGTAGAAGAAATAATAAAAAGTTTGTAATGCATCCACGCAACGTGCTGCGTACAGCGCCTGACTACACCAAGCTGGCTATTAAGTACAAGGACTTTCGGCAGGTTTGTCAATTGGTGAGTAGTGAATTGTAGAGATAAATAAGGTAAACAAATATTTAATGCTTTGCAGGAGCTTAATGGCAAGGTGTCGATCAATTTCCGTAATGAGCGCACTTTGCGTGAATTAACCAAAATGCTGCTGCTGGAGTATTTCGGCCTGCACGTGGATTTCGCACCGGGCAGTTTGGTGCCAACTTTGGCGCTGCGTTTGAATTACATTTTGTGGCTGGAGGATTTGCTGGCGCCACTCAAATTGGCTGCAGTAAATGGCATTGATATTGGCAAGTAGATAGTCTTAAGTCAAGCGAACTGTCGCTTAAGTAATCTTTCCAGGTTGCGGCTCCTCGTGCATTTATTCGCTGCTGGCCGCCAAGAAGAATCAATGGAAAATGCTGGCTCTGGAGTCGAAGCGAGAAAATATTGAATATGCCCGCGAGAATGTCAAGCGCAATGAGCTGCAGCATCTTGTGGAGGTCTATGAGCAGCCCGACAAGCAGAGCATCTTCAAGAGCTTCTTTGAGTCGTCCAGTGAACTGGCCAAGGAACAGTTTCACTTCTGCCTCTGCAATCCGCCCTTCTTTGACTCGAATGCCAAGAATCCATTTGATGCGAACACGCGTAATCCAGAGCGTCGTCCAGCGCCGAGCAACGTGCGCACCGGCACCGATGAGGAGTTGACCTGTGCCGGCGGCGAGGTGTCCTTCGTGCAGCGCATTGTCGACGAGAGCGAGACGTACCGGGAGCGTGTGTTGTAAGAGCAGCTGCACCAAAATCTAAACTCTATGGTTAATATAAATAACATATTTAATTATTTCAGCATTTTCACCAGCATGCTGGGCGTCAAAGCCAACGTGCCCAAGATTTTGGGCTATTTGCGTGAGCGCCAAATCAACAATGTCTGCACCACGGAGTTCCATCAGGGGCACACCACACGCTGGGCCGTTGCGTGGAGCTTTCAGCAAACATCCCTGCAAACAGACACGGCCAAATAATTTACCAGCTCTATCTATATGTATATATACATACATATATGTAAATATGTGTACATAGCTCGCATTAAGTAAAAGTATATTTTAAGCTAGAATATTAATAAGCTGTTGAGCTCGTGGCATGTCGACATGTTCGGGAAAAGTCAAACCTTTTCCACTAAATGGATATTTGCATGTCAGCGCGCCATTTGCTGGCGCTGCCAAAGGCAATCGAGCAACAAAACTAGCGGAAATTATCGTTTCGTTTATATCATATTGACCAGCGGAAAAGTTGCCCAACGCAAACACACACGAAGAGCAATTGGCGATTGGCAATCTAAGCTCTGGTATATCCCAGCTAGAAAAAGAAATGCAATTAAACTGAATTTTTTACGTAACTTGTTAATTTATTTTACAAATTAATCATTGAATAGTACAAATGTTAAATGCAATACTAATTGCATTTTACACAATTAATTAATTTTTATTTAAAAATTTTTTAAATAATCCATCATTAAGTTAAAGTTGAAATGTTAAATGCAAATTCTCAGATTAATATGTAAGCTTAGCTCAGACCTTTAAGAGTATTCCACAGTTGTGTTTTCTTACAAGTTCCTCGACTTTTCTTTGAAACGCTTTGCCATTTACTTTTATAGCATTTCAACACGTTAAGGTGTTAAAAACAATGTAATTAAAAGGCGAGTCGAGTCGACTCGGTAGTCCTTGGGCTCAACTTGGCATCGTTTCTTATAAAGCAGCCAGGGTCGCCTTTCGTAAAATTCATTTTATTGCTTTTTGTGTTAGCTGGAATTTTCCATTTATATGGAAAATAAAATTAGCTTGAGTTGTTTTTTCTTGCCAAGACTTAAAATGGATAATGATAATTCGAATAATGGCGACAAAGTACAAAATTAATTGGAGTAAAAACTTTGTCTAGACTGTACTTAGAGCGTAATATGCAAAATTTTTATATAGCAAAGAAAATGCATTTTTGTGTGTAAATTAATTTATTTGCTGAATTTATATTTTAAGCATTTATTTATATTAAAGTAAAAAAATGAGCTTTTGATAAGTTTTCATGTACTAAATCCATTGAAAATGTCAAATCAGTGTATAATGGTTATATGAAAATAAGCAGGTGTGGCAGACCCCTTAAAGTATTTAGCATATTCAGGGTATCTCCCAGTCAGACCCACCCGGCTAGAACTTTCTCAATTGTTTAATTTACATTTATTTCCATTTTTTTTGCGTTTTCTGTTGAACTTTAAGTTCAACTAAAAAACTCTAAGAGCTCTTCACATTGTCAATGGGCACAAAGAAATCTCAATACTAATGCATAAAGCCCATGGCCCCACATGCCGTGTGTCATAGATAGACACGTCTGCCACCCAATTGCCTATCCAGGCAGCGGTTGGCGCCCGACTCCTCCTGGCTGCATGCCAAGTCAAGCCCACAATATTAAGCGGCAATATGGCCAGAACGTAGCAGTAGATGGTTAAGGTTATAATTGCAAATGGCAATGCTATCATATCGTATTGTACACAACATGACCATTATCACAGGCGATAGATGACAGTGCAGGAGCTGGAGCTGGAGCTGGAGCTGCAGTCGGAGTCCGGAAGTGGATATCGACACGAAAACCAAAAGGCAACTGGCAGACAAGCGGCAAACCAAAACTGGCAGCTCGTATGTCAGAGGGACCCAATGTTGACTTTAAAATCACATTTAAGAGTTGCACACACATGCACACTCAGGCAGACACACACACATAGACAGTTAGCCAGTTCAATTACTCGTTGCGGCGGGCTCTGCTCTGGCAGCTTGATGCGAGGTCTGTTCAATAAATGCCACGATTTCTTTATTTCTGCATATACAATGGGGGACAAAAGTATTTTGACAACGCATTGCAAAAACTTAAACCGCTTGTTTCTTCATGCTGAGAGAGGTAACGGTACCCACTATATTTTTTAGAGAGAGCAAACATAATAGGCTTTAAGTGACCAAAATATTGCAGTGATATCACACGTCATTATTTTTCTATAATTATTTGCATGGCAGACTATCGTACTTTGGCTGGACAAAAGTATTTTGACAATGGTATTAATTTAATAAAGTGATAGAAAAACTTAACTATGGAGATAGTAACAATAATATTATTAAAAAATAAGCCCACTTCTAACATCAAGGACCTTCTGTAAGCGATCTAACCTAATTTTATAATGTTTTTAATGAAACATCCTGCCAAAGTCCTCAAACCTCAGTTATCAGTCTCCTTGGGCGTTCTTGATAAGTTTGAGTTACGTTTTACTTTTGAATAAGGCCACACATTCTCTATAATATTGTGATCAGGGGTCTGAGGTGCCAATCTAATGTATTGACTTCAATATCCCTCGAAAATTCAGTTCTAATATGGGCCTTGTGGCATGAAGCGTTGTCCTGCTGCAGTGTAAATGATTTTCCAATGAACCTGTGACAGGAACTCGTTGCGTGGTCATTCAGGACACGTAAATAATTGTCCTTCATCATTGTCCTATTAATAAATATCAAATTGATGAGGCTACCGACACACACGAAACCTCAGAGCACTACCGATTCTTCACTATGTGACACCCGTTCGTACACAGGCCTTTTTTCTTTGCGAATATTCTTTGGCAACCTTCTGTAAATCGCTTTTTTTTATCCATGATACTCAAAGGAACCATCGTCAATCCATAATACTTGTCCCCAGAATAATTGCGGCTTGCCTATGAAGGATTCAGCAAATCGTTACCTTTCTGGTTTATTTTATAGTGATAGCAAGGGTATTGAAAGGTCTATAACGTAGAAAAATTGTCCTTCTTTCGCCGACTTGGGATAGGTTTTCTACTTATTGATAATTTATGATTATTTTTGAGTTTAATCGACATGACTTTTAGGAAAATCCGCACATTTTCTTTAAATGTTATCAATATTATGCGGTCTTCTACAGTTTTTTGTGAATGATCTTCGCGATCTGGGTTTTTTTTTTTTTTTTTTGAGTGAATCAGTTTTCTATTTTTTGTTAATTTAGTAGTAAATTGCTCATAGAAATAGATTTTATAAGATTGTAAGGTATTCCACAGAAATACCTGCATTATTCTGCGTGACCGATTGATTTTTTAAAGATTTCACTTAATCACGTGGATTGCCAATAATTTATCAAAAAATATGATCAAATAAAGGCTATTATTAAAGAGGGCTCGAAAAATAACTAAAAAAAATAAAATACGTATTTTGTATCTCAAGCGAATTACTGAAAATGAATATGAAAAGGAATGTCAAAATACTTTTGTCCAGCCAAAAAACGATAGTCTGCCATGCAAATAATTATAGAAAAATAATGACGTGTGATATCATTGCAATATTTTGGTCACTTAAAGCCTATTATGTTTGCTCTCTCTAAAAAATATAGTGGGTACCGTTACCTCTCTCAGCATGAAGAAACAAGCGGTTTAAGTTTTTGCAATGCGTTGTCAAAATACTTTTGTCCCCCATTGTATGCATATTTATATATGCATACATTTATCTGCTATTTTGTATGTGGGCGTATGTTAATACTCATGACTCTGCTACACAGCTTGCTTTGATCGAACAGAACAAAAATCATGCTCACTCGCTCTCGCTCTGAGCAAGATACTTCGGTTCTTTTCGTTTTTGTTTTCTGTTGAGCTTCGTGATCTATTCGTGTGTCATTCTCTCAGCAAGCATCGCTTTGGGAGAGACACGATTGATGTTCGCACAATGAGACAGAGGGAGTGAGCAAATGAGCGAAAGCCAAGGCACATTCACATACACATAAGCGCACTCAACTCACATACGCTATTGATGTGGTGAGCCCTCCTATAAATAGCAAACACACAAACAACTCTTTGCATCATTTAGCTCAAGCAAATGAGCGGGAAACAAGTAGAGCGAAATAATAAAATGAAAAGAAATGATTTTTGGCCAATCGCGAATGAAGTCGTTAATGAATCGATGTACTCGAGTCTCTGCTCTCAACGTTTTTTTCTCAGAGTGTGAGGCAAACAATGGCCTGATGTAAGTGGATTTTACAGCTCATTTTTGATAGCTCAGTTGCTTGCGCCTGTCGATGCAGACAGTGTGCGACGGATAGTGTGTTAACAGAAGTATGTAAGTATGAGGGGTATATTATCTAATGGGGCTTACTTTGAAGTTCACCACCGGTTAAATGGTGATGAGTAAATAAATAAATACGTAAAATAAAAATTAAATTAAAGTAGTGATACTTCAGAAGCACACCTCGATCATTCACTCACTTGGTTATTGAAAAGGCTTTACATGAGCGAGACACACGCCACAGAGACGGTAACACGGACTATTTGCATTATTTGCATATGTATGTGTGTGTGTGTGTGTGTGAGTGTTTTGTGTCATTTGCCTGTCATACGCCTGGTTTTTGGTTGGTTTTGCTCATTGCACTAAGTGAATGTGCTCGGATTGCCATGTGTCATGACAATAGCATACATTTAGGCGCACGAGCTTCCAGCCAGACAATTGCAACTCTAACAGGCAGCCAGGCGGCCAGGCAGCCCTTCTCCTAGCTCCTACTTGCTAGCTCCCTGCACTCCACTCCTGTGGCTTGTTACGTGCAGTCACGCAGGTACAAGAGCAAACCCAAAACCCTAAACCGAATTCGATTTTTGTTGCTTTCATCACAAAACAAGAAGAGGAAGAAAACACGAGTCGGTGCCTTGCATTTAAATGGGACTTTTCAATTTTGGCTGACACGGACGCCATTTTGAGTGCGTTGTTTCTATCGGCCATGCTGCTTTAACCCAAAATGCTGGCCAAGACAGCAGAACAGAGCAGAGCAGCTGTGATTGATGTCCTGGCATAGGCAGGCCAAGTGATTGATGTGTGTTGGCACGCAATTGTCAAGGTTGACAAAGATTTGTGCCGAGAGTTTTGCTAACTAAATATACATATATAATATATATATATGAGAGCCTTGTCGACTGTATTAACCAGGCTACAATATAGAGGTTTCCGCAGCTCCAAAAATAACACATTCATGCCATATATCATTTGTCGTCTATTATTCCCATAGACTCTGCCCTGATGATGATTCAACTGCTATCCAATCAGGTGACTTGTTGGCCTGGCCACTCAATTACTTAGCCATGTCCTAGAAAAAAAGAGAGAGAGAAAAAAAAAAAACAAATTCGCATTAAAAATGTATTAGTCTATAACATAATATTCGTGTTATGTTTGGCCATAAACCTATTTTCTAAACCAGTTTATGATGCCGATAAAACGCAAAAGCAGAGCAACTCAAACTCCATCGAATTTGATGCGCTTACGAATGTAATTCAGTTTGTGTCTTATTTCGGCTTTATGACATTATTCAACACCTTTCACCGGGCATGGTCAGCGGTTTCATGGCCGACAAACCGTTTTGTGGGTGTTGTGTAAACAAGTCGTGCCCTCGCCGGGTTTTTAATTAACAATTACGGCGGCCAGGCAGTTACAGGACACGTGTGGGTTTTTAGGTGTGCGCGCGTGTGTGTGTGAGTGTGCTCCAAATTAAGGTAATAGCTAGAAAATTACAAAAAGCACATATGTGGGAGCGCTCATCAGCGTTGTAAAAGCAAACAAACCTAGTTCAATGCAATAATAAAAACCTTACAGATACGATATAAACATGATATAAATACCATATAGCTTAAATGCGATATAAAAATAAATCATATCGTAGATTTTAAATACGATATAAAAAGCAGATTTGAAAACAAGTAAGAAAGCTCTAGTCGAGACTGCTCGATTACGAGATCCCCTGAACCCTTCTAGCAACAGTCATTTCAATAATTTTTAGCTTATACAAACACACACATACACACGCAAACACACATGCAAGGTCACACATAGGCGCGCACGCATGGGCTTAAGTAAGGTCTTACTATGGGAACTTAATAGTTTAATAACTTTTTTTGTGGACGTACGTTCTTCATGAAACTTTTAAATTGTGTTTATATCATTAATATGCGTGTATTTGCCGAAGCTCAACTCTCTAGGATTTGAAATACGCCTTTTACAAAGGTGATGGTGAGGGGGTGAATATAGGGGTGGGGGTGAATTATAACAAAAATCGAAATTCTATAAAATGGATATGAGTCTACATTTAAAATTTGGAGACTCTAGCTTTAAAGATGTAGGAGATATAATTTTATAACTGCATTTCGATAAGGTTTTTGATCGATAAAAAAATAACGGGATGAGTTATCGATTTTTAGTGATAAACTCGATATCCGCGTGCTATATACGAGCATTTTAAAAAAAAGTTGAAGTCTCTAGCTTCTACATCTTCTGAAATCGACGCGTTCATACATACGGACAGACGGACAGACGGACAGACGGACGGACGGACAGACGGACAGACGGACAGACGGACATGGCTAAATCGATTCAGTTTGTCGCCCTGATCAAGAATATATATACTTTGTGGGGTCTGCCACGCCTCCTTCTGCCTGTTACATACATTTCAACAAAAACATTATACCCTGATTTCCCATTTTCAATGGGTTCAGGGTATAATAAATAAGTTATAATATAGTAGCCTCACTTTTGTAATTTTATATTTTGATTAAAACTTCAGTTCACTTATTGTCTCTATAATTTATGATGTGCATGTGCAACTTTCTAGACAGTTCTTAAAAATAAAATATAAAAATAAAATTAACTAAAAAAATATATATATACAAAATAAAAAAAATAAAAAATTATACATAAATCTGCATAGTCAAACTTTTGAGAATAAAACTAAAATTTGCCCACTTAGCTTTAGACTCAAAATAAAATAAAATAATAATATGTATACATACGTCAAAATCAAAAAATTCCCCAAGGAAAGAAACCAGTCCTTCACATTATTAGATTACATAAAAAACATAATAAACTTATTTAATTTTCCCAACTCCAAGACGTCTACAGCTAGCATTTAGACTCTTAATCACTTCAATTAATTTTTAGCTTTATTCATTTATTTAAGCGCGTTAAATATTTCCTCGGAGCTGTAGGCGTGTGATAAATATTTTCGTAAACAATTCGCTGATAGATCATTTATCATGTCAGCGCGTATTCAATTAAACTGAGTGACTTTTGCTGTAGCCAAACCAAGAGCCACACAAATCATTAGAGCGTAAATTGTACATGGGAAAGGTGCAGCATTTGGCACTGGCAATTTCGTTTTGTTGTCAACTAAAGTTAGTTAAGTTAGCTGGAGAACATCTAACTTTCATTGAGCTAAAACTAATCTTGGGCCATCATAAACGGCGCCTTCAGTGTTTGCCAAGCTGACAAAAGTTTGAAAGTCAAAATTTGATTTGGCTGGGCAAACAGCAAGTGGCTTTGGCCGTGGGCCATGTTTACACTTGGCCTAGCCTGGCTGAGCTGCAGCGAGTCGGGCGCTATTTAAAGTCAAAACACTTTAAAAACATAAATTTCCACATAGAATTTGTTGTTGGTCCGCTGTCAATTTGTGCAGCCCCCAGAAAGTTGTTGCGCACCGTTGAATTTCAGACAAAAAGGACGCGCAAACTTTCCACTTGGCAACGGTCCCCAGAGAGCGAGAGAAAGAGACGGAGAAAGGGACAGACAGAGACGACACATTCACATAAACAGATACAAAAGAGGGGGAGCTGCTCTGCTGCCTTCACTGTAGTTGTGTCTGTGCCATAGGCCGAGCAACACGGCGTATACGTAATGCGGCTGAGCCTATTTCGTGTTCGTGCCCCTCCGTAAGGCAGCCAGGAAAATCGAAATGTTCTCAGATCGGCTGCTGGAGCCCTTAAAAACAAAGCATCAAGTATTTTTATCTTTTGCCAAAATAATGACTTTGCATTTCGCCGGCCAAATGATGCGCAAACTAAAAGCCTTTCAGGCCTCCTTCCCCCATCATCTTCCCGCTCCACCCCTTCGCCAATTATGACTGTGAGCTCTGGCACTTGGGACAACTCGTTGTGTGTCACTTTATCAACCTCGGCGAAGGGTTTATGTATCGCCAGCGTCGCCATTTGTCATGCCAGAGCTCCGGCCGGCAACATTGCCGGAATGCCCGAAAATTGTGTTGTAGCTGTCGAGTGGATTGTGCGGCAGAGGCAGCAGCATCGAATATTCCAGGCAAAAACTTGCAATGCATTTTCACACGCCCAACGCACTCACAGCTCTGGCTGAAAGTTTTTGTCACCAATGCGAGGTCTTAAAACTGTCTTGACAGCGGCAGCGCAATCTGTTGTTGTTCGGGTGGAAGCTGTGAAATGTGGAAATTCACGCATTACATACAATTGAAGCGGCAGGAGCAGCAGCAGCAGCAGGAGCAGAAGTAGCAGCATTAGCAGGAGGAAGAGGAGAAGGGTCTTTTCAAGTGCAGTCAGTTGTTCTTGGCTTTTATTCTTCTCTGATTGGAAATCACACAAAGCAACAGCCATGCAATTTACAGGGTATCTCTCGGTTTAGCACTCTTCACTTGACACCCACTCACTTGTCTTGCCGCCTGCTGCTGACTGGCAAAATGCAAGCACGACAACAAGATAAGAGCCCCAGACTTAAATGAAGTCTTAACTCTTTTGTGTTGCATAGTTTAGGGCGCAGCAAAGTTTACTAACTGCATGAACCTAACCGGCGTATTAGTGTGCATCTCAATTATAGTTGAATCTAATTAGATGAGTCTGTTGTGCAAAGAGAGATTAGAGACTAGAGCCGAGTAACTGAGACGAAGACGAAAGAGCTGCAAATACATGTTGATTGAGCTGGCAGCAGTGGGAGTTTCTTTTGCATTGAATTGAATTGAATTGGAATGACTCTTAAAGCTGAAAATAAACTGATTATGCAGCCTTTAAGGATAGTAGAACATGTTTTAATAAAGTAAACAAATTCAGTTAAATAAGTGGAAAATAAAATATTAAAGTCTATATTTAATAATAATAATAAAAAAAAACTTTTAACATAAGATATTATTATTCGGACCAAATGTATTTACGAGCTTTAATAAATCATTTGTTGGTATTGCATGATGGGGCTTCCAGTAAGGCAACTTTAAACAGCAAAGCCAAAGCCATTTATGCACATATAATATGTGTGCAGATCTGATGAATAACTGCAAAATCCAATTATAAACTCATACAGGCTTTACAGAATCGTGCCATGTGACAAATTACGAGCTGACACAGGTGTGTCAGGTGCGTGGCAACAGCCCGCCTCGTGACCTGAATCTGCATACAGTGGAGGAGCAGCTTGGAATGCACGGAATGAGATGTACTCCCCGTCAGAATGAGCTCTCCAAAGTCCACCTGCCAATCAGAGAATATTCTTTGCATTCATTTTATCTTATTTATCTCTTTAACGAAAAACTATCTAAAATAAACAAAAGATAAACACATAACACTAATCCATTGCTCTGATTAGGAATGCATATATAATGCATTCCCCATGGACTCTTGTACTTATAATGTTGAGGTCCGATTAAATATTTTGAATAGACTGTCCCCGAATGCATTTAATGACAGTTATTTTTTGCGTGCCGTGCATTTTTTGCCAGCTCTGTAGTATTTTTGCATAATTGTTAAATATTTACCGGATACAGGAATAGGGTGTGCTCATTCAGTTATTTGACTTTTTATGTGGAGCATAAGAAATAAAATGTGAAGCTCATTTGCATATATGTATGTGTATTGCTCTAGTTAGGGCACTTTGCTCTGTCTCTCAGTCACCTTTGATTAGACTTTTGCCAGCTGACGCCCCAAAAAGGAGGGCGGACATCATGTTGCGTCCGGGCGAAAGTCAAATGTCAGTTGAAGTGGCAAATATACTATTTACATATGCAGTTGGGTTTCTTTCTCTGCTCACATTTGACTTTATGATAATGACACCCTGTGTGCCGTGCCTCTCGATGGGCAGGTGGCCGACTGGGTGGGTGACTGAATGGGCGTGCCGGAATAAGAGCAGACCAATTCATTTCGGAGTGAAGCACACAGACACATACGAATTACACACAAAAACAGACAGACGCACACGCAGAACTAACTCCCAAATGGAAAAAGTAGCAAAACAAAAAGTTGAAAAACTGAAAAATGAAAGAAAAAGAAAGAGCGCTCTTATTGAGAGAGTGTTCGATTAGCAGATACCCTGTATGCAAACGAAAACTGTATACTTATGCTTATGAAAACTAAATATAGATTGCCATCAATAAGGTCTCATTATTAATACACCAATTGGGGAAATATATTTATTCTATATTCTCCATTTGAATATTTGAATATTATTATTTTTCTATATATCAATATCTTATCAAGATTTGAAAACATTAACAAATAAATATATATATACTTAAAATATATATCGACTAGTTTCATATGCCCATTCCTAGGAATTAATACAGGGTATAGTAAAGCAGCACACAAAAAGTTGCACAAAAACATAGCGGCACATCAGCATTGTGGCAAAAAGCGTGGCATATAGCAGGAATCGGCAACGAAAGCAAAACAAAAAGCAGCAACACAACACGCAAAAAATAAAAACAACAAAAAATATACATAGCTAGTTAGCTGCTTAGGTACATGAGTTATGTTAAGGACAAACAGAATGGCAAAGATACCAGAAAAATGCTTCATTGATATTTTTATGGCGAAATTTTTTATTTGGTTTTTGGTTTGAGCATTGTGCTGCTATTTATGGCTGTCAAAAGGTATGGCAAATTCTCTGTGTGTGTGGTTGTGTGTGTGTGTGTGTGGTTGTGTGTGTGTGTGTGCTTTGGTAAAGTTGGTGCGTGCAAACGTCCCAATAGATGATGATGCCATTGCCTTAGCTACTTCACAGCAATGGCTGCTGCTGTCGGCGCTGCTGCTCTGATGTGGCTTTGTGGTGCTATATATATATAAATATATATGTGTGTATTGGTGGGTGTGCTGACTGTCGGCTTTGCCAGTCCGCTTTGTTTATTTGCGAAAAAACTCTGCAGCCAAGCAGACATCAGCTGTTGTATTGTCATGGCTCTCCCTTGGTTTGTCCTCTCTCACTCCTGCTCTCTCTCTCTCTCTATCGCTCGCTCGCTCAGTCCCTGTTTGAGGCTCACGCTGCTCAGCTCTTGAAGCACAGCCACCGTGAAGCAATATATAATAAAGTTCAACGAAAATTAATTGCAAAATAATTTTATATCTTATGAATTAAAATTATTTAATATTTATATCTATTACATAATTTTAATTCATAAGATATCAAATTATTTTGCAATGAATTTTCGTTCAACTATAATAATATATATGAGAATTATTTTTTTTAGAGAATGAAAATATATTCCAAATAATATAAATTATAATCTATAACATTTATTTAAATAAAAGGAGTAAATAAAAACATATTAAAGAATACAAAATTAATTTATAGTTTCTTTTTTAATGAATTCGAATATAATATATTATTAAATTAAAAATAATACAAATATATTTAAAAAATGTATTATTATTATTAAATTCTTTCATCTGTAAATAATCAGAATATATGATTATAATACAATTCGCATACGAAAATTATTCAGGAATGAAACAAAATGAATTCTGTTTAAGCATTGCATAAAAGCTAATAATCTTATTAAATATATTTCTAATTAAAGCAAAACCTGCACAAAATATTATTACAAATTTTTATCTGCCAGATTGTCGCTTTTGGTGCCACTGTGCAGCCAATGAAATGAGTGGATGTGTGCTCTCTCACTGCCTGACTGGGTTTTTGCGCTCTTTGCTCGATTTCTGGGGCTCCTTTTTGGCTAGTTGTTGACTGCCGGCTGACGGTGACGTTGACGTTGACTTCGCTGCCTCTGCCTCTGTCGCTGCTTGTGCCGCTGCTGGCGCTGTCGCTGTCGCTGCCATTGCTCCTGTTCTCGACTGTTGAGCCTTGCTCCTGCAGGATAACAGCCGCAATTCATTCTTAGTGTGGACGCGTCGCTTGCGTTTGTCAGTTGTGCCTGAGCTTGTGCCAGCGTCAGTCAGTTAAATTAACGTCAGCTTCAGAGTTTTTCAAGTTCCCATTACCATTTTCCAACGCTCAGCACAAAAAATTATTTAGAAAAAAAAAAATAATAAAAGAAAAACAAATACTAAATATATCAAAAACTGGCTGATAATTTCGTGGTTGTGAACCTTTTTGTAGCTCTTTTGATTACGATTACTGCAACAATAAGGCAAAGTTTTAAACAATAAAAACATATTTTTTGAACAGAGTTTTGTACAAAAGGGTTTCAGCCACACTAAAGTCAAAGTGCAAAAAAAAAAAAAAAAAAAAATAAACAAACTCCAACAAAAGTTCAAATACGTTGAAGCCCGCGTGTGTCTGCGTAAGGGATTTGTTGTCGTGTGTGCGTGTGTGTGTGGGTGCCGGTGTGCATGTGTGTGTGTGTTGACTTTGTTGTTGCCACTGCAATTGATTAAACAACAGCGATTGCCTGGTTCTGGTCTGGTTACCTGGGCCAACTCGAAGTACAGAGACCAAGCAACAGAGTCTAAGCCAACACACAATGGGCTGCAACACCAGTCAGGAGCTGAAGACAAAGGACGGCGGCGCCATCGATGCTGTCAGCAATGGCGAACCGGAGCCGAGTGCACCACAAATGGAGCTGGACGACGGTGGCGGCTCCTGCTCGGCGAAATCCTCCAACAATCATACAAATCACGCAAAATCAAATTCAATTATCTCCAATGGCGATGCCAAGGCGGCAGCCGTCGCTGCCATCACCAAAGGAGCCAGCGCGGCAACAAATGGCGTCGACCGTTCATGCGATAAGGCGGAAATCACAGAATTCAACGATGATGTCGAGGAGGAAGGTAAGGCCCAAATCCTACATATCAAATACTATACGACAAATATCCCAAAAAAAGAAAAGAAATACATTCATATTACATAGCTCTTCAGTGTGTATGTATGAGTGTGTGCGTGTGTGAGCTTCTTTTCATATTATGTGTGTGTGTGAGTGTGTGCGTGTGTGTTTTACCTTCATTATTATTTATTGTATTTTGTATTTATCAACTGTGTATGGCTGTGTGTGGCAAATCCCTATCGCGTTGCCCCTCAATTTCATCTCACTCTCTCTCTCCCCCTCTCTTTCCTATTCTAATCCAATAACGCGCTTAATGGTGTCGCAAATATATATTGCCTTAAATATATACATACATATACAAATACACATGCGGAGAGGGCATACATGACTGCCTAATGCGCACTACACTGCACTACAACATTACACTCTGCTACACATTCGAGCACATTTTTATACCTTATGTCCTTTCATGACTTTTGTACATTCATGACTGTGTGTGTGTGTGTATGCGTGTGAGCGTATATGTTCTTTGCAAATTGCTGTGCCCTTCGGCAAATTTGTGCAGCACTTAGCTTGGTTAAGTAGCCGCACTGTTGCCAATCTTGCGCTGACTCCGAGCCCAGCATTTGCCCTAATGGGCATTATAGCAGGGCATGTTTCACAGTTTATGTTATCTAATAAGCGCCACATAAATATATCTTTATGTCCGTGCTAAGAGCATAATATAAATATATTATTAACTATAGACATACATTTATGGCCAACGTATGCGAGCTGCTGCGCTGCTAAGCAGTAACCAGGCGTTTGCGACTGAGATTGGTATGATGTGATATATCTTGATATACATATCTTGGTTCGTGATTCATGGCGTTTTTTGTTTGTAAATGAACAATTTTGTGTTGAGCAGGGTGTAGATAGAGTTTAAAAGTAATATTAAATTATAAATGCCTTAAGCATTTGGTTTTCTTCTATAGATTATCATATATATAGAAAGTTTCCTACCAGACGTAACAGCTATGGATCATTGCTTAGAGAGAACTCTTTGTTTAGGTATATGATATATCTTGAAGAGAGAGTTTGAAGAGCGAGAATTTTCACTGAACTCCTCACTTAAGCACTCGCATTATGATCTTCACTGAGGTCAGCTTGAACAGCTAGAGAGATGAATAATACGGATCACCTGGAAACTGAAACAAGAGGCGAGCAGTTGTGTTTCACTTTTGTTCTGTTCTCAATTCCATGGGACCGTTTCTGAGTCAGTCTTGCTTAGAGTTTGATAGGCAACAGCAGCTAAAGTTGCTTAGTTGTTTGCTTAAAATTCTAATATATGTAAATTAGGCATTATTAAAGTCATTCATGTGATTGCAAGGGTCACCTATTTACATATTTACACCTTTTTTTAAGCCTCATTTTAAATATTGATTTTATTCGACTGAGAGGTGCTCTTCGCTAAGCGATGCCGTTATTATTCTTGCTTTTTGTAATATATATTTATATGTATATACATATATATATATATATATATATATATTATATATTTATAACTTATAATATGTATTAATATTTAATAATTATTTATTTATTTATTTGTTATTTATTTATCTGTTTATCTCTTTTAGCTTTAGCAAAAAAATTTCTTGGAAATTCGTTTTTTTTAGTTCTTCTGCGTCTCATAACCACATATGGCTATATAGATAAGCTTCGTATGCGTTTTTATATATGTAAAGAGATTACGTTCATTCATTCCATTTCTAATATGAGTGTTAGTTCTTACAGCACATCGGCTTGATCTTGATAAGCCGGAGCTCATTGCTCAAGCGAGCACTGAAGGAGAAACTTACAATCGTCTGATGAGTGTAGATGCTCGTGGGTGGACAGCTCTGCAAATTGTCTGCGCAGCAATCATTGTCACTTGCTTGAAATCTCTACGACTATAATTAATTATCGTTTAAATCATGTAGCGGTGTGTGCTTGTTGGCATACATCATGGCCAGCATAATGGTATACAGTGTTTAGCATTGATATACCTGCCAACGGGTGTCGTAGCATTCAGCTTTTGTCATGCACCTCCCTTAACTCAAGTTTCAAGTTTTGCTTATGTAACATTCCTAGAAGAGTTAGCCTACAATTTCAGAGTCATTCATGTGACTATGTCTTTTATTTAGCGAGCAACTATGGTCAATATTTGCCCAAGTTTCCTAGATGTGCCATACTGCGAGTGTAATAGCATTCAGCTTTTGTCATGTAGCTAGCATTCACCATATATTCGCTAGAAGACCTAAAGTAAGATTATTTACAGTTCTGTGAATCAGATAATTATGCTGTCTATTTCGTGAGCTATGATAATCAAAATGATATCAATATTTAAATAAGCTAAAAGGTATTCAGTTTTTGGCATTGATGTACCTGCCAACGAGTGCCATAGCATTCAGCTTTTGTCACGTAGCTGTCTTAACTCAAGTTTCAAGTTTTGCTTATGTAACATTCCTAGAAGAGTTAGCATACAATTTCAGAGTCATTCATGTGGCTATGTCTTTTATTTAGCGAGCAACTATGATCAATATTTGCCCAAGTTTCCTAGATGTACCATACTGACAGTGTCATAGCATTCAGCTTTTGTCATGCAGCTGCCTTAACTCAATCTTCAAGTTTTGCTTATGTAACATTCCTAAAAGAGTTAGCATACAATTTCAGAGTCATTCATGTGGCTATGTCTTTTATTTAGCGAGCAACTATGGTCAATATTTCCCCATGTTTCCTAGATGTACCATACTGACAGTGTCATAGCATTCAGCTTTTGTCATGCAGCTGCCTTAGCTCAAATTTAAAGTTTTGCTTATGTAACATTCCTAGAAGAGTTAGCATACAATTTCAGAGTCATTCATGTGTCTATGTCTTTTATTTAGCGAGCAACTATGATCAATATTTCCCCAAGTTTCCTAGATGTACCATACTGAGAGTGTCATAGCAGTCAGCTTTTGTCATGCAGCTAGCATTCGCCATATATTCGCTAGAAGACCTAAACTAAGAGCATTTACAGTTCTGTGAATCAGATGATTATGCTGTCTATTTCGTGAGCTATGATAATCAATATGATATCAATATTTCCGCAAGCTTAATGGTATATGGTCTTTGGTATTAATGTACCTGCCAACGAGTGTCATAGCTTTCAGCTTTTGTCATGCAGTTTGACATGCATTATTTTCCAATTTTCACCTTAACCAAAACCGCTTTTGTTATCTGAGCCAACTCAGCTGAATTGTAATGCAAATATTTGCTAAGAAACAACATTAAACAAATATACAATTACTTATGTGTTTTGTTTAGCTCATTATTGTTGATACTCTTGCAGCATGTATTCTGCGAATAAAGTTCACAATTTGCAACAAACGAAAACATTTGGCAGAATAAATCATTGCCGAAAACTTTTCGTTGTGAATTTGCTCGTCAATCTCTCGGTGCCCGTTCTCCATGGTCGTACATACATATATGTTGCTCATAACTGCAGAGGCGGTGTTATTTTTAGAAATTCAGCAGTGAAAAACTTTTGCGGTTTGTTTGCCTACAAAGGGAAAACAAAAACAACAAGAAATGTGAATAAAATTCGCGCGTGAGCTGTGCCAGCTAACCGCAGGCCAAATAAAAGTGCAGAACTCAAATGTATGACTCATAAATTACCGGAACGTGTTTTCCCACGTGACAGGTGCAGTCGCTCCGCACCGTCCGACTTGGTATTTGGATTGGGTCCCCAGGCGCCGACAAGCGAGCCGCGAGCCGCGAGCCACCTGCCCACCAGCTCCCTCACAGCTCAGATAAATTGCACAGCGACACTTTATCAGCGCTGGCCGTAAAGCAAGGACGATAAAAAGGACTCTCGTACTCCTGCTCTGCTGTCGCTTAATACCACAAATTATGATTATTGTTTAGTAATTTCGTTGTTGTTAATGTCGCCCGTCGCCCGTCGCCCGTCGCCTGTCGCTGGGGCCGCATTTAAATTGCTAAAAACATTTTCATGCATGCGTTGGCAGATTTTCATTACGCGTTGCCCTTGAAGGGGCACAGCTGCCTTTTCAAGAATTTTCTCCAGCAAATTATACAAATGCGCGAAATTTTGGTTGGCTGCTCTAATTAGAGCTTGATAAATGCTGTTTTTCATGCTGCTTTCCCATTCAATGGCAAATTTCCCTTTCTCAGTGATGACCGCAAAACACATCGCTATTCACAATGAACTTAATTAAAAAATGCTTCAAAGGCGCCTTAATTGTTTCTATGCGTAATGAACTTTGTTAGCTGGAATGCCATGACAACGATAAGCATATCAATTTCTGGTCTGCCTTAATAGCAGGAGTTCATATGCTGCCTGGGTTTGCGGTTAACTCGATGATGATGGCTGAGTGGTTTCATATACATATATATTTACATACATTTATACATTGTATACGTACTCGCTCTTCCTATTTCCTATTTTATCTACAACTGCAGCGCCTAAAATAATATTTTGCTGCCTTAAATAAATATTGCTAAACAAATAGTGACAGCAAAATTAAAATACATTTTTGTGTAAAATAATATTTACTAAAAGCAAATTTGACTTACATAATTTAAAATGAATAAAAATAAATATTTATCATATGTACATATGTGTGAAAATATTTTTAGTATTTTCTAAATTTCACATAGAATTTTATTATAACGAAATTAAAATAAAATTCATCGAAAGTATTTTTGATAAATTTAAAGGATTGTGGCTATTTCTCTAAGGCTTGACTTGACATTGACTACAGTTCTTGGCGAATTGAGATCTTTTAATTCTTTGCACACTTGGCTATGAGACCTATAAAGCTGAGCTACTGAAGCTTAAAATTGTAATCACAATGCCGTAAAATATGAAATCTTGTTGCAAAATAAACATTTTATAGTGGAAGTAAGAGTCTTTTATATGCAAAGCGACCTATTTTTGTTTTCTTTTTTGAGACCTTTGTAAATAAAAGGACATGTAATATGTTTATCTAGCATTTTCATCAAATTTGCCTGACTCAAAAATGTTTATAGTCTTCCGTTAGGTATTAAATTGTTGTCTTTGGGCTTGGCTGTCGAAATAGTTTGTTTGCTTTATATTTTTATACTCCATTTCTGTTCTGCTGCTGGTTTTTGAAATGCCGCCAGCGACATAAATAAAGGCAGCTGCAAAAGACATAAAATACAACTACTATAAAGCAAACCAGCCATACAAATGCCTTTTAAGTCGTCGTCGCTTTTTGCCTTTCTACAGCTGCTGCTGCTGCTGCTGGTTTTGCTTTGGCCGAGCTATGCCAAGAAAAATTTCATATTATAAACACGTAGCCAGGCTCAACACATTCGGAGTCTGTTTGCGTTCTTCTCTTGGCTGCAAATCAAAAAATAAAAGAATCTGAAATTAAAAGAGGAAATGCGCTGCCAGCACGAGAAAACTGCAAACTTGGCCCAGGCCTGGCCTGGAGGTTTATTCAACCCGCGAATGTTGAGAATGCCGAGAATGTGTGTGCCAGCCTTTGACGCATTAGCAACTAATTAATAAATGCTGATGACGATAAAGTCGAGAGAAGTCCGAGTACAACATGACTTGATATGCCATGCTTATCTTTATGACCGGCCGCACCTAACCAAAACGGCATTACGTATGCTCCCAAATTATATGCCCATTAGTTGGCCAGGGGCGTGGCGCGGCATGGCTGCCTTACACAACTCTGCACATAAATTAGCAAAAAAAAAATCCTAAGCAAATACAATGGCATCTCATAGCGGAAGATGGCGTACGCCAAGCGGAGTCCGGAAAATAGAAAGTGGAAAGCGTGTACAATAAAACACTTTGCCTAGGCTAAGCTCCTGCCAAAGTATCTGTGAGCTGCTTTTGTGCTAATGTGTAATACAAATAAACGCCCGAGAGGTATGCTTCCATTGTTGCCAGCGCTCTAAATGTTGTTGTTCATGTTTCGCTCGTCGTTGTTGTATTCGAGCAATTAAGCCATTCGTAAGCGCTGTTAGATTATATCAGTGTGAATTCATGTCACCGAACTAAGTATACACCACAATTGGAGTGCTTCAACGTTTGAAAGCTATGAAAATCTAGTTTATATGAAAATGCAGCTCCAAAAAATTAGAGTTTCTTTTATATAAATTATTTTGCTTAAATCATGTTTATTGAAGCCATACAAAAATGTTATTATTATTAAAAATTTTTATTATTATATTTTATTATTGAATTATTATTAAAAACAATAAAGGCATATAAATCAATATATAAATATATATGAAATTCAATAAAAACGCTTTTAAAAAATTTATAAATAGTATACATTAATATATAAACTAAAATAGATCTTTTTAAAAGAAATAAAAATGATATTATATATAAAAGAATATATACAAATTTAATAAAGCTTGATGAGTTATTTAAATAATAATAAATAATTATTATATTATAAAATGAATTTAATTTTTAAAATAAATAGGATTTTTAATACTTTAGTTGAATTTTATATATATACACAAATATTTTTATTGTTATATATTTACATATTTTAAAACAAAAATAATAAAGCTTTTTTATAAAATATTATTTATGAAAGTATGCAAATTTTGGTTAGTTGTATTTAAATATATAAATATAAAATATAAATACATAATATATAAAATTGTAACTTTTATATAGGAAAAAGAATTGATACTATAAATTGTTAGTTTTTCATGTACATCAATTAAAACATTTTGTTTTTATTTGTTATACACAGAACTAACTAGAAATTTCATGTAAATATTGTAAATTCATGCAAATAAATGTAAATTTGTATGAAAGCTCTAGCTGTAACTTTCTCTACGAACAGTTTACCTCATTCAACCGGCAATTCAATTAAAAATTCCTATCGAATTTCATACACAAACACATGGACTCTGCTGCTGCAGCGCCTTTTAAAATGGAATTAAGAGTGAGCATTAGCATTGTGCGCACAAAAGCACGCAATACAATTTGTTTGTTGTCGGAGTTTGGCCGCCAGCTCAATACCCGGGCGTATGCTTCATATTTCGGGCTTATCATAGATATTTGCATAATTTTAATTAAAACGGCTAAGCTGCGAGTTGGGCTCAAAGCTTTTGAGCCGCTTCAAAGCGGTTTCAATTACCAGGCGGGCACTCAATACACTCAAAGTATCAAGCCATTAGCACAACCTGGCTAACAGGCTTGGCCCCAATTGCTAATTATGTTACGCTATATGACTGGCCTGAAGTTTGGCTAATGTACGCCTAATTGAGAGTAAATAAGCCGTTTTGCCTGCTGCCGTCAGCTGGCTTGATTTATTGGCGGCTAATGATTTCCATTTGATAGTTTGTTTGCTCTGCGTTCCCTGCCTGTCTTGAGGTGTGGCCCGCGCTGGCTTTTGGCCATCGTGTTGACGTGTTTTATGAGTTCGCTACGTTGATTTCCATGGTCTGCCTGGTTAATTAAAGCACCTTTTTAAGGTGTGAACGCACTTGCCAACTGAAATCGGTCTCACATATTGAGTAAGCCACGGCAACGGCACGTATACTTAATGCATAATGAAAGAGTTTGTGTGGGCGTATAATATATATACATATATATATATATAATATGGCTCGGGTCTGCATTGACTCCACATAGTTTTGTTTAATGTATTGCATACCCAAATATCTGTGGCCATTTCGGCCCCGTATCGTTAGCCGTGTTCACTTAGTGAGCCATTATTTTCATCTAACTTTTACAAATGTTCTGTTTCGCCACAAATTGTTGGCCATAAATTTTTAGAATCGCTAGGCAAAAAAGAGGCAGAGGAGCCGGAGGCAGTGGAACACATTGAAATACAAATTTGGCGTCTCCACATGGGGACTATTCACAGCTCGTTTGCTCGCCGCCGATGCCAAACAGCCATAACAATATTATGTATACGCCGTGGTGAGCCCGTGGGTCGGCATTTATTTTAATTTGCCATAAAAGGTGCGTCCGTCTGGCTAAAAATAGGCATACAACGGCCTTGCCCAAAAAAAAAGAACGAAATTATAAAAGCCAAGCGATGAGCCAAAGCTCGAGGATGGGGTTGTGGGGATGGGATGGGGCCTTGTCGTTATGTGGCCAAATGCTGCATATTTACACGAAAGAAATGCATAAACGAAAGAAACGAAATGAAAATGCTAAACGCTGGCCGAATTGGACACTGGAGTCGCATTAAAGCGCCGGACAAATACCAGAAATGCGTGCCAGAATGTTATTTGATATTTTTGTCTGTGGCAGTCGCGCTCCAAACCAAGTGGAATAAAAAAAAAAAAAAAAATACTGGCGCCACGCACAAATTATGCATATCTTTATGTACATTTAACTGTCAGCTGTGGGCGCAGCAAGTAGTTGGGGTGTGGCCGACCACCCAATTCCTCCCCCACCCACCGTCCAACGCGCTGCCTAACAGTCCATTGCTGTTCCGTTTTGCACTTGGAAGGCGAGCGCACAATTTGCGACGCGTTAACGAACGGAAATGATAAATTGTCATTTCTGTTATGTTCTCAAGATTTGCCGTTGCTCCACGGCTCCATGGCTCCATGGCTCCACGGCTCCACGGCTCCATTGCCATTCCGTTTGCCATTTCCTGTCTTGTTTACATTTCTGTCATCATTGCTTGCTTCTCGGTTTCTTTCGCATTTCCGTATTGACTCGATGTTTGTAATTTCTAAAGAATCCCAGTCTATTTAACACATAAACATAACAAACGCAGCCATTAGCGTCAAATTTTAAATAATCGTGATTCAAAAGATGAAAATTAAGAGACGTACAGACGTCTAACTTCGTAATGGCGTAAAAGGAACAGGAAGTGGCGATTAGATTGTGTAATTGCTACAGTTTAGTTCAGTTAGGTTTTTCTTTTCTATTTAAACTAAAGCTAATGATAAGCAAATTTGAGAAACTTTGAAATTTCTATATAAATATAATATGTATATAGTATTTTAGTTTGGCTAAAAATAATATATTTGTGTTTACTTTGGGCGTGTCCAGTTGAAAAATAAAGATATTTTCCTTTAGATGAGTCGTCTTAGCTGTAGAGAAATATAAATATTGATTTTTAATTAAGTTTAATTACTATTAAACCGTGAGCGAGCATTGCTGACTGTTGGCCAAATTCACTTGGCCACGTGAACAACTTCATGTTAATTTGTTAGCTTGTGCTTCAAGCTCAGCTGCTCTGTCGATTACTTTATACGTTTTAGTTTTAAGTAAATTTAAATACAAAAATAAAAAATTAAAGTGATTGAATATAATTATTTATATTAAATCAAATTTAAAAAATTTATATAAATGTAAATAATTATTTAAAATAATAATAATAAAAAAGAAATAATAATTTAATAAATAAATAAAAAGGCAAAGAATAATTAAATAATATAACGTTTCATTTATATTAAAAAATGTTAATATAAAATAGTTAAAAAGGTAAAAGTAAAATAAATATAAACAAAAAATAAATAAAAAAAATTTAAAAATAATAAAAATAACCAATAATAAAAATAATTAAAAATGTAAAAGCAAAATAAATATAAAAATGAATAAATAATATTATAAATTTAATGCAATTTTAATACTTGTACATGACTTTATGAAAAATGTTTTTCATGTTTTTTTTTTGTTCTTTTTTTTTTACACTGAAAGAGAATAATATATTTAATATATACCTAATAACCTCAGTGTTGTAGCTCTCACAGTTTTGGGTCAGCGTTGTTTTCAGCTGCTGGAATTTATTTCAACTTTCGCAAACAACAACTAACCCCTACAACATCTGTCTGACCTCCCATTAACACATTTCAATGAGAGACCGCACAACTCAATCAAGTTATGTCAAACCAAGCAAATAACCTACAGCAATTATACAGACAACTGAGCAAGCTTGTTAAGAATTTCCAATAAAAAAAGTTGTGCAGCTGAATTAATTTAGAGAGCCAGGGTTAGTCCACATTTTTCTTCAACTTTTGCCTTTCTAAATTTAACTTCGCGTTGCTTGCTGCTCCTTCTTGCTATATCAGATAGAAATTGAAAGACAAAACTTCGACATCGATAAAAATGTCTGCCATTTGTCGTCTGCTGGTTATGAATTTATTATGAAGCCTTGTGATATGCCCAATATTATTTATGATGTCAATCGGCCGAGTCGAAGAATTTTTTCTCTTATACTTCGTCTTCTTTTTTCTTTTTTTTTGAGTTGAGCTGAGTTTGTCTGGCATTTTGAGCATTTGTCACTTGCCGCAAATATATGCGCATGTATTAATAAGCATCAGTAATGTCCTTGCACGTCGATGTCAGCCATATCCTAAGCCTTAATAATTGCCTGTGATTATTTACCCACGCTGTCTCTCTTCTGCTGTTTAATGGCTTATGAATTTCCGCCATATCCAAAACGTAAATGCTTTAACAACAGCAGCAAAACGTTGGCAATCAAATTTAAATTTCTTTTCCATGCTCTTATCTCGTTTCTTGTCAAGTCACTGGGCTGAAAGAAAACTTTTGTGAGAGATTTGTTTTGCGTCACAAGAGCTGAATAAATAAATTCTCAAAGACATTAATCAAGTGGAAATCACTTTAATTGACCCGAAACTCTTTGTAGATTTCTAAAAAAAATAAGGAGAAACATTTGAGTTTTTACTTTGCCTTTCATATCAGCTAAAAATAAAGTGGTATAAATAGGGCAAGGCGCGTTTCCCTATCTCTCTCTCTCTCTCTCTTTCTTAATAATGATAAATGCATAATTTATTCCGATGAACTTTTCGTTTTTCTATTTTTTTTTTTGTTGGGGCAGTGAAAGCACGCAGCAAACAAAAATAAAGACAAAGTCTTGAGTGATATGAAATTTATGTCGACCTACTTGAACATGAATATACATGAGTATGTGTGCGTTTGTCTGTATGGCGCAAAGCATTCCCTGCTTGCCTTAATCAAGCACACATAATACAAAAGCTAATTGCACAAAGCCAATGCCACACACATATCTCAAACGATGCCTCCAGGCACTGGCACCAATAAAACAGAGATGATAATGGATATTGCGCATTATATGGGGAGAGCCAATTTAATTAAAAAGTGTGTACTTATATATACCCTAACATCCGCAACATCCGCACCAATGTCAGCCAATCGATATAAATTGTTTTGGTATGGCACAGCATATTACGTATACGTCATGTTTGAACAGCACTGGCAGCTGAGCTGTTGCTTCCGCTTCATAAAAATGTAACTGACAATAACAAAAAAAAAAAAAAAAAAACGAGAAAAGAGAAACAAAACAAAACGAAAACAACATCAAGTCGCAACAACACACAATTTACTCGTTGGCAACTTTTCTTGACAAACAAAAGCGGAAATTGATTGTATTACAACAAGCCAAGCAACACCAGCAACAATAAGCCATATTAGTTGGCAGCATAAAGCGTCAACACACAAGTGGATGGATATACATATGTATATATACAAATACATATATGTATATACGTATACGTCGTATACGGCTATATATAGTAGACGGCAGCACAATAAACTTGGCGCCGTTTATTCATTTTGTTGTTGTTTTGCTTTGTTTTGCTTTGCTCTTGAAAGCCTTTTGCATAGCATTCTTTATGCAATTAACTTGATTATGTTTTTGTTGGCGCTCAAATTTGGCAATAATTGCGCGAGCATGAGGTAACTTTTTCATGCTGATTAAAAGTTTAGCCAGCCAGGCGGCAACTCGTTGCCGAGCGCCGAGGCAAACAAGTTGAGGCAGGCGAAGCCCAAAGCCCAAAGACAGCCGCGTCTGACAGACGTCTAACTTTAGCTAGACTTTGCTTAGTTCGCGCATGAATGTGTATGACCCGCTCGCTCCCACTCCCTCCCTCTATCTCTCTCCGTTTCATTGAGTATGTGTCTGCCCTTACCTTGGCATTGTCTGTGCTTCTGGGCGCCTTAGCACCAAGTGGGCTACCACAATTGCCAAGTTTTTTACAGGCTCTGCATGCCAATGAGCCACAGACATTCAACATTTTACCAGCTGAGCTGCGGGCATTGTCATATAAATTAGCAATGAGCCTGAATCTCATTCGAGCATTTCATTCAATTAGAGCCTTCGAATGCTATTTCCTGCCTTGAGGCCAGTGAGTGAGTAAATTGAATATAAACTTGGGCTTAATTCGATGAAAATATATTTTGTGAATAAATGAAAAATAATTGTAATAATAGTAAGAAAAGCAAAATTTCCATATGATTATTTTCGGCTTGAATTTTATAATTACTATTAATATTTGTATATTTTTTTATTATTATTATTTTAGCTTTTGCATAACAG
Organism: Drosophila mulleri; assembly: GCA_035047565.1. Classification (NCBI taxonomy): domain Eukaryota; kingdom Metazoa; phylum Arthropoda; class Insecta; order Diptera; family Drosophilidae; genus Drosophila; species Drosophila mulleri. The sequence goes on along the minus strand of JAWNPK010000060.1, from coordinate 16,313,449 downwards.
AATTTTAAAATATATAATAAAAACAATTTTTAAAAATAAATAAATAGAAAAGCAACGAAATTGTTAGTTAGAATTGTTAGTTATTTATAACATAAATTTATATATAAATAATTTATTATATAAATAAATTAAGAATATTTTTTAAAATGAAAATATTGGAATTCAGAAAATTTTATATTTGTTCAATTTTAGTTAACTTAAAACAACACAAATTTATGTAAACCACAAACATTTGTGTCTTCAATGATGGAAACTTCAATTAAATCAAATAAATATAAATAAATATATGCTCAACTCTCAATAAATATTATTAAATCTCATTCAATGGATTCTGACTTTCGGCATTGTTAGCCAACTTTGAGTGTTTCATAAACATATCCAGTCACTCAGGTGGCAGCCAAATGCTGTCCGGGCTTAAGCACTGACTCCAGCAACTGCCAACCGCCAACTGCACTCAAACAACTGCCATAACTGGGCGTATTGTATAACTTTTCGAGGGCCAGCACTCAGCAGCATTGACTTCAAGAGTTTCGTAGTTTCGTTTTATTATCTCGGTTCCATTATATTATTATTATTTTTTATTTCATTGTGTGGCGCGTCGCACTCAAAAAGTTTTTCTGGTTGCGTATGAAAATCATTTTTTGGGGCTTTACATAGTAAATATCCTGTAGTTGAGCAGGTACTTGAGTATATTCAAATGAGCAGGCAGATGGAATAATATTTCTTTCTATTATTATTTTAAAGAGTAGGAAAACTGATTGAGACGCAGGAGATTTGAGTCTAAATATATGCTTTTGGTATTTGTTTTTCAACTACAGGGTATATGCCAGGCCACATTTTTGGTGTCCCCAATGTCTGCCTTTATAGGGTTTCATATGATTAAGGGCTTTTATGTCGCGAAGTCTTGCGGATATTATTTAGGCATTTGGGACTTTGATGGGCTCCGAGGGGCGGTCGTTGGGATCGCACATGCTACAGAGTTGCGTGGCTCTAATGAATGCTAATAAGCCGCTGCGTGTTGACGGGAAATTGAGTCGCAAATATTACGCATACGCACTGTATTACATATTAAGTGAGTGTAAATGAGAGCGCGAGTGTGCCTAAGTGTGTGTGTGCTATTTTCACTTTACTTTCACTTTGTTCGCTTCATTTTGATCATAAATTTCATAACGTTCACCTTGATATTGTATTTGTTTGGCTTGTTACATGGCTCATGCATTTCACATAGACCATATCGATATATTTATATATATATCTATATAAAAAAAATAAGTTTTTAAACACGATATTGTTTTTAATGGCTTTTTCTCTTTGTATTTGTCTTTGTGTTTTCTTTTTAAATATAAACCGAATCGAAACGAACAATTCAATTGCAAATTGTTATAACCAAATCTGACAAAAAATCAAAAATCCCTATCGGCAATACTGCAGATGAAGAGCCGGAGGTGGAGATACTAATACCACATCACCATCATCATCATGGCAGCAAGAAAATCCGTCGAAATCCTTTGAAAAACTTGGATCTCGATTTTAAATTCGATGTTAATTCGTTTTAGCCAGCACTCAAATTTACCACAAGAACAAAACTATCAACTGGTGTGTGTGTATTTGATAGCTGGGTAATTTGTTGTTATTGTCGTTGTTAATGTTGTTTTTGTTGTTGCTGTTGTTCAGTTGCTTGCATCCCACACAAAAACAATGACAATAAACAAACAAAGCAACCTAGCAACCTACATAAATATATGTATAAATATAATTGGCCTAGAGAGCACGTCTAAATGTAATTTCTGTGTTGTTGCTCTATTTGAATATATATATAGTCAGTGCTGTAAAGCGTTAAAGCGTGCTGTTAACAACTGTTTATCAATTAAGTAGTCTAATATGTGCTCTAAACTAAATATGCACGTTTCCCTTCTGTATTCAGTATTTTAATCATTTAAAATAAAACGTTGGTTTTTTAATAATACAATTGGCATGTTTTTCTAACGGTCTTTATTAAAAAAAAAACTAATAACGGTAAACAAAATTACAACTGGCAATGCTGCTGGAAAGCTCGGTAAAGCTTTTAAGCTGTAACTTTTTTTCTCTCTCTCTCTTTGCATTTCATATTTGTTATACGCTCTGCGAATTTCCCTTCTTTACGTATAACAAAGCTGTTTATGTTCATGTGTTTAAATGTGTGTATTTCAGCTTAGATTCTGTTTTGCTCTCCTTTTCCTTCAGTTTCGAAACTAATTTTCATTTCACTTTCTTATTTACAGGTAAATATTGGCATTTTATTCACATTAATTTAAATAACAGGTATTTAGAGCTTACATTATACCTACATACATGTTTTAAAAATACTGGGAAATTTATTATAAAAAAGTACCCACTATAAGAAAAGCTTTGCTCAAAGCTTTCGAGTGGAGCACACAATTCGAGTCACGTTGCGGCGGGTTAGGATTCATCCTGCCAAGGTGAGAGAAGCCAGCTCCATTTCCACTCATTTCGCCTGCCTTAGTAGACCTACTTTTTTTAGTTGGTCGCCACACACGCACACATACATTCATGAGTCGTGCGAAGTGTTTCGATTCCATGGCGTTTCAAGTCAATGCAGCCAGTTAACAGTGGCCACAAACATCACTCGTTTGCCCACCACACACATTCGGGCGCCCGAATGTTGAGCTGAGCGAGCGTGAGACGCTTTTTAACCAAACCCATGAAACAAACGAGGCCAGTTTCACAAATCAAGCGAGGTGTTCGGTTCGATAGGTTCAGTTCAGCAGCTAAAAAGCGAAAGTGCGCGCGACTCTCAGTACATTTTGAAATTCAAAAAGTGTAGCATACTTTAGTGCTGCGGCTGAGCAACCAACAGCCAAGCCAACAATTGGACGAGGTACGAGCTACGTTTAAGTTTTTCTTATAAAGTTTTCAATTGAACTATAATTTTAAGACTTTCCACATATTTTTAAAAATTTCTCTGACGCTTTGCGAGCGCCAGGTATGTGGCTAGGGCATAAAAATCAAATATAAAATTCTCTTATTTTATTGGGATTTACACAAATGTAGAAATATATATTTTTTATTAAATTGTACGCTCAGCTGTGTTATCCTAGCTGAGTCCTGAGCATGAATAAATAAAACTGTGTGTGTGTGTGTGTGTGCCGCCCGCCCACTTCCTTGCCTCTCTGCTGCGTCTTCTCCTCAGTTCGACATAAAAATAACATAAAATCTGGCTCGGGTTTTGCAATAATTTTTCTTTCCTGCCTTTCAATTGCTGCCTCCTGCCTCATGTTTGTGGCTTGGGCCTGGGCTTGGGCTTTGGCTTTGGCTATAGTTTGGTTTCCGCTCGACTCCTTATCGCATCCATTTGCATCTAAACAGCTTCAAAATTGGTGCTTTCGACCGTTAGCAGGCTCGCATATTTGATGTGATTCCATTGTATATCGCCAATATCGATATATACTATGGCAATTAGAACTTCTACTTTTCTTCTTTTTTTTTTGTTATTCTACCCCAGCCGAAGCATATTTTGTCTGCCCTCCGCCTACATTGGCTGACCTATTTCCGGGCCACGTTTTTGTAGCTCTTCAATTTTTATGTTGACTTCTTAATGATTGAGTGTTGACATTTTGTTATGGATTTATTTTATACAAAGAAAAGGAAAGGGATTTTAAATTGGCTGCGGGCTTTGAGAGCACGATGAAGCGCGTAGTTTAATTAAGTCGTGGGCCATGAAAGGGCAAACTGTGTAAACAAAAAAAAAGCATCCTTTGGCTGCTTTTAGCCAACTTGTTTCGACCCTTTGGTATTAGAGAAATTTCCGCTTAAGACTCTGGCCAAATTTTGTACTTCAAATAACTTTCAAGTTAAATGGTTTTCACTTGCATATTAATTAGGTTTTATTTTAGTTTTGTTAAGTCAAAAAGGTTCGCCAAGAAATATATAATTATATTTAATTGAAATCATTATGTTGGTATATTTTTTTTTTATTTTTTAATGTCTAGTCTTTTTCTTGCATATTAATGAAGTTTCACTTTCGTTTTCTTAAGTCGAAAAGGTTTTCCAAACTGGAAATATTAAATTATATTTTTATTGAACGTTTTCAAGCTTTTCAGTTTTAAAAGTTCTTAAGTCCAAAAGGTTTGCCAGGAAATATATTATATATATTTTATTTTTCTAAAATTGTGTTAATGCTTCTATTCATTTTCGAGCTTCTGAGCTGCATAGTAATTAAGTTTAATTATAGTTCTGTTTGACCAATAAAATTTCCCACAAATTATTGATTTAGAATTGATTGAAATCGTCATCGTCATAAAATTTCAAATGCCTGCAAGTCTTAGTGAAAACTTTAGATAACTATATCTAAATTATTAAAAGCTACTTATAAGTGGCTTATACTATATACATTTTCACATTGCTTTCGAGATTTATTGTGGAGTGCCCAAATATGCTTTGTAAAATTTGCATATTTTGTTATGAAAGTTATCTGCGCCTAAAAATTCCATCTCGCAACTCCCGATCCGCCGCTAAAACTCATAAACAATTTGCCACGTATTCAGCTCGACTCGGCTTGCTTTGTCGCATCCACAAATTGCAAAAAAAAAAAAAAGAAAAAAAAATAATAATACCAAAGGAGACAAAGCAAAAATTGAATATTCAATTTCAGCCGCTGGCTGCCACGACACCAAAAATGTTTGTTGCAAAATGTTTGTTAAAGTTTTCGCTGGTTGCCAACAAAGTGGAAACAAATAACATAAGCAACATGCAACGTGAGGCACGAGCGACACTGAGGGCTCTGAAAATGACACATGACCTACAACGTTTTGTTAGTTGTGTGTGTGTGTGTGTATGTGTGTTTTTTTCGCTCACTTTTCATTCTTTCGTTGAAATATTTTTATGACTTGCTTTACGTGTGCTCGGCCCAAAGTAAACATGCCAGCGCTTCATGCAGCGAGCTGGAAAGAGAGCAAGGGAGAGAGCTGGGGAGAGAGAGAGAAGGCGAGCGGAATTCCTGGCTGAACATTTCCTCTTGGCTTACCCATCAATCATTGCCAACTACAATTTAGCGCATAATTTGCGGACGCAATAAGAAATAATATTTATGAGTTATACGCAAAATTAAATTTTTTTTGAAATTAAAAATAATATTAGCGAATGATTTACGCACATGATGGATGCTCAAATTCAAATTATCAATACGTATTGAAGGCGCATGATAAATATAAAACAAAATTATACGACTTACGCGTTGTCTTATGCTGTGAGGGGGGGTGGGGGAATACAAGGCTGTACGCTGTTTATGCTCAGCACGTGGCCACGTCGGAAATACAATTGCTGCTGGTGTTGCTGTTGCGGTCTGCCTTTTAAGGGTGCGTTGCATTTGCGGTTTGCCAAAAATGTTTATAGCCTTCGCTCTAAATTGCCTTTGTTACTGCGTAAGCCACCCTCCAATTCAGCAGCTGCTACGGCTGCTGGGGGCATTGGCATTGCTGCTGCAGCAGCAAGTTTTAGTTCTTAATGTGCTCGCTAAGTGAGTTGTTAAAATGTCGTTAGGGTCAGCATAGGTAGGTGCTAATGTGCGCATGTGACAGCCAGCCAGGGATATGTTTTAGGAGCTGCTCTGAATGAAATTATAATAAATATTCTTCAAGCAACTAAGCTTGTATACGAAAGCTCTTTTCCTTTGATCTAGAAATTCCCTAAATTATGAAAAATTCTAGCTCTGATGTAGGGATTCAGCAATTTGGAGCTTATGTCTTAAATTTAATAATAATTTTATTCAATCAGTAAGCGAGCATAAGGAGAGCGAGCAAACACTGGCATTGGCGACTTTTTTACAGTGTCAAATTCTACAAGCTCAACTTCAAATGCCTGCATTGCAAATCTAATTCAAGTGCTGCTCTTTTTGCAAATGATGTTACAAATTGAGGCGTATGACTCAAGGCACCTTTACAACTGTTTATTAAATAATTCAACAAATATTATTTAGCAAATAAACAGATACTTTTTAAAGAAACAAACGTTTTTTTGCTACCCATAAGCTATAAACAGCCCATTACAGTTATTCCAAAGTGATGTATAAGACTTTTCAGCTCACTTGTTGTCTTTAGCCATTCCACACTCACTTTAATCTATAAATTTATCTCTCTTCTTCTTTTTCGTCTTCTTTTCGTTTTTTTTTTTGGGCATGACCTGCAGCTATTTTCCCTAGTTTTTTAAGCCTCCTTACATGCTGTCAACTTAATAGCAACATCATATTTGTTGTCATTCAATTGACAATATATGTTAAGGATTTTCCGTTTTGAAATTCTGACTAGCTGCGATGACACAGCAACCGCAACTCACACAGTTTTTGGGGTGGCAAAAAGTAAAGTCGCTGCCTTATCTTGTCATACGACATCCAATAATATTTACAAAAAATAAAATAAAAGCAAAGGCCTTGTCAAAGTTCTGTTTGCCCTGCAGCTCGGTACACGACTTTAATTTGCCAAAACTCACCGCCATAAAACGTTTGGCAACCTAAGCCAAAGCTAAAGAATTTTAAATATGCTACACACAAGTCGTACACCCACATGGAGTTATCAATTCCACAAAAGTATTCATTCAGGCCGCACAAAGAGCTGAGCATACAGAAACATTCCGCTGGCACTGTTCTGACTGTATTGCCAATTGGCTGTATGTTTCTGCATATACAAAAGTCAGAAGCCTTTAAATTGGCCTACACACACACACACACACATGCATACATACCTATATATGTACATACATATATATGCAGAGACAGATAACAAATTGGCTACGTGTCTGTCGCATTCAATGATTCGGACTGAAACTTTGCCTCTGACTCGGTGGCTTTGACTTTTGTCGGGTATTCGATTTGAGATAATTCAATTTGAAACGTATAATTCCAGCAAAATGCACAATTTTTGTACACATTGATCAATGACAGATACATGTGTGTGTGCGTGTGTGTGTGTGTTATATAATATATTGCATACGTTTGTGCATATTACGCTTAGCGGTTTGTCTGCTACACAAAGCCTGTCAAATCATGTCAAATGCAAATGCCGCACGGCTGTCAACATGTAGTATCTTGTGGATAGCCATTTTTCACACACACACTCTCCCACACACACGCAGCATTTACTCACACTTGCTCATTATGCACTAATAATTGGCGAGTGAGTAAACAGTTAGTCCCTCTGTCCGTTCATTGAGTCAATCAACGCACAGAATTGCCCTCAGCTCAGCTTCTACTATTACACGCCGCAGTCTGTTCTGCAAACGCTGTCGAACAGCCGTGCATACATTGCGCATACGCCGTGTGTGCCAGTTAGCGCCGCTGGCCGCTTACGTAGGTGTGTTTGACTTTGCATATCTAACGGTTTTAGCTGCCAGTCCAACACACACCCACACTCAAGCACAAGCAACTGTATATCTGCGGCTTTTGAGCATGCCCGCCCCTCGTCCCGCTCGCACTTGGCCTTGTCTTGGCTCGCGGTTTCCCATCAAAGTGCCCAAGTAACTCGGCTGAACTTTATGAAACGTTGCCAAAGTGTGCTTGTGTGTGGATGTGTGTGTGGGTGCATTATAGTCCCTTTAAGTCGCTTCCTTATATAGCGAATTGTAGGTCATTGTAGTCAAGTCAAGCAGCTCGCAAGTCAACTCAAGTTACTCACACTGCACTCGCACTTATTCCTCGCAGGGGAATTCACTTTCAGTTTACGCCCACAAATTTCGCATGAACTGCCAAAATTTAAAAGTTTCCACCTGCTAGTCTAATTTTGATAATTGCATTTATTAGACAGCTGCGACAGGTGTTAATCTTACAATAAAGAACGGGTCGAGCGAGGCGAGGCACTCACCTCGACACGTTTTCCGAGTTTTGTGTGGAGTGAATCATATTGTAACTGACTTGAGCTGGTTATTTTATGGAAATTGTTTGCAACGAAGCTGGCGCGTTGCAGTTAATAATACTATTGACTTAAGAGTAATATTCGACTCTTTTTGAGGGAAGACAAAAAAATGGAACAAGTTTATATATATTGAAGAAATTATGCTTGATTGGAAATAATTTTATTGCTATATACTGTAGGAAGAGCATGATGAGCTTCATATTTTTCCTATTTTTATTTAAGTGAAAATATTTTATTATTATTTATTAATAAAAATTAAATACTAGATAAACAGATACATAGATAGTAGTATACATAGAGATAGAGATAGATAGTAGTATATCAATAGTATTAACTCCACACAAGGTCTTATTTGAGCATAGCCCAACAAGAAATAACTTAAACTTGGAACTAAATCCTAGCAGCTAAAAATAGTTAACATTAATACTGCAGCCAAGTTTAACTTTTGTCCCAAATTAGACTTAATTGGCTAAGCAATTACTGTTTAATTTTATATGGCCAACAGCCGCAGGTAACATGTTTTCTAACTCAATTATCGAATTTCAAGCTGTGACAATTAAGCTAAAACTTAGATTAGAATGACTGGGAAGTAAGTGAACTTTTGTATTTGTTGCTTTGCTGTTTTAGTTATGCAACTTATTGGAAGTTATTTAGTTCAAGTTTGGCCAGGTGAGAAAGCAAAGTCAGAAGTTGCCAGAAAATTAGATTGATGACACAACAAATATTCTGTTGACGTTGCTTATAGTTAATCTATCGCTAAAAAGCCAAAAACTTTATAATAGTAGTATATACTATCTATCAGTAATTAGATAATAGCAAATTTACAGGTCAAAAAGTTTATATCTGAAAGCTTGTATAACTTAATTTCCATTCTCATGCAAGTTTGGCCACTTTCACTATATATGTATATAGTTTGTATTCAGGGAACGGCAATCAGGTTGTTTGTTTAATTGTGTGGAGCTATTAATAAAACAACAAATGTCATGGGGTGACTGCCACAAAGTTCCATTGTCCGATTGCCCAGGCTGCTAGCACTGCTCTTGACCCAGGCCAAAGGACACGGGACACGGGATACGGGACACAGGGCACACAGTGGCGACGACGGCCATTTATCTATGCTGCGACAGCGTATTCAATTAAATATTGAAACACGAGGCTAATAAATTACTCAAATGCTGCGCAACACGAATACAGAGTTTTAGTGTGGCATTATTTCAGCTATGACCATAAATATGACCCACTTTGGCCGGAAGCCGTGTAAATCTACAAATTACCTTAATATTTAATAAACAATGTAGTGCGGCCACGCAGCACGGCACACGTAAACCTTTAACGAGCCCTAATCGACGCTTCAAGATTTATACGCCTCGCTGACGCGCTGGCCCGGCCAGTTGTCCGAGGAGGAGGAGCACCTGGAGTTTGAGTGCTGGACAAAACCCCTTCATTTGGGGCACATCATAATTCATTTGCTGCCCGCCGTGCTGCCCATGTCGGGCTAAATGTAATTTCCTTGGCTGGCCCATTGTCTGGAAATTGGAAATGCGTTGCGGCTGATTCGCTGTCAATAAAATCAAATTTATTTCTGTTACGGATTTTCGGCCATTAATGGAATTCTTTTGAGCTGACAAATGGTGTGGAGAGTGCCCGTGTACCGTTAGCCGTGTGCTTTGATATTCAGCCGCATTAATTCAGTCAGCCAGGAAATCGAAATCGAATATTTCGCAATTTAGCGATGCGTAAATTATTTGTTTTTGCTTTCACGATTCACGAAAGATTCGTGAGAGATGTGAAAAGAATTTAGATAATTTACCTATCAACTGGAGGATATTAGCATATTGAGTTGAGCTCTGCTCTGAGTGGCCAAACAGCTTGCCTGCTTATCTTTCGATTCAATTGCATTTCGTGCTGCAGCGAAGCCATATTTGAATACCACTTACAGCCATCGAGATCCGCTTATGGCTAACATCGACATTGATTTTGCTGTCGGCACTTTTGATATTTCCTAATAATTCGCCTCCTTCGTAAGGATGAAGTCGAGGACTCGACACAACAATGGCGCAACTTTAATACTTCATATACAATATATGTATATATTGGCAAAGTTCAGAGAATGCAAAGTCTGAGGCAAAGTCCATGACAGCAGCTAGTTAGATGCGGAGCCTTGTTATAAACGCCGCATCAACAGTTTCTCGCACGACAGCAGCAGCAGCACTGGCAGAGAGGCACGGGTTGAGTGAGCTTGACCAAGAGATACTCTGTCAAGAGCTTATATTGCATTTGATATTTGTTGAGCAAATGTAGAGTCAGCATCCATTTATGCATAAATCAGAACTTTAATTTTGTAAAGATATAGAAAGATAGCAAGAAATTAAAATAAAAATCATATTATTTTACTTTAATTTTAAATCATTTAAATTATTATTTTTCTTTAATTTTATGAAGATTACAAAATACTAAAAAATATTTTAAAATTTGATTAGGATAACAAAATAAAAAAAAAATAAATAAATATAAATAAAACAAGTAAAACAATACTTTTTGTATTTTATTTTATTTTTTTTTATTTTAAATAAAAATAAAAAATAGAAACATAATTCGCATAAATCATTGAAGCTTTTATTTTAAAATTTATGAGCATAAAAAAATAAATAATATAAAAACTAAAATAAATTTTTTGTATTTTATTTTTATTTAATAATAAATAAATCATTATAACTTTACTTCCTAATTTAATGAGCGCTAAAAATTAATAATACTAAAAATAAATAAATAAAAATATATCATATATAAAATTTAAATTGAAATTTTAATTTAAAATTTAACATTTTAATCTTTTTATTTATTAATTTTTTTTTATAAAAATAAAAATGAATACAATTTATCTACATTAAGCTGACAACTTTTGGCTGTGCAAACTAAATTCATTTACAATTTGATCGCTTACAAGCTCATATACCCTTACATATACACGACTAAAGGGTATATTCAAGATGTGGCAAGTAGCGCTGGCAACTATAAACTGCCTTTAAGCAGCTCTCGAGGCATTGCATTGAATGTTATTCGATACAGTTAGCTGGCTTGCAAGGCGGCTGCTTGTCTAGTCCATCGGGCCATCAGCGAGTCCATCAAGTCAGTTCGTCCGTCCGTCCGACTGTCCGTCAGTCAGTCATTCACTCATTCTGTCAGCTATTCCCTCGAGCATGTATTTCCTTCCTTTCTGCGCTGCAGCGCAGAATTTCCGCTTCAATGCACTCTGATTGAAAGTCTTACGTACTTATGTGGCCCTTGTCGGCGTGTGTCGCACGCTGAAGGACCTGCAGGCAGGCAGGCAGCCCAGCCACCGCCACCGCCACACTCGGCCATGTTGCTTGCAATTTTAATGTGCAGTGACGTCGATGCAAGCGTTGATAATGCTCCAATGGCCCGGCCCCATTTCGATAAGGCGGCAATTCAAATATAAACTCAATATGGTGCAGGCAACCGAATTGGGCACAAGCCGTCAGTGAAATACTCTTTTGAAACCAAATAGAATTCAGCTTTGATTGGTGGCGCCTTCCCCTCGTATTTATAGGGTAACTAACTCGCTTGCTCGCCCTTTCTGAATTCGGTTTGTGGAGGGGCATAAACTGTGTCATTTGCCGTATCCACACTGCCATCAGTCAATGCTGTCATTGTGGCCTGGCCTGACAGTGCAACAACTGCCAGCCACGGCAGCTCTTCACCCAGACAATGCAACAATGGCCTTTGTCAGCAGCGCCCTCGACAAGTCTCTTCTGCAGTTATCCTGTTGTCCTGCTAGCCGCTAAGCGTCTAATTAAATAGAGCTTACGAGGCGTGCGCTTTCTTTTTCCCAAACGAACTCGTGTCGCTGCGGTTTTTCTGTGCTTTTACTTTAATTGGATTTGAGTTGTCGTTTCTATTAGTCAAGGTCACGCACCTAGCGACATCGGCTTAAGCATTGCTAGAGCAGGTATGCTAGCCTTTTGGATACCTACTACTACTGCCTCTGCACCTGCACCTGCTCCTACTCCTGCCCAACTGTTTTCCAGGTGTTTTGGCAAATTCTCTTGAATTTCCTCTTGCTGCCATTTATTTGCTTTACGGCATGTTTGCGCCCATAACTGTAAATCCCTTTTTATACCCTGAACCCATTGAAAATGGGAAATCAGGGTATAATGGTTTTGTTAAAAGTATGTAACAGGGAGAAGGAGGCGTGGCAGACCCCACAAAGTATATATATTCTTGATCAGGGCGACGAACTGAGTCGATTTAGCCCTGTCCGTCCGTCCGTCCGTCCGTCCGTATGTATGAACGCGTCGATTTCAGAAGATATAGAAGCTAGAGACTTGAACTTTTTTTTAAAATGACCGTAAATACAGCGCGCATATCGAGTTTATCACCAAACATCGATAACTCGTCTAGTTATTTTTTTATCGATAAAAAACCTTATCGAAAGACAGTTATAAAATTATATCTCCTACATCTTTAGAGCTAGAGTATCCAAATTTTAAATGTAGATTGATATGCACGTTATAGAATTTCGATTTTTGTTCAATTTTACCTCCCACCCCTATATCCACCCCCTCACCCATAAGTTTGTAAAAGGCGTATTTCAAATACTAGAAACTTGAGCTTTGGCACATACGCGCATATTAATGATATAAACACAATCTAAAAGTTTCATGAAGAACGTACGTCCAGAAAAAAAGTTATTAAACAATTAAGTTCCCATAGTGAGCCCACACTGCAGCCCATGCGTGCGCGCCTATGGGTGTCTATGTATGTGTGTTGCGTGTGTATGTGTGTGTGTTTGCTGTTGCTTGAAGCGTTCAGGGGATCTCGTAGTCGAGCAGTCTCGACTAGAGCTTTCTTACTTGTTATTATTCGGTTTTGAAATGAGCCGGCACAGTAATGCCAAAAACCCCTCAGGCAAGCCAAAGCAAATGCTCTGCACATATTTTCTTAGTGTGGGTGTGTGTGTGGGTTTGCTCTTTAAGCAGAGTGAGCTTAGTGGGTATGCTTAGCGTTTAGTGAGCAGTGTTAAAGGGCATTTGAGTTATATATATATACATATAATGAAGCTGAACTTATTTAGACATATAAAAACCTTAACTACAATTAATTAATATTCCTTCAACTACTCACAATACTTGCAGCCTGGCTACAGGGTATCTCTAACACATTCCCTTGCACATTCATATATCTGAGTTTATTCACCCAGCATTTGAGGCCACAAATTTGGCGCATGCCGTTGTCCATAAACTGTAATGCTGAGCCCGAGCTGCTCAGCACTACTTCAACTCATTTTCTTTATTATATTTATTTATTTATTTATTCTTTTTTGCCCTCTCTCTTTCTCTCTCAGTCAGTTTGACTTTTGTAACTACAAATTCTTGAAGCAACAAACAGCAGGAAGCGCATAACAATTCATAAAAACACAAACAGAAACTATGCGCGAGATGGCAGGAAGGGGCAAACATGGCTAGAAGCGTGGCTATGTTTATGGCCATACTTAGGGAGTGATTTATGCTTAAGATTTGGGGGCAGCTTTTCAGTATGTTGCGAATCCGTATGTTCGCAGCCTTAATTGGAAGAAATTTGGTGGAATTTGCCAAGAATTTGCAAGAATTTCTAAGCATTTGCTTTGAAGTGGTTCAGATAAAATGCTCCCATTCAAGTGTCGCTATAAATTGATGAATTTAGTCAAATGAAATGTTTTAGTGGAGTGGATATAGCTGAAAGAAAAACCCTATTCGGCATACAAAGAAAATTCTCTTTAAGCATAGAATTTAACAATTCTCTGTTAGCCAAACAGTTATTAGTTAATATGTCTCCTAATAAGTAACTAAACAACGTTGAGCTTCATATTTAGTTGGCTAAAAACTAATCAAAATTCATAAATCATATAACAAAATGAATTTTCAGCTATGCTTTAAGCTAAACTCTTGCCATCTGTCATTAGAAATTCTTTTCTGACAAATCCTGCACAGAACACGCCTCAAAGTGCTGAGCAAACAATTTTGTTGTCCTTGTTTGTTTTTTCATTTAAATTTGAAACACAGCTGCAAGCTGCATTTTCTCATTATGCGACAAACAAACCTGAGCGCAAATGGCCCACGGGGCGGAGCTCGCAAAAATTTGCTGCAGTGTAAACAGCGATGCATGGGCGATGGGGGAAGGGGCGTGGTGGGACTACGCAGAAGAAGAAATGGAGAGCTAGCCCAAGGGCTTTAATTGATTTTAATATTTAATTGCGCAAACATGAAATGCAAATAAAATGAAAACTGGAATTTCGCACACGAAATCAATTTGCTAGAATTTTCCCAATTTCCCAAATGCAACTAAAATTCTCCAGGGGCAGCGAGCAGACAGAAGGCTTAAAGGAAACCCAATTAGTGCGGAGTTTATGTATTCAAATAAGAAATAAATATTATTTGGACATTTATTCGCATAGTTTAAAGTATAAAATTCGATAATTCGACCTCATATGTCCTCAGGCATACTCAAATTATTAAACTAATGCCTGCATTAATATTCAATTAGTATTCTATTTGTGGAAAGGTAGTCTTGTTGGCATTTAAATTAAGATAATGAAGCAATGGAAATTGTATAAATATTTTGCTATTTAGTTTGTGGAATTTTAAGAGCATTCTCTCTGCATTGTTTGCATTAATTACATATTTGCCAAAGAGATCAAATAAACAATCAAATATTTGTTTTTTTGATTTATTACAAATTATTTGTAATTTTTTGCATTATTAAAAAATAAACAATGTGCACAAAACGTTGCATAATATAAATAAATTTATTACATGTTTATATTATATTTTTATTTTTTATATATAATGCTACAAAAATTATCATTTCATTAATATTTTTCAGTTAAGTATTTTAATTATTTTAATTAAAAAAATATTTATATAAATTTGTACTATTTAACATTTTTGTTTGCATATAATAAATATGTTTATTATATTTTTTTTCTGGCTGAAGTATTTTATTGCTCTGGCTTTAAGCTAAATTGTTATTTAGAATTAAATCTCCGTAACAACTAAATAAATAAATAAAAAATTGTTATCTTAAATGTATATGTATCTAAACATTATTATATATATTTTTAAAAAATTTTCTCTATATCCAAACAATTTTATTGACAAGGCTAAAAGGTTAGCTCTTTGACTCAAATGGAAAGCCAAATACCACGTTCTAATGCTGAGAGGCATGCTAAAAGTGTCGAATCAAACTAAGTTAGTCGAGTAGGATTTTACAAATTCTGTGCTTCGCATACTTGCAAAATATTTGCACAAAATGTCGCTGGCAACGACAAACAGTTGGCAAACATTCCGAAGCGGCGTCAGTTGACTCTATGCAGGAGTCGAACTAGCCAACTCGCTGTGTGTTGACTTTGCAACAGCAACAGCAATGGCAACAGCAATGGCAACAAATATACACATACATTATAAATACAAATACAGTTGCGTGTGAGATTCGTTTGGACTGGGCGCAGAGCTGGTGATCAAAATGCAGCCAGTTTTAGTGGCCCACTTTGCGGCGTAGCGCGGAAATTAGTTGACGCTGCTGGCTAGCATTTTAAGCCATCAAAATATAATGATAGAGATGTGATAAAGAGATAGAGATAGCTCTCCCTCTCCAACTCGTTCTCTCTCCC
This sequence comes from Drosophila mulleri, assembly GCA_035047565.1. Classification (NCBI taxonomy): domain Eukaryota; kingdom Metazoa; phylum Arthropoda; class Insecta; order Diptera; family Drosophilidae; genus Drosophila; species Drosophila mulleri. The sequence continues at coordinate 16,297,879 of JAWNPK010000060.1, read as the reverse complement.
TCTCCCACTCTCTCTCTCTGGGTACTCCATATCAACGCCCATCTAGTTAGTTGGTGTTGATAATGCGTTGGCGCTTTACGCCTGCTAAGAGAGTCGCTTTTATTATGATACCCTGGAGCTAACGTGGCAAAGAGGGCATGTTAGCTTGTTTCTGGGCCTAGGCAAAGTACTTAAAATGAAGCAGTTTGGGCTTAGGCTATCAAGTTCTCGTATGACATATTAGTTTTTCTCACAAGTTGCTGTTAGTCAAGCACTTTTGACTAGAGTACTACTTTAGCTGTATCCTATTAGCTAGTAAGGGTATATAAGTTATGGGAACGAACAAGTCGAATAAAAGTTTGTTTAACAAGTTTTGCTATCAGTCTGGCTATCTAGTTGATAAACCGACATCAGGATTTACTGTTATTAAGAAGACATTAAATACTGATCATATTCTATTTTTATTTATTTATACAATACAATTTTTCTATTTTTTGTTTGTTTTCTATTCAGTGTAATTTCATATTCACTTTAGTACAGGTGCAGGGTATTTCATAGTCATTCACTTGCCTTCCCTTCACAGTTCTATTCTCTATTCCATTTTGATGTTGTTATTGTCTTGAGCTATTGATGAGCTGTTGTTCTTTCATTTCCATTGTTGTGGCATGCCCCACAATGCGACACTTGAGACTTGTTCCGCTCTCAACTGCCAGCCCACGTTCTGTTTACACTTCAGTGTTTGCCTTGGCCCACATCAGGGCCCACATCATGGCTGGCACTCTTGATATGACTCTTTTGGGGCAAACAGCAAACAGCGTCGAGTTAATTTAATTCCGTGTTCCTGCCTAATTGAGTGCCTGGTCAAGCCATATAACTAATGTACCAAAGCAAACGCAATTGAAATGTGGCAACAACAAAATTTTCGGATTAGAATTTAGCTTGGCTCAAGATCAAGCTTAACGGGCATTCGGCTTCTTACTATACACTATGGCTAATCTAATTTGGTAACCATTTCAATGGGGTCTTTGTCAACAAGACATTCGTACAAACTGTGTTTAGTTTGAGGAAGGATAATTAGGGTTGTTAGGGACATATTTTAAACAGCTTTGATATGCCATACTTCATTAGAATGACTGTGTTTATAACAAAAAAAAATTAAAATAAAATATTATAGATCATATTATACATCATTGTATTTAAATCATTTAATAGATTCAACAAATCATAAAAAGAACGAATACAAAAAATTATCATTTATAAATAATAAATAAATACTTCAATAAAATTATTAATATTTTAATAAAATGAATATCATTTAATATTATAAACAGTTGAGCTATATTTTAAATATTATATTTTATTTAAAAGAGTCAAAAATAATAATCAAAATATAGTATAAATATACTCAAGAAAAGAGAAGTCTCGAAGAAGAAGCCTTATCTCTCTTAACTTGATGCACTTGATGTCTTCACCTTTCCGCTAGCCACTTAATCTACTCTTTTAGACCAGTCATCCTCACTTGCTTTCACTTGTCAGCATTTTGTTATTCCACTTTGATTTAATAACCTCAGCTGAGAGGTTATTATGTGCTCAGACCCATTTTGCAACCACATTCTGACGAATGTAGACACATTTGCCTGTGGATATATGTACATATGTATGTGTGTGTGTGTGTATGTCTACCTGTATTAAATCACAGTCAACAAGCACACGCATTTAGTAATACACGTGCCATTGGCTGTGCAAAATGACGATATAAAACAATGAAATGGAAAACTGTGCGCGTGCTGTAAGTTTAGGTATAAATTACCACAATAAATATAAACTTGGTCATCGAGCAACAATAATGCTGAACAACTACAAAAGCAGCAACTATTGTAAGAGAACAGCAACAACAATAACCAAGTGCTTACGCACAAGCGCCTTTCCTGAAATGGCCGCAAGAACAAAGAATCCACGGAAACTGTTCTACAGCTCGCAATGAAAATGAAAAGCAACCGACAAAGCAACACATAAGAAGAAGAAGAAGAAGAAGAGGAAGAGCATATTTTCAATGTAAGCGTGACGTGTCGTAAGTTTTATACGATGTGAAAATTAAATTTTCGCATGTCAGCATTAAATTAATTTCATTTCTCCACTTTTTTCTCTTCTCTGCTGCCCTCATTACGTAATGAGAAGCCATTTCACCTGCTCGATGGCACAATGTGCTTGTGTATCAACAGGTGCGACAGTTCTACCTGTCTGTTAAATGAAATACATTTAAATTGCGACATTTAATATCATGTCTTTAGACAGCTAAACTGAATTCGTGTAATAAAATCTGAAATTATGGAATTTGAGATTTAAATCATGTTAAAAGTTCATTTTGAATGCTTAAATTTAAGAACATCAATAAAAATAAAAAATTCGTTGAACAGTCAATAATAAATTATAAATTTTAATGAATAAAAAATAAATAAAAAAATATATTAAATTCTGAACAAAAAAAAAGTACTAAAAAATAAATTGAATTTAATAAATGTAAACGTTTTATATTTAGTTAAAATATTTATAATATTGTTTAAGAATTGTGTTTAAATTATTAAATCCTTTTTTTTTATACAATTTTTACACTGAACTAAAACTCTTTTTTACAATTTGGCGAAATGGCGCAGTTTGCGTTTGCTGGAACAAATGGCGCACAATTTCGTTTATGAACCGCCGAAAGGCTTCAATTGCAATTTTCTCGCGGAATTCCATAAACATTACGGGAATATGAGAACTGGCCAGCAAATTGCATTTTGGCATGCCTGGCGCGCGTTTACCTTTACTTGAACTTTGCCCTTTGTAGCACAAGTGAAGCGCACTGCACTTTGCTTTTTATGTGGCCCTGCTGGTGTCATCGGCGTAATAAGTTTCAATTTCAATTGTCCTTAACGCGCCAACAACGAAAGCCCAACAGCTCGAGGAGCACAAATGGCACTTGCTCCAGCAGCAGCAGCAGCAACAGCAACAGCAGTCATAAGCGTAACGTAACCACTTCCCGCTTTGCATTTGAGTGTATTCTTTATTATTAAGAGCAGGAGAAACCGCAGCAGCAGCAGAAGTGTTTTTTGCATTTTTTTGCCAGCTTTTTTTTGTGTACCCTTTGACTGAGAATTTAGGGAATGACTGAGACTTGATGCTAGGATTATTTATTGAGAATATTTATTTATGATATCGCAGAACAATTTTATAAAATCAAATATTATAATTCAAATTAACTGAAATGTATTTAGCGATATTTTTTTTATATAATAATATTATTTATTTACCCAATAATTTCAGATATATTGCAAAAAATTAAGTTTTGTTACAAATAGATTTTCCTTACTTAGCAATATTCTTCAATTTTACATTATTATTTAATTAAAATAATTATATTTTATTTATATTTTGTTTTGCGCCATTTTATAATTTATAATTTATTTAAGTTATTTATATTTATGCTATATATTTAATATTATTTAAAAATTTTTTATATTATTATTTTTTATTATGGATAATATTCAACATTATTTAATATATTTTATTACTCTCACTTACACAGTGCCTGCAAGTCGTCTACTTCCAGTTCTGCCCTAAAGCCTTTTATGTTATGTTATTTCCTTTTCCACCGAAGTTTGAGCGCTTTTTAGACCACATAGTTCGGCTAAGGTCGAGCGCGTGCTGTTTAAAAAAAAAAAGTTAAAAAATAAGTAAAAAGCACAGAAATGGAAATAAATTCTAGAAATATTCGTTTTTGGGCAACTTTTTTGCAGCGTTGGCGCCCATTGCCCGTTGCCCATTGCCCATTGGGCATTTTTAATTTGGCAGCAAACTTTGCCCGTGCGAGGTTTGAGCAACAACATTTTAATAATAAATATGTGCGAGCATTTGTTGTTGTTGTTGTTGATTTCTAGTTGCTGGCGAGTTCATAAATAGACCGGAAATGTTGTAATGGACGGTCAAGGAAGTGGAAAAAGTTACGTTTGGTTTGCAGGCAACAGCTTTGCGCATGCCAAAGTTGTTAAAATTGCTAAAAAGAAAAGTTTAATAATATCAAATAAATTTAAATTTCAATTTGCGTGGGCTATTGAAATTGCCAGCGAAATTCGCTAATTAAACAAACAACAATTGCAGTTCGAAAATAAATTAAATGGAGTTTTCTGTTAAACAAGTGAATGAATTGAAAGCTTTTCGCCAGATTCCCTCACAATTCGCTAAGCAAACTGCTAAGGCTTAGCGCCTCAAAGCACGTAATCAAATTTTGTCAACAAATGGATTTCTTTGGCCTGGCACGTGACCAACGTGACCCTGGCCCAATAGGCTTCTAGCAGCTGCCTGCACGCCGAGGCATCTTCATAATTTCCACAAAAAAATAAAATATAAAGCCATGCGCACTGCATATCAAATAGTTCTAGCATTTGTTTGCTTTTCGAAACTTCTCTATGACTGACTGACTGACTGGCTGACTGAGTGGCAGGCAGGCAGTCCGTCCTGGCTGGCATACGGAGCGTATGCGCATTTAAATGCCAACGGGCAGCCGATTTCGAGCAGCTGTCGAAAGTTTACACAGCCTGTCAATCAGCGCATCGATCGAGTGTTGACTGTCGAATTAAGCGCTCAACTTGCTGCCTAATTGAAATTGATTGTCTGCACACAGGTCGGCATGTGTATTGTTTTTGTGCTCAGTGTAATGAGTGGATGAGAGGCAAATTATCATATATATACAAGTAGATTTAGCAGAGATATATCTTTTGTGTTTCACATGAAAGAGAATTTCATCTATGGTTATTCGAAGGCATAAAATGTTTGAAAGTGTTTCAGATTTTTAATTTCTTATTTTATCTCTCTATAAATGTTAGTTAGTAGCTGCAGTTTAGTATTATTACCTATTAGTATTACCTCTTATCTTGAACTACAGAGTATTTGCTAGCTCAGCCCATCAACTTTACTTCTTACTTATTTATCTGCAATTTATTCATGTATTCTATTCTATTGACAATTATGGAAATGCCCAATGAACAATTTCATAAGATAATAAAAACTTCGACATTTGATTTAACTGTATGAAATGAAATGCCTATTCATTTCATATTCGTTTCATAAATTATTTTACTAAAAAAGTTTTTCTCTGATATCTTATTAAACTTTTTATCGACTTTAATTATGTAAATTTTGCATTTTAAGAGTTGCTGACTTTTTTATGCCTATCGATACATATATTTGTACATATATTCATAAAATGTCTGCATAATTTATGGATAAATTTGACTTTGACTCGTATGAGTGTGTGTGTGTGTGCTTTTACGGTCTATTTATTTAATGAGTGCGTTTAATATAAGCTGACCCGACTGGGCAATAAAGTGCGCCTGCTTAAACAAATTACTCCACATAAATTCTATTAATTGTCTCGTTGGGTCCCCTTTTGGCCGGCGGGGCATCCGCAATACTCAGCCTTTTATGTGTCACGGATGATAAGCTGCTTAATTGTTGGCGCTTTATTCAGTTATTTATATGTCTATTATATAATAGCTGTCACTTAATGCAGATTCTGTGTGGGAAACAGTTGGTTGTAAAGATTAGCATGTCTGGATATAGAATTTTTAAACAAATTTGAATTGGCTCAACATATATAATTATTGGTATGCCTCTCTAATTTTTCATTATAGCCTCTGTTATCCCGAGTGGGGTATTCCAATTTATTTATTTATTCATTTTATTTATTAATTTTATCTATTAATTTTTGTGATATTACGTACCCGTTGCACGGCAAGCTCCGATTTAATCCCAGCAGAGCTATTTAAGTTCCCCTCGCTCAATTACCTTAAGCAAAGCAAAGAACAACAAAAACGTAAGCAAAACAGAGATTAAAACTTCATGCCATAAAGATTCACTTAAGGGGACAACATGGACATGCTTGAAGCATGGGACAAGAGTTTTTCGGAATTATATATACGAGCTCGTGGCACGCAGCGTTCTGACACCTCGTTGACATTCATGCAATTTCATTAACAGCCACTCGTATATATTTATATATGTACGATAATTTGACTTGAGCGAATAACTCAGCTCAATATTTATGGGAGCAACTTGTCATAGTTTCCAGAGTTTTGGCTTATTTATGAGCGGGCGAGTAGCGAAAGTGCTGCCAAGTTCCGATATTCTTTGCTGTTGTTGTAGTTTAACAATTCTATGCCCCGTTTGCAGCTCTCATGAAGCTTCCCTGGCACGAATGCAATCAATAGTTGCGCCTCATCGACAGTTTGTTATTATTGGATCGCTATTGTCGCAGTAGCTGTGCCAATATTTGCCATGGAGCGGGCCGTGTGTCATTATAATCGAATTCCGTGAGCTGAACAACAGCTGAATCTGTATCAAATAATAGAGTGAAACGTGGCCATGTCTGCTTATGCATGAATTTTATTTGTATTTGGTTTTACAGTAAGTGCTGCCGAGCAACAAACAAAAGTTTGAATCCGTCAGCAATCAGACATACAACTTTAAAGCGAAAATTTATATAAATGAATTAAATGGAAAGTGAAATGCAAATTTAATATGCATCCGGTCTGTGGATGTAATTGATCGCATGAGAACGTGATATGGCAAAATTATTATAAATGCAAACTGCTCGCCAATGAAATATTCAAAATTTATCAATTGGCATTGCCATGCAACTTGTCGTGCCAGGCCAGGCCGTCAGAGCCATGTCAGAGCTGGACTAAAACATGGCCATTTAGCTGATGCCAGTTGCCAGTTGCCAGTTGCCAGTTGCCAGTTGCCTGCTGCCAGCTGTGGCTAAGGGCGGCTGCTTATTTATTTAAGACTGTCATTAAGGTGCATGCACGACCGAGCATACAGTTTATGGTCTAAGGGCACGACTATGATTTCATAGTCGTAGAATAATAACACGAACCGGAAACAGCTCGATGTTTGTTGCATCACTGCCCGCCTTTGCCCCTCCATCTCACCCTTTCTGCATATTTCATTCGTTTTCATATTCTCCACTTACTTCTTCGAATCGCCGCCTCCCACCCCCTCCTTAGATAGAACTTTAAGCAGAATCGTGCCGCGTGCAAATAAAATCACAATAAAAATGCAACGCGAGCGCCAACAACGTCTACAATTTAATTAAAGTAATAAATTGCACGTCATTTGTGCTGCCAGCCCTGTGAAATTGGCCGTAAAACGAGACAGTTAGTGGGCCCGAGAAACGATTACAGGCTTAAGTCCAGTATCACCTGCCATCCTACAGGGCGCTGTACACAAATAAGGCTCTAGCTGGCAGTTGGCAGTTGGCAGTTTGCAGGAGGCGAGTTCGAGTGAGCAACGGATATATAAAGTCGACTTGGCAAAGAAAAGCTTATACTTATACTTATATAAGAGATAGTACATGTTGCTCTGTTCTCTGAGTGGCTCAGCGATTTAAATTTTGTTTCAGCTTAAGTCTAGTCTGGGGTGAAGTGCTGCTCGGCCAAGGTTAAGGCTTGCACTGCTAATTATAATTAATTATTCCGCTGGCTTACAACTATATTTCTTTATAATATAATATCCTGTTATTCCTGTCAGTAAGCAGTTTTTGTTTTTATTAATGTGAAATATACTTCCGTTTGGTATTTCTTTTTCTTTGGACATAAAATCGCATTTGCCAACTGCATTTTAATCAGAGTTTGCGTTTTTGTTTATGCGCCATGACAACAGCGCTGCAAATATTGCGTAGCCACGCCCACTAAATGCTAACTTCAGAGAGACAGTGAGAAAGAGAGAGAGAGAGAGAGAGTGAGAGAAGGGAAAGCAAAACTAACTGCGAGGCTGCTTGCGTTAGCTAATGAATTTTAATTATGTAAATAAGTTAACTTGGACTTGGAGCTGTTGGCCATTCACAGCACTCATTCCGCGCTGCCAGTTAAGCGTGCTTATGCCCATTAAGTGGTTGCAAGACCAACAACAAAATGTAAATGCATAGCCCAAGCAACAACAATAAACAAAGAAAGCTCAGCACGAGAGACAGCCGCTCGACTTGGCATCAGAATCGAATTAGATGCTGACAGCAGGAGGCGGAAGCGATGTCTGAGGTCCAAATATGCTGAGACATTAATTAGGTATTTTATATATTTTGACATTGATGTGCTTTGACTTTAGCAAATTGCACATACGCCACGTTGTACAGCCAGCAAATATGCTTGTTTTAATTGGACGCTTGGGGAAAGTAGGTTTTTTATACAGTTCATTAAGTTTTTTATTTACATTTTTTTACATTTAATTCCTGGCAGGAGTGTGCACATTCAAACGTGTAAATTTGTTTCCTGTGTCTGTCTTTCGCTGTGGCTATTCAGTTTACTCTCCACTCGAGTGCACTGGCAACTGGCAATGGGGAACTGACAACTGGCAGCACTCGGTTGCGGCTCATTTTTGCTTTTCATTTGCCAGGTTTAATGAGCCGCATGCAAAATTTATTTAATAACCTTCAGCTTTATGGCTGCCCTAAAATCGAGGCTATCAACTGGAGCGAGCTGACTGTAAAATTTCATTTGGACTCATGTAACGTGTCAGGCTTTTAGCTGTTTTTTGCTTGCACTGCTTAAATATTCCAAATATGAATATAAATCATGTATATACATGTATATGTATATATTCTCATCGCTGCAATTTCACATTTGATTTCATTAGAGGGCCCAGAGCAAATGCAATTATTTCATATTTAATTTCATTATCAAGCTATTAAGGCTGACAGCAATTCATATTTCATATCAGTCGATGCAGTGCCTTTTGTGCATTCATAAAATATGCCCGACAGCACTTTCATTGACTTTAAATTCCTTTACAAATAGCCAAGTTATTTTAATTGTTTATTGGTTAACTGTCTGAGCCTGATAGTTACATCTGGCCGCAACCATAAAAAAAACTACTTCCCATTGAATGATTTAATGGCTCGACTGGAGCACTTTGGGCAGCTGGCCGCCACTTGACAGGGCCGGCAAAGCCATCAGCAAAATGTGGCCTGTATCACCTGGCCACGCCCTGACACATGCCACCCGCCACCTGCCACCCGCCTGGCCGGGCCTGACACAGATTAACGTGGCCTTGCACAATACAACACCATTTTTCAAGCCACAAAACTGTTTCTGTTACGGTTTGCTGTTGTTACTCCTGCTACTCCTGCTGCTGCTGCTGCTGCTGCTGCTTTTAGTGATAGTGCTGGCGAAAAAGGCCTTACGTGTCAATTTATTATAACTTATGCAAGGCCAGCCATTTGGGTATCTGCAACTGCGTGAAAAATGCCATAAAAGTTGAACGCTGACCCGGCTAAAAGCCGCCACATGGAAAACATCGCAGCACAGCGAAAGCCTCAGATATCCTATTTATATATAAATACGTATATACATATATCGCAATTCTTTTATGTTTTATATAGCACACAATATCCAACTGGAATACAATCCAATTTATATTGAAAGCAAACTTAATAAAAACAAAACAATAAAATAGAAACCCCTCTTACGCACGCCATATTCCAGGGTATCATCTCCATGCACTATAGTAAACTTTATACAGTTGCCATTTAATGCTTGGTCTCCGCCCAAAAATCCGAACACGCACACGATGTTACGCTTCAAGTATATTAGCCGAGCTGGCAGGCAGCCCAAAATATAACAAAAACGCTCCAACAATTTGCGGGCTCAATCAGAAATCGATCGATTTTGCTGTGGGCTGTCCGCTGCTAGAAGTTAATTGCTTTGCGAAACTTGAAAGCGTAAAAGTTATTACAAGGCAAAGGAAAACACAAAAAAAAAAAAAAACAACAACAATAACAACAACAACTACAGCAAATACTTGATAGAAGAAAAGCTGTCACAGAGTTTTGACAGAAACTTGTGCCACGTCTTATTAAAATCCAACTTTTTACTTAAGTTTCAGTTTAAGTATCTCTAAAGCTGTCCATAATAGATGAGACTTTTCCCTAATATCTTTCGCGATTTGATACATTTGATTGCAGCCAAAGCCGCCACAAAGATTCAAGCCGTATTTCGAGGCCACAAAGTGAGAGAAACCATGAAAAAATCGGAAACCAAAACTACAACCAACAATGGCAGCGCCTCTGCCTCTGCCTCTGTCTCTGCCTCTGCTGCTACTGCCGCCTCTGCTGCTGCCGCCGAGGCGGAGCCCACCAAAGCAGAGCTCGAGGCTGAGTTCGATCCGAACGACAAAGGTAAGTGAATGCCAAGCTGAAGTTCTTAAAGTGTGAAGGATATCTGAAGCCGACTGAGACTGCGGTATTAGTTTACAAACGCCAAATATTTACTTTGACAAAGCCACGAACTGAGAAAGCGTTGCAAGCTCTGAGAGAAATACAAATAAGAAAAGAAAATAGAGAAAACTGCTGCACTCTTGTAATAGGATATGTATGACAAGACTCTGGAAATGATAAAAAAGAGTAAACTTTGATGAAGATTTCAGAAATTTAAAACTATTTTTTGATGTTAGGAAATGGGAATGTTTTGAATGGGGAATTCTGGAATACTTGAATACTAAATGGGAGCAGTAATTAAAGTGGGAGCAGTAATTAAAGTAGAAAATTAAAAGGGTTTAAATAATTCAGAGCGGAAAAAGGTTAATAAGTGTGAGCAAACATGTGAAGAGTTGTGAATGAGATACGAAACTCAGATGAATATTTTGGGTTATATTTGCAATGCTTTGAGGTGCGATTTCTTAAATGGAGCTGGAATGAGAGGAGCTAAGGGTATGTTTTTACAATTCAATAGGCTCTTTGAGCAGGGAAATTCAAATATTAAGAAAAATTTACTAAATAGTTCTTATCTTTAAATCAGATTACTTAGCTTCAGCTGCAATTAATTACATTCGTTAAAAATGAATTTCTATTTCTTCAAACTACCTTAAACCTCTTATCTAATGTGCACATTTGGCTTAAAAATATATATAAATAAATAAAAATAAAACCCTCTCCTTAAAGTATGTTATTTAAATTGCCATGGTTTGCCACAGTGTATATAAGTGCAGCATAGGGCACAAAAGGTTTTCTTATTACTTATGTAAATTCCATGCTCATGCTGGAACTTTTTCCCGAGAGACGAAATCATCGCTGCAAGACGCTGCTCAGCTATCCTGTCCCCTTTTACTTTCGTCATGTAAAGCCGTCGACAAGTTCAGGCATGAACAAGTGAAAAGTGAAAGCAAAAGGCAAGCCAAATATTACATAACAAATTTCCCACTGGGAAGAATCTCCAGCTGCTGTCGGCACCGGAAGCTGCACCTGGAGCAGATAACTTTACTTACCTAGGCGCCTGCTATGATATTAATTATTAATGAAATAAATGATTGCTTACTACATTATAATTATTATTAATATAGTAAATTATTATTTATTGCATTACTATAATATACACAAAAATTATAAAATCAAAAAAATAAAATATAGTTTTCCCCCTAAACACGATTCTCTCGTTACTAGGCCACGCAGTTTTTATATACATACATACATTTCCCTATAAAGATGCAGAAATATAATAATATTCAATAATAAATATTTACAGCCAATAGAGTGAGACAGCTATTTATTGAGCATAATTTGCATAATGCTTTTTAACATAATATAGCATAATAATTTCATAATACTAAGAACAATTTTAATTAACAAGAGCCAACAAACATAATTATAACAAACCAACATAAATCACAATTAATATAGCTTTCCCACAGATCTGATAAGCTCAAAATAAACTTCAAGAGCAGAAACTCCAGCCGCAAAGCCAAACACAATAGATAAATAAATGTAGATATTAGGCTTGGCATCATTTGTATTCATCAAGATGGCCCGCATCTGACATTGAGACATTAAGAATGTTTCTTATGTTAGATTCGGCTTTTTAGTGACTCAAAGGGATAATTACTTTTATCGAAACATTTTGTTTTTGTTTTAGCACTTTTCACTTGTTGATGCGTTGAGCCTTGAGCTGCATAAAAGTCAGTCGAATGACTTTCTCCTTTTTTTGGGTAGCACTTAATTTAATGAAATGTGTCACATGGCGAGAGCGTCTTCATTTTTCATTCATGCACAGAGCGAAAGTGAGATGCTCACTCGAGAGAGATAGCAAGAGAGAGAGAGCAGCACTTGAGAACTTCATGCGCGATGCTGTTTGGTCATTATTAGCCCGAGCCGTGACACAGATGCGAGTCCTTTGACTAAGTGCTATCTTGTTAACCTGCTTACACACTGCACGCTCATTAATCATGGCTACACTTGACAAAATTTCGCTGTACATAATTTGACACTTGCGCCACACGAAGCACTCGAGTTGGGGGCAAACATTGTTAGCAAATCAACAGCTTTACAGTCGGAGCTTGAACTACATGCTGCTGGCATTACAGTTTCCACAACTTTTCGGGCGTAATGCAAACTTTCGCATTACCGTTACGCAATAAATTTTCAAGTGTAAGAAAAAATTTGTCACTTGGCAACGCACAACAACAAAAGTTGCGTCGCAGCAGCTTAAGGTTTTGCCTGCGAACGACAACGACGTCCGCATGGGCATGTAAAGTTTACAGCTCCGCCCGGCCACGCCCCCATTGGGTATTTAATCGTGGCAATGACAGATCCGCAACGCTCATAAATAACGCAACAAACTTCCAGCAAGAGTGGCACATCGAACCCCGGGAGAGCCCGTGTCGACTGCCTATAAAGATCTGCTCAGGGCACATTTAACCCTGTTAAGCCTGAACGTTTTTAGCCAGGCTAACGGCTGGCAGGCTCACAGGCTGGCTGCTCATTAAAAACTTAGAGGCTGTCATCAAGGCGACGTCACACTCCACACTCAAATTCACAACTAAACAGACAGGCAGACACCCGGACAGACAGGACAGACAGAAGGACTCGGCTTATGCCTCTGACACTGTCGCGCGCAATTGCCGCTGAGCTTAATTATGCCGCTCAACAGCACGGCAAAGGGCGTATCTCATATGCATTTCACAATGAACGGCAAAGGCTAATTAGTCGTGGCTCACAAGTCAAAGCCAGGTAAAATGCATGAGCAGACAGTTGATGTTGCATAAGAACGAGCGCAATCATAGACACGTCAAGAAGGTCAGACAGTGGGCCAGTGGCCCGTGGTATGTGCTCTACTTTTCAACTTCTAGTCAACTGGAGAGTGTCACATATCTGCTTGATGTGCTTGCCGAGCTGCTATAGTCGAGAACCATACATAAATCAGAGCCAGATGGCTGGAGGAAGCTGGAACTAGGTGAGCATGGATAAACATTCCAGAAAGACAAGCTGCAAAGAAAGATTATTTCTTAAGAATCAGTTGAAGCTTTTCAATATCTCTGATTCTCATGTACCATTCATGTCGCACTTATTCACCCGATTGGGGAACTTTAATCATTTTTTTTATATTTCAATTTCTTTTTGCTGCAATGCCAAGAATTTCATTTCAAACACAACTGCAACATAATCCAAATCTCTTCTAAGTTTACATTCAAATCTTCTGCAATTGATATATCAAAGTTTTCTCAGCTCAGCTCTACAGCCTTGCAAAGTTCTTGTTTTCATTAACAATTGCAGCAAATCTCAACTTTTTCAATTTAAAGATTCGTTTACTATCAACTTTTGTGCTTCTCTCTATTTTCCCTTTTTGCTATATTTATTTCTCTCTGCTGTGTTGCAACACATAAATTCCGTTTACATTTTCACCCAACTGCAGCCAACAACAATTTCACACCTGCTTTACACCTGCTGCAATGCAACCGCACCCACACAAACCGACAGTTAGAACTTCATCATTATTCAGAGTTGGCAGCAGCAGGAGCAGCAACAACAATGGACAAGCAGCTGGTTTTTGGCCTAGTTTTAAAATGTGTAGCCAACAACGATAATAAACAACAGGCAGCCATAACAACAACCACAACAACAACAACAGCGGCAGCAACAATAGTCAGAAGATTGGGTCCAAAGCAAATTATATAGCCCGTGCTTGGCTTAAGCGAATGCAACAAAGCTTTGCGGCCGGGCATATGCAAATGAGCACAAATACAGATACACACGCACACACACACACAAATATTGAAAGCCAAAGGGGTTTTAAAGGATACTTTCTTGTTGCATTCGTATTTGGCCAAATATTGCGGCTTTGGCGTGTTTTCCTTTTCTGATATTTCGAGCATTTGCTTTGTGTATAAAACACATTCATTAGGCCAAAGCACTAACACAAATATACACTCACACACACGCACACACACACACGAATTTTACGCAGCCAAACGCATAGAGCATTTGGCCTAATGCCTTCGAAGGTCGCACTCTGCCGTTGTCTGCCAATTTGTTTTTGCGGCCAGGCCGATTGCAATTTTGACCTCATTTCACTTGCATAATCATTGCTCACTAATTGTTGTTTACTGCAGGCAAAGTTCTGTGATGTTAAATGCCATTTGAGCTCTCGCCTCCTGCCAGTTGGGCTGCACATGGTTAACTATGACAACTTGCTGTATTTGCCTGTTATGATAGCCAAGTAAATATTGTGTTGGCCTTTAAAGCGAGAGCACACAGCATATTTACACATAGTATCAAAGGCTAATAGCACGAATAATTAAACACAACAATTCGTGCTTCAAGCAACTTCCCCTCAATTTATAAGCCATCTCATTTGACATTTATTATAAATTATAAGCCCGAATATCGCTGGCCAATTATGTATGTATGTGGCTTAAATGGGTTTAGTGTGAGAGAGATTAATCTATATTAAAATAAAATATTTAGACCAACTTTAAGCTTAGCTCTCTCTAATTTATCATATTTATTTATAATGGAAATAAATGATATGACAAAGAAAAGCTTCAAAATCATGTACATACATTAATTCCAGTCTACATAAAAATCCTTTTAGTATCATCCAATATTCATTTATGGTATCGATAGCTCACATCTATCAAACCTGCACCATTTTGAGAATTACCTAGAAGCGCATTTAACATTTGTTTATTGTGTTTCGGCTGTCACGCATGAATCTCGTTCGGTAGACAGCTGGCATGCGGTGCGTGTTTTGCCGGATGTCGACAGTAAGAACAATAGCAGAAAAAAAAACAAGAAGAAAACATCTGCGATAAAACCCCGGCGCAACGCGCTTTTTCTAATTGGATTTTCGGCTTTAAGCGCAGCTGTAATTTCATTTACACCACGACAAGCATAGCCACAGGGCGAGACATTTAAGTACAATGTTAAGTGTGTGTTTGTGTGTGCGTGGAGATTGTGCTTCTCGTTAGTCTTGTTGCTTATTCACAGCTGTGTGCCGCCAGCAGCTAGCACAAACAAAAGGCGGAAAACGGAAAACACGCGCTATAATGCGGCGTATAAAGACAACACCAGCAAAAAAAAAAGTAAAACAATTGCAAGCGGGCGGTTTGGACTTGACAATACTTGTTCTTATTGGGAGAAGGGTGCACATGTTTAATTGGTTTTGCTGAGCTTTTAATGCTGCTGATTTATAAAGTTGATTGACAACAAATTTGAAGATAAATAAGAGAGTTAATGTTGTTAAATATTTGCCATGCCAAGCCAAGGCCAATACCATTCAATGCATTTAGTAGTCTGTTAACATTGCCATCCCTACATTATTAACAGTGTCATACCTAGCTTAACAGTCCTGTGGTGGATAGCTAAGCTAAGTAGTTGTCTCACTCTAGCACATGAAATCAAAGGGTTAACTCGATTCTAGTGGGAAGTATGAGAAATAAACTGAAAAGCAATATAGCAAAACCTACGCATATTTTAAGCAAATTACAGAGAATGAGGCTGTTCACACATAATACAAACAAATATACCCTTCTTGCCAGCTGCACGAGTATAACAAAATAAAGAGAGCAAGGAACACAAAACGAAATGACATGGAACACGCAATAAGCAGCATGAACCAAACACATTTTGGACGCTGAATTGGCGCTTTTTTTCTGGTGCCCACGCTGACACCCATAAACACACACAAACTCACGTGCACACACGCACACATGTGCCCCTTGGCTTAAGCTCAGGTGCGACGTAAATGCTTGCAGCCTAAAAATAAATGCGAGCAAACAACATTTCGTTGTCGGTCCGTAAATTTACACTGCACAGTGGGTACAAAAAATACTGCCATAGATAAGCATAGACTGTGCGTGTTTGTGTGTGTCTGCCTTTTCCTGTGACTGCAAAACAGTTTTGTTTTGTATTTATTTAGTAGCCACTAAATGGTTGGCAAAACTTCTTGGCTCTGTCGCCTAGTCGCCATTTTAAATATTTCAACAACTTGCCACCTCTTTTGCTTACACTTCTTCTTCTTCTTCTTCTTAGGTAGAGTTGGCTGTCGCCCACCCACATAGATAAACGAGTTTATTGTTGACTTGAAAATTGTACTTTGTAAATATTTAATTGCGGCTTCAATACTTTAGTCTCTTATTTGTTTAGTTGCCAGCCAAATGGGAGCTCGGCTTGTTTACCTGCCTGCCGTGTTTTCGATGGGTTAGCCAAAGTTGGCCTCAAGTCATTTTATAGTCCGTTAAGCTCGAAATGGGCTTAGACCGAGTCACTTTAAATGTTAACTCAAACAGCCATTATAAATTAATTTGCAGTAAATTTAACCCGAATGCTAATCGCTAGATGATTGCAATTTAATTGCAATAAATTATAAATCTTTTTTGTAGACTTTACCTGGTAGAATACTATCTCGTTAATCTAGTTGAATACACGTTGATCATAAATTTACTGTTAATCTTTAAGCCAGTGCTGAATTATGGCTGCGATTCACCGCCGACTTTTAATTAGTTTGCCGAGCCACAGCAACGACCCAAAACGGCTACCCCAACCCCCCGTCATCCCATCCCATGTGTGGTGCAGCATTCCATAAGCCGCTTTTGTGCGCCTGGCTTTATATTAATTAAAGTTTTTTGTTTGATTTGCTGTGGTCATAATACGCACATGGATTTGTGGGTTAGCCAGCCACTCGACGATACAAATAAGCGATGAGACTGTGGGCGAATATTGCTCGGTGGTTGGCTTAAATACGATTACCACAAGAGAATTTATGCCTGTTTGAAGTTTAATTAGTCGCACGCTCAAACTACTAGCACGACTGATATGAATAATTGGAATTCATTAATGCCAAGCTGCACACTTGTTTCGATCTTTTGTTTGGGTCACACTGCGTATACGCAATTATCTTTGGTTAGCCCGACTGTCAGCCAAGACTTATGGCCCTATGCAAATGCATAGGCCATTTCGCCGAGCAATGAATCCTCTTCGGCGAACCGCAAGACTTAGTTAACGGAAATTGAAAAATGGGCTCAGTTTGAGTGTCTAAGAATGCGAACTCTAGACCACCGCAAAGCTCGGACAAAGTGAAAAAAAGGTCAAGCTGCGGCGAGGCATAACGAAGGCATTTTCTCTGCCGGGAGTGTGGTCACAAAAACTTTGCCAAACAATTTTCTTTTTTTTCCTTTCTTTGTCTTGGCTCAATTTTGCACAATTTGTCATCTTTGAAGGCTGTGAAATGCGTACAAATTTAGATGCAATAGCCAAAGCATTGCGGCAAATAGAAATAAATAAGTAGCAAAAATAGGTGAATCTATTTAATCTATGCTTGCATACTCACTCAGGAAGTCAGATGAGCTTATTGGCTTTTGTATATCCGTGCTTCTGTCCGTTCGCCCGCTCCATGAATGCAAACAATTTAATCGGATGTACTTCCATATATTAATGAGTTTCTTCACCTGATAAAGTCTTGAAATTTCTCTCCATTAATATCTATCCAATATTTATATGAAATTTTTTCTCATATCAGTTCCCACAAAAAAAATTCTACAATTACGATATTTAAATTCCCAACATTCTCTGCTTTTTATGCTAAATTTATTCACCGCAAAAAGTTCAACTTAAGCTGAAGCACGAGATGAGAGTGTAAATTCTGTGCTTTTTTTTATTTATTTATTTATTTTTTTTTTGTTTCTGCTTTGGCAATGTCAAGGAAGTGTCAACGGGCGCATTACATCCTGTGCAGCTGCTTAAAATGGAGTCGTTTACTGTTCTCTACGCTGCGTACATGTATGTGTGTGTGTGTGTGTGTGTGCGAGTGTGCGTGTTGGTTTTTGTCGCCTGTGGGCACGTGTGGCAAGAAGTAATTAAAATTCAGATTTATGACAAAGACTTAACAAAGTTATTATGGCAGCTAGCCGAGACTGACTGAGTGGGTGAATGAAAGAGTGAGTGAGTGAGGCGCAGATGATTATTAAGTACAACATGCTCGGCAAGGACAGCAGCCACACAGCCACTTAGCCCGTCATTATGTGGGACACTCGGCAGTCTGTCAGGGCGGGGTATAACAATTCTGACAATTCGGACACGCGTAATGCCATCAAGTATGCATATAGATATTTATATATGTACAAAGCAGCTGGACATTGAGGTCATTCGTTTAAATGGCAGCTGGGGCTCATGTCAAAGTGTGTATATCATAAATATTGGCCGATTGGCCAGAAGGACTGTCCCATTACTGTTAATAGAGCATTCATAGTTCGTTGCGCCTGGCTGCGAAATATTATCTACTTCATTATGCTCGCATATTATGCACGTGTCTGTGCGCGCTATATATATGACACAATTACTTAGCACACGTCACAGATTTTCACTTTTGTTAATGCCACCTACGGCAGCCCCCACAGAGACACACCCACACACAGGCATACACACAGACATAGTCGGGAATGTCGTGTGTGCGCCATTCATGCATTTGCATTGTTTTATTTTTAATATAAAATTTGCATTGTTTTTGTTGCGCAGTGTTGTGAAATGTGGGTCAAGAGCATTGAATGCCACACAGAAGTGCCAACACATGACCAAGAGCCGTTGGTTTTGTTGCAGCCACGATTGCAACCCGTAAGCACTCTCAATAATACCAATAATCATCGTAGCCAAGGACAGCGGCCTGTGCAGAAAAAAGTAACAAAAATGGAGTGAAAATCACACACACGTCGTATGATTGATTGCTTTTGTGCATTGGGCAGTCTGTGATGAAATCTCAAAAAAAAAGAGGAGAAAAAGGTCAGAAAAGTTCCGAAGGCTATTTGATGCGCCATCAACAAGCCGGAGAGCCAAAATATGATTTAGATAGAGTCAAGTAGAGGCAAACGAATGATGAATAGTTGAGCATTGCTGAATGAGAGAAAATACAGCTTACCTGGCTGCCCAATCAGCTAATTGAGCTCGTGAAGGTAAATCAATAATGCTCATACTCCAGAGACACAAAGTTGGACTCATTTTAAAACTTTGCTCTGGGCAGGGCCATCAAATGTTTACTGAAGTGGACTTTTACTGCTGGCAGTCTGGCATGGTTTTAATTGACATTCGTTTCCATGTGCCAGTGGACATGACGGTCAAGTCTTAAGCTCTGCTGATAGTCACTCAATCAGTCTCAGACAGCGATTGGCCGGCGAGCGTTGCTCATGCAAATCTCTGGTCAAACATCAAATTTGCAGTTGCGCCTCTCTCCCTTTCCCTCTCTGTCACTCTGCCTCTCTCGCTCTCAGGTACGCAAACTCAATTTATATGCAGCTGGAGCAGAGGCGGCAGCACACATGTGCATGCTCAGATTTAAGACAGTGTTGAACACTGGCTATGGCCGTGTCCTGTGACAGGACACGCTCGGTACGTGCGCAAATATCAAAAATGTGTGTGTGACAGCCGCGCAGATACATCCATAGTCGAATCCCTAGCCACAGCGTCAGGGCTAATTTCAGTACTTGAAAACTATTCTGACTTCGTTTCGCCCAACTGACACTGAGGTAGAGCAAGGAAAAAAGTGAATCTAGTTAAAACTTGGCACAAACGTAACTTTTTTACAAAATAATTTGAAGATAACACCTCCGAGCATACGTGGGCTTAAGTTATGCAGAGCAGCAGCAGCGGCAAAGGCAGAGGCAGAGGCAGCGCCAGCTGCACGACTGTCATGCATATTCAGAAGCTGAAGCACATGAGCTGCCGCCCCTCCGCCTGCAGCTGGCCTATAAATGATGTCACCGTGGCGGCCCTTCGGCTTGGCAGGCTATTTGCACGTCTTGGGCTTATTTTAAATATTTTATAAATAAACACAAATGCAGCACAACCTGACGCGGCACGTGACTCTGGAGCCGGGCACGTGGCCAACACTGCGTATGCGTAATTTTACAACATTTACGGCCCGTGCTGCCATGACTCAGCCACAATTAGTTGACAGCAGCAGCAGCAGCCGCTCCTTAACGCATTAGCATTAGCAAGAAATGAAAGTCCAGTAGCCAATTTAGTTTTTGCGCCTAATTGCGTTTAACGTTGTCATGTCCTTGAGTCCTTGGGCGGCAGCCAGACGAGCTCCGAGAATTCAGCACTTTTTTTGCTCGAAATCAGCAGCTTCCTAGAGCAGCAGCTAAATGTAATCAAAACATTTTAAATGAGAATTTTGTAATATTTGCATAAACTCAAGACGCTACAAAAGGAAAATAGCTGAAATAGCCAAGAGATTGCAGGCGAAGGCAACTCCAGACCTGAGCAAACGTTACTTGCAGCTAAGAAATGATTACAGTCATGAGCAGGACAAGATGAATTTTGCATGAGTGCTAAATCATTTTGTAGTAAACGAAATGAATGCAAATCTGACGCGACACGAATGTCTCTCTGTGCCTGCATCATTGGGCTGCTGGAAAAACCTAAGAGAAAAAAAAAAGGAAATGCTTTACATACGGGCGGAACAACGGAATGAAATTTATTTTTTTGCAGCTGCAGCTGACAGTTGGAATACAAAGCGTGGCTGGCAATTATTTTACAAAGGAATTATTTTACAAATTTATGTGTATGCAATTTATTGTAGTTGAATATGAATTCATGCTATTCGCATCGGCCAAAGTTGAGCTTGGCTTAAAACATGGGCAACATGCGAAAGTTGAGGAACTGAAAGAGATTTTTAGGTTGAACTTAGGCAGAAATGTATAGAAAAATCAAATTCGAGCACTTTTTACTCTTAATGAGCTTTTCTTAGCTGTTTCCATGGAAAAGGTTGGACGTTAGTCGATGGCTTGAGCAGGACACGTATTAAGAGCTCTGCTGATAGTCAGTCAGTTAGCCTCTGATAGGAATCGGTCAGCGAGCATAGTTCATGCAAATCTTAGGAGAGACATAAGTTTCGCTGTTTCGTATCTCTCTCTCTCTCTCTATCTATCTCTGTGGCTAAACCAATTTCTCAGTAAGCATTGCTCATGCAAATCTCAGGCCTAACATCAAATATGCAGTTCCATTTCTCTCTCTCTCTCTCTCTCTAGCTCCCTCCCCCCGCTCTCACCCTCTCCCTGCACTCACAGCAATTGCTCAGCGAACATTGTTCATGCTAATCTCTGACCAAACATCATTGGTCTTTCTCACTCGCACAGCTGTTCTGTCTCTCTTTGGCCTTAGCTTTACGTTGCAGTCCGTCCAAGCATGAACTCAATATATATTGCGCAATCACTCACTCTAGCATTTTTATAAAATACAAATAATTTTAATTTTCTAGCTGAAATTCCAAAATTTGGCTCATATAAACTAAACCTTTGCTATAAAAACCAAATAAATTGCCCAAAACAAAAACCAAAATTAGATTATTTTATCAACTACGATTAAAGGCTTTATTTTGCGAGCATGCATAATGCACACGTAATAAAATATTAAATCTCACATAAATGAATTTGCATTTTAGCAATTCAAAAGCTGACAAAAATTTGCATTTGTCTAGGTGACTTGAGTAACTGCACAAATATGCTGTCAGACTTGATTTGAGCAGCTTTTGGCCAAGCTGAAATCTGTTCTTGCCCTGCCTCGATTGCCTGCTGTTGCTGCGCACTCAATTAGCTCATATTAAAGCGCATCACACGTAACCCTCGGCTGCCTCGCCTGCTGAGTTGCAGTTGGGCAACTCGATACAGTTAATTGCTAATTAGTCCGGGGGCGTCGTTGCGCAAGTGAATAAGCTCATTTGGCACCGCTGCATCCGTCAGGCATCTTTATCAAATAAAAAATATAGTGAAGCACGTAAACTGACACCGACCGAACACAGCAACCACATTCACACGCCGAGCCCTGCGAATGCAGAGCTTAATTTGCTGTCCGCATTTTTCTCTTTTTGCATTAAATATGCAATCAACATGCGCCGGAGTGCACAACTCTCACTCTCGTCTCCTTTGGGGCAGCCTCGACGCGCACACATTGCGTATACGTAATGCGATTAGCCTGACCGCGCTTACAGCCATGGCAGCCATATCTCTGTCTAGTTCTGAATAGCGCTTAGGGAGCTGTTTGTTTTGATTGCGTTCTTCTTCTCTTCTCTACGTCTCTTTTTTGTGTTTATGTATTTGGGAATATTCCAAATTTATGACCAGCTCTGAATCGAGGCCAGCGTGGACCAGAGGGGAATTGGATATGCAGCATGATTTGTTTGTATTTGCGTTTGCCCCCTAAAATTCTGACAAATGACAATTTGACATAGGTTTGTCTGATATTAAACTATACTAATTATACTAAATGAGTTTTGATACAAACGAATTGATATGTGAAAAGAGGACAAGCCTAGCTCCAAGGTAAACATTAGCATAACATCACGATGAGCTTGGATTGAGTAAGAAGAAGCTGAAGAAGCTAACTAATTAAGTATAAGTATAATTAAGAAAAATCTGCGTATAAATTACTGTAAATGGAGTAAAACAGATGCTCGATTCGTGCAACTTTTCAAGCCGACCTCGCATGCTCAGATATTAAAACTATAATAAATAGCCACTAGTTCATGATTGGCGCCACCACATGAACAGCAGTTAATTAAAACTAGTTGAAATTGTTTGAGTTTAGCGCAAAGTTTCAATTGGGGCTGAGCAGCAAGTACTAATTTAGTACTTAGGGCGGTCAAGGGAAAGCACTCAGGGGCGTGGGGCAAAACTTTTCAATTAACTGTTGGCCAAGTGGCCACTTGGCTGTCAGCACAATGAGAAGCAAGGAAATACAACTAACATAAAATTTCGTCTCTGCTCTGATCTCCCTTTCATCTTGCATGCTGTAGAGCTGTGCCATGCTGCGCTGAAGATTCAGTCCACTTTCCGTGGCCATCTGGCACGCAAGCTGGTCAACAAGGATGTGCCGGAGGACGAGGACATACAGGAGATAACCAAGAAGGTGGCCGAGGAGCTGGACATTGATCTAACCGATCCGGAACTAAACAAGGCCGCCACCAAAATCCAAGCGTCGTTCCGTGGCCACAAGATCCGCAGGGAAACCAATCCCGAATAAGCTGGCCCACGCGCAGACTTTTCAATTTGTTGGTGTCGGCTGACCACAGAGCAGTCTACAAATATTACAAAAATAAAAGATAAAACAAAAATTGATTAAACAAACAGAAAACAAGAAATAAAAATTGGTAAAATGTAACTGTGCAAAGTGTTTGACGAAGCCTGCACTCTTGTAAACTTTTTAGAAAATATGTTAATTAATTAATTAATTAATAATATGAATAATTCATTATTTTATAAGCAATAATTGAATTGATTGAAAGGCAATTAATGTTTCAAGTTTTGAGTTCTTCAATTCTACAACTAAATAAAATCTGTCGAAGAATCAATTGATTTATTCTATAAGCTAGTTGGATTTGTTGTATGGAATGATTGCTAGAGATCAATTAGAATATATATATATATATATATATATATATATATATATATATATATATGAATTCCATTCGTAACATATGTGTAAAGCCGACCCGAGCCAATTATTAGCTTATAACTGACGCCTATAATGGAAACTTCCTTGTTTATTCATTTCTATCACAAATCAATTCGAATTCGCATCGATTTTTGCCTACAAAAAAGGAGATTTATAATTTGCCAAATAAAACATTTGAACTAATTTCAAATTCTAGAGATTGGTTTAAACTTTGCTTAAGTAAATCCAAATAAACAAATCCAAAGGCGAATCAGTTTTTAAAAATCAATTTGCAAAGCATGTTAAAAAATATACAAATAAATTATGAAAAAATGGCACGATGTTCCAAAATTTATTGTAGGGCAAAACAATGAAGACAAACCCAAGGAAAATGCTGAAACATTTTTGAAATTTAAACGGTTTGTCTGGCCAAAGCCAAAACCAAAAACAAAAAACCAAATGCAGTGTATTGTTGTACCTACATAAGGATAAACTAAACAAAAAAACAAAAAAATTAAGCAAAGAGGAAAATTAAAGTAATATAATGAATATATAAACATAATTTGTAACTGACACTCGATGTTAATAAATTGAAACAAGCCCGCAAGGCACATTAGGGGTACTCTAGCGACAGCAGCTACGAAACGTCAACAAATTTTTTCAGCGAGCTACTTAAAAACTGAACAACAAGAACTCAAAACTAATCTGGTGGCACAATTTTTTGTTTTTCTACCAAGTGTACTACAAGTTTGTCTACTTGAAAACAAATATATATTATCAAACAACAAATATTTATATATACACATACGTACGAGTATTATAGAGAATTGAAAGAAAACCAAAAAAGCAAAATTAAAGCAACATTTAAAAACAAATAAAAAAATAATAAAAATGCTGTCGAAATTGCAGCAAAAAAAATTGTTACAAAAAAAAAAAAAAAGAAAAGAAAACAACAAAAACTACAAATAAATGTTTAAAATTCAAATTAATTACTACTAAATAAATAAATAAAGAAGAGCATTAATATTATATTAGAGATCAAAGTAAAAATTCTACTAAAAGTGCATAACACACAGCTACATTAAACCAAAGTAAATAGTTGTAAGAGACTAAAACTTATTGATGAACATAAATCCAGAAGGCATATACATATATACATCCAAACAATTAAAAACAGCAAATGGAAAGCATACAACAAAATGTCCCAACTAAATTTTAATTGAGTAATAAAAATAAATAAAAC
Source organism: Drosophila mulleri (assembly GCA_035047565.1). Taxonomy (NCBI): domain Eukaryota; kingdom Metazoa; phylum Arthropoda; class Insecta; order Diptera; family Drosophilidae; genus Drosophila; species Drosophila mulleri. The sequence goes on along the minus strand of JAWNPK010000060.1, from coordinate 16,272,935 downwards.
TTCAGAAAATGCATCAAAAATTTGGAACAAGTTTTTTATTCAACTGAAGGGAGCTCTCTCTCCTCGCTCTCGCTCTGTCTTTCTCTCCCTCTCTCAGCCCACAAGCAATTGCACATTGTCGCTTGATAGGACATTATATATTTAGTTCACTGTAACAGAGCTACTTGTCAGACTGCTCAGACTTTCTCAGGCAACGCTTGAAAGTGATTTGTCCTCCTCCTCCTCCTCCTCCTCCTCCTCCTCCTTCTTCTCCTGCTGCTGCTGCTGCTGCTCAAGGTCATTTTGCTGCAGTTGACATTTGCTTGTGATGCATTTCTCCAGCTAAGGCTTGTGGTTTATTAATAAGAATATTAACAAATCAGTTTGAAAAGGTTCTCTCAGCTCAGCTTAGTCCGTCGAGTGCTATAAATATGCAAAAGTTGCTCGTTGATTTAAATTGGAATGGTGCGAGAACGGCCATCATCAGCGTTGGTAATTTTATTGATGGCACAAAAGACACACAGCTCGACGCTGCCAAGTGGGTTGCAGCAACAGCAGAACTAATAGCAGCAGGAGTAGCAGCAGGAGTAGCAGCAACAGCAGCCATCTGAAAGTTGTGCAGGTAGCGAGTGCAGGCAGGACAAGGATAGATAAACAAGCTGCGAGCCAAAATGCATGGACACTGTTGCCAGGAGGTCCTTTTACAACAATAGAGCACGTAGCTCATGCTGCTGCTGCTTCCACTCATGCTGCTGCTGATGATGATGATGATGATGCTGATGGAAGGTAAAGTATGAGACAGCATAATGAGTATGACAGCTTGACCCACAAAAAAAAGAGAGAAAACGCTGAGCAGCTGTGAGCGCACAAAATGCAGGCAAGTCAAACACTTGAGACGTCAAAGTTAAAGTGCTTTAAGAAAGTGCCATTTGACAAACAAATGAAAATTCTTCTCATATTTGCTATACAAATACATATATATTTATATATATATTTAAGTTGCTTTCTTGGGCAACAAAATGTGCAACAACAGCAACAATAAAGATTACAAAATGCACAAATCCGCGGGGAGCAGATCAAAATTGGACGAGTGCCACATGACGTAGGTGTGACTACCAAATTGAACTTGCCACAGTCGACAGTCGACAGTGGCGTCGGCGAGAGGGGGCAAGCGGCAAGTGCAATTTGCATGCCATTGCAATTGCATGTCAATTTGAGCTCCCAGCACTCCTCTTTATGCACCAGAGGACAGAGGAAAGCGTTTGGTATTCAGTAAACCTGTTCTCTTCTCTTTCTCTTTCCCTTTGTTTTTTTTTTTACTGACTTTTTCACGGCTCACAAATATTTCAACGGTAAATTTATGCGCTTCCGTCTCCACGCGAAAAGGGAAAAAAAAAGCAGAAGAGGGAAAAAAGAATTGTAAGCTATCTGGCTGTGTATATGGCTTGCTCGTGTGCAGCATGGCGTATGCGCAATTTATGAGGCCCTAAAAACAAAGCGTTGTATAAGTGCTCAGGGCATAAACAAAAGCCGGCGACTAAGTGAGCAATGCGTCTGTCTACTCACTTGCGATCACAACTAGCAAACACTTTGACTCGAAATGGCAATTGTAAAAGAAAAGTAATTGGAATTATCAGTACATAAAATGATTGTGTTTACAATTGGATTAGTTCTAAGAACTTTGTGACAATGATTACAATTTATAATAGGTTCAAAAATAGTTGAATCATAAATCGAAATCAAAGTATTATTCTTTACTAAAGTCTGAGAGGTGGAGAGAAGTTATGTTAAGTCTACGGAATTTAATAAAAGAGCAGGAATATATTAAATGATTTTATTACAATTGCAGTTATATTTCAATTTCGTAGGTAGCATTATTTTTTATTAGATATTATAGTTAATATAAAATAAAAAACAAACTTAGAATTCAACACTGGCTACTGAGGCCTTTGGGCTAATTGAATATACATATATTTTTTTTTCAGCACTTTAAAAGCTATTTAAGATTCTGAATGGATGTGTGTGGAATCGCATACAGTCATTCATCGCTCTGACTCTCTCTCTCTCTCTCTCTCTTTCCGTGTCTTTCTCTCTGCACTCAACATTTATCGCACATTTGCAGTGGCAGCAAATGCAGCACACGTCAACTTTCAATTTCTAAAAAGAAAACCCTTTAAGAGGGGCGAGGACGGAGCGGAAGGCGACTGAAATCCGTGCCAAATAAGCAACAGCATCCAATCAAAAGGGCCGCATGCCGGCTGTTGCTTTTCACACCTTTTGTGTGGATAGCAACCGCAAAATATGCCAACAGAGCACACACACACGCACACACTCGCACCCACACAGACAGTAGTATATTCGTTTAACTGTAAACGCTGCACTTGAGCGCATTAAAATGCCAAATGCAACTTGCCATGAGAAATGGCAGTCCCCTGAAAACCAGTCTCCACTGCCATAGTCAGAGATATGGAAACTAGCCGGGTTCGCTCTGGCTTTAGGCCAGTGCTGGCGAATTTTAGCTAAAAGCATTTTGGAGAACGCGCTCAAGTGATTACTGCAGTGCAATGCAATTCGAACGCTCGCTGCAATTGCCATTCGACTTCATTTGTTTTAGCCACTCCATGGCCGACAGCTGTCCTTTAGCTGTCTTTCCGACCATTCCGCCTGTCGCAGTTCGCTTGACACCGACTCGCCAGCGGCGTGGCGAGCTTGGCGTATACGTAATTTGTTGGCCAACTGCCACCAGGACACTTCCTCTCGTAAACAATTTGCCGCCTCCTACGCGCAGCAGTTTGTTCATTACGCTGCCTGCCTGCCTCGTCTGACAACTGTGCCCGGAGCTAAATTATATAAACATGGGAATATCTACTTCATTTCAGTTTTATCTACACTCTATACGAAATAGTTGATTCTCCAAGCTGTGGATCTGCAACATATTGCTGTTTCATTATCCCCTTATGCTTCTGAAATTATAAATAGCCTCATTTAGATTTATAGTTCCATTACATTTATATAAACTAATGCATATTTGTATATCATATTTATAAACCTATCTATATTTATAAACTGACATACATATGTATATTTAAATTATTATTTATATACACTTACATTCATTTGCATGAATTTATATAGATATAATTTATAGTATACATATAAAATTTAGTATCAACTACATAAATAAGTTAGAGTATTTACTTTTCGTTAGTTGCCAAGCAATTGCTTTTATGCTCCTGTTATTATTTCCCATGAATTCTGTTTTAATCCCCAAGCAGAAATCAATTTTCCTTGCCTGTCTTTGCAGACTCTGTGAGTAGAGCTGAATAAGTTACGAATTATTGAAAATATTTGTTTGTTTGTTATTTTTCCGGCTAGTTTATTGATATTGCACGTCTGAAGAACAATCTTTCTTTGATCAATTTTTTAAAGTCTTAGATGATCGTACAATTTTTATACACCTGTTGGTCGGCAGGTCCAGATAATGCATGGGAGCGCAGCGCTTTTGGACGACCGGCTTTACCTCAATTATACGACGGTCACAGCCTTTAATCGGGCACGGCAACACGCATGACAGTACTGCCTTCTGCCAGACGAAACCTTCATCACATTTAGGCTGTACACGGATAAGGGTGGGTTGCAAGTCACCTAATTTGCTCATGACAGCCTTAAACTTTTCGCATTTCTTACTAACGGTGCTGTAATAGTAAGGATCTATTTCACGATCAACGATTGTGTGTGTGCTATGGGCAACAACAATTCCTACTCACGATAGCATTTTATATTATTTGGTGACACCAGACCGAGCAGCAGAAGCAACAAATAGATGACTTGAAGTAGATGACGCATTTTCAATTAGTCAATCGAGCCAAGCAGTAAACAACGCTAAATATACAAACCAGTTCGTTACAGCTACGGATACTTATTTAGCCATTTCTTATGCATATTTACGACAAGCGTAAAGTAATTCGAGAAGCTATATCGGATACTGGAATGGATGCTGGTTGGAATAACAAACACGACAACCTCAAAGTTTTAATGACTCCAATTTAGTTCAAGTCAATGATACGCCCACCAACGATACACATAAACCACTCGCCCACCACCGTCCACCCGCGCCCACTTTTATAAATTTTCGAACCCACACAGCCTCGGGTCAATGGGCGAATATTCAGCAACTGGCTGCAATTAGCGCTTCACAATTTATGATTGAATTCACCCATGACGCAAATATTCAGATAATAATAATAATAAAACTAATATGCCTCAACTGAAACCGTTGCGCCAATTGTCTGCGACGGCCATTAACAATTGATTGCGTATACGTGATGTTGTACGGTTTTATTGCTGCATGTTTGACAGCAACAGGAAGTTTGTATTTGTGTTTGTGTTGCTCGCATATATTTTGTTGTTTATTAATATTTATTTTTGAAGCCAACACAAAATAACAATGATTATAGATAGGGTAGAGAGACAGGACGGATTCAGAGAGACTGAATCGATTACCAAAATCGATAGCAACGTTATTTTGACAAATTCATGCAGGGCCTGGCCGATAAGCGAACACATTTCTGTATTATATATTTATATAATGTATATATGTATATTTATTTTATAAGCGAACATATTTCTATACATATAAAAGAATTTATTTTTTACACATATTCGAAACATTCCACAGAAAAACCTTTTTTTTTTTTGTTGTTTGGCTTTCTTTTTGGGGGCCAAGAGACAAACATTATTTATACTGTCAGTAAAATCACAACTTTAGTCAGCGCTGCTCACAATGTAGTGCTCGTTCCATTATGGAAAAAAGAAAATATATATATATACATATATGGAGTTCTGAGCCCAAAAATTGAAAACATTCCCTTTTCTTATTTTAGACTTTTGACCACCTTTAAGGCAGGCAGTGGGAATCATGCGGATCCTAAAAACGCACCATTTATATTTATTGGAATTGACCGGTAAGTCGACGGTATATCGAACGCTTGGTTGTCGCTGACAAAGGATTAACCGTAAGGACGAGGCCATCGAATGCGCCAAGCTGACAAGTTGGCAACATTCATACCAAAAAGATGGCTGACACGGCTGACAAGGACATCCTCTGGTAAATTATATGAAAAGAAGAAAACTCGTTGGCATTCGGCTGGCTTCACAAAATGGCATTTAATTTTTCATGTTGTCCATTCCATTTTTTGGCCCTTCGCTCCTCTGTGTTCCTGTTTTTTGTCTTTAAATGTTATAAATGAGAGTTGTGCTCTGTTGCTTTGTTATGCGGCTTAACCCAGAAATTAGTTGTCATTCTGCTAATAGTCGACTCGCATCTTTTTCATACAGTTATACAAATGTGTTTTTTGTGTTTATTATTACTTTTTATTATCATTGCCATCATCGTGCGGTGGAGTGTGACCAGTGCGTGATTATATGCCCAAATAATATTGTATACATTTCATTGCCATGCTGTTCCACTGCTTGCCATTGGAGCATTTACACTGGCTGGCCGGAATCATTAAAATAATGAGCAACGCCAGCTGATACAGTCTCATATTTTGCTTTAGTTCTTAACTGGTGCAGTCCGAAACATGAGATGTTCACAAAAAGAACATTAGCTTTGCCACAACTCAAATCCTTATATAAATATATTGATTGGTCAAGGTTTGGTAACGTTGCATCTCAGTTTGCTTTATGCCCAATGATATTATAAACAGTTTTCCATACAAAACACCATAATATGTAACTGCAAACTGCATTCTAGCATGACAAACTGATTTGGGCATAACAACTCATTTAAATGGCTATTCAAACAAGTCGCAACAAATGTTTTCACACTGAAATACAAAACGAAAATATTGCGCATTTCAATTCTAGTCGATAATGAAAAGTAAATGTAAACTGTGCGTATACGCAATATTATGAGGAAATGCCTATAAATATACTTGTATAAATAATTCAACTCATAAACAAAAGAAAAATAAATACCCGGCAAACATATAATTATATATTATATGATTATAAATATTTAATGTGTTGCTCTCTGTGGGAAAATTGACAATAGATAATGCACAAAAGCTAACATTTATTTAAAATATGTGCGTAGCTTTGATTGAACTTTACCATTCAGGTATCAGCAAAGGTATATGCTGTGCATGATTTTGTATCTATTTAATACTATAAACTAAGTTTGAGTCGAGCTTGGAATCGACTCGGCTGCCTTTCAGTTGTCATAAAAGGGAATTTCTCACAATTTTCTATTTATACACACAAATTGCGTGTGTGTGTGTGTGTGTAGTCGGCATTTCACTTCTGTATACCTTTATTAAGTAAATACAAAATAAAAATAAAAATAAATGAAAATTCTTTACCATTTCGTATTTGATTTTTAAGCTGACATTAAGTCTTAAGGATGCCAGAGGTGCAGGAGCGCCGGAAATACACGCGAACTCTGATGTGCCTGCTGCGGTGCTTCTTGTCACTTGCGTACCTGTGGCTGATGCTCCAAGCGGCGGCCTTGGTGCCGCTGGTCAGGGAGCAGCGCAAGTGGTTCTTCTGGGTGCGCTATCTAAATTTTTTGGTAACCTACTCTTCGCTGCTGACGTTCGATGTGCGGACACAGGGCTATGTGGCCTTCGTGATACTCATGATGCTGTTTCGGATCTATCAGTGCTCGCGCTGCAACTTCTGCCATCCGAGCGATGATCTGCAGGGGGAGCGGGTGCCAATCAATAAGCGCATGTTCGTGTACTTCGGGCCCTATCTGCTGATGTTTCTAACCTGCTGGCTGGCAAGCATGTACGGCTTGACCTACAGCCTCATCCAGCTGACACGCAATGTGGACGACATACAGCCAGATAATATATGCAAGATAATTATGACCATACTCTTTAAGCTGTTGATCATGGCCAATGCAATAACGCGCTGCATACGCGCCTCTGTCTTGCTCCAGATATTTTACGATGAGCCCGGTGAGGAGCTGCACAACACCCACAATCTGGGCGAGCATTTTAGTCTGTTCTTTCTGAACTAATTTTAAACAAAGCAACTTTTCGGTCTGTGTTTTAAGTAAATTAAATCCGTTTGATATTTAAATTCTGTTAGCATTTTTTTAATCTTTTTTACTCGGCCCTTCCAAATGTGCCGGATATGCCAGAGACAGCAGCAACGTTTTTTAGAAGCTCTCGCTTGCTGAAAGCCTAGTCAACTGCAGCAGCAGCGCAGCTTGTTAACGCGATTATAGCACACATTATGTAATAGCCTTGTCTGTCTGTCTGTCTGACGAGTTATTAAAATCTAAGCCACCCATATAAGTTCGCTAATATACAATATGTAAAACTGCTAAGGAATAAGCTACATATAATTAAAATATAATAACATATATATAAGAAATACCAATACCACACTCAATTCCAATAAAAGCTGAGGTCCATCAAATTATACCAAATATTCAATAAGAGCTCGCTTCCAGTACATTTTCTCACTTGATTGGCTGTTTGTAGTAGAAATAGTTGCATAAACTTATACACTGACAATCTTTAAAGGCATATAATCATAAATTGTTAGCTTGAGCACCGCCAAATGGTCATGAATAACAGTGAGGCCATGAGGCCAATTGCCGATTGTCAATTACATTTACATAATTTGCGTGCTCAGAGCGCGTCAAACAATCATCATGAAAGACAAAGAAAGACAAAGAGAAAAGCAAAAAGAGTTGGCCAACTGCAAAGAGCAAAGCTACAAGAATATTGCGGAAATTGTGGAGCTTCAACAGCGCGTGGCGCTGAAGGGCCGTGTCACTGCATATGACAGCCTTGATTGAGATGCCATCAATGACAGCGGCAGCAGCAGCAGCAGCAGCAGCGGCGGCGACGGCAGCGGCAGCGACACTGGTCTGACTCCTGTCAGAAAATGGCCGCTGACCAGCGCAATCAGCTGTGTCGCAAATGGCGCAAATGGCTGTCAGAATGTGATAGAAATGGGCTTAGGCAGTCGGCTGTGTGTGTGTGTGTGTGGGCAAGGTTAAAGCATGGCTAACGAAGCGCTCTGGCATTTGTTATTACTACTGTAAATACTATTGTGCAGCTACGAGAACCGAGAGCTCAATTGGAGTCAAGCGAGACTGTTGGCTGTAATAGGCTTACAGATTGTTGAATAAATCCGAAATAGCCGCACGCCAGACTACGTAAGTCCATGTAAGCTGCCGTCGCTGTGTGCTAAGAAAACAATCTGTATAATGCCAGGCCATGCATTTATCATCAGGCCAAACAAATTGGCAGACTTTACACATTTGCCCACTCAATCAGTTGGGCAGGTGAACAGGTGAGCAGGTGCTGGTAAAGCGACTGACAAACATGTCTTATCAACATTTATAGCAACTTTCGCTCTCTCTTTCTCCCTCTCTCTCTCTCTCCCTCTCTCTTTCATTGAAGTAGACACAGCGACAGGCGCATAGATTGAGATGTATTAAACTTATCCAAGTTTTGAACGGCAAGAGTCATTGAAGCGCAAAATAGAGGGAATAATCTTGGCACAGTTTAAAAGCGAACTTGGCTCACTGTGGCTGCCACGCCATGCATAATAAACAACTGCAGTTGCGCTCTTGTGGGCGTGGCTGCTGATGCTGTGCAGCGATAAATTTAATAGCAGCAGCGAACAGCACGACAAGCGGCAGGATTCGAGCTATAGCTGGTAGCTCGTAGCTCGTAGCTCTTAGCTCGTTAAGGACCCGCCTTGTCCTTGTCCGCCTAAAAGCATGCATAACGTTATTATAAGCGACCTTTCCGTTGTGCATATGTGTCTGTGTCTCGCATGCGGCCGGCCACTCGAAACAGTTGGGTCAGCCACTCAGGAGCACTCCTCTGCCCTTGCCCACTTACTGCCCTTAATGACTGCCCAAGCAGCTGTATTGAATTATTGAGCTCTCATCAATACACGAACGGCGGACAGTGAGCAGTGGACAGACAGCAGTAGCTGCCGCTGTAGCAGGCTCATCATCGGCCTTATTAACAACCATGATTTGGTTGAGTCAAGACCCAGCTGGGAGTCTACGTAGATCTGCAGCATACATAACATGGTATATGGCTGCTCATATATTTAAGTGAGACCTACAAAAAAGGTGCAAGCGCTGTACAGGGTGCTCATTCTGGCAACAATCACGTTAAGTGCTCATCCATTTAACCAAACACCCTGTGCTCAATCGACGTTCGCTCGCTCTGCCCCACGCAGCTCCCATCTCGGCTTGCCTGGAATTGTTGCAGCACTTTTAAATAATTTATATATCAAATAATATGATTGTCTATCTGCACTGAAAAAAGAGAGAACTAGATACAGAGAAACAGAACGAGAGAGGAAGAATCAAATCTGTATAGCCCATGCCAACTGATTTGGGTTCACTTCATATTTACCCAATATGAACTTTATTTTATTTCTGCTTCTTTTCGCATTTTCTCTCGATTTATCCCTATCTAGGCATCGCGTCTAATGAGGCGCGCTCTCCATTTCCCTTGTGCATTGACCATGAATTGGCTATAAATACCTATTTTTGTATTACCCCTCTGGCTATGAGCCATTGAGGGCTCTCAGCGCGTAATCAATGTCATAATTGCAAATGCTTTGATTGCGTAGACAGTTGCATTTGCTACTTATTGGAAGTCTGTGGCGTTAATTACGCGCAGAGCACGCTAATGAGACATGCGCACCTGGCGCACCTGCCGCTGCCCCAGGGAAGCAGAAAAAAAAGAACTTAATTAGTGAACGGTCAGTTCGTAGCAATCGATGAGGTTTACTATAATGAGGCCAAAGTGTTCGGCTAAAGGTTAATGCATACCAAACGCTGTTCATTAGAGCAACGTCGAGCCAACTAGTTAATTCTGGAATGCCAAGCAGCCAGTGGTGGAAATTCTATATTTAAGAGTGAAACTAAAGACAAGAATTTGTAAATTACCTAACAGATTTATATATAGTATAGATATGTATATTGTCCATATGATTTATGTGGATCTTAAAATGTCAATCGAGTGGACCCACCCCTAATGTATAGTTATTGGAATGATGGTTTAACAATTTGACATTTCTAAAGAGTTTTCTCTTTGGCAGTCAACAGTATTTATAATGATAACAATAGCTTGGTATATAAATCATTCACAATCAAATCGGATTTCATTATTATTTTTTATAATAAATATTTTTTTGTGTGAATAAAAATATAAAAAAAAATTTAATATATTAATAAATTAAAAATAATACATATAAATAAAAATATAATACTATTTAGTAAATATAAAATAAATATAAACACATGCATATATATGCAAACTGTTCAGCTCAACATTCAAGTTAAATTTAACTTTTAACTTTGCTCATCTAACTTATCGCATCTTGAGTTGTAGCTCTCTAGCCATTTCATCTGCCACAGGGGGGACAGACGCACACGTTCCTTACATAATTGGCACAAAGGCTGTCAGAAATTCTTCAGCAATCGGAGCAGCCTTCTCATATGCTAATGCCGTTGCCATATCCCGCAGCGAGTCGGCACTGACAATACCATCAATTGCTGGCTGCTAAATTTGCTGTGGCTGTTGTTGTTGCCATTGGTGCTGGCATTGCCTCAAGATAGGTGCGAATAGGAGAGGCACATGTAAATGCACAATAACAAAAAAAAAAAAAGGTCGCATGTCGTAGAGGCGCAGCCAATATGCTAAATACGCACGCCAGCTAGATGGATGCCAGCTAGTGTCAGTGGCTGTGAGTGTCAAGGCGAACTTATAGGAGAAGGAGGGAGAGAGGCACTTAGCAATTGCCAGCGATTTGCGGCATGGATCTGATATTGTCAATCAGCATGGGCGTAAAAGCCCCAGGGCTCGAATAGGGAAATTAATTTAGTTTATGCTAATTAGCCGGCTGGTGTACAGCGCATTAATTATGGCCAGACATATGGTGCGTATACGTAACGTAAATGAAATTCAAATTAGAAGGAAATTTGCATAGCAGGCCACGAGGTTAGCGCCCAGAGCAACAGCAACAGCAACAGGAACAGTAAGAGGAGCAGCAAGCAGCCCAAACACATTATCAATCACTAATCGATGAAATCGATAAGGTAAGCTAACAGTAAACGAGCGGGCGACCGAGCGAAAGAGCAAGTGAGCGTTACGCGAGCTAACCACCCACAATTAGAGATGGCAGCGTGCAGCCGAGTGGAACTGTCGGACGACCGTCAAGCTACTCCCAGCACAAAGTGCAACAAATGCAAATAACTCAAATAACTTGTGCACATGTTGATGCTGGCAAGAACAACATTGATAATTGAGGATGACTTTATTTGCGCCTATTGTGTGTATGTGTGTGTGCTCATCTCTGGTCCAGTTTCTTTCATCAGCCAATGGGCCGTCGCCTCATGCATTGTTAACAGCTAATCGAATTTACAGCTGATTAAATCGGGATTAGTCGTCAGTGGACTGCGCTTTTGTTCGACAGCTTTTAAGGGCACTGCAGTTTTAGGGGTGGCTGTTTTGGGCCGCACCCTTCAATCATTTTTGTTTCATGATTTATTCATTCAGACACTTGAACGCTTTTTGCCCACTTTTTTTTTGTTTTTTTTGCCCGCTGCTGCTGATGCTGCGGCAGATTTAATGGCAGTTTATCTACAGTTGCCCCAAAAGGACCAGTCTGCTGCCGAATTGGCACGCATCGTTATATTTTCATTACCCTTTCAACAACTGTTGGCTGCTTGTGGAATTTTTAAAATTCCTAACAGCTTTAAGTTTCATTTTAAGCAGATCTGTGCTCGCCCAGGACATTAAATGACTTTGGAATGTTGCAGAAAATCAAAGGGAGTACTCTAAGGAAACATTTTTGTAGATATCTAAACAACATTTTTATTCGGAAATCTTGAAATATTTAATGTAAGTCATAAGTCTTCTCTTGGCAGCTTCCTTGAAATCTCCTAGTTCCTACATCTTATTGTTATGATTATTATTACAGCACCACCAGATTACCCAACAATTCTAAACAGTCCAAATTAACATTAACAGATTCATGTTATTAACATGCAACAGTAGCAATGGAACACGTGGAACAAACAAGAGGGGAAAATACACTCAAAACTGAGTCAACCTTGAGCACGAAAAGGATATTTGTTACATGACAACAAACGGCTGTGCTTTTTGGTAAAGCTTTTGTAACTGAGAAGCTTGATTAAGTGAATACAAATACTGGGTACGCGATTTGAAAGCTTTTATATCATGGAATTTAACCTTAAAAACAAGCAAATATTACATATTTTAAATAGTTCACTGCTGTAAATGAAGTTTTGTGCTATGTATTACTTAAGTTACTAAGGCAGAAATACATATATACGTATGCATACACACAGGCGTATACATTGATTAATATACATATATAGACATATATCTTTATAACTTAAAGCTTGCATTAATTATGTTTAACTGAATTGTGCCTAGCTTATCATAACATGTCATGACCTTTACTCTCTTTTGGTTTAATTCAAATCTGTATCGTCCACGCGAACAGGTTTGCGGGACAAATACAATACAATAATGGTAGTGAGGGCGCTGACCAGAAATATGACATCGAACCAACGATGGTAGAAATTGAAGTGTAAATTGCCAAGGACTTCTGTAATAATCACGCGATACTCGGCTGGCATATTCATGCGCATAAGCAGAACTGATGAGCAGAAATACATGCCCATAATTTGACCCAGAATCAATACAATAATGTTGCTTGATTTACTGGATGAAATTCGATAGAAGAACTGCAAAGAAACAATTTACTTTATAGCAATACATTTTAACTTAACTAATCACGTACCTTTGTTAGCGTCAGCAGCAGGCCGCGTATAGATGTAACCACAATGCAGCCAACCAGAAGGAAGGATATATGTTGGTTCCAGAAAGCCAAGTCTATATCAAAGCCACACCAGTGCACGGCTATTTCTAGGCCACGCGTCACCGGATCCTTACGGCCAACGCGGTCGAATATTATATTAATACAACACTGTAAAATAAATCAAAAATTAGTAATGACAATTATTTCGCTTTGAATTACTAACCATAAATATCTTATAGACACAATAGACACTAAAAAAATGACCCAACACATTAAAGTATTTTCCCTGCAGTGTTTGCGACCAGCGTTGACGCTCTTCCATGTTTTTGAGTGAATTTAGCTCTAGAAAAACAGATCGTTGCAACTCTTCTAAGCCGTAAACTTCGAGTTTAAGCTGATTGATATCTACAAAAAAAAAGAGACAAGAAATAAGTTAATTACATTGAAATTTGAATAGAATATTCAATTAATTTGATTACCTTCCCCAGCGATATTTGTACGTTGCACTGCTGAGGTGAGCATATCCCAAATTCGAGGCTTCGCGGGATGCTGTTTATTATGGTTATAGACGGCCATTGCAATGCGCCTCTTTTTAGCCGTCAACATGTCGATAGTCAGAGCCAATCGCCGCTCAAAACATATGATGTCATTTCGCGAAACGGGCCTGCAATAAAAGCAAACCAATTAGTCAAAAATCAGATAAGTCTACAGTTGTATGAGTGGGTACTTGATAAAATAGGTCATGCTAGTGTATGGATAATTGACGGCACCAAAACCGGAGAGGATGGCCATGACAGTCACACCAATAACACTAATGCGTGACACTCCCTGTTCGATTGTGAAGATGCCATGCGATGCGCTGAGCAGCGGGAATGGTTCACCGATGCGCCAAAGTCCGTAAAGGAAGACAAACCAGCAGAGTGTAGTCAAAATGCGGACCCATCTATCGGAGACTGCGGCAAGAAATTGAATAAATTGTAGTACGTCTTAAAGTCTGTTAAGTATTTGCCTTACAGAAGGAAATACTGTGTATCACAGAATAACAAATGTAGACAGGTATCACGGCAGTAACCATGACCAGCAACAGGGTCAGTCCCAGACGCCAATGGAAATAACGGGAACTTGATTCCAATACGTCAATAATTTCAAATATGATTAACTCGAACATGGTAATGGACAACGCAAATGTTGAGGAGAATATCAACTGTACAGATATGTGACGGATCTCATAGTGTTTAAAAAGTTGCTTATTGAAGAAGAGCCAGCCGCCGGCAAAGAACAGCATCTGGAAAGCAAAATAAATAGCATTTGTAATACAAATCACTTAAAACATGAATTTAGCCGCTTGCCTGCGACACGAACACGATTACACAGTCGCCCAGAAAACCCATTTTAGGCTGAGTCACTTCTTTTATGCTTTGCTTCTTATTATTGCTACGCTTAAGTGCATGGGCAGTGACATTGCTTAGTTGAAGATCACCTAACTCCTGTTCGTCAGCACTCGGTAAATGGAAATTGCCAACAAACAATATAAACAAAAACGCCGATGTCCAGATAAGCGTTGCCAGACTGCTAAATATTGTACGTTCAATCACAACATATCGATACATTTGAGTAAATTCTTCGTTGACACCGGCGCTAACATAAAAAGCAAACAAAAATACCCTTTTAATATATCAAAATTAAAGATGCTTTATAAACCTAAAATTATATGAAAAGTATTATGTAGTCGATGTAAATCCATGTTCTTTCTATTTAATATATTTGAAAGGCGACAGTTACCGACCTGCTATATTGGCCATCTCTAATCGCGACTCGAGTCAGCTGTGCAAAAATCACTATAGCTGATTGAGCATTATTAACAGTTGCTCGTTTTAGACAAACATTAAACAAATGTCACAATTATGTTAATTTTTAATCGCTAAATATAGAATACTTTGTCAAGAGCAAAAACACAAACATAACTATGTCTTGTTATTATCGTCAATATGAAGACAGAACGGTGACAATACCGAAATATTCAGTCGAAAGCTCAGCTGGGATCACGTATTATGACATCAAGGTATTAATTATAAATATTTAAAATGACTATCAAGATTACTAATCACTTACAACCCAACAACAGGTTCGTGTGGGCAATGTGGATTGGTTTGTGGAGCGACGATATCGTGATTTTGCCCAGCTGCACGATAAACTGGTCGAGGATATATCCACCTTAAAAAACTTGTTGCCGCCAAAGAAGGTACGCCCACTGAAAATGAATTGGGAACAGCTCTTGAAAAAAATTCAATGCTCATACCATTTTGCAGCTTGTAGGTAATAAGCAACCGGCATTTTTAGAACAGCGACGCGAACAACTGGAAACCTATTTGCAAAAGCTACTCATCTATTTTTGCAACGAGCTGCCACGTCTGTTAGCTGAATTCTTGGATTTCAACAAGTACGATATCATCTATTTGCTACAAGATCTTGCCAAGCTATTTCACGAAAGTGGCGATGCGCTGCTGAGTGCCAAAAAGGAGTACAGTTTTTCTGCCCTCGAGGTAGGTTATATTTACGAAAACTCAGTTTTGTTAGCATTTGTTATATATTTATTTTATATTGTAAATTCACATATTCAATTTTATTTTATTATTTTCTTTTATAATTTAACTTAAACACTTATTTGACGGTAGATGCCCTACCAATCATGTATAAATTATTCGTTTCCTTCGGGACCGTGTTCAGAGGTCGCCCTCTTCGCCAATTTGTACAAATTCGCGGCATCAAGTACTCTTTAGGCGTATTGCACGTACCTTCGACTAGTTTCTCTCATGAGCTGCAATATACCCTTCAGTCGGAGAGTGGCTTTGCAAGCATCGGAAAGTATTCCAATCTGGTTAAGCGGCATTGTAGGTGGCTTTCGCGCCATGATCAAAGCAAACGCCTCTTTTTCAATTATTTGCTACTTGATTCCCGCATCGCCGATGGACTGAGGAGTCGATCCAAGTGTATGCACAAGGTCGACGTATGGCTCACATTTCTTCGCTCCATTTTCTATGTGGGCAAGGGAAAGGCATTGCGACCATACGTTCACTTGTATCAAGCCCATAAGCTATTGCGATCTGCAAATCCATTCGTACTGGCTAAGGATCCCAAGCTGGCACTTATTGTACATCTTTGGCAGCAGAACCGCGGTGTTGTGTTGCTGCGCAGCTTTAGTGGCATCTCATCAAATGACGCACACACCCGGGAGGCAGCTATGATCGATGCTTTGGGCATTAATCATTTGACCAACCGACGAGTGGGCGTCTACTTCGGTGTGGCCCGCAGCAAATTTACAAAGGAGCAGCGTAGACTAATGGGAGTATTATTACTCTACAGGCTGCTAATGGTCTACCTAAAGAATGAGGAATGCCAACTGAGACCTGATATTGATTCGCTTAAGAGTAAACTTTCTTTAGAACTAGTTGCTATTATCAATCAATATTTTTTGTTGTACCCTTCCAGATATATGCCATCAGTGAACGGCTCGCCCTGCCCTGCCCGCCCAGCAATGAGCAAGGTGGCAAGTTTGACTTTTCGCACGTACTGGACTTTAGCTCGCAGTTGGAGTCGCTGGTCGTGACGCCTGTCAAGGATAACGCCAGCTTCGTTCAGGACTATAACACGGTAGATGTGCCGATCGGACGCAGCAATATCATTCCGAACCGCTTGAGCTTCAACTTGAACGCATTCCGCAACCTCAGAACACTCAAATTCTCAGCTCTCTCCACCGAGAATATCGTGGATATAGAGCTATTAAAACCGACATTGCAAACGATTTGTGTGCACAATACCACAATTACCCACATCAATCAAGTGCTCCTTTGCGACAACCTGCATAAGAACTGTGATGTGCCCAGCCTTCTGCCGGACTCAGCAGCATCCAATAGCGAGGATGTTCTGCTCAATACAGATGCGTGGAATGAGCTAACCGAGCTGGACTTGACCGGCAATCTGCTAACACAAATCGATGGCAGCGTACGCACTGCGCCTAAACTGCGACGTCTAATCCTGGAGCAAAATCGCATTCGCGCCATACAGAATCTGGCAGAGCTGCCACATCTGCAGCTGCTCTCGCTGTCTGGCAATTTGATAGCCGACTGTGTCGACTGGCACCTCTCCATGGGGAATCTTGTGACCCTCAAGTTGGCACAAAATAAAATCAAGTCGATAAGCGGATTACGCAAGCTGCTCTCTTTGGTCAATCTGGACTTGAGCTGCAATCTTATCGAGCAATTGGATGAGGTGGATAATGTTGCTCATCTGCCGCTCCTGGAGACGCTATGCCTCACTGGCAATCCTCTGGCAGGCAGTGTGGGTAAGTGTGCGCAGTTTTATAGCAGCGAGCCTAATGTGTGCTACAAAATAGATGACTTAAGCAACAAACATGCAATTTCTGTTCTTCAAAGTCAACTAGCTAAACTCTGTTGTTGACATCCATTTAAAATTGATTATTTTCTCAGATTACCGCCCACGCGTTTTGGCGCGTTTCCATGAACGTGCTGCTGAGATTTCGCTGGACAACGAACCAGGCACACAACAGGAGCTGGACACAGCGCTTGTACTGTCCGCTCTGTTGAAATCCAAACAAAGACAGCAGAATAAATGACCAAGAATCAAGATCACAAAGTCAACCTCGATGATCAGACAGTTCCAAACATGTAAAAATCAATCTCACCAACATAAGTATTTCGAAGATGTCAGTTGGCTCAGTCAGGAAGCAAACCAGTCTATTAAAGATCAAGCATAACTTTCGGAAGGTTTCGCAATAACAATAAAAACAAAAGCAGTAAACAGTAAGTAATAAGGCAAAATCATTTTGTTAAAAGTAATTTTAAAGTGTACCATGTTTTCTCTGTAAATGTCCTGTACATACTGATTGTTCGCAGTAATAGAAAAAATCGTGGTTGTTAGCTTTTTATTTTGTTTATTTTTTTATGAGTTGCATATGGACAATTAATATTATATGTGTTTAAAGATTTACAAGCATCGATCAATATTTACTGTGCAATATTTTGATGCTCATCTACAAAATTGTAATGTATGTAATTTAATACAATTTATAC
This sequence comes from Drosophila mulleri, assembly GCA_035047565.1. Classification (NCBI taxonomy): domain Eukaryota; kingdom Metazoa; phylum Arthropoda; class Insecta; order Diptera; family Drosophilidae; genus Drosophila; species Drosophila mulleri. The sequence goes on along the minus strand of JAWNPK010000060.1, from coordinate 16,255,026 downwards.
TCAACAATATACATGAATGTGTTTGTAAATTGGTGAAGTTATTCCTAGTAATTCTGCCAAGGCAGCGTGTAATCGCGTGGTTTAAGCTTGCCCATCGCCTTGTATCATTGGGCGTGATGATGATGATGATGCTGAAGATGCTGCTGCTGCTGTTGCTGTTGCTGCTGGGCATGATAGTGTTGCTGCTCGGCTGCGGCCACTGCATCGAACATGGGCGTGTGCACCTCACCGAGAAACTGGGGTGTTGGCGGCGCATTGGGCTCAGATAGCTCACCAATTAGAGGCATATCAATATCTGTTGAGAGCGCGCTCTGGCCGTAAGCAGTCATTCCATATGGCTGCTGTTGGTGGTGTTGTTGTTGCTGTTGCTGCTGCACCACAGACACCTGAGCATAATCGGCGGCTGCTTGAACTTGCGGATCCAGCATGACAGGCGCTGCCTCCATTTCACCAAATTGTATTGGCGTTGCGTGCTGTTGGTGTGGGTGTTGCTGCTGTAGCTGCTGTTGTTGCTCCTGTTGCTGCTGCTGCTCGGCCAAATGGGAGATTTGTTCAGGCACAGGCTGAGGTTGAATATATTCCCCTTGCTGCTGTTCATCTGTTTGCATATCCACTTGCGGCACTTGAGGTGGTTCCTGATGATGTTGCATATGTTGCTGCTGATCGTCATGCTGCTGCTGCTGCTGTTGCTGCTCCAGCTGTTGCTGTTGCTGTTGGCCATCTTCTGGTGTTGGGAGCATATCGTTATTGTCATCCATGCCATCATCGCCCATTTCACCGCCCTCGCCTGACGTTTCGCCGTCGCGACGAACCAGACCCAACATATCCAACATATTACGCTTGACGGCATTCTCGTTGGCCGCCTCTACGCTGGGGTAACAAGTGCTCAGACCACAGCTAGCCAAATGCTGCGCCATTTTGTTGCCATTGCTGGTGGCAAAGCCACAGATGCAATGCATCTCTTGCGGCATATTTACTTCCATGGCATCCACGAAATTTCCATTACAATCTACGCCATGTCGGAACTGAGCGCGCTCGCAGCACGTCTGATAATTGCACTTAATGCAGTGCAGCCAACCGCTGTTGAATATTAAGGAAGTCAGTTTAACATCATTGGTATTCTGACTAGGGGTACTTACGTGTAGTGCGTCTCCTCACTGGCGATATCTGTGTTGCACTCTGCGCACGTTTTGCCCTCAAGGAAAGCAAAGAAAACTGGTCGCTTGTACGTCGAGAACGGCGGCTGCTCGCGATGATGAGTGCGAACCTTGGGCGGCGGAATCAGAAGAGAATTATTCAACAGCAATCGAACTGGTTTATTCGTCTTGGTCATGCTGACATGATGCAAGACTGAGTGCTGCTTCAAGTCGCCCTTCTCCAAGAAGCTAAGAGAACATTTCTGGCAGCGCAGCGACGGATCCCGCTTGTTCACATGCTCATCCAAATGCATAAAATAATGCTCAACACGCAGTTGATTGACCTTGCCCTTGTGCGTGAAGTAAAAGATCTGCAAGAAATTGATTTAGTTTGCTGAACAAAAAATTGCTAAATGGAAAGACTTCACTTACATCGAGACAGTAGGGGCACTGCAAAAAGTTTTGATTCTTGTGGTCGTCGTAAAAGTGGCGCACCAGATCGCGATGCGAGGAGGAGCGATAGCCGCAGGAGTGACACCAGTACGGCAGTTCCAAAGTGCTGTGCACCTTCTGTAAATGAGCGGTCAGCAGATGCAGAGAATTGTGTCGCTGCTGACAGATCAAGCAATGATAGGATGGCGAGCCATCTGTCTTGGTTTCAGTAGGATGCATGATTTGGTTGTGCTTGGCCAGCACAGATTCGGTTGCGTGTTTCTCCAGGCAAAATAGACACTGGAACTGATGTTGCTTGCCCTCGGGCGAGATGTGCGACACCAGATGAGTCTGTAGCTTCTCATTGGAGTCGTAGCTTTCGCCGTTCAAGCAAATTGGACACTCCACTGTTCTGGTTAGCTCTGCTGGATTAGCTCGCGGCGAGCTATACGGAAAATGCTCGTAAAACTCTTCGGTGCCATCGCTAATGCCATAATACAGTTCCTCAAGGCCCTTGAGCTCGTCTTCCTCCTTTTTGATAACCACAGGCACCTTCTCCTTCTCGTCCTTTGCCTCTTTAGGCTTTTTAACCGGCACTTTGGGCGGCGGCGCAACCGGCGTATTCGCTTTAGCAGGTCCGGGTTTTAATGCCACTTTAGCGCCAGCTGCCTTGGTAGCGGGCTTAGTAACTGCAACAGGTGGAGGTGTGCTGACGGTGCCACGACGCTTGCTACCCGTTGGCAAAATATCCTTTTCCTTTTCACGCTCCTTTTCCTTCTTTACTTTAGTTGAATATTCCTTGCTTGCATTCACATAGTCAGAATCACTAATAGCTACAAAACGAGAAGATAAGGTCGATTATAATTATCCAATAATTAACGATCTCTTTCTTTGCATGCCGCTCTTAAGGTTATGGAAATTTAGTTTAGCCTCAATCTTTTCGGGGGCTGACCTTTATGACCCACCATCATAGTTGAATCTTATTATCATTTAATGCCATTGTTTACGTTATATCACTCCAAAAATCATAATGAATGCAAATAAAAAGTACCAGTTTTACATTGTTTTGTATATATTCATATTCAGTTTCAGTTATTGTTTTTTATTTCGTTTGCTGCATTTTAGAACAAGTTAACACATTTTAAGAATGCCAAAAGTAAAATTATATATGTAAATCAGTTTTTAAATGCTGACTCATTTATATCACGAATATAATTATATTTACAGACATGGTAAAAGAATTTTTTAAAAGTTATGCTTATGAACATTCGATGTTAATGGATTGTAAAAAGAAGTATTAAAACATTTAAATATGTGAACTGCATATTGGTGTGGACATTGAAAATTACATTCGTTTTGGAGTGACAAAACGCATAGGCATTACAATATAATTCGGGTTTGGCATTTATCGCAGCTCCTGCTGCCCTATGATTAAATTAAACTATTACAACTAATCACGGCCTACATACTATATATCGATGATTTACTAACGTTTCTTGAGGCGTTTAGGAGTGGCATTGGCCGGCGTCTCCTTGTAATTGGGAGGCAGTACGCTCCAGTCTTTAAACGGATTCGTCGCAACCTGTTTAACAGATTTTTTTTATTATAATTGAATAATCTTATTGTGTTTAATTTTAAGTTTACTGATACCCACCTGATACAGGCGTTGTGTAATGGTCTCATTGGTGGTCACGCGTGTCTGCTCAGCAATGTGTATGATGATATTATTGAATGCTTGCAGTGCATACGTTCCAAAAGATTCGCGCCAGACCAGCTCATCGAGGAACTGTTGTATCATCTGACGTGACAGCAACGAGAGGGTATTCTGGAACATGCGCGGCACAATGCGACGCAAGTATTCCATGACCGCCGAATTGTTATGCTTTGCTGCATTATCAGTCGCTGCAGCCTGTACAATGTTCTTGAAGCCCATGCTAAAAAGAGTTATCTTATCTACAGTCAGATCTATGCAAATTGTGCTGTCCTTGTGCACCCAGCGGGAAAGGGGCTCTAAAATTGCCTGAAATGGGAAATCGAATATATTATTAGAAGAGTTATCAAATTGAATTACTATATCTGTGTACCTGAAAGCGTTTCTTATAGTTGCGATCACCATCTGTGATTGGTTCTACGGCACGCAGCCGTATAGATTTGTCCGCATAGTCGTAGACGCCAAGGACCTCCACTTTCACTTGACGTTGTGCGCCATCCTGCGACGTGGTGCCCAACGAGATGACACCCACCTGCAAATACAAAATAAATATAAATTAATACAATATTTCTATGAGGAAAACTGCTCAAACACACCTCCACAAACTTGCCAGGACCACCCAGTTTTTTGCACTTTTGATGCACCGCTAAGGTGCAAATTGCACGTAGCCACGTGTAAATGCCTTTGATGTAGACGCTGTCTACCTTCACCCACTGCACAACGTTCTGGATGCTAGTCTGGCAGGCCCAGTGGTATATTAACTTGAGCAGAAATGTTGGCGGATGCTGAGCCCCTTCGAATATCGAATTGTTGAACACCGAGACAAATCGATATGGGCAGCATTCGCTGATCCACACATAGCCGCCAGTATACGGGAACTTGCTGATATCAGAGTAAACGCCTAGGATATATATAATAAAGGTAAGTTATGCACTAGCTCTTTTTCAGAGAGAGATGATGATCGGAAAAATCACAATGACTTCTGCTTACCTAGCTTGAGTTCGTTATTACGATGATTGATGCAGTGCTGCTGTGCACGCAGCAGTCCTTCTTGAAGCAACCATTCGCAGAACTTATTGGGTGTCAGCATTAGTACGAGTTTGACCTTTGAATCCAGTTTGCTACGCGTGGCTGCCATGTCTTTAACCTTAAGGAATGGCTTTGCCAGCACAACCAGCGATGGATATGTTTTGCCCTGCATTTTTGTATCCTTGCCATCCTTAGCATCCTTACCATCTTTGCTCGCGCTGTCGTCGTTGCTGCCCACCACTAGACCACCCACTGAATTAACCTCTGCAGGACGGAAGTTCTTGGGCGGAGCTTCGCCCGAACCTAATAACTTGCCACTAGATCCCAAACCGGATCCTTTGCCACCTTTGGGTTGTGGCGAAGACTTGCCAGTGGGCGATACAGCTGCACTTGCCGACTTTTTCCCACTTTTCGATGTGGCCGGAGCCGAGACTGCAGCAGCAACAGCCTTTTTACCGGCAGATAGGGCTAAGCGCTTAGCCAGTGGCACATCGTCGTCTCCCTCGTCTGATGACTCCAAGTAGGCAATGTTCGAGGACAGACGTGGTCGACCCCGCCCCCGCCCGGAGCCACTTCCACCAGTAGCAGCAGCTGGAGCTGGGGGTGCTACTTCTGGCTTTGGCGGCTTCTTTGGCAACGTGGCCTCCTTCAGCTCCTGCAGCACCTTACCTTTGAAGGAGTATGCCTGAAAAACTTGACCATTAAACAGCTCCTTGCCCTCATTGGCACTGACGGCGGACTTAAGCGCGTTTTTTACGGCGTTGTGCTCGTTTGTGATTTTCTCGTAGTAGGCTAACTGGGCTGGTGATAGCTCTTCGACCCAGCATTCCATATCAAGTGATATGTCACTTCTAGTTATGCGCGTCATCTTTCCCAACGCACTGGGCACAGTATTGCAACGTTATTTAGTCAAAATATTGCTTGAAATTAATTAGACAATACACTTTTTTCGCCGAGGCTGTACCGTGGATGTACCTGCGTGATGAGTGTGACCAGATTTGCAAAATCACTTAATATCGAAAAACATAATACGAATTATAGGGCTGCACTAAACAGAGTAGAGTGACCATAAAAAATAAAAATAATAATATTTTGAATCTATCGAGTAATAACAACGTTATTAAAGAAACATATTTTATATTTATTTCCATATGTATGCATACATATTTTTTGTCCATGTCCATATGGTCATTTTATTCCAGCTAAAGCTAATCAACAGTTAATGCTATAAATAATACATTTTTTACTATTATTTTTGTTTATTAATTTAATTATTTAATAATAAACTTCGGTCGCTCCCAAAGAGAAAAGTTGCTACTGTCCGAAGACAATATCGGTAAGCCTTATATATTATTTAGTCATAAAATAGAATAAATTACCTAATAAATTTCAACAAATTTCCGAGCCTCCGTGTTTTGGCGTCAAATCAGATAACTTGACCCCCCGGTATGTCATAAATGGCACTAGCCTTCTATTGTTATCATTTAAGAGGTACAATATATTTACAATCAGTAGGAAATGAAATAAAACTGTAAATATTTTTCAAGTCATAAAATATTGATAAAGGCTTATAATAAAATTATATATGTATATCATATACAAGTATGTCGATATCGCCTGATGTTCCCACAATCAATCACAAAAAGTATTTCATAAATCCACAAATAAATAAAATATATATATTGTATAACAGTTTCTGTATCTGTATCTTTATCTAGGAAACCATCTAATCTGTATATTTGCTAACGCTCATGAGGGAATAGATGAACAGATAGCCAAACAAACTATATTCGACTCACAACAACAAGTGCATATAATGCTTTTCGGTAATTAACGTCTTTATTATTGGCTATTACGCATTTTGAATATCTTCAAGAACTTTGTCGTAAAGTATTTCCTTGATGTTCAAGCCCCAAAGGAAGTCCAAATGATTCCATTTCACCTCAGGCAATCGATAAGCACGCTTCAGGGACTTTTCATCCAATGTCACCCGTAGTTTGTCCACATCTATGAGACTGGCGAAGTAATCATTATCACTGTAGTACAGATAGATGGGTACATCAATGCCGGCGACATCGTAGTCTGGTGGTGTCTTGCTACCATAATCCTTCTTGTTTCTAATCGAGCCATAGTCGAACTGACGGAAATGTCCAGAATTGTATTCCTGCAGGTAGTGGAACATTTGATTGATTGAGCAGCCAGCCGGTGTTGTGGCCATAATATCTGGAATCATTGACGCATTCAAATACGGTGAGTCCCAGCCTCCCATCAGGAAGAGCACGTTGGAGCATATCACTTGGGATATGGCAGCATCACTGCATAGCAGTGAGCCCATCAGCTCCATGGCCCTGGAGTTGGGCATGAACTCTGCGCTGCCGAATAGCTCGATAAGAGCATTGGGTTGTCCAAACAGTGGTCCTGCCACCTTAGCTAGAGGGCTTTCCATGTGACCCATCCAGGCAACTGGTGCCAACAAATGTGCCGAGCGAATGCGACTTCTGAATCTCTTGATCATCGAGTTCAAGACAAAGAACGAAGTTGTGCCCTGCGAGTGGCCGACGTATTGCAATTGATCCTCGCCCGTATGATACAGGACGTAGTCCATCATGGCTGGCAAGTCGTAGATGCCAATGTCATGCCATTCAAAATTCCAGAACGGCTGAAACAGTGGAGACTTATCGGCGTGCTTCCTCGAGTAGGTATTGCCGCGAGCATTTCCCATCCAGACATCGTAGCCGGCATCCGATAGAATGAAGGCCAGGCCATTAGTGGGGCCACTTAGAACCCAGTCAGACGAGGAGCAGAGCAAACCGTGCATTAGGAACATAACTGGACGACGACCATCATCGCCAGTGTTCTTGGAGTAGGGTATGCGATGCATCGTTAGAAGGTATCCATCAGATGTTTGCACTTGATGCTCCTCAATAGGATAGCCATATTTTTTTACAATAGACACCTAATAGGTGATAATATATTAGCTAACGATTGTTGTTAATTTTTTAATAAGCTTATTTCAATTTACCGTGGTTGTTGAGCTGCTGCGGCCGGCATTGGAGGGCAAAGCTGTAACGATGAAAGCTAGAAAGAGTTGAGCTGTCAAAAATCGTAGCAGCCACATTTTTAACACAATTAACAGATACTATTGACCGCTGCAATTATATTGTGCACATGTGAAGTTCAACTATCCCTTATATACCTCCTGGTCAGCTTAATCAGCCAATACAAAATGCTAAAGCTTCAATCATATATTAGTAAAGAATATTAATAGATAACCAGTCGACATATGTAAGACTTCCTGATTTATAGCAATCAGAATTTGTAGATTTGGTGGAAAAACATATTCAACATGATTGCTATATAAATAGAAATCGTATGTCGTAGTTGATAAAATTTTGTGCGTCAAGATTTTGATTATTCTAAGAGTTTATTTTATTTTAATTCATTAAATTCCCGCCAACAAACTTTAAAAAATTTCCCTTTTAACTACTTATTTAAAAATCCCTCAATCGTAAATTGTACATTTTATATAACAATATTTCTGCCGGCTTAGCAGAATTACTCCTCAAATAAACATTTAGCTTTTTAATTATAGCTCTTAAAAGTTTGTTGCTCAACCTAAAACGCAAAAGTTCGTCATTTAATATAACAAGTGTCGTTTTTACATATATAGTTAAATTTAACATTTGTATCGTTTCATACTGTAAAAAACAATCGGATTACACACCCTGTGTCGCTGTTATCTAACAGTTTTGTATAGAATTGTTTATTAAGGCAACAAACAAGGTGCATTCAAAAGTAAATATAAAATGCGGGAGAGACGCGAGCGTGACCGAGAGCGGGAAAGAGATCGTGAACGTGATCGAGATCGAGATCGGGATAGGGATCGCGAACGAGAACGCGAACGGGACAGGAATCGCGAAAGAGATAGAGAACGATACCGCTCCAAATCCAAATCTCCTTCTCGCAGCAATAGAAATAGATCCAAATCAAAGAAGAAAAAGTCCAAGAAATCTAAGAAGTATTACAGACGCAGTCGCAGCAGCAGCCGCAGCTCATCACATAGCACGACTCCTCACAGTTCCCGCAGCAGCTCTCAAAGCCGACATAGTAAGGGTAGGGACAACGATAATCGAAAATCGAAATCTAGATCCGTATCACAACGCAAAACCCGAGCACCCAGCGCAGAAAATTCTATACGCCCTGCCACCTCATCCACGGCAGCTGTCAAAGGCATTGACTTATTGGATGCCAAAGTGCAAAAGGCTCTGGAAACCATCGACGAGGATACATTCAAGCCAAGTGCCTTCTTCAGCGCACGCGACCGAGAGGCACAGGAAAAGGAGAAAGTAATTATTGACTTAAATAAGGAAACTATAACCGTACCCAAACCAAGTGACGCTGTGCTCGCAAAAGAAGACGATATATTTCATCCAAATGTGAGTTTTATTTTAGATTTATTTACTTCTCATATATGTATGTACTTTACAAATGTGTTTTCAGTTTTTGGGCGATACAGAACTAAAGGCAGAGAAGTGGCTCCGCAAACTTTACAATTATCGTCAAAAGTATGTGGAGCAATAAGACCGTACATTAATTAAACAATTAATAAACAATAAAAGCTTACAAATGTCTTAAAAAATATCACTGCCAGTTTTACGAGCTCGCATCAGAGCCACCTCTGGTGTTAGTTGTTCATTATCTGACGGTTCCTTTGAACTACCGTCAGCTTCCAGCTTGCCAGCTTTGTAATCGGCCATTATCTTTTCCGAATAGACAGCGTTGAAAAGATCCAGGCTGGTAAATTCAGTTTGTACTACTTCGGGTGCTTTGTACGACACATATGGTTTTAGCTTACAGCCGGTTAGATCTGGCACAATGATTTCGGGTATTTTCTCAGGTATTTCCACATATTGACCATTTATAGTAATGCCTGTATCTCGAACTCCTCGTTTCTGTATTGGAACCGGTGGATTGGCCATGGTCCGCTGCGCTTCTTTTACCACACGTGTTCCACGCTTGTTGTACACATTGAATTTGCGGAAATTACGTTTGCCAGCCACAGGCGCAGTAGTACTGATAGCTCGTACATTGCACTTTACTGAAAGCGACAAAAGTTTAATACAGTTTTGCATTTCTTATATTAAAACCTGATGGTTAAATAACAAATTGACCAAGTTGCAGCAAAAACAGCTGTTTTCCTGCGAGCAAAAACTGGCAACGTCTGTTTAAGCATCGATACCTACGAAGTCTGGCAGCGCCTCAGCTGAGCAGCTTTCGAGTTAGTATAATTGTGAAATATCATTTAGGTGTAAGCTTTCTGCGTATTCTATATAAACTATTTCAAATAAGTATCATACACGGACTGAAATAGAAGCCATAATTTCTTTCTCTCACATAAATAATGACGTCTGAAGGTAAATAATTAAATGCAGTCATCCAATACAATCTAATTATTGTGTATCATTTCTTTCAGTCAGTAAAACATTCGATGAGGAATTTGAGGCATATTGGCATAAAATATTCTGCATCACCCCAAGTGAAGATACTAAATGTGATCCGTCAGTACTAGAGTATTTTGGAGTTCTACGTTTAACTGACATCCGATCCCCGGAGCGGAAATTGTGGTATATTTATTATTCCAAGCAACCAGAAGTCGATGAAATCCTAAATCGTATTTTCCACAAATACGGCAAGAAAAATATGTGTGAAATTTTTCGGAAACACACATTTAGCGGCGTTGCATTGCGTGCCAGAGTAAAAGCGTACTTTGATGATAAGAAATGGCATGTGAAAGGCAATATACTAGAGGCTCCAGCGAAAAGCTCCTTCAACAACGATCAAATGATTAAAATAATAACAGAACTTCACCATGAAGAACGGAAAATGCTTTATAGCTTCTTGTGTATGAAACATAATGGAACCGTTACTTACTTTTATTGACTTTTTAATTTTTAAATTATCTTTAAAATCTGTGATTTTTATAGCTACATTTAAAATACCAAATTATATTTCCTGTCATTAGGCTTTTTTAAATAAAGGAAATCCATTAATTATTTGTGATGGTTGACTTTTAACATTATATATTCATGATTTACTCTATGATTGAAATTCTATAGCTAGAGTGGGAGTAATTGTAATTTGAATATAAGCATATCACTCACTGATTTTTTGAGGGTTAAATAAAAATTGTTGTTTAATTATTTATTTTTTAACTGATTTTGTTTACAAGTTTTGCGAAATTTAATTCTGCCATTGTTTTCAAAATAAACCATTTTAGCGCAGTCTGGCAACGCCTAATCAAGCTGAGTATCGATACTAGATCACCAACAAACTTATGAAATAAACAATGAAGCAGAAGCTTTCCAAATTTGTCATATAAATTGCAATGACGACATTAGCTACTTAGGCACGTTATTCGCTCATTCGTTATACACTCTATTTACATATCAACCGAGAAACAGCGTTTATTCCAACTCAAAAAATAATGGCGTCAAAAGGTAATTTTAAAAAATTAACGAAAATAAACTGATTAACGGCATGATTTACTTCTCAGATATTGATTTTGATGAAACCTTTGAGAAACATTTGCATCAGATGTTCCGTATCAAGCCATGTGATGTGAACTCCAAATGTGATGAATCAGTTGTTGAATGTTTTGGAGTCCTAAGTCTGACTGACCTCCGATCCCCGGAGCGGAAATTGTGGTACATCTATTATTCAAAGCAACCAGAAGTCGATGAAACCCTAAATCGTATTTTCCGTAAATACGGCAAAAAGAATATGTGTGAAATATTTCGGAAGAATACGTTTAGTGGAGTTGCATTGCGTGCCAGAGTAAAATCTTATTTTCAAGATAAAAAGTGGCATGTGAAAGGCAATTTACTAGAGGCTCCCGCAAAAAGCTCCTTCAACAGCGATCAAATGATCAAAGTAATAACAGAAATGCACCATGAAGAACAGAGAATGCTTTATAACTTCATGTGTATGAAATATAATGAAATGCGGAGGTACTTCTATTAATGGGATACATATGTATTTGTTATTTTATTATTTTTAAGACCTTTGAACTTATCTCTTGTTATTGATATAATATTAAAGAATATTAAGTATTAAGTAAATAAAAGTGAAAGCTTCTATACTTGTAGAATTTTCAATACAAATTGATAAAGCTATGTATAATCCGGCTGTGCCACACTTCTATTAAATTGATACGTCTTGAAAAAAATCTTAAATGCCTATTATATTTTAGTGAGTAATACTGTCAAAAGTTGTTATACTTAAAAACAATTCAATTATTTGTATACGGAGAAATTTATTCTATTATATATTGTTTTGTTTACAAGTTTTACGAAGCCACATTCAGCTTTAAGCTCAAAATAGTTAACGCAGTCTGGCACCGCTTCCACGGATTGGATATCGATACCAATTCAATAGCAGCTTTTGGCCAACAAACTTATGAAATAAACAATGAAGTAGAAGCTTTCCAAATATTTCACATAAATTGATATGACGGCATTGCCTATTTAAGCTCCAGCAAGATACAAATCAAATAAGTTCAATTTGAGTATCGAACGAGAAACATACATAGTTTAGTTTTGCTGCCCACGTAAATAATGGCGTCAAATGGTAAATAGTAAAAATAGTCTAATAGAATATAAATACAATTGTTTATTTTACAGTTGCTAATTTTGATGATGAGTTTGAGAAATACTTACATCGCATGTTCTACGTCAAGCCCACTGAAGAGACATCCAAATGTGATCCCTCAAGTATTGAGTATTTTGGGGTGCTAAGTCTTACTGACCTGCGTTCACCTGACCGCAAATTGTGGTATATCTATTATTCCAAGCAACCAGAAGTTGATGAAACCCTAAATCGTATTTTCCATAAATACGGCAAAAAGAATATGTGCGAAATATTTCGGAAACCAACGTTCAGTGGGGTGGGATTGCGTGACAGAGTAAAACGACATTTTCAAGATAAGAAATGGTATGTGAAAGGCAATATTTTAGAGGCTCCACCAAAAAGTCCTTACAACAATGATCGTATGCTTAAAATGATAACTGAATTGTATAATGATGAGAGGAAAATGCTCTACAACTTCATTTGCATGACACACGATTCGTTCATTAAATACCGCTCATAACTAGGTTATAATATTTTAATATTTACAAATTCTGTGATTCATACATATATAATAAAATTAACAAATATAAAGCTTTATTAGAGCTTTATTATCAATATATTTTATGGAAGCATAAAAAGAATAATATTTCCATTACATGTTAAAGTACATAAATAATTATAATAAATGATTATAAAACATATTTCCTACAAGCTTAAATATGATATTAAATGTTAGATGGTTAGTCGTATTTTGCAACAATAAAATGCAAGAAAAAATACCACAAACTGTGTAAACCACTATTTCTATTATTCTTTTCAATATCGATATCGAAAACATTGCAGCCCTACATGAGTTCTGCGTGCCTTGCAAGTTGCAAGTTGACATTGAATTTGAAGTAGATAAACCATAATAATAATAAAACCTATTGGTTAATTTTAATATTATTACGCCTAATAACATGGTGAGTATGGATGCAAATTTGCACAATTACGGATCTAACTAAAAGTGTTCCCAACACGCGCTACAGTCCACAGGGCTCGTTAACGTGAGGGCAAAGGACTATTTACATTTACATCGAATTGATAAGCACAAATACGGTTACAGGTATGCGCGCTAGGCAACATTTGTGTAAAACTGCATACAGTCAAATCTAACAAACGTCTTTCAGTTCTGACAGTTCATACTCTTCGTCGGCGTCCTCGGACAGTTCTCGTTCCCGTCAGCTTCGGTGAGTATCGAGTGAGAAACTGAGTATCGAGTATAGATTGACAGGAGCCATCTCAGCAGGCGAAATATTTTGGCTACCTATTAAACTGTCAACAGGAATCTTTCATTTGGTTTAGCTTTTCAAGCGAGAAGGTTCTTTCCTGAGTTTTTGCCAAACAACAATATAAAATAAAATAACTAAAAATAATTGATTTTAAAATGTAAGAACAATATGAAATAAACTGTTTACATTTCAGAGCAGCATGTGCCCAATGCTGGTAGAAGAGCAAGCAAGTTTGTTTCTGAAATGCAATGTGGTGAAATGTATACAAACCTCACAGCAGCTCAATTCTCAATTACTCAACTGTCAAAATCCGAATCATACATTTTTACAATCAAGATGCACTGCCAGCAAAACCAACTGAAAATCTAACCTATTCCCATTCAAGGTCGGACGGTGAAGTCTATGGGAATCGTAATCACAACTACAATTCAAAATCAAATTCTCAACATCGTCGGCGCTCGCGCTCTGGGTCAGATTCGCCGGTGCGTCATTATTCAGGTCGGGCATCTCGCGATCATCAGCGCATGCGTCAGGCACGCGTAAGTAGCACAAAATCAATTTATACTGCTAAGCATTCATAACAACATCCTGTCGTAGGATCACCCACAGGCTAGCCGCTGTATTGGTGTTTTTGGCCTAAATACCAACACCACAGAGCAGAAGGTGCGCGAATTGTTTAATAAATTTGGACCTATTCAACGCATTCAAATGGTTATCGATGCTCAAGTATGTTAAATTTTTAGATCTAAACTTATTTAGCAAAATGCCAAAATCTGTTTGTGGCCCACTTGGAACTTAGCCTTTTCCAAGTGTCATCTTTCTTGGCTACATCATATATAAGTACAGCAATAATGAGTGTTTGTTATGTGAGTTACTAGCAATTCACTAAAGGCTTGTTGTAACATCCATATTTAAGTCTTAATCTATAACAAACAAATCTCTTAATTTGACATTGTATTAATTATGAATACGTTCATAAGTTTAAAAATCGGCTAATACTGGATACTCTAATTGAAATTAAATTTGAAGACTAATGAAGTTAATGTTTTGTTATACATATATAAAAGAGAGACAAAATACTTAACTTTCATTGTTTAACTTACAACTATTACAGACTCATCGTTCTCGTGGCTTTTGCTTCATTTACTTTGAGAATCTCAGTGATGCACGTGTTGCTAAGGATGCCTGTACAGGAATGGATGTGGATGGCCGCCGCATACGTGTCGACTATTCGATAACACAACGTCCACACACACCCACACCTGGTGTGTACATGGGACGTCCATCTCGGTTTGTATATGAATATTTCAAAATGAAATTGTGATTACTTGAGCTTTGTTATGTTGCAGCCTACAGGCGAGACGTTCTCGTGACCGTGAATATGGCAATCGAGATTCCCATCGTCCTCGTCGTCGCCATCGCGAAGACTCGTCGTCAGTATCGCCATCAAATCGTCGCAAATATCGCAGCCGTCATCGCTACGAACGTAGCCGCAGTCGCACTCGCAGTTACTCTCGTTCGCGCTCTCCACGCAAGCGTAAGTTGGCTGGTTTATTAGGTTTGGGTATAAAATTATTACCGAATGTCTTTGCAGCTGCTCGCGTCCAATCGCGTTACTAATGTGCCAATCATTGTGTGCTGGTGTGAATGAATGACAAGTTCACAAGCACAGCAAATGCAAAGGCCCAGCACGAGGATATAGACTGAATATTATGTTATCCCTACACTTGTCAAGAAAATCGTTTGGCAGCATCACCTGTATAATTATTATTATATGGTTTCCATCCCGCCTAATCATAATTAATTGATAGTTTGTCAATATCGTTGCATCCTGGTACGTTTTGTAGAACGTTGTCACCACATAGAAAGCATCCGTGTATACGCGTTCCATCCTCAAGATTGAACACGCGTAAAACACATTGTGATATGTATTTTAAAAGCAACTGCGTAAATTGATAACAATAAACTAATTACACTAACAAAATACCTTTTAATATAAACTAAATTAAATGTTAAATGTGCTGTACGTGTGCAATATGTATTTAAATGCATTTGTTGGCAACCACACAACATTTTCATACACTGTTAATATTTTTATGGTAATAATAAAATAAATGAAAATAAAAATAAACATAAATCAGTTCACGTATGCCTTTACATGGCGGCTCATATTTGCCATCTAAGAAAACATAATTCATGGGTTCGCTGCTGCTGCTCCTGCAGAAGATGTCGCTGATGTCGTCGCAGTACCTGTTGTGGCCTGCGTTGTTCGAGACGTCTTGTATGCTAGCTCCAAAGTTTGCTGTATAACTTGCATATCTCCTTCAATGCTTCGCGCCCAGTTCTCTACATCTCCGAGTTCCTTCAGAGCGCTACTAAAGTTGTCAATTAATTGCAGCCATTGATGCGTCTGTTTGGCAAAGTTGGTAGCACCTACATGCAACTGTTTGGCTTCCACATCTAAACGCTTTTGATTTAAGTATGCTTGCGCCACTCTATTTTATAATAAGTACATTATGAGTATAATATACATAAGTATTTTTCTGCAAAGCTCGCTTACCCCACATTCAGATGGTCAACCAGTGCCTGGGTCAGTTCGTTGGAAGCTTCAATGGCCTCTTTGCGACGTACTTCTTGCTCCTGCTTGCGCTTTGATTGCTTAGAATGGTGTTCTTTAACCATTGAACTCAACATCTTGTACTAGGATTACGATTTTGATACAATTCTATAGAGTGAAAAACAAGTTGTTTTGCTAGCCGACAGTTAGAGATGTCAATATTGCATATCAAATCAGCTGTTCACAAATCTATCGATTAAAACTATCTTTGAGCTAAAAGTATCGATTATTGGCTTAAAAATGGAGCCAGTATTTATTTAAACAAATGTTAATTTATAATTAGCATATTCTGGTTAACAATTCAAAGGCACCAGTGCCGTTTCGCACAGGTAAGCCCACCATTAGACGACTTGATGGTGAATTTAGCTCGTCAGGGCGACCAAAGCCAGCTGCGCTGCGCAGGAACTGCAAGCTCGACTCAAACGACATTTGCTGTAGCGGCGAAGAAGAGTGTTCCATGCCTTTGCGTGAGAGCGGCTGGAAAGTGCCATCAAAGGTCATGTAGTCGGCGATCAGTGACAAATGCCTGCGATCCACGGTAATTCCATAAACCTTGAACACATTGCTAACTTCTTTGACGATGACCTGGGTCGCAGCTTCGATACCATATGTGCGTGCTATAGCATGAATATCGTTAGAATACAAACGATTCAGATCCAAGATTTTGTTGTGCTGGAACATTTCACCAATGTTAATGCCATCTGTTTTCAACAGTTGCTCATCGTCGTTGCCCTTGTAGATGATAGCGCGCTTTATATGCGGCACTTGATGTACAATACTCTTAGCGGCCAATTCTCGTATAATAGACGTCAGGTCAGGCTTCTGGTAGCGCACGCTGAGGTTAAGCTTCACTCGGCACCAAAGATGCTGATCTTTGTCGTAAGTATAATCCTGTACCATTTGGTTGCTAAGTAGCTTTTCCACCGATTTGTCATCCAATTCATTATTTTCTTCGTTTGCCTGTTCATTTAGGTCTCCATCCTCTTCATCGTGTTCGTCTTCGTCATCTACAAATAAATAGAAGATATATATAATTTAAAATATTTTAAATTGAACACCCTATATTTACCATTGGCATCTATAATTTCTTCAACATCATCCGGATCGTCATAGTCATTTTCGTCGGTCTTACGCTGTTTAAGCTTAATGCCAGTTGCATCATCGTCACCCTAACGTATATACATTTTTTAGAATATTAAATACTACTTGCATTTCCTAGAAAGTATTTTACTCACGCCATCATCTGAGGAGTCGTCATCATTGTCTGCTACTTTTTGTGCACCAACATCATCAGCAGCATCCAACTCTTGATCGTTGTCTTCGTCGTTTCTGTTGCCACCCTCCCTTTTCTCATCTACCACGACGCTGTTGAATTATTAAGGTTAGTTGTTGAGTTCGCATAAAGTCAAATACTCTCTTACATTTTTGAAGTCTTCTTGGCATTGGAAACCTTTAGAATAGCACGAATAAGCTGCTTGAAAAACGTCTGATGCATGTATTTGATAATACGCTTAGGCCTCACGCAGAAGTCTTCTTTGTACATCTCGCGCGGAAGAAATTTAAAGTGCAAGTCGTAGACATATGCTCGTTCGGGTTCCAGGGTCAGGCTTGTGTTAATGTGCACGGCTATATGGTGATAGGACAGCATATTTATATTGTACGTGTTAAGTTCAATTGCTTAAATAAAACTTACATTCAAGCAGACTGGCTAGAGTCACACAGTTGAGCGAAATGCGCAGCTTCTCCGCATTAAGTTGCTGTCCTGGTTTGATTGGTATATCCATTGAAGGGGTCTTGATATTTGAGGAGGCCAACATTAGAATTTCACGAAGGCGCGGTATACCCAGAGTGACGTTCATTTCACCACGGCCAGCAAAATGGAAAGTATTCAATGTCATCTGGGTGGACGGCTCGCCAATCGACTGAGCTGCAATCAGGCCTACTGGTTCGCCGGGCGACGCTAGCGCCTTTATGCTCTTCATATGCATAATATCAGCAATGATATGCTTCTGTTTTGGATGCTTGGATGCATAGTCATTGATTAATTGACGCGTCCGCTCCGAAACTGATCCATAGTAATTGTCCTGTTTGTATACAGCAACGGTAGGATCGGGACAGCGTGCATACTTCTTGCGATACAGTGCTTTGTCTTCAGCATCCGCCTTCTTCCACAGCTTGAGCAGCCCCTCATCAAACCGCCTGCGTCCCGTCTTTGTATTTATCTCATTGGGTCGATCGACTTCCACATCGTTACGAAGCTCCTTCGAAAAGTGTGTGAATGCGGCATACAATTTGGCTGGCTTCTTCTTCTGCCAGCTTCTAATGTGCTTCTCGTGGCGCTGCACTTTGGCGAGGCACTCTTCATCCTTCATCAGCTGCAGCTGGCTGGGCCGTAAAACGGCCTTAGCATTTTGTGTAAGGAAGTCAGCGCAGAACTTTCCGTTAAAGAACTTCGCCTTTAGTATGTCCAGACCATCCTCGCCGTAAAGAAACTGCACCACACTATTGTCACTATCACGCACAGTCAGATCATAATGTACGCTCAACCCCTCCAAGTGCTTGATTAAGCAACGCTGCAGATAACCGGAACGGGATGTTTTCACAGCTGTATCGATGAGACCCTGTTTTTAAAGAGAATCAATTATTAAGCAAGCTCTCATATCAAAATAATAAACTTACTTCACGACCAGCCATGCAATGAAAGAAAAAGTCCTGCGGCTGTATTCCTGTCATGAAGCGACCATCAATAAAACCGCCCGATTTCGGCGATGTCTCAAATGAGGTAAAACTAGGCAGAGATTTGCCAGAAATCATCAACGGTGGTCGTTTACCTTCCAGCTCAATTTGACCTAGCAGGCAAGAGATTTGCATGGTGTTAACCATGGATCCTTTCGCACCTGATAGAACCATCAATTGTAGATTGTTTGATGGAAACTTGCTGATGAGCCCACCAGGCAGACAAGTTCTAAAGAATTAATAAAAATATGATAAGCTCAGCCTTTAAATAGTCGATCGCTAACTCACTTGTTAATGTC
The DNA here is from genome assembly GCA_035047565.1 of Drosophila mulleri. Lineage (NCBI taxonomy): Eukaryota > Metazoa > Arthropoda > Insecta > Diptera > Drosophilidae > Drosophila > Drosophila mulleri. The sequence continues at coordinate 16,236,169 of JAWNPK010000060.1, read as the reverse complement.
ATTAGTGTAGCCATCTAACATTGATTTGTATTTACGATCGAGCAGAACTCGGAATTTAGCATCCTTAACATAGGCAGCCTCCATTTGTTCGGCCAGCTCATCGTGTGGCGGCACATCGTCCAACTCCAGGGCAGCAGCAACGGCGCTATTGCCCACATCGCGGCACTCGTGAATAATCTTGCGGCGCTTGCGGTCAGCCTCTTCGGTTACCAAAATATCTTTGACGCCCAACGTGAAGCCCTCGAGCTGCAGGAAGAAGGTGAACACCTTTGTGAAGGCGGTGAGCAGACGCGTGGACACATCGCCGCCATACAGCTCGTACATGCAGTGGATCAGACCAAACGTCGTTGCGCCATACTGCTGCTTGTCGAGCACGCCCACAAGAAGTTCGCCGTTACGTATTTGCACCTGACTCTCACTCAACTCTTGCTCCTGGAGAGCTGAGCCACACAAGGGAGTACGCGACCTGGCCACATTCCAGTTCTGCAAGAAGTGGGTTTGTAAATAGGTTACGAGATACGCTAGGCTGTCATTACTTACCTTTCCGCCGATCTTAGCAAAGGAATCCAAGTTGATGCGCTCATATCCATCCGGTATCAGATTAATGATTATGGTTGACAGCACTTGCTTTCCAGACCACAATATAGCGGGCTTCAATATAGCCGGTGGCAGTAACTTGACATCGCCCTTAAGATTCGATAGGCCCTGGAAGACCAACTGCTGATAATCTTCGCGGTTGAAGAAGCGACCGCGTATGGACAGTTTCACACCCGAGATAACCTGATCCTGAATAAGCCCTCCCAGTGGAGTGCCGTCCTTGGGCACCAGATAGTTGCTGGCCACGTTCACAAGGTTGTAGGCTTCAGCGCGTGCTACTTCGCTTTGGGGATAGTGCGCATTCATCTCGTCACCATCGAAATCAGCATTATAGGCTTTGCAATTGGAGTAGTGAAGGCGAAAAGTCTTTTCGCCATGCAATATGCGGGCCTTGTGCGCCATAATTGAGGGCTTGTGCAGCGAAGGCTGACGGTTGAGCAGCAGCACGTCACCATTTAGGACATGGCGATGGACAATCTTGACGCCATCCTTTGGATTAGATAACAACAGTTTAGCCATGCTGGCGCGCTTGGCCGCATTATCGGCAGGTATGTAGGTGGTTAAGCCTTTGCTGTCTTGTATGTAGTTGGCGCCCGGATGCACATCTGGTCCATTCATCACCATTTTGCGCAGCTCAATGACATTCCATTCAGTGACCGGCACCGGATAGGAGAGCTTGCGTGCAAAAATGTCCGGTATACCGATCTCATCCACATCGATATTTGGATCAGGCGTGATGACGGTACGAGCAGCGTAATTGACGCGCTTGCCCATCATATGTTTACGTATGAGACCCTCTTTCTTTTCTAGCACTTGTTTAAGACCCTCGGCAGACTTGATGTCGCGCGACATGTTGACGTCGAGCAACACATCCACCGAGCTCTGTAACGACAGCCAAGCATTATATAGCTTCTCGTGACCGTTAGCGCCGCGCATATTTTGATAGGCTGCTCTAGCTTGCTCACTCAGTTTGTCCTGTTTTCCCTTCATAAAGTTGAGTATCACATTGAGGACATGATTGTTCTCAATTATGTTTACGTAAATGTCCGTCTGCGGATTCCCCTTCATCATGTCGTTTATAACGTTCATTGGACGGGCACGCGGCGGTGTAACTGGTACCGTATCCATGAAAAATATATCAACGGGCGAGTAATCTTCGCTGGGGATTGACTCGCTGCTGTTCAGGCTTAGCACCGGTACGAGCAGCTTAAGAAATTCCGGATAGTTTTCATAGATCTTTCGCAAATAACGCCGGCATTCATCCGCAAATATAACCTTGTTCTGACCACTGCTTTCGGGCACATCGCCTATCCTGTGATATGTAAGGAATTTAATTATAGAAATGTCTACTAATTGGTAACTACAACCACAAACTCACCGTTCTTTCATATCGGCAATTGTCACATAGTAGACAAGACGGCGATGCAAATAGCGCACAAAGCGCATGGACTTGTTGCAGTGCCGGCACTTTTTGCTGGAGCCTCGTTGAAGAGCAGCATGCGTAATGGCTGTACGCAAGGAGCAGCTTGTTTTGGTAGCATTGCTGGCATTGCTCACATTCTTATCCAACAGCTCTTTGACCGCTGCGATGCGCGGATGTACGGCATCGCCGTTGTCCAGTTTCACCATCTCGTCTGTGTTTTGGCAAACAACTTCCGATTTGAACAGTTCCAGTTCTTGCGCCTCAATAATATAGCCAGCATCAATCAGACGCAACTGAAGCATGATAATCTCGCTTTCATGATCTAGGGAAATGGAATTAGTAAATTAATGTTACTACTGTTTCACCACTCACCTCTCATTTGCAGCTTGTGACAGTGCAGACAGAAGATACATAATAAACGCTGCACCAGTTTAATAAAGAACGGATTGTAGACTAGTGAGCCCAGTTCAATGTGACCCATGTGGCCGGGACAATCTTGCATTTTTAGACATGTGCCGCAGGGATCCATGCAACGGCCATAGGAGCCTAATCGTATGTCGTATAGGCCACCGGGTATTGGGTGCCCCAGTGCATCAAATGTGAGGCCAGTGATAATTTTAACCACGCTCAGTTTCCGTATCTCCTCGGGTGTGAACACAGCGAACTCCAGGTCCGAAGGAAACATGTGCACTTCTGGTGGTCTTCTTGAACCCATTTTAAGGCAATTTTGTCTTAAATTTACAGAAAATATACCCCCTTAACTAGCAGCGTGCAGCACGTGTATTTGAAGACAACACCGATGAAAGTAAAGAGCACATCGATATAATACTGTTTCGATATATCGATAGTAATCACATTCAAAACAAAGAGACATCAGTAAGACGGTGCTGTTATGCACAGAAAATGCGCACTAATTTAAATTACGCAATTTTTGTCTTTATTCAAAGAAATAATAATGTAAATAAGTAAATACTTAAACATATATGAAATGTTTCACTTCAAAAAGATTCTTTGGTAATGCTTAAAACTTATCACAAGTCAACTGGTATTGCCAGTTCTTAATAGCCATATTTTGCTCGTATTTGTTGCGGACAGTGTCCATGAGTTCCGCAACAGTTGCCTCATCTCCATTTGCTGTTGCTCCGTCGCCGCAGCCATCTCTTGCTCTACCTCCAGTTCCAATTCCGGTAACTCGGGCAATGTTTGTAGCCTTGTTGCCCGCTGATGGATAATCGTACGGTTGCAACTGTCTTGGACGTCGCATCCTGTTACTCGGTGCTGGCTCTCGTTCTCGCTCATTTTTCGCTGTCCGACCACCTTTGCGCCAGGACTCGACATTGGCCACGCTCGTGTCAGTCCCATGCTTGGCGTTGCGTCCAAAGATGGTCGTCCAACGAAACCACTTTTGTCATAAACCATAAGAAGGTTCTCCTGATGAGATGCGTCTGTTTTGCGGCAACTCGCGCCGCAATAGATAGACACACAAGCCGAGGCAGCCAAGGAGGAGGCACACCAATCCCAGCATGGCATAAAAACCTTGACGATAGCGTGCCGCATCCGCGCTGGCCTCCAAGAGCTTTACACGCTGCGTCAAGACACCGCCGCTGCCATCGTGGAGTTTACCATCCGGAGTGGAAGGCAATAACACCTGCCAAAAGCCATAAACGCGTCGCAAATGATTGCCGTAACCGGAGTCCAGCTGATTGTTGGTCACATACGAGTTGACATTGCCCTGTCGATAGTTGTCATGGCGGTTTGTCCTGGACAAGCTGCGATCGGTGCCGATCCCAATTTGCTGTTTACCGTTTAGTAGCTCTTCAATGGCGGCCTCGTCCTCGCTGGTTGGCAGCTCTAAGCTCTTGGTCAGCTCACCCAGGGCGTAGATAAAGGGACGTTGCTGTGTGTACGGCTGCCAGGCATCGTAAATGCGACCGGGTGTGGGATTGCCGCCTTTCACAAAGTTGGCGAAGGAGCCGCGCAGCTTGCGGCACAGCTGCTCCTCTTCGGCACTGAAACGGCGACGCGCAATCTGCTGGAATAAGCTAGGACCGAGCAGGAGCGGCAGGTCGGCGCTATGCGAGGCGCCGCCAAACAAATTCTGTCTGCCGCGCATGTCCATCGCATGGGCATGGGACTGGTCAAAGACATAGGCATAGCTGACACTGCTGCTATTGTTGAGTAGCTGCAACAGGCGCAGGATGGGCGTCTCATAGAGCGCCTCGGACAGCAGCCGCTGCATGCCCCACAGCAGCTGACTGACCGAGGCATCGTCGTTAAAGTAACGCCAACGAATGGCTGCCAGTTGAGTGTCGCTCGCTTCCGGCTCCAACTGTGGATTCATTGAGCGTAGGACATTTGGCAGCAGCGTTCCATTGATATAGCTGTGCAAGGCCTGCTGGCCATCACGTGCCACATCCAGCCAGTAATCCTGCAGGAAGGCGCCCTCATTGGAGGCAATGCCCAGAAGCATAGGCGGCAGAGACACATTAGCCAAACGCTGCTCCAAATCATCAGGCTGGGGCAGCTGCACGCCCAGCTGCATACTGGCATTACCGTGATTATAGACACTTTCGTAGGCACGCAGTAAATCCTCGGAGCTCTTGCGGCGTAGGCAGCTCAGCAGCTGACGATGCTGGGCCTCTTCAAACTGACAGCCCAGCTTATGTACGAGAGTGCGACCCGTGGCCACAATGCGCTCCTGATGTCCAGCACTCAACGCGTACAGCACAGGCCCCGGGGACATCAGAATCATTTGCTTGAACAACGAAGTACCATCAGAAGCAGGCTGCAGTGCGATGGCTAATGCCAAAGTGGCCCCGCTACCATGGCCGAGCAGCGTCAATTGATCGGCATCGGCTCCAAAACTGACTGCATTGCGTTGCAGCCAACGCAGCGCCATTTGAATATCACTCAATCCATAGTTTCCCGGCAACTGGCGGTGATCCTGACCCAATCCCAGCCACCCATAAATATTGTTGCGATACTGCACGCTGACCACAACAATGCCCTCGGCGGCGGCAAAGTCCATGCCATTGATGCGATTACGCGGCCAGTCATAGGCGAAATCCTCTCCACTAATTATGACCAGCATTGGCAATTTTCCATAACGCAAGCCCGACTCAGGTGTCCAGATGTTTAGATAGAGGCAGTCCTCGCTGTTGCTTGCAGCATAAGAAATGCTGCCATCGGCGGTCTCGTCATAAATAGTATTTGATAATTGAGGACAAATGGGCTGCATCGCTGTGGCTTGAAGCGTCCGGTTCCACCCATTATGCGGTTGGGCGGGCTAAATTAACGAGCAATATTTGAAGTTTAAGCAATTATCCTTATTAATGATAGATATCGATTATTCATTCTACTTAACAGACTGCTTAAATCAATTTTACAGTCTGTTAAAGGATATGTTACAATTACCTACGATATCACTGTTAAATTTAACCTACCGCAAATCGTAGCGATCCCAAAGGCGCCTGTGCATAAGGTATTCCCAGAAATGCATAGACAGCACTCCGTGCTCCGTCTGGGAAAACTTTCAGCTGAAAGAGAAGTAAAAGTTCAACTCGTATACATATTTGAATATTAATTGAATACTCACACCAATCAGATCGCCCTGCTCCAGTTTAATATGCGTCTGTTGGGCCCAGCAACCCCACAAGCTGAGCCAAGTACACAGCAGGCAATGGAAAAGTCGAAAAAGTTTCATCTTTGGAAGGCCTCACTCACTCTCTAACACATATTAGGAAGCATTTACACTTGGACTATTTTAGCGGAATTTTTGCTTGTTTTGTTCTGTTTTTTTTTTCTCCGCTGCAATTTTCCACATAGACTCCTTGACGCTATAACGAAAACTAAAAAAAGAAAAATACAAGTATTGTACCCGTTGTTGGCAAACGTTGGCTAAAAGTTTATGCTAGAATTATTTCAATTGTTTTCTGGTGTCATTATTGTTAATGCGGTTGCTCTGCTCTGTTCGGGAATCATTCATGCATTCAGGAGATCAACACAGCCAGCGACACCAAAACACCAAACAACAGGTAGGTTTACAGGGTTGATTGTTGTCTAAATACATAAATATATGTATATGTATGGATAGCATATCTACGTATGTATGTATTTGTTGATATATGCGTTGTTATAGGCTTCAGCCAGGGCAACTCCCATGCAGACTGGAACTGAAGCCCATAACTTGGAACTCGAAACAACATCAATTGTTAAATGTTCTCCCATTGGAGTGTGTTTTGTAAAATTATCGCGGGTGGGTTACTTCAAAACTTTCGCAATATACATATATATACATATATGTATGTTTAAGTTGTTCATATACTTAGAAAATGAAAATGAATATACTATTTGCTTTCAACAGTCATGCCACATCATGCCAGCGAGTCATCAAGAAACCGCTGGAAATTATGATATCCATGACTATAAACATAAACAATAAATTAAGAGATGTATAGAAACATATATTATATTCCCATTGGTATATTAGAATGCCAGCTCTTGTCGCTCGCATCTGTCTCTAGGGAAATTGTAGAATTCAATTAATATTAACAATTTCATATTGAAAAATAAAATATAGATTGATTAAAACTTTGACTCCATCAGCCATCGATATTCCAAATAGTTCTTGAGTTCCTTTACAACATATTAGACAACTAATATTCTAGTTAATCAAGTGAAAGAAATACTATCTATGGGTATAGTAGAACATTAAGTACAAACTGTTAGTAGGCAAAGCTGGATATTACAGTTCCAGCAATTAGGCTGTGTATGGTATGCGTATATATACAAAATAGAGTGTATGTATGTACAATATATCTAATATTTACCAATATATATCTCAGATATTCCTCTGTTAGTCTGTTATCACAAGTTCCAACTTCTGCGGCAGCCCTCGTTTTGATTATTTTGTTTTTTATAAATTTCAAATATTTTATTGAGTTTTAATTTGACTGCTGATGCTGCTGCTGCTGCTGCCGTGCAGAATATAAATATTCGTACGCTTCACAGACTGCGACAGAGAGAGAGAGAGGGAGAACTTTACGTCTATGCTTGCTGTTAAATGGAGCTATCGGAGCTTTGGGCTTGCAGCAGATAATGTACCATAATGTTGGTTTAATTCCGCACCAATGTGAACAGCAGCTGCTGCTCTCTGACTCTGGTGGTTGAGTTTTTTTGTTTTTTTGCTGGCTCTGTTAGACGAAGCGCAGTTCCGGTCAACGTCGGAGTTGGAGATCGACGGCGCTGGGTCATAATTAACATCTATGTTGTCATAGCAACTTGTGCTTCCATTGACTCACGCACAGTTATGCATTTAATTAGTTTCCGAGCTCAATTTCCAGACGCGGCGTGAAAACACAACGCAGAGCAGAGTCTGCCATAGCAGAAGCTGTGCCATATTTTTCGTTAATTCTGAAGCTATATAATACACATTTAAATTGCCATTTGCCTGAGTTTGCCTCTCTGTGTATCGTGTGTACAACTCTTCTCTCTCTCTCTCTCTCTCTCTGCCTCGCTCTTTCTCTCTCTCTCCTTCTCTTTCTATCTCCCGCCTAATCAATTTATGCCTGTTAAACGTGAGCGTAGCTTTCGATTATTTTAGATTGCATTGATGCCCTCGTTTGGTCAATGGGTCAGTCTCTCTGTGGGCTATTACTATAAATTAAAAAACACAGGTAAAATGTTTGTTGAAGCTTCTATTGACTCCTGAACGAGCATAGGCTCATAGGTCCATACACACTCGCACTCGCCATCAATTAATCTTTAATTCAAACAGTTTTGTTTGGCAAAATATTCGAATTGGCTAAAATCAAATAAAGCTGACCAGATTGTTCATTTCAGTTGGCAGCAAAAGCTGCTGCTGTCATTGCTGTGACATTTGGGCCTTATCCGCCGAAACTTGTTCAATAAATTCGTCATAAAAACGTTTGACACAAACTTGGCCAAAAACACTTGAAGCACTAGAAAGCTAGGCAACAACAACAATAAGAACCAACAAAATGAAATGCCCCAACGCAAACATAACAAGAACTGAACAATATTTTTTGGCAACAGTCGAAATTATTTATTTTTGTTTGTTGTTTGAATGCGATGCTGCACACAAAGTTTTTGGCTAATGAAAATGTATATGATATTTGACAGAGTCGGAGACTGTTTACATATTGGCAACTTCTTTATTCAATTTGAGTTCAATAAAAGCCAATTGTCGACTCTTATTAGACATCCTTGCCATATTTTGTTGAGACGATAGACAAAATCCAAAGCATTTTAAGAGCAGTGGGGGCAAGCTAAAGAAAGGGACTGACTGACTGACCTCTCCCTCGTTCTCGCTCTCTCTCTCTCTATATATATATCTCAGCATACTTGTAATTCAATTTTGATTTAGATTTTTCAACAATGCATGGCACTCATTCTGTTGTGCTTATAGTTATTTATTTTGTATGCTCCTGCTCTTCTTCTTCTTGCTCATGCTGTTATGTTATGCATACTTGACGTGCAGCAAAGTGAAAATATTTTGTGCTGCTTTAGATTTTACACACAGGCATATTCTTATTGCTGGCTTTGCCAACAATTTGTCAACACTTCGAAACAATTTACAGTTGTGGTTGCTGCTCATGAAACTTTTCAAATGCAATGCGACAGGCCAGGGACACGTCATGGGTGACTCTATACATAAATATATAAAAATATACATACATACATATATATATAAATATGTATGTATGTGTATGTGTGGCCTGCCTTGTCCTTTGTGTTAATTTATTTTTGCATTCTTATAAAATAATGTCAAATTCCATTGAATGTTAATTAATTTCATAGTTTTTGGCAAATTTTAATTGGCTGTTTAGTGCATGTTTAGTGCTGTTTATTAGTCAGACCCCCAAGCACTAATGCCAATTGCAGTTGTGCTAATAGCAAGGGGAATTATTTCAGTTTTTCAGTGCTCACATCAGCAACAATGCAGCATAATATAATTATGTAATTAGCTGGAGCAACAGCAGTGCCAGCGAATTTGTGAGAGACTGTTTAACAAAACAATGGCCAAAAAGTTAAAGTGCTTGTTTCGCTTCTGCTGGTTGCTGTTGTTGTTGTTGCTGCTGCTGGTGCTGCTGCTTTAAGCCAAATTGTGGCAGACATTTTGTTTATGCAGCTAAACCCAACACGGCCTGCACTTAACCAGCTTGTATGCAGACACATACATTTGCACACGCACACACACGCACACACACACTCAGGCACACAGACATTTGTAAGCGGCGTGGCCTGTGCTTGTTTTACACGTGCTCTTTATAATTAATGCTAACAAATTTTGCGTTGAAAAGGAACTGAAAACATAAGCGACTCGCATAGCCCACTTTAGCGCCAGCAGCAGCAGCAGCATTCCAGTTGGCTTAGCAGAGATGCAGAGTTGCAGCAGCAGGAGGGGGGGAGGGGGTCAGGCGAATGGCTCTGTGAATCAGTTCTACAACCACTTTGTTGGCCTACTCAGCTAGCCACAGAAATAAGCTAACAAAAATGAAGCATATGCAGAAAAGCAGCAGCTGCTGCGCGTCCTTGGCCATGTCAGCTGCATCAGGCAACCACCAAACGATAGAGGGCGCCACTGTGCATGAAGCACAGACAATATGATTTGCAAATACTTTCATTTAATTTAGAATAATAAATAATTCTGTATAAAAAAATAAGTATATATAAATAGTAGTAAATGCCTATAAGTCTATATAAATTATAATTACGTACAATATATATAGAAGTAATAACATTATCGATCATTTTAAGTGCTTGATCCAACCAACAGCCCGCATTGAGCAATGCATGCGGGGGGTGCGTAATCGGTTCATTTTAGACTTGAGTCTGAGGGTATAAAACGGCTGGGGTTATGTGAGGCAAACATCAGTCGCAGTGGAGCCCCAGAACTGCAGCAAAATGAGAGTGATATTGGTGATTGGATACCTTGTGACGCTTGCTGGCTACACGCTGGGCCGAGCAACTGTCGCCGAAGATCAACTGGAAACGGAGTGGAATTCCTATAAGAACGAGTTTGGTAAAATCTACGACGAGACGGAGGACTTTTTGCGCAAGTTGATCTTCCGGGATAGTAAGAAAATCATCGATGCACACAACGAACGCTGGACCGCAGGAGATGAGAGCTACGAAATGGGTCTGAATCAGTTCTCGGACATGTTGACAAGCGAGATCAGCGAAACGATTGGAGCAAGTACTGCCATGGACTATCCGGAAGATGTGGAAGTGGATATGGAGTCCTCCTATGTTGACTGGAGCGAGGATGAAAACTTTGAGCTGCCAGCCAAGGTAAACTGGACCCAACTGGGTGCAGTTTCGCCCGTCGCGTTTCAGGGACACTTCAACACCTCCTGGGCCTTTGCTGCAGCTGGCGTGACGGAGAGTCGACAGTTCATTAAGTCTGGAAAACTTAATGTGCTCTCCAAGCAAAACCTTGTCGACTGCTGCAAGGCCAAAGGGGATTGGCTTCCACAGGCTCTGGTGTGCATTAAGAATATGGGCGGCCTTGACACGGAGGCATCGTATCCCTACCGTGGACTGACTGGCAAGTGCGAGTTCAAGAAGAAGTCTGTTGGTGCCCGAATCGACAAGGTTTTCAAAATATATCCCGGAAGCGAAGAAGCTTTGGCCTACAGCGTGTCCCAGGGTCCGATTGCTGCTGTGATTCCATTTACATCGATTGTCCACTACAAGAGCGGCATCTACGACAATCCCCACTGTGGGAAGATCCCCAATTATGCTGTGCTCATCGTGGGCTACGGCCATTCCAAGCACTTCGGAGACTATTGGATCCTCAAGACATCTCTGGGTCACCGCTGGGGGGAGAATGGCTACATGAAGCTGGCACGCAACAAGAATAATCTGTGCGGCATTACCAACAATGCCTTCTTTCCAAAAATGAAGTAGACACTTAACAAAGTGCTATAGCATTGTGGAGTCATTCATTAATTTATTTTATTTAATCATTTGAATGTTAAATGTCCAATTCATTCCTCAATAAATATGCCAATAAATCAATCTAATTTAATTTATTTATGCTATCAATTTGAAATAAAACGAAAATAAATTTAAAGAAATAGAATACTACAAAATGTTTCATTTATGCCTATTTCAAGCATTTGTAACCAGGATACACGTCTACACGTTGCGATTTCACCACCTTTCGCAGGTCTAATTATTATTCGAGAGACGTATGCATACATATTTTCTTGCCATGTGTAATGTGAATATATTTAAAATGCATGTGCAAATTGATATGCTTCTCTGCAGGCGTCATTTAATGTTATTAATGAAGTTCATTGCATGGCATGCCGTCTCGCTCCAGCTCGTTCGCTGCATGGGCAAAGCTATGCAAAAACCACAAAATTGTATTGCATGCTTTTAGGCGCCGCCATTTTGCCAGTGTCGCAGCAACAGTGGCAGAGGCAGCGGCAGCGACAGAGGGAGCAGCAGCCGCAGCAATGCAATTTATTAATTTGCAGGTGCAGAAATTGTTGGGCAAAAAGTTTCAGCTGTTTATTTATGTACATGACTGTACATGTGTGTGCGTGTGCGTGTGCATGCGTACATGTGTACTTACATTGGGCATGTCTGGCAACTACTTGAAAAACAATTTTGTGTCGAGGTCGGGGGGGACTTGTTTTGTTGCACCAAACTTTACTAATTCCTTTCGCAAACTTTTTCTAAGGTTTTGAGTCTGTCATCAAGTTGTTGCTGCTGTTGTTGTTGTTGTTGTTGTTGTTGTTGTTGTTTACCCGAATAAAACTGCATTGAGTGTCACATTTTCATTTAATTTTTATTCAAAAATCACATTTTTGTTTATTTATTTTTTGTTTTGTTTTGGTTTTTGCTTTCGTTTGCTGTTTCGGCGCGAGCTGCTGTTCAATAATATAATATTAATTATCTTTTTATATTTATATGTTATGCTTACTAGATTGAAGTTTCCGTTTATGTAATTTACATTTTGTTTATGTTTCTGCTCTGTTTTGTTTTTATATATATGTATATTGATTTTGTTGTGTTTTGGGTTTGTTTTTCTTTTAGTATGACCTTCCGCTGTGTTTCTCTGTTTTGCCTTAAGCTTTAACAACTTTTAACTATGCAATAAGCACATTCACAAGAAAATATTCTCTTTCGTTCTTTCTTTTAGCAGCTGAACATTTATTACAAGTTCTTCAAGTGTGTATGTGTGTGTGTGTATATACAAAAGTTGCATTAATCAAAAGTAAATAATAAATTAAATAAAAGTTGCATACTCTCAATGGAGATTCGACACCTCGAATTGCAGATGCATTCGTGGCAATATAAAATTACAAAAAAATGAGAATAAAATATTGTCAAATTGTAATTAAATCAATTTTTACAAGTGACGCAAACATGTTGTGTGCACAAAACTTAATTGAAGCCGTACGATGAATGGCCAAGTGAATAGGTTCAATTATGGCCATATTATATTATTTCTCATCGAACCGATTCTCAATGTTTGCACTTGCAAATAAATAGGATTTAATGTCTGCTCAAGTTATTGTCTGCTGCTAAGCTTACCTTTCTCTGCATTTAATAAACTCTAATAAATTAAATATGTAAATACTTTTTTTCAAAATTTGTTTAATCAAAAATACAATTTGAGCTTGAGTACATATTCTAAAACAGTTTTAGTAAAAATCAATACTTCAACCTGTTTAATCTAAGTTGGCATAAGTGAACCTATTCACATGTGCATTATTGTGCAAATGTTTATGGAAATAAAATTATATGTTTTTATTGAATGTTTTTTCTTTTCGTTAAACGCAAGCGCTGATTCAATTTAAATCTGAAAATGCAGATAGCGACAAAAAAAAAGTGGAGAGAGTGAAATAAAAAATTGAAAAGCTTTTTGCAGTCGCGTCGACCTCATCTGTTAAATGTGGCAAAATAATTGATTATGCTCAATTATCTTTAAAACGCGAAAAGAGAAAAAGAGAACTGAAAATATGTACACATTACGAATATACGAGGAGTATTCGCTATATGCTATGCTATGTTGTTGTTGTTGTTGTTGCTGTTGTTTGTAGTAATTTGCTATGTCAATTGTATCACAACATTTAAATTTCGCATTTAATTTGGTTTTTCTTCATATTTTTTTAATGGTATTCAATATTGATTAAGATTGCTTTCTTTTTGTTTTTATAGTAGCTGCTGTAATAATTTTTTATAAGAATTATTTAGTTACTTGCATTTTTTTTTATTTATTTAATTTTTTTTTTTTTTTTGTCTTTTCAACAATTTTTTTGTGTGTTTCGTTTGTATGTTGTGTAAATGTTGGATTGTAGAGTTGGTTTGCTGTTGGTCAATTTGTTTGTTGTTGTTTTGTTTTGTTTCGTTTCATTTCGTTTTCAAACATTATTAGTTAAATATGTATAAAAAAGTGACATAGTCTGTTGCTTGTTTGTGTCAAATACAAATGCACAAAATACGAGTATAATACAAATAGTTTTACACACAGATACAAAAAGTAAACACACTGTACAAAAGTGGAATAGAAATTTATGTTATATTTTCTATGTATGCTTGTTCCATTTATAGTATATTTCTCTCAATCTTTGTATGCAAGTGTATGAGTGTGTGCGTGTGTGTGTGTGTGTGTGCATGTTGTCAGACGGGAATTTTTGATTATTATTTAGTCGTAAACGCAGAAAATATTTGAAATATTTGATTTATGTGCATGCTCATGTCTGATAGGGCGCATTCATTGCATTCGAGTCTGCCCAAGTCAGACATTTGGAATTTACATACAAGTTTAGCATATTGCATATATATATATATATATATGTATGTATATATATTGTATTGCAGATAAGCATTGGGAATGATAAATGCTAAACAATTGGCATGGCAGTCCGGAGTTGAGGCAACGTTCCAACCAGATGCATAGCTCTTCAGTAAGTGTCTTCGCTTCACAGTCGAAATTGTGACTTTGTCGTTGCCAGCTAAATCCATTTGATATGTTCAGGCTAAACATTATTGCTACATTTTATTATATTTCGCTTTTCATTTTATTTTGTTGTTGTAGTTTTACTCTTATTGCCCTATGCACTTGGTTACCAAAAGAATTAACAAAATATATGAAAGTAACCCAATGTTAGACCAAAAGAAAATTTTATAAAAATTAAACAGAATTTTTGTTGTATTTTTTTTTTCGATATTTTTCGTGTATATTTTTGTAAAAATATGTATATTTATGTAATATATAATATAATTTGTTTTTTTTTTTTTTCGCAGATTTTCTTTATCATTTTATTTTTGAACACATCTATTGTAAATTAAAATTAAATGTAAAAAAGTAAGAAATCTGTCATATGTATGCATTTGATATGCGAGCGTATAGCTTATAGAATTGCATATGCATTATTCAGATATATATATATATATTGACATATGTATATATATATATTTATAATCGAGTGCTAGACTATACATATGTATATTAAATGGCTGCTATAGAAGCTAAAGCTAAAGCTGAATTACACTCTTTTTGTTGAAATTTCTTTTGCTGTAAAACACATTGTTGAAATGTAAAATGGAAATTGCACATTTAAAAAAATAGAGTCTAGAAGTAGTTGATTGTTAAGAAATAATTAGGAATACACAATTATACGAATGAAATGAAGACATTTACTAGTTTATATATAATTACTTTGATATCCTTGCAGCATTTGACTTGACTTGAGTACATTTACATAGAATTTTTAGAGGAGCCTCTGCAAGGGTATTAAATATTCGGCACACCGAATACACTTACTCTTACTCCTTCTCTATTCATCTCGCTTTCTGCTCTGTTTGTGCACATTGTACGATGGCTGTTGAGTTCGTAGTTCACTTGTAGCTTTCTTTGTTTTGTATTGTTATTGCAAAATAATGGCCACAGTTTTCAAATTACTTCTTTAATTATTATAGATAAGGAATATCTTTGCAAGCTTAAGCCTAATTATCTGCCATTAATTAGTTAAACATAAAAATGGCTACAGACACACACATCAATAATAATAACACTAACTAACTATACACATATAGACTTATGTATCATAGCGATTCCATATCATATCATATATCATATATCATATTTCATATATTCATGTAGAGTTATAACAATTACAGTTCCTATTAGGCAGACATACATACATATACAAAACATTTACACACATACAAAAATCAAACGCGTACAAAATCAGCTACTTATGCACATATAAGGTATGTATATGTAATTATGTATATATATATCTATATATCGTATATATGTATATCGAAAATTTGCAGCGCTAATTTGAAATTAGCAAAAATGGCATTCCGCTCGCCCACTGCGCCCAGGGCAGGTCGCACAACTTAACTAGGCCTAATCAGAGTTCTTCTATTTATGTACATATACAAATCTGCTGTGTGTGTGTGTGTGAGTGTGTGAGTGTATACAATATGCATTATAAATATATATAATTGCAACGTTGAATGCTATTTAGTTACATACATATACATAAATATATGCGCTTCATAAATCCTAACTAATTTTTGCTACTAATAATAATTAACATAGTTTTTGCGGCGCTTCGCAGCGTCAATAAACAGCAGTTTATGAAGTCCGTATGTATGTGTGGGTGTGTGTGTGTGTGTGTGTGTAGGCGCGTTTTCGTTTATTTGTGTTGGTGTGTACACGTGCGGGTAGGGAATCTCAGTACTCTTAACGCTTGTAGCTATTGCCAATTTGCATATATCGCTAGCTGCCAACCAACTCGATCTGGCGATACTTTTTACGCAAATTGGAGACTGGATCACGATATAGCATTGGATCCATGCGCAGGTTGGAACGTATGAGCGGCATGTAGCTGTGAATAGAAAGAGAAAGAAAACCGGGAATATATATAAAAGTGATTAGTGCAAATATTAGATCTAAAATGGTAATTCTTACGATTGGTTGAGTTGAGCAAAGAAAATTATAAATGAGAATATCTGTTCGCTATAGCCAGATAACGATTCTACTCACCCAAATACCGCTGCGAATGTGTTGAGGCAGCTCTGTCGCTGTATGAAATGATCGGGATCATTCCAGGGCGAGCGAGCCGTCTCATGATCCTTGTAACCCTTGCGCTGTGTCACTTTGATCGGCGGTTTTCTGGTCACGTGCGAGACCAGCAGGTTCATTAGGATATCCTCGCAGTTGGAGGACTGCTGTACAGTCTTTAATAACAGCAACGACAGCCAATTGGTGTACAAGTAGTTGTAGTAGCGATGATAAAACGCCGCACCCGTCAGTACAATCGAATAGTAGTTCGTCCACTTGGACGTATAGCCCCAGGCATTCTGCAAATTCCCAAATCCAATTTGATCATTGAGAAATCCAATCGCTCTCACACAGCTTACCTTGGAGTCATCCCAGAAATGTGCTCGAGCCGGATAGCCCACAATGCGTTCCGGAAAGTCACGCCAGACCGTGTAGGCAAAGTCCAGTTCATCTGTGTTGAGTATTGCATCCTCGTCGAGTGAGAGCACAGCATCCGTTTGTATTTCCTCGTAGGGCAGAAATCGCTGCGATATGCTCGGTCGTGCCTCCGGCCCCGTTTGCCCAGTCGGCGACGCTGCCGCCCCTCGACTACTGCCCCCCAGGGCAATCACGTGCAGAGGTATGTGATAGGTGGGCGGCCAACGTTTCTTAAGTGGAAGCGGCCGATCGGCAGCCCACAGGATAAGTATCTGGAGGTGAGAAAGTAAATGAAGTGATTAATGAGTGGTAATAAATATTTGAGACTTAAAACCTGCAAACAATTTACTTCAACTTTTAAACAACAGCGCCATATCGATAACTCGATTTACTTTTAACAGTGCTGGAACTGTTCATTTGATACGTTTATTCAATTGAGATTCGTGAAGAAATCATCGATTAGTGTGGGTTGGTTTGTCGAATTAGTTCTTTAAACGAATGAACTAATTTATGCTGCAGATCAAGCGATAGCTATGATAGCAGCTACCGATGTACCAATTTAGAGTTCACTCATCTCTATGCATTCCACTTGAGTTTGGTCTGAAGTCTTCCATTATGTTGCGTGTTACCATGTTGATACTTACTCTATCCACAAATTGGCTCTTCGTAATGGTCCTGACTAGTTTGTAGAGCGCCGCATTGGGGCCGAGGGCGGCGCCAATTTGCACATAGATAACGGCCGTGTAGTTGTGACGCGGCTCCACGCCCATCGCATTCAACAGAAAGGGCATAAATCTGAAACGGGAAAGGCAATTAGGTTAATGGCGAAACACTTCAATGCTCGCCCCCGCCACCGTCTTCGCCAACGACCCTTTGCCCCCAAATGGTTGGGGAATGTAAATTTAATTAGGCACACTTTGCCGGCCCATCTTACCTCGAACTATCGGCGAATGTGGGCAGCGTGAGGAGGGCGCCGGGCGCCGAGTTCCAGACGAGGCTGCTGCGCACCGGATAATCGGGAAGTCGTTCGCGAATGATCTGCAAAGAGGCACAGAAAATAAAGCGGGAAATTCAAACGGTTGTTTAATGGCCAAAACGAACTCAAGTGGTAAGCCGATTGCCAATTGATTGCTTAATGAACGGTTCTGCACATCAATTGGCATCCAAATTGCGTTTTCAATGGCACTCGACGCTAGCCGCTTAAGCTGTCAGTCAGTCAGTCTGTCAGTCACTCTGTCAGTTTGTCGGTTTGTCGGTTTGTCAGCTTGTCAGTCGGTGCGCCGTGTCAGTCGTAATGCCAGTCCGTTCGTCTGTCAGTCCTTCACTGGGATTTTGTGTGCATTAATTCAAAGGCCGCCCAAGCTGTTGCCTAATTTTCCGCTTGACGCAGCTGCTAGGCAGTCTCCCAGCGGAGCCGCTGGCCGCAGCATCCGTTGCGCAGAGCACAGGAAGCTCAGCTAACCCAGCAAAGCCCCATTTTACACCGCACAAGTGTTAGACAAAGCAGCTGGCTATCGGTTGAGTCTGTGCGGGCGCAGGGGCTGGGCTGGGGAGTGTTGTGTGTGCTGGCAGCATTAACGCCCATTAATTTGTCGCTCAAAGTGAAAATTATGTATGTAACGCCTAAAAGTATGCCATGCTAAATTAGTCCTACAAATCTCAGAGCAACAGAGAGAGAGAGAGAGTAAGTAAGAGTTAGAGTGAGAGCGAGCTGGCCGAGCTCGGTATTTAGTTAGGTTGGCCATGTGCCACTATAATTGCTAGTCCCGCCTTGGACCAACAGCGAGTTACGAGTGCGACGTGCACGCCATGACGAGCTGCACCTGCTGAAGCTCGAAGGTAAAAGGAAATGCAGTTTGCAGTTGCGGAAAATCACAATATTCTGGCACGCGCCATTCTCTCCCTCTGTGTGTGTGTGTGTGAGTGGGGCAGGAAAATGCGGATAAAACATATTTGAACGGAAGACAGGTTGCGCTTAAATGTCGAGGATTTGGAACGCAATCTAAATAACATATATATGCCTATATATACCTAAATATATGCAGTCTAAAAACATCAAAAAAGGTATTTAAATTCAAGATTAAATTAATAATTCTTACTAATTTGACTGTCAGGAATAATTGAAAGAGGCTTTATATGTTTGTTGCATACTAATAATATATTCTTTTAGGCTTATATATTTTTTTAATATTATTTATATTTTTAATATCGTAAAAATAAATTAAAAAAAAAAATAAAATACGATTGCAATAATTATTAATAATTTCCCAATCGCCTAAATCCGAATAAAATTTATTGAAAACCTTAGATTTAATATTGATACCAAAACTTCGAAATCTATGCAAATCGTAAAGCCCTAAAGTCAACATATTTTTGCCTCGGCAAAGCCTTAATATCTCATTTAACAGAAGCTGTCAAGTTTAGCAGCATAGTTAACATAAAAATTAACATGAAAAGTCGATACTCAAACATTTTAACAGCCGATGACACGAGAAATTGCTCGCCCCAGCCCAAGGCGATTGTTGAAATGTAAAATGTAAAAATGATTATAATTAGAATTTTGCTCGGCATGCGATGAGCGCGTGTCCTCGCCAGTTAAACAGCTTCGCCACTTGTCGACCGCCTGCTCATTAGGCCACGTTGTCGGCCAACTTCTGGCTGCAGTCGCTCCTGCACGCGTCTCAAGTGCCTGTTTTATATAGTAATTATAATTTCTGCACTATTCTGTCTCTCGCTCCATCTTCGCTTCTTTCTTCTCTTTCGCATTTATTCTGGGTTTTGTTTAAGTTTTTTCTCGCTGCTCGGCATAATCAGAGGCAGCGAGCTGAGTTAGTCGCCCAAAAGTCTGCGAGGCGCGTGTTTGTTTACTTGTTCAGCTCGAGTGGGGTTGAGTGAGGATGAGAGAGGGGTGTGCATGTGTGAGGCGGGTGCGTGTGTGTGTGTGTGTGTGTGTGTATGGCTGACATAATTAAGTCAATCTGGCCGCTGTTGACGTTGCAGCATAATTGAGAGCGACTGAGAGCAAGCAAACAGGTAACAAAGAGCGAGCAGGCCAGCAGGTGCATAACTCGACTCGACTCGACTCAACTCGACTTGCAGCGACTCGACTCGTTTTGTCTATGATTCAATTATGCAATGTGCATATATGCGCAGGCTTAGGCTCCCATGCCCGGGTCGGTTGGGGTCCTGCCAGGTCAGGCAGCTCATACAGCAAATGTTGGCGTGCCATTTTAATTGGCTAACAAAGTGCTTTAATTGGCTTAAAGCTCGCTGACTTTTGGTAGACTCAACGAATTTTCCATCATTACAAAATAGCGGAGGGATGGCGAAAAAAAAAGAAAACAAGAAGCTTGCAGCCAACTCATTTCCTTACACATGTCGAGCAACTTAAGTTCGGCTACTGCTCCAGCTGCTCCTGCTGCTCCTGGTGCTGCCCCTGCTTCTGCTGCTCCTTCTGCTCCTGCTGCTGTTGCAACTTGGGAAACGTTTGCTCGAGTGGCAGCGCCTCGACTTTAATTTTTCAAGCATTTTTATACCCTGAACCCATTGAAAATGGGAAATCAGGGTATAATGGTTTTGTTAAAAGTATGTAACAGGGAGAAGGAGGCGTGGCAGACCCCACAAAGTATATATATTCTTGATCAGGGCGACAAACTGAATCGATTTAGCCATGTCCGTCTGTCCGTCTGTCCGTCTGTCCGTCTGTCCGTATGTATGAACGCGTCGATTTCTGAAGATATAGAAGCTAGAGACTTCAACTTTTTTTAAAATGCTCGTATATAGCGCGCGCATATCGAGTTTATCACTAAAAATCGATAACTCATCCCGTTCTTTTTTTATCGATCAAAAACCTTATCGAAAACCAGTTATAAAATTATATCTTCTACACCTTTAGAGCTAAAGTCTCCAAATTTTAAATGTAGACTCGACTGCACGTGATAGAATTTCGGTTTTTGTTATAATTCACCCCCCACCCCTATATCCACCCCCTTACCCTCATCTCTGTAAAAGGCGTATTTCAAATACTAGAGACTTGAGCTTTGGCAAATATACGCATAGTAATGATAAAACCACATTCTGAAAGTTTCATGAAGAACGTACGTCCACAAAAAAAGTTATTGAACAATTAAGTTCCCATAGTAAGCCCACACTGCAGCCCATGCCTGTTAATGCGTGCGTGCCTATGGGTGTCTATGTATATGTTTGCGTGTGTGTGTGTGTTTGTTTAAGCTGAATGACACTAAAAATTATTGAAATGGCTGTTGCTCGGAGGGTTCAGGGTATCTCGTAGTCGAGCAGTCTCGACTAGAGCTTTCTTACTTGTTTTTATTCTGCTGCAACTACTTAAGCAACTGAGCGACAGTTTTTGGCCAGCAGGCGCCCTCAACGACGACTGTCTGATTAAGGCCGTGCGGCAGCAGGAGGCGTCTCTTTGGGGCAGCAGGATGGGCGTAAGAGCCCAATAGAGCGCATAACGTGTGCAAATAAAACAGGTGAATGCATTTTGGGCATGGGCCCTTGGCATGGGCGTGGCAGCAGCTTATGCAAATACACAAACGCATACACACACACACACACACACACACACACACACACAGAGATACTCGAATACAGTAGCTGTTGCTATAAGGCTGGCTCATCCCTTTTAGCCAAGTAAATTTCATTTGCGTCAGCCCATAGAAATTTACAAACTCTGCATGCTAAACTAAAAGGAAATTTACTTAAATTAATTGCACACTAACACATACATATATGCATATACACGTACATGCATAGCTGATGAGTTTTTAGCCCAAAAAGTTGTATTTTTGTATGTCTATGCCAATGCATTTTACTGAAGCTGATTAGCGTAAATTTAGTTTAGTTTTCATTTAAAGTTATTAGCTGCATAGAAAATGTTGTAAGATTATAAAGCTGCGCCTGACTTCAATTATTGCTGAGTTCTCAATGAGAAAAACTGACTGGCAGATTAATAGGAAATGATTAATAGAAAATGCTTTATTTGGAGTTGCAGTAAAAATTGTTCATCAACTTTTAATGGCACGCATTGAAAACTGCCCCTCAAAATCTAGAGCAAAAAATAATTCTTTCGCAGTGTTTGAGCACATTTTGCATTACCTTATGCTCTGCTGTCTTTCTCAGCCTCCTTCTCTCTCTCTTTCTCTTTCTGCTTGCCTCTTTGCTATGCCATAATTCGCCAACATTTAACCCTAGTTCGTGAAGCTGCATTTTTGAAGCTGTTATCGCGCTTTAAGTGGCACGCATAAACGCAAATCGCATTCACGTTCGCATTTGAATTCGCATAAACAAGCAAAAAGAGATGGAGGGGGAGGGGAGCAGCGTATTTACTGATGTTTTGCAGCATAGTTTCTGGGGCGCAAAGTTCAAAGCGTCGACAGCTGCATACATAAAATGCCAAATGTAAAATGTAAAATGTAAAATGCAAAATGTGCATGAAGCAAACATACAACTTCCAGCAGTTGCAGTCGCAGTCAACGACACCAAATAGCAAATCTAAAACTTGCACGAGTTGCTGCTGCTGCTGCTGCTGCTGCTGTCCTTTCAGCTGCCACCCACACACACAACATCGACAACAACAACAGCAAGAAAATCGGAGGCAGAAGACAAACATTAAATTAACTTATGCTGAGTAGCTTGAGGAGAAAACAGGAGCAGAAGAAAGAACAAGTTGAAGAGGAAGAAATGTAAATGCTGTCAACTTTAGCCAGCTGCCGATGCCGATGCACTTGCAGTTGCAGCAGAAGTTGCACTTGCACTTCCAGTTGCCGTTGCAGTTGCTAAAACAAAACACCAAACACCAAAAATTGTGCTCAGCTTGCAGCTGCTTTGCTTCCGAAATTAACAAAATCCAAACGAAAACTTAATGCCAACACAACGTGGCGTATGCGTAATGCGCTGCCCCTTGAACACAAACATGAGACAGAGAGAGAGCGAGAGCGAGAGCGAGAGCGAGAGAGGAAACAAGCAGCGAAAGAGCGTGAGCTGTGCTGCATATATAATTTTAATTATAAAATAAATACTCAACTAAATAAATATAAATAGTAAATGTTTTAAATGGAAATGCGAGTGTGGGTGCATATATATACATATATATATATTTGTGTGTGTGAGTGTATATATGTGATGGCTTTACAGTAATTCTACATGTAATATTAACACTATTAAACTATGTAGAGTTTAACACAATCAAATTAAATATATATACATATATATAACTACAAATATCAGTGAGCATTTTGCAGGGCATTTGCTAGTCAATTTATCAATCTATTTGTCACTTCTCAAGTATCATCAAATATTTGTATCAATATTGCTTACAGAGTATCTTATAGTCGTGCAACTACAACTACAACTCCAGCTATTTTACTTGTTGTTTATTTATTTGCAACGCGGTTTTCGGTATGTGCCAAAAACATTTAAATACCGAAATAAAAATTAAAAAACAAGAGAATAAATAAAGCGATAAAATATTACAAACCAAATGCCAAACGCAATTTGTGCACAATTGCTTTTTTTTATTGTTTATGGCTTTGCATGTGATACCCTGGAAGAGGGTCGCTGCGTTCAAATGTAAACGTAATGAAGGAATATGTAAAACATTTTCTATTGAAATGAAATACAATATGGTACATCGACAAACTAAAGTTAGGGTATTTACACAACGGAACTATGTGCATTTGCCATTCGTTTTTCATTTAATTTTCAGCTTAGAAGTTTCGTATAAATATATATTGAATCGAACGCAATGTTAATTAAGTGTGCTATCTATCTGGATAGCGATGTGTAAATGGCTGTTGCATAGCCAAAATCGATAATTCTCAATTTGCAATTCTAACTTAGTTCATTTTCGTATAGCATATTGCTTAGCATTTTTTTTTTGTAGTTTCGCAAACAGTTTTATCTAACGCTTTGCCACTGCCATTCACTGTGGATGCGGCTTATAGACTGAAGTAAACGTCATTTGCCATGAATTCATAAAAGTTTAAGCTTGCGATGATGTCATTATTGTTGGCCGAAAGTCGCGACCGGCAAACTTCGCTGTTGTCGTTGTTTGACTTTAGCAACAACAACAATAAACACAACAACAACAGAGAGAGCCACTGAAGCTATGGAAGCTGCTTTGACAAATTCGTTTAAAGACGACAAACAAGTTTCGCAGAGATACAAACTGACAAACTGTGAACTTGACAAACTGACAGAATCGGTGAATGAGCGCATGGCAGAAGACAAAAGAGAAGAAAAACTTGGCTTAAATGCGCTGCTTCTGAGTCGAGACAGTTTCTTTTTCTTTTTATTGACTGTTGATACAAATGATAAATTGACATAAATCATCTGCATAACAAGAAGACAATGCATTCAAATTTATGCATAAATATTTGGAAAACTAACTGTACCGAATACGATTTCATTATTCTTTACATATTGCTTTTGTGAAACAAGCGAAAAACTAGTTTAAA
The DNA here is from genome assembly GCA_035047565.1 of Drosophila mulleri. NCBI lineage: Eukaryota > Metazoa > Arthropoda > Insecta > Diptera > Drosophilidae > Drosophila > Drosophila mulleri. Next base: position 16,212,198 of record JAWNPK010000060.1, on the reverse strand, counting down.
TGCTCCAACTGGGGGAGTATTTCAATTAGAGTAGAGGTAAGTCTAAAAAGCAGGGCATGATTAACTTGAACATGGTGAATACGATACTACTTTCATATACATGCTACTATACTATACTATACTCTATATCCAACAAAGCGCTACGAACGATAAGAGAATAAGCGAGCACTAGAGAACAAGCGATCACACAAATCAAATAAGTAATTTCCAAGTATTAATAATAATAATAATAATGAAATATAAAAGAGAGTAATAATAAACTTCCATTAAAACATTATTTCAATAAGTAAATATCAAAATATTACTTAAGAACAATTTATTTTGCATTTATATTTACATTAGCTTAAAAACTATTTGCACAATGTACAACGATCATAATCTTGTATAATTATTATTAAAACATTTCACTTAAAATTATAAATAAATATATACTACAATTTGGCCTAACAATAGTGAGTATTAAAATAATTACCATTCCACGAAGAAGAAGAAGAAGAAGAAGAAGAGGAGCCTTGCTCTGCACTGCACCACACTGGACGAAATCGAAAATGCAACTGAAGAGGCGCTGCAAGTGGCTGCCCTTTATATAGGGCGAGCTCAGTGCGCTCAACATCGAACACGAACTAGTCGAACCCTTCGGTTGAGCTCGATCGGTGGGTGGCCGGTGAGAGTAGTACTTGCTGTCACTTTGGAGATTCTAGCTGAAAGTTGCTCTTAACACCTATACATACATAGGGATAGGATGAGCGCAAGCCTTATACATACGAACAGCTCATAATCTCTTTATGTATATGTTTGTATATACTGTCAATGCTAAATCTACGAATTACAAACAATCGGACAGACTGATAAATATGCAAATATATGTATGTAGTTAGAACTACTCATCACCCTATATAAACTATAAATATGCATACTTCAGAGAGACCTTGAGTTAGCTGGAATTTTACTGTCAAAAAACAAAGTTGTCTGTGAAATATTTTTCAATAAACAAACTTGGTCATTGTTTTAATATTTCAAATTAGCTTGAGCTTATAATTAATTACTAATAAATAAATTGTAAATTAAGTTATAGCACTCAAAATATTTATAATCTTTTTATGGGAATTTTATAAATTGATTAGAACTATAAATACATACCTACACATAAAATATTCATACCTTTTATTAACTATGTACATACATATGTATGTTAAATAATAGAGAACTAATACAAGCCTAGTCAAAACGTGCTTATGTGTATGTTGCTAAGGCATTCAATATGCAAATAGAGTTTTACGATTTGTGCGTTTGATACAATAAAATTGTTCCAAAAATAGATTGTATAGATGCTAGCTGATTGGATACAATCACATCTATAATGTAATTATATATACATATATATATATGTATAATGTAATAATAAATCCTTATCAGTACGTGGCATTCATTTTTACAATTAATCAAGCCAAATGACAAATAGACGGCGCTCATAAAAACAAAAATAATAAAAAGCCCTGCCTACTTGAGTAAAAGCGTAGACGGATACACAACAAGAATGCAAGCACAAAACCTGGCAACAAATGATAAGCGCAAAGCAAAATAAACAAGAGCACATTAAGTGAGGCGGCATAACAAGTATAAATACACATATTCCAACAACAATTTAACACCGGTTTCGCTTAACGTTAATTAAACTTAATTAAGCGAACTGTACCCGCATTATGCACACTCGAACTGAATTATAATTTGGCAAGACAGAACATAAAATATGTTAATATTTCTGAAGCTCTCTCAGAGCAAAGACAACGGCGACGCAATAATTAAAATTAATTTGATGACGTCACGCCAAGCGAGCATACGTGCGAGCGAGACAAACAGCAAGGCGTCCCACTTTGTCGACGTTCACGTCATTTTTATATTGGAGGTCAGTTGTTGCTACTTTTGCTTTTTCTTTTGTTTCCATTTTAAATTGATGACGTCACAAAAGGCGTGCACATAAGCGATAAGCCCTTCTGTTGCACTCGATCCAACAGCTGGCTCTAACGGTTTGCAACAAAAACAACAATGTGGAAAGAGAAACAGCATGACAAAGGCAATGCCGATGTGTGAATGCCAAGAGCATGAGAGAGGCGGCCTGCTCTTTTCTACATAAGCACACAGACGCACACACTGACATATGTATGCATGTACGCATTAGACTGTGTGCCTCGCAGGTGTATCTGTATGCGTCTAGATTGTGTGCAAAAAAGTTTGCCGGCTATAAAATTTTTGCGGCCGCCGAAAACAACAGAAACGAACAAAATAGAGACATAGAAAAGGGGAAAAAGAGAGCGAGCAAGAGAGAGACAGTCATATGGAAATACATACATATGTACATACATATGTACATAAAGTTATTCCTCAAAGCATGCAATAACTGTTATTGTTGTTCTTGCTGTTATTTATTGTTATTGCTGCTGGCATTCCCTACGAAAACTAATGGGTGGGCGAGCAGCTCTAACCAACAACAACACAAGCCAGCACGTATCAATAAATATTTCATTTATGACAAGTTGACATTCTGCTAAGCAGTTTCGGCCGAGCGTTTTCCCAACGGGTGGGAAATTGAGAGAATTTGCCAAGCGGCGGGCTTCATCATAACTGCGGCAACTAATTGAGTAACCGCTTTGGTCAATAAGCGAGCGCAATGAGTGCGTGCGAGCAGAGCGGCAACAGTCCGAGTTCTTGTAATTGTATCGTTTATCGATTTGCCCTAGTTTATATGTATGTATGCATTTGCATTTTCCTTCTTCAACACCTCGACGAGTGCGTACATTAACCCAAACTCCGAAAAAAGAAAACTTTCAAATTCTATGTACACACGCACACACACACACTCCTATGAATGTTTGGTGAACGAGTTTCACGCTTTGACATTGATTGCTTTGGATTTACGTTCCGTTTTCTATTTGTAGCTCTCGTTCTCCAACAACAACAACTGATATACAGCAAATACAACGGCGCTCTGAACAACAACGTAAAGAAAGCAGCGGCAACACAGTGAGAGCGCTGGCAGCGCTGTCGCTATTTCAACATGTGAGCGAGAATATCTGCTGGGTGTCGTGAGCGTGAGTGTGAGAGAGCCAAACGCTGGTTCTCAAACTGACGTTTTGTTATTGTGGCGGTTGGGTTTTCTTCTTCTTCCTTTTTTATGGCTGGCTGAGACGCGGACTGCGACTACTACTAATTTCGTCGATGATGACGTACGGCGCTTTCGTGCGAACGGCTAGCGTGCCGCCACTTACAGTAATTTTTCAGCAGTCGAAGCAATCGGACGTGTTCAGCCAGCAAGCAAGAAAATACAAAAGTTTCAAACTAGTCGTAGCAAATATATATTGAAAGACTAAGAAAAACTAGCTGCGTACTTAAAACGTTCCTCAATTTGTTCAATATTTACATATTTTAAATAACTTAATAAAAATTATAACGCTAAAATGACCTCACGCCGCGTTACTGTTAACACACGCGTCTCACGCGCTTCCACGTCGACCCCTGTCGGCGGAATTTCCACCTCGTCTGGTCGCTTGGGTGGCGCTACCAGCCCCACCAGTCCCACACGCACCACACGCTTGCAGGAAAAGGAAGAGTTGCAGCATCTAAATGACCGTCTCGCCTGCTACATCGATCGAATGCGTCATCTGGAAAATGAGAACGGACGCCTCACACAGGAGCTGCAGCTGGCACAGGATACCGTTAATCGTGAGACTTCCAACCTAAAGGCTGTCTACGAAAAAGAATTGTCTGCCGCACGTAAACTGCTCGATGAAACATCCAAGGAGAAGGCCAAACTAGAGATCGATATAAAACGTTTGTGGGAGGAAAATGATGATTTGAAGCAAAGGTAAAAACGAATACGAAAACGAAAACACAAAAACAAACGCGAAGCTCACTAATCAGTGCACGCAGTGCGAGCGAGACCCACAGACTACAGACATTGACAGAGAGCGAGCGAGAGAGAGGATGAGTGCGAGAGAGCAGTGCAAGTATTTGTGCTGGACTTGGCTGATGTCATCGCACATGGCAGAGGTGCTCTCTCGCACACACACACATGCACACACGCTCTCGTTTTTGGTTTGCTTTTGTTTATTTTTTGCATTTACGTTTCGAGAAACCTCCAATGCGAAACCGAATTAACAACTAAAGCAACACTGAAGAGAGCAAAGGCAAGAGCAACCATAACAACAACAACAACTGTATTTAAAAACTTGGAATCACATTTTTTACATTTTCGACTATTGGCCAGATTTGTATTTATCTTGTGCGCCGTGTCGCTAATAGCCAAAGCAAATGTCACTAAACTTCCAGAGTTTAATGCCTGGCATATTGCGTATACGTAATGCCTAAGCCCTCTTCCAAGGTTGCTATGAAAACAAAAGCGAATATCATATATCTACATATGTATATAAATATATATATGTACACATATATGATGTCATTCCCAACCAAAAATAACACACACATTTGATTGTAATGCCGCCATTAGGCCGAGAGCAGCTCAACATGTAATACCAGTTTTGGAGTTATCGAGGGTGATATCTCAGGAGGCCCACCTCTTCGTCTTCTCTATGATGTCAACAAATTCCAATTGTTGCGTATTTCAAATTATTGTGTTTGCTGTTATCATCAAAGACAATATTTATGTTTTGGGTTATTCATTGGGTTCAGGGTATTAGGTAAAGACTATGGAAACAATTTGGGAACTCGAAATGTTTGCATATACAAACATACGTGCTGTAGGCACGGGCTCGTTAGGTTTACTTTGGATAAGGTTGAAAATGCTGTTTAAAGATTTTTATGATTAGATTATGTAGCGATGCAAGAAATTTTCAGCTGCAGCCTCGGAGCAGCTGTTGAATAGTTGGGAACGGTTTTGAAATTCTCTTGTAATGCGAGTGGGCGTTAGGGAATGACAATTAAGAGTTTGAACTGTGAATGACTGGGAACAGCTCTAAATTCGAATTAGTTGCAAAGCGAGTTTGTTTATATATCTTGCCTAAATGAGTTTTCAATTACGAGTTATTTTAAAATATATATACGTATTCCCAATTGCATTTAGCCTCATATCCAAAGCTCCTTTGTTACTAGGCCAGGCCCTCAATTTCTTTGAACAATTAACCCAGTGCTCTGCTTGACGTTTAAATTCATAATAAAAAATAGAATTCGCTTTCATAAATTAGGTCGCTTGGTAGCATATTAATTTATATTCCCTGACGCGGAATACCCAAGGGAGGAGGCGCAGCACGAGGTGTACGAGTCACGCATGCCATAGAACCGAAAGAGCAACCTTGGGATTTCGTCTATTTCTGTGCGACGTTGTTGATTAGCAAATTGTTTATTTACTTATATACAATTTTTTTTTTTTTTTTTTTGTGTGTAATGAAAAAACATAAAAAGTCAGCAAAGCGACATTAAAATTATGTTAGCTGATGGCAATTAAATTTTGTAAAAAGGCAAACATTTAATTGGGCCATGAAGAACTACAGAGATCTTTGCCTTAGATGCTGCCTAATTGTAGCTACTTAAGAGAAGGTTAAGTAGCATAATTAGTATTAAATATGTTTGTCTATGAGTGAGTACAGTGAAATACCGCTCTAGTTGATATTGGCGCTAAATTTAGCAGAGCTGAAAGTATAGATGGAAAACGTGCACGAGAAAACCACGAGAGTCGACGTTGACGACATTTTTTATGTTTTTTTCGAATAGATTGCGGAATTTTTGTTGGGCAAATAAACAAGTTTGTTTTTAGCCACATAGAAAATATATAAAAAAAAAAAACAAAAACGTTTGAAGTAGCTTGGTGCACATAAATTATGTGTGAGAGAGAGAGTGTGTGTGTGTGCGTGTGAGAGAAGAGATAAAGAGATAGATATGTATTGGGCAGAAAATAGCTTGGCTACTTTATGCTAATGGCATCTGAAGATTTCAAGGCAGCAACCAAAAGAAACTCAAGCGATGAATAATAAATTATAGAAAGAGTGAGAGACAGAGAGAGGGAGACGGAGTGAGCAAGAGAGTAATAAACGAGTAAGGCTTTGATATGCATGAGATATTCTAAGCAAGAGACAGGGCAAGAGAGAGAGAGAGAGAGAGAGATAGCGCAATCGCTGCATGACGTCATCGATTTGTGTGCACATGTCTAGTGATAAGCATTGCGCCATATTACTATTAGTAATCCCTTCCAGCATTCTAAAACATCGTTTCATCTCGTTTCATGTCATTCGCAGACTTGACAAGAAAACTAAAGAGGCCAACGTGGCTGAGAATAATGCACGCCTCTATGAATCTCGCTACACCGAAATCAATGGCAAATACAATCAGGCCTTGGCCGATCGCAAGAAGGCCGATGATCAGGTGAAGGACCTGTCGGCGGAGAACGAGCGTCTGCGGCGCCAGCTGGAGGATCTGCGCAAGCAGCTCGAGGCCGAGACATTGGCGCGCGTCGATCTGGAGAACCAGAATCAGAGCCTGCGCGAGGAGCTGGCCTTCAAGGATCAGGTGCACTCGCAGGAGCTGACCGAGACGCGATCGCGTCGCCAGATCGAGATCAGCGAAATCGATGGCCGTCTCTCGCGCCAATACGAAGCCAAGTTGCAGCAATCGCTGCAGGAGCTGCGCGATCAGTACGAGGCCCAGATGCGCGCCAATCGGGAGGAGATCGAGCTGCTCTACGACAGCGAGATTCAGAATCTGAAGGCCGCTGCGAATCGCGCCGCCCAGGGCTCACTGCATGCCACCGAAGAGGTGCGTATGATGCGCACCAAGATCGATGGCCTCAACAACAAGCTGCAGGAGCTGGAGAACACCAATGCGGCTCTGAATGTAAGTCACTGAGACTAACTTCTACTGAATTCCCTTTAAATTCATTTGAGCTCCTCTTGATCATTAGGCACGCATTCGTGAGCTGGAGAATCTGTTGGACACGGAGCGTCAGCGTCATAACCAGTACATTGCCTCCCTGGAAGCGGATCTGCAGCGCATGCGCGATGAGATGGCACAGCAGCTACAGGAGTATCAGGATTTGATGGACATCAAGGTCTCACTGGATCTGGAGTTGGCTGCCTACGATAAGCTGCTGTGCGGCGAGGAGCGTCGCCTCAACATCACCTCGCCCGCTCGCCCCGGCACCGATTCCGGCATCTCCAGCAATGGCACCAATCTCACCGCCAGCGGTGGCTCCCGTTCCGGCCGTGTGACGCCCAGCGGTCGCCGCTCTGCTACGCCCGGCATTTCCGGCTCGAGCGCCGTGAAGCGCCGCCGCACCGTCATCGATGAGAGCGAGGATCGCACCCTGTCCGAGTACTCGGTCAATGCGGCCGCCAAGGGCGATCTAGAGATTATCGAAGCCGACACCGAGGGTCGCTTCATCAAGCTGCACAACAAAGGCACCGAGGAGATCAACCTGACCGGCTGGCAGCTGACCCGCATTGCGGGCGATGAGGAGCTCGCCTTTAAGTTCTCGCGCGGCTCGAAGGTGTTGGGCGGCGCCAGTGTGACCATTTGGTCAGCCGATACTGGCGCCACTCACGATCCGCCAAACAATTTGCTGATGAAGAAGAAGTGGCCGGTGGCCAATTCAATGCGCTCGATCCTTACCAATGCCGACAAAGAGGTGAGATTCGTGTCGCTGTACAATACGTGCGGCACATGCGATATCTGCCGCCACTGCAAGCAACTCGAGTTCGTGCTCGACCAGTACGCTATATTCTGATGAAAATTCCATTAAATTTCCACATTAATTGTTCCCAATCTTCCCTTGCAGGATGTTGCCAGCTACGATCGTGTCCGTGCGAACACTTCCAGCCATGTCTCGCGGCATCGAAGCAGCGGCACGCCCAGCACCGGCTTTGCCCTCGGTTCCGGAGCTGGATCCACTGGCGTAAGAAGTCTCTTCTCGCTACTCTTCTAAAAGGACAATACTACTCAATTAACACACACACACACAAACATGCACAGCAACACTCACACATACACATACATACATACACACACCAACTCATAGAGACTTAAAGGAAGAAAGGATGCAGTAATTAAGGAGCTGCAGCAGCTGAAGGAGAACTGCAACACGCGCAACATTCACACATCAAAACGGCTTTTGATGCATATCAAACTTAACAAAAACAAATTCAACTTATTTAATGTACAACAACAACAACAACCAGATTATTGGCTGGCTCTATATATGTTCAATATGTTTAGGAGAGATGTTAAATGAAACATTATTTGTAAACTTTGTTTATAAATGGCAAAAATGCATTTGATAAAAATATTTAAAAATAAAAACACAGAAAAGTTGAAAATAAAGAACAAAAAACACAACAAAACATATATATAGTATATATGGGAACGTGGCTAAAACTTTATAGTAAATTCACGCGGACATGGCCAGAATTCAATTAATGGCTCAGCCAGCATTTGGCCAAGTTTTGGCGAGCAAACTTAGCCAGCGCCCCAGAAAATCAGCTTAGTGCGCGCTTGCCAAGATTTGCAGAAACTTCTTTAGCTGCTGCTGCTGCTGCTGTGGCTGCTTCTTCTTTTTCGCGGCATTTACCCCACTCGGCCAAAATGGACAGTAAGCAGGTGAAATTAACTACAAGCAGGTAGCAAAGAGAGCGAGAGAGAGAGAGCAGCACGGCAGACAATGCCGCCAGCCACGTGCACCGTGCGAAAAAAGCATCCGCAAGGAATTGGGTCAAGCGGCTTAAGCCAACGGAATTTGCTGTTGATAAACCATTAATGGATAGCTCACTGTACTCTGGAGTGTTGGCCAAATAACGTTAAGCTAAGAGCGTAAGCCATATGCAATATCCATATGTTTTTCCTTCATTCTGTCTTACGCAAGTTTAACAATTCTTTCAAATGGATTGCTCAACAAAATTAATTTAAGTTTTTCTCCTATATATATTGATCTACGTAATAAAGTAAACCGAGTTAACTATTTGTTTCTTTATATATCTATTCGTGTCTGTATATCTGTCGCCTGTCTATCTGACAGTCTGTCTCTCTGCATGCAAGAGTCAGACAAGAGCTACAGAAGATCATTAAAGTGGTCTATCTGTATGCAGTGGTATTCTCTTCGTATTTATATTGAAGTAAAACGAAGCCTGACTGCTTGCAGCGGCAGAGAGTGCTCCCATTGGTCACTTAAAGCTCAACTGTAACGATCCCTACGAAGCTAGCGAAGTGAGTATGCTCGACGCAGCAGAGAGCGTTCCCATTGGTCACTTTAATCTCGTCTGCAAGGGCCTCTACCTGGCACTGGGCTCTACGTTTGGGCTCAACTAAGTGCTTGAGTGAAAGTTGCCCTATATAAAGAGCGGCAACTGCCTCATTTCTTCAGTCGCTATCTATCTAACTAACTAAATATATATATTTGTGTGTGTATTTTTTTAATGCGTTTAAAAATTTATTTTTTTTAAATTTATTTATTATATATATTATGTATATATACTTTGTGAAATTATAAAATTAAGGGTTATTATATTCAAATATATATATTTAATTTCAAGTTAATTTCAATTATTTATCTACTTTGTGCATTAAAATCAAAATAAATTTGTTTCTCATTTTTTGCGTAAACAATTTTATTATGTATATATACGTATATAAATACATTTTTAATCTCACTAAATTCTTTTATGTAGTTCGCTAATTAAAAATAACATTAATGTATATTTATTTTCGTTTGATTTTTGCTGTCAAACTAACAAAAAACACACATCAATAGCAAACAATTTGCTAAATATTTCTTTTTTTTTTTTTTAATTAATTGACACAACTATACTCACCCTGTCTGTCTCTCTCTTTGCATATTTATAAAGCTAATAATATTTCTAGCTGTCTTAAATTCAAAATTAAATTTCACTATTAATTTTAGCGAGCATATATGACTACATAGCTGTGAATTTATTGAATGAATTTAAATGATTTATTTTGGCTTTTATCAGCGAAATTAATGCGATTTTAATCTATTTGTGCGGCTAATACAAAAATAATATGTATTTATATACATACGCATATATGTATATATATATATAGAGTAACAACATTAGCATTATTAGTTTTAACTCAAACTCCTGCTGAGCTTCGCTTTTTTTTTTTTTTTTGCAGTGTAGCAGCAGCAACTGCTAAGACAACTTAGCGACGCTTGAGTGAGCGCACGATTCAATAGAATGAATGGACAGCAGGTGGACAAACAGAGAGAGAGAGAGAGAGAAAGAGCGAGAGAGACAGTTAGAGTGAGTAAAGTAAAGCTGACTAAAGTAGGTGGATAGTGACAGTCACTGAGGCGTTCAACTTCAAAGTAGTCGTTGCAGGAAAAGTTCGGGCTTGTCGCACGTTTGCATGCGCATAATAGGATTAGTCAAAGTAATAAGTTGTTGCCACTGTGCAGGTGTAGTACATACATACATACATACATACACCTCATACACCTCATGAACCTGCTAAACTATATATTTCGCTTGCAGCTGGGCGTGACAGCACGCCCACGATGCTTTGAAATGCAAATCTCGGTGACACACAAAACTTCAAACTGTATGTGTGAAAGTCGAAAAAGGCGAAGCAACACATATACATATACATAGAGACATATAAACATGCTTAGGTATATGTCTCTGTGTATATAAAACTCTCAGCATGAACTTTTCGACAGCTGCCTAGAAGTATGCAACATATTTTTGTGCAAACTAAGTTAACCCGCAGCTGGAGCCGGGCACTGGGCGTTGCCCATAAACACAATACCAACAACAACAATAGCAACAACAACAACAACAACTATTTCTGTTTCGTATCTGGAGATGTTTGAAGTGGGACGTAATCTTTGGCTTATTGTGGTTTTCTGACCAGTTTCGAACTTTAACATTCGGCTGCGTCCCACTGGCCTGGTCACTGTGCAACTTAAGTGCACACCACACGCTTATCGGTCACATCCACACACACTCTGTAGCAACAACAACAACACACACACACGCACACAGACTGCCAACAATCCAACTCAATTGCGACTTTTAGGCTTAGGCAAAGATTTTGGGCATGAAGAGCGAGCGAGCGAGCGAGCGAGAGTCTGGCTAACTAAGTTGGTAAGTGGACTTTGAGTGACCTCTCTGTGGTGGCTACAACTGGGCAACATTGTGGCACACACACACACACACGCATTTATATCTGTGTGTGTTCGTGTGTATCTGCTCGAGGCTATTGTGTATTCAGCTTTCTGCTGCGCCACCAAAAGTTCAACACACAATAAAATTATGCAAATCTACAGATCAGCCCCACAAAACGGACGTCATTTGGAAGGCATTTCGCACAAGTTTCTACTGGGCTTTTCAGTCATCGCACATAATTCGATAAACCTATATGTTAATCATATAATCAAATTAAATTGTGCTCGATTTCAGTTGCAATAACAATGCATACCAAATTCTCTGTTAATAGGGCTCTGGCATAACTATGCTAGTTACTGCATTTAAATGATTTTGTGTATTTAGTTTATATAGTTAAACATTTTAGTTTAAAGAATCCAACTAAATAAAAATAATAAAAAAATAAATGTAACTTTATAAAGTAAATCTTTTATTTATTATTGATTTTGTAGAGTCTAATTAATAAATAAATAATACAAAATAACTGAATAGTTAAATCAATAGCAAATTATAATTTTAAATATTTAATTATAAATCCGCTTTACTTTTTTTTATTATTTATTTATTAATTATACTTTTTAAAAATCAATTTTAAATATTTAATTAATGATATGTTATATTTTTTATTATTTATTTCTACTCTCAAAATTCAATAATAAACAAAAGTTGTTAATTTATAAAATTACATTCATTTTATTTTATTAATTTTTGCTCAATTTTAAATAATACAAATATACATTAAAAAGTATATGTTGACCTATTTATTTATGTACATTTTTCTTTTCCATTTTCTCCACTCTCCAAAACTTCTCTTAAGTCAAAAAAACCTACATGAAAGTTGCTCAAAAACAATTCCGAAAATAGCTTAATTATGTCTTGTTTTAATGACTCGAGGACAACTCGTATAAAATGCGGCCAACTCATGCGCTATTATCAGTCGAGTCTTTAATGAACGACGCCTTAATTCCCCAAACCAAATAACAAGGCTAACTGCCAAAAAGGGTGTGTAAGCTCATAAAGTGTATGTGTGTACGTGTGTGTGTTTGTGTGTGTGTGTGTTTTGGCGACCAAAAACCCCAAATAACTGCTTAATTTGTTTTTCGTCCAGATGTTGGGCATCCACTCAAAGCGACCCCAAGCATTGGGCAACCCTTTGCGGCACCTTTTGCCATTCCGTTGTTGTTATTGTTGTTTGCTTAGCCAGCAGCAGGAGCAGCAGCATCACATGTTGTTGTCTTTGCACTTGTTGTTGTTAGTTTGTTGACTTAAATGTGCTGTGTGTGGAGGGTTATCGAGAGAGGTGAGACGTGAGAAAAAACGTTGTGATCCCTAACCCAAATCGTGCCGCCAGCTGCGGTTCAACGCCCACGCTCCAAGAAGAGTTCGACTCCAAATATCACAACAATATTGGCAAACGGATGCTGATTGAGGCGCCGACCCAAACAATATCAAATTTGAGCAGCAAAAATTATATGGCACTCTCATATTTTCATGGGCCGGCAGCTTGTTTATGCCTAAATCAATTTGCCGCTTCAATGAGTCTTAGGCGTAAAGGATTTGCCGTGAAATGTAAAGCCGGTCACACTCAGGCATCTTCTGTGTGGGTCGTCTACCTCTCTACCTCTCCCACTCTCTCGTTCTGTGTGTGTGTGTGTGTGTGGGTTTTGGGTTAAGCTATTAGACTAAAAGGTTATTAGACGACGCCCGACTGCTGGCTGTCGACGTGATTTGCCTGTCTAAAGCGAACTGCGAACTGCGAACTGCGAGCTGCACGTCGCCTCAAGGACGCCAGCCTCCTGCTGCTGCTTCTCAGAAAAGTTTGTCCGAGTGGATTTTGCACTTTGATATGCGTTTTATTAATAAAACAAATTGCCAGGCATATGACTATAATTTTAGCGCGCGCACACACAGCCTGGCCGCCCCAATGTATAAATTGAGTTTATTTGAGTCATTTGGGTGACGTTTGGAGCGGGCTGAACGGACGTGATGCTCCGGCGGGCATCCTGCCAAGCCACAGCCAGCAGACAGCAGACAGCAGACGGCGGACAACACACGTCAACTATTTTTCAACAAATATGCGCAAAACTTTTTTCATATTAAAGCCACAAAGGACGAGGGCGAGAGAGATGGATGGAACAACGTGTGGGTGCACGCGGTGGCAGCTGACCATAAGCTGGCACAGCTTGCATTTTTGGCGTATGCAAAGCGGGGCTGAGCATTACGTGCCGCACGTGCTGCATGCAACAACAAAATGATGGGCGGGGCGTGACCATTTTCCCTGTCGAAAGTGCCACAATTCATTTTTTAATCGCGACGCATAAATCAAAGGTGCAAGGGATGCCGCGAGCAGCCCAGGCAGGGTTCGGGGCGGGGTTGGGGTGGCTGCCAAAAAGGTGCCACAGCAGCGCAAACAAAAAGTGTTGCATGCTTTCAGGCATGTGGCATTAGCTGCTGCAGTTGCATTCGACATTATGGCTACACAGCGCACATTCCTCAAGCTAAATAAATGCGTAAAAAACTTAGCAAAATTTATGAATTCGTTTATCAACTAAGCTACGCTCGAAATTGTTGTGTGTCACATTAGTTTATATGAATATGAATTTAAATGTTTGCTTTTATTTTGTTTAACGAACAAAATGATAAAAGTTATGGCTAGGCCAATGCAGTTCTGCAAGGCGAAAAAAGTTGGGGCACAAACATTTTCCAGAGAATGGGCAAACAAAAATGACTCTAAACTTGTAAACACTTTATGATAGAGAACGTATAGATGAGATAGAGAATGGTCAGTAAAAAGAGTTGAAAGATAGAGGAGCAGAGTTGAAACTGCTTGAGGTGATGCAGTGGCTGTTGACATACGGAAGCTCAAGGGGATTTAGTCCCTGCTTTTACTTCCGACGACAACGAGTTAATTTTCTACAAAAGCAATTGTAGTGACTGAACTAGGAAAAGGTTGCGTTGAATATTGAACTATGAGAGAGGCAGAGTTAGCTATATAGAAAGTATCAGAGAGAGAATGTGAGAGACACACAGAATGAGAAGTGAAAGAGAGAGAGAGACACACAGAATGAGAAGTGAAAGAGAGAGAGACGCACAGAATGAGTGAGTGAGAGAGATAGAATAAGAGAGAGACATACAGAACGAGAGAGTGAGAGAGAGAGAGACAGAATGAGGGAGAGAGAGACATACAAACATTAATTTTATAGAGCAGAGTTTTAGAGAACGATAAGAGGACGTTCTCTTGAATATTCAAAGAGAAGAATGGAATGGATTCACAGTCATATAGAGAGTTGCAGCTCAGCCCTATGCTCCACAATATCATATTATCATGGGCATTATTCACATTTGCCATGAATCATTTCGCTCAACTTTATTTATAATAAAGTATACAATGCCAGGCAGCTCAATAAATCAAATACGCCTTAATCTTTCAGCTATTCGAAAAACAATTCATAGCCTTTTCTCTTCCTGCCCCATATTTCAATTCTTTCAAGAATAAAAATACTTTCGTTGCCGTCAATTAACGCATAGTTGATAAAAGGCCAAGATAATACAAGTAATGGAGTAAAAATGAGTTGGCCATAAATCAGAGCTCTGGGCTCACCTGTGTGAGTGCGTGACGCCAGCTGCCAATTAGAGAGCCGATGACCTGATGGCCCGTTGGCCCGTTGGCCAGCTGGCCATATCATAAGCCTTAGCAGAGAAGCAACAGCTGTAGCTGTTGCCTGACATGTTAACAATATGTTCTCTGCTAGCCGGGCTGGATGCGTGCTGGGTCCACTTTTTGGGGATTATCCTATTGTTGTTGCGGCGCCATTGGATGGTCACGTTACATGGCAAATATTTGCTTTTCATTTGGCTAACACACACACACACACACATATACACACATATATATGCATATGTATAAAGGAACACACACTCACATACAGGTGTAAGCTGTAAATTGATTATTGCCGGAGTGAGAATGGAGCAACAGAAAGAAGGAAAGAAAAAAATAGTAGCTGAGCTGCAACCACACAACAGCATCCAATCTCGCTTCCAGTGCTGCTGCGGTTACTGCACGAAGCTGCAGAAATTTTTGGCCAACAGCAGCCACATGCAGCATCCTGTCATGCCATCGTCTGTTAATGTGTCTGTCAACGCAAAGAGATTCGCCACATCGCGACCTATACATAGTGCCAGCCTCTGGCTCCCTCTACATGCCTTCCTCTCCATCCCTCTGCCTCTCTTTCTCTTTATCGCGCTACAGTTTCAGCTGCACGATGATTACACAAAATTGAATGCTCCATACACTCGCATTGAATGTAAATGGCTGCGTGTGTGTCTCTGCTTGTCTCTGTCTCTCCCTCTCTCTCTCTCTCCGTGTGTGTGTGTCAATTTGAGTGTTGAAAAGTGGTCTCCAGTGTCGGCGGTTTGGTTGAGTTTGGTTTGGTTTGCTTCTCGGTTTCATCATCAACGTCGTCGCATGTCGCGTTTGCTGCTTGCCATTTCATTGTGTATAAACAACTTTTGTTTATCTGTCTGTGTGTGTGTGTGTGCAATGCTTATGTATTATTTATGGGAGTCATCCTCGTTGTCGTTGTCGTTGTTGTCTGTATCCCCAACCTGATCATCGCCGTCATCGTCTATTTAGTTTTCCTGCTCCGCGGCTCTATCCACGCAAATCCCTCTAAATTCCTCTTTTGTCGCATAGCCAATGCGCCGCCTCCTGCCTCACTGCGTCACATTCAAATTCAATAGCCAGCAACTGCTGCAAGTAGCTAACAGATACATTTCGGCCCCCGGCACACGCGGCGATAAACAGCCGACCAGACGACCAGGCGACCGGAAACCTACGGCACTTTTGCTTCTTCTTCTTCTGCTGCTTTCTCTTTTGCTAGCCACGAAATCAGAGCGAGTGCATAGACGGCGGACTGAGCTACAATTTGACTAAGTGAGAAGTTTTCAAGCTACTACCGAACTATGTGTATTAAAAGCTAAAAGCTAAGCCAAATTTGATATATATAAGCTTCAGTTTTATGTAGTATATTGTGTCCTAATCAATTTTATAATGATAAGCAAATAGTATTAACATAACGTTAAATGCTTGAGAACAGTAGCTAAGCTAATGGCGAATGAGTTCAGTGTAGAGTTTTTCTTTCTCTCTTCTCTTGCTCTTCTCCTCTGTTTTCTTTTTCTTCTCTTTCTTTTACTTCTCCTCCCATTTCATTCTCCCAGTATATTTCCAATTCTCAATTTTCGTATACCTTGAGCAGGAGCAGGAGTTGTGCAGGACCCCAATAGTAAATGACGAAACTGAGCTGACGTAAAACGTAGGCTCTTCGACATGCTCGATGGGGACAAAAGTGTTGTCAATTACGTAAGAAACTTCGCATATTTATAGAACTGTGCAGCTGACATTCCGTAAAAAGTTTGCGAGAAACTTTGAGAGCGAGGGGGGTGGGAATTGGAGGTAAGCTACTGCCTACTTAAGTAATGAAACTAGTTCAGTTCCAACATGTGCACGTTCTTTTCCTTGTTAAAGAGATGCTGGATATTTTCTTCTTGTCATTTCTTTTTTCGCATTTCATTTTATTTTTTTGGTAGATGAACCTTGTCGTAAAGTCTAAAGTGTGTGGGCGTGTCAGCTTATGGCAGCTGAGCAACACGAGAGCATGCAAATAAAATCAAGTCTGGCAAACTCACCTCGAATGTTGTGAAGACGATTTTCTCTATGGAGCCAAAGTAGCGCTCCCACAGAACCTGTGTCTGTTGTCGCAGGGCAAAGATGCGTTCCGCTGAAATTGAGCGCACAATATCGGGTACCTGCAAGCAGAGACAGACAGAGAAAGCGTTAGTTGTGTGAGAAAGAGATACATGTAACAGATTATGTAAGGCAACAGCAGCAGCAGCAAATCCCAGGCACAATGCATTAATTACAAGACTGGCCAAAACCAAGTTGGCTGCCGGCAGAGCAGAGCAGAGCAGAGCTGGTAATTAGTTAGGGAATTGGCCCGCAGGATATACATACATCATAATTATGCCAGCCACACACACGCACACAGATGCACCCAAGTCGACATTCAATAAATGCAGCAAATTGAAACAATTTAAAGAGTCTCGTGGCCAAGTTTCCTGCTCAAGTTAACTTAATTAATTGCATTTCCTGCCAATAAACTACAACAAGAGCAAACATGCCAGCGATGAAGTCGCAGGGCGGACGTGTCTGAAAGGCAGACAATGCAATTGGCAAACAATGCGACAAGACTTTGTCGCGAATGAAGACGAACAGAAGCCACCGCCAGCAGCAGCTGGAGACATAGAAATTGCAGCAGTAGCAGCAGGACAAGCACCAGAACTTTGCGTGCAAACAAATGCCAGAGAGCGAGCACAGGGCAGACAGACACGGACACAGTGAGCCACCCGGGTGGGCGGCCACGTGGACGGACAGTCGCACAGACAAGCCTGGGCACAAAAAGTGTTTTATGTTTTTGAAACCAGGTGAACATCTGCACAGGGCATTCAGCTCCAGACCCAATCGCAGCGCACAAACGTTGCCATTTTTCATGCATCGCTTGCAAATGGCAGGCAATTTTTGTGACCAATGCTTCAGCATCGAACCGTCAAACGGACCAATTATTGTGCTTGTCAATATTTTCGAAACGTATTTTTCAGCGCAAACTAGTTTTGAAACAGACTTTCGTCAGATGTAGGGTAAAGTTTAAGTGTATGTTAAGTAAAATTAGATTTAGTAGAAGAATTTTTAAATAAGATATTTAAATTTTGAAATATATAATATATATTTAGTATGTAGTTAAATAAATAAAGTAATAAATAAAATAAATAAAAATAAAATAAATCATAAATCATAATCATAAAAATAAAAAAATATATAATAATAAAAATAAAAAATATATAATAATAAAAATAAAAAAATATATAATAATAAAAATAAAAAAATATATAATAATAATAAAATATATGTAAAACTATTTATTTTTGCTTAAAAAAAAAATAAATAAAATAAAATAAAAATATAAATATAACAATAATAAAATATACAAATTTTTAAATAGGTATAAATATATATAAATTTAAAAATATGTGAGCATTTCAAAATTTTGCTCTTAAAAAAAATAAACAAAATATACTTGATGTATTGTATATTTTATATATATAAAAATAAGTAAATATAAAATTAGTAACATACAAAAATAGAGCAAAATTTAATATATTTGTTTACTTTAAAATAAAAAATATATATATTTGAAAGTATTTTTAAATAACTTAAAAAATAGTTGTTTTTTTTTCTCTGCTAAGCTAAATTAATATTAAATTAAATTATTAAAATGATGCGTTTCAAAGAAATGGGAAAAATTGCTTAATTGCTTAACAACGACATATATAAAATATACATAATAAAAAAAAATAAATAAAATATATTTTAGAATATGGCTCAGCGAAGGAAGAGTCATGAATATAAAATATGATATGATGGAGCAACAGCAACAGCATTGTTCGAGTTGTGCTCGAGCTATTACTCAAGTTGGCAGCACTCTTTTTAGTATACTCAAATTGGCAGTCCATGAGAGTGAGACAGATATGTATAAAAGCGGCTGAACGTGATGTCGGCTGTTGCTGAGAGAGACTGAGACGGCATGTAGGCCTCTTGTCGAAAAGCACTGCGTGTGTGTAAGTATGTGTGAGCGCTGTCGGGCGAAGAAGACGAAGCTGCTTGCTTACTATTTCGAGGCGATATTAAAGAGAGGAACACAGCAAAAACTCTTTATAGAGCAGATTTATGGAACATGAACTTCGTGAGCAAACTCCTTATATAATATACTCCTCTATATATATACTTTATATATTTAGCTTGCTCTACATATATTACGAAATTCCTGCTGTTGACATTTTCATAAAGCCCCAACAAATATCACCAATACTCAGTTGTGCCAAGAGTTGAATATAAATTTGTTTTCCTGGCTTGCAGCGTGAATTCCTGAATGGCTGAGCATAGTTTCGCTGCCTGAGGCAATATGCACAGCACAAAAAATGATTATGCAACGCGTTTTGTTTTTGTTTTTCGGTTTACTTGTGCAGCTTTAATGAACATTAAAGCGTCAATAAATGACGATGTTCCACTGACAGCGGACAGGACATCGCACAGGATTCCCATTACGGACGTTGGTTAGTTGGCAAAATAACAAAAACTTTCAGCCAAACGAATCGGGTCACATTTGAAAAGAACCCAAAAAAAGAGAGACAAAATGCGTTTTCATATTTTATGACAACATACAAAAAAGAAACTGTTGTGCCAATATCTCTCAATATGCATATATAGATTTGTATACATATGTATATATAGTTAACGCTTTTGGCCAACTCACCTGGAGCAGCAGCCGTTCATCGGCCCAAATGGCGGCCTGTTTCCAATCGATTTTCGATTCAAATGGCAATACCCAGGCATTGGACAATAGCACCGGGATGCAGCCCGCCTGCAACGCTTCAAGGAATCTACGAAAAAGCAAAAAAAAAAAAAAAAACAATTGGTATAAAATACACAATTTATATATATACATATGTGTGCAAGTAAGATAGAGAGAAAGTGAGAGAGATGGACAGATTAAATGAAATGGGCATGAACTGCGAAATGAAAATTGTTTTTCATTTTGTTTTCCTCCCGCTTGCCTCACCTGAAGGAGCCCAGGCGTCGTCCCCGTGGCACCAAGCAAAACGTCGAATTCTGGAGCAGCGTCCCATAGTCGTATCTGAAATGAACAAGGCGAGAAAAAGGTCAGTAAGGAATGGAATGAGAAAAACGAGAGGGAGTGTTTGCGCGCGCGAGAGAGAGAGAGAGAGAGAGAGAGAGAGACGAAGACAAGTGGAAGAAGAGTGAGGATGTAAATTAGTGCGAGTCCAGAGGTTGTACATATAATACCATTGTGCAGCAATTAATTGAACAATGAGCTTGTCGCTTTTGTGTGGCACGTTAAATGGATGGAAAGCGAATGGGGGCAGCTGTTGAGGAGCTGCATTCATTTAAATAGTCAAGTGAGCATGCAGAATGCTCCTTGAAACTACAGAGCAGCGGGTGGCCAGAAAAATGGAAATATTCACAGAAGACCTGATGCCGAATACCCTGAAGAGGGGTTTCTTTAAAGACTATTTAAAATAATCATTAAATATTTAATATTTTACTTTTTAAAATTTTTTTAGTTTTTTAATATTATTTAACTGCAATATTGTAATAAAAATTATTATAAAATATTTTATATTTAATATTATTTAACTTCAATATTGAAATACAAATAATTAATTAATCTATCAAATTTTAATTGTTAAAAAAATTAAATTTGTATATAACAATAATGTAATGAAAAAATAAATAAATAAAGAAAAATATTGACTATTAATATTGATCATTAAAATATATTTTTTTTATTTATAAAAATTAATTTCGCCTTGAAATAAACTTTTTTCATTAAATAAAATAAATAAATAAAAATATTGACTATTAATATTGATCATAAAAATATATTTTTTTATTTATAAAAATTACTTTCGCGTTGAAATAAACTTTTTTCATTAAATAAAATTCCTATCTAAAGGTAAAAAATCAATATTTTATTTTAATAGTAAACGATTTTAATTAAAATATGCATATTATTTTTTAATTCCTTCGCCTTAAGCTCTTTATTCTCTGCATAAAACAGTAATAAATACTTAATAAATATCGTAGTATGAACTGTTAAATATATATAATACCATTTATCAGCAATTGAATATAAGAACTTGAGCTCTTTTGCTTTAACTATCAGTTAAACATCTAGCGTTAATTTGCATAAAGTCAAGCGTATTTACTTCTGTCATTACATTTGCCAATTAACTAGCTTAATATAAATGCATAAATGCAATGCAATTAAGTCGCATTAAGACAGACTTTGTTGCTATGGCAGCGGGCCATCAATAAAGCACAGTTATTTGTATGCAATATAATCTGAATTGAGTACAATAGTATTATGTGACTTATGAGCTGTACTGTGAGTATTTATTTATAATTTAAATGCGCTTCTCCCCCATCTCTCTTTAATGATGTAAATCTTACGAGTGCATGGGCCACGCGGCGTATGCTTAACATTTGCTCCAACAACTCATGCTCTCGGGACAACACACCATTTCAACATCAAATTCAAGTGCACAATGCCGCAATCGCTGCTTGCTGCTGATTTCAGCTTTAATTCCAAATCAAAGCAGCAAAGCTGCATATGAAGCATACGCCATGTAGCTCAAACAGTGCGGCAGGTACTGTGCATGTGTGTGTGTGTGCGTTTATGTGTGTGTGGATGGACTACAGCTGTTGTTGCTCTAACTCCCCTCAGCCGCCCCTTTGCCCCAGCCAACGCGCTTCCCCTTTCATCCGTTAACAAGTTAAGTTGCGCGTAAAATTACATGTAGTGAGGCATGTTGCCACGCCCACTCTAGCCCACTGGCCAACGATTGAAAGCAGTCCAACTGGTCAGCAATTTGAGCCTCGCCATTGGCGTTGCCGTTCCGGCTCCTGCTACAATTTTAAAGCGAATTCAGCAGAAAGTTTATTTAGAAAAGTGCAGGCGCAGCGTATTCCTATTGCATTGACAACAGCAAACATAATGGAAGGTTAGGGGAACTGTTCGTAACCATCGCCAGCAAGGATGGCCGCAATCAGCAGCGTGCCTTTTGGTGGCATGGCAGAGGGCCGGGGGGCTTGGGAAATAATGCACAGCCTGTGACCTGGCCACGGCTTATGAATAATCTTGAGTAAACAACATAAATTGCATGCTGCCTCTGTTTTTCCGCTAAAAAATTACATAGCCAAATGCATAGGCGGTCCGTTGCCCAGCTGCCCGGCCACCCAAACGGCTAACCACACAGCACCCCAACCACCCAACCACCCCTTGGGCAAAAGGCATTTGTAAGCAACAGACATTGGCTACAGCAACAGGAATAGAAAACCAACTGGGAATTGCAGAAGATGGAATGCTCTTAGAACGTAAAATAAATAAGCGAAAACAATTAAAAAAAAAAAAACTTGAAAAAAAAAATAAAAATAAAAATTGGAATACAATATTTAATATTAAATTACTTTTATTCAATAATAAAAAATAAAAAATAATAATAATAATAATAATAATAATAATAATAATAAAAATAAATAAAATAAAATAAAATAAAAAAAAAATAAATAAAATAAAATAAAAATAAATAAAATAAAATAAAAATAAATAAAATAAAATAAAAATAAATAAAACAAAATAAAAAATAATAGTAGTATTAATTAAAAAATAAATAAATAAAATGCAAGATAATATTGCTATAAAATATAAAAATGAATAAATAAAATGCAAAATAATATTATAAAATAAAAAAAAGAATAATAATAATAAAAATACAAAAATACAAAAATAATAGTAATAAATAAAATGCAAAATAATATTATTATTCATTTTTTTCCTGATAAATGAAAACCTTTTCTTCATATAAAAATTACTTTAATTAAGAAAGTTGAATATTTGATAATTAAATACTTTAAATGGCATTTATGACATTTGATTATTGCACTAGTTTAATATTATATATATAGAGTTAATATATTGATGTAGTTAGTCTAACTAATATTTTGAATTAAGCAGCTGCCTATTTTCTTAATAAATATTTAAACAGTTTTAGCTTTTAGCAAATCATTTCAAAGAGTCTTGGATAATTTTCCCATTTCCTGAACATCAAATCAAATGGCAAATCCCCGCACATATTATACATATTTTGTTAGGCTCTGTGGAATAGAGTGTGTTGTTAGAGTATTCCGCGCATATTTCTATTTACATATTCCCTTGGCTTTTCTCGCGTTTTCTGGCTGGAAACCATATTTCATCAGGCTGCTGCGTTGAATCACGAATCATTTGTGAAAATTGCGTGCATTCGTTAAGTTAACTTGAATATTATTTAAGATATTTTTGATCAAACGTCATGCACAGCATGCGGATGCCCCTGAGGGAATACACGTGCTCTCACGTTTGCCGTGCTGCCTGTGACTGATATATACATATACATATGTATGTATATGTATATATGGCATCTCTGCCTATGGTGCACAGGTCACTGCATCTCTCTGGCAGCCAAGCCATCAGCTGCCATCGAATTCCCCATCTACAGATCCTTCTTGTTTAGCTCTGCACTTGTTAGCTACTTGTTTAAGCAATTAGCAGCCGCTAACAGTGCCTCATGTTGCACAGTGTTCATGTTGTTGTTGTTGTGGTTGTTTTGTTGTTGTTGCTGCTCGCCGAGCTGAACTTTAATTAAATGATTTTTAGCTTCGCCAAGTTGAACGAATTGTTTAGTTCAGCTCTGTCCATGTTGGACACCATACGAGCCAAACTTTTGCTATTTACACGCATTGTTGTTGTCGTTGTTGTTGTTGCTGTTGCTGTTGTTGCTGCGGCCAAAGTTCGCTGAACGCTCGTTTTGGCCCCACAGTGGCGGCCACTTCATTAGCCGTGGTGGCGCCAAAGCTTATGCTAAAGCAAACTGCATTAAATGAATTTTACTGCAGTTCTTTGAGTTAGGCAACTGCTGCTGCTAAGCTCCAACTCTAATTTATAGCTTCAAGTTTTTGAAATACTTGAAATTAAGTAATATATTGAGCATAAATTGAATGTTGATAATGATTGATCAAGCAAATTGAAGCCGAAATGAACTGTGATTAATTGTATTGTTTATTTAATTGTTTATCGAGCTCGAGCTTGGATTTATCACACTCGTATTACTATTTTCATAAAATCACATCTCAGCATAATCGCTACGATGAGAGCTCCCCTTTATACAGTCAGCATCTATAACAGCTAAATGAAATGTGAAATATATACATATATGTACATACATATATATGTATATGTACTGCAATCTTAAGTCTTTAGTCTTTGCTTTCCTTTTCAGCTTTAGATTTGCAAATGCTGCAGCTCGCATGCTTGCCTGATTTAGGGTGTATCACCCAGTGGGCAACGCCCGCCCAGAGGCACTCTTCCATGTTTTATGAGAAAATATGAATGCGCATAGGTGAAAATCTGAATGGGTGCACGTCTGCACAGCGAAATAAATATTTATTTGCATTCATGTTGATATATGTATACACTTTAAAGTCAAATAAAACGAAATAAAAGCGAATATTTCAAATCATTTTAACTGCAATAGTTGAATACTGAGATGAAAATAAATAAAGAAAATTGGCATTTCAATTGAGAATTATTTATTAAAGCCTGAAAATGAAAAATCTGATAACAGTTAATTATAATAAAAATGTCCCACAAGCACTTAAATTGCATCTCACACACCGTTCCCTTTATTTATTTAATTTATTTTTTGACATTAACTCTAACTTTTGTTTATTTAAAAATTTGCATTCAAATAACAAACATGTTGCAAATCCTATTTAAATAAAGAGAGAAAGAGAGAGAGAGAGAAGAGAGAGAAAGAGAGAAAGAAGGAGCGAGAGAGAGAGAGAGAGAGGGAGAGAGAGAAAAAAAAGCGAGTGTTGTTCACACAAAACACGTAACTTTTATTACTTTTCCCACTCAGTTTGCCTGCAGCCAAATCAAATCAACTCACCTGTTGCCAAACAGACATACCTGCACACACACACACACACACACACACACACGCACACACACCGACACGACACAGACACTCACATTCTAACTTCTAATTAATTTGCCAACACTTTGCATAGCATTTCATAATTTAAAAGCCAGCCCACAAACACATAAAGCTCACAGCATACTCAAACACTCATGCAGACACACATACACACACACACACACACACATACAAATGAGGGACGAGCTGGGCGCTCAGTCTCTTCATGTCAATTGCTTTACTTTGCTGCTGTCAAGGCCAACAAAATTAACATAACGAATGACAGGGAGTAGCAGAGGAGGAGGAACAGCAGGAGGAGCGGCAGTAGCACCTCTTCGAGCTGTGAGTCCAGTTCAGTTGCTAACTGCACAGCGGGCACATAATTTGAGTGGTTTCCAGCTGTCAAAGCTCTGGCTCTGGCTCTGGTCAACGCCAGGTATGATAATTTTCCGCTACTCCTTACCTATACATATACACATTTGTTTGTTTTTGCTGTTTGAAGGCAACAAGGTAAAAGCCCATTGACTGACAGAGCGATCCAGTGACTGGCTGTCCGACATTATGACTTTAGCATTGGCCAACAAAAAAAGGTCGAGACCCTTGATCTTTGACAGCTGAGCACTTAGATTTTGGCCATGAAGAAAATACAATATATGTACATACTTATATAGCTAAAAATCTGAGCTCAGCAAAAAATAAAAAATAAAATGAAATGAAAATACAATATATATTCATTGAAATTGAAGTTGGCTTGAAATATTGATTTGTTTTTGGTTTTATTTTGAAGCTACATACATGCTCTGCTGACCGATATGACCCATCTCAATATGTGAGGTGTCATTGTACGTAAGAGATTTTTAGTTTAATCTAA
The DNA here is from genome assembly GCA_035047565.1 of Drosophila mulleri. Classification (NCBI taxonomy): domain Eukaryota; kingdom Metazoa; phylum Arthropoda; class Insecta; order Diptera; family Drosophilidae; genus Drosophila; species Drosophila mulleri. The sequence continues at coordinate 16,186,524 of JAWNPK010000060.1, read as the reverse complement.
AGAACTTACAATTGATAAGCGCACTTTAAGCGAGCCTGAGAACTGATAACTAAGCGGATAAATTATACATTTCTTCATTGCTTTATTTACTGAGCCGAAGTTTCTCTCAAGTTACTTCCAAATCAAATCATTTGTTTATGCTTCAAGTAATTTGTAATGAAAAACCAAATCTTCTCTTCTTTTTTATATAAAATGAGTTTTTTTTATTCATTAAGATTTGTCAGCTTTTATAATTATAATAAAGCTAACAATAAATTACTAAATAATAATTTACTAAAATAAAAATCTATCTTTTTTAAATCTTGATGCATCAAATATTTATTTGCAATAAGTTAAATACCCAAAAGCAAATAATAAAAGCTCTGCAAATGCCAGCTGAGACTTTTAATTAATAAAATTTTATTTCAAAACCAATTAAATACATCCGTTTAATGAATTTTCTTTAAGCAAAATCTATTTCACAGGCTCTCAACGCCAACACATGTCGTTGCTTTGTCAAGCTCAGGCATCACTTACATCGCCAATTGCTATGATAGGTTTCACAATTTTTATCTTCTGGCTGAGCGTAAGTGTTTATTGCATTTGGCTCTGTCAACGGCTCACTCAAATTGCGTATGCGTTAAGGTTTGCATCGCAATTCCTTGATTGCACTGCGAGCTCTAGGCCGATTGCTTGTCAGCTGCAGCAGCAGCAGCAACGAATGCAAAATTAATTAAAAACAAAACAAAGAGAAAACCTATATTCAGCAAAAGAGAAAAAGGCAACACACATACACGCACAGACACAACTAAATGAAGCTCGCTCGTTCAGTGTAACTTGAAGCCGAAGCTTCACGCGCTTTAACTGATGAAAAATAAGTGAGTGGCAAATGTATGCGCGAGAGGGAGAGAATCGAGCGCAAGGAAATTGCGATGAATTTCAATGAAAATTGCATTTTTAAAAGCAGCGTTTGAAATAAAGACAATTTTGTCGCACAGCTTGGAAAGTGGCGGGCAAACCTTAAAAACAAACGAACGAGAAACAAACAAACAGCCCAGACAAAAAACCCAAACACAATGGCCCACAGCACTGAGTGCAAGAAGCTGGAAATATGGGAGGGGGAGCGCTGCAAAAGCAGCTGTAAAAAGTTACAAATGCCATTGTTTGTGCAAGGAGCAGCAGCAGCAGCAGCAGCAGCAGCAGCAGCAGGACAAGCGCTGCCATTAAATATGGCGCATTAGTTACAAGAGCAAAGCGCAGGAAGGCAGCTCTCCCTCCCTCACTCTCCCCCCTCTCTCACTCTATCTCTATCACTCGGTATTCAACTCTATAGCCATTGCTTGGCCGCCTGCCTGCTCTTGTCGCCAGCTTGTGATAATGGCTCATAATGAATACAGTAGACCGCACTAAGACGTTTTTTGGGCCAAGCTACAAACTGAAGACCAAGTCAAGGCATTAAAATGCAGCACACAGTGCGTATGAGCAATGCTCGCAGGGCTTCGAAGGGCTGAAGGAAATTTGCGAAATTTCTCAGGGCACGAATATGCTCAACTTGACTCTTAGTAAATATTTATTAAAATAAATAAATAAGCACAGGAAATTGAATTATAAAAGCAAATTATTTTTAAGGAAAATAATTGAAAATATATGTACATTTGAAAATAAAAATATGTATTTTTATATTATTTCATTATATTAAATTTATATTTTAAATTTACATTATATTAAAAAAAGTTACACATTTAAGTTAAGTTAATAAATATAATACAAAATATAATTAAATCAAATTTTTTTTTTATTTTACTTATATAAATCTAAATTTAGAAAATTTTTTAAATTTATTTACTATTATGTACAGGGTATGACAACATACAATGCTTCTTCATTATTGTAGTTCATGAATTTTTAAAATAAAAACTTTCTTGGTTTTCATTTATTATTAAAGATATTTAAAATTTGTTGCTTTGATCCTAGCAACGAATTCCTTGAAAATTACTTGAATCCCAACCTAAACGTCTCGGGCAACTGAACATTTGGACAACAGCATGACCAGCGATTTCTGGGAATATTTTATGGTCGACTGCGAGCCCAACTTGGCGACACCCAAAAAGGTAGAGCAATACTTATATACTTACATACATACATATATATGCTATAGTTGAGAGCGAAAGCGGCGCCAAAGCGAAGAGTGTAAAAAATGGAATTGCCACTCAAAGAAATTGCAATGGGCCAGTAGCACAACGTGCAGCTACCTGGACCTGGTTCTGGAGCCGAACTACCTGGCTGCCTACCTTGCCTGGCTGGCCTGCCCGAGCAAGTGTGTCGCCTTTAAAGTGATTTATGTGGAAATCTGAGATTAACGTGTAAAATGCTGGGGGTAAGAAGCAAACGCGCAGATGCAAGAGGCGAACGGGCGCCAAAAGTTTGCCAGGAACCAGCCCAAGCCTGGCCTGTCTCTAGGTCTGCCACTGCGCCCTGTTGATAATGATGATAGTGCTGCGTACAAAAATTTATTACTCTGGAAATTGCATTATGAAAAATGCATAAAATATCCAGGCAGCTCACGGACCGGCTTGGCACTTGTAATTATGTGAAATGCCCATATTTAAATTAAATTAAATTAAAATCAAGCGCTTTGCTCATTTCACAAAGCAATTTTATTTTATGTTTGTCATAAATCATGTAATAAACATTAGAGATTTATGAGTATGAATTTTTAGTTTTTTTGTTGTATAAAGTTTAACTTTTTTAAATGTCTTTTCTTAATTTTATATTATATTTATTAGTAAAAAAAAATGTAGACCAAATTATGACTTATATGTTTATTTTTCTTTACATTCATTCTCTCGCTTTATATGTTTTTATTAGCTAGTCAACTTCGTGCTCATAACTTTAATATATTGTAGTTATTACAAAGTTTCGCAATTATTTATTAAATTCATGCCTGCTGGCATAAGCTTTTTGAATCTAAGTCCACGCAACACAGTGTAGAAAAGAGCACACATAACAGAGGCGCTTAAAATGTAGTTACTGCTATAGTTCAGGCAAGATATTAACTATATAACAATCATAAAATATACATACACATATACAATATGTTAAATATATTTACATGTATGTATATGTACGTACAATGGTTCATTTTCTTACACACTCAGTTGGCATCACAGACTCTATTCAGTTTACTCTCATTTGATTATGCTCAGAATGCAATGAGTCGCAATCGCATCTCTTTTCATAGGCAAATTAAAAGTTTTTTTTTATTTATGCACTTGTCCAAGTGCTTCTATTTCGTACATTTAGCATTGACAGTATATACATAAAGAGATTATGAGCTGTTCGTGTGTATAAGACTTGCGCTCATCCTATCCCTATGTATGTATAGGTGTTAAGAGCAACTTTCAGCTAGAATCTCCAAAGTGACAGCAAGTACTACTCTCACCGGTCATCCACCGATCGAGCTCAACCGAAGGGTTCGACTAGTTCGTGTTCGATGTTGAGCGCACTGAGCTCGCCCTATATAAAGGGCAGCCACTTGCAGCGCCTCTTCAGTTGCATTTTCGATTTCGTCCAGTGTGGTGCAGCGCAGTGTTAGGCTCCTCTTCTTCTTCTTCTTCTTCGTGGAATGGTAATTATTTTAATAGTTAATATTGTTAGGCCAAATTGTAGTATATATTTATTTATAATTTTAAGTAAATGTTTTAATAATAATTATACAAGATTATGATCGTTGTACATTGTATAAATGTAATAATGTTATACATTGGCTCGCTCATTCGCTCTCTCACGAGTCTTGCTCTGAGCACCATTGGTTTGTTCTTATGAGCCTCTCTGCCTTCTACATATCATGTTATTTAACATTTGCTGCAGCTAATGTTATGCTAACATTTAATGTTACTTAGTTTTCCCGTCCTCTGCAAATGGCATTTTATGCTGCTCAATCAACGATGCTGCTGTCCGAATGGTCTAAGCAGCCATCTCGCTCTCACTGAGCAACAACCGAACATACGTTCGGCAACAGATAGCATTGACTCTCTCGCTCTCACCCTCTAGACGCAAACGTAGTCAAATTATGTTATTTTATTTATTTATCTGCTACTACAACGGTTAAAATAGAAACTGAATTGGCAAATTCGTAACATACACTAAATTATAAATATATATACATATATCAAATACTTTAGTCGCATTGACCATTTTCATAAATAAACAACAGGGTATTACAATCAATTCAATGCGCAACAATCTTGAAAAACGGCATTAAAAAGTCTGCAAAATTAAAAACTTGCCAAATTGTTCGGCCAAATTAAAGAAGCGAACACACACACACACAAAAAAAGAAGTGAAAAACTTTTTGTGTATGACCTTGTTAGGGTTGCAAGCTGGGCGTAAGCCGTAAAGACACACTCATACACACACACACACACAGAGAAACGTCTTACATGCTGCAACACGTTGCCAGCGTCGCGTCGCTGACGTTGCGTCGTCGCCTGCTGCTTGCAGTGGCAGTGGCAACATGTCGTATAAGTAATGGCAGCGGAAACGTTTCATCGCGTTGCAATTCGCTACGCTGCGCTGCGCCGCTTTGCGTTGCGTTGCGTTGCGCCTGCTGTCAAATTGTGTGCGAAAATAAAATGAGGCAAAAGAGCAAAGGAGCGAACAAACTCAACTTTTGTCAAGGACATTTTCACCATAGTGTCTCATTATTTTTCATATTTCCTTTTAGCGGCCAACACCGAAATAGCTGCCTGAGACGCACAACATCAAAGCGCCCAAAACTTATGTCAGCTGCCAGCCACGCCCACCCTCATCAACAGAATGATGCACGCGTTTGCCATATTAGTAGCCAAGAGGCGTCTCCCAACAACAACAACAACTATAGAAATATGACAACTTTCGTCATGCCATAAACGAACCCAATCCTAAGCCCAGCTGCATTGCTGTGCGCCGCTCCCGCCACATCTGCCTCGGGCACCAGTGTTGCACGGAGTTTTTCTTTTCCTTTTGTATTGTATTTGCTTTGTGGTAGTAGTTGCCTGACTTTCTGTTGCCATATGCTGCACGGCAACAATATCAGCGTTTACCATTGACGCCTTAGGCTTATTATAGCAACAGAGGAGCAAAACTGCGCTGCAACGTCGCAGAAATACAGCAACAGTAAAAAAAAAAATCAACAAAAAAATTGTAAAATTTCATTAAAAGCAGCTCAAGGTCTGTGAATGCAGTTGTCAAAGTTTTTTCGTTTATTTTTTTATATTTTTTTCTGCGTTACCAGCGACAAAACTTTTTAATGGATTTTGCGATAATATAGAAAACCAAAACTTGAAAATTGTTCAAAAGCTTTAACGAAGTTCAAATACACTTAAGAAATGTTTGTGTCTGGATATATTTGATTTTAAATTATCAATTATAAGTTGCTTAGTGAATAAATAAAATATTTAATATGCTCTACAATTTAAATAACGCAAGTTTCTATTAATCTTGTGCTGTCTATTTTTAAATTAATTTAATAACTAGGAAATTAAATTACTAAAAATAGTCAAACATCTGAATTTTAATAAAAATAAGACGCTGCAATATTTATATAATAGCTGTACATTAAACACTTTATGTCTTTAATAAAATATGTATATACATATATATTTTCGCAATGTGCGCTCTAGCACTTTTTTCCCATTTTATGGAAATTTTTATGAATGTGTAAAAAATGTGTGAATTATGTGACTGCTGAGTACACAATGTCAATAAACAAATAAATCAATTCGATTTCATTATAATTCCATTTATTTTGCGCTGCTAGCAAATTTATTGAATTGCTAACTCCTTTATCGGGCCATAGAATAAATTTATATGCGCGCCCAGTGGCAAGGGCATAAATTTATGTATCAGTCTGCAGTCGGTCCAAACAGGCGACAATTTGTAGCTAGTAGGCGCGAACTGAGAAAGGACTTCGATTTCATTGTTATAGGAAAGGTCTCACCTACATCAAGTCTCCAAAATGCAGAGCCAACTAAGCAGAGTTTTGCATATTAATGCCGATGCCAGCATAATCATAGAAAACAGAATCATCAGCTCAGCTCAGCTCCGCTCTGGCCTGCGGAGGGAAGCTGTGCAAAATATGCGAAAAATCTTGGCAGGCAGCTAAGGTATTATGCAATTTTCTCGACATTTATAAATATGCGCCATATTTGACAGGTGCATTAACGAAGTTTCAGACAGGCGCCCAGACAGAGGGCGTCTAGATAAAAAATGATGTGAGTAGGAAAGCAATTTGCTTGATTATGTAGAACAGTTGACTGATGGCATGGCGTGGCCGGGCCATAGAGAAGGGATAAAGAAGACGAGACTGGGAGCTACGAACTGGGCGCTGCGAACTGGGAAAGTGGAATTGGGTGCGCCCTGGGAGCCGGCGGAATGGAACCGCATCGAATGAGCAGTGGGCTGCATAAATCGCTGACGCTTGACGCCCCACAGCTGATCTGTCGCATAAGTCATGTCAAATTACACGAACAGCAGACAGTTGGGGGCCGCCAGGGGTCAGGCACTGTACTGCGTGGCACTTCACTAAATCTCACAAGAGAAAAATGCTGAGAAATCAATGGAAACCAACGAAAAATCACAATCAATTAAAGGTAACAGGTAAATGTTGCATTGACATTCTCTGAACTTTTACGCACTAACAGTAAATTGGAGTCTGTTGAACTAAGACGAGACAATATATTGTAGATACGTTCCCAGTCATGCTCAAAGTGGATAGAGACACAATTCTATTATATAGACAAAAGTTAAAATTAACTCTTTGACATTATATATGTATATGTAAATCTATCTACCGCGAATGCATACAGAAGGCTAAGATTAAATACAGCTAATCTACATGTGTCAAAGGCTGACTCTGGCATTCTTGACATATTTTGTGTCGAAAGTATTTTATTTCATTAATCAGCTGAAATAACACTTCAGTTGAAAGTGAAAAGTGAAGTGTAATGTTGTAAAAACGTAAAAAAAATGTCAAATGCTACGGCTGAATGCCAAAATACAATGTATTTATTGTAAAACGTTGTTAAGCTATGACAATTTGATTTATAACCGCGAAAAGCGAGTGTCAAAGTGAAAATGTAATTCTATTCCATGCAAATGTTATTTATAATGCTAGATATGTGCATATAAATAAACCTAAATAATTGTTTATTATTTTTATTTTTTTATATTTTTAAATATTATTTTAACCATTCATCTAAAGCAAACGTTTAATGTTTCTTAGCTTACAAATACTTTAATATATGTATATATAAATTAAATATATTCATGCATTATTTTCACTATGCTCATGTCTCAGTTTTCGATTTAGTTTAATTTAATTAAAATTGAGTTTATACCTAAATCAATCTCGATTAAAAAATTTGCATATTTCGAAATATTTCTATTTATATTAATTTAACTAATTATTTTAATTATATATTATTACATATAATATTAGCTGTGCCAATTTATTTCATTTTCTATTCAGCTTAATTTTTTGTCGTCATTTTATAAATATTTGTAAATAAAGCATTCTGCTTGATTAAAATGTTTAGCCGCGCTAAACCTTAAAGTTCAGCCAACTGGGCAGATGCATAAAAGGCAATCGTTCGCGTTGTAAATGCTGCCAGCCGACTGAGGTGTCGTGCCATTTAAATGAGCTTGTCAAGTTGGATTTTTGAACATTAATCACATGGCGCTCGGGGAGGAGGGGACTGTGAGGGGAGGCGGGTTTTTCGATGGGTGTGGCAAGTGCTATTAGCACGCAGCGACTAAACAAATTACAATGGGAGCCAATGACAGCTGGAAAACAATTTTGGGTCGACGCATTTATGCTAATGATGTGCCCACTTACCTATCATACTCGCGATTATCCTCGTCACAGCGATTATCCTGCAGTTCGCGCCAGCTCTTGCCGTGCTTGCATGTGGTCACCATAACCATATCGCGTCCATTATGCAAATGGAAGAGCGAGTTGCGCGTTTCCGAGCCAATACCATGGACATAGCTGCAATGATATCGCAAAAAGAAAAAAAAAACAGTTAAAGATTAAATTCAAGAGCGAAAGCAAAGAACGAGAATCTGGGGGAAAAAAGAAAACGAAAGGAAAAGAAAAGAAAATGGAAAATGGATAAAAGCATATCTTGGACTTATCGATGTGGCACATGTACACGATGCTTAGGTCATATTAAGCTGGCAGATTGCGGCACACATAAAAAGCGGTGTCAAAATCAATTGCAATAAAGCAGCTTCAAATGGGTGGCACAACTGTGGGTCCGCTGGGAGCAGCAATGGCAATGCCTGGCGATGGCCAACGAGAGTTGAGCTCAAATCTGCGCTGGGCCGCAAGCAAAGCAATTGAAACAAAAGATACTTACAACAATGGACGCGCACAAACACACACACACACACACACACACACACAGTCACTGATATATGTATGTATAGCTAACGCTCTCGAGTGTATGGCCCAAAACAAAATGGCAGCTGCTAGAGCAGCAAAACAACAATAACAATCGCAGCAGCAGTCGAGCAGAAAAAATGCTAAGGCAATGCCAGTCGCCTTAGAAACACACACATATACATACATATATCTAGATATTCCTAGCTGTGTGTGTGTGTGCTTGGCTTGCAGTTGAGCAAATTTCATAGACAATGAAGTACCCGCCACAGCAGCAACCGACTGGCCACAGATTGGGCAACGCTGATTTCCTGCGCTGAATGCTGACCAGCAGCAACAGCAACAGCAACAACAACAGCAGCAGCAGCAACAGTCACATAGCGAGTTCACTTTAGTTTGCTGACTGCTGCCATTTGGGGGGGCTTTAAGTGAGCCAAAGCCATAAGTTATTTGATTTAATCAGCGTGTCGTTGAGGTTAGCTATGGATTTGGAAATGATACAAATGTTGCGCCTGGGCTGCTAACCCACAAAAAGTACCAAATTATTTGCCTTTCATAAATATTTTGCCATTTTAGTCATTCAAGAGATTTCGCAAGCAAAAACTTTTCACATCACATGAAATTTATTATTGAGATTTTTGTCGAGGCTAGGAATTTGCTTTGCATAAGTCACATATGTATGGAAATCTTTAAAAGCCTAAAATAGCAATAAAATTTCTATGGAGAGGCAAGCCTATTAAACTAGCCAAACAGCTTACAAATCAAGAGAGAGAGCGAAATAAATTTGCAAAAATTTGTCCTAATCAAACTGTCAATTTGTACTGTCAATTCATTTGCATAAACGGCAAACTGATTGAATGCCCATAAGGACAGCAGCTAAGCGGCTCATCATAATCATGTTCCACGGATCGTCTGGCCGTTGTAAACGCGTCAATTTAATGGCATAACATTTTTATTAGGCATCTGGGATTTCGTGCAGTGTAAATTAATTTGTGCCCGATCCACAAGCAACGCAGATGAGCCAGCTAAATAGTTGCACTTCTGGGTTATGGGGGCGAGATAGAGAGAGAGAGAGAGAGAGAGAGAGAGAGAGAAAGGCGAATGGGAAGAGAGTGAGAGAGTGAACGATGACAACATTAATATAAATTAAACGCATAGGCTGACATCACAAGGACTTCGCCCGGGACACATTGTGGATAAATAACGAATGCTTTTAGCAGTGACAAGAAACCAACGCCGGCTGCTTAAATGTTATTTATGCTTCTCCTCCTGGCTAAATGGGTCAATTAAACATTGATTGGAGCCACCGTTGTTGCGCGCCCCACCAATCGTAATCGAATAAGTGAGAGCATTGTAGTTGAGTGACGTACTAGCGAGATACCTCTTGAATAAATACATACATATATTAATCATGTTTAGTTTAAGTGTGTTTTGACTTTCCTTATCTATAGATTATGGTATATGATTTAGAGTATAAGATATATCTGTATATTTTCTGCTCGATATTTGGGAAATTAATGACGTCTGCAAGCTACAACACTTTGATTCTTATATTTCTAATACTGTCACTTGCTCAACCCACAAACCAATATACCCACATTTATGCCATTTATCATAAGCGTAGCGTTGTACAAAAACTAAAAGCCTGAACTCTATTTGCGGCATTGTTTCAGCGGGCATATAAAGTGCAATAACCAGGCGTACATTGAACCATGGCCAAAAGCTCGGCTACACTTGGCTAACATACGCTGACCACTAATCCAAACCTAATCTAAAATAATTGAGTATTGCCCAGCGTGGAGTCCTGGCTCTTTCAGCGGCACTCTGAATAATTTATGCGCGCATTAAATGCGCTTAAAATGTAAGTGTGTGTGTTTGTGTGTGTGTGTGGAATAGTGAAATATAGTTTGAGGACATCCCATGGACCAGGGCTGTCGGATATCAAATCTAATTCTGTCATTTCAGCTCGAAAAGGAAACATTAAAATGCGAAACTCTTTGTTTAATATTAAAGAAAGCAAAACGAGTCCTTTAAATAATAATATTAAAGGATAATTCATAAAAACTCTGGAGCATTATATAAAAAATAGTTTTTATTATTATTATTATGCTTCGCACAGCCATGTGTGGCGCAACCCTGGAGCTAGAAGCGTATATCCCATGGATTGCGCTGCTGGCTTACAGCATCTTGCCACAGTCACTGGGGCATCTTATGACATAAGTTTATGGACCGTTTCTTGCAATGCCTTTTAGCGGCGCGCATTGTCCAGTAGGCGGCCGTTAGCCTCAAGTTATGCAGCACAACTGCAGCAGGATGAGGCGGAGTAGTAGGAGAAGCAGCAGCAGCAGCAGCAGCAGCAACGTGACAACAACGAGACGGCAAAACTCTGCCCGGCTTATCTATGGAACTTCAAAGCTTTTGTGACGACGCCAACATGACAGACAGACAGACATTGGACATAAAGCTGCAACGTGGCGTATGCGCAATATCTTTGCCTTTATATCGTCACTAACTATGTGTGTGTGTTTGTTTGTATAAAGAGCGAGTATAAAGCAAAAATTGTGTCGTCAACAGTTGCACAATGCAACAGCCAGTGCGCCCCAGGCATTAAATCACTAAGGACAACAAGAACAACACCAGCTGCGCTATAAAACAGGTAGTAGTACTTCTGCTATACAAAATATACATAAGTAAATATATATTTTAAGAGCAGCACAACAATAGCTGGCGTATAAGAAAAACACCAACAAAATGCTCTGAAAAATATGTGCAAAAGAAAAACAAAAGCAATGAAGAGTTATGGATCTGTTGGCTGATACAAAGATATCCTAGACGAAATTGACCTAGGGTTGAGCTGCCATGGTATTTCTTGCTGCTTTATGGACAATGCTGACAAGGATTTACTGAATAGTGCTTTACACGGACAAAAGCAAACATATATACCCTTTACATATTTTATGCTCTTTACAGGGTATGCAAATATGTTTTCAAAGTAAACAATGGCTGAAAAGTATTTATGGTTTGCCAATAATTAAATATCCTTGAAAATATGCAGCTCAACAGAAATTTTATCATCTATTCCACAGCCACACATCAATTTAGAACAAACAATCTCTTGTGGCATTTCTTTATTAAGATTTCAATTCAAAGGGAATTCAATTGGAAAATATATATAAAAGATTTAATTCAAGTTGCCCAAGCCAAATGATCATTGCAACAAAGAAATAACTAAAGGAAATAATTTGAAAATGTGCGTAAAGGTATTTATTTATATTTGAATTTCTATATGAAGGCAACAATTTTCGTAAGAAAAAAAAAACCAAAACAAAAAAATATAAATTAAATAAAATTAGGCATAAAGCAATTTTATCATTTAAATCAAAGAAAAATTAAAAAATATATATATTTATATAAGTATAATAATACAAATAATAATAAAATGACTAATAAATTAATAATTGTAAAATTAAAATAATTTGATCAGAACAAATTAATAATAAATGAAAAAATATATAAAAATGATAAATTAAAATAAAAGAATAACATAAAAAACACAAAAAATAATAAATAAAAATAAAATACAGAATAAATAAATAAAATTAAAATACAAAATTAACAATAAAAAAAAATGATAACATAATAATAAAATATTTAGAAACCAATTGGAAACACGTTGCTTACAAAATAATGAATAAATAAGCAATAAAGCTCTTTACGAAATTTAATCATTTTTTTTTTTGATTAAATAATTCAGACTAATAACATATACCATAAGTATATAATTTGATCAATTTATTTAATAGGTAAAATCAGCATTGCCAACCAAGACTGAGCGTAAATTGTTTACTAATCTTTTACTCTTACACGCTTCAAGCAACTCTATTGGAAGACTAAACTATTCGTACCGCCCTCGCTGCACATATTTATTAAGCGATGGCTGTCACAGCAAATTCAAAAAACCTGAAATGCAAATCTCAACGTTGTTGCAACATTCAAATGGTCAACAGTCAACAGAGGCTGCATTTCGCATAACTGAAATATCATATGCCCCAGCCAGTGCCAGTGCCCAGAGCACATCGATCCGCATTGCTGCCTGGCTGCCAATGTTGTCAATGTTATTGTAGCTAATGCTCAGCCTTTATGTGCGCTGCGATAGGCAGCTGAGTAAGTGAGGCGAAATCTGTGCCACAAATGCGATGTTATCAACATTTTAGATACAATTTGCAGCGCTCTGTTGAGGCTCCTGTCTGCCCGCTGCCTGCTGCCTGCTGTCTGCTGCCTGCTGCCGGCTTTGGGTCGACATCGCTTCTTACGTTTCGTTGGCTGCCTGGCTGGCTTACAGGCAAATTTGAGCTCATACAATTTGCAGTTAGCCGCCTGCTGCCTTACGCTTGACTAACTGCCTGACTTGACTGCCTCTGCGTCAGTGGCCTGGCCTAGGATTTTCCAACTGCCCTGCCCGCTCCCGTCACCGTCCCCCGCCACACGCCTCCTGCTGAGCACCAGGCGACTGAGGAAGTGCCTTTCTGCTTAGCAACTTGTAACTTGGCGCCCTCTGACTGTGTGCTCGCTGGCTGCTGTTGCTCATTGTTGTTGCGGCTTGTTTGGTTTTATTGTGTTTATATTTGGCTTAAGGCATCAATTTGCTTTTACTTATATACATATCGAGCGCGACGACTGCCAGCGCCGAGCTGAATGCCAATGTTGAAGCAGCAGCAACAGCAACAGCAGCAGCAGCAGCAGCAACAACTGCGTATCGTTATCAGCCAACCATGCTTGCCAGCAATAATACAAATATGCATTTAGTATATATGAGTGCATGTGTGTGTGTGTGCGATATATGTATATCTATGTGTTTGTGTGTACATATGGGGTCACACACGCACATAAGAGCACATCGAATGGCAAATGCATCGATTACATAATCCATTTACACAAATGGCATTTTAAATACATTATATTGACAACAGAATGGTATTGAGTGCAGCCACGCGGCGTATGCGCAATATTTGTATCCTACACACACCAGCGCAGGCTCTTGACAAATACGCATACGCCTACAAACACGCACACCCACACACAAAGGACCGTTCCTCTCTGTGTATGTGTGTTAAAGTGCATTTGCGTGCAAATTAGTTTTCATTGTGTTCTACTTAAACTCTGTTTAATCAGTGCATCTAGCAAGTTTTCAACCTTATGCGGGGATAAGGGAATTACAATTGCTTTAGGCTCCGATAAGAGCCTTGACCTATGAGTTAATGAGTTTATATGTATATGTAAATATGCACATAAATATATATATAGGTATGTAAATATGATTATTTGTAAAGGTTTTGGGAATCTGTACGTTCGTTGTTATTTTTCTAAGAAAATTTGGATGAAATAAATATTTTAGCTATAAGTAAATCTGTGTATTTTATGGAAAAAGAACATAATTAATTTAAAGAAAGGCAAATCAAATTGACTATATTTATCTACAGATTTAATATATACATATATATATATAGATTATATAGAGAAGCATTTCAGCATATCTTAGGCCATAAAACATAGGTTTATTTTATAAAGGAATTATATAGATTTCAACACAGCCAGAACCCTATAAGATCCTTTAGTAAATATATTAATTGTAATCTAATGAATTTTTATTATTTATATACCAATATTTAATAGAATTCTCTGCACGATATTGAATGAAAACTTAAACTTAAATAAAAATAAATTTATTTGTTGTAATCTTTATGTAATTCAATTGATTTACTTTGTGTATTTGATTGTATTCGCTGTATGCAGTTGAATTAACAAGCCTTTAAATAAATAGATAATATTTATTTAAATACATTTTCATTAAACCTCACGCAGAGAATACAATTTAATACATTTAGCAGAACATTTGTTCAATTACATTCTTGCATGCTGAGTGCAAATCAAATAAAATCAAAATGCACGCTTCACGTACATTTTTGTATTTGATATTAAGTCTCATGGCAAATAGATCTCATTACAGTCAAATAGACGTCAACGACACACACGATTCCCAACGAGCCATTCTAAAGCGTTTGCCAAGTGGCGCCACCTGTCGCATTTTCAGTGCAAACAACAATCATCAAGTGGATGCACAATGTGCAAACAAAATACTTGAACGCCATCAACTTCATAATCATCGCAGTCATCAACATTACTTATCCCATCATCATCATCATCATCATCATTACCATCATCATCAGCAGCAGCATTATTATTGATTGCTATCCGGCACCACACGCCACAAAGTCATTTGCCCAAAGCCCATGGACCAGACTCATTTGCCGATTGGCCGTCCAGTGCACGTTTCGCTCGCCAGATGGCGCTGCTGCCCATCAATTTTATGATACAATTGCCGATGAGCCGTTAATTAATAAAAATAGCGCAAAAAAATAATAATGAAAAGAGCGAGAAAAGCGTAAAAGGATGCAAAAAGAAAAGCCTCTCCTCCTCATTAATAAATATTAACTCATAATTGGGCACGAAACGCGTATTGAATATGTTGCAATCTTGTGTTCAGTGATTTAACGAAATTTAATAGAAATTTTAAGCATGCTCAAGTGCTGCACGCCAGGGCAGGTGCAAAAATCAGCCAGCAAGAAAATAAAATGCATACGGAAACAACCAACTAAAGGAAGGAAAAGCCAATAACAAAGAAGACAACAAACAAACAAAAAATATATAAATTACAATAACAACAAAAATATGTTGTAAAAGCCACAAAACCAGCCAGAAACTAATGGAACTAATTGTTCGACGAAAGGCGGCCACATAAATATGCATAGCAGGAGGCGGGGGACGTGCTGTTAACAGGAGAGCGAGAGAGAGTGAGAAAGAGAGCGAACCATTCATTGTTTAGCCGAAAGTGAAATGCCAATGCCAAGCGCATGCCGACGCTGCACTCAATAATTGGAGCAACTGCAGCGCTGCCACGAGATCGTGTGAAGTGTATAAAATCATGTGCTTGGCGCGCAGGCGCCGGCAGTCAATAGTGGCGATCGCAAAGCAACTGACAACGGTTGCCAGCTTACAGCGAAAAGCGCAGCTCTAACTTGGAATACCTGAGCACAGATCCAACTACTCTCGACATGAGGAAGCATTGCGTAAGTAAGCGCGAAATCAATTCAATGCAAATGCCATTCAAGTCCCGCCCTGGCTTACTACAGATCTCCGGATGCTGCATTTTGTTGCTGCTGATGCTGCTGCAGCTGGTGAGCGGCGAGCAACAGGCGGAAGATCACAGGTAAGTGAAGTGACCAGGAAGTGATTGTAAGGTATAAAAAATAACATAAGAAATATTGCTTGAGCTTGCCAAGGTTTTTAGCTAACAAACGTAGCAAATAAAAAATCAAATGAAAATTTAAATTTGAAACTCACATTTAAATTTTAATTTAAATTTAAATTCAAAACTTAATAAATAATTAAAAATTAATACTTAAATGCAAGGCAATTTAAATTTAATTAAAAAATGGGAGAAATATAAAAATAAAAAGAATCCAATTTTAATAAAAAATGCATAGCCAAGAAAAATACAATAATATTCATTAATACGAAAAATATATGTTAGGAAAATAAAATTTGAATGAAAGCTTTTACTCAAATGTAAGAAGTTCAAACATTAATATAAAATGAAATTCAGTGTTAAATTTAAAAAATCAAGTCTAAAGAATAAAATAATAACAATTATAAATAATAATAATTCGTAAACAGTAAATTAAAATGTAAAATAAATAAAAACCTTTAAATATTAAAAAAAAAACGTTTAAGTGTTAATAAAAATTACGAATTTAAATTAAATATGCAAATTTAAATACAAAATTCAAATTAAAATACAAAATTCAAATATAAATAAAAAGTCAAACAAATCAAAAAAGTTTGTTAAATAAATTGATGCAGAAAAAAGAGCAAACTCAGATATTTTATAAATAAATAAATAAATCAATGCCAAGCACAGAGATATGTTACGATGAGAAAGCAGAGAAAACTCTGGGGGCAAACATAGAAAATATATCAATAATTATATAAAGAAAATATAAACAAAAAAATACTAAGGTAATTAAAAATTAAAATTCTAAACATTTCCCCCATTTATATTTGCAGAATTCAAAGACGTTTCATGTGGCAGCAGATGGACATGGGCGGCCTTATGGGCCGCATGTTCGGTGGGGCTCGGATAATGCGATCCATGTTCGGTGACTTTATGCCCAGCACAGCGAGCTATGGCAAGAACATGATGGATTTTATGCCAACGGAGACGACGCACGTCAAGTACATCATCCGAGATCCGCATACGAACAAGCCAGTGAAGATAATCAAGATGCGTGGCTCACCGAAGAAGGTGGTGAAGCTGATAAGGCCGCTGCCCAAGCCCTTGGTCACAGAGTCGACGAAGCTGCAGTACGAGAATCGCATGCGGCAGCTGGAGAAGGAGCAGGAGCTAATTGTTGAGGGCAAACTGCCCGCTAGCAGCGATGAGGCACTCATGGATAAATATTTTAAGCACAAGCCGCGCACCAACAGCAATGAGATTGTCTCTGGCAAGATTATGGAATACCAGAGCTGGAAGCCGGTGTACAAGTCCGGTGAACAGCCCACGTCTTATGTCACGCTGCGTCCGCAGGCCATGACACAGCTGCACACACAAATTACGGCCAGTCACGACAACAACAACAAGGATTATCCGCCTCCTGGCGAAATGCTGCCCAAGCCCGAGAAACTGGTGAACCGACGTCCAGAGCTGGACGAGGAGGACGACGATTTCGAGCAGGTCGATGACGATAATGAGAATGAGCTAGCCAAGCCGCCGGGCGGCCATCAATATGAGGTGACCGAGCACACGGGCGAAGCAAGCGGCGAGGTGCAATCGTTGGCGCCCATGGAGGGCGGCTTTGTGCCCTCCAAGCAGTATCACAGCCAGCCAAGCGATCAGGCCAATAGCCAGCCAAGCACTCACTTCAGCAGTCACTCCAGCAGTCATTCCCACAGCCAACCAAGCAGTCACTCCAACAGCCCGCCGGACAGCCATGCCAATGGCCCGCACAGCCACAGCGGCAGCCACTCGCACCGTCCGCGTAGTCGTGGCAACAGCCTTGCACCGCCGACTACCACAACCACAGAGGTGCCCAATTATCCGCCAGCGTTTCTGAAAAAGTACCGCGAACGCGAGGCCGCCGAAGCCAACACAAAGCCCAGCGGCAGCAGCAGCAGTAAATCCCGACCGAAGCACCACAAAGAGCTGATCCTCGCCGAGCCGCAGAACAGCCCAGCCCAATCCAATATTAGCTTTGCGATGAGCAGCCTGCGCGCACGCCTCCAGGAGCAGCAGCGTCAGACCAATCAGGAGGAGCGCGACGCCGAGATGGAGGCGGCTCTGGTGGAGGCCATGCATGGCGACAAATGGCCAGCGGAGGTGCACCACGGCGGCAGTTATCTGACCAGTCCCATTGGACCCAGTGCGGTGGCCTTCGACCAGGCCGTGCAGCCCTCAAAGAAGCAGCGCAGCGAATACAAAAGACAGCGGGCCAATCTGCGACAGCGCGGATCCGTCAAGTTTAGCGATAATCCCATCGAGGAGGTGTAGCCCTTGGGCTTGAGCAAGCGGAGCAGCAGAGCAGTAACCAAAGCATAGCCAAAGCGTCAGTTAAGCGTTTTAATTGCCTAGCTGTTAACATAGTTTTTAAAAGGCCTGAGTAAAAGCAAGAGTTAAACACACCCACACACGCGCAAATACTTTGCGCAACAAAACAATTTCATTTGGGGCTGGCTGAAGTCATTGGACCGAAGGCACGCAACGCAAATGCAACCCACCACCCCCCCCCCCACCCAAAAGCAACTTCATCATCGCGTTGCTGTTCGTTATGCCGAATGCACTTTAATTATTGTAAAATATCCCAAGCTCTCCCCCACCACCACCCGCCGCAAAGTCGTTGGCACTTATCACATTCCTTCGTTTCATTTGACAACCAATTTAAAGCTTTGAACTGCCTTCAAGCTGACCCAAAAAAAAACCCGAACACACAAGCGCAGCTAAAAGTGGGTTAAACCTGCTATAAATTCCAGTGACAAACCAGAACAAAAGACAGCCATAAGACATTCTAAGCTTTAACATTCCCAGAGACGGCCGCAAGGCCACTTCTTCTCTTCAGCAAAAATAGTAGAAGGCAGAAAAAAAAACACACACACACAACAAAAATAAAGAAATGCAACAAATGCGGTTTTTAATTAAGTACCTAAAGCAATGGCGACAACAGCTGAATTAAGAGCCAAACTGGCCAGAGCGACTGGCAATGGAAAATGTGAGCACAAGGCAGAGTGAATGAAAGTAGAGGAAAAGCATGAAGCACACAGCGGGAAACCAATTTTCCTCCATTTCGTCGAATGCATGCCATCCATTTCGATTCTGACAAAGCCACAATTACTTTAAGTAAAAGTCAAATTTAATAACAAATAAATACAAATTTCAAATGTCTCAACTTGTGTATTTAATTTCTTGTTTCCTAATAAATTTTTAATAATTTTATTCAATTAACCCAACAATCTTTAAATGGTAATTCTACTTCAAATTCTGCTTTCTATGTTTATTAATAATTATTATTTATTTTTAAGAGATTATTTATAAAAAAAATTGTTAGGACTATCAGTATATTTTCTTAACACAACATTAAAAAAAAAAACAAATTAAATTTAATTTTAAAAATATATATAAATAAATATTACAAAGAAAACAAAAAGATTCAATGAATAAATTGTAAAAAATATTGTAAATATTTTAACTCAAATGCTTTCACAAATTATAAATATATTTTATCAGTCTATGTGACCTACTCATTACCCGCTTCTACATAATCTAATCTATCTGACTAAATGTTACTATACAAACTACTCAGACAACAAATTTTCTCATATGAAAGCAACAAAATTTCACTTGAAGCTACTAATTAGTCATGTTCGATTCCGGTTCATTCACAGCCCCATTAAAGAGCGCCAAGCGGCTATTTTCCGACACTTGTGAATAGTTGTGCTTATCGAGCCACTACAAATGATTTCTAATCGTTTCGTTGGTAATGTAGCAAAGGACACTTTACTGGGGCTATCCTGCGGCCTTGGCGTTCCACTGTTCAGTGACCACCATTTACACGTCTTCTTCTTCTTCGCTTCTAGCTAGAGTCATTAAAAGCGCCAATTGAGTGGGCTATGCAAAGCGTCACCAAAAAACGCGATTAGGATTGCAGCACCTAACTAAGGCAACAATAACAAATCGCTTGCACACGCCCCAAAAGTTTCAAGGACATTATTGGGCACGTGGCTTAGTGCTGGAGGGGAGCCTGAAGCGAAGCAACCCTTGTACCTGTCCAAGTGCCCGCTGGCAGGAAGCGTGCTCACCATGTCCCCAGGTCCTGCTGTCCTCGACTCTCTCATTGTCGAGTGCGGCAAATACAAATTAGAATTTAAATGAACAATGCAACCAGAGCGGAAGTGTGTGTGAGTGAGTGTCTGTGTGTGTGTGTGTGTGTGTGTGTGTGTGTAGGTGGGTGACATTGCACGTAACGAACATTGGACAGCAACAACACCAACAGCAACAACAGCAACTGACTGGCAATAATGTCATGCAGCAATTTTTTTTCTACTTGTTTCTACTTCTTTAGCGCTCTTTGGGGTTATTTTGCACACAGACCGGCAAGAAAAAAAGTCTGGAGATATTTACGCTGTATGGCAAACTAGGTCGCTAACTCAACTGCAAAATGTCAAAGGGATAATGGAATTTCGCATAGAAAATTTGTTAAAGTGCGTTTGAGCACAACAACAACTGCAACAACGAGACGAATATAGCCAAGCTGAGAGCTATCCATCTAAAGTGCAGCGCATGTAGCTTCAAATTATATATGAGAAGCTTGAGTCGGAAAATGAAATTGGCTGGCAATAAATAAAAATCGTTAAAGGCTATTTAATTTGAAAATTTAAATGAGACAGAAAACTCGCAGATAGAAATAATAATAATAATAATAATAATAATAATAATAATAATAATAATAATAATAATAATAATAATAATAATAATAATAATAATAATAATAATAATAATAATAATAAATAAAGTCAAAACTAAATTAATAGAACAAAAAAATAAAAATATTAATAACAATAATAAAAAAAAATAATAATAATAATAAGAATATTAATAATAACAATAATAATAAAAAAAAAATAATAATAATAAGAATATTAATAAAAAAAAAATAAATAAAAAATAAATAAAAAATAAATAAAAAATAAATAAAAAATAAATAAAAAAAAAATAAATAAGATTAATACAAATAAAATAAAAATAATAATCAAATAAAAATAATAATAAAGTTAAAAAGAATAATAAATTAAATAAATAATAATATAAAAATAAATATCAACACTAGAATAGAATAAAAAAAAATCAGAAAATAAAAACAATAAATTAATTTCTAATAAACAGAAAAACATTAGGCAATTTACCTGTATAGGTGTAACAATAAAACTCCTATTCAATATTTAGCCATCGACGTCTGGTTTTTCTTTTGCGTGAAGTAAATTCCATAAAAACTTGCTTTATAAATTTAAAACTTACAACGAAACTTCTTAGCTCTAATGCTCTAATGAATTTCAGATTTTATACATATTTCCAAAAGATAACTATGTTTTGAAAACGTTGTAACTAAATAGATAATTCAAAAGCATACTCGACATAATAAATCCAATAGCTTATAGATCATAGGTGTCGAGTTATTAATATACTCTTGTAGTTCCTTGGGGTACTCATATCAAGTGCCTAAGCATCAACATCTCTTTAAATTGCCAAACAATTAAAATGCTTCACTAACCAAGTGCAAGTAGAATCTCCCACGCCAAGAGCATTAAAATCCCATTTCAAATTCATAATATGAACATTTTGAGCACTGCATTTGCATTTGCCATGGCAACTTTGCTGCTCAACGAAGGGAATGAATATTAACGACGAAAATATTTGGCTCTATGACGACTCAATTATATATTTAAGGCCAGGTAATTGTTGCGTGATAAATGCCGAACTGCCTTTTGCTTTGACGCTGTCAAAGTGAAATTTATGAAAGTGAAATTCATTTAATTATAAGTGACAGCCTGCCCAGAGACAGTTAAGCAAAGGAAGAAGCGGGCCAAAAATGGCGTTCCTGCTGCAAATGGATGGTGGGCGACAGCTGTTGGAAGGTGGCGGGGGCGTGGCATGTCAACCCACGTTGTGCCAAAAATGATATTAATTATGGCTTGCGACGCGACGAGCGAAATAACAAACCAAATTGCAAAGATGACATCGGAAAAGCCAATTTGGAGTGTTTTTTCCTTCTTCTTCTTCTTCATTTAGTAACTTTGAAAAGCTGGTGGAGCACATTGAACTCGCAATCAGTAAGAGAGAGAAAGGCAAAGAGGGATAGGGACTGCTGCTGCCCATTTAGCAGAGAAAACATTTTGTTTGCTTAATAAAACACACACACAGCGCACACACACAAACAAAACATACACGCGACAATCCTGGCAAATCCAGACGGAAGCACAGGACGAAGCTGGCGGAGATGTATGCAACGACGAACGTTTAGCATCAGTTTAAAAGTGCGAAATGTGCGCTGCATGCTAAAAAATTAAATATTCAAATATAGCTGAAAGTGTGCGAGGCAAAGGGAGGAGGCGTAAGGCAGGATGGGGCGATGCTCTATAGAGCTGAAGCCAGCCGAAGCACTCGAACTCGAAGGGAAACTCAGACAAATTCATGGGAATGCATATGCAAAAGTCCGCACAGGCGACAAAATCTAAATATTTTGTTAAATGAACTGCATTTATATAAGGACTTTTGTTTGAATTAAAACAAATAATAAGATTTCGAGTTCAAATTTTCCTTTAATGATTAAGATGTTAATGTTATTATTGTTGACTTTTGAAATGCTAATGGTAATGTTGATTCAAAATACTCGGATAGTATTTAAAAACATTAATATGAATTTGTAATGCTAAATTAAAACATTTTGGTAATACTTAACATGTAAATGTTTAGTCCGAATATTCGGTTCATATTTGAAATATTAAATGTTTACTAAAATATTCAGTTATTATATATAATGAATCTTACACCTGCTGAAAAAATTAATCCATTAAAATAAATTGTTTAATCAATACTGTAAAAGTCTTAATTCAATTCAATTTAGCAATTATTGAATCGATCATTAGCGATTCATAATTTCTAAAATAATTATTCATTTGCAGACAGCTGAAGAGCTCAATAAAACTCAAAGCATAACAACATAAACCACTCAACAGTTCAATAGAATCAATTAATCGTTCAATAGAACGATTGCTCAATAAGTTCAACAGTTCATTTGAATGACCCACTTAAATGAACTCAATGTAAACAGCGGCGATTGAACTCAAATTGAAATTACTTTAAATTACTGATCTAATATTTGTTTATGCCAGGCACAATTTAGCTGGTTCCATGTAGAAATAGCTGGCCTACTTTACTATAGTTTCAAATCATATTTATAAAGCACTCAATTTTTATTATAAACAAATTATTGAGAACAAAAATACTTAGTAAATTTTAGAGTCTATCGGAACACAGAAAACCTAATTTGTATATTTAAAATTCTACGAATTTGTATATTATTCATTTCAATTGCAGTCTTCATATTATTTTGATATCCACATTAAGATATTATTGCATAGTGTCAAGTTTGTCGGTTGACTGTGTATGACAAGCAGTTTGTATATGTATTTGTATGTTGCATGTGTAGCATGCAAGTATTTGTGGCTGTTTTAGCTGAATCTAGAACAGTTAAAAGCCCAGCGGTCCTATTGCCCGAATGCCGAGCGCGGCTGCATAAGCCAGTGCCGCACAGCCACAGCCACAGTCAGAGCCAGATCTGATGCCAAAACAGAATCTAAGGCTAAAGCGAAAGCCTGGCTACGATGTAAATCTCTCTCTCTCTCTCTGTCTCTGTCTGTGTGTGTGTGTGTAAGTGTGTGCTGCTTTGAAGGCGGCACAAGTTGTTGGTCGTTCATCTGCGTCTGTATGTGGCGGCTGTTGAAGTGTAATCAGCGGCACGGCGGCAATTACTGCAGCATATGCATGGAGTACTCACAGTTTGTAGTTTGCACTTGGGCTGCCGCTGCATGTCTACTGTAAGTGTGTCTGTGTGTGCATAAAAGTTGGCAAAACGCAGCGCAATTTGCAGTACTGAGCGGATTTTGAAAATGCTAAATGCAGCAGCTGCACCAGGAATAGCAACAACAACGACAACAACAACAACGATGAGTACAACTCAGCTCAGTTCAGCTGCAGTGCATCATCAGTGGATTGCGTCGCTGTGCCGCTGTGGCAGCCACCGCGGCGGCGGTTGCAGCTGCGGCTGTTGTTGACTTTGATGCACTTGTACGTACGGCTGTTCGGGCAACATCATTTTAATGAATATTACGCTTAACGCGCTTAAATTGAATTTGTTTAGCCGCGCAGCGCTTAAAAGTGCCAAGTGCGACCCACTCACTAGCGTGCCAAGGAGGGGAGGTATCAGGGAGGTAGGCGTGGCGAAACTAGAGTTGGCTAACCGCATGCCACAAGCGCGGACAGCACTGAGATAATAAACGCGCTTAAATCTAAAACTAATAATTAAATTTATGAATTTTCTAGCTAAAATAAGAAAATCTATTCAAATATTATTTCAATGTTATTGAAAAAGCATTAGAAAATTAAAATAGACAAAATGGAAAGTATATCATTCACAGTCGTTATCAAACGACAAATCTTATCGAATGCTTTAACAACTAGATGTTATCGATAACTTACAGCGGTGACGAAATTAACTGAACAGATAACATATCATTTGAGTTCGTTATCAAAAGGAAAACTCTTTTTGTGCGCTTTCACATATTAATGTTATCGATAAATTAAATAGCTGCTGAAACATTTAGAACGAAAGAAATCGTATCACTTGTATATGGTCACCCTAGCAATACAACATGTTAGCTAATTATTGTTACAGTAGCTATTTGCATTATACAATATATTTGTTATATGTTAAACAACAACAACTAGAGCGACTCGCCTCCGCCTTTATACAGCTAAAATTCACTTATTTACTTATGCTTAAACATCACATCATTTTCATTATTTAATTTAGATGTGGTTTGACGTTATATGCACACATAATTCCGATTTCTAATATATATGTACAGTAAGCAGTTTATAAAAAATAAAAAAATAAACGTCTCTGCTGAGTTTCTCCTTCGTCACTCGCTGCAATCGTAAGAATTTGTTCGCCAGAAGCTATTCAATTTTTATTTTATTGAATAACTTCGTGCATGCCAAATGTTTAGCTCTCTTCAGCAGAAGCATGCCAGCACTTGAGAGCTGTTGGGCAAGGACGACCTGTCGTCTCGTACTGCAGCAATTGCACTGTCAATAGCAGGAGAGGCAGCAGCAGCAGAAGCAGCGAAACGATTTTTATAGATATGCCCGGGCAGCAAATCGCATATTATCGCATCATGTTGCACCGGGTCCGGGGCCAATGGCTGGTCCAACGGCTGCGCTGATCATTAATCTTTACAAGCTGCCAATGTGTGCGCCTTTTTCGGACTTCAATTGCCGCTGCACGAGCATTGGCCGTGCAGGATGCTATGTACTTCAGTTTATGCCACATGTGTATGTGACCATCTGACTGAGAGTGTGTGCGAGTGTGTGTATGAGTGTGTGTATGAGTGTGTGCATTAAATAGCGGATGGAGTCCATTAGAAAGCCATTGAAGCACATTCTGTCGATTGCAGCCAGTCCATATCCTGCCCATACGGATGTGCAGCTGCCAAAATGTTGTTTAAGTTCTTTTTGCTTTAAAGCACACACACACACACACTCACACACAGAGGCAAACCTCAAACTGCACAGTTTTTAGCCAACTATGCTGAGCTTTACTCTCTTTCAAGCACAAGCAACCGCATTTTGACTGCTTTGTGCATTAAATAAAATTGAAATAACATAATGAAAAGAGATTGCCTTTTCTTTCGGCCAGAATTTTATCCTTTTTGCTACCCGTTGGTATTTTCTTTAATTATCCACATGAAGAGTCCCCAACAAACAAAAAAAAAAAAAAAAGAAGCTCCTCATTCCAGCCACACGGACTTGACCCCACACACCACAAACAACAACAAATGGAATCAAATTAACAGTGAAATAAAAGCAAAAATGCGTTAGAAATGCCTTTCGGGTCCAAGCGAATGCGAAGTGCCAAAATAAAGCCAACTTTTAAGAGATAGCAAAAGCGCGCAAAAAAGAAAAGAAATAATAAATATAAAATAAAACACAATAAAATAGTATAGAGGCAAAGATAGCGAGCTCTGGTATTTGAAGTGTCATACCAAAGTTGCAGCGCATTTCTCAGCTAAGGAGTCTTGACTGGAGCCAAACCTCACTGAGCTCTCAGCAGTTTCAACAGCTTTACGGTATTTTTAAAGGAATATTATTTAGTTTGTTACGGTTCATTTATTTTATACAACGTCGAGCAATTTAATGAAATCGTTTTAAAGTATGAGCATTTTGGCTGATAAAATAAATATATATATATACTCCTATATATATTCTAGAGTTCAGCTCCATTTCTTATCGATAAGCAACTTCGCTTTCACCTATCAATGATATACATTAGGCTATGTCGGAAATACATTCTGTGAGCAAAAAACCCTTTTAACTTCTTCTTTTTTTCTACTTAGCCCGAATAAGAAGCAGAATTAATAAAATTTTTGATTAAAAAGGATAGTCAAAGGATATTCTTAGAATGCGCGCTCAAGCTGCTTGTCAGAACGCAATCAAAATAGAATGTATTAAATAAATACATACATAATTCATGAATATTAGAGATACAAAAAGTAGGTCGCAAGTAAATTTTTGTAATTTTATATAATTTTTTTTCTTTTTTAATTTATTATTTATATATTTTTTTTAAATATATTAACACATTTACTAAAATTAATACTAAAGCTGAGCTTTCTTTAATTTAATTGATTATCAATAGAGTTTACTTTAAATATTTCTTTGTGCTTTAATATTATTTGCCTCAACCCAGTCGACTCAATTATTCGTTCAACTCCACTGCATAAAGTGAAGACTGGCATTAAACTTTATTTGAGGTAATTGTATAAATACGATGCAGAACTATTTCAGTAATATCTTTTTTAGCATCTACTTTGCACTCCTTCGCCCTGCCCTTATCGCACTCAAAGCCGCAAAGCTAAAATATTTGAACAACAGCAAACAGGAACAAAATAAAAAGCGAAGAGCAAAACAACCAACCACATCTTTTTAATCCTGACTTTTTTGTTGTTCGCTTGCATCTCTTTACGTCTATTGACAGAGATATATAATTTTAGCTCCTTTTTTTCTGGCTTTTGCTTTTGGCTTTCTGCTTCCTTACGGTTCATTTGCTAAACGAGCAATCCGCCAAAAAAAAAAAAAAAATAAGACAAATAGAGGGAAAATTTAATTAAATCGACTCGTGTATGTCTGCCCCGTATTTGCATAATATAAAAAGTACTTATTTATGTAATTATTTATGTACTTAAAAAAGTGTGCCTTGAGTTGCTTTTTAATTTGATTGCAGAATCCTTTGGCATATGGTTTATGTTGCTGTTGTTGCTGTTGCAGCAACAAGAAAATTGTTAATGAGATTGAAGAAAGCAAAGAGAAAATTCAATTAAAAAGCGCTTCTCAAATATTCATTATGCATGTTCTAATGTTGTACTCGCAGTGGGGCTTTTCCTTGAACTGTGGCGAATCTGTTAATTAGCGTACAAAAATCAACTGCGGTTTATTCTGTCTTGGGAGGGCAAATGTTTGTGTTTTGGCTTTTATGTGTTTTGTATGCATAATAATAATAATCATATCAAGGAGACCAAACAGGAATAAAACTTGCCAAATGCCACAGCAGTTGTCGCAAATGCCACAAGCGTTCAGCTTTACAGCTACTAGTTAGTGTAAAAGAGATAGCTAGAGGAAGAGATAGCAAAAGAGAGAGAGAGAGAGAGAGAGAGAGAGAGAGAGAGAGAGAGAGCGAGAGAGCAAAACAGCTTAGAGCAAAACAGAGACATTGGCAAAGTTCTGTCATGTTTTATGAGCAAAGTTGTTGCTCAAAAACCACTTGAAACAGCTCACAAATTGTGGTTATTGTTGTTGCTGTTGTTGTTGTTGCTGCTGCCTTTTGTGGCATGATGAATTGTCATGAAATTTAATCAATTTATTTGAAACGTGCGACGGCACGAGACGTTTTAGCCCATAAATAACGCTGGCCAAACTAAAAATGTGACAATGCCAAAGTGCCAAAGTAAATAACAAACAATGAAAATGCAATAACAACAATAATATCAACACCAGAATAGAATACCCTTAAATGCGGAAGAAGAGCAGAAAAAAACACACATAAAGAGAACGAGATCAGCGACTAAAGTTTCATTGTTTGGCAACCACACACGCACACACACACACACACACATGACACGTTTTCTTCGCACACATCCGGCAAAACCATTTTGTTACTCACTTTGCAGTGTATTATTTCTGGAAAATGAAGTCCAGCGGAGATAATTGAGACACAGACAAAAGAATACCCTGGGTTTCTTTTTTTTTTAATTTTTCTTTTATCAAGAATGAAAGCGTATAGATACATATATATTTTTTAGCTTTCTATTCATATAAATTATTAATTATTAATTTAATATTTCATTGAGATATAATGTTTTAAATTTTGATTTATTAAACAAAAAAAAATTGTATTATTATTTGTATTTTTTTATAACCTCTCTCTTTATTTACCAAATTGAAAAATTTACTATATCTGGCATTTCATCATAGCTAATTGACTTTTTATACACAATTTTATTTATTTTTAAATTGTATTTGGGTTTCATACTTTTACTTGAACAAACTTATTTATTAAATCAGTAAATACAAAAATAATATTTAAATATCATTTTATTATTATTATTTATTTATTTTTATTATTTTATTTGTATATATAATCAATTTAATTTTAATAATATTTTTGTATAAAATATTTTAATATTCGCTTTAATTGAATTTAAATGCAAATTATATTCAATTTTATTGTAAATATTTAGCCAGCATTTATCAAGTATTGCAAGTTGCCCAGACTCCCCTAAAGGGAGTGTATAAAGGCATTTGAGCTCATACGCAAAAGTCGAAACACATCGAAATACTTTACAAACTTCGTTGCTGTGCACGTACACACCTCTTATTCTCTTACTCGTTTACTCAGTGCCGGCTCCTCCTGCCTCCCACTCGCCGACTCCTGGTCTAGCTGCCCACCCGTTCTGCCACGCGCATTTGTCAGGCACCCCCGTTGTGCGCCTCACTCTCCACGTTGTCTCCCCATCCCTTTCTCTGCTCCCGTGGCAACATTTTGCGCCATTATTGTTGGCAACTCAGAGGCAAAGCGTTTATAAATTTATTGTTTTCTACGCGTGTACTCAAGTGTTGCTGCGTGTTTCTGGCAACAAATTGGCCAACAACAGGCGCAACAAAGACTAGAGGGGGGAGGTAGGTGGAGGGGCTTGTGCTGCCAACACAACGAGAGGAAATGTTAGCTTTCATTTTGGCTTTCGGCCACTCAACTCGTTGCGGTGACGCATTTTATCATAATTATATTAACACGCCAAGAGCATCTATAGTTTATGTTCATGGGCTTTCCGGGCGCATAAATTTAAAGGCCCCCCAGAAAGTAGGCAACGTTTTGGCGCTCCAGCTTTAAGCTGTATGTGTGTGTAAATGTTAATTAAAGCTACATGAAATCTACTTTAAATTATATAAATATTTTAACTCTCTCGCCTGCTACTTAAATCAGCCACAATTAAAAAAAAAAAAATACGCCATCCGCTTGCATTTTACGAAAAATTAATTCAGAGCAGCAGCTGGAGGAACAACTGCCAGCGAGAGTTAGTGAGAGTAGGTTCAAAAGTGCACACATGACATATTATTATTATTATTATTTCAACTGTGTGTGTGTGTGTAAATTGTTGTACTTTTTCAGTACAAAAATTCATTTCGCGCCATATGCGCATTTAGCACGGACACAGCCCACAACAGCAGCTGAAATATGAAAATGGGCAGCAGCAGGTGGAAGTCAACACGCGCACACACTCACTCACATACTCACACTCACATATATGAGCATAATTAAAAAAAATATTTTTGTACTCCGGCATTACAACAACAAATACAAGCAGCAGCTGAAATCTCTGTGGGTTGTTTTTGGCTGGGCACTCGGCTCTTATTTAGGCCAAGCATATGTGCGCAAAACCCTACACCCCAACCCCACCCCACCCCCCACCACACACACAGAGAACATAAAATTAAATTACAATTAAATTAATTTTATTTTATTTTATTGCAACGCTGCCTTTTTTGCCGCCAGCAAGGCTGCCTGAGTGAGTGGTCCAATCTGAGCGGTGGGTGGTGGGCGGAACTGAGCTGAGGGCCAAGCATTATGTGGTAGCATAATCACAAAAAATAAAATGCGAATTATTTCTAGATGATTGTGGCCTGGTGGTTTTGCTGGCCACTCCGTCCAGTAGCCGCACCACTCAATTAAGCGCAATTGAATTATAATTTGTTTGCCGTTACATTCTAAGAACTTGTTAGTGGTGAAACTATGTAGTCGAGTGGCGCGCTGGGTGGATCAACTTTTTGTTTGCTACAACATGTGAAGGAATGTTAATTAGCCTGGGAGAGCCCGAATGTGGGGGCCGGAATATGGGACAAGTGGAATTCGGAAGCCAAACCAACTGAAACAAAGCAAAAGGTTCTTGGTTTTTGCATATAACGCTAAAACTTCATTATGAAATAGTTTCGTGTTTATTCAGAGTTTCTACATAAAAAAAAGTACTTTGATACCGCAAATATGCTTAAGAAAAACATATATTAAACGATTATAACTATATTAAACCATATGAATGCTCTCTCGACATACGCTTGGCTAAAGAGCAAGAAATGCTTCAACAAATGGCATGAAAAAAGTTTTAATATAAGCTTAAAATTTTAAGCATGCAACTTTTTGGAGGCAATAAAAAAGTTGCCAAGCATATTTCCAACATTTTCGTAATGCGCAGCAACAACACACAAAAAATCTGAGCAGAACAAAAAAAAAACAATAATAATAATGGAGAATATTAAAGCAGGCAGAAAGGCGAACTGGTTTAGGCTTTAAGATATGCTCAATGCCAAAATGCCTGAAATTGATTATGTGTGCGGCGCATTGAGTGTTTGGATGCCAATAACCAGAGAAGTGGCAGGCCGTAACCTTATCTGCCCCAAGCAATGACTCGGGGTAACTTGCCAAACCCGAGGGTAGAGCGAGAGTGGGAGAGTGTGGGAGTGGGAGAGCAACAACAACAACAGCCGCGTTGGCACTTTTACTTATGACGTGTAAGCGGCTCAAACAGTTTATGCGATTTATTTCCTTATTGGCGGCACGTGCCGCCGTTGAAACCACTAGAACCACTGAGCCACAATTTAAAGCCGCTTCATGCAGGGCTTCTCCCACTCCCACTCTCCCTCTCACTCTGCTTAAAGCGTGTGAAATATTGCCAACTACCACACGCAAGGCAAAAATAAAAGAGAAAAAAAAAGCTCATTACGCGCCCGACGACTTATCGGTGACATGAATGTGGGTTTATCTAACGATACGGCGTCGTCCCATTTGATGGACATTGAAGCAGGCAGCGAACCGGACGGACGAACGGACGGACGGACGGACGAACGCTCGCCAGCAATTTCAAACTCTTGCTAAATTGTCTCAAATTTCAGCTGCTGTCGTCGAGGCCATTCTCTGAATGACATTAGCTCGCATTTTTCTTCTTTCAGTTTTCTATTTTATTTTTTCTTTAAGCTGTGCGTATTCTTATGCAGATTTGGCGTCTTAACTGGCAGTCTGTGTGAACTGGCATGCCAGTGTATAGCCCGACATAAAATCAACTTGAGCAGCATAAATAATCTTTTATGTTCTATACGTTTCCAAGTCAACGTGGCGTCAAATTAGCTTTATCAACATTTTGCCAAACAAATGGCTAAAGAATATCGAAAAGTTTATTAGACCGAAAAGCGATTGATGACAGTTCAAGTCAGGCTAATATAATGATGGCACATAATTGGCCAGCAGCAGCGGGGTGTCAAATTTATGGCCTTAGCTTTACACTCTTGAGGCAATAAAAGAATTTTAGGGGGGTTGATATATATATATTTAGATCTGGAAGTGCTTTAAATTTAAAACAATTACAGTTATTTTATCGACTGAGAGGGTCCTAAGTGCCTTGTTAGAGGCAAGTGAGGCTTGGTGATTTATGTACATAGATATTTTCGAGTGCGTCGATTCAAGTAATTAGCAGAAACTGGGTGTAGGAACATTACATAAATCAGACCTAACAATTAGGTTAATTACAAAAATATGTTGCTTTTAAATATCGTGACTGAAAAACAACAACGTATTAGAGAACATGATACAGCATAAGTAAAAGAAGCGCGAGTTGGGCGTGACCCACTGGAAGATGTACAAACACACAATGCTAGATCAACTCAGCTTAACGACCTGCTCAAGAATATTTGTAGTTTATTGCGTCTGCAAAGCCTACTTCAGCCTGTTACATGATTGAATACATATACAGATGTAAACACATACATACATATATACATATAGATAGAAAAATATGTACTTAAATACATAAATACTGTAGCAAGTCAATAGGAATTGTAGGGAATAGCACTGTCGTTAACTATGTATGATTAAATATAATGTTATCGATACTTCAGTATAATGACATCGATACATAACTAGAATGCCAATAGAAAGAAGAAGAAGAGAATTCAATGCGATAGGCAAAGCAAAGATGTCAAATTCACAACAGTGCAAATAAGTAAAATAAAATTGAAATTACGAACTTGGGAATATCTAAAGTAGGATAAAGACAACATAGACCAAGTTGACTAAGTTTACCGAATGCAAACCTGAACTTGTGGTTCGCAACAACGGCACAGGCAGAAGAGAAGCTAGCACAGACAAGCGAAGCCTCTCAGACACTGCAGGTAAGAATATTTTGAAATAGTTAAATGAGAATAAAGAACAAGCAAGAAATGGGCAACAAAAACTTTGCACAACATATACATATTTAAATACATTATTATTTAAATAAATACATACACTCATACATACAAAATCAATATACCACAAATTTTCATTTTCAAACGGAAACTCCAGAGTTTCATTTCAAAGTTTCCTTCATGCTAACAAATAATATTCATATTATGTAGCAATTAATAATCATTATTAATAATTTGCATACAAAAAGAAGAATTTAAGCCATCAAACTTCTGTTCGCACTTTTAGCCTATTCAATGCATTCACTTCCCGCCTCCTGCAAACAAAAAGAAACTGCCAAGCGCGACCCTTAAAACAGATTTGCGAAAATAAATTAAGTCAATGGCCGGAATGGGAAATGAACAATGAGGGCGGGGTGAAGGGCGTCGAAAGCCAAAGCTGATTTTCGAACTACAACGAAATGCAACCGCATCGAATTGATTTGAGCAATTTGAAAGAGCGCAAAAATGTGCACTACCCAATGCAATTGGCATTGAATTCGCCTCGAATCCCTGAGCCACCCAATGGTCCATTTAACCAATGCCCAACATTACCAGCCCACATTCTGCTTCTCCTTCTCCTCCAGCGCTGGCTGCATGAGCCGCATGCGAAACACGAAACAGAAAGCCCAAAAGCAATATTCAACTCGCAGCCAGCAAATATTCAAGTATATTGTAGAAATTTTGCGACCGCTGGAAAACATTTTTCGCCTCTGCCTCCAGTCAATCAAATCGCTCAACGAATTCCAAATGCTCGCCCATTCAACCAGCAGCAGAGACTGGGTGGGATGGGCTGGGCCATCTTGGCTGGCTTTCGTTGTGGGCAAAAGGTAATGAATTTCTATTTTACCGAAGTTGCTTTTAATGAGCAGCGAGAATTTTAACGAAAGCTGCGCCAATAATATTGCTGATGAAAATTGTAATATTGGCTACGAGAAAGAGAACGAAATTTGTGTAATTTGAAATTGTATTATTTAAGGCATTATAAGTTTCAATATAAATTTAATAACAACGTAAACTACATAAAAACTTGATTCCAAGTTGTTTTGTGTCGGATCCTTTGTAAATGCCAGAAATGGCGACAAAAAGGTTGGCAACTGTGGAAAATAGATGCTGCAATATGTTTCTATATATTGTATATATAAATATATGCACATATATTGATGTACATACTTACATATATATTCACACATCATGAACTGAGATACAAAACGAAAAGAAAAAAGTTAATAAGAAACTGGAAACGTGACAGGACGGAAGCTTTGGGACAGCATGCGACAAGCTGTGGCAAGCATTCAATTGGAAGTCGCGTGCCCGCAGTTTGGGTTGAAGGTAGAAAAGGTTTTGTTTGCGTCAGGGATGAAAGTGAAATCAAATGTTTCTGGGGGGAGCTGAAATAAAAACGTTGCTTCAATTGATGTTCATTTAAGTCACAAATAGCTCCGAAATTTCTATAAGCTCAGAGTTGAAATTTATGGTAAAAAATAGTGAGCAAACAGGTTTGTTGAAATGACAGTCAACATTAATGAATATTGTTAACAAGAATTCATAATAAAATTGAAAGCTAGTTTTTAGTGAATTGCTAAAGTTGGCTGAACGAAAAGAAAAAAGGGATTTAAATAACAGTATGAGAAATTTTTAAATTGTATTTAATTGTTAATGAAGAAGAATTTAAATAGCAATATATCAAATTATTAAAAATTACCTTTCAGTGGAATTTTATTAACAATATGAGAAATTATTTAAAATCATTTACTTGTATTTAATATTATTACATTATATTTAAATTATAATTTCTTAATTTATAATGATATTAATTATTAATAAATATTTAATAATTTTTTAATTTTATTTATTCGATTATTTTTATTTTTATTATTTATTAGTCAACTATCAGAAACTATAAAAAATCGTATCTAAAGATAATGCAATAAAAAGAGCAGCAATTTGTCAAAATTTTCAACAAGGCGCCACAGAGCCAAAAAACGAATGAAACCAAAACTTTTGACACATTTATGACTTAAAAAAAAAAAAACAGACAAAAATTGATAGTAGATATGAGCACAAGCAACATGCACTGTCTTGGTCATTGAAACTCTTATTTACATTGGCCACATGTGTTATCACTAAACAGCGCTGTCTATGAGCTCGCTTAACAAGCTGCCATTTGCGCTAATGAAACGTCGATACATACATACATACATGAGCTGATAGCTCTGATAGTCGAGTCATTTTCAGCTTGATTATCAGGAGCGTAAGCTCTGGGGATCATCAAATTGAGGGGCCGGCCATGCAGGGCTGTCAAGTGCCAAATGCAGCATCACAACCACAGATTAACTCTCAGCAAGCTGCCATACAAAGACGAGACAGAGAGGGAGAGAAAGGAAACTAGCAAAAAGGAGAGAGAGAGAGGGAGACAGGCAGGCAGGCAGAGTCTATAGCAGCAAGGGCGAGCAATTAAACGGAAAAGCAAAAACTTTTCATCGTTACACAGAGCAACAAAGTCGCAAAGGGCACGAACGCACACACACACGCATACACACGTTTATGTATATGTGCGTGTGTGTGTTTTCGCTATGTGTGTTAATGCTTTTATTGTGTTTATGCATTCACATTTGTATTACTATAAATAATTCTTTTTAGGACCATATAAATGCCCAGTATTAGTTTGGGATGAGAAATGCTTTTGACCTTTAGCTCACATGTCAAATTATTTAAAACAATTGATAATATTTAAAGCTCTGATATACTTATTTATCATTTAATTTCCTTCTGTGAAGCATGGCAGAGCAACATAGCAAAAATAAGTAAAGTGCTTGGAATTAAATTTAATTAAATCTCTATTTTATGCAAAATTTTATAATTTATTTCGCTTAGCTAAAAAGTTGGGAAAAATATTCTAAAAACATAGTTGAAAAAAAAAAACAATCAAAATCTTCTGAATTAATTGCAAATTCTTTGCAACTTTTGGTTTTCATGAAGCATACAATTATTTTAATTATATTTGATCATTAGAGGGTACCTCTTAGCAATAGTGATAATTATAATGCACAATATTAAACAAATATTTTACCTGAACAACAAACAAATATTTTGCTTCACTCAAATTTCTTCATTTCCTTTGCACGTTGCACAAATTGCTGGGTATGTCTTAGTCGTACCATTTTCTATATTCATGCTTATAGTTCACAATGTGAACCATTTTGCCACTCCTATTAAGTATCTCTTGCTATGTTAATTACTGCCTTGCTTCACATTTTCGTATGCAGTTGTTGCTTTCGTGTGTCCAGCTGACTTCATGTTATGCGTGTGTGTGTGTGTGTGTGTATATGTGGGAGTATAACTTACGTATGTACGCAAGTGTGCGTAAGAGTGTTATTAACAACTTTAACATCACTTTGGTGTGCCCTCAAACGAATTCTAGCTGCTGTTTGCCTTTGTCTTCGCTTGTTCTTCTTTTTCTTGTTGTTGTCGCCTGGACTGCCACCCAACCACCCAACCATCCCCAACCCACTCACACTGCCGTAGTTAACCTCACACACACACACACACGCACACTCTCACGTATACGCACACACTTAGCATGCTGATGGTTTTATTTTAAATGCTCTGAATTAATATATAAGCCAGACAGAGCGACGCCGATGACAACGCCGTATTTCCATTGTCTCTCTTTTGAAAATAAAACAAATTATTAATTGTCAACACTCGGTGAGCCCTCTACCTCGTGTCCTGTGACTTGTGCCACTTCAATTAGTCAAGTCCCTTAAGAATGGTCAGTCACAACAACAACAACAACAACTAGCAGGAAAATACACTTTACAACTTTCCCAATTGAAGTTCTAGATGTGCGAGGGCAAAAATCAATTTTAAATTAGAGCACAATGAGCTCATGTATGAGGTCCTAGGACAACGACAACGGGGCCCACTCACTGCTGACCGGGGCGGCTTGTTGTCGTCAGGCACAGGTGGTGACTCCCACACATGACGGCGGCAACAACAGCAAGCGACAAACAACAAACCAGAGGCCATACACTGCTCAAAGAGAAGTGGTATGTTCCTTTCTCATTGAGTTCGAGTTGAAGTGGAAGTGTGTAGAAAAAAAATTGAACAATAATATATAATGAATAATAATATATTCAATTTAATCTTTTGCTATTTGTATTTGTTTTTATCAATATATTCTCTTAAAAATATATGAATACAAGTCTTTCTCTGTCCCTCTCTATCGTAGCTCTCGCGTTTTCCGACTCTCTCGCTCATTTATTTATTCGCAGGCTTATTCCTTCTTCTTTATATTCTTCTCCTTGTTCTTCTTTTCTATCTCTATCTCCATCTCTCTCTTTTCTATATCCATCTCTCTCTCTTTCCCTCTTTATCTATTCATTTCTCACTTCAATTAACTCCACATTGAGATTAAGTATGAGTTCCTTCGTCTGCATGTTTTTCTCTCAGTGCACAAAGCTCACTCACCTTGCCCCCACTGCCCGTTCCCTTGTCGACTCTGACTCTGGCTCTGGCTGGTCTTTTGGCCTGGGGCACTGTTATTGAATCGAGTTACATGTCAAAAGAAGCGCCTGTGGCAAAAGTGGGCGCTACAAGCGAGTAAACAACAATAAAGCGAAGACAAACAAAAGCGCAACAAAAGCTGGACACTAGGTGAAAGACGAGCACGAACTCACACCAGCATGAGCCAGAGCCAGAGTCAGAGCCAGAGCATGAGAATGGGGACATGATGAATGGAACGCGTTGCTAGACAATTTTTCAATTTGAATGGCATCAAAATTTGGCAATGGCCGGCCAGCCAACACGGCCAACACGGC
Organism: Drosophila mulleri; assembly: GCA_035047565.1. NCBI lineage: Eukaryota > Metazoa > Arthropoda > Insecta > Diptera > Drosophilidae > Drosophila > Drosophila mulleri. The sequence continues at coordinate 16,149,095 of JAWNPK010000060.1, read as the reverse complement.
CAAGCTCGCTCGAGCTCTCGCTCTCTGGTATTGCAATCGATCGCTGCAACCTGCAATTTGCCGCCTCACTGCGCAGCCCACAACAAGGACAACGCAAAATCAACAAACAAATTGGAATGAAATGAAGTTTTTAGGGTCGCAAGCAACAACAAAAAAAAAGAAATCAAGAATCCAACATCCATTGATGAATTTTGCAAGTTGCAAGTTGCATTGCATAGTAGCAACATTTCGTTGCATATGCACTGCAAACCATTTGTAATTATACTATGTAAAACATATCTAAAAAGTACACGACTACAAGATACTCAGTAACAGGGATATGCTGAGAGGTATTTAAAATATCTGTGAACATTACTAAATGCCTGCAATTTATTTTTCGATTTCAGCTTCACTGTTTAACCTGCTATGCCAGTCTATGAAATCTAGTGAAATAATATTTATTTATTATATTTAGCTGGAAGATAACATAAGTTACCTTCAATGGAATTCAGCTAACTATGCTAATTAATATATAATTTGATCTAAATTATGTAGTAAATTGTCAACTTTTATTTGTCGTTTCAATAATTGATTTCACGAAAAAATTTCCATAATTTATTTTAATTATTAGCAGAAATTTAAAAAATTTTAGTAATTTTAAATTCTACTATAAAAAAATGTATTCAATTTGATTTCCATTGTTATTTAAATAATACCCTAATAATGCTTATAAATGCATACTTAGTTTCAAATATTCTATAGAAAAGTCTAAAAACTTCCTCTGCATTAAACAAAAAATGCAAGATCTTTAAATACAAGTTACCTTCCTGATAAGTCAAGTAACAATTGAAATTTGTTAAGGATTTTCATATACTATTTATATTTTTAATTAATTTCAGTTGAATAGAATATTGGAGAACTAGAATAGAAGCTACCTTCACAATAAAATAACAATGCGATTTATTATATTTTATTTAAATTATTGTAAAAATTCTTATGTTATTTTAATTTCATATTTCAGGCTTCAATCGTTCCATGAAAAATTTGCACAATTTCTTTCCACATTCTAGCAGCAACTTCAGAATTTCTCAGATAGAACTTCACACGCTTCGAAATGCAAGTAATGCCAATTAGATTTACTTCATTTTAATTGACCCTTTTCAATTTCCTAGTATTTTTCCGTTGTTCATTATATATATTCATATATATAATATTATATTGCATGCTCAGTTAGTAGTAAGTTTATTTCTTGCTTCTCTTACCGTTTGCCTTTGAAGGCCAGCAAATACTTTTTGTTGGCAGGAAAATTGTTGGACTGCACGGAGCCGGTGGCGCCGGCGCGCAGCGGAAACTGTTTGTGGAAGAGCGGAATGCTGACATCGAAACCGTGACGCATTTGGAGTACACTCATGCTGGCCTTGGCCAGGATGGCTTCACCGGCATCGAAGCCCAGCGAATGCTCGGCATAGTCCGGCCAGGTGCCCGAATAGAGATTGAATATGATATGATTGCGTCCATTGTTCCAATGAGGCAGCCGGGCCAGACGCGATGGCACATTGCGCACATAATCCTCAGAGAGCGAATCGCGGTCCAGCGTATCGATGCCCAGCACAAAGAGGCAGGCGGCGGCGGGATCGCTGGTATGATAGCGCGACTCCTGTATGGCAGTGAGAATCTTCTGATAATTGGGCGAACTGGGCGGTGCGGCGCCCAGTGAATTCAACGGCTCCGGCGGATAAACATAGACCAGAAACTGATCGTAGCATTTAGTGAAATCGAAGCATGTCTCCATCCGACAAGCAGCCACCGGTGGCTTCCGCTTGCCAGGCGCAGCAGCTGTCGCCACCGCAGCGACCGTCGATTCATTGGTCAGTGGCTGACGCTGCTCGTAGCCCATGAAGCTGGGCAATTGTGCGTACGGTTGGACGCCCCCATCTTTGGCCGATTCATGTTGGGCGCGACGCGGACGATGTGGCGCCACTTTCAGCCGATAGCCGCCAAAATAGCAATAGGCCAGAAATGCACAAGAGACAAAGACCAGTATATAACGCTTTTTAGCCTGCATGCTGATGGAGGAGATCCAGCTGGTTGGCTGACTGGCTGGATGCTGTGTTAACTGCTGGGAACTGCACTAGAAGTCGAAGTTGCTAAATTGGTTGTTTTGCAGGTGGGTTGGGGTGCAGGAGGAGTGGGAGTGAGTGCTGCTACTTTTTTTTCGTTTCTACTTTAGTCTAAGCGCATTTTGTGCTGCTTCTTCTTATTCGTATTGTTGTTGGCTTTGTTGCTGTCGCCGCGGAGGCAGCAGCAGCACCAGCAGTTCCTCTCTCTCGCTCTCTCCCGCTCACTAGTAATGTTGTTGTTGTTTTTGTTGTTGGCTGCGACGTCTTTGCGCGCAACTTTTCCATACACATTTCACTTGCATGTACTAAACACTTAGATATATATTGGAACGTTTGACGCAACTTTTTTTGGTTATTTTGTTTTCATTTCTATAATATATTTGTGCATTTTGCTTGCTGTGTATTTTCTTCATTTGCTGGTGCGACGAGTTCTCGGCGTCGACAGCGGCAGCGGCAGCAACGAGCACGACAGTGACTTGGAGGCAAACATTTCTTATGCTCACACGCATTTGCGCAGCGCGTTCGACTGCATTGCACAATTCACACCACTTTTCCACTTAAACTAATAATAAATATAATTAATTTGTTTTATAAACAATGCGAACGCGACACAAACTCAACACGAATCATTTTCAGCAGCGGAGAGCCACTGACTGAGAGAGAGAGCGCATGAGAGCGTTAACCAACTGTCAAAACATTGCCAGAGTTGCCAAGCGCTGCCAGAGCCAGACATACGTTAGCATTTAAACAAAATGTATAAAACTATTAAAATAAATATTATTGATATTATCATTTGTTTATTATTAATTATATTTGACTTATAAATTAGTGATATTATATTTATGCAATTATCCTCGAATTGTAGCTAAGTTTTTATCACGCTATATTGCACTTTCAGGCAATTTCTATTAATTTTTGCCGCACTTTTGATGCGCGCTCCTCTTGGATACGTTTTGAAGGCTCGGCGTGTACTGCCAGCGACGTGCTAGTGTCTTTGGCCAATGAGCCTTGCTTGGAAGTGCATTATTTTAACTCCTGGAAAGCGACGACATGCGCACAGCACACGCAACATTATGCGCGCCAATAGGTGGCAACGCCAAACACATACAACCGATCAGCTGTTCAGCAGATTCAACAACTCATGCTTTTTTATTGTTTGTAGCGTGCGTGTGACTTTGAGGGGAAGTATGAGAGCGAGTGCATGAATGTGTGTAGGTGTAGGTAGGCGTAATCGTTTGCCCTCAAGCGAGGGGAGTTTGTCAAATGTAATTATACAACTACAACTACAACGACATCAAATTCAGTTGCATTTTATTTATTGTATGGTTAAATTGATTACATTTACAAATACATGATTTCAACAACCGAATGAACACCTATACATATGTATGTATATACATATGTATGTATGTAAATATTTTATTGTTCCCTGGAGCAAATGATTGTTATTTGCTTAAAAAATAAACATAATTTTATTTATTAACGCAAAACATAATTAGCCCAAAGTGCAAACAAATACAAATACAAATAGAATCTGGCCGCAGTCCGGTGCTCATGGCTAAAATTGCCAAAAACAAAAATAATTGTTTTTTTTTTGACATGGCCTGGCGCATCCGCATCCGGCTCCGTCTCCGGGTCCGGCTCCAGCTCCGTTCGTCCTTTTTGGCCGCGCAATTTCCCGTTACAAACGCGTTTAGGCTGGAATTTCAATTATGCACAGGAATGCCGTCCGTACGACCCTGCCCCAGCCGCCCGCCACAGCCGCAATTATGATGTGCCCCACATAGACAACAACCCCCAACAAAATATGCCGGGCAGCTGTTCAGAACCACAGCTTCTGCAACTGCTGCCACTGAATGTGCCTCTGTCCCTGCCCCCACTCCTGCTGCTGCATCTGCTCTGCTGCTACTCCTGCTGTTACCTCTGCTTCAGCCTTTATGGTTTTATAAGTTGCCTGTTCGGGTTGACTTGCATGCAAATCAAATCAGCGCCATACTAATAAAAAATAGATCCTGCTGCACAAGCACAAGCACAAGCACTCCCAGCATCCTTCCTGTCATCATATAAAGAACTCAGAGCTAGACGGCCGCCAACTCAAAACAAATTGCAGCCGCACTCAACTTTTGTGTGTAGAATTTAATTTTGTTGTCACAGCCTGCATAGAGACTCCGCTCTGCACTTACATTTCTTCACGTATACATGCATATATAAAGGAAATGTGTGTGTGTGAGATAGGGAGAGAGCGGCAGAGTGAGCATATGTGTGGGTGTGGGTGTGTGTATGAAGCAGATGCTCCTAGAGATGTGCAATGCAAGTTCAACTTTGAATTTATTTCTCATAAATAAAGACAAAAATTGTATATAAAAAAATTAAATATAACATAAATTAACAAAAACAAATGCAAATTAATGAAATAATATAATAATAATAGTTACCAAAAATTAATTAATAATTATTGACTGAACTCTCTTGCACAATTAAATAAATAATAATCAAAAGCAATAAATTGATACTTTTAAATATATATATATATATATATATATATATATATATATATATATATATATATATATATATATATATATGAATATCTAAATAAAAAATTTTCTTTTATTACGCCAAACGGTTTTCTATTAGCATTTTCATTTTAGCTTCAAGCTTCTGCACAGTTTTTTCCCCCATCTCCAGCAGGAATTGCATATGACAAGCTGCCCCTTGTGCCATGGTCGTGCACTTCGTTTCCGTTTCCGGCAGTTCTAATTAAGTGTCAGACTTCCTGGTCGTCAGCGTCCACGTCGCTTGCTGCTATTCGCCTATTTCCCTTTTGCATTTTTTAATACCCTGCGAATAAAAATGCGAAATGGCTTGCCCAGCAAAGGTTGTGTGCCGTTATGTAATATCTTACATACATATACAAATTCAATTACAGCTAAGTGCATGAATATCCATTAAATGGTAACGTATTATGTGGTTAAATAAAGTCAATAATAAGCTAATAATATCTACAATATTTTTTATTATTTAAAATTTAATGATTATGCAAGTAAATAATAATAGGTTTGGTATGTATATTACAATTCAATTTAAAAATATTTACGAATATATATGCATAATTTAATTATGACATAAATAAGAAAATATTCGAATTTATTTGATTGATTTTTAAAATTAATATATAATATTTAAATTGCACAATTTTTATGTTGATATTATATTTTATATATAAAAAAAAAATATTATTATTAGCTAAATTCGTATAATTCATTAAACAAGTCGAAATTTCAGTTAGCTATGCACACAGAGTGTAAACTAGTCCATTTAATTCTAGCTTCCAGCTAGTTTGTGGTTCTATGTAGTTCTTGTGCATTTGTTCGCCGCTCGCTAAATTAGAGGATAACGCCCAGCAAAGTTAATCAATCATGCACACGCTGAGCTTTTTATATAATCAAAGCATACTTTTAGGTGTTCCGCAGCTGTTGCTGTTGCTGGCGCTGATGCGAATTGGCGTCGTGTAAGAAAAGTTTGATGAATTGTGCGATGTAGTGCTGCATGCTAATGAAAGAATTCGATTTATTTAGGCCACGCCCACATAAATCTGTTTTCGGCAACTTTGTGGCTGCTCTTTGCCATAAGAACGAGACATAATACAGCGTGCTCCAAACTGAAACTAGAGATGGAGCTAGAGCTGGAGCTGCCTTGGTGCCTGCACGAGCAGACCACATAACAATCATGACTGTTCCTTAAAGTTTGCAGCAGCAGCAGCAGCAGCGCCAACAACAACAACATAAATTCATTAGTTGCTAGACAACGGATTGCAGCGAAGGAGCAGCAGGTCCTCTGCATCAGCTCCTTGTGCACTTATCCCCCCGCTCCCTCTCTAACGCCACAGCACAGCTCTTTTAAGTAGCTACAAAATTTATGACGTCACTTTTAGTTGGTCGACGACTTTATTTCACTCGCAGAGGAGCAGCAGAAGAATGCCGGAATGCTGCTGGAAATGGAGCATTCAGCTTATTTCTTGTTTTACACTTCGCAATCGACCAACCAGCGAGCTGCACTGTGGGCAGCATAGGATGCATAAACCATGAAGCCTCCAGCGACCTGATAAGCAAAAGACTTTGCTTACGTAATGAGAGTTTCGCTGAAATAGGACCAGCATCGGTTGGAAATTATTATTTGTCATTTGGAACTGTAAACTGCAATGAAGTCGGTGGGAAACCTAAGCTGCTGAAGAGCTTAGAACTTAGAACACTTAACTAGTTATGTTCTATAAGACACTTTTATTTAAATATTCTCTTGCTCTCTACCATCTTTTTTCGTGGTAATTTTTTGTAATCCTTCGCACTTGTTCGCTTTAGGTCAAAGATTGTGCAGCAAATGTGCGATATTTGCGATTTACGTGTCCATAAGTCGGCTACTTGATATATATCTACATACCTGCTGGCATTTTACTGTTGTCACACGCACCCAACCGCATGATGGCAGGGAGTTCGTCCTCCGGCCACATGGGAACGGACATGCCAGACACCAAACAACACTCGCTCTTTGGGGAATATAAAGTGGTTGTGTTATGTTCTGATTTTGTCTTTTATGACCCCGATGTGAACGATTATGGCGGCAAATGGAGCTGTAGCTGTTGATGTTGATGTTGATGTGATGTTGGAGACGGGTGGGGCGATGTACGCTGTTTGTCACAGCTAAGGTGTTAAAAGAACGTCATGCACAATCTCTCTCTCTCTCTCTCTCTCGCTCCCCTCTTTCTTCTTAGATGCATTTACCCATAACGGTGAGCCGTGCCGTGCACACATCTACTGTCAGCTGCCACAGCGTGTCAGATTTGCTTTCGCCTGACAGGCGTCGCGCAGACGTGCCAAGGATAACGCCAGAGCACAGAGAGTGTCACACAAAACTTTGTCGCCCAAGGAAGAGGGGCTGTGCGAGGCGTGGGCGGCGGCAATCGGGGCGTGACAGCAGCTGCTGCTGCTGCAGCTAACTGTGTTGACTGTGTTAGCTGCTGCTGCTGCTGCTGCTGCTGCTGCTTTAAATACAAATGATTATTATATGCAGTCGTTCGGTCAGCGTGGACAGCGCCAAATCCAATCAACGCTGCGTATACTTGATGGCGACAGTGGCTATGAACCGTGGCTCTTACATTGCGGCAAATTCGATTTGCCAAGATCAAAGCAACAAGCAAACAGCCACTTGAGGCAAGCAACAGCAGCAGCTGTTTGGTTGCAGATGGTATGACGAAGTGAGATATACCCTGTTTTAATGTAAAAACTCCAATGAGGAGGCTGGCTGAAGATATATGAAAGTTTTAATGCACAATTGCGATAGTATTTTCTTAGCTAATTTACAAATCTTAATAAAAAATGAAATATATGTAAATTAAATTAAATTTATTTAACTTTTCAACTGAATCTTTCTATTTAATTTTCAACCATTTTTGATTTATGTCCTCCGATTAATTTGTAATATTTTTTCCACCCAAAAAATATTTAAAATTTGTACAAATTAATAGCAAAAATTGTTATAATTTATAATTAATTTTTACAGACAGTTTAGCTGCCTTTTTATATTGCGGTTTTCTCATTGTTTTCCAGTGTGTTGTATAAATGGCAAATAAACGTACGCAGAAGACCACATCAATCAAGCAATAGCAAAGCATGATTGATCCATTATCAATGGCTGAATTGCGATGTCAAAACATTGAGATGGCAAAACAAATTGAAATAAATTCAGCAACAATCATATCCATTCTACAACAGAGTTTTCTTTCATGCTCTGAAGTAAACTGAATATGACAAGCAAGCCGAATGAATACCCTAATGTAAACAAAATTTTTTAAATATATCAAATAAAAAGCCAGATGAGAGAATATTTTGGCCAGCCTTAACTCAAAATGTATTGCTTATAAAATTTCGTACATATTATTAAGCATTTTCTATTAATACTATTAATAAACTATTTTTAAAATCTTTTTAATCTACGCCTATTTGCTACCTCTTGCAATAAAAAATTTACAGGGTATTGTGCATTTCGAACTAACTTGCAAAACTACGCGTCAGGCACGTGGCCAACGAACACTCAAATTCCAAGTATGTGCCTGACATGTATGTGTGTATGTGTGTGTATAGACTTGTGTCTGTGTGTGTGTGTGTGTAATTCAATTTGTGCGCCAAGCCAAACGCATAATGCAAAACATAAAACAGTCGAATGTTTCGTTTTCAGATTTGCTGCTCGCAAGCAAAAACAAAACCAAGAAAAACGAAAATTTGCTGTTTCCGCTTAAATTTTATGCATAATCCTTGAAGACGCACCATATCCTGTGCTGACTGTTGCTGCTGTTTGTTCAGCCGGCAAATATGTTATTTTATGTGCAATGTGGCTTAAAGCCAATGCTGTCAAGGTTTCAGTTTCATTTTCTATTCGAGCTGTTTTGTTGGCCTTAAACTGAAATGAAATTAGCATAACTCTCAACTAAACACAATGTAATCGATGTGTGTTGTAGTTGTACCAACAACATCAACAGGATATTCAATTTGCAATTCGCAATCTGTGATTTGGCCTCTGGTTTTCAGATCTGCCCTCTGCTTAAATTTGTTCTCTTAAAGTTCGCCCGTTTGGCTCTCCAAATGCCATGCAAATAAAATTTAATATTCTCTTCGGCGCACAGAGGCGAAACTTCTCTGCTTTCTTTCCTTTTTTCTTGCCCTCGGGCGAAATATTTCCAGTAAATGTTTGTTATTGGCTGAATGGCTGAGGGTTCTTCTTAGAGTCGACTGCCAGTTATGCATGGCCGTTAAATGCTATAAATAAGCGATTTATGTTCAACATTTAAACGATCAAAAGCGTCTCGAAAGCCTTCGAGCGAGATTAACGAGATTTAAGAGTGTAAGCCGACTCACCTGGCCATGTTGCAGGTGCGCCCAAAAACACAACAACAAAAAGAAATATCAATTAAGTGTGTGGCTGCGACACAAACATAAAAATCCAGCAGATTAAAGTGTATTTCACATTTCAGTTGAGCCCAAAACACGTTGTTGACACACACTCACAAAAAACAAACGAGAAAATGTGTCATCAGATCATAAAAAAATCATTTAACCAAAATCCCTTGCTCTGTCAATCATAAAGATGCGAATTTCTTAAGCAAATAAATTGCCTAAAAAATCAAAGAAGATTATCTAAGAAATCGCAATTAGGCTAACATTGACTAACACTGTTTGGTAAGCGAGTATTATAAGTATTATAATTAGTAGTAGTAATAGTAGTAGAAGTAATATTAGTTGTAGTAGTAGTAGTAGTAATAGTAGTAGTAGTTGTAGTAGTAATAGTAGTAGAAGTAATAATAATAGTAGTAGTAGTAATAGTGTAGTAGTAGTTATAGTAGTAGAAGTAATAATAATAATAGTAGTAGTTTTAGTAGCTGTAGTAGTAATAGTAGTAGAAGTAATAATAATAGTGTAGTAGTAGTTATAGTAATAGAAGTAATAATAATAATAGTAGTAGTTATAGTAGTTGTCGTAGTAGTAGGAGTAATAATAGTAGTAATACTGGTAGAAGTAATAATAGTAATAGTATTAGTAATAGTAGTAGTAATACTGGTAGAAGTAATAATAGTAGTAGTATTAGTAATAGTAGTAGTAATACTGGTAGAAGTAATAATAGTAGTAGTAATAGTATTTGTATTCCTCATGTCTATCATCTCTTTTTATACATCGCTTTCATTTACTCTTGATGCAAGCTTTCCACACTTCTCTTCTCTCAACCCCTACTTTTAGTAGGCACCCTTAAAAGCACCCCTTTGCCTCCCAGTAGCAACCAGATTCATAAATCAAACTCTTATTTGCAAGAAAATACTCATATTTTCCTTCTTAATTCGAATTAGCATAGCTTTAGCCACATATTTGTCAATTTAATTAAATTTCAAAGTGAAATCAAATCAAAATGAAATATGCTGCCGAAATATGGACGGCCGGCTCATGTTGGGGTCTGTAATAAATTTCGAGTACAGATCATCAGCAAAGTCAACAGTCCGCATTGATGCCACAGCCAAAGGCAGAACATGACCGGACAGGAGAGCGAAGGGAGGACTGGCAGCCTGGGCAGTTCGAAGCAATTGGAGTTCGTGGAGCGGGCTGGGCTTTTAAATTGTCAATGTTTATACTGTGGCCATATAAACATTTGCCTTATGCGCATTGCGTCCAGCAGGAGCTGGAAAATTAATAGCAAGCCTCTTATATGCTATAGGGGCAAGGGCGCCAAGAGCTCCTGCTGCTGCTCCTCTTGCTGCTGCTGCTGCTGCTGCTGCAGTCAGAGTTTGCTGCAACATATTGCATTTTAATGGGAATTTCATTTTCATTGTCAACACTGTTTGAATTATGAGCTGCACTTGCCGGACGCCAGGGCCGAGGACGACACGGAGGCCGAGGACAAGCTCGTAAATTTCTGGCTTAGATTAACAGCAGCTCGTCGAGCTCTGCTCTGCAGTCTCCATTCAATTCAATTTAAGCTCTTGGGCACTTGACTGTGTGCTTGTGTGTGTGTGTGTGACTCTGACTGGGCATTTGACACTTTTCAGGTTTAATGATGCAACCAGGCTGGCTAAGCAGCAGCAGCAACCCGAGCACTGTTATCTACGAGTTCTCTACCATTGTCTTTGGTCTCTTCCCGTAGCCGCACATTTGCGGACGACGTGTGTCAACGCATTGTGCGGTGTAAATTGCTTGTCCTACTCATTGCAACAGCCACCAAGACCAGCCCCAGCCCTCCAACCCCATCTCCTCCTCAAAAACAATATACAATAGTCCGTCCGTCCGTCCGTCCGTCTGTCTTGGCTCGTCTTGCCGCCACCGACCTGTGTGACAAGTTGTGTGCATAAATTGCGGAGCTGCCTCAACTGCATCTGTATACAGAGCACGTGAAGCATGCGACGGTGTCTGCTGTTGATGCAACTGCTGACTGTGTGCATGAGGAGCATCATATCCTTGACGTTTTGGATTTTGTTTGATGCTTAATAAAGGCATAAACCAGAGCGACTGCAACAGCAGCAACAAAACAAGCAGCGCATGAAGTTTCAATGCTGGCTCCCTGGATCCACCTGCCAGTTCAGTCTACTGCGCTCTCCCTTCAACCCCCGCCGCCCCCTCGTCGCTGTCTGTCACGGCAATCCAATCCCAAGCATGCCACTTGTGCACACTTGCTTCCGGTTGGCGATGATGTTGCATGTAGCAGCAGCAGCAGCAGCAGCAACAGCAGCTTAAATTGCTGCCACAATTACACATGTCGCTGTCTGCTGCAGCAGCTGCAGGGTCAATGCTGCCACACACACAACTCAGCTTCAATTTTTGATTTAAAGACGCCGCAATTTATAAGCTCGCACATGGAGAAGGTTGAGGAAATATTGCAGGCAATTTATGACGAGCAACAGCTCTGAGTGCAAAACAAGTAAATGGAAATACATTCAATTATGCCAGCAGCAAAAAAAAAATAAATAAATAAATAAAAAACATTTAATGCACAAACTTTAAGTCAATAAAAACACAATACGTGTCTCAATTTGCAACAAGCTGGAGTAGACAGGTTGATCAACGGGAAGATACTCTCTTAAGTGTAAACATTGGGTATATAAAATATAAATAATTGTGCTCGACTTGCCTAGGCCAATGTCTCAGTTGTTGAACAATTTATTCCAATTTAATTTTTCTAAAATGTAACTAAGTATATTTTTTAATTGTTGAGTTTTTAAAGTAAAAGTCTTCAAAATATATGCACATATATATAAAATTGTGTTTTAACAACTTTAAACTTGAAATATTAATTTTTAATAATTCATTAAAAAATATTTTAGGAATTCTATTATAATATATATAATATATTATAATATTTTCATTATATTTAATAATTACAGTTATAATATTTTCTATTTAAAACATAACTACTTCTTTAGACTATAAATTTCATTTGGCTTAGAAAATCTGTAAATAGGTGGAATTAAATTTATTTTCAAATATGTCTGACTTCATCTCCAAACACGTTATTTTGCACAAAAATATTATATTTATTGTGTAGCTGCGGTAATTGTTGTTGCTCGCGATTTGTTAACGCATTTCAGTTTTGTTGGCATTTGTGTGTTGTTTTGTTATTCATTTCCCTTTTGCTGCTGGCAGTGCTGACCTACGTCACAGCTTATAACCGCACTTAACCTAGAATGCTGACAAAAAAAAAGAAACTGAGTGGAATAGAGTTCAGCTGTGGCTCGGAGTGTGGCTTATATGCTTGCCTGCTGATAAGCCCCATAATGGCTCCATATGCAAGTTCGCCAAGCACACACACACAAGCAAACAACAAACGGGAATGAAGTTGCTAACGCTGAACTAAAGCCGCGCCAACCGACATAAGTTATCAAAAGTAATTATCAACCCAACAGCAAGCGAAACAACAACAAAGGGAACAACAACAACAATAGACAGACAGACAATGTGGATACCAAAACAAAGCGCAGTTCACGGCTTGTGTGTATAGGTCTGTGTGTGTGTTTATGTGTCTGTGTTTGTGTCTGTGTAAGTGGTAAGGTTTTCGTGGCGTGGTACGTGCAGCATAAGTAAGTTAACGTTAATTAAGTCGGGCAACAAATGCCTAAACGGTGCCCGAAAAAAACGAGAAGCTGGAATCTGAAATATGTAATTTGCATAGGCATTCGTGTGGCTAAGGAATAAAGCAAGAAATAATGGAAGAGGCTATTAGGAAAGACTTAAAAGACGAGATATAAGAAGAAACAGAGAGAGGGTAAGAGATCAAATTGGCTGAGAGAGAGAGCGAGAGAGAGGGGGGGAGAGAAAGAAATAAATACTTACAAAAGAAGGAAGAATACGAATGTGCTAGACAGAAAAGTTAAAGAACGAGAGAGAGAGAGAGAGAGCGAGCGAGAGAAGAGAGGACACAGAAAGAGTTACTAATATTTGTTTACAGAAATAGTCCATAAAAATAAAAAGAGACGCAGAAATGGAAAGGGAGATAGAGAGAACGCGAGGAAGTGAAAAAGAATTCAAATAAAATATAGATACCGATGAAATAGAAAGAAAGAGAACTATCTAAATAAATATATGAAAGTAGAAAGAGAGGAAAAGTAAATTTATAAGAGACAGAAAGCATTGAGCGATTGAAAAATATAGAAGGTACATACATATATCATTTTATATAGATAATGATGTATGAAGAGAGACAGTGAGAGGAGTGAACAGAGTGAGAGCAGGAGTGCGATAAAGCCAGAGAGACAAAATATATATTTTTCTAAATATATTTTTACTAATTTATTTAATTACTTCGACTATACTTTAAGATATATACTATAATATATATTCGACTATACTTTTATATAATAATACAAATTATACAAAAAAATAGATATATAAAAAACATTGTTAACATTTTAAAGAACAAAACAAGAAGTACTTTTCCCTCTTTGTATAGAGCAAATATAATTTGTGTCATCATATGTTTGTTAATATTTTCAAACGTCGGCGGCATTCAAAAAGATTTATTATTTATTTTATTTTATTTACTTGCTCGGTGCCGAACTTAACTGGGCTAATAAAGTATGCATTTACTGGGCGCTATTATAGATTTATATGCAAACACATAAATTTTCAGCTCAGTTGACACATAAATAGCTGTCCGCACACTTGGCAACAGAAGCGGCTGACGTTGACGCTGACGATGGCGCTGACGATGGCGCTGACAGCACGAACCCATTTCAAGGACAACGCGGCCTATGCGTAGCCCAAGCTAAGCAGCAGCTCCAACTGCCAGCTGTGTAGACCAATGGATAGCTGTCTGAGACTTGGGACTTGGGCGTGCGTGCCAAAGGAATGCAATAAACTAGGCACCACATTATGCGCAGCCACACATTTGCATATAAAATGGCAGCGATTTTCACACCACTTTCCCCCGCTTTCGCACCAATGTAAGTGCTTGAAAACGGGCTGCGAAAATTGATTGGGCTAGTGCGTTCCTTCTGTGCTGTCTGCCAAATGGAGTGCGCAAATATTTACTCAAAAAAAAAAACAAAAAACAAAAACAAGCTAATGATATGCGAAATGAATTATTGAAACATAGTATGAAATATGTTTTTTGTAAAAAGTAACTGAAGTATTACAAAAAAAAATGTGAGTGAAATATATTGATTTTTATTGTCAATTAAAACTGATTATATTCAGTTGTTTTTTTTTTTTTTCAATCAAACCCCGTAATAATAAATACTAATAAATATGTAAAAATGCATGTCATATCACTATTTAACATTGCACTGTTAAATTAACAGCAGAGAGTCTGTTATCGAAGTTTTCTAACTCAGAATTGGCCTCTACTGTTACGGTAGTGTTAGTGTGAGGCTGAGAACAGTTTCACGTGAGCTTGTGTCGTGACTCACGCTAGCGAGAGGGACAAGGAGAGCTGCTGCTGAACATAGTCCCAGCTGTTGCTGAGTGGGAGTGAAATGGATACTACTGCCAGGCTATTCAGACAGGGTCGTTATGATGCATAGTGAACGAAGAGAAGTAACTAGAAATTGTAATTTTTAAAGAGCGCGTGTTTGTGAAAATTCTTTTGTAGTGACTATTGTAAAACTAAACAATTAAAATGGTATTTAACCAAACTGATATATAATTACCTACGTACATACATATGTATCTTCCTGACGACTCATTAAAACTCTAGTTTACCGCGTTTACAATATCTTCAATAGCAGCTCTAATTTCTTTACCCAACAAATCCAGTTTAGCTTGAGCAATCTAATTTGCAGCCTCATTAAAAAGCTGAGTATCTGCTAGTCGAACATCTTTGATTAAATATCTTCGAACGCTATTTTAAAGCTCTGCCCATTTAACTATTGTGAATTAGTTTTATTTGGCGCATAAATCAAGCAGAAACAAATAAACCAATACATATGTATGTACATATGTATGTATGTATGTATATACATATATGAATGAGTCAATGTAAGGCAGAGTGGTTATCAGAAATGGGCTAAAAAGCCTCAAGCTGCTGTAGAAAAAATAACAAATTTTGCCTAACTATAACTTAATATGTATTTATTAATTTTGCATTTTTTGTTTCTTTTTTTTTCAAATGTCAAATTATTTTAACCCTGAGCTAAATAAACCACAGCACAATAAAAATTTGCATAAAAGCAGAGTGAAGTCGAGCCGCGTCAATTTGTCAATGTAACACCAAAAAAAGTGAGTTTTAGCTTGGACAGCATCCGAGATGCAGATGCGTCCGAAATATGCAAATTAGCGTGCTAATTTGTGTCTTAAAGTAGAGCCATAAATGTATCACCGTGTGCGTTGGCGTATGTGTCTGTGTGTGTGTGTGAAGACACGGTGAGTGTAATCAATCAAAGTTTTATTTTAACTCCCGGCACGGCATATTGGCTCCAATGATGTTGATGGCCAACGAAATAATTTATAATTAAAAAATTATCAGTAAAATGCGAACAGAAAATTTTAATGATGATTATTGCATGAGGATGAAATCGACGAAGCTGATGATGACGAAGTCGTCACTGCTGCTGCTGCTGCTGATGTTGTTGTTGTTGTTGTTGTTGTTGTTGTGGGGCGTTGCGTGTACGACAAGTTGATGCGGTCTCTCACCTTGAGAGGTTTATATTGATTTCAACTACAGTCAAACTTGTCTTGATGGGTTTTTTTCTTTTATCTTCTTTTTTTGCGCCCCGATATCAAACGAATTCATGCCAGTGCAGCGGTAGCAGCTTAAAAATTAAAAAGAAAAACTTACAAAATAAAATAAATAAATATACATAAAAAGAAAAATAAAATAAATAATGCCTAGCTCCTCTATTAGTTACATATACGAGACCTCATGCTCCATTGCAAGCACAATAAACATCGCAAAGCCCACAAAACTAACGAAAGAAAGAAAGAAAGAGCGAAACGAAAGTGGAACGAACGGATGTGCCACTAAACAGTGGTGCGAGCTATGCCCAAAGTGGGCAGCAAATGCAATCAGCCTGTTTGGCATGCCAAGCACCGCCAGACAATTAAAATTGATCGAAAACCCAATAAGAATATTCTAATTGTAATCAAAAGTCACGTTTCTTTGACAAGCCCAAAAAGTTTTTTATTTACATTTTTAATTTCACTTATATTACTTTCTAATATACATATATAAATATTTATATATTTAAATACAAAAGGCATTTCAATTTAGTTCATAATTTTCACTTAATTTTATATTTATATTTATTATTATTTTATTTTCAATTTTTAAAACATTTTATTTAAATTATTAAAAAAGTAGTGTTTTTAATTTTTACTTTAGTAAAATTAAATCAATTCATTTTTGTAATCAAAATTTTAATTTAATTTCTAATTTTGTACATCTTGTTCTATTTGTTTAATTTTTTTTGTTATTTTTTTTTTTAATTTTTTAATAAACCCAAATTTTATTTTATTGTAATTTATTTTCTATTAATTATTAAAAATTAATTAATTAAAAAAATTATTTAATTTTTAAAATTTTAAAAGAGCATTAATTTTTTATTTTGTACAAAAATTAACGCTTGCCTAAAGTCTGCACGTGTTTTGTTTTTAATGCAATTTATTTATTTTTTTTGGTAATTTTCAATGCCAAGATTTAGACAGCAATTAATTAAAGTATATTAAAAAATGTATAAATATACATAAATGAAGACTTAACCTTCCTGACTTTATGCACAAGCCAAAGTTTAACTCTTTTAAAAACCGTTTGCAAAAGAATAATAAAATTAAATACTTTTAAGCATAAAATAATAATTAAAAAATTAAAGTTATAAATGTTGCTGTTCGACAATTAAAAAAAAAAAAGAATTTCACATAAATATCTTCACTAATTCAGGTCATGAAATTATGATGTCGCCTAACCAGAACTAGCATCTGTTTAAGCCACATTCAAATGTTAATCGTCTTGAGCTGATTGCTTGCCAAAATAAAACGCCAAACTCGTTCGTGTCCACTGTGCGTGGCGGGCACTTGAACGAAAATTGCATTGCTCGCCTCTTTCAGCACCAGATCAGCGCAACGCCCTACCCCCCACCCGACTGACTCCGTTGAGTTGTTATGGCGTCGCAGTTTGAAAAGGGTGGCCCACAGTCAACGTAATGCGCCGCTTACTTCCTCGTGAGCGCAAAGAAAAAGGCCAACAGCACACACACACACACATATGATACACATACAATCGAAGCTTTCAATTTGCACAAAAACTTCACATAAATTACATAAGATGACCAAAAAACGAAATAAACAAAAGTAAAGTCCAACTTGCAGAAGAGTGAAACAAAAAAACGAAGTTACATCTCTAAAGGGAGCAACTGAAACTGGTTCACTTTTTGTTTTTGTTTATTTTGTTTATCATTTGACTTTCGTTGTTGTTGTTGTTGTTGTTGATTGACCAACTGACCTTGAGCAGGGCTTATGCAATGCAATCTTCTTCAATCTTCTGAGAGTGGCGACTGCCGCTGCTAGGGCTCATCTCTGTACTTCGACAAATTGCAGCCACTGTTGCCGATTGCAAAATGCACAAAATTTGAAATACAGAAAGCCCCAAGATCGCAACTCAAATGCATAAGCGACAGCAGCAGCAACAACAAAGAGTTAAACAACTTGTCCCATAACCAAAAAGCCAGATCCGAGTGCCCAAAATGAAGAGCTTGCTGCGCCGGCGTCGCTGCCATGTGCATGTGTTCGCGTGTGTGTGTGTGTGTGTGTGCGTGTTCAAGTGTATTATAAAAGCAACTCAACCTGGCTGCCAACAAGCCATAGTACACAGTCTACTTGCAGCGTGAAGAGCTCGCGACTAAACCAACCATCAGCAACAACAAAAAAGAAAGAAAACCAAAAACAAAAATGTTTAAATTCGTGTTTATTGCCAGCCTGCTGGTCAGCGCTCTCCTAGCCGCACCCGTGAGTGAACCCAAATGAGACAACAAAACTACGTTAATTAAAACCAAAATTATATTTGGAGATAATCAGAGTAAAGATAATCAGATATCAGTGCAGCAGGTGCCTCTCTAGCTGCGCACGCACTTGGGTCGCTTCGTGCTGCGATCTGTTTCGCATTTCTCGAAGCTGCCGCACTTGACATTGCCACAGTAGCTGCCCGTGGCGCCAGCTGCAAGTGGAAGTGAAGCAATTACAGTTACATAGATCTCTCTCTGAGGCTGAGTTCTACTCACAGTTCTTGCTGCCAAAGGGCGATTTGTCGGCGCCCGAGTTGCCCAGCAGATTGGGCGAGGCGCAGCTGCGTCCGTTGCACAGATTTGGACAACATTTGCCGCCAATGGCGCTGCACTCGCTGTCGTGCAGGCACTTGGGCGTGCAGTTGGACACCTTGGTGTACGAGGGGCAGTCTGTGGCGCGAGTGTGAGAGAGAGTTCAATTCAGTTCAATTCGTTTTTATGGCCATGACTTACCGCCGGCTGCCAGTGTCACAGCCACACAGGCGCCCAATACAGCCAGCAGCAAGAGCATAAAACTAGGTTTAGCTATAGCCAAAGAAAAAGAGAGAAAGAGTTAGTGAGTGATAGTCTCGAACTATCGATCTACGTGCCCATTTTCCTTGTATTTCAGTTGAACGTCCGCTCCGTTGCCTTCGTTAACAGCGACTGGCGTCAATTGGGCTTTATACAGCTGGCTCAGGCTCAGTCCCTGGTCGTACCGCCTACTACTCGAACCAGTTTGTGTCTGTAGTTGATTTTGTTGTTTTTCCTCGTGATTAATTACAGCAAAAAACAACCATGGCAAATACAATGACACCGAAGCCAATATACCCTATGGCAGGCAGAAGTTCTTAGCAGCAAAATATTTCACAAATTTTCTCAACTTAACTAAGCAAGCGCATTCATTTTACTTCATTTCTTAATCATTTTTTCAAATGAAAGAAATGCTGCAAATGTAGCTATTTAAATTCTAAATAGTTATTTACATTTGGAATTTCATTTCACTCACCCTCTAGTTCATCATATCCTCTTCTACATCATTTATCAGTTATAGAGTGTTTAACTACAGCTAGATGCGACTAGAGGCATCCGCATAGAACGCTACAGATTTCAGCAATAATTGCATAAATTATAAAAGAAGTTCGCCTTAAACGAATATTAAAAGAAATTTGAATTTGAAAAAAACAGCTAAGCTTAATTGATGCTGACTTTACATACTTTTAGATTTAAGAATATTAATTGCTTAATTAATCAAATTATTAATGATTCGGCAAATCTTTGCTACATAATCTACTCATTTTATAAAATATAAAATATTATATATTTAATACTGTTCATATATATTTTTAAATTTATTATAATCTCAATATTATTTTTTCCATCTATATTTTTAGTGAGCTTCAGTTTACTGTAGCTTATTGGTTAGACTTGATAAACCGATCTTAACTAAACAGCTTTGAAAAAACTTTTAATTAACATTTCCGCTCAGGCATTCAAGCGATCTCTGCTGATATAAGATATAGCAATAAGTGTATTCACTCGGCAAAGTCAACCGGTGTGATACCTTACAAAACAGTAAACAGGAAAAAAAAAAGAAAAACAAATGATTGCGAATTTCTGAAATTTCTACAGAAACGATAAACAAAGATCAATTGCTGACATTGGCTGTCAACCAGAGACAGCCATAAAATTATTAATAAATTAACCACTTTGTTATGTCAAGCAACTAAATATATACAAATAACAGATAAAAGAACTTAAAGATTTCATTTGCATAGCATTCCCAAATCTTCGTGCAACCTTCACAGTCAGAGGAACCCTCACTAGAAGGTTTTGTTTATATAAACAATGAATCATAGAACTCTGATTGAAAAAAAAAAAACTTGAAGTGCTATCAACAACAGCGAATATTAACGATGTAATGTAAATGTACAGCTAAATAGACAAGCAGATAATAGGCAATTCGTAGAAATTGTAATGACTTCATCTAAAACTCTATTCTGTGCTCTGTTCCAGCTGACCGATGAAGAATTGGATCTCGAGAGACAACAAAATGAGAGTGCGCAATATTCGTTCGATACAAAGATCGACGATAACATCAACGATAGCCAACTGAATCGTACGGAGACCCGCGACGGTACCAGAGTGACTGGACAGTACAGCTACAGTGATGGCTTCGTGAGGCGGACGGTGCACTATGAGGCCGATGAGAACGGTTATCGTGTGGTGAAGGAGGATATGGAAGTGATCGGCGACGGGCCCCAGTTCAACCCGGAGGGACAAGCCAATGTTGCCGGCTCCCTCATCGGCCAGTACTCGATCAAGTTGGACAACAGCGACACAAATCAGCACTACAAAGACATTAGACAGTAATGCCGCCACAGCGTAGTCGACTAATATTCTCAGACCGGATGATTTCTAACATTTAGAAATGAACTGAATACAATGTGAATTAAGAAATCAACCAATGTGGTTATTCTATTGTAATAAAGTCAAGTAAATCAAAAACTAAACACTCTATATATATATATGGTCATTATTATATGGCCTGTTTTGTCATCTTTATTATTAGATTGAATTCTTCGTTGTAGTTTTTTATGGATTACAATTCAGTCTCCTCATCGTCCGTACGATTCATAACGTTGTCGAAATCGAATAAAATAATTTCGCAATAACAGCGGTTGTCCTCCGCTATGACCCATTGCGCATCCATCAGACGTAAGAGGGCCATTCGAGGGCCAAGACTTTCATCGATGACAGCCTGCAGTTGTGCATTGTGCTCCTCCGCACGCGTGGGTCTCTCGCTACGAAATAGAATCCGGTAGATGACAGAGCAGCGGCCATCGCAAACCCTCGTCGGACGATCAAATCCGTACGAACATTTCGTCTTGAGCAAACGGCAGCATAGCCAAGCGTGAATCCGTATATACAATCGCATAGTTCAGCTGCCTCGTTAACTAAGATGAATAGCAAAAGAATGAAATCGAATTAGCGTTAATGTGAATGCAAATGCAAGATTTTTTTTAGAGAAATTTAAAAGACACAATATTTTTTATTTAATTGTTGACTTGTCAGACGCTGACATGCGACTGAATTACCAATCAAATTTACTAAAAGGCATTCAGTCAGGATTGGGCAGGAATTGACAGCCTACTTTGATTTGAGAAAATGCTAGAAAAGAATACAGTGTTGCACAACAACACAAACAATTGCAGTGTTACAGAAGTATTTTTTTTTTTTTTTTTTTTTCTTTACATTTATGTAAATCTCATCCTCTACTTAATTATGCTGTAAAGTCAAAACGAACCTAAGAGACAGAGAGAGAGAGAGAGAATGATGATATACCCAAAAACTGAATCTCCGTCTATAATTTAAAGCTAATTTTTATTTTAAATTATTAAGCAATATTGTTTGACAATTTGGGACTCGTAAAGCATATTGGGAAACATATATATCGCAGAATGAATACATTTATAGCACATTGAATGGTTTCGATGACTAAAGATCTTCCTGCACGCACTCCATCGAGTTGTTCGCCGACTGCGTGATGATTAGCGCCTTCTCCGAATCGGTTAGATTAATAAATTTATGCTTAGACTTGAGCTCCTGCTGTATGGATGAGAGTAGATCTGGTGAGCCGCGGCCCGGCTTCAAGATTAGGCTATCCCGATTGGGATTGCCCGCCTGCTGCACGGACTCGGCACAGCCGGCCACGTCCATGGTGGGCTCCACGATCGTCTCCATCTGCAGCGACTGGCGCTTGCGGCGCACCCGCTTCGAGCCGCGTGTAATGAGGACGACAGCGGGCGATTCGTAGGGCAGCGCCTGGATGACTGTTTGCAGGAGTTTGGGCGGCGTCTCTGGTGTCTTTGGGTTGCCGATGACAACGTCTGCCTGCAGAGCGCTACGGGCACGCTCTCGCTCCTCTTCCTCACGCTCGCGGGCTGCATTCTTGCGCATTAGCTGGCGGGCGCGCTTCTTGAGAATCGCCTGGGCGTTGGGATAGTAGGCGATGACTTCGTTCAGGTCCGACTTGGACAGCACAAACAGATTGGAGTAGCCCCTGGAGCGTACATCGGCTGTGCGGCGATCGGCGCCGTTAATGCCCAGCAGACTGATCTCTCCGAAGACGGAGCCCTCGGTGAGCGTGGCCAGGACAACATCGCTGCTGGGGCCGCCCATGACCTGGACCTGTCCCAGCTTCACAATGTACATCTCGCGACCCACCTCACCCTTGCGGCACACAAAATCGCCCGGCAGGAAGGTAACGGCACGCAGCTTCAGCACCAAATCCCTAAGCAGCGCCTCCTCACAGTCAGCGAAGAGCTGCACCTTCGACAAGGTTTGTATGTGCACCGAGATGGCAATATCCGTCTTCAGATTGATGGGCAGAGCATCCAAGATGTTGGACTCGTCTAAGGTGAAATCGGAAAAGATTAAAGCTATAATAATTAATTATATAAAACATCTGTAGGTCTCACCCAACGTGCGCTGCTGTTCCCACGTGAATTGAAACCACATTTTGACACGTGACTGCACCTCCTTGGAGAGATTCAGACGTCTCATATACTCAAGCGTCTCATCCTCCAGCTGACGATACTCGTGCTTGTTGCGCGTTGCCGTCGAAATGATATCCCTGATCTGGCCAATGAGCAGGGCGAACACAAAGACGCCCATTAGCCAGGCGACCGTCATGAAAACATATTCGCCCTGGCGTTCCGGCTTCGGATTCTTGCCAATCGACGTCGCCGTCTTGGTGGCAAAGGCAAAACATCTCACATAGGGATGACCCTTGCCGCTGAATACCCAACGATTCTGGCCCAGGCCCTGATAGTCGCTATAGGCATAATACAGCGCGGCCGTTATGTGGATCATATAGAGCATATAGGTTAGTGTCTTGGCCACGCGCACCTGTAAGGGTAGAGATGTTAGACTTAATGCGTTTACCTAAGGGTAAATCGAAGCAACTTACGAAATGTGGCGAGGAAATGACCCGATCTAAGAGTCGAAAGACCTCCCAAAAACTTTGGATCTTAAAGAAACGCGGAAAACGCAACCAAACGGCGCCAGTGCCATACTTTAGGTAGAATAGCTCCAGCGGCAGCAAGGCGAGCAGATCCAGCTGTGAAGATTAGATAAGTGGATGAATATTTTACTTAACTGTAGCTTAGCATATTGAAAAACTAGGAAACAAAGTTCAGGTCCATAGGTCTTATGGGTTATGAGATCGACGGACGAACGACGGATTATTATATATAGATTATAGAAAGATCGGTGTAGACCCGCTTTACCCACCTTAAACTGCAATTTTCTCATATAGTTCTTGCGCGTTAGATTCTTGTTCTTGACCCAGAAGCCCTCGAAGAGATACATCACGCGATGCTTGAAGAAGACCACGTCCAGTAGGTAAATAATATCCGCACAGAAATCGCAGGCGAGCCAAATGTTTGTGTTCGCCTTGGTCTGGAAGGGAAACGAGGCGCGCAGCGGTATGACCCAGGCATTGTAGAGGAACGACAGGGAGACCACACAGAGCCACGAGATGTAGATCTTGCCCTGCGGATCCAGGGTGCGCTCATCGTTGTTGGCGCCGCACAGGCTCGAGCAGAGCCAGACGTTGGAGCGCGGTGTGTCCGCCTCGAAGAGACGTCCGCGATGCGGCGATTGGCCGGCGGGCACCAGACGCACCTTGTGCTCGGGCGAGGGATGCAGGCTCTTGGTGCTCGCATGCAGCGCTGCCTGCGTCGGCGGCGGTGTGGGTGAGCTGGCGCTGCTGGACGAGGGCGTTGGCGGCAGCTCGATGCGCGACTTCACCTTGTTGGCGCGCGCCGTGAAGCGGCGCACCAAGTGACGCACCTGGTCGCGCAGAAACTGCTGGCCCTGGGAGTCGAGGCTGCCAGCACTGCTGGGACGATGCGACTCCTCGACAACGGCAACGATTTCGCTCTCGTTGAGAGAGGAGGAGCGCGTCGTTCTCATATTGCGATCGTTGTTCTGCTGCTCCGGCGACTCATTGTAGCAGATCTGCACATCCTTCTCATCCTCATCCTCCTCGATGGGCTGTGAGCTGCTGTCACACTGATCCGGCTCCGCCGGCGGATCGAGCAGCACCTGGCCCGTGGCACTGCGCAGCTCAGCCTCACGCTGAGCGACCACCGGATCCGGTTCGTCCACGGCGCCCGGCAGCGGCGTCAGCTCCACGTACTGCGGATGCAGCACTCGCCGCACGCTCTCCGGACTGACCAGCGGCTTCTCGTTCTTCAGTATGTGCTTGACCAGCGCATGGGTGCTCTCGATGTTGTTGATCTGACCCGAGCGCTCGGCATCCACGCAGCCGATGCGTCCGTTGCGAAAGTACAGGCGCGACTTATAGAACCGGGGACTGTGCGGACGCTGGCGACGCTGTGGGGCCTTGTAGGCGTTGATCTTGAAGCAAATGCGCTTGGCCGGACTGGGGGTTTTGTTCTCCTTGTCGCGCCTGCGCTGGCTGCTGGCCAACTCCTGCTCCTTTTCGCGCTGCATTAGCTGCTCCGTGGCGCTGACAAATTGCTCGATCTCCTTGATATCTTTGGTGATCTCCTCCAGGCTGCGTCGCACATTCGCCTCCTTCTCGCCAGGCGTTGAGTAGCGACGCTGCGGCTCCGGCCGCGTATTAATCACATTCCGCATGAACGCATGACGCTCCAGCGTCTCGCAGAAGCGCGGCGACGGCGGCCGCGCCACCTGACCCGGCAAAGTGGCCATTCGTTTCAGTTGAGTGTGTGCCGGCACCTGGAACTCGTCGTAGGCAAAGTTCTCCAAGATGTTCGGCGATGACTTCAGCAGCGCTGCACTGGCCTCCGTATCGAGCTGCGCGCTGCGCTGATTCAACTGCGAATGAAACGAACTTGAGTGGTGCGCTCCAACAACTGGCCCCACACAGCCACAGCCGAACCACCTTGGCGTCGTACGACACGCAAATTCAATAAAAGCTAAAACGAATATCACAAAAACAAGAAAAAACGAAAACAAACAAAGTACGTCTGTGCCTTGCATGCTAATTGCCCCGGGACGCCCGCACAATCCCATCGAATCGATTTAATTGAGCGAGCGCAACCCCAACAGGCCATTAGGCAAATGTGGCTGGAGTATTTTCATTCCATTGGTCAGCGAAGGACGTTCAATCAACTCCAAACTAGATATAAAGATTAAATAGAAGTTCTTTAATTTTTTTTTTTATATATGTATATAAAAACTCCTAGACATGCTACAAAGTACCGAGAGCCCTTTTCAGGGCAATCGTTGAGGAAGACCTAAACTGGAATGGGAAACTATTCTATAATAATAATTATGTTATTATGATGGTAAAATTCAAGGAAATGTTTCAATTTGAAGTCAAGATTCGATGGAATAGCTTCTGAGCTATTTTTCCACTTTTCTATTAGTGCCATATATATTATTAGTTATATAAATATTTGTAAACATATACTAAAAGAAACTAAACAAAAATTTAAATGAATATTATAAACTTAAAAGAAATTTCATTTCACAGACCTAACGCCTTTAGTTTAGCTCGTGTTTTTATGTTTTTCTTACCTTCCGACTGCGAGCTTTGCTGGCCATATTGTTGCCTTTGTTGCCTAGTTGTTGTTGTTCTTCTTCTTCTTGTATTGACTTCCGTGCAAGTTCACTGCCAGTTCAAAGTTCAGGGTCGTCTCGCCTAGTGCGCCATTCTGTTAGTTCTGTAATAAAGGTAGAGTTCGTTGCGTGGCACACGCCGCGTATGATTAATGCGAAATGCCATCATTTCGTGTCCAATTACTCTTATCAGCCGACTATCAGTGGCATATGTTTGAAACCATATTGATTTTTCACCGAGCTGCAGTTTCATGCACGAACAAAGCAAGTCTGAACAGCTCAACAGGTGTGTGTCTTGGCCAGAACTTTCACAGCTCAAGCAAATTCAATTGATTACTGTTTTATTGTTTATTTATAGCATTTTTAACATTACTTTCATAATTTTCATGAAATCGTCTGCCACTTTAAATGCATTTCATTTGCATAGAAAAACTACCACGCAGGCAACTAGTTGCGAACTCACCTCCTTTGCTCAGCGATGATAATAAACTAGACAGCAGCCATGGCAGCAGCAGCAGCAGCAGCTGACTTGGTCTAGCGATTCTGGGCACAAAGGATCGCGCATGCCCAGTTACCGTGGTATGAAATATGATGGAAAATCAAATTGGAAACAATTATTCAGCTACAAATTGTTGCTTCAATTAAGTTAATTACATTATTATTTAGACTTATCTGAAGTTATGCATATTTATTTGGCATTAGAAATATTTTCTGCACGTTAGTTGCAGTTAGTTAACATAATCCAGCGCAATTTCAAATGAAAGCCGACTGACTGTTAACAGCGTGAATAACATAAACTTGTAATGCTAAATGAAAGCTCACTCGATGAGCTTTAAGTTGGCAAACGGCAGGTAGAATTTAGATATTGACTGATTTGAATTTTTATTTATATTCTAACTATTAATATATAAATATAAATGACAATACATTCATTAGCCATGATTTCATAAAAGAAAATATGCTTTAATTAATTAATAATTTAAAAATAATAATCATGTAATTCTACAATTTTTCACAATAAATTGTAATAAATGAGTGACAAATATAAATAAACAAATAAAATTAATTATTTTTTAACATTTTTAATATTATTAATTTTTTTCATTTTTTTTCTTTATTAATTAAATTAAACGTATTGGAACCAAACAACATTTTGTTCACTGTTAATAAGTAGATAATATCAAAAAAATTAATAAATATAATATAAAAGAAAAAAAAGTTTTGTATATTAATATTTTTATTTAATTACTACTAATTAAAATATTATGAAATAAAAATAATTAAATATATTTAAAACATTGAAATACAACAACTAAAAATGTATATAAATTTTAAAAATATATATAATATATATTTTAAATTAAATTTAGTAATGGAACCTGTAGCACAACTAAAACATTTCACTTATATTATTTTATTACTAATCATTGAAACACATTATTAAAGTTTTTAAAATTTTTTTATTTATATATTTTTAAATAATATTCCGTTCAGCTCTACATTTACAATTACATATTTGTTTTTTCTTTTTGTTTTTGTATTTTGTTTGTTTTTTTCTTTTATCTTTTAAATTACATATATATACTTATGTATATATTAAAATGTATATATAACTTGTTGGATTGTGGTTTTTAAACTGTATTAATTGTATGTAATTAAAGTGAGAACGTCTGCTAAAAGGACGAATAAGGAAAGCGCTGGACGCAAACAACGGCGAATTGATTGATTCTCTGGAGTCTGCGCATCATGAAATGATTTTACCCAGCGCATCTCCTACAAAACTGTGGAACGCTATGCATAAACATTTACATTAGATGCCATGAAAGAAAAAAAAAAAACAAATTAAAATAAAATAAAAATGTAAAAATCAGAAATAATAGACCTCAATTTACAGATGCAACGATGTGTGACCAGGCAGACCTGGCGTATGAGGAATTTGAGAAACACAATAGAATGAAATAGTTGTTGTAGATACATACATACATAAATACGTACAAACCTATAAAGAAACAGTTGCTAGTTTTTTGTTTTGTGTTTTTATGTTTTTTTTTGTTGTTTTTTTTTTTTTTTTGTTTGACTGAAAATTATGCTGTAACTTATATTAGGGTTCTTGGTGTGTTTTTGTTGTTGTTTTTGTTTGTTTGTTTGTTTTAAGTGCATATTTAAAGGTTTAAGGTTTTTTTTTTTGTTTGTTTTGTTTTTGTTGTTTTTTTTTTGCATTTTTCTTAATTTTTTCATTTGTTTTATGTCACTTAAAAAATTACATTAGTAAAATGTATTTTAAAACTGATGCGAACGCGGCCAGTGTGCATTTACTCGCTCTCGTCGTCATCATCCTCCTCGGAGGACTCTTTCTTCTTGGCCTTCTTGGCGGGCTTGGCGGCCATCTTCTTTCGCTTCTTGGGCGCACCGGAATCGGTGCCGCCATTTGCCTCATACTCCTTTACCGCCTTATTGTAATCCTCCTTCATTTTGATGGCTTTCTGTTCCCATTCCTAAATGAAGCATTATATTAAAGAAATATATTAGAAAACTCTGTAAATTTCGTTTACCAGAAGATTTACTTACAGTTTTGTCTTTCAAGCCGCGCCACAGCTCACCGCCACGTTTGGCTATATCTGTGACCTTGCTGCCGGGATTTTCCTTTTTGATCTGTTCGCGGTTCTCGTTCAGCCACAGCATGTACGCTGACAATGGACGCTTCGGACGCTCGCCGCTCATCTTTGCTTTGGATTTTTGATACTTTACGTACTTTACTTAAAATAAAGTGTCCTACTTGTTGCCTCCCTCAGACTAATCTGTAAAATTAAATGAAAGCAAATGTTAACTCCAGATGTACGAAGCAGTAAGCCTACTACTAATTTCCCATTTGATACTGTTGAAAAGCAAACTAGCCACAAATGCGAGAAAAATCAAGCATCTCTGTTATATAACAGCAAATTATTATGTACAATTATTATTGATATTTTATGGAATATGCATTCAAAAACTATAATCTCATGCTCATTCTCAGCTAGCTTAATTCATATCACATTCCTTTGTCCATTGGCTTGCAGCTTACGGAAAAGCTGTTAAATATTCAATAATTTCATATTGCCATACACACAAATGTTCATCAAATATTCGTGACGGCAACTGTACACGGCTTATACAACCACCCACACACGCACACATGCATGCATATCTGTGTATGGGCAGCAAGCATATGCCTTGCTGCAGTCTTTTTTATATGCACACAGAGACTCAATTATTATGTATATACATACATACATGTCTATATAATATATATGTATATATGTATATATATGTATATATTTGGTACATAATTTACTCAATTATGCATATGCATGTGTGTGTCTGATTGGAATTCACTTTTCGATGGCAATGGACCAGTGCATTGAGCTATATATACGACACCTGTAAATATGTAAAATCAGGGCAATGCACTTTTAAATAGCCGCACAGTAAATACACAATAATATGTGGCATATGCAGAGGCCTATGACTATCTATAAACATATACATATGTATATATATAAAGAGCCATATTGTCATGAACTGTAGCTCAATTGTAAGAGTTACTTATGAAGCGCATATCCTAACGTAACTCTGCAAACTTCTCGCTCCATTCGCTCTGCTCTGCTAAAGTTTCTCTGCAGCTCAAATAACTCAAAAGTCTTGATGCGCTTTTCCCAAACTTCAGCTACATTATGCAAATGTTATTTATAACAGCAGCAACAGTATCATCATCATCACCATCATCACCATCATCACCATCATCGTCATCAGACAATCGCCTCCATGCACTTGACCCAAATACTGAGCAATACTGACAAATAACGCAACGCGCACGAGACAGCGAAAACAACAACAACAACAACAACCAAGAGAAACGACGACAATGATGAGGCTGAGGCTGTTGCTGTTGCTGTTGCTGAAGCTGAAGCTGATGAGATGCTGCGACAATTGGGTTAACAAGCCACAGAGCTGAGCACTCGCACAGTGGGCGCACAGCAGACAATAAATCAACGAGAGCTGGAAGTAGAGAGTGAGGGATGGGGTGAGCAGGTGGCTGGAGCTGCAGTCATATCAATCACAAAGACAAATCCAGGCAGTGGTCAGTGGCTAGCGACAACTGCGCCCACATGAGCTGCGTATATGTGTGTGTGCGTGTGCGTGTGTGTGTGTGTGTGTGTGTGTCTGCAGTCTGCAGAGCAAACATGGGAAATGGCGGCAAAATTGTTGTTAGATTCACGCGCGCAACTGTTACGCCCGCAGAGTTGTGCCACCAGCTGCCTTTGCCTTGCCCGACCACACACAGGCAGCACACGCAATGTCGCCACACGAGGCGGCAACACGTGATGCACAAAAGCAACGGCAACAGCAGCAACAGCAACAGCAACAGCAGCTTCATGGCTGATGCGTTGCCAGCACCAAAAGGATTCCTTCGCTGAGCACAACTCATGCGAGTGTATTTATATATGTATACACACACATATACATACTATGTCTGCATATGTAGCCGAGCCACCTACAAAATCGAAAGCGAAATATATTTTGTCTGGCGTGTGCGTGCGGCGCTGCTTGCCGTAGCCGTTGGCCAATTGATAGGTATAGGATGTAGGTGACTAGGCGGAGTTATTTATGCCATATGCCAAACTTTAAAGATGTGGCCACTAAAATATGTGTGTGTGTGTGTGTGTGTGTGTGTGTGTATGTGTGTGTGTGTGTGTGTGTGTGTGTGTGTGTGTGTGTGTGTGTGGGCTTCAAAGATTTAACAGAAAACGTTGACATTTTAAGCTGCGCCCAAAGGTATGCTACGGGAAATATTTATGGGAAAAGTTGTTGTCAAGCAGAACAGATGTACAACTAAATTATGCAAAACTACAGTTAAATAAATTATATACAATAATAATACAATAAAGCTGGCAATAAATGCGTTTATTAAAATTTAAAATTTTCTATTTAATTTAAAAAAAATTTAGCCCTGTGATAGTAAATATGTCTCAAGGGAGATAATAGATTAAAAAAGACGCAACCTTTTCATGTTGTATAAAAAAACTTCCCTAAAAAAAATATACCAATTTTAATAATAAACGAAAAATAAACAGAGTGAAAACTTTAGCAAGTCAAACATTTTAATTAGCCTAAAAAAAGAAAAACAAAATATATTTTCCAGTGAAGCTAACAGATCACATCAAAATTGTATTTACAAAATAAAAAATACAGCTAATCAGAAAATAAAAAAAAAAATTAAATTTTGGATTAACAACAGCTCATTATATTATACTTTTGTTAAAAACAAGAAAATACAAATTCCTTAAGTTTTACATGCCGTGTGAAGGCTTGTAAAAATGGTAAAAATCAAAATAAATAAATTCATTTGCCAAAAAAATATAGCATACTTATGAGAGCAGAAAAAGTAAAAAACACGTAGAACAACAATTGAAAAAACTTGAATATATCAATATGATATGACTATAATATATTATTGATATATACTATATACTATGTATATAATAATATACATATATTTAACACTTAAATATATATATACGCCGCTGCGGTCACTAAATGTTAAATAATAATAAAACAATTAGTGATAAAATCAATATCAATATCTAAATTTTTTTTTTTAATATTTAAATGCTAATATATATTTCAAGTTGTTATCAAAACATTGAGTTTATCACAAAGTTGTTTGGCCAACATTTACTATTTATATGACCAGCAGCTGCATATACTATTTGCAGCTAATTTCAACTTGGCATATTCTCTACATCGTTGCCCAGCTTTAGTCATCCACCATAATCAAATGCTTAACTTCTAATTAAAACTTTAGCCCGACAATAAACACACACACACACACACACATACATACATACATATGTATGTATATACAAATTCTGGCAATGCTCTCATTAGTCATACCGTATGAGCTGAGCTGAGCTGAGCTGATTATTTTCGTACGGGAAATGTATCAAAAACTGTGTACGTTACGCATACGCAGCGTGGCACAGCTTCCCACACATACATAATAGATAACTAGCTGGGGACAACGAACGAGATTGAAATGAAAGGCGAAGAGGCAAGCAAAGGACAACAAATGATATTAAATGGCATACAAAATGAGGCAGGGCCGACATTTTAACGTTGATCTAAAATTGAAAAGCACAAAACGCCAAAGCTGACGCCAGTTGCTGTTGCTAGCGTCGCTGTCACGCTGCCGGCGTCGCAGTCAACGTCAAATGAATGAAATGTGAAATTGCTGAAAGGAATACACAGTGCACACACACACACACGTACACTCAAATACAAAGACACAAACACAAATATACACAGGCATAAAATTGCGGCAGCAGCAGCGGCTTCTGCTTATCTCTACCTATATGAGAGAGTGTGCGTGAGCGTGTTTTTGTGTGCATGTGTACGTGTGTGTGTGTTTATGGCATTTTTAATGCCGACAACGCAGCAGCTGACGCCGACAGCGCTGCTACTGCTGCTGCTGCTGCTGCTGCTGCTGGAACGCTCAGTGGTTGTTGTCAGTGTAACCACCCAAGCCACCCGAGCCACCCAAAAGCAACGAGCTCGAACTGTAAAATTGTTGCCTGAATGCTACTTTCAGCTTCAGCTTCAGCTCCAGCTCGGGCTAGTGCGCAGTGACAGCATTTTAGGGTAGATACTTTTACAGGGATTTGCGCAGTGGATGTCGACTGGGCAAACAACCGTTATATGTGGCCATATACGTACGTATGTATGCGCGTGTATTTCTATATATATACATATTATATATAAATGTTTGTCGGTGTGTGTGTGTGTATGTGTGTTTTCCTATGTGACTGACGTTTACCGTTAGAGTGCGCACAGTGGTGACTTTTTATGGCCTTGCCACAAAGTATGGCTGACTGCAAATAATTTGTTTGAGTTTTGCGCCCCAACTTTTTCGAGAAGTGTAGCTGACATTTGGCGTACAGTCATGGCAAGAATAATGAGCACACCAAATAATTCACTGGCTTTGCTGACATATGCCATGCGAGATTGATCACAAATTAACCGTACCGAAAATTATGTTAATCTTATATTAGATTATTATAAGTAGCATAATTATTATAAGCAAATAATTGCAAAAGCAGCTCAAAATATTCTCGTTCTCAGGTTGTCTTTGTTTGCTTGATTGTTTTTCTTTTGTCTGTTTTCTCCTTTTTCGTATTATGCCTTTTATCAAAACAAAATAAATAACACTCTCATTTGAGCAAGGCCTCGATGATTAGCTAACAAGAGAGCGAGAGAGAGGGAGAGCGCAAAAAGCTTTGTCAAAACAACAAACAACAACAAGTGCATCAACACACGCACACATTAATCAGTTGACAGGCGATGATCGGCAAATAACAAGCTATAACAACAAGCACAGCCACAACAATCAAATAATAAGGCCAGTGAGCTTTTGGCATTTGGAAACAATAAAAACAAAAACTATAAAAGGCAGATCTTTGCTGGCGGCTCATTATCGCTGCGACCGCCCACGAGGCGGCAAAGTTCGCTTTGAACAAGTGAAAATGGCGCGAAAAAGCTCTTGCACAACTGTAAATGCGGCACGCTGTCAGTTGAACTACACCTCTCTCCCTATCACTCTCTCTGCTGTCTTGCCCACTCTTTCGGCACACGCCGCTCTCTTTGTGCAGGTAGTGTGTCAAACTTTTGGCGCCATTTTTAGTTTGCGTTCGAGTGTTCGCGATACGAGAGTGCATAAGCAAATCGCGCGCGAAATGCAAAACGCTTAAATAACAAAAATAAATAAACAAACAATGCGGAAATTGAGTTCAGACCAAAATCAACGACAAATATCATAAAACTCAAAGCAACTAGCAAACTATTTAAGTTCTGATTAAAGTTTTAGTTCTGTGAGAATTTAAAAAATTATGTAGTCATTATTTGTGTTAAATTTAAATAAAGATAATTAAAATATATACAAATAATTTAAAAATTTGTTATTCGATTTTTATATTTTCATAATTAAATAATATATAAATAAATTAAATTCATAATGTAATATTTATTTATCTATCAATATTAAAGAAAAATATATTTGCATTTCATTTTTAATTATTTTTATATATTCATTTTTTTATCAAGTTTTATTTTATTTATTTATTTTTTTTTTTCATTTATTTATTTTTTTATAATTAATTATTAAAAAATTATATTTTCATTTCAATATTAAAGTAAAATATATTTGCATTTAATTTTTAATTATTTTTATATATTTATTTTTTTATCAAGTTTTATTTTATTTATTTATTTTTTTATAATTAATTATTATAAAATTATATTTTCATTTCAATATTAAAGTAAAATATATTTGCATTTAATTTTTAATTATTTTTATATATTTATTTTTTTATCAAGTTTTATTTTATTTATTTATTTTTTTTTTCATTTATTTATTTTTTTATAATTAATTATTATAAAATTATATTTTCATTTGATTTTGCTTGATTTTTAGCTGTGCAGAGATCAGCACTCAAAGCATAGCTTTCAGCTTAATGGGGGACAAAAAGCTTTCATTGTGATAAGAAATGTTTATGATTTGATTTGCTAATCTTGCAAAAGGTTTTTAGGAACGGATCTCAGAGTGAGTTCACGCTTTCTCAATTACAAATCACATTTCACGGTCGGAGAGCTGAAACTTCATCAAGAGCAGGAAAATGTGTATTCCGCCGGGCAATTTTGTGCACGCAGCTGCAAAATGCAATTCAAGCTAAATAAATATGAGTAAATTGCACTGGATACTTGAACGGCTTGAAAAGGGAACGGGAAACGGGTAACGGGTAACGGGCAACGGGAAACGTGACCATCGACAGCCGGCGCGACTTGGCGACATTTGCGTTGCCATATGATAAGGCAGAAGACGCAACGCAACGCAACAGAACGCACTGAAATGTGTAAAACAATTGAGGCCAGCAGAGACGCACACACACTCGCACAAATGCACGGAAGGATTTAGATGCAGTTGCGTAGGTGCCCAGGGATCACCTCTCGACGCAAGTCTGTCGACAGGTGGGTGACAGGGCGCTCAGCAAGTTCAGATCGGGCGTGGAACAATAACTGAAATCGAAATCAGCATCGAAGCGAAGTACCAAGCAGATGCACTGAATGGCTCCATAATGCCATTGGATGCGATTACAGTCGCGGCAAATAATATTGGACACACAATAAAAACATTAAATTTAAAATAATTTTGTTTTTTTTTTTTTTTCTTTTCTTTCAGTTTTCTAAATGGTTGTAACTATATTCTCTTTTATAATAAATATTTAACTTAAATATTTATATTAATTATTTAGTAATTAATAATATTATATAAAATGTAAATAATAAATAAAAATAATTCAACTCCATTTATTTGATCCTATAAAAATCTAAAATTGATTTAAATATTAATCAAAAAGCATAAATTTAACTAATTCTTGCTTATTGCACCACATAAATAATCAAATCAATAATCGCATTTTGTATTCAACATGGCCTACTCAGCGATTCAACTATTAATCAATTTAATTGATGATAACATTGAGCAACCATGCCAGCAAAACTCAACTAAAACGTGAACAGAGGTTGTCCAACTAATTTGACGCACACTGTAACTGTGACGCCCCGTGGGCCTAACACTAAACGCCAGTGTAAAAATTATTACCCACAGACGACTAATGAAAAATACTCTTATTTCTGATATACGTAGTACGTACTTTGCTCTGGCTGCCGCTGTTGTTGCTGTCTGTTTACACTTCACTCTTGGCCCGGCTCGGACTAGAAATTTGCTTCGCACTGGCGCTGGCACTGGCACTGAACAACACTCTGAGCGCTGAACAAAATGTACTGCGAGTGTCTATAGAAAACTGAACTGAACTGAAATTCAACTGAAGCAGCTGTACCAGCAGCAAAGGCAAAGCAAAGGCAAAGCAAAGCGAGGCAGGGCGAGCTAGGCGAGACGAGGCGAGGCGAGTCGAGGCGAACCGAAACAAGGCAGGCAGCAGCAGCGGCAGCAGAACAGAAGCAGAGGAGAAGCATACACACACGCACGCAGAGGCGAGCCGAGCGAACGAGTGAACAGCGAGACCATCAAATAATACACAGAGCCCAGAGCCGCGCCGCAGTGAGCGCAGTACAGGCAAACGTATCTGTAGCTGAGAGTCGAACAGCCAGCCAGGCCAGGCCAGCCAACCAACCAACATAGAGCGTTGACGACGACAGCAACAACGACGTCGACGGCGGCAGAGGGCGGGCAACGAGCAGAGCGAACACAGGCAGACGGGCAACTGTATGTAGTGGCCGACAGTGGTGGCAAATTACGTGCGCACAGCTACCTACCGCCTGCTGAGTGCGTGTGTGTGAGAAAAATAATTTGCGTTTTTGCGGTGGCCGCAACAGTAGTGTACCAACTAAGTGGACTGGCTGGGCTATGGAATTTGTACAGCGCATGCACAGTGCGGTCGCTGAATATTGGAAGGGTATTGGAAATAATTTAATGGTCAATAACTAATGAAATATTGATGGGTGTATGTCAAATTAATTATTTATTATTAATTTTAGAACATACAATTGAGCGCAACAAAAAAAATAATAATAATAATAATAAATCTTGGCGGTGAATATTTTTATATCAAAAAATTTTGAAATACATATTTTATTCAAAATTTAATATCTTATTAATTTCTTTATCATTATAAAAATATTATTATTTATATTTCTTTTAATATTTTAAATTATTTAAACTTTTCGAAATACTATATTATTGCAAAATATTATTATTATAATTAATTTTATTATTATATTATTATTTGAAACATTTTAATATATAACATAATATATATTTTAATTTTATACTTTTCGATTATTTAATTTTTATTTACTGCTGAGCTTTTCTTTTAATATTTTAATGTAATTATTTGAATATTATAACATTTTTTTTTAATCTTTAATAATTACTATTATTTATTATCATAACCTACGACACTGTAGCACCCCACACCAATGAGCTCTTGTTTTACTCGTAGGCACGCGCATGTTCGACTATTTTTGATGTGACTGTACGCTGTGGCTGCTTATTGCTTCAGCCATATAAAAAGCGTGGAGCGAACAAGCTTTGTGCGAACGAAATGCCAGTAGCATTTTGCCGCGGCAGCAGCGGCGCCGCTGCCACTCGCCTACCTCTTCACCACCACCGCCCCCTGCCCCATCAGCCACTGCCTTCATTACCCCTCGGCTTTCCATGCTATCCGCCGTCATGTCATGAACGTAGTCGTCGTTGCCGTCGCCGTCGCCGTCGTCGTCGTCACATATAACCAAATATGCCGCCCACCTGCCCCCCTGACTAACCCCCGCCGCCGACGCTCACGCGCTCAAATCTACAACAAATGCCTGCCATCAGATACCCCCCAAAAAAATGAAACCCCTCCCCTCCTCGTCAGCGCCCACACTCGAATATATGTATGTACATACATACATATGTATGTATATTCAACCTCAAAAGACAATAACAAATAAGTATTTACAACATTTTACAGCACTGGACTAATTTTCATTAATTTAATGCAAGCAAATTAATCGCAAATTTGTGAATTAAGATCGTGGCATTTGCATAAATTGTAATTTGCATTTGTTATTCACACCTATTTGGCTATTGAATAATTGAGCAGGTGTTGTTGCAGGAGCCGAGCATTTTTCAAAAAATAACCGTCAATATTATGAGCGCGCGCATTCAAAATTTAAATTCAATACCAACAACAATACATGGCAGAGAAGAACAGCTACGACGCCGACGACGACGACGACGACGGTGACAGCGACAACGATGACAACGTCAACGACAACGGAAGGGAATCATAAGAATTCTGGGACCACGATATTCAAGTGAATATAGCTCTGGGTCTTTGGCTTTTTGATCACAAACAGGCCAGGCCAGGTCAGGCCAGACCCAACCTGACCAGGCCAGTACCAGGCCAACCCAGTACAGGCCATGCCATGCCACCTTTTGCGCTTTTCAGCCAAATAAATTTAGGTCGTTTAGTTTTATTTTGCAAAATTTATATAATAAATGGCCGCATCGGCGACGCATTTTGGTCAATTCGTATTGCAAATACAATGAGAAATCAATCATAGTGAGGCACTTTTCACTCACCCGTACAAAAATGTCGCCAAATTTGCGTTTTTAATTGCGGGCCTCGTCGATATATCGACTCGTGGTTATATTTTGTACACTGCCGTTTAGCTGTTGTTTGTTCACTTTATAAATTTTCTTCTACTAAAAACTCAAGTCAGTTGTGTGCACTGCTCTGGCTCTACTCTGCTCTGCTTTGCTTTGCTTTGCTTTGCTGTACTGGTGCTGTGCTGTGCTGTGCTGTTGCCTATGGCTGGCTGGTGCTGTGCTGTGCTCTCAGTTGCTGTCTCGGTCTCGGTTTGTTCAGCAGCGTAGAATACCGTACGTACGTACAGCTTTTGCCTTCAGTGGAATATCAAATACACAGAATGAATGCCAGGCAGCCAGGCAGCCAGCCAGTCAGCCAGCCAGCCAGAGGCAGCAGAAGCAGAGACCAAGCACCAAGCACCAGTATACGAAGTACGACGCAAACGCAGGCAGTGAAAATGTAGCTGTATATGTATATTTTTGTATGCGTGTCTCTCTGTGTGTGTGCCAATGTTTTGTTTGTGTGCGTGTGTGTGCGTGTGACTGTGTGTTTCGTTCATTCGTTCGCTCGGTACGTTTCGTTGGTTTGTTCGCTCTAGTACTATGTGCGCAAAGCAGAGGCAACGGCTACACATACACAGTACAGCTCACATCGCACAGCTACAGATACACATGTACGTGTACGTGTGTATCTGGCCCGCTTTCAATGTATGCGTTGCTGAACAAAAATTTCGTTCGTTATATGAACACACGGCAGCCGCAGCAGCAGCAGCAGCAGAGACAGCAGCAGCCGCAGCCAGAGCACCTTGTTGAGCGAGGGGCATATGTCGAGCTAAGCGGGCGGCAAAGGGGGTACCCAACAGCAACCGGCAATGGCAACAGCACTGAATATGGCCGCCTGCCTGCTGATTGTAACTGCGGCTGATTTGCTCTGGCTTGCCCTGCACTGAACAGTTTACTACTTGTGTAGTTAGTTGGGTTAGAATTTTGGATGGTAGTAAGCTATGGAACTGTGCTCTAGGAAAGCTTCAAATTGTGATTGTATATTGAGAAATTAATCATTATTTTAATACCTTAATAAGAAGGCGGAAATGAAATTAAACACGGTAAAATCATTTCAGATATTTCAATCCTATCCAATCCTAAAAATAAATAAAGTAAAAAGCTTTTATTAATCATATTATAAAATCAAAACATAAATTACATATTTTAAATACAATATACAATTTTTGAAATTCAAATCAAAGAATTTTAATATTATAATATTTTAAATACAAATTACAAATTCAAAAATATACATATGTATATAATATTAAAATATATGTTGATCATTTTTATAAAGTAGCAAAATATTTCCAAATTTGGTAATGTATTAATGCTAATATCTATAGAACAGATTTTCATTCAAAGGTATTACATATATTTTTCATGAATATAACTATTGGTAAAATTTGATATATTTTTAAAATAGTTTAAAATTAAAAATAACTCAAACTTTCTATACATACATATACGATAAAAATGAAATTGAAGTGTTTATTGTGAAGCTCAATTCTCTAAAATAAGAACTTGTACAATCAATTATCAATACCATAAATTGGATATGAAAACCAAAAAAGCTGATTGGATGTAGCGCAGCATGAATTTCGACCAGTTTGAAGCATTTCGCTTGTATGGCTACAGCTCTGGCTACAGCACGAGTATCTCGCTCTAGTGAGCCCACAGACAGCCGCAGTCAGCGTACAGCCAGTAGTAGCAGAGGCCCGCAACGAACGAGCCAACGAGCGAAATAGGCAGCGGCAGAGGCCAGAGCCAGAGGGGCGCCACAACAGCAGCGGCGACTGCGTTGTATCTGTAACTGTGTCTGTGTATGTGTGTGTGTGTGTGTGCGTGTGCTTGAATCGTTGCTGTTGCAGTGTGCGTGTATTTGTATCTATGCAAGCAAACAGCTCACAGCCCCATCAAACGGGCCCCCAGCGACAAACCAGATACACTGCGAAAATCAATGTGCCGCATTTAGTGTAGGGGAAACGACGTTCAGGCAGTGGGCCAAGCGCTATACAAAACATATTCTATGCGAATATCGGAAAGTGCAGCCAATATGTTGAGCAATATGCTGTGATTGAGAACCCAAACGAGATCTATCAATTAAAAGATGAATCTATATACAATTAGGCTTCAATAGAAAACTGGTCTACCAGACTGAGCAATTCACTTAGAGTAATTCAATTAGAGTTTGGAACAGGCTCTTTAGTTAATTTATTGAGAGATTCATTAAGACTCTTCATCTTAACATTTTACCTGACTCAATCAACCAATCAATGCAAATTCTAGTATAAACGGAGATTTTAACGGATTAAGAAGAGCAAAATGAGTGTTGTGTGTCAATATACATTAATTTGATTGCCTCAATTTTAGCTGATAATATTTTTAACTTAAAAGCTATTTTTAAAACATATATTTTCTATTTAAAATTCTTTATTATTTTAATGCACAAAGTTTGAATAAAATATTTAATAAATATCTCTTTAAAGTTATTTGACTTCTTACATGTATGTATGTAAATACATTAATTTTTTGCCATATATTATTAAAATACATTTTTATGTTTATTGTGCTCACAATAAATTCATTTTTAATTAAAAAAAAAATTAAGTATATGAAAATTTCAAAATATATATTTATTATTATTATATTTAAATATGTGATAATTTTGTAATATAATAAATAAAATTATTTATAACATAAAACACAGAAAAAACTAATTGGAAAGCTGTGAAGAACTCTTTTGGTATCAAAATAAAAATTTAAACAAATATTTAAATTTACAATTATAAAAATGGCTACAAAATTAATTCTGAATTTTTGTATATCTCGTTAATTTAAAATGTTCGTAAAGATGATGAGCTGTAAATTTTGTTTACTCAAAAAAAAAGTAGATCAACGTTTATTAGATAGAATTTGGCCACAATAAAATGGAATTCAATGCAGTGTAAACTGCGGGCAGCATAATAATCTGTTGAATATATGTACTGAAAATGCAAAAAGCTGGCGATTGGGCAGAAGTTGGACGCACAGAGCTCAGCCCACAGTGCAGTGGGTCGATGTCGATTATTCTGGTTGTTTCTCGTCTCAATGCGAGAAAATTCGTTCGCTCGTCGTAGCTTGTTCATTCGGCTGTTCGGTCGGTCGTTTGGTCGTGTCCCGCATCAAACCTAACGGGGCCGTTGACATCGGGTGGGTTGGGGGTGTAGATTCAGCCTGCTGCGCTGCTGCCGTCGCTGCTGCTGCTTTTGCTGTTGCTTTGGCTGTGAGGTGAGAGACGCGCCTGTTGGCTGCAGTCGATTCGGTGGTGGCAATTGTCGGCTGTATGAACGGGAATATATGCTCGGGATATATGCAAACCAGGCAACAGCAGCAGCAGCAACAGCAATGGAAGCGTACGAAGGAGCGAGCGAACTAACGAACCGACGCACGCACACTCGACAGGATGTGAATATACATACATACATATAGAGACATGTACATGTATGCGTGTAAGTATGTGTCTGTATGTGCTCGTATGTGTGTATCCTTTCCTATGCTGCGTGTGTGTCAGAGCATAGAAACAAAGTGCAAACTGGTAGGCACATTGAATAAGCGCCAAGCAACAAACAAACTCGAACTGCATATACCCTATTCACAATTGACGAGCAAAATAAATAAACAATGTAATTTTATAAATAGCTATTGGCAACTGTAATTGAGTGATGAAAATCCTAATTACTGATTATACATAATAGCTAATATAGATCAATCGAGAATGACAAAAGTCAAGGGGGACATATTCTGTTATGGCATCAGCGATGAGTGATAATTATTATGTTTTTAACAATTTTTATTAGCTAATTATTGTCAATTACTGAGACGATTCAGAGGAGTTGGCCAACAACAAAAATTAAAGTACTTTTTCAATAAACAATTTTTTGTATTGATTGATTGATCAATTACTGCAAATAATATTTTTTTAAAGAAAATATATAATAATACATGAATGTGCTAAAAATATACTTATAAATTAAATTTTAAAAATATATATATTAATGCAAAATTATTTTTATTTAAAAATGCTAAATTTAACTTTATGATTTTTAAGCCTTAACTTAAAAAATATATTATTATATTAAGTTGAAACGTTAAAAACAATTTTTAGATATTTAAAAAGAAACTTTGGCGGAAGACTTTGTTTGACATCGATTATCTCAACTAATGATTGAATTTACTTTTAGAGTTATAGAGAATCTAATCCCAAGCTAAATAAATTTCGTAATTTTCTTCAATTGTTAAACAATTTTAAATTGATAAAAGTAATTCAAAAGTATAAATTCAGAAAGTTTGTTTAAATAAATTCTTTTTTATAATTTTTTAAATTAATTTTTAATTTAATTTTTAATAACCTAAAATATCTTCATTATTATCAAATGTTACTTAGCAGTTTTTTAGCTTATGTTTATATGTTTAGGTAATTCTTCTTCTGGTAGCTGTGCCATTCAAGCTCCTTCCCTGGCCAAGTAGCGCATTGAGTCTCTTATTCCGGTAGAGAATTGCAATTCGGGGTGGTCGCTGGCCTTACAATGTTGTTTAGCTTGAAGAGCTGACGCTCTGAGGACGGCATAGTTTGCTAGCTTAGTTGCAGCTCTGCATGATTCTTGGTTTTCTCATATGTCTTTGATGTGTGTGTGAGCCTGAATGGGTGTGTGTGAGTGTGTGATTGTTGCCGTTGGTCCCTTTATAGAACTGGCTGACAGCCTGTATGAGCAAAAATCTTGCAGTTTCCCTGCACACACCCATACACACTCACATATGTACATATGTACATAAATATACTTAACACAGCAGGATGGCTTGGCCAGGCACAGAGATGGTCAGAGCAGAGTGCCAGGCACTTGTTGTCGTTGTTGCTGTTGTTTGTTTGTTTGCTGCTGCTGTTGTTGTTGTTATTCTTTTGCTTTTTGGTCCAGTGGCGTCTTCCTGTCGTCGCCCACTTGAGCCAATATGCTTGCCATATGGATGCAATGTATCTCTTACGTTTACCGTTACGTTATGCTGTCGCAATGCACATGTAATACGCATATTCACAATCCAGGACAATACAAATACAATTGTGTGTATTATTATGCAAAAGTTTGTCCAAGCTGTTTTCCATGCCAAATGCATATTTGCAAAAAGTTACGAGCTTTAATTGGCCATTGCTTGAAATGGGAGAAATGAAATTGATAGGAACTCTAGATGCCTAAAGAGAGATATTATTTGCTATTTGCATATCTAAATAAAGTAAATACATACATTATTTTGCTCTCAATTAGTCTAACTCTATATAAGAGTTAAAAGTGTAATCTTGCATACTTATCATAAAAGATATTCACAATAGTCAGAGATTTAATCAGATAACACAATTTAAATAAAGTGTTTGTTGCTTAAGAAATGAAAATAAGATGTAGGATAAATATAAAAATCTCCTACTTTTACAAATATGATAATTTTATACTTTCAGAGATCCTGTGATCATATTTTATAAAATTGATCTAAAATCTGTAATCTCTAATCATTAAGAAACATAATATAAATGTTAATAATTTGTAGAGAAAATATAAAAATCTTATCATCTAAGATCCAGTTGATCTCAAAGAACAACAAAATCAACAGCAAACTGTTTAATGGCTTCAAGTGTAATTACTCTGAGCCCTGATTGCGCTGAGTATGCATGCATAAGCACAGGTAGTAATAGCCGACCACCTGAAGCTCCAGCTAGAGTCTAAAGTATTTTTGCCTCGTAATGCGCTGCCGGCGGCCTCTGGTACTGAATTTGAATCAGAATCAGACTCTGGTCGCTGCTGCGGTTGCTGTCTCTGGCCTCTCTATACAGTCGCTCGGTTCGCACGAACAGCTGATGATGCATATAAATACCGAGTGGGAGCAGAGTGAGTGCTCGCAAAATATGCGGATGGGTTTTTGTTGTTTGGAGGGCGATGGTGACGGCGATGCCGATGACGATGGCGTTGGCACTACTGAGGCTGTTCGACTATGTGTGCGTGCGTGTATCTGTGTGTGTGTGTGGCTCGGGGCCCCAAAACAGCCCAGACAGTTGGGCAGACAGGCGGTCAGGCCGATTGGTCCCACACGAGCGAGCCCCCACCGAGTCTTTCAAAGGCCAAGTTCAGTATCTTGAACACACATTTCATGTGCTGCCTATTGTTGTGTGTTGACCGAGTGTGTGTGCGGCTGGCGTTGCAGTTG
The DNA here is from genome assembly GCA_035047565.1 of Drosophila mulleri. Classification (NCBI taxonomy): domain Eukaryota; kingdom Metazoa; phylum Arthropoda; class Insecta; order Diptera; family Drosophilidae; genus Drosophila; species Drosophila mulleri. Next base: position 16,104,925 of record JAWNPK010000060.1, on the reverse strand, counting down.
CGCGATTTGAAACAACAACAGGACTCGCAGTAGCACCCCCAAACTCCCCAGTTCCCACTCCACACACCTCATCCCAACCACCGCCAACAGCAACACCAAGTTCGACTCGAACTCTGCGAAAGTCTGCCGTGATTCTGGGCCATGCAGTCAGCCGCCTTCATGTGACCCAATTTCGTCGGCGAGCTGCGAAAGTGAAGCTCTGAACTTCATTTTCGCATCAGCCGGTGGGTGGATTGGACGTTATGGCAGGTGGAAATTCGATTGGTATGCAAGATGATCTAAAGTTAAACTTGACATGATTTAGTAAACTGAAGAGCTAGGATAATGCAGATGTATATATATATGTATGTACATATGTATGTATACATCAATTCACATAAATATGTATATATGATCATACCATACCTTTTGTTGATTTTTGATACAAAATGTGCTTTAATAGGTTGTTGAATTTTTAGTTTATAAATAATATAAAATATTTAAAATACATACATATATGTATATATAAACATAACAAAGCAAAAGAGTAAATTTTGATAAGCTGAAACATTAAACCAGCAACTTGCATTTCATTTTGTTTATATCTCTTTTAGCTTAGATTTAATAAGCTATGAACCACTGTATATACTCTGTCTCTCTCTCACACACACACTCTTGCCGCATTATCATCTTATCACTGATTAACGTTCACTTTGAATACAGTAATTATTGCAACTTAAGAATTAGCAATGGTGAGAGGGATAAGTGAGAGAGAGAGAGAGAGAGAGAGGTAGATAGAAAGAGACAAAACGGATCACTAAATGCCATAAACTAAACTGTAAAAGTTTTGGGTGTCATTTTCATGCGACTTGTGTTGGTGTGACACTGTGTTGTTTTCGTTGTTGCAAAACTTCAGAGAGACAACGATAAGCATGTGCTGCTCATAAAAGCAACCAAAAAAGAAATAACAACCGCAACAACAATCACAGTCAGCAGTTCGTTGTCGTCGCCGTTGTCGTTGTCATTGTTTTCGTCCGGTTTTCGCAGTTTTCTCCGAGTCTGAGAAATTGAGCGACGATTTCTTCATACACATATGCACTTACATAAATATCTATAAGCATGCTTAAGTACATACATATGTATATGTATGTATGTTGTATGTTACATGTAATAGCTGTTGTCGCCAATGCGAGCGCCTTGTTGCGTATGTGTGCGTACGTGTAGGGTGTATGTGATTCATGCTAGCCGAGCTGACTGCATATGCCAAAAGATAGCTAGTTTGCGCCATAATTTCAGACAAAATTTTATGTTATAGCGCGAAAATACGATGATTCGGCCCAGCCTACACTCACCCACACAATAACACGCGTTCACACCATACACTCATACTCCACTCAGTCACATACTCTCTCGCTCTGATGCTAACTCTCAGTCACGGTCTCACACTCTCGCGCTATCATGCTCTCATGTTCTCATGCTCTCTTCACGTTGGCTCAGTTGCTCGCTCGCTCGTTCGCTTGCTATTCGCTACTGTGGTACAGTACGGTTTGCTTCCATTGCTGTTTATGTTACTGTTTCGCTTTGCTTTTGCTTTTGCTATTGCTTCTGCTTTTTAATTTACTAGCCTTGTGCTTTAGCATTTTCTGGCGTGTGCTCTGTTTATGCGCCCGATGCTTTGCTTTTCGTTCTCTGCCTAGAGAACATTCGCATATTCTTTGTTTAGAATAAACCAATAAACAAAATTCCCTCATCACGTCGGCAAAATTATTGCAATTAGAGATGACAGCGTGCTGTTCATTCTATCGTGACACGACATTAAAAAACATTTGTCGTGCATCCAAAGTTTATTCAGATATATTATTGCGATCTTATGGGAGTGATTGTGTTTTACATATGTACATACATACATATGAATATATATTTGAACATATATTATGATAATGCTATACGATCTGTCGTTATTCCCAATCTTTAAGATCATTTTGTATAAACATTTCACATAAATAAGCATTTGACTAAGGAAAAAAAACATTCATTTTCAATATTATTTGAAAATTTTCTAGTTAATCACTCTTTTCATTAATACTTATAAAAAATATTGCGCTTTCTGAAGTTCTAAAGGAGCATCTACATACATACATAAATATTTATACCATGTATAATTAAACCTATGTTTCCCTTTAAGTCAAGACCATTTTTTGGTATATTTGACGTAAAAGTTTTAAGTAAATAGATTTACCTCTGTGGTGTCACCGCTGATTTTGCGACGCTCCACTGAGAGCATATACTGAATTTTGGATTGCATAATCATTGCATTCGAGAGAGGCATGCTCCTTAGTTGGGCCGCAACGCTGAGTCCGAAGAACATAAATTCATCGTCACCCAGCGATGGTAGCGTCCGAGTTCGATCCAATATCGCAGAGCTTACAACCGGCGAGGGATTCATTTCGACTGGGGAGGTGGGCTGGGCTGGTGACGTTATGAACCGCAGCGGGGGTGGCGGACTTTGAGTGGACATTGCGGATAGAGCTGTTGTGGGTATAAGCACCTGTTGATCGGGCTCGAGTTCCATTTTAATCTCGCGCTTCTCTTCGGACCCCAATGGAAGCAGCTTGATGGTCTTCAAGCGCGGCAATTTGATCTGCAAACGCTTTAAAGGCGGCGGTTTTACCAGCACTATGTCTTCGTCCGATTTCTGTATATATGAAATACATACATATACATACATACATACATATAAGCTACATTGTACATATATAAAATCGAAATGCAATACCAAAATTTCGCCTTACCTTGTCCAGAAACTGTGCCATAAACTTGTGTAGCGGTGCAAACCAGGGAATTTTCGGCGTATATTCGGGATTTGCTCTGATCTTCTTCAGCTCCTGGTGATAGCCCGTGCGCAGATTTTTGATTTTCATCTTTACACCCTGTAGGGTAATCGGGTTCTCAGTGCGCTCTGCCTCGGCATTTATACCTATTTGGATGCGCTTGTAGGCGGCATTGCGAACAGCCAAGACCTGGGGCTGACGGTTCCAAAGGCACGGCTCACGACTGTAAAGCTCCACGAACTTCATGTGACGCTCGTCGGTGAAGCGGAATGGTAGGCCGCCATTGCTGGACATGTGAATATGGAAGAGCAGAACAAAACAGAAAGAAAAAAAACCGTTAGGCGACCGCGTGTTCGCAATGCACGTTGAGTACTGCGACCAGCCGATTGTTGCTTTGCTTTGCTTTGGCGCTCGGCTCTTGCGATACTGTTGCTTTTGCTTGTGCTCTTGCTGGCTTGCCAAAGCTTTCGCTTTGCTTTTAGCTTTTGCACTATGCTGCAGCTCACGCGTTATCGTGCTTTACAATTCTCTTTCTGTCAATTGAGAGATGACGAAGACTGGGCGATTGGAGTAGGCTTGTAGAGCGATGTATCGATAGTTGACAGCAATCGATTGACGCTTAAACTTAAAGAGAGTCATAGGAGATTTCACATACATATCTACATATGTATGCATATAAAAGCAGTGTTTACAGTTGCTTGAGTGAGTTAGTTTATTTTGGTATGAGAAGAACGGCTAAGGCTATACTGATAACAATCGATTACCGATAAAAGCTATTTGAAAATAGAGGTTTCTTTAATAAAAGATGTTTGATATGTGTAGGCTTAGGAGCTTGTTTGCATTACTGAGATGCCTGGGTAAACGATGAATAGAAAGTGATTAAATCTTAGAAGACCTTAAACTTAGTTGAACTGATCAAAAGAGGAAGCTTAATTGAAATCGATTAAAGCTTAGTTCCCCGTAAAGCTTTTAAGCTATGTATGTATGTAGATCGTTCAAAATAAAATGACCTAGACACAAAAGATATGCTGTAGGATCTTTACTTAAGATGGGGTTGAATCTCTTCTAAGACTCATAGAGCAAATTTTTCTAGTTCTATTTTTAATTTTAGCAACTAAAGCATATTGTACAAATAGACAAATCAAAATAGACCATACCTACTTCGCGCTTCTACCCCATGCATTTCGATTGAGCTCAAAGTACTCAAAAAGTCTATAAAAGATTTTCTATGCCATTTCCCAATGCTGCAGCTTAGCAAGAAATCGCACAGAGAATTTCACAGAGAGAGAGTCCTTCGACTGCCTGCCATTCCTGTTGTCGTTGTTGCTTTTGTGCATTGCAAACAGCGCGTGACATCGTTATCCTTTGTACAAACGACTGCCGTTGCCCGTTGCCGCTGCCTTTGCCTTTTCATCTCCCAGCTAGAAATTTACCCTCAAATAGCATTGACTACGAGAGTTTTCCTCTAGGCCTTCGGCTTTTTTTCATAGAGCTATTCAATAAGTAGATGGCGGGAAAACGATCCACAGCCTCTGTGCGCTCGCTCTCGCTCTTGGCCTCTCTTCCTATCCTTCTCTCTCCTACTATGCGTTTGGGTGGTTAACTTAACCCTAAACAGGACAGCAGCCGTTACAAGCAACCGTTACAATGAATGTAGGTATGTTTGTCTATATATACAAAAAAAACTGCCCAGCTTGAGATTTTTTACAACGAGAGAAGTGTAGAAGGTTCGCTTTGTAATTTATGCTCTCTTTTTTGCATTAAGTAAATCTCTGGTAACAAAGGTTGCGATAACGATCTATAACGGATTTCCTTTTCATATGAAAATTAATATAGGAAGCTATGCTAGTAAAAATAATTAAAAGAGTTAATTTTCAAAATTTGTAGTTTGACTACAACAATTTCATTCAATGCTATTCTATAATATATGTATATACATATAGATTGACATTCAAGCTTCTCTTTTTTTTTTTTAAATAAACATTTTTCATTAAAATATTCATATTTATTTAGTGTATACAATATATTCAATACATCAAGCATTGCACTACATATAATATATCCAATACATCAAGCATTCCACTTGTGACGTCAGCATTTGTTTTTTCAACCTTTTTGTTTTCAGTCTCAAACATGCACAACAAAAAGCTTGCTGCTATATAATTCAAAAGCAATGCTCGTCGTTCGTTTCATCTGCTTAAAAGCCAAATATACATACTATGAGTTAATTAAATAAGCTGCTGATGGATTAATGGATATTATTGATTTTCTGAAATAATTAAAAAAAAAAATATTTCTGCTTAAGGATCACATTTGCTAAAACTTTGCTCTATACTTCAGTGAAATATTGCTAATATTAAAGGTAAACAAAGACAAACTAGATGCATGTATTGCACGTATTAGTAGAGTAAATGTAAATATGTATATATGTATGTATAACAAGATATTTATTCATATGTATGTATGCATGTGCATATGTAAGAATTTAGTACATGTGGATTTGTAAAATATGTTTTTGCTTGGGATTAAATTGTCATTTTTGGCGCCATTTTTAAGTGACCCCTCAGAGCCCGTTCTGTATGTACTACTACGTGACAGTGAGAGAGCCATTGGAAAGAGCCATATGAAAAGACACTCCACTGCTCTACACACTCATAGCAGAAAATGTGGGGCAGATGAAGAAGTACTTAAATGGTTCATAATTCTCAGTTGGCTAATTTGAAATTGTTTTTATTTCAAATACGCTTTGCGGCTGCCATTTATTGCATTAACATCTCAAACTGAATATTTATTGACGTTATTTTTGTTTTTACATGGCTTTTATCGGCGTTTCTGCTTTAGTTCTATATTTCTGATTTATCTCAACGTGTGTCTCAGATAATAAGCCGGCTGGCTCTTCCTCGCTCTCTCGCACATTTGCTCTTTTAGGTATGGTACGTGTCGTGCGAGAGTTGCAATATATGTATTTCAATAAGCAAATATAAAAATATCCATTTAATGCCACTAAAAATAAGCAAAACTACGTAATTTTAATGCATCTAAACGAACGTAACATATAAATACTTTTATTATTTTTAATATCTAACGACCACCTATTAATCGTATAATTTCTCAATAATCGTGTTAGGTCGTGCCTTGTTGAGGGTACGTTTGGCGTCACGCGCTCATCTTAGGTAGCGTTTCTGCCTATGTATGTATGTCAACTTTGACGATATCACCATTTTTACCAGCTGCTTGCTTTCGTTATAACACTGGACGCTGAGTCCGTACAGTTAATATTGAGCAGCTCAAGAGAAAGGTTGGTTGTGTTCCAAGAAATGGGTTTACTATAATTTATAAGTTACGAACGATTTGTTAAGTGAATTGAAAAAGTGGAATCCAGACTTTTATGTTATTTTTTTATTTTAAATTGTGAAGTGAATTAATTTATGAAAGAAATTAACAATTTTTAGTTATCATTCATACTTTCCCTGTGCCCAGTGTGCACATTTCAAATCGCCTAATCACAACGTACGACGTTGCTGTACGAAAAGAGTAAAGCGCTGTATTTTCTGACTTTGTTGTGAGCGACGCTCAGTCAAAATGGCTGCTTGGGCTTTATTGAATTAATTTTGCATAATTATGTGTAAAAATATACGTCATATTCTTGGACAATTTATTGTTCTTCAATATCGCACGGCCAGTAAACTAAAAATGCGCGCGTTTTTTGTCCTATTCACATATTTTACTTTGTTTCCGTATTTGTATTTGTTTTTACTCGGCATTTAACAGCGTTTTTGCTTTGCCCCTTCATTTGTGCTCTCTCACTCGAACTCGCTCTCTCACGCTATAAGAGCGAGAGAAACTGGCCAGCCGGCAATTTATCTGCTGCCGACGGCGCTGCGCGCTGCGTGACCAGCGTTTGCTGCTGCTTTTAGTTTCATTGCCTTTTTGCTTGATTCACTCAGTACAGTTGAAGTCAGCCGAGAAACGTGAAAGGTTGGTAAACGCACGCAGTCAAAAACTTATAAACCTAAATTCATTTTGTGCAAGACATAAAATTTAAATTTAATGTGTGACAATGTAGTTTTCAATTCTGTTATTGAAAAGATTCATAAAAAAAAATAATATTGTTTATATAAAATGAAGGCAAACTAAATTGAAAAATTTTGCAATGTGAAATTTCTTGAATGACAGGCCAATTATAATAATTAAATAGTGAAAATTCCGTTTCAACATCAATTTCAAAGGCATAATTAACACACTTTTCAGTTAGTTTTCGCCTGCTGCTTAATTTTTCACTATACAAATTTGCTCTTTGTAGTACATTTCTCATACAAGACGTCGCTTGGCCCTGGGCCTGTGCTTGCTGTGCCAGTGCAAAAGAGCGCGTCGCATACACGACGCTGCTGTACCACACACAGGCCCAAGCAAAGCAGCCAGTCGAGGCGGCAGTACATACAGAAAAAAGTGTTGCCATTTCGGTCTTTTGCACTCAGCGCTGTGGGAGCAGCATAAAGAAAATGGCTGCTAATGTTGATAATATTGTAATTTGTCATTTAAATGCTGATTTTTTGTTTTTATTAATATTGATATGTGAATATTGTTTAGGCTGCGCGCACTCTGAAATTCGTTTCTAGTTAGAAAGACGCGCGCGCGCTTTTCAGAATTGCCAGCTTCGACGCTAGCACCAGTGTATGTGTTTGTGTGTATGTGCATAAGCGTATGTGTGTACGTGAGCAGTATTGCCATCTCTTTTGATGCGTTCGGCCATCGCTGCATGTATATGTGCCTGCTTGCTTGTGTGTGTGTGTGTGTGTGTGTATTGCTCCATGGTGGTGGCTTCGCTATGCCTCTTTTGAGCGGTATTTCAACAGCGTACACATTTCTTATTCTGCAACTGATACTAATTTGATGATTTTTTATTGATAATTTCATTACAGCTCGAAGCTTAGCAAATTAATTTAGTAACTTACTACTCACACACACAAAGACACAAAATAAAATGGCCGATAAACCAAAACGTCCGCTCTCTGCTTATATGCTGTGGTTGAACAGCGCACGCGAGGGGATCAAACGTGAGAATCCTGGTATCAAAGTCACGGAGGTGGCCAAGCGTGGAGGTGAATTATGGAGAGCAATGAAGGATAAGTCAGTGAGTTGATAATGAAAAAAATCTATTTATAATTGATTAATTTTATAACTAATCTAATTTCTTTATTGCTTTGCAGGAGTGGGAAGCAAAGGCAGCCAAGGCCAAGGACGATTATGATCGTGCCGTGAAGGACTTTGAGGCCAATGGCGGTGGTGGTGGTGCGCCGAATGGAAACGCCAAGAAACGCTCAAAGCCTGCCAAAAAGCCAGCGAAAAAAAGCAAAAAGGATGAATCCGAAGATGACGATGATGAGGAGAGCGAGTAAAGCATTGTTACATTGTTGGCATAATTAAGGGAAACCACAGAAACATCTACAGTGGACCTCCTCATTCAGTCAATCGCATTTCGTCTAAGCTACACCACCAACCCACACACACTCCACACAAATCACATACCCAAAAAACAAAAAAAAAAAAAAAAAAAACAAAGAGACCACCTCCAACAATATCAAACGAAACAGGAATGTTGCTGTCCGAAATACGCAACTAAAGAGAACAACAGCAACAACAACAACATGAACATGAACATATGCAAAATTGTATTTATACTTAAGAATTTAAGTTTATAGTAGGCGAGTCTTTTAGTATACACATTTCACAAGAGGACAAAACAGTTCAGTTTTTTTTTATGTCGAGCTCAACGCGCGCCGGATTATTGGATCCCGCCGCATAAAGAAAGCGCTAAAGTATATGAATACGGCGGCAAAACAAATAAAGTTGATCGATTTGTGTATCTTGCATAAAAATTTTGTAAATTAAACGATAACGTAATTCCATTATAAATAAACAAAAAGAAGAAAAAAAAATATATATATACAAAACACAAAAATTGTTCTGAGAAACTATATACTGTACGTGAGTAGAGTTTACTCACACAACAACAAGAAAAACACATTGAGAAACGTTGCTAGGGTCGGCCAAAACGAACGGCATATTTACCGTCTATTATATAGATCGATATATACCAATAGCTCTATGCTTAATGTTAAACGAGTTATATCAGATTTAATGAAAAAGAGTGTACAAAAATGCAAAGAAGAAACAAAAACAAAAATGGAAAAGGCGTTGAGAGAGCTTTTTCAAATGACGTTCAAGAACGAACGAAATTTCGCTCAGGTTTTTCGTAATTATTGAACTCTAGATAAACATCTTTGTTAATCCCTAAAGATGTTGCAAAATAAAAAAAATAAGAAAGAAAAGAAACAAAATATATATTGCATTTAATCTGTAGTCTTAATTAATATCTATATAATTTAATTCCAATATGAGAAAAAAAATAAAGAACAAAAAAAAAATTAAATAAAATAAAATACATTTTTTAAATGCGTTAAAAAAAAGTTCATATATTGTTTTTTTTTTTTTTTTTTTTTTAAGTAGAAATATATTAAAGAGGGCTCTGGAATTTGAAATATACTAGTTGGAATTATTAAAAATTAATTTTGGAATAATAAATAATAAATTAATTAGCTTATTGTGAATTTGATGATATATATGGTTTATCCTTATATCCCTATATAGTTAGCTTAAAGCACTGTAAAAAAAACTCCAATTGAAACATTTTTATTCTTATTTATTGTTTTTTAAATATCATCTCATATTCAATAATCGATCACTAAAGCTAAATGATTTCATCGGCTGCTGTCGCTGCTACTGTTTTTGGGATTCATTAGATGTAAAATGTTCAATGTTTAATGCTAATGTTATGTATGTATGTTGTTTATCTCATGCATACAAATACCGTTCGTTATTAGGCTATTAATTAATTCACGTTCTTGTTGGGATCAAAGTACAGTACTCCATGGGATATAATGTTTAACAACGTTAAGCCTAAGAAAACTAACATTTAACAAAAGCACAATAAGAATTCAGATCAACTTTGAGGTGCGATATCTAAAATTATGCGCTATAAGATTAAGTCAAACACAGATCTATGTATATATATATATATATATATAAACAATTTTCAGTTCCGTGCTTTGGATTGGTTCGGATGGGATACACACACACACACATAAATATATATATACATATATAAAAGGCATTTAAGATCGTAGAGTTTGCTTGGAGTTACTTCGGTTGGTTCGCTTCAGACATATATGTATGTAGGTAAATACTTTGAACTGCTTATAGAAGTAGAGTTAATACGTTTCTATAGATTGACAAATATTAAAAGTTGATTTTGTTTTTGATTTTTTCTTTCATTCTTTTTTTTTGGGTATCCACGACGGACAAACATATCTTAGTTGTGCTTATTTGATTAAAGACAGAACTTATAACAAATATGGCAAAAAAAAAAAGAAAATGAAAAACAACAAAATCTCTCCCAGTGCCGGCGGCAAACAAAAAAATGAAAAACAAATCATGTTAAAAAGCACGAGAACTGTAAAGGAAAATCTGCTCAAGTTTTTCCCCCCGGCTGACCCTTGCGTGTGTGTATGCAGCAAGTAGACAAAAGACAAACAAACAAACGGAGATAAGCACCATCAGGCTGTGGCATCCTGAACTGACCCGAGCTGGCCCGACCTCTAGTTGCGGTTCAGCCAGAAGATGGTCTTCAGCACAAAGTAGGCCAGGCCCAGACAGTAGACAATCTTCTCGCGCTGCATCCGCTGCTCGTTGTTGATCTCAATGTTGAGCACCCGTCGATTCAGCTTGGCCAGCTGCCGGCGCAGATAGAGGATCTCCTCGTGCGGCGACAGTTCACCCATGGGCGTGCCCTCGCGCTGGGCCAGCATGGAGGCATCCAAATTGTTTTGCTGCTGCTGCAGTTGCTGTTGCATCAGCTGCGAACGTTTGCTGCCGCTGCCCGTTGTTAGCTGTAAACAGAGGAGAGAGAGAGAGAGTTAGTAAACTTGGCTTAAAAGGCGCCACTCAACTCACGTCAAAGTTCTGATAGACCATGGGGCTTAAATACTAAATATAAAATATCTAACATAAATAGTTCCTCGGCTCTCGGAAATTTTGATAAATTACATAACAATAATTTCAATGACAACTAATTTCAGTTAGTCCAAACACAGCACTGACTAAAAACCGTCTAAAAGCAGCTTGGCTCAATCGAAAATTGGCAATGCAAATAAATATTTATAGATTTATGAAAATTTGGACTGCAGTCGCAGCACTCCCTGAATTTTCAGTCAGCATCTGAACATCGTATGTCTCCCCACACAGGATTGGTAAACAAAATTTAAGAAAAAACAAAACAAAACAAAAAAGAAAAAATCAATATAAATAAGTCAAGCTGAGAGTATGTCACAAGCGCATTATTCCGAGGAGGATGAGCTGCCCAAACTGGAGTCCATCAACAATGCGGTCAAGTGCGAGCAGACGGGCCACATTATGGAGGCGATACTGCTCTATGAGGAGAGCATCTTCAAGCTGAATCAGCTGGCCAATTCGGATCCAAAGAAACAGCAGCTCTATCTCAAGTACCTGAAGATGTACGAGGCGCGCGCCAATCAGCTGCGCGATCAGGTCAAGGCACATCTGCACTCCAGCAAGATGCTGGAGCACATCACAATCGAACGGGATGCGAGGGGACGAGGCTATCAGCGTCTGCTCGGCGCCTACTTCAACGATAGTGTGAAGGAGGCGCATCTAAATGAGCCGCAGCTCTGCGAGCAGCATCACTTTAAGAATCTGGTGAATTTCTTGGAAGTGCTGGTCAAGAGCTGTCGCTACTTGAAGTACATACGACTGACGACGCGGCCGGATCTGGCGCTGCCAAAGAATCAGTTGCACATCCTGCAGCAGATTCGCGCCGATCTGGCCACGGGCAACATTCACATGAACTTCCAGCTGGACGAGACGCTGCACGATCGCAAGATCGTGCTCAGCTCCGGCGTTGTCATCAAGATCGGACGCGGCCTGCACTATTTCGAGCCGTGCGAACATCTCTACACGCTGGGCCTCTGCGATTTCGATTTTCGCAAATGCCTGGCCACCGAGGTGGACGTGTGGAAGTGCCGCGCCTTTGCCAAGCCGCTCCGGCAGCAGCCACACCAGCCCGAGCCAAAGGATATCGAGCAACGGGCCCACCAGGGCATGCCCAGCATCTACTCGAGCGAATAGTGGGCGCAAAATCGAAATTGGCTTATTGAAAGTACACAGACAGCAGCATTCCTGGTCAAATAGTAACAGACTCAAAGAAAATTGTGGTATTAGAGATGAAATTGTGCAAATATATAAAAACTAGATACAGACACAGATGGGGAAAAGGCGAAAGGAGCTGATATAGATATAGATATAGATATAGAAGTAGGAGAAGGTGAAGAGCGACTGCATTATAGATCAAATATTAAATCATATTTAGAATCTCAGCTATTCTATCTCTCTCAGAATACTACCATGAAATCTGCGCCCTAAGCTCTCTCATTAGCCAGCTAACCCCACGCGGATTAAATAATATTAATAATATCAATACAATTCGTAAGCAGTCAGCAGTTCGCTAATCACAAAAATGTGGTTCGGGGCGGGGCGAATTTTTCGTCATGAGCTGCATTGGCACATGGGCTGATAAGGGATCGAAATCGTATCGAATTACGGCCGTGCAATATGTCTGGCACGTCACGAAATTGAAGAAGGCATTAGATTAGAACTTTCGCAGACAGATCTCGCTTATATAAAAGATATAGAAATACATATATATATGTAGAGAGAGCGAGAGAGAGCGAGAGTTAGAGAAATCCTATACTGCATTTGCTCACCTGCGAGTCGGATTCCACGGAATTGGCGTCGTTGCTGCTTTGAAATCCCATGCGCACGTTGCCATTGGAGCGCACATATTGTGTGGCACGTTGTCCCTCCTCGTCGTCATCCACATCGCCGTCCAGATCGTTGCCATAGAAATTCCCGTTGGGTCGTTGGTGCGGTGAGTTTTGCTCCGAGGCCGATGGGAAAGGATGATCTGTGAGTGTAATGACGCGCGGCGGCGTCTGTACGCGCAGAAAGCCCACCGACGGATTCTTGGGCAGTATGGAGTTCTCCAATTGGATTTCACGCGGTGCCGAACGTGTCTCCAGATGCTGATTGTGGCCCAGCACCACAATCCTATCTGGCACATTCATATCGATCTTATCATGATAATTCCACGAACTAATCATTCCATTCTGATTCGACAGCAACAGATCCTCGTCGGAGTACTCGCCGGTGGCCTTTATCCGTTTCGGCACGCGCATCTTGTCGTTGATCTCGTGCGCATATTTCGCATCATTAAACAAATCATCGTCCAGCCCGTTGAACATGGGAACGGGCGATTGTGGTGTGACCATTTCGTCTCTGGACTTTGGCTCCTCTCTCGTATGTATTTGCCCTCGTCCGACTGGGATGGTGGGCGGCTGCGACTGCTGCGGGACACTGCTATTGGGGCACGGCCAGGGATTTTGTTAGGCGTTAGGCGTTTGGGAGAGGAGACGTTTTCATAACAGTTATAAATCACTGGTAATTTAAGTTCAGATTGCACAACATGTTTGCTATTTTAACGTGTCGTGGAGATTTTGTTAATTTTGTGTTACTTACATTTTTCGAACTGACAGAAATGCTTCCGTATAGATTCGTATATGCCGTGTAAATTTTAAGTTTTTTTTATTTTATTCTTTTCTTGTCTTTATCGCTCGCTTCGCAGTGCCTTTTGTTGTAGAAATATGTGTGTGCAAAAAGGCAGCAATAGAATGTACTAAATATGACCACAAAGCGCTTTATTTGCATATGCAGTAGAATTGTTTAGAAAAACAGTGCAATCAACAATGAAACTAACTATGCTATTTAAAACAAAAATACAATATGGATAAATAATATAAATGCTAATGAAGCATATTTACTCTAATTTTTTTTAATATTCATTTTTGAATATATGACAGCTGCATTTTGTGATGTGCTGCGTATTGGCAACTCTGCAATGCACAGCCATTCACCACGAATCGGTAACAATAAACGCACACAACAACGCGTTGCCGCGCTCATTTACAATATAATTTCAGCCGCATTCGGACGGATTGTCAAGCGTCCTTTTTACATGTCACAAAGATTGGAAATTTTTAAAGACAAAAATTGGTGTAAAAATATTAATTAATTTTGCAAAACTGGAAAAACATTCAAAGTATATAGGCTACAATTTAATTGTAAGTGCATTACGAGTTGATAACAATATTTGTTGCAGTCGCTGTCGCTGCTGGCGACGACGACGACGCTGACGGTGACGGCGACGTCGCCGGGTACAGTACGCGCCGTTTTTTTCGTGCCAGCTGAAAAGTGCTGCTGTTGTTGTTGTAGCAGTAAATAGTTTGAGTGGCCAGACAGGGCGGGAAAGTGTAAACACAAATAGCTATAAATAAAATGTAGCGCGCTTTTCTATATATTATATAAATAAATTTTGTTTCTGTATTTATTACAGATCGTGAATATTGAAATTGAGCAAACGCAATGGATCGACGCTCATTACGTTCGCGTCGCACAGAGGATCTCGCACCCTCTGCTGCTGCCGCCCCACCCACTACACAGTCGGCCGCCGCTGCCGCCACACAGACTCGACGCGGCAACGCTGGAATTCGCACACGTGCTTCGCCCTCACGCAACAAGGTGCCGCCCGCCGAGCCGCCCGTCGCCGATGTCGGGCTGCGCGCCCGCCGCTCCAGCCGGCCGCGTTCCGCTGCCGGACAGCCAGTCGCTGCGCCCCGCACAACCGCCACGCGGTCTACGGCCAAAGCGCCAACACCAATACGGGAGGTCAATGAGGTTGGTGCAGGTTTCTGCCTACATATAGAGATAAACTTAGATATATATAAATAGATAAACTAGATATATGTAGTAGATATCTGTGTTTGTGTTTGGTTTTATTTTAACCGGTTTGCCTGTTAAGTTTTCTCAACTTTGTTATCTTGACTTGGTCCAATACAATCCGCGTTGAGGTCTTATCTCGTTGAGCTGTTTGCAGGTGTGCGTAGTATGAGTTTTTATATAAATATATACTTATATCATTACAGATTTTATAAGCCTATTTAGTGAATTGTGATTAGTCGGCGATTTTTAGCAGCTCTTTCATTAAATATATAGTATATAAGATCTATGCCTTTTAGTTTAGTATTAGTATTTAGCTTCCACTTTATAATGCTCTGCGAATTGACCTTGCCATACAAAAAATTTGTGAATGAAATTTATATTATTAAGAATATTTGGGGTAATCATGTTCTGATATTTTTTTTTATTTATTTATAATTTGATTAATATTTTAATTGTATGTATTTTGATTTTTATAGTTCCATAGATTTAATTTTTAGTAATTTCTATATTTATTATTTGTTTAATTCTGATAGTTCTCTTGTATCTATATCATTTTTTTTTATATTTATATATATTTATAATATATATGTATACAAATATTATATTTATATTTATATTTATATTTATATTTATATTTATATTTATATTTATATTTATATTTATATTTATATTTATATTTATATTTATATTTATATTTATATTTATATTTATATTTATATTTATATTTATATTTATATTTATATTTATATTTATATTTATATTTATATTTATATTTATATTTATATTTATATTTATATTTATATTTATATTTATATTTATATTTATATTTATATTTATATTTATATTTATATTTATATTTATATTTATATTTATATTTATATTTATATTTATATTTATATTTATATTTATATTTATATTTATATTTATATTTATATTTATATTTATATTTATATTTATATTTATATTTATATTTATATTTATATTTATATTTATATTTATATTTATATTTATATTTATATTTATATTTATATTTATATTTATATTTATATTTATATTTATATTTATATTTATATTTATATTTATATTTATATTTATATTTATATTTATATTTTTATTTTTATTTTTATTTATACATGATACACAACAATTGAATGTCAATATATTCCTTAAAATTTAACAACTCCAACGATGCTCATCCTTCTCCTGCTCTTCTTCGCTCCTCCATTTAGGTACCGTCTCCCGTGCGCACCCACAGCAGCTTTCCAATGACCATGACCACGAACACATCGTCGCGTGCGCCGAATGCGGCGCTGCTCACGTCCTCGGTGAACAGTCCGAACATCAGTCGCACCTACAGCAGCACCACGACCACCACAGAGCACATTGAGATACGCAGCGAGGGCGCCACCGGGGATGAGGTGGACACGGAATCGATACGCAAACGTCTCACAGATCGACTGCGTCGTTCGCTCTCGAAGACCATCTCGAGTGTGGCGGGCTTGAATGCGGATGCGAATAGGCACAGCTCGGAGGATAGGGGCAGTCGCTATAGCCGATCCGTGTCGCGTTCCGTTTACGATGACGACGAGAAGAGCTCGAAGCGCAGCTACTCCACTGGCGAGGAGGACATCAACGAGGAGGACGAGCAGCTGGAGGATGAGAATGAGCAGTTCCGCAGCTTCAATGTTACGCAACAGTCAAGGACGCCGGACACCTCCTGCCGGCAGCGGCAGGTGCCCCAGGAATTTGGTGGCAGGTCTGGAGCCCTGCTCCTGCTGCTGAATGTGCCCGCTCTGGTCTACTATCTCACCTGGAGCTGTACGGCGCGCAATGGCTGTCAGCTGAAGCGGCCCAATCTCTTGGCGCTGTTCGACTGGAACTATCTGACGCGTCAGGTGTTCCTGCCGCACGTCGTTGGCGTCTTCTCGGCCTACCAGTTTGTGGTCTTTCTGCTGGTGGCCCTGCTGCCCGGGCGACGTGTCCATCTCACACGTGAAACGTACAAATTCAATGGACTGGGCGTCAGCTTCACCCTGCTGCTCGCTGGCGGCATCGCCGAGTATCTGAAGTATCCCGTGGTCAGCTTCATACTGCGTCACTATCTCAGATTCTGCATCTATGGCCTGATCAGCGCCTTTGTGGCCGCCGCCTGGAGCTACTGGCGCGTCGACACCACCAAATACAATGTGCTCCGCCAGACGCTGGTCAATGACTATGGGCGCAGCGGCAACTTCGTGGTCGACTTTGCCCTGGGCCGACAGCTGAATCCCAAGTGGATGGGACGTGTCGACTGGAAGCAATACTACTATCGCCTCTCCCTGGTGAGCACCCTGCTCTATGCCGTCTGCTACATCTACCAGACGCTCCAGTGGCCCCAGTGGCCCCAAACCCAGGAGGGCTACGTCCATCTCGTACGCTACTATTGGCAGAATGTCAACTATGATGCCGGCGCTCTGCTGGCGGCCATCTCGCTCTTGTGGTATGTGCTGGATGCGCTGATCTTCGAACACCATCTCAGCTGCTCCTTCGAGCTGCAGCACGAGGGCTACGGCTGCCTGCTGCTCCTGCGCTACGCCGCCACGCCCTATCTACTCAGCTCGGTCAGCAAATACTTCTACGAGCAGCGCGTGCCCATCAGCTACTGGTATGCCCCGTATGCTGTGCTCTGCCTGCTCCTGCTGGGATTGGGCATCAAGCGCTACAGCTGCGCCTACAAGTACAAGTACCGTTTGAACTCGCAGCATCCTGTCTTCGCCAACATCGAGACCATTCACACCTACCAGGGCAACCGGCTGCTGCTGAGCGGCATGTGGGGCCATCTGCGCCAGCCCAACTATCTGGGTGACATCATCGCGCTTTGCGCCCTGGGCGCGCCCATGATCCTGCGTCCTGCTTGGCCGCCGGTGCTGTCGCTGCTGCTGCTGATCCTAGTTTTGCTGCATCGTGCCACGCGCGCCCATTCGCGCAACCAGGAACGCTATTTCTCCTCCTGGCAGCGCTACTGCATCCTGGTCAAATACTACATAATACCCAAGGTTTTCTAAGCTCAAGGCACATTCTTTGATTTTGCTCTGCCCACCGCATATTTTTTAATCATTTTTGTTTTTATTTGAATTTTATTTTGATTGTATTTCAACTCGAATTATTTTCCTGTACATATATTCACAGGCTAGCGACCTGTCGTCCTTCATTTCACATTATCACCCGTTTCATTTTTCTCGATTTTAATTGATTTTAGTACAAAAGCGAAAACAACATTTATTTTACTTCAAAGACAAGATTATATGACTAGCCATATAAAGGATGTAATACAAATTATATATACATACACACAAACGACTCACATATATGATTGATATATAAATTGAACATATTCTAAGCTGTAGAATTTATTATTTAACACCTCTGATATATAATTTTAGTTATAACAATTATAAATACATGTACCATGTAAATATATTGCAATTAAATCTAATAAACAAAATACATTCGTTTCTCAATTGAAGGAAGCGAAAAAAAACTTTGGTTCTATTTGAGTTTAGTTAAGTAATTTGTTTTAAATTTGGAAGCGGGAAAAGAATTGTTTAATTTTAATTGCGTTAAAACTTATTTTATTTGAATTATTTTCTGTTCAACTTAAGAATTGTATATTTCATAAAAAGCGTATTCTGTACGCGCTCTCGCTCTGAGCAAAAACGAACTATCGGTTCTTTATTTTTTTTTTTTGGATTTTGCTCTTCCACGAACTTCGTTTAGGGAGAGACACGATTGATGTTCGTGCAATGCGTTTGACACGATTCATTGCGCGTTCGTGAATGGTCTCTCCCCAAACGATGTTCGTGAATAAATAGCTAACAGAATTAATAAAGAGCGGATGCAATGTTCTCTGAGTATATTTCTCTGTGTCAGTGAAATACAGTAAAAGCATAGCTCGCAAATAACTGTCGACCGTTTCTCGTTGTCTTCAAATATGTGTCTTTTTCTGACTCTTTACGAAAAGACTCAGCGAGCAACCGTTTTTTCGGTTCTTAAATGAGCTCGCTCACGCTCGGAGCGAAACCGTTTTTTTCTATTTCGTTTTGTTCTGGTTGTTCCAAGACCGTTTCGTCGTGTTCAATGTAGCAAACGGTCTTTTGCGTATGTATTGGTATACATTCACACGCATAGGCAAGAAAACCACTAAGCGTCTGTTTTGCAGACGAACGGGCATTCTCAGCCCTACACTTTATATTAAGTGAACGCAGAAGTTCGATTAGTGCAGAAAATCTGAACGCCTTACTTATTATTAAGCTTAACACATAGTATATAAGAAATATTAAAAAAATATATGTATATATGAGTGACATGAAAAAAAAATGTTTGAAAATAAATTGAAATTGTTTTTTTAAAAAAATTATATTATTTCTTTTTCACAACTACGCAAATAAATGTAAAGACCGTTTGCGTTGAGTTTTTCGGTCAAACGGTCTTTTGCTGAGTCTCATTGTGCGAGCGCTTTTCGTTTCGCTCTTTACGCACTGCTCATTAAAAGACCGAAATACAAAGAGCTCAATGAAAACAGCTCAACAGAAAACATAAATGAAGACAGCAAGAGTCTCTTGCTCAGAGCGAGAGCGAGAGAGAACGAACTTTTTCGGTTGTGCTCGCAACGAGAGCGCAAGAAAAAAAACGGTCGACAGTTATTTGCGAGCTATGAGTAAAAGTAAAAGACATCGGTAGACGGTCAACAGTTGTTTGTGAGCTAAATTTGTATTGTAACGGCTACACTGCTTTTGTTTTAGTGCACTGCTTGCTTTTCTAAGCAGTTCAGCATGTAGAATTTTGTGCTACTCGTACACAGATGGCGCTAACATGAATATGGGGAAATTTAAATCATACAAATTGTTTATGTTATTATATAATTACATATTTAATTATTGTAGCTACATTTTTTATTATTAGTTTTTTGCTTTTGCTTGTAAACGAGACTATTAGGCATAAAATTTAGTGTTAAATTCTGGTTGTTTATTGAAATTTAAGGATGTATAGTTTTCTTTTTTTTTTACAGGTTTCTAGTTGCATATTTTTGTTTTATTAAAATCACAAATATAGAGTTATTAAATTTTTTATAAAATATTTAACATTAATTTCAAATTCTTTGTATTTAAAAAAAAGCGATTACTTTAAACATTTAAATTGTAAAAAAAAATACATATATAAATGAACATATTTAATAAATCAATGCAATAATAATATTATTAATAATTACAAATATTTATTTTTATACTTTTTAAATCAATTTCAATAGAAATATAAAAAAAGTTAAAGTATAACATTCATATTTTATATTGTGATAAATTAATATATATCTGTGAACATTTTCGAATAAAAGGCAAGTGGTATAAAATCTTTGAGCCGTTAATAGCTTTAACAAATGCCAAAAAAATGTAATTATCGAGAATAGTTTTACTCCTGCTGGGTCACCTTTACCGGTATTCTGCATATGCTTAGTCCAGGCTTAGCAGGTGAGCCAGCTGGTGACTGTGCATAGTCATGGCAGCAGAAATCCGAATCAGCCAAGAAATACAAATCATAGGCTTGAGCCAAGTTCCATTAAAGCTAAGAACGAAACGGAACGGAACAGCTAGAATAAAGTCCGCTTGGCTTTGGGCTTGAATGCAGCGAGAAGCGAACAATTTGCTAATGTTGACGCCGTTATTATATAATTTGACGGGGCGGAGTTGAGAGTGGAGAGAGGGGGGTGGTGGGTGGGGGTGGGTTAGGGCAAGGTACAGTTTCATTATCAACGCCGAGGGTCATTTGTAAAGCAAACCGCAAAACGCTGTCGCTGCTTGCGGTTTTTCCATTCTCCTTTAGCATTTCTATTTTATTTTTATTTTTGACAGTTTCCGCGTCATTTTTCTATGGCATGTGCTGGTGGTGCTTGGAGGGGGAGGGGGGGGGGTGTTATTTTGGGGGCTGGTTGACTGGCTCCAGCCAGCCATCGTCATTATTTTGGCATTATGTGCGGCGACTCTCGCAAACATTCGTAAATGTCATTAACAGTTGTAACGGCTTTGGGGCACGCCTACTGCGGGAGGGAGGGGCAGCTGGGCAGCTAGGTGGGGGGCTGCTTACTTTTTACACAAAATTACTTCTTTTGTGAGGGCGCTGACATTCATCATCATCAACATTCGGTTGGTCTGTGCGCTCGGCCGTTGCGCTTGGGCTGCCGTGTAAACGCCTTGAAATATGCTATATAATATTTTACTTTTTTGATTCAATTTCGGTCACACAACCGCGCACTCGCACTCAAACTTCAACTCCAACTCCAACTCTAACGGCGTCTCTTAAAGCTGCCAACACAAACATTGTTTTAATTACGCACAACAAGCGACCCAAAGAGTAAAACAAGTTTATACACTCGAAAAAAAAAGGAAATTTTGCAGTAAATCTGTTAGTATTCTTTAAATTTAAGTAATGGAATAATAATATTTAAAATAAATAATATGATAATATGTTAAATTTGATAATAGTAATAAACAATATGTGTAATTATTTTTTTAAATAAATACATAAACAAATTTTTCATTCTAATTATTATATATTATTAATTATTATTTTTTTTTAAATAAATAAATAAAAAATTGTATTACATATTATATGTGTATATATATTTTTTTAAATAAATATATTATTATTATAAATAAATATTATTATAAATAACTTTTTTTATACTGCATATTTTTTCTATATTTTTTTTTGCTGTTTTAATTTGTTTAAAATAAATATATGTTTAAAACAAAAATGCTAAACAAAAATTAACTATTTGCATCAAGTATTAAATAAATAAATATAAATTTAATTTAAAATTAAAATTAAGTACTATTTATATGATTTCGCTTTTAATTATATTCAAATAATTGAATTTAACTACTTGTTAGAGTTTTTTTACTATACATTACAATTTTATCTATATTATTTTTCTCTCAGTGTATCGGAATGGTTGCCATTGAGAAAGCACAAAATGTAGCTTGTCCCTTTGTCTGAGTGTGCGTGCGTTTGTATGTGTGTGTGTATTTGTTTCTTGACCACAAAATTACAGTTAACAAATTTGCAGAAACATTTAGAAAAGTTGCACTCGAAAGAGAGTAGAAACGCAGAAGCCCATACTAACACCATCGCACCACGCAACCACCCAACCACCCAACCACCCAACCACTCAGCCACTCGGCCACTCCTGCTGGCCTGCACTTGAAGAGCTGTGTGGTGAGCTCTCTTAATTGCAGTCGGAGTTTAAATTTGTAGATTTACCAAAGAAGCTTTAACGTTGATTAGATTAGGCAAAGAGTTTCCGAAGGAACGAGGAGACTCTTAAATGGAATAGCTACGAATAACTACTGGATGATTCAGTTATGTGTTTTTGGTTTTTGCTAAATGTTCGACCCACTCAACTTGCCGAGGATTTATAGCCAGGTAGCTGTAGAGGCAGCTGCCCACTGAGACAGAGAGAGAGAGAGAGAGAGACTGAAAACTCTGCATTTAGAAAAATCTCCACACGCTCTAAATACACCTTGTAAATCACGCCTTTTGTCAGCATCAGATAACGCTTGGCATAAATTTAGTTTTAATTGACTTAATGCTTGTACTTTTATCAAATAATTAATTACAGCTTGAAGTGTGGGCAGCTACTCTGACTCCGGACAAACCAACTAAATGACAGCGCAGCGAGCGCTAAATGTTGTTGTTGTTGTTGAATTGAAAAACCAGTTTAAGATCTCTATACAAGTATACCCTATAGATTCCTTCCCACCTCTGTCTGTCTGTCACTCAAGCGTCACAAGTGGCAACAAATCAAATGGACGACATTACGAGTGGTTCAGGCTGTTGACCAACTGGACTCTAGGACTGGTCGATGCTACATAGAACTGAAATTGTTGAACTGATAGGTCAATAGATTTATTAGACAATTATACAATGGGCATTTAATGTCGGTTTAGTGCTATTTACATAACCGAAACCCTATGTGCCTTAGTTAAAATATACATGCATACTAACTTAAAAATATATACCACATTATATACTATATTTACCGAAAATGATGTTAAATATGATTTTGTTTTATTTAATTTATTTTTACTTTTTTTTTTTTTTTTACTTTACTTCATTTTATTATATTTTATTATTTAATTACTTGACTTTTTTATTTTTTGTATATTTTTTTCCATGTTAATTTATTTATTTATTTTTTCGAACCTAAAACTTATTTTTACATTTTCCATGATTTTGTTAAATTGGCTGCAATTAACTGCAAAACTGTATTGTATTTTGTCTACCAGCCATTCCCGTATTTTCCAACACTAAACGCCTGCAACACTTAAAATGCGTTGGCTGTTGGCAGCTTGCAGCTGTTGACAGGTCTTTGCCTGGTTCTTAGGCACTAAGCTGCTCCACGCGCCACGAGCGGGCAAGTTGTAGCACAGTGGAGAGTATCAAATAAAAACGTGCCATAAATGTGGATGTAGAAAATTGATTAGATGAGAGAAATACTTATTTAAATTGAGAGAAATGCTAGTATGAAACATATGAACATCAATATGAAACAGCTCAATTGCTCGACTTATGATTCCAGATTCCAGAAATTTCAACTTTGACTATACAAATTTCAATCATTCATATAACATATGTATATATGTATGTCAATATATAGCTAAATGCGTTCTATAAGCTGTAAGAAGTAAATTCAGAAAACAAGTTGTATGGTAGTTGAGATTTTGTCATAGAAAATTTGCCATTTGTCCCATTGTTCCGCTGTGTGTCGGCTGCGTGGGTGCCGTTCGGTCTGCCTGGGTCTGTTATGCGTGGCTTTGCTTTGGCTTCCTTTGGCAGCGGCGCTAATTGTGAACTTTTCTATCAATTTTGCTGTGCGCCGGTGGCAAATGTCGCTGCACTTTGTTGCTATTGTAAATGTGGCATGACAACAACAATTACAATAAGAACAACAACAACGAGATCAATATCAATATCGGGCTGCAGTTGGGCCAATAAAATTGTATTAAGTGTAATTAGCTTTGTAAGTGAGTTATTTATGTACCCGAATGGCCCCATTTGTTGTTTATGTAGTGCAGTTTAATGCACCGCAATTTGTGTGTGTATGCGATTTGATTGATTGATTGACAGCGAATGGCCCCTGAAAACCGAAAGTTGTTTTCGACTGTAATTGATATTGACTGTTCTGAGGTTCAGTTTGGACAGCTAAAGTATCAATTTACAATTTATACTCACTTATGTGTTATTAGGGTCCGAATAGCTTCGAGTATTTTGCAATGGATTTAGGAATTTGAGTATAAAATTGCTCTGATTTGATTTGGTAATAATACACATTTATCCTAGTAGTTCTAGTCGATTCATTGAATTGAAGTGTGTACATATATTTTGATTTGATTTCCATCAAAACATAATAAACTTAATTTAAAACAGTTTGCACTTTCAATAAAGACCTTCAAATTCAACTATAATTACTCTCACTCTATATATGTATGTATGTATTTCATTTCCTCTTCGATCCGTAAAATTGACATCAGCTAAATTGCATGTCATTTTTGTGATTGCTTCATTAACATCTTTCATTCTTTTTTTTTCTTTTATTTTTTGGTCTCTGCGACGCCCTAAAACTTTCATTGGAACCTGCTCAACAGAAGTCTGATTGCAGCTGCTTCAGCATTCACTCTCACTCTCACTCGCTCAATCTAACACAAGCATCTGTGCCTGTCTCACTCTTTCTCAGGGTTGCCTTCATTCATATTCATTTGGTATGGAGCCACTTTTGATTTACATTCAATTGGCGGCAGCGCACTCACTGCTGATGGTCGCAAAGAGCTCAACCCAACGAATTTTTGGCGCTTTGTCTTTTGTTCATTATTCGCTCTTTCGATTTAATGAAATGATAACGATGGCAGTGGCACTGGCAGAGGCAGAGGCAGCAGAAAGAGAAGTAGCAGCAGCAGCAGTGTCACCAATACTAGAAATAGAATAAGGAGCGACAGCGAAGTCACCAACACTAGCGCAACATTAGAGAGAGAGAGCTGAGTGCAGTAGCAGCAGCAGCAGCAGCAGCGGAACCAATAACAAAAGCAATAGTATAAATTTTATTGTCATTACACTGGGTGACATTTTTCTGACATTTGCCATCTACGTGGTCGCTCGCTTTGCCTCTCTCTCACTTGCTGTGCCGGTGCTCTCTCCAGGCTTTGTAGTCAGGCAATCAATTTGGTGCTCAGTAACGGTACGTTGTCAGTTGCCAATGTGTGTGGTGCCTTGGCGTTCGTTCATCTAAGCTCTGCTCTGCGCTTTATCATTTGCTTTTAGTCGCATCCTTCATGCCCAGCACGTTTGTTATCTTTTGTGTAGTTGATTGTTTCCGTTTTGCGTAATAAGTTGTTTCCGCACTCTCGCTCTCTCTGTCTCTCTCATGTTCTTTGTGTTTGTGCACATTTCTGTTTTTTTTTTCGAATTTTGTTTTTGTTTTGCGTGACTTTCGTTTTCATTTGCGTTAATTACCAATTTAAATGCAAACTTGGCCCCAGTTTCGTGACGAAGATGAATGAGCTGCATTTGGCGACAGACAGCAAAGTCCTTTTGTTCTCTCACTCGACAAAGTTGTCAAGTCGTTTGATTTCTTGAATACTTTGCTGATCTGTCCAAGTTGTGTGTGTGTGTGTTTGTCTGCGTCGCAAGCTATCAGAAATGGTCGTTGTTGTTGGTGTAAGACATTGATGACAAATCTCATCCTTAAGTTCATTTTGCGCACATTTAACACATCATTGCCCTGGTCACACTGAGCCTGCAGCTGGTATAAGATGTTGGTGTATTAAAATGAGTCTTTTTTATTATTATTTATATAAAGATTGTTATCATGATATCAAAAGAAATAAATAGAAAATTAATTTAAATTCTTTATGTAGCTCATTCTATTATATTTATGTTGCAAATATAAGCAATGACTTCATGCATTTCTTTAAATATAAAATATGAACGCTAAAAATGTATTTCCAAAGCTCGCAATTATTTCGCGGACTAGCCCGAGAGAATGGCGAATCTGTGCCACAAATTAAAATGTCAAAGCCATGGCTAAGCCTTCGAGCAGTAAGTCCTTTTCTCATTGTTCCGTTTGCATTCGCTTATGCGTTTAAGGACTCCGCTCTGTGTGGGTTTGGCCAGAGGTCCTAGGACAAAGGGCAGATAGTTAATAGCATTATTGTGATTATGAATGCACTTAATTTATGCCACCTTCGAAATGGAATTTTAAATGAGCTTCATGCGTTCGCTTTCAGTTTCAATGTAATGCTGTATGCAAATGCACACAGAGAAATTATAGTGTGAGTTCTTGGATATTTATTAATATTTTTATTAAAAAGAACTATTCAGTAATATGGAGTTATATTTAATATAGTTATAATAGTTGAATGTATTTTCTTATATTTATATTTTTCTAAGTGAATCACATTTTTATATATGCACACAAATGCATTTGTATATGTAAATAGCAGCTAAGCTAAATTATCAGTCTTTGTAAATCCGTATTTGTATATATTTCTCTCAGTGTATATTTGATTTCAAGGTCCCGCCAATATATCACAAGTCAATTTCCCATGTCCATAAATCAATACGAGCCAGTTGGTTACTTCAATTTGTGTGGAGCGCGCAGGAAGCAGCTGCATTCCTGAGGCCGATCCATACTATATGTATGTAAGAGTATATATAGTCGTGTTATGCTCACAATGCTGGCACTATCTATCCATTTGTCTGGCAAGTTTCCGTTTGACAATTATAAATTGTAAGCTGCGCTGCTCCTGCTCCAGCTCAAGCTCCAGCTCCAGCTCTTGCTCCTGTTGATGCTGTGACATAATCGCGATGATTCCTGAACTGACTTGGGGCAAGTGCGATTCATATTTTGTGCGCTGTCTGCCGGCTACCGGACTACGGTCTGGGACATGATGAATGATGCTCCACGATGCAGCTGCAATGCGCCACTGATTGAGTTATTGGCAAAGGCAGGAGAGTGAGCGGGAGACAGGGACACAGATAGAGGCGACTGACCGAGTGTGGGAACATGCAAATATGATAACAACACCTACAACATGCCACAGAGTTGTTCGCGCTGCCTGGCCAAGCATGCCACAGAGCACCTTTCGACTCGTACAGTTTTATTGCCTTCGACACTAAACAAGAACAAGGTCCAACTTATCCCTGTTCGGGCAACGATCCGTGCATGTTGTCAGGCCAGGCCAGGCCCAAGCCCAGGCCTATTGTTTGTCCAGACTTGGAGCATGTTCGTTAAGTGGAACTGGAGTGCAGTGCAGTGCAGAGCAGTGCACAGGCACTGACTGTCCGTAATTACCAGCAGACTGCCCACTGCCGACTGTCGACTGCAGGCTGCAAGGACATGCCAAGGATGTGAGTCGTCCGAGTAAATAAAACTGTGCAGACAATTAAGTTTGTTTTTGCTTCGCATATTTTCCTTACCATCCAAGCCGAGCAATTTAACGTTACGTTTATATCTACATGCATATCTACATATCTGGCCTACCCCGGAGTAGGTGTTGCAATCACGGCCACGGCTTAGCTATCCGTGTTCAGCTCTTGCCCAAGATATTGCACTAATTGATGTTAAAAGGTTTTTGTGTTGCTCAACTTTGGGTTTTATTTGCATGACTTTCACGTTGAGTAATTTGATTTCATGCCGAAAAAAGCCTATCAAATCTTGTCTAATTGAAAATGTCCGATAAGCAAAATTTATCGAAATTTATTTGCCTAGACAAGAGATTAGCATAAAAGGTATTTTAGTTTAAGAGAGTTTTATAGCTGCTTTAAATTTAGTTTGTTGATGATTTTTTTTATAAATTATATTATATTAATATATAACAAATTTGCTTTTTATGCTGTAATATATAGTATCGTGTCACGAATATAATGTGACTTGATATTCTGATTTGTGCTCTCTAACAACAATACGTCTTATTGCTAGATTAGTTTTGGAGGTATTGCTCGAGTTGGCAGCACTCGTCTTAGTTTACTCAAATTGGCAGTCTGCGAGAAAGAGATAAATATGGCTGTTGACAAATAAATAGTCACAGCTGTTGCTGAGAGAGAGAGAAAGAGAGAGTGAGATGACAGTAGGCCTCTTATCAAAAAATCACTGCGTTTGTCGGTTGTCTGAAAGCAATACTATAGAAAGGAAGTCTAAAATTTTCGAGATTGATATAAAAAGAGAGCAAGTTTATTGCGGAATTACGGCACCACAAGGAATTCATTAAAGGCTATACTATGGATAGGGAAAATGATCGTCCTGCGCAAGTTCAGACTTATATCTATTTTAATGTTCATATGTATGTACATACATACATACATACATACATACATATGTATGTAGTATATAAAACAGAACAAATTTTTAATCATTCTTGGTTTTCTTTTCAGTTTTCCCACTTATAATATACGGGGTGTGGACTATGGATACAATTTTGTAATTTACTATTAATTAACTCTTAAGATGCGTTTATAAAATTGCAATGGCATGGGATGGTAAGTCTGAGTACATCTATTCATAATGAAATTTAGCTTGTTGATGAAAGACTATAATATTTTAAAACATAAAATGCAGATATTCAAGGCAATTGCTTTTGTATTTTAATTACTTCTTTTAATACTCATTTTGTCTCATCCATTTAATTTTTAATAATTATTTTTTATTAAAGTTGGCTACACGCTTTTGCCATTCAGTTGCAAATGGGGCTTTAATTAAAAGAGGCGATGTAACTTTGCAGACATTTACATATATTTATGCTTAATATGTATTTAAGCAGCCAGGGCTAACAGCACAATTAACCATTGTGTGGGCTGCCTTAACTATAAAAAAAAAAAGTTTGGCCAGAAGCAAAACCACTTAAACTCATTTTAATTCAAGCGGCATACGAAGTCGACTTCTTCAGGCAAACATACATTTATATATAGGGATATACGCTTGTTTAAAAATTTACCACTATACATATATGTACATACATATATGTGTGTGTGTGTGCGTCTATACATACATATATCATGGGGCAGACAGCAGACCCTTTCTATATGCTCGCCACTATCCCAACACTTCCTCTGCCGTCACATGCAAACACTTGTAAAATAATTTCATACATTTTTGTTTTGCGCTTCTTTATCTTTTCCCACTCGGCTTTCCTTTTATACACCTTGCTCAGTCACTAGACGAGCATATGTGCTTGCTTGTGGATGCTTAATAATTGGTTATTTAACATACAGAATAGAGGCTTCAAAGATTCGTAAATATACATAATTGCAACTATCCGTAACTCCTATAGTTCTTATTATGTACATGCTTTCAGATGAAATGTAACTGTCGTTCTTATAACATATAAGGCAGTATGATATAAGTGAAGATCAATCTGCTTTTCCATCGATCTTCAGATTATTTTTAGTTTTTATAGGTCCCTTATTTCTAATAATCTTCTCTTTTAAATGGTTATCTCATTCTCACTACACAACATCTGGAACTACTTTCTCTTAGAAGTGAGATTATTTTGAGAGTACAAGCACAAGTCAAGAAAGAAACTGACTCGTATAATACATATGTACCTTCAAGCTCTCATCTCTCAAACCAACACTAATGTAGGTAGTATTTAATCCCTTCAGATGTTTCTCTAATGCCTCAAAACAGAGTATGCTGTAGTCGGAAACAACCGAATGCCAACGCTTCAACTTGTTGTTTTGCGTATGTCTAGCGCGTCTCAAAGGGTTTCGCACTTTCCCTCGGTATGTGTGTGTGTAAAGTCTGTGTGTGTGTGCAGGGTGTTGGTTGTACGCCCCAAGCAAAGGCTGCATATGAAAATATTTGTGAAACCTTTTACAATAAAGCAACAATTTATGCGAGTGCTGTGTTTATATGTATGTGTGTAGTGTAGTATACATGTATGCGTGTATTTGTGTTTCTATGTATTTGTTGTAGTACGAGGGCACTTTGAGGTCGCGTTGTAAATATTTAAAACTCATTTTGCAATATTTTAATTTGAGTGCATTTTATAACTCGGCTGGCTAAAGAATCAGCTGCGAGATTTTAATCTGACCAGAGTAGATTATGCTTTAAATAAGTAAGAAGTTTTAAGATAAAGGCCAAATGCTATTAATAGTAAAGGCAGAAGAACTGCATTTCATAGTAGATTTGAGAGAGAGTGGGAATAAATTTATCAAAATATAACTGATCGATTAATATATGTAATGTAGACGTTGGAGATAATATGAAATTAAAAGAAATTTTACTGGATGGTCCGCTTTGACTATAATAAAGTAAGGGAGTAGCAGAGTATTGAGCAGTCGGAAATGCCCAGTTGAGCAATTAATTTATGCAATAAAATAGCCTTTCTTCTTCTTTACTGACAAATGTTGCCCATCATATGGTAAGCTTCGTTTATTATTATTGACTTTGCAACACTGTTGCCATTGCTCAACCGCACTTCACAACACTAATTGTCAGTCGAAGTGCTTGCAATGCTGCTCAAGGCTCGAGCACTCAAGCTGCTCTGTTCATTAAGAATGCGCTCACAATCATAAGCAGGCAGAGGCTGACCGCAACAGAAGCGAACCTCAAGAATCACCATAAAGATGGGTGAATAAAAAAAAAGGTCTGTCGAAAAAGGTACAGAAATTGAAAACACTTTTAATATTCACTCTTGTAGCTGAATAAATGAGAAGTTGTTGGTGTGGGTGTTCGTGTGGGTGGCTAGAAAATGCCAAAGCGAAACAACAACAGCAGGAGAAGGGCAACCGCAGGAACAGCAGCAGCAGCAGCAACAGCAGCAGATAAAAGGGCCTGGCATAACAGCGAAACCAATGAAAGGCACTCAACTGAAGAGGCCAAAAAGTGACTCACAGAGCGAGAGCCACAATGGAAAAAGGATGAACGGAAACGAAAAGATTGACTGCAACTTGTGGCGCCTTTGTAGCAGACTGTTGTTGTTAAGATTGTTGTTGTTGTTGTTGTTGCTGCTGTTGTTGTTGCACTTTTGCGTGGCCAAGTCCAGAGTGTGGCGAGCCCATGCCATTTTGCCTTTGCCTTTTGCAAACAGCACTCAGCTCACTTCAATGAATACTTTATGGGTTAATAATCGTAAAACCATTCAACAGCAACAGCAATAGCAACAGCAACAGCAGCAACAACCACCAACCACCTCCACCACCGACAACGCAGGCAACATCGTTTGGGCCAACTTTTGTGCGCGAAAATTCATAAACAATGTGCATAAAGCGCAAAATGTAGCGCTTCTGCGAGCTGACCCCAAGGGGCAACTTTATAGGTGTGCACTATGTGTGGCTGCGGTGGGACAAAAGGGGGGCCAAGTGGTGCCAGTGGGGCCAGTGGAGTGCTGGTTATGCGTTGCTCTTCGATTGCTTGTCGCACTGCGCTGGCAAATTGTGTGCCAGCTGCTGTTGTTGTTGTTGCTGCTGTTAAGAGTGGAGTTTGGCAACAATAGCAAAAGGCAGCTGTTGTTGTTGCTGTTGTTATTTTGCATACTGGACAGCTGAATGAGTGGGTGAAGTGGTGGGGGACTAGATTTCGCGGACAGCTCAATGGAACTTTCAGTTGAGCAACGCTTAGCGCACAGTTTGACGTTGATTTTGTGTTCGAGGTGTTGTCATTGTTGATGTTATTGGGTTGTTGTTGTTGTCCCTTTGCGGATTATAAACTTGTACAGCTCTTTAATGACTTAAATGGATTAAATATGTGCCATGTGCCAGGTGGGAAATATTCCGTACGTAACTGCATCATTTTACAGAGAATACCATAGATAGAAATTGGATATGGATTTGAAACATGACATAGAGAAATAGCTTTAATTTAACTAACAATGGGAATAGTCACGCCGAGATATTGTCAGTTGCTAGTTATATAGCTAGAGTACTATGTTGGGTAGAGAAAAAAGTGAGAATAAGGTAGAGAGTGGCTATAAGTATTCCATAATAGATAAATACATGTATATCTAAAAAATATGTATATAGACAAAAATAGACAACTATTATTTTATAATACTAATTTAAATAAAATATTAATTAGTTAGGCTAATAGGATTAATAAGCCATCATTTATATATTTTTTTAAAAACATTCTTTAAGAGTTAAACTAAATAAATTTCATAAATAGATGCATATAAAGCTAGCTGATAATATAATATAATAATATTTAATACAATTTTACTTTATTCTTCTTTTGCAGATTTGGATTGAAAGCTGCTTTGTTTTTGTTCAATAATTTTGAAATTTATAAATGAAGTCAAAAACAATATACTTTGATTGAATAATAAAAATGATTGCATAAATGAAGTAAAAAAAAAAAACAATAGTTTAATATATACATATATATAATAAATATATGGAATAAATGATATATCGCCGCTATATATTCCCCAAATATATCTAGCAGCTCGCATTCATTTAATCCATGGCAATTTAAAACTGACCCAAACATGACAGTCACTGAACCTATTTCCAGCTCCAGTCCAGTTGTAGCCCCAGTGAGCGAAGCGTAAAAAAGTCATTCGATACACTTCAAAATTTGACCTAGGCACAAAAATGCTTCAGCTGAAGAGAGGAGAAAGATATGAAAGCAAAATTGCACACAAATCTTCCATCGTTTAACGTAAATAGAATTTATCAAATTTAATTTCACGCTTCGTGCGCTCATTTCGATTTAACTTTTGAGTAGCATAGAAAAAAAAAAGGCAACAAGCCAAAAATAAAAAAAAAGAGGGCCAATGAATGTCAAAAACTGTGACCATAAATGACATTTGGCTTCTTGCTCGCCCCCAAGTGTCGGCGCCAATAAATCTAAGGGCAGGAGTTGCAGATAGCAAAGCAGGACTATCCAAGGAGCAGCGTTTGACATAATAATAGTGAGAGCCGGAATTGTAGAGTAAAAATCAAATGATGTAGGTTGCCAGTGAAATGGGATGCGAATTGGTTTTGGCCAAAGTTATGAAAGCAAATATTTGGGCACATGTGCCAAAAGCGAGAGGCCGGAGCACACCCAAAGCCCAACTCATATTTTGCATATGCCCTATGCCCATGCGGCTGTAAAAACATGTCAAGAGCCAGATACAAACAACAATAAGAGGCAGAAGAAGAGCAAGAGGAAGAGTAAGAGTAAGATATGGCAAAGAAAACAAAACATGTTCGTGTCAAGTGTTGTCGAGAAGCTGTTTTTCAGCTTGACTTGCTTTTTGACTAGGGTTAGGCTTCTGCTGCTGCTGCCTCTACCACACCCTGCTCTCTCCACAATCATAATCAAAAATGTATTTAATTTGCCTTTATTTGGTGCTGTTTAAACTTTTCGGCGGTTCGCCCATACATTTTTGATATATGTGCCATGCATAGTGATATGGTGTGGAAAATTACTTTGTATTTTAATGAGTTGTCTGTGATTTTGTGAGCTGGGGCTGCGAGTCGGTCCTGGCAAAGTTGGTCCTCGACATAAATTGCTGGCAACTGAGTGTGGCGTAGCAGTAGCCCAATGGGCTGATAGAATGCCATGATAAGAAGTCAAGCGAAACTATCAGCAATGACAATAGATTAACAGCCCTAACCATAAATAACATGAAAGGGCTGCTCCTGTGGGCGCTGCGCTGACACGCTGTGAAAGTGGCAAAGTGCTCTCTAAGAGCAGGCTGGGCCTGTATTTTCGTATAGTTATTTTCTGTTCAATAGCGCCTCGAGCATTGCGCAATAAATTAAAATTAAAATATTTACACACACTCTTTGCTGAAGATCTCAATTTGCCTGCGAGCGCCGAGCAACAATAGATTAGCCATTTATCTATGGCAGCGATCGGAGGAGCAGTAGCCCAGTCTCGTTGCCCTCAGGGCTGGCATTTAATAGTGGCAATGTTTATTAGAATTACGACAAGTTGTAGGCCAGCCCTACCCTCCCCTGCTCTTGGCAACACGTTGCAGGCGACTGTCGCAATTCGCAATTCGCATTGGCAAGCCAAAAAGTTGCCAAGTGCAGCGAGGCGTAGCTTTTTTAATAGAGTCATAACTTGGCCTCAACTAATGGGGACTCGCCGACCAACTGAACCAGGCCCGGCCCGGTCCGGCACAGCCCAGCCCAGCCCGGCCCGGCCAGACTTTGCTTAGCAATAACATAAAGCCCTCGTTTTTTGCCCCCTGCCTCTCCTCTACATTCTTCTTTTTTTTTTCGTGGGCACGACTTTGGTTACAATTCAATTTGCAGCGGGCGCTTTTCTTTGGAGTCTTTTTCTGTAGCGGTCTGTGGCCTTAAAAATTGTGACCAGCCACCTGGTGTGTCAGTGTTAGTGTCGTAAATGTGTGGAAATTGTGGGGTGTTATGCCTTCCAGATACGTGTTCAGCGGGCGGTCCTAGCTGCAGTGTGTGGCCAACTCTTGGCTGGGCGCAGTGGCTGGGGCTGTTGTTTTATTATCTGGACCTTGGCAGGCGACTCGCATAATTGTCTTGCGCAAAGTGTGTTCGTGTAAAATTTTAATTGCTTTTTAGTGCAAACACTTGGAAAATTTGTAGTTTTCGTTGTCTAACATGATCCGAGCAACAGGCCAAATGTCAAACATGTTAGCTGACACTGATTGGAAATCGCTGAACATGTCAAGCCGCTCGTATGTGACAGATCTGACAGAGCCTAAGTATTGTAGATAGGAGTAGAGAAGTAGAGGAATATAGTAGTAGAAGCAGTAGAGTATTGAGGAGGCAGTGGAGTGTGAGAGGTAAATGAGGAGGTACCACCTCCTGAAATTGAGGAGTAGACAAATAAAGGTAGTAGAGGAAATAGAAAAGTCTAAGAGATATACGAGTAGAGGCGGTAGAGCAGTATAAGAGGTAGATGATTAAACAAGTAGAGGCCTCACAGGAGTATACAAGTAGAGGAGGTCGTAGAGGCGGACAGGTTGAAGACACGAGGTAGAAATGAAATTGAGGAGTAGAGTTATATAGGAGTAGAGAAATAAAGGTAGTAGAGGAAAGAGAAAAGTATAAGAGATACACGAGTAGAGGCGGTAGAGCAGTATAAGAGGT
This sequence comes from Drosophila mulleri, assembly GCA_035047565.1. Lineage (NCBI taxonomy): Eukaryota > Metazoa > Arthropoda > Insecta > Diptera > Drosophilidae > Drosophila > Drosophila mulleri. The sequence goes on along the minus strand of JAWNPK010000060.1, from coordinate 16,070,120 downwards.
AGATGAGTATGAGACTTAGACAAGTAGAGGTCTCAGAGGAGTATAAGGGGTAGACAAGTAGGTGAGCTAGAGAAGGTAGAGGCAAATAGCGCGTAGAGTTGAGGAGTAACAGATATCGAGAAGTAGAAATATGTAGGAATAAAGGAATAAAAGGAAGTAGAAGATCCAGATTAGTATAAGAGGTAGAAGATGTAGCAGAGTATAAGATGTAGAGGAGTATAAGAATTAGAAGAGTAGCGGAGGTCGCTGAATTGAAGAGTAGAGGTATATAGGGACAGAGAAGTAGAGCAAATAAAGATATATAAAGGGTAACCGAATAGAGGAGGTGGACAAGCTAAAGTAAGAGAGGAGCTTGAGTGGAGGCAGATAGGAAATTGAGGAGTAGAGGATGCCGAGATGGTATACAAGTAGAGAGAGAGAGATACGCAGGTTGAGGAAGTAGAGAAGCAGAGCATTATCCATTTGATTTAAGCACTTCAGTAAAGTCAACATGTTATCCAGTTAATATTTGCTTTACAATCAAGGGCTCAAGGTCTTGCCTTTCTGCATCTCTCTTTTACTTTAATTAAAGCGACATAATTCACTTGGCGGCTATTAAATAGTTGCTCCATCAACCACTTTGTTAAACAAAATCTAACCGACGACCTCGATGCGAGCTGACCGCAACCACAACGACGACCACGCCTCCGGTTTAAATAGGCGACAGTTCACCTTTTTAATGAGGCAAGAAGTTGATGCCACATAACGAGGCCATTATCTGCCTTATTGTGTGGGTGTTTGGAGCACGCAACTAAAGGGATACGGGACGTGGGACAACAGACGCTCGCGGTTTAGTGGGTGCTAAGCAACCGGTGAAGACAATGCCGACAAAGCCTTGGCCGAGCTTTATTGTTATTTTAATTAGAAAACTTAGTGCCAGTCGACGGGCCAAGACTTTAATTGATTTAAGGCCTTGGCCGGTTCGGCAACTGCAAACTATGCAGCGCTTTATACAGCATTGAATATCAGAAACGTTATGATATACTTCAACAGCTTATGCACTTGGAAAAAAAAGGGGAAGCATATACATACATGAAATTCTGCTGCGAAAAACAAGGGAAATTCAGACGAACCACAGAAATTTGTTCGTTGCGAGCGAGGCAACCTGAAAAAACAAGATATTCCAAAAAGTATGCAACACGCCCGTAACATGTGCAACACCACAACAACAGCCAGGCATTCAAACTTACACACACACATTCACATTAGCCAGGTGTTGGTGCGAGTGGAGATGGACTACAGACGGACACAGAGCGTGGCAGGAGTATAGAAAGACAAACCGCAAGCTTGGCCAGCTGCCTTCAAAAAGTAGCATTTTATTTTTGTTCATAGCTCGGAGCTCCCTACACGAAATAGTTTTATAGCTACCCGGCAACGGTCACTCCGAGCGAGGGTAGCAACAATGGCCAGGGGTATGGCAGGGAGGCATGCAACGCACTGTGAATACTCTTTTGAGTGAGTGCAGCTTATCAATTTTTATATATGAAACTACAAGAGTTCCAAAAAGATTATTATATCATATTATTTTGTTATTATTAAATAAATACAATGTATATATATATTTTCAGTTCTTTGATTTAAAAAAATATCAATGAATTTATTAACAATTTAATTTCTTTACTTTTCCCCTATTTTTCTACATTTTCCTTATAAGATTCACAAATACTCACAACATTTTAACAAAACTCATCACATAGCTAATGTACCCTAAAAAGTGCTGTTAAATCGGTGTTGAGTTTGTTTATGACCAGCTCGTTGGACTGAAACGGATGTGCCTTTAAGTTGTATATCCGTTGGCTAACTGTAAATGTGTGTGCATGTGTGTGTTCAGTTTTTGAGCTTGCAGTTTTATGCTGAAGCGTTTAACAAAGCATCGTAAATTGCATCAGGCCAGCAGTTAGAGAGCCAAAAACTAAAAAAAAAAGAAGAAGCAAAAGAAAAGCAGAGAAAGGAATAAAATCCTGAACCCACTGTCTTTACGTATAGGTTGCAGCACATGAGCCTAAGCCCAGGCAGCCCTAGCTTTTTATAGAGTTTTGCTTTTCTCTTCAGCTTCTCTCTGCCTTTAGTTTGCACTTTTATTGCACATCCATAGATGGAGAGCATGGTTTTAACCTGCTGTAAAATTAGATTACTTTGGTCTTTGCCCATTTTTAGATAGCTGCCAATGTGTAAATATGACAAAAGAATTGCCAAATTTCTATGGTCGGATAATGCTGTTTAAATGTGCTAAGTGGACTTGGGAGTTGTGGTCATCAATAGAGTTTTGGGAATGTGGTTGGAATTGTGTGAAATTCACTAGTCCATGGGAAATTTTGTGAAAAGCTGTTGAGTGTTAGAGAGCATAGAATTCAGTTCATTTTCTGACAGAGTGTGGAATCGCCATAGCTTATAGAACATAGATATACAACAGTATTAAAGAGACAAAATTAAAATTTAAAATAAAAAAACATAAAAACAGCTCATAAGCAAAAGACAAAAAATAATAATAATAACACGAATTTAATGAATTAAAAAAAATAAAACAATAAACATTTATACATTTTTTTAAAAATTATCTATATTTTTTCCGTTTTAAATCAAAGAATTAAAGAATAATAATATATTGTTTTTAATTTTCTAAAATATTTTCAAAAGTAGATATTATTTTTTTAGTATTGTATATATTTTATAATACATTTATATGAAATTATTATTATATTAATTGAAATATGAAAAACAATTTTAATTTAATTAAAATGATTATTATTCACTTAAATACTTTCATATTTTTAAAGCTAACTCAGGTAAATAATATTATATATTCAATTTTTTAATTATTTATTGTTTTAGTTAGTTATTTTTCATTATTACCGTTTCCCTGTCACACAGTGAAAATATCTTTCTCAACTTATCTAGCTAAGCGTCATAAACAATCTAAATGAAATCATGTTAAGTAAGTTATTATAAATGCAATGCAAACATTAAATTCGATGAGTGGATGCCTGGATAGAGACTCACCTTGATAGAGTCATCAGCCAGTCTTTGGTCAGTTGCCGGTTTCCACTGGACTTTTCATGGCCATGGCCAGGCGAAGCGGCTGCGCTGCAAACTTTAATTAAAGTCACGAGGGGGCAAGTTTTTAATTACAATTCAGGCTGGGAAACTGCATTTGATTGTGCGATAGGCGTTGCTGTGTAAATAGCCTCTACGGAGGCTGCCTGTTACGTTTGGATGGTTTATCAGCAGCCACGCCCATCGCAGCGTACAGTGGGCGTGCGAGTAATTTTTCTTATTTGGTGCGCGGCGAGTGCAAATTGCAATTGGGCTGAGCGCGAGCTCTTTGTGCAAATAAGCAATTATTTGGCTTAATAAGTCAATGGGCAATGGCAACCGGTTGGCATATCTCATCGCCTTGACGCCTGACCGTTGATTGCTGCCTGGCCTAATAGAATTTCCTCGACGTCGGCTCCACGTGCGGCAACTTTCTGCTAAATAGTCCGCATAAAAGTTGCGCGCAACAAAGTTGAAGGCACAAAGTAAATGAAGCCGCCGTCGCAGCCTCAATTTAAAATTAAGCTCATGAAAAGTAGTTAACCTCACGCGGGCTGCGGCCAGCAGCCACCCCAAAAGGCCAGCGAGAGAGAGAAACCCACAGCCACAGCCAAAGCCACCGCCAACGCCAATGCCAAAGCCGTTAACTACAGCACAAAGTCAACGATGGCGCGGGCTGGCGAGGATTGGCGCTTGTTCGCATTAAAGTAAGCATGAAATTAAAGCTAACCCCAAAGGCGACTTGCAAATAAACTGCAGCCCTCTTCAGGCTGCTCAAGGGGTGCTGGCGGAACGAGGGGGCCGTTGGAGAGTGTGCGGGGGGTGTATGAGTTGGGCCATGGCTTCTGCAATGTTGTTGCATCAAATTAGCAGCCATGTTGAATAAGAAGAAGCGCGAATTTTTGTTCTGTTTTGGCAAACAGGAAACAAAAGAATCACAAAACAACACTGAAACTGTTTAGCGGGCGTACACTGAGAGAAATTGGTAGGTACAGGTACTGGAGGAATATTAATATATTTAATAAATATATTTGTATTTAATAATAATAAATATATTTGTATTTTTTTGTTTCTCTTCTATATAAATGAATAAAAAAACATTACAGTATTATTACTAATAAAAAAAATGTTTAAATAAAATGAAATGTTAAAACAAAAAAAAAAAGTTTAAATAAAAAAAGTTTAAGTAACAAAATATTAAATAAAAAAATTTAAAATAAAAAAAATTTAATAATATAAAAATTTAATAAAAAAAATTTAATAATATAAAAATTTAATAAAACAAGTAAGAAAGCTCTAGTCGAGACTGCTCGACTACGAGATACCCTGAACCCTCCGAGCAACAGCCATTTCAATAATTTTTAGTGTCATTCAGCTTAAACAAACACATACACACACGCAAACATATACATAGACACCCATAGGCACGCACGCATTAACAGGCATGGGCTGCAGTGTGGGCTTACTATGGGAACTTAATTGTTCAATAACTTTTTTTCTGGACGTACGTTCTTCATGAAACTTTCAGAATGTTGTTTTATCATTACTATGCGTATATTTGCCAAAGCTCAAGTCTCTAGTATTTGAAATACGCCTTTTACAGAGATGAGGGTAAGGGGGTGGATATAGGGGTGGGGGGTGAATTATAACAAAAACCGAAATTCTATCACGTGCAGTCGAGTCTACATTTAAAATTTGGAGACTTTAGCTCTAAAGGTGTAGGAGATATAATTTTATAACTGGTTTTCGATAAGGTTTTTGATCGATAAAAAAATAACGGGATGAGTTATCGATTTTTAGTGATAAACTCGATATGCGCGCGCTATATACGAGCATTTTAAAAAAAAGTTGAAGTCTCTAGCTTCTATATCTTCAGAAATCGACGCGTTCATACATACGGACAGACGGACAGACGGACAGACGGACAGACGGACAGACGGACAGACGGACATGGCTAAATCGATTCAGTTTGTCGCCCTGATCAAGAATATATATACTTTGTGGGGTCTGCCACGCCTCCTTCTCCCTGTTACATACTTTTAACAAAACCATTATACCCTGATTTCCCATTTTCAATGGGTTCAGGGTATAAAAAAATTAATAAAAAAAATTTAATAAACAAAATTTAAATAAACAAAATATAAAAAAAAAATTTTAAATAAAAAAAATTGTAACAAAAAAAAATTTAAATAAAAACAAATAGTTAATTAAAAAATAAATAAATAAATATATTAAAAACAAAACCATTATACCCTGATTTCCCATTTTCAACGGGTTCAGGGTATAAAAAAACAAGCACTGCACGTACTACTGAGCCCACCGTGTCTTGACGACTGAATAAATTTCACAGCTGCTGCCCTTTATATAGGGCGACTGCCACTCAAAGCCTGAGTGTCACTCAAATTGTGAGCAGGGCGCCAGGTAGAGATCGTTGCAGTCGATCCAATGGGAGCATTCTCTGCTGCTGCATGCATTTTCTAAATGATCTCCTGGAGTTCATCTGCATCCCTTGCTCTTCTTAGGCAGACGGACAGAGAGACAGACTGCGATCGGGGTTCGACTAAACTATCAGCAATCTCAGCAATCAGCTCTCCGACTCTCACCGCCACAATCAAATATCAATAATCTCACTCATTGTTTCTCGCAGTGCAGTGCTCTGTAGGTTATTTGTTAAAGTTGATGTGAAATTCGTAAGACATTTGTTCGCTGTTGCAGTTAGTTGTCTCGTCTTTAATTTATTTTGCAACATTTCACAGCCCTCCCAAAATAAAACGACGCGTCTTTCCCTCCGTCCATCCGTCTGTTTCGAACCATTCATTTTGTTAACATCTTTTGCGCCTTGCGTTTTTGTTACTTCCGTCTTTTTTTACGATAGCTCCGATATTACAACACCCAAAGGTGTAATTGAATCAAATGAGCAAAAATTTCAGATTACTTGAAAATGTTTGAAGTGCGCGAGCGCAGCGAGCGCCAGACACGAACTCATTTGGCTGGGCAATCAGGACGAAGGGTCGAGGTGAATTGGAGCCATTTAAATGCAGTCGGAAGCATTTGTTCTACTCGAGCAGAGGGGTTGATTGTTGTCTCTATGTATAAATATACATATATATACATACATATTTATACATGAATATAGATACAACTTTATCTATTTAAACACGTGCAAGGTAAGGGTATTCTATAGTCGAGCAGCGTTTCCAGCCCATTCTGTTAAATGTTTTATTGCAAGTTTCAGTCTAGGCGGGGGCGTTACCCATAATGTTAATAATTGAAATGGCAAATGAGCTACAAGTGTGAATATTTGAATATTTGGCAAGTGCAATCAGTGAGAGTGCTCGCCACAGGCGTCTGCCGCATCCGGTCTCAAGCGGAAACGGAAGTGCACAGCGCCAAATAGCTTGACAAAGACGGGGCCCAAAAGCGAAACATTTGCACGCACATATGCCCAAAATAATGCCCAGCCGAAAACGCAAACGGTGGAAAAAAAAAAAAAAACAAAACACAAATATTTAGAGACAGAATTATGAATGGCAAAGACATCAGCGCGACTTTCAAGAGCCAAGCTCAAAGGAAAAGAAAGACAAGAGCTAAAAAAAAAGTAACAAAAAATTGCTACGAAATGGCATTTAAGCTGCTTTTGGCTAAGAGCTCAGACAGAGTTCGGCTGGTACATGCTACGTACGTAGGTGGTAAGGGTAGCGCCAGTCTGCTGATTTATGTGCACTGTTGAAGGTTCAAATAAGCGTTAAGTTTTCATTTCCGCTGGCGCCGTTGCGCGGCGAGGGCCAAGACAACAGTTACAGTCAGTCCGCGCTGTGAACTGAAATATCTGCACAAAAATGAAACTGAAAACTGAAAAGAATTATTTGTTTTTATGTTTTGTTTTTCTTGGACTGCTCGAGCCACATTATTACAAAACAAATTAAGAGAAGAATGTTAAAGTTCCGCATTTGGCAGCTGGCAAAATATATTGCTAGAATATTTCTTTGAGCAGGTGTGAGACGCAAAAGCTTTGCAACTGTAAGACATGGGATTTTTTTTGTTTTTTATTATTTAAATATACATATATATAATATACATTTTCGACACTCTCATTATGGCCTATGAGAAAATCTTCAGCTCTGCCAATTGTAATAAATTAAAAGCAGAAATTTCTCATTAAAATATTTCCTCAAGTGCGAAATGACTTTGGCAAATGTCAGAGCTAAGTAACCCCTTTTAGAGCTGTGGGCGTTAATCAATGTTGATATGCAGATAGAGTCGAGTCGAGAGCTACACACACACAAATGTAATTCACTTACATTTATATTGTTTATTGTTCGTACTGCGGCGTATACGCAATTTATCAAACATAACAACGGCAATTAATTTCTTCTGAAGCTCGTTCAGCAAAGTAAACTTTTATAAATCAAACGTAACGAGCGTGTAACAGGCTGAAGGTGAGTGCGATTTGCCGCCCTTACCTGCTCGCACAGGGGTTGCTTTTCATTAGGTGGTGGCATTTTTACAGCTCGCCTAGCAGCTCAACTTTTCAAATAAAACTCAGTGGAAAAAGAAAAACAAAAAATTACAATTGGGCGTCGCATTCTTGTTTGGCAGTCGTGACTTTGCCTTTGTTTTGCCTGTCTCCAGTTTCATGCGGCGTATGAGTTATTTATTTTTGAGTTATTGGCATTTGAAAGCGTGGCTGAAGCTGCTAGGCGAGTTTTAATACGTCTGGCTGTGATCATAGAAATATATTTTCAAAAGTTTGACGAGCGCCGAATGCATTGAATTAACTAAGCAAGTCGAAGAGTGCTCTAGCCAAAGCTGTTTGAGTTATGTCTGAGACATGTTAGTTAAACAAGTCTGAGATGTTCAGAACCCTTGTTGGAGACTGTTGGGTAAACATGTAGAAGAGTGTACTAGACGTATAGAGAGATAAGAGGCAGCCTGAACCTTGTGTAACATAGTCATATATGCTTAAGAGTTATCCTGACTTTAGTTTATCTATAAATAATAAGATTTATTAAAATGTAAATAGATTATATATATTTTGTTGTATAAATATAAAATACGTATAAAATACGTATACGTATAAAAAAATAAAATATATTCATTTATTAAAATAAAATAAATAATTACATAAAAATAATTAAATATCTATAATATAGTCTATTTATATCTATAATACTAAACATTTATTGTTAGCTTACATTGTAGTGTTTTATATCATACTGTATGAGTATTAATGAATGCGATATTATCGAGCCTAAAGTGCCCAAGATCGTAGCTCGATCCAAATTGTATAGGCCCATGACAGAGAGTTTTTGTGGATTGCTTACCAATTGCATTTTAAAGTTCTCAAACTGCAAGCAAATCTAGATGAGAGACACATTAGATTACCCATTGGAATAGCACTCACAGCTGTGATTAGACGCCTGTCCACATCTTGGGCAAAGGTTGGATATTGTGCAATGATTTTCGACATCTCCTTGTAGACAATTTCCACATAGCTCGTAATGGAGTAGGTCAAGTGCATGTCAGTCATATAGACGATGGCGCTGCATATGGTTAGTATAATTTGGACGCTTGACCAGTCGATGTCAAGGCTGTATCTAATGGCCGAAAAGACATAGTAAGCGCCTGAGATCAAGGTGGCATTAAAGCTGATGTAAATGCATAGAGTCTGCGGCCCAAAGATTTGGGTCAAGCGCCGCACCAGGCTCTGCAGCTGCGACTGGTGCTGGGCCACGCTGTCCACGCGATCGGCCAGGGCGCAGTATTTCAGCTGGCGCAGGCTCTTGCCATGATCCAGCTGCTCCAGCAAATGCGTTTCAGCCACTATCCGGCGCAGCTCCCGATTCATGAGCAGATAGTGTCCACGCACGTTCAACAAACTGAAAAAGTACTGGGCGAGGATAATATTCATCCAGCTAATGATCAGATAGATGAGAAACACGCTCAGTGCTATGGTGGGCGTGAGCATATCGCGCATCCCATACAGGCCCAAGAACATGTGAATGCTCTCCGCCAAAAAGCTCGTGATCCCTTTGGCAATGACACCGCGGCGCCACAGTCGTACCACCTGGGGCTGCTTCATGGACAGCCGGCGGTAGCTGCGCATCAGACGCACGAGTCGCTGCCGTTGCCACCAGCGGCTCAGGACAGTCACAATCACACAGCTGATCCGAAAGAAGATCAACGCCAGGAACACATACTGATGCAGGCTGTTGGCGTGCATCAGAAAGACTTGCCACACCCGACTGCTGATCAACAGCGGCACCAGGCTGAGGGTCAACAAGTTGATGACAAAGGCCCAGACTGTCGCGCCTCTCGTCAGTCGAGGCTCACCCGTCTTCAAGTCGATCTCGAAGTTGATCACGCCAATCAACCGGCCGTAGTAGTAGTTGCAGCGCAGCACAAACTGCACCAGGTCGACCATTGTGAATGACTGAATGCCAACCGCTCTCACGTTCTGCTTCTGCCAGCTCTAATGAAAAAAGCCACCGACTCGATGAGATGGGCGGATAGCAGCGGCGATAGCTGCTAATGAGCTGTGCGTAGCTAGGGCAGACTGCTTATCGCTGCTGTCGGCAGTGCTTGATGCAGGCAGGTATAAATATATTAAGCAAATCGATCAATAGCTATTTGTAATGATGATTTCATTAGGTTTTACTTAATTAATAAAGCAAGTAATTTTAGCTTACTTGAGGGAGTGAAAAAATATTGAAAATTATATGAAACCCTTTTTAATAAATATATAAATAAATGCATAAAAATAAATAAATAAATCCATGCATTCGCTAACTAAAAAATATCAAGCGTTGTCATTTTGTAGGGTTTTAAATTTATATATGTATATATGTATATAAGTGTTTACACAACAAAATCTTATGTGTATTTATATATTGCCAATATTATATTTTTATTTTTATATTTTTATTCATACATAATTTCGATCAGAATGAAAGTTATGCAATAGCCAAATCCTTAATTGGAACTTCTATCAATTACACAAATATTTCAAAGAATTTTTAACATTTTTTTTTTATACAACAGCTAAATCCTTTTCTCTCGGCGTAGCACTTGCGTTATTTAAATTGCATTCAACTGCGAGCTGAAATAACAGCAAGGCAAGAGATAACCAATTTGATATATCAGTTTTTGACATAATGCAAACATAAGCCAATTAGTGGAACAAAAGGCAAATGCTTTGCCGATGAGGCGGCTTTTGGGTTTGGTTTTTTTTTTTAATTTTTAAGCTGGGAATACAATCCGTGCAGCTTTCTATTTTCGAGCTCGACTCGATTTGCATTTAAGTGGAGCGCCACAGCGAACCGACAAAAACACAACATTGGCGCTGGCCAAACAAAAGGCATTCAATTAAAATTTGCGCTGTTTGCTGCCCATGGCGAAACATTTAATACAATTTACGCAATTAATTTCGTTGCTGAATGCAAAAGCCATTGAGAGAGGCGATATTTTCAAATGCGCAGAAATTGCTGACATACTAAAAACAAAAAACAAAAAAAAAAGAAGCAGCAAAGTGGAAGAGAGAGAGGGAGAGATATAGTGTTTGGGCATCGATTTGTATGCAATAATTTATAGTGTATACGCAGTTGAAGTGCAACAAAAATTCAACATTAATGACCGATATAAATGCCAGAAATATACATATACATATACATAAATATGCATATAAAACCCATTTAGCTATCTGAACTTCTGGCTCGAGCCGTGCAAACATTTTGTGTAAAACAATTTGCACAAATTGCAAAACCGAATAACAAAAACCAATTTGTCGTATTGTTTGTCAATGGCCATAGAATTGAACGAGATGCGAAATGGATGCTGCTGAGCCCTGCCAATGAATGATGCTCAGTCATACATCTTTCTCAATGGGTCGCTGCTGCTGTTGCTTTTGCTGCCTATTTGGGTCATTGAAAAAGCCCAAAACTATACGAATTTTTTGTGCATTTTGTTTTAACTATATAAAGATCTCTCTCGACTGCAAACTAGTTGGGTTGATATATAGTAGATAGAGTTGAAATATAAGTGGTTTTACAGGCAGAAATACGTTACAAAAATAAATGTAAATATTAAGCAAAAAGTTCTGTAAGTATGTAGCTCTTAGGAGATATGGAGATATACATATGTATATTAGAAGATAATTTTAGCAATATCTTGTCTCATTTGATCATTCCCTTTTCATTTTTATGAGCTTTCCTAAGCTAAGCAAACAACTAACTAGTTTTCCTATCCATTGCGTAAGTCATCATTTATTATACTATGGATGCATATGCAGGCATATAGAATTTATCAAACTGATGTTTAACAAGCACAATATAAATATAGATGTTAACTAAAGCAAAGCCTTATTATTGCTATACTTACTCAACTGAGGAGCCAGCCAAATTCCCCATTGGCAAGCTAAATAACTGATATTAATAAGGGTCTACAATATGTAAACATAACTATAAAGCTCTATAAGGCTGTTCTGATCTTGTAAGAAATCTTATAATCTGCAACTTAGCTTGTAGCTCAGGTTCAGCTGGCTGCCCGCCTTCTTTGTCTGCGATGGCTATCTTTATGGAGCGCTAACAACCTGTTGCCGGCTTAGTTGTTGCCTGGGCAACAGCTGCAGCTTACCTGGGCCGCAAAGTCTGACTGGCTTGAGGCACGCCACACAGCCATCAATCAATCGATGCGCAGTCAAGTGCATAAATTTGTAGAAGATGCTTTAATTAAGGCCGCATAATGCATTGCGATTTGCGAATAAATCTTTTCGCTGCTCGACACGAGACGCATTCAAAATGCTAAATTAGTAAAATGTCACTTTCGCTTTTAAGATGCTTGCTGCAAGGGAATTTGTGCTCTGGAGAGGGCGGGGCCGGTCGGCTGTGATCAAAGCGAATGCACCGCCACAGAGGCAGCGGCCTGAACCACATAAATTATCGCTGGCTAAGCAGGCACAGACAGGCAGGGACACTGCCACTGGCTGTTGGCTGCTTCTGGCGAAATGTGGCACATGTGGCAAGCAAAGCATTGACATACTTCAAAGTGTTTGCCTCGCTGCATTGTTGTCGAGTTGCGATACCCTTGAACAAGTGCTCCAAAGGGGTCGCTGTCTGAGCTGTCTGCTATTTAGTTTTGGCTGTTTTTTTTTGGTTTCTTGTCAGTTTTTTATTTTCTTTTTAGACAGCCCTCCGATATGGCATGTTATAGATATTTACAATACTGTGACATCGCTGATATGTATGCGCAACTGCAATTGCAATTGTATTTGTATCTGCAGCAAACTGCATTTCGCCTTCCTGTTCAGCTGGCCAAAGGCGCCAGAGCGCATAAAATTAAATTCCTTATCGTTGGCGCCCTGCAAAACGTTTCTCTGTTTCTCTCGCCTTTTGGATCTTTTTAGCTGCTGCTGTTGCTGTCTAGCAATTTGCTTTTTGCGACAACAGGCAACATTCAGCAACAACAACTACAACAACACAGCAGCTGTTGCACCAACTGGACCCTGACCAGCCCCAAGTGTGACTCGCTTTTGGCTTAGCCGAACAGCGCATGGGTTTAAAGTTTTCAAATTGAATTTTGTATGCATTGGCAGAAATTTAATTTAAATTTTACTTTTTATAGAAGATGGAACACGTACAGAGAGTGAGAGAGTGAGATAGAGAGTAAGATTTTAATATAAATATCAAGTTAATAGTTAATAAGCGTCGAGCATCAACTGTGATTCCTTTAGTTGGCTCAATTTGTTCTGCTTGGTGAACTTAATTTAATAAGAATATAAAGAATAAAATAATGAGCTTACTTTGGTTCTGTATTTATATTTTAAATATTATTAGATCTCTTTTTTTTGCTTAATAAATAACATATTATAATAATAATAATATATGATATATTGGATTCATACTATAATATACATATTGTTTATTTAGTTATAATATACAAATATAAATTATTAATAAACTTTTTATTTATTCAATACTTTATTATTATTTACAATATTACTCATTTTTGTAAATATTTATTAAATATTTTTTAATTTTAATTTTATTTATTTAATTATTCTTATTATTTACTTATTTATTTTTATTTTGTATTTATTAATATATATTATTTTTAATAATTTATTTTTATTAATTATTTATGTCTTAAATATTATTTCAAGAATATTAATGATAATAATATAATAATATTTATATTTATTTATTTTTATTTTATTTATTAAATAATTTATTGATTATTAATATTAATTTTTTGTTTTTAAACCTCTCAGCATACACACATAAACAATACGCAACTGTCCAACAAGTGGTTTGATAATATATAAGGTTTTATATATAAAAACATAAAATGCTAAATATATAAACAAAGGCTTGTTCCTCTAGCTAGCTGCAGTTGGCGTGCTTTGGCATTGCCGAACTAATTTATATTCAATTAATTAGCTTCAGACACATACTGCACATATATACATATATATACACGTATATATACAGTATTTAAACACAATTCACACTCGAGCTCGCATCCGCAACCATTGGCGGTTGGCCAAAATACAAGAGCATTTGCAGTTAGCCCCACAGGCGATCCGCCTGGTCAAGATTTAAGCGATAAACGAATGGAGCAAACCACGAATTGCTGCAGCAACTCCACATATGTAAGGAGTGAAAGAGAGAGAGAGAGAGAGAGAGAGAGGCGCGAGAGCAAGAGCGAGAATCATTCGCGCACTTGGCACACATTTTCCAATTGTCTGTGGCCACTTGGCAGACATCGCTGCCAATTGTATCGATAAATGTTGCAGCTGGCTGCTGCGGTCTTCGATTGCCCCTGGCCATTCTAATAAAACGTTTGCATGCATAAATCTCGAACTGTTTATTGGCCAAAAGCCGATACAGTACGTGTAGTACTATATCTCGGAATATTTGATACTTGCATCTGTTCCATATAAATCTCTGTGCCATTTGTTCAACCAAGCCCGATTGAATTGTGTGCTAATGTCTCTGTCAATTGTCTTGCCAAAAGCGAATAGAAATTTATATATTTGATGGGCTATTAGGCAAATGTATTGCGGATAAATTATGAAAAATAAATTGTATTGCAGCATCATATTATATTAGTAAAGTAATGATGTAACAGAAGTAATATTATTAATAGTACATATATGAAAATAAATTAATAAAGCAAAATTTCACTCTTTATAATTATTATTAAAAACATAATTATTAAAAATAAATAAAAAATAAAAACATATTTATGATTGTTAAATTTAAAAATCAATTTCTAAAGCTAAACTAATTTCATTAACAAAAGCAATAAGTAGAATTTTAATAACTCTTTTTTTTATTCTATATTGAAATCAATAAAGAAGTCAGCTTACTTGATTCTAAAAAAAAAAATATATATATATATATTTATTTTTTTTTAAGAAAGAGAAAAGAGTGAGAAACTTTGAGATAATAATTACAAGCTAGCCGCAGAAAATAGACAAAAATCATTCGGCGGACGGCGGCAGCATATCAAAAACTTTAGCGTAAAAGCCATTTAAACTTTTCAACAACTCATGGCGAGCTGTGCATGGATGCAGTGCAGCAGCAGCAGCAGTAGCAGCAGCAGCAGCAGCAGCTGGCAAAGCCAAAAGCAATCTGCGCCTGACAACCGAACGTTTATTAAAAGACTCCCCCCAAATGGATGGGAGTAGCTTGTTGGGCCTGGCGACATGATGTACATGACGATGACGACGACGACGACGACGATGACGTTGGCCGGTTGAGTGACCAGTGGACGTAAGGCGAAACTTTAGCTTGGCACACTTGATGCTTGATTAAAGCTTCGCAATCTCTTGCTCTTCCTCTTGGCAGCTACCCACTTGAGTGGTTATTTCTCTCATGTACAGAGCTTGGCCTGCGTCTCCATTTAAATGTTCATTTGTTATGCTGTCGTCGGCCGGCAAGAAGATGATGATCTCGCTGCCGTTGCATGGCTAACTTGTTGTTATTGTGTTTGGCACTGGCACTGCAACAGCCACTGCAACTGCCACTGGCAAACAGCCAACAAGTGTCTTCAAACACTTCCACTCGTCGTGGCTTGTGGCGCCTCTGGCGTTGTCTTCAACTGTGAGCGGGGCCAAGACCCAAGTGGCTGCCGGTTCTGCGCGCATGCAAATTACTTTGGCCACAATGTTTTGATTTGATTCGCTTTTGATTATTTTCGCAATTTCATCGCCGTTCGTTCTACTTAGCCATTTCGAACGAGTATGCATGGCGTCCAGCAGTTTTGTGCGTGGGACTTGGACTTTTAGGCCTAGAAGTTGACGAAGTCGTTGGCGTCTTGTTGCGTGGGCTTTGTCGAGTCGAGTGCGTGACATGTGTTTGAAAGTACGGAATTATAACTTTTTCTCTCCACAGAGCGCTCATTTCAATTGGTGTTGAACTGTCTGTTGTCGGTGAGCAAGAAAAGTGTGTCAGACGTTTGGTGATTTTCAATTGGAAGTCATCAAGAAATTTCAAATTAAAAAAGGGTTCAACTTCAACTGCTAATTTTCCACTGCAGCTGCATCTTGTGTGCCACTAGAGAAGCATCAACTTTTCCACATCCGCCCAATTAATCCCATGCGTAGCGACAGCTTGCCTGGCATTGGCTGAAAAAGGAGAAAATATGTAGACAATCTGCGCCTACCGTTTTGTAATTTTCCACGCGAATTCCCGCCGCGCAGCTCTGATGGGCGCCAGCAGACTGCTCGCTGCATGTTGCAAGTTGGCAGCGAGGCAAACGCATGATCAAATGTCACAATCAATTTCAATTTGGCGCTCGAATTGAGCTTCGTTAGCGGCAGCTGGCAAAAGAAAACGAGCTGCCTGCCAGGTTGATTCAATGCCGCAGCACACTGAGTGCTCATCCTGATGTGCTGCCAGGCGAGTCCAAAGCTGAAGTCGAAGCTGAAGCTGAAGCTGATGCTGCTGCTGAAGCCAGATGCCAAAGGCAAAGTCGAGGCCAACTTGTCTGCCACTTTTTCTAATCAACCAAAAACCTGCGCGAGTAGCGCCTGTAATTTAACTAATTTGTATCTGTGTGTGTGCGCTTAAGTGGAACAGTGTGTGTGTGAGAGTGTCTACTGTGTGCGTGTGTGTCTTTTAACTTGCTGCAACTGCCTTAGAGTGCAATGCGAGTCTACTGTCAGCTCTATTGTCAAGTCTGCAGCCTTATTCAGCTGACTAAAAGCAAGGCTTGTTATATGGCTGAACGAGTGAATTATTTGAGGATAAATTGCTAGAGTATATATACCCTGTAAATTATGTTGCTTTACATTATTGCATGTAGTCTGAGCTCCTTGTCTCTTTATGAGACCTTGCTGAGTCAGATTTCTATTCTTGAAAACTAAAATTAAATACAAAAAATGATGTTTTTATTATTTTTTTTTTAAATTAAAAAACAAATTGTTCTCTCATTTTATTTGATTTTAAATTTATTTATTTTCCAATATTATAAAATTATTTATTTTTAAATTTATTTATTTTCAATTTTTATAAAATTTAACAAACAATTTAATTTTAGTTTGAAAACTCTTTTTCAATTATTATTATTAATTTTATTTTTTTCTTATTTTACTATGATAAACATATTTTTTAATCATATTATTTATTTTTAAATTTATTTATTTTTCATTATTACTAAATTGTACAAAAAAGATATGAATTTTATACTCTTTTCAAATTATTCATATTTTTTTGTTTTAAATTTTAATTTATTTATTTTTAATTTATTTATTTTTAAATGATATATAAATGTGATATTTAACAAAATTAAAGTAAATCTTAGAGCACTATCATTTCCTTTAAATTAATAATCAACAGAATAATAATAAGATTTTATTATTATTGAGCAAAGTAAGTAAGAAATATGCATATTTAATAATAAAAGATTTATTATTCAATTTATTTCTAACCAATTCAAATTCAATTCAATTCAAATTTGTCATTGGTCAAAATGCTAATATCGATAGTGGGCAATAGTAGTTCGGGTAGTGCGTTTCGGAGTTCTACGGCCACGCCCATTCAGGGCGCACAATCAAATGGCAATTATGTAGATTTTATGCAGCTGCAAAAGTTTTTGGCCAAGCACTTTTGCTTTTTGTCCTGGCAGAGTTCTATAGAGTCTTTTGTTGGTTGTTTACCAACGTCTAGACGTTTATTGTGATTTGGCGTGGGCTTCCTTAACGCATTGTGCTCGAGCTGCAGCAGTTGATAAAAGTGGTAAACGGGTTTTCTCGAAACTGTTTCGAATATCGGTTGAACACAGAACAATGCCACAGTTTATAATTGTGAATGCTTTTTGTGCAAAACTTTTGCGCTGGCTACATCAACAGAGCCAGAGTTTTCTATTTTTTGTATTATTTCGGTTTCAGATAGAACATTGAGATGTTGCAAAAGTTTATAATGCTGAGAAATTATAAATGCAAATGAGGATGCTATAGTAGAGGTTCCTTTATTTAGAAAAGATAGGATTGTTAGAGAAAGAGAATTTTATATAGTTTTAGGGCTGGCAAGTAGAGAAACTAGCATTAATATTTTAGGCATTTCTGTGTTGCCTGACTGTACAGCTATGCTCCAGGGAGTTAACTCTTTCAAATGAGGCACCTGCGTCAAAAACTACCTACACACTGGCTTATTTTGCGAAGGGGCAGCACTTCCAAGAAGGAACTATGCAAATAGCTTTCAGAGTTACCTTCTGGCTGAGACAACGAAGCGATGTCTTCGCATTTATCTGGTTGGCTTAGCAGAAGGCAGCCGTTACGAAAATCCCCACATGAATAATTACAGCGCAGCCAGTTCATTTAATTTCGCTTTCTGTCTAAGGGAATCTTTCAGCTTGAAAACCCTTTCGCGAGGGTGTGTACGCGCGCGTGTGTGTGTGTGTGTATGTGTGTGAGTGCGGCACTTGAATGAAAATATTTAATGAAGAAATTTATAACAAAGTTCACAGCAGCAGAAGTAGCATCATAAGAAGCAGCAGCAGGCTGTGTGAGCATTTTAAAAATTATGAACATTAAATGCAAATTAAGCTAATCAATTAAGCCGTAACGAAATGCGCCTCGGCAAGTGGGCAATTCTAGAGTTCAAAGCACCCCGGGCCCGTTTCTGGGCCATTTGACGTCGCGCAATTAGCCAAGAAATGAGCGGCTGAAAGTCGATAGTCAACGCTGTCGACAATCTGCAGGGTTTTTGCCACCCCATAGGGAGCAACCCTTGTGCCTGACCGATATTAATGATTAGCCAGTCTCTGCTCCAGCCATTCACTCACTCACCCAACTCACCCAACTCACCCAACTCACCCAACTCACCCAACTCACTCTCTATAGACCACGTTTACTGGCATGCAATGCCAACCCTTTTGCTGTAGTGCGTGTTCCCCTGGAATTTGCGTCGACTGACTCGCCATATTATAGGTCAGTATTGCGTTAGCGTTAGCTCTCCGTCCACTATTGAAGTTTGCATAGTTGACTTAATGATTGGATATTAATTTGGCAGTACGTACTTTAGACAAATTGTTGCCGATTAGCCAATGGGCTAAACAGTGGCTCGAGCAAATAAATAGCAGTTGGATCACAAAGGTAGTTGAGCTGGAGCAACGGGCTCGTTAAAAGCCAACTTAACTGCTTGCCATTAGTTCAATGGACAATTGACTGTGTGGGGCTGGCAATGCTGACATAGATATATACTATATAGAATCTATAGATACTATTGGCAATGCAAAGAAAGAGGATTGGATAAGGAAGGCACAACTGCTTAAATGTCGAATTAATCGTGTGCAGTTGCGAGCAGGAGAAACTAAGTGAGAGATGGTGGGAGGGAGGAAGTTTAATGGAGAGAGGGAGGGAGAGTTTTGGTTAAGTTGCTAGTAAGCATTAAGAGATCTCGGATAATATAGTTCAGCAAGTATTAATAGTTAATGTAAGTAATATATATAAGACATTTAATGTCTCACATAAATATTTATAATAATATTTAATCACTAAATTGTTATAGAGGTCCAGTTGAAAGTATAATAATTTTTATGCCCTATAAATAATTGTGTATTCGTACCAGGAAGGAAAGCATTTGAAAGCATTTGCCTTTTAATATTTTACAACTTTTTTATTTAACTGAAGAGTTAACCTTATATCCATTAAATATTTCAATATATTTAATATAATCAGCTTTTCATTATCTCAAATATACATACACATACATAATTTAAACACAGCTAAACAATAACATATATAAACACATTTCATCCAAGCAGCCAGCCGTACAATCTGATTTCACAATCTATTGTGCAAAATATTTGAGAGTGCTAAAGCCAAATATTTGATGCCAATGCCATTTGGAGTTTAATTGGGCAAATAATAGTTATTGTCCTGCAATTGTGTGCGCATAAGTGGCACAATGAAATTTGAATGGCTCGCCTCAAACGAACCGAGAAATCAACAATGCGGCCATAAAAATACGCCAGCCATTGGACTGGGCCTAATCAAATTAAGTACTAATCCTTGGGAAAAACCGCGAACAATTTAAAATGATTGTAAGTAAATTTCCCAAAACAATTAAAGGCAACAACTTAGAATTTCCGACAATCAAACAGCTGGCTACGAAGAGAACATGCGAGAGAGACAGAGCACGAGAGAGAGCTCTGGAAGTGAAGCCTGCGCAATCTCACAAGGGAACTGAGCGAAGCTTTTATAGCATGCGATAAATGAGCTTGTCGCATGCGTTTAGTTTGCTTTTAATTACCTGACCAAAAGACTACAAGGCATATTTGCATAGGTGAGTACGTAAAAGACGGCCATAAAAGCGCTACTTGACTCACCTGGTCAGAGCCAGTGCTCAAGTGGATGAGCGACTCCGGGAATAATCCATTTGCCGTGCAAAATTGTTGCACACCAAGGATCCGCAACGATGGCAACTTGAGCAGACAACAAGGTTGCATACACACGTTGAGAAATTGTTTTATTACCGAGCGCTGAAAGCGTGTTGACTGAAAACAAAGGTGCGCACAATAAATTACATTGTTACACGGAACTTTGGCAACGCCCGAGCTGCGGCAGGTGCAGGCAGAGGCGGGAGGTCAGCAACAAGCGACACGTTAATGAAAAGGATTTTCTCTACCATATGTCTGCCGTTTAGTTAGTACAGCTCCAGCTCCAGCTCCAGCTCCAACTCCAGCTCCAAACTACACCTTTCACTCATTGCACATCAAATGACTTTGCCCCGTGGCTGTTTAATATTTAATGGCCTGGCCATTGAGGAGTTCGCTTGGCTCTAAAATTTCTAAATGCGCTTTGATGTTTTCGCCATTAGTTGAGGTTCAGACTTTGCATAAATAAGTAAACGCCTACTTCATTAGAAAGTGTCGCTTTACAGCAATCTCAGGTTTTAGTTGTGCGCGCTTGAGTGCTGTTAGCTTTGTGGTTTCCTATATCCATTAGAGAAGCTCTACAAATGGGGTATATCAGGAGTGTGGAGTGAAGTTTATGAAGAATATAAGTTTGATCATAGTTTTTTTTTGGTTTACAAATATTTGAGAGAGCGTGCCATATTATCTGTATTTGCTCAAGCTGATATTTACGACTACTTATAGGCCAATTTATGTATACTCCATCATCACTCAACTCATTATAGGGTATCTCTGCTTAAGCAGCTTCTCTCACCTTCATGTTTGTTTTAGTTTTAGGAGTAGACGATATGTTTGTGTGATGTTTTCAACTCCGCAAAGGAGTGAAAGTGAGAATAGAGCTCTTTTGGGAAATGGGTGGGACTTCTCTCTGTTGATGAACGGCAAGGCAAGCCAAAGATGTTTGCTCTAAAAAAGGAAGTCAGTTTTAAACAAGCTTGAAAAATGCATGAATCTGAAAACTGAGACTGGTAAAAGAGTTAATAGTTCACCTCGACGAGAAATTGTAAAATTTATAGCTTTCTAAGTCTGGACTTGATGTCAGAAACTTTATATGTAAATGCAAGCTCAACTTAAACCTTATATGTTTATATCACTCAAACTGTAATCTAATCTCTGATCATAGCAAACGGTGCTGTATGGCATTTTACTATTATTTAGCCTGGCCTGAAAATTACGAATCAAAATTTCATATTTTCTCAACTCGAAACATATTAGTCCATAGATCGCTCAGAGATCGATTGGTAGCGGTTCAGAATTGTTAAATGGGAACTATAGTTAGTTCTATGGAAAAGCCGATGATGTACGTTAATATGGATAGCCCACATGCACAGTTCGTTCGTGACACAATCAACAACAACAAGGTAGTGATCTTCAGCAAGACCTATTGCCCCTACTGCAGCATGGCCAAGGAGCAGTTTCGCAAGCTGAACGTGGAGATGACCCTGATTGAGCTGGACCTGCGCAGCGATGCCGATGAGATTCAGGCGGTGCTTGGCGAGCTAACTGGTGCTCGCACAGTGCCACGCTGCTTCATCAATGGCAAATTCATTGGCGGCGGCACTGACGTGAAGCGTCTCTACGAGAACGGCACCTTGCAGCGATACTTCCAGTGACGCTCCAATTGGAGATGCCGATAAGAGTTCGAGTTGGAGCAGCAGCAGCAGCAGTCGCAGCACCAATTGAAGTTCTGTTTGATTTGAGTTTTGATTGAGAAACAATAAATACTAAAAAAAAAAGAAAGAATAAAAATCTTAGGCTTATGTTATGCTTATAGACTGGAGATTTCATAGGTAAAGTAGAATTATCAATATATATATATTATAAATACATAAATATATATAAAATATAAAAATATCTACAAAAATATAAATATTAAAATATATATATATATATATATATATATATATATATATATAAAATATAAAAATATATATATATATATATAAAAATAAATAGATAATTAATATGTTTATAATTATATAAATATTAAATTATATAAATATAAATATGTATCTAATTTTATATATAAAATACATATAGTTTTTACTTTATATGGGTCAATATATTTTATTAACAATTATTTATTGCGTATATTATAATAAAGTATATTTCAGCCATACAGAATAAATACTGCAATGTTAAATATTATTAATTTTTCTTTGTGTATATGAAATATAATAAATATGCACTTTTTTCAACTGTGAAATTAAATTGAATTCAGCTTGCAAAGCTAACAATAAATCAAATGGCACTACTACTTAAACGCGTTGACATTCCAAAATCGATAAGCCAAATTACGCATAGGACACGTGTGCATATTGTAATATGTGAAGCGCGCACACCTGTTTTTATTATTTTTATTTTATTTTTTCTGCACAGGGACGCAAACACGAAATTGAGCAGTTTAATGCGAAAGTAAACAAAATTTCGACATTGTAGACGCAATTTGAAAACAATTTCCGAAATGTCAACAAATTGCTGCAATTTGCCAGCGCAAATTCAATCAATTATTTGCTTAGCGCTGCGATTTAAAGTTGCCTCAAACAAATGACTTACACGACGACAACGAGGACGACGACGACGTTGGGTGCAGTCTCGACGGCTACTAGATGCGTGATGTGTTGGGCCACCCTTAAATGGATTCATTTCTTTAATGGCCTCATGCAAGTTTAATGTCAGTCTGAACTGTCAGCCAGGCCCTGACCGTCTGGCGTTGACCCTGAGCTGCAGCCGTTGCCCGATGTGTCATATATGTACATATGTGCGAAATTGTGCTGTGCGAGCTTTGGAGTCGAGCAACTCCAACTGGGACACAAAGATGCATTGTTTGACAGCCAGGTCTGCCTTGCTACATTTAACATTCACAAAAAGGCAGGTGTACAGTCGGCAGCAGCAACAGCATCCATATTTGCCTACCTCTCAGCATTAATTGCTTTGCAGTTTCGCGCAATCAGAATTCCCAGGAAGCAACAACTTAAGCATCATATTGAGCTGTTAAAAGGCAGCGTCGAGCCTTTGTTGCTGCCGCTGATGTGCATTATTGTTGCACGGCTTTTGTGTTGCATAAATAAAGCCGCTCGGCATTTACATTATGCACTTTTCTTATGTGAATGGAGAGCTGTGCCTTGGTTAGTGACAAATTTACACATATTTCTTTCAATTAATGTTTAAGAAAAATAATAATAAATCTCTCTATGAGGTGCGCACAGAAATACCCTGTATATATTTGACAAGAAAAATCTTAAAGTTCTATAACATTCTTCTTTTAAACTTCGTTGCTTCACTCCATCTGAAATCAACCAAAAACTCTAAAGTCTTTTATCCATGGCTATCATCTTTCGCTCGTACAGCAAGTATTTAACTAACAATTTTTACTCCAGCCATTATACGGACTATAACAGCATTTAGCTGCAGCCATTGGAATTTGTAATCAAAAATGCTCTAAAAGCCACCAAAAGGCAAAAACTAATAATAAACGCTTAATAAATCGTCTATCAAAAGGCGCTGCCGCCGCACTGCGCACAATGAAGGCACACACACACACACACACATACATAGATATATGTACATATATGATATATGGTCTAGCCAATGTCTGGCTGGCTTCAATTTCAACCTCAACTCCAAATGCCACTGGCCGCTTGCAGTAGTTTGCCAAACTGTAAAACTTGCATCCATAAAAAAAAAAAAAAAAAATCAGAGAAAAAATGAGAAAAAAATTTGCCAGAGAACAAAAGCTCGTTTTATTAAAAGCCACAATTCAGCCAAGCGAAAGAGAATCAACTAATAAATGCTTCTGGCCTGTTTAAAATGGTTTTAGTGCAATGTTAATTGTGGGCGTGGCCGGGCAAACAAATGCGTCTAGCTTTAACGCCAGCATAAATCATATTTTGTAATCACATTGTTTGACAAACAAAAATTAGTTAGATCAGTGCACGCTGGTCAGGCGGGCGGTCTATATACCCTGTAAATAGGCGAGACTGGTATGAAATACTTATGATTTTAGAGTCAAGATAAAAGAAGTATATGCAAAACTTAATATTACATTTTTTTATATATTTCTTTTTATTTATTAATTGTTTGATCACCTCATTGTTGAGCTTTAATTATTTGTCTTATTTTAAATTATTTAACTTTGATTTTCATTCATTATTTTCATTAATTTTATTTGGCTGATTTTTATTATTAATTAATATTAGTTATTATGTATTAAAAAAGAATAAATAAATTATTTTGTAATACTTTTTATGCATTTATTTAATTTTTGAAGTATTTGTTTCTTTGATTCTTTTTCGTTTTTCTACTAATTATATTTTTACTTATTATTTTGTATATATAAAAAGATATTAATAACACTTTATTAGAATTTTGTTTGCATTTCCAGGGTGCCAGCATACTCGCCTACTGAAATCGACTATAAAAATGACCATGAAATGGTTTTTTTTTTTTTAGTTTTTTGGTAGCCAACTGGAAAGGATTGGCCATTAGCATGGCCATAAAGCCAGGCGACAAAGTTGCAGCAAATTTTGATGGCGCTGCTAATTGAAGTGACTGCAATACTCGAGACTGATAAATAGTTGGATCTAATGTCGCAATCAAAATGCGAAATTCATTTCTTATTCACAATATACAGTTAGCAAGAGTTGCAGTCTGTGGCCGCTGTGCCAAGTAGCCGAACAAAACATCGAGGGGAGAGAGGAGAAAAAAGAAAACAAGATATCAAAAATACAATTATTATAGCCAAGCGCTGAATCGTAAAAAATTGCCAGAGCAGTTGTAAATGCTGCCTGCTGGTAGCAAGTACGCAAATTTTTGTATAGCTATAACGAGTTTTTACGCTTGATAACTCAGCCAAACAGGGAAAACTATGTATTCATTCCACTCACTGCAGTGCTGCAACATTGTGGGCTTTAATGCGCTGCCTTGCACTGCTCAGAGCTCAGTTAAAGCTAGCTTGAGTGCTTAGATGCAGCAAATGTGATTGCAGATGATAAAAGGCAGAGAAACAGATAGAGCGAGAGAGGGAGAGGGAGTTAAAAAGAGAGAAGGTGCATCAAATTATGGTCGTTTGAGTGATATTCATTAGAGTAAATGCAGTTCATTGGAAAATAAGGGCAATACATTTTGAGCAAAAGGAATTTTGGAAATGCATGAAACACTATTGGTATTTATTTAGCAAGTTCTATAGATGATATATGAGTAAACAAATAATTTCTTTTATTTATGTTTGTTGAAATTTTGCTCTTGAATTAATTTAAATAAAATAATAAAAATGGTTAATTGCCAATATCTTATTTATTCAATATACTTAAATTCTATTTTAAATTTATTTATATATATTTATTTTTATTTTTTTATATTTTTATGTATTTATTTTATATATATTTATATATATTTTTTTTCAATATATACCTACATTATTTTACAACTTCAGCTAATTTAAAAATAAGTATTAATGTGCCTCTATTCGAAAAGAAGAAAGAAAGAAAAATGGAAACTTTTCGTTATCAACATGATATGTTTTTAATGTTCACATATATTTAATTTCGCTGACCATTGCATGTCATGTCGACTGCCAGACACATATCATGCTGAAAGCCCGCCCATCTTGAAGCATACTCGAGCTATTCGTGTCCAGGCGAAGCTTGGCCAATGCTTTTCAGCTGAACCATGGCATTTGTACATGGCTATGTTGGCATACTATATAAATACAGGTGTAGTGTATCCTGTTGCTTTCGTGTTGCCAACGGCTGACAGCGAGAGCGGGAGGGTGCGAGGGTGCAACCAGGACCAACAACCCGGGCAAGTTACAATGTCACGCACACATATTTCCTGTCATTCTAGCGTTTATTTCCTCACAACGCTTTATTTACTTTTTTTTTTCGTTGCTTCTTTCTATTTTTATTATCGCATCCTTGTTAACACGTGCGTTTGCCCATTGTTGTTGTTATTGTTTGTTATTATTGTTGCTATTGTTGTTGTTGCTGTTTGCTGCAGTGCGTCCATGTGGGTATGCCCCCGGGGGTATTCAAGTTTATCAAGGCAACGATCTTTGTTATACGTACGACCAAAAAGGGGGGGGGGGCGTATTTGGGGGCGCGGCCGGTCGCTGTCCGGGTCGGGTTACCAATTGACGTCCATTGGCTGGCAACGCCGCGTCTGGTGTAAAACAAAGAAAATAACAATAATATAATTATATGTTAGCATGACATGTTACGTGCAAGTGTCGTTTAGAACAATTTTTACACATTTCAGTTGGTCGGACGGGCTGATGGGTTTACATGTAGCGTATATGTAGTTCAGGCTATTCAGATTGCTCTGCACTGAAGTTGGTAATAGATGGAACTAGAGCTGAAGTTGCATAAATGAATTAATATTGCTTAAACTCTTTATTTGTTAATTGGTAATCGCCCTTATTGTTTTATTTGCAAACTGATGATAACTCAATTTTATATTCTCAGAGAATAATTTATGAGGTAGACAAATTATTTTTCGGTATTCTTATTTAATAAAATTAAGTTTGAGAAAAATGAATAAAACAAAATATATGATTTATATAGATAAATTATATGATTTATATATTTACACATATTATTATTTTTTGTTAATTTTCTAATTATTTTCTTTTTAATTTTATACACATTTAGTTATGTTTTTTTTTTTTAAATGTATGATTAAGTAAATAATCTACATTTTATTTAAATATATATTTATTTTAAATTTTCTAAGAATTATTTTGATTTAATTTAAACTTATTAAATTTTATTTAATATTAATTATAGTTTTTTGAAATTTATTACTATTTTTTAATGGTAAATTAAATTTGATTTGGTGTATGATTAATTTCATTTAAGTTTTTCTTCAATTTCATTGTGCTTATATTTTAATTGATATTTAATTTGAAGTCATATTTATGTGGATATCATTTATGCTTAATGCACGATTAGCTAAATCGAAATTTATTTATCGAATTGAATTGAGCATAAATTCTGGCTAGCATAACTTTGGCTATAATTTTCAAGCCACAAGCGAAATGCGCAATTGCTGCGCTAGCTAAAACTAACCAAAATTCTGTTGGCATTTCCCAGGCGTACCGCAGGCAAAGCATTATAATTCATGCCCGGGCATCCATGGGCTGAGCGATGGGGAGGGAGGGGAGGGTGGCAAAGACCTTTATGAGTAATTTGATACCTAGCGATAGCGTTTTGGCAAAACTTTTGACTTTGAGGCCATTAATCAATTAATTAAGCATTTTATGAATATTTCAGCCACAAAGCAAGAAATTGGCATTATAATCGCCGGGGAGCGAACTTGATTCCCCGTTCCACGTTCCACGTTCCACGTCCACCAGGAGTTACCTTTCGCGGGCCACTTAGCATTGCACATGAATATTTAACGCCAAATGAGCGAATATCTGAAAGTTATGTGGCTTGGGCCGGGCTCCCATCCATCGTTTGTTACCCACGGAGTCTGGAGACCTTGTTTGGTCAGAGTCGAGGGCGGCTCTAGCTGAGCTGGGTCCATAATCGGGCGCATGATGACGAGCTGTCGTTGACGCTGGATAATAAGCAGAAGCTGAAGGCACAGAAAGGTATAATGACTTACGCCTCCCCAAGAAGTTGATGAAAGCAGCCAGAGCAGAGCAGAGGCGAGGCTACCAACCAACCAACTTTCTTGGGAAGAACAAAACTTTATGACTAATTAATTAAATGCGCTATAAAAATGTTCCATTCGCTGGCAAAGTTTATGCATTTCTGAACCGTGAAAAATGAGCGTAGAGAAAACTCCCACCATTCCAAGCAAGAAAAAAAGGAGAGAAAAAAAAATGAACTTAAACAAAGAGTCAGAAAAAAAGAAGGGAAATTAACGGAGCAGCGAGCGACAAAACGTTTGAGTTATGAGCTAAACAAGTTTCGCAGCATCTATAACGGAGTGCCGCTTAAATATGCAGGTGTGCGAATGTGTGTGTGTGTGTGAGAGAGCGTGTGAGATGTCGTTGTTTGCTGTACTCATCGAGGAGAGATAATCTGGGGAGTGATGCCAGAGCGCATAAGCTTGGGCTTTACTTTTAATTGTCTTTGAAGAGACTCTTGGCATGACTCTTGTTCCAGCAGGAATATGGAATGGAATCGATCATTGGCAACACATGAAACGATCGGGAATAGGAAACACTTGTGCTCTATGCTGCCATCACAGCAACCGGAAGAGTATGGCAATAGAATAAACTTGTATTGAAGAATACTAATTTATTTTCAGAAACAGAATTATGAATTTTCCTTTAACAGGAATATTGTATATCTCTTAACATGTATTTCTTCTCTTTAAGATTCAGCCTGTTATTCTCATTTTCCTCTTGATTTGGTTACCTTTTGTTCATTTTCCCCTTATCAAGGGGTAACTTCTAGCATTGCTTTACTCATTGTTCGTTTTCTTTTGCGTTCACCCTGAAAACTTTTTAATGAGTTAGCCAAATGCTGCAAAATGCGCAAGCCAGCGTCGACGTCAATTGGTTTATAATCTTTATTTTTGAGTTATGCCAAAACATTATTTTCAAGCAATAAAAACCGAAAAAATAAAGCTAAGAAACAATGCCGTCAAATAAATAAAAATTCTTGCGGAATTTAATCAGATAAATTAATTTAAGAAAAGAAAGAAAATTAAAAATAAATAAATACCTAAATGATTAAATTAAATTAATGAAATAAATTAATCAACTAAAGTTAATAATTAATTAAAGAAAATAAAACATAAAATAAATAAGTCAATGAGCATTATATACGTATGTACATATATACATATGTATGAATAAAATGTATATCAGAAATTCATAAATCATGCTTAGTTTAATGAATGCTCTGAATAGGTTTTTCTTTCTCTTCATATACTGGTCAAGCTCTAAGCTAAAGATGTCTCTTAAGTCTTTTCATAATATTAAGCAATAAGTTTGTTGACATACATGTATGTGTATCATACATACATACATACATATTGAGGGCACTTGATCTTAATAGTCTCCTGCTGCATTGTCTATTTGAGTCGTTGCTGCTGCTCCGTGACAATTGCTCACATGTCAACATCATGCACAATAGCTGTCAGTGGCAAAATGGCAGTCAAATCGTGGCATTCGGCATGTTATTCAATACGTTGACAGTTGCATATGTACAGAGGTGTTCAAACACAGAGAGAGAGAGAGACGAATACACACACACACACACATATCCCCATGCCAAATACCCATTAATGGTCAATTTCATTTCGATTTGATTGTGCGAACGATCCAGGTCTGAGGTATTCAACGTCTGGACTGGACTCGCAATTACGACAGCCTCCTGCGGTGCAGGTTAAGTGCGCGTCTGTTTCGAGTAGCACACGGCATGCCAGGGCACACACACACACACACACACTCGCACACATAGTGACTGGTTCTGCTCACGTATTTCTCTTGAATAGTATTTGTAAACGTAAAGGACCTCATGTGGGTTTGTCAAATTAGCGCATCGTTTGTTCAGCCCAACCGAAAGCTCTTCAGAGCGAACTCCGAATCCGACTCGAACCTGCATGAAAATCGCTGTTAATTTTTGAGCCGAGTCAAGTTTCCGCTTGCCATTTCTTGCCACCGGCTCGGCTCGGCTCAGCTCAGCGGGCTGTCCGCCGCAAATTGAAATGAGTTCGGCCAGCCAGGCGTGCAGACGTCTGCTAATCACAAATTCATTAATTTCCCGGGCGGGGCATGCAAATTAAATAATTAACATTGATGTGTGGCTGTCAGGTGTATCGAGTCAGGTGTGCTGCTGTTACTGTAGCAACTGTACATTAACTGCAAATTCAATTGATTTTCTATAGAATTTCGCAAGAATTATTTGAGCTTAACTCCATTTGCTGGCCTTTGCATAGTTTTCACACCCGGAACCGGAAGCCAGTTGTCGCCAGCAGTGGCTAAGCGATTGCACTTGTCGTTTGTCTATCGCAAATCGAGTGGAGTGGAGTGGAGTGAAGTGGAGTGGAGTCTATTTACAGTTGATGCCCGAAACCAATGAGCCCTGACCCAGTCCCAGTTGCAGTCGCACAGCCCTGGTCGATACCAATTCAAACTGCTGTTGCTGATTCTGGCGGGGTAAACAAGTCAAAGTAGTAACCGCCGACATTGGTTATAGCCCACATCAACCAGCTCAACCACCACCCACAGGCAGAGCCAGCCACAGATGCGTCTTTTGTTTGCTCTAGCTCATTGTTGTTGTTGCTGGCGTGTGTGTGTGTGTGTAGTCTGGTTAGCTGTTTGCCATTGTGGCTGCAGATTTGCTCGCTGAGGCACTAAACTTTTATTTCTTAAATCCGAAATCGTTTGTGCCCCTCGCACAAAGTCAATATGCGGGCACATTTTGGATGCAGGAAGTGGGGCGAGTGGGTTGCATGCCTGTCAACGGCCATGTTGCTGCTGTTGCTTCCTGTTTCTGAAAATCGGTTTTTGTTGATTTGAGCGCCAGTTGTTTAGTCGCCGAAAACATGGAATGCCACTGCCGCCACTGCCGGCACCGCCGCCAGTCAGAGCAAAACGACATCCATATCCAACATTCAACATCCAACGGCCTGCCTGGTCTCGCCTGGCAAGCAATGTCCACCAACTGGCAGCTGAAGTGGAGTTTTGTTTGTTGTCCGTTTGTCAATTACAAACTTTTATTGCAATTTACTTTTGTTTCAGGCTCGCAGCAGTCATTCGCTTCCATGTGGACACACTTTGAGCTCGTTTCAGCAGAAGCAGAGGGGGACGATGGGGGGGAGGGGTGGTAGGGCAAGGGGCCCAAATGTACTGGCCTCCACCGCAGTGCCTCTGTCCGTGTCAGTGTCAATGTCTGGTCTCGATCCTGGTCCTGACGCTGTCGGCCATTGTGGTACGTTCATGTTTTACGTTCAAGTATTTAATATTGTTTTCGATGAAGTAATATCCATTTGTTGTTTGATGAATTGTAACGGTCGGTTTTGCCATCAAATAACGATTGCCCTATTGGAATTTCATTGACGTTTGGCCAACGGATATTTGGCAATGTTGGCCCTCTGCCCCCGGTCTGATTGCTCTGCATCGAAATTGTTTTTGCTGTCCTGCAGCCAGAGCTCTTAGTGCCAAATGAAAGTGTTAAATTGTCGAATACGGTTTATTCTGGGACTTATGCTCCATATAGATGCAGTTATGAAGAAAACCTTAAGTTTATATATATTTGAATAATATTTTTTGTTAACTCAAATGTTTTCCTATTTTGTAAATTTGTTAAAGCTCAGTTTTTAGGCATACATATTTTAATATTTTATTATTTAATTATAAATATAAGTGAATAAATGCATAAAAAATAAATAGAGTTTTTATTTTGTTTTGCCTTAAGTTTCCCGCATAAATATTTGACTCTTTCCATAAGATGTTATGAAAATGTAATTTAAAACAATTTGTCAAGGAAACTACAGCTCTGGACACACCCACACACGCTGGGCGTATAGAGCAAAGAGAAACCCAAAAAAAAAGAAACGAAAATGTGAAAATGAATATAATGGAAAAGAGAATGAAAATGAATTATGAAGTATGCGCCAAGAACTCCGGCACTGTGAAGTTCCGCCGTTCTCGATCTGTGCGTACGTGAGGGGCAAGCAAATGGCTTAACAATGGGCGTGCGTGTGTGTGTGTGTGTGTGTGTGGGTGGCATGTTTGGCACGCGCCACGCCTACAATAAACCGCAAATGTGTCGCCCGGATGGACAGAAATGTATGCAACATATTTCACAGTTCGAGCCTTGACACAGTGCAAAACAGACCCCGGGGACCGTATGTGGCTGAGCAACTGTGCAGCTTTAACGCCTACGCTTAATACGATGGCAGTTAAAGCTAGCAAGGCACACACACACACACACACGTACACTCAGCCCCCAACTCGGTTGCCACAGTGAAATTTTGACTTATGTGCGCTCTGGGGGTAAGTTATACTTTACTACGGAGCCCAAATGCTCTGGCGCTGGGTGCCACGTTTATTGCGATTTCATGTACCATTAAACCAAGTTGCCAGTAGACAGAGAGAGAGAGAGAGAAAGAGAGAGAGAGAGAGAGAGAGAGAGAGAGCGTGTGTAAGAGAGTGTGTGTGTCAGCTGTATAAGGCACTCGCAAATTTTTGTGGCTGGCAGCAGTTCGCTAATCTGTTGATAAATAAACAAAATTCACAACTTGATAGCTACATTCAGCAAAACCGAAAAAAATACTGCTGCAAGCGGCGTTGATAAATGCCAAACAATTTTACCTGCGGCAATGGCGACATTTTTTCAACATGCTCCACACACACACACACACACACCTATATACATTCACATACAGCTTCTCTGTCTCCGTCTCAGTTTTGCTGCTCAGCAGGCGACTCACGTCGCGACACGCAAATGTGACCAGGAGGAGCAAGTGTTGCTATTATTGTTGTTGTTGTCATTCATCAGTGCGATGAATTCCTAGGAGCAGCATGTCAGCTGTATGTAAATAAAGAATTGTCACTTTGACACGTTTGATGCGTGCCAAATGTTTGACAATTTTAACTTCATTCTCTCGATAGTTCACGCGCAGGCAGCATCAAAATACGCACACATTCATGAAGTGGAATTATTTTACATTTTATACAGTTGTCTGACGTGGCGATATAAAGCAATAAAGTTCGATTTTGGAGCAGATGCTAGTGATGCTGTCAAGATTGCTAGACTACGAAATGCCCTTTAAATTAGAAGTAGAGCTTAGAGATAATAACTAATTTGAAGAAAAAGGCACAGGAAGAGTTTTATGAATATACAATATTTTAATTGAATTATATTTAACTAGGCCATAAAGTTTATTACATTCATAATTTCATTCATTAATAACAAAATAAATATAATATATAATAAAAAATAATTATACTTAAAAGAAATTGTTGTTTATATTTCTCAAATGAGATTTTTATTACTTTTCAATATCTAATATTTATTATTACATATTAAAAACTTTTCAGTATTGAATATTTATTTAGTAAATATTAAAAACATATCAAATATTATATTTTTATATTAAAAAAATCATATTCTTTTCAATATTCAATTTTTAGTATTTAATATGAAATATAAAAAATATATTTGACATTAAATAATAATGTAATAATATTCCATATTGGTTATTAATTATTAAAAATACATAAAATTTTAATTTTGTATATTTAAAAATATTATTTACTTTTCAATTTTCAATTTCTGTTATTTAGTATTAAATATGCAAAATATATTTAATACTAAATAATAATGCAATGGAAATTACTATATATTTATAAATTTTCTAGTATTTATGCAGACTTAAATTGTTTTTTTTTTTTTTTTTTTTTTTTTTTATAAATAAGGCTGCTTATTTATATTTGAGATCTTATACACTTTAACTGAATACAAAACAAAAGCTATTTCAATTCCATCAATATGCTTGCAGCTGTAGTTTACTTAATATCAGTAAATAAGTCTCTTTCGTATGCACAGATGATCTCTAATGATGCTCTCCCACACACATCTATGCATATACAGGGTAACTCTTTGTCTGCCACTCCCAGTGGCATTACGCTTGCTTAGTTTGAATGCATGTTTTTGAGCTCCGTTCCGCTCTGCGTGCATATTTTGTTTAGTCCGTGTGCTGGTCAATCAGAATCGCCGCGTGGCTGTTCATGCAAATTCGTTCATAATTTTATGGAAATTATTTTGTGATTATGCTGTCGGCCGCAGTGGACAGTCGTGGAGTGTAACAACATTTGATTATAATGTCAGGCAGTTTATGTTGTTATTGTGTTTAATCTTTTCAATTGGAAGTGCATGCAAATGAATTGTTTGCACAATTGCATGTTAGAAAGGTTCGCAGGAAACTAATTTATGGCCAATCAAACTCAAAATGTTTTTAGATTCAGTGCTGCAAACAATGAAAAATTGCAATAAAAAATGGGAATATATTGTACATTAATTATTTAAAGAGAGTGAATGGAAATGCAGTAATTAAATTGCATTTGGGCGCTTCAATTAAAATCTTGCCATGGCCGTCATTATCAGACGTTGGCAACTGGCAGCCATGCCGCATCCGGCAAATACACAAATGCGGGTAACAACGGCAACAGCAGCAGCAACAGCAACAGCCGGATAGATGGATGGTGACGGTGGTGGCTGCCTAAAGCCCCCAAAAATATCTAACACATGGCAAGTGGGCAAGACAATGCGAAAGCAGCCGCCAAATCAACGCAGCAGCAGCGGCGCTCAGCAACGGATGCCAAAATGTTTATGCGCGTAATGAACAAGCGCCATGTGTGAAAGGGGTAAGGGAGGGGCTGTGGGGTGGGCAAATGAATGGCTCGATTTGTGGAATGAACGCCTTCCACTGTCCCACTGCCCCCCATAAACGTTTTGTTGTGCGCAGCATCATGCAATGGAATCTGTAGGCTGCCAGGCACAGGCACAGGCACAAGCTGTGGTGCAGGCAGTGGCTCAGGCTCAGGCTTAGGCGCATACAAAACGCAATTGCAGTTAGAAATTCGACGGAATTATGGACGAGGAATTATGTGTGTGAAAGCGAAAATTTCGGCAATTGCAAATTGCGAATGACATAAATGCAAACGCGCACACCCACACAGACACACATGCGGAAGACAAACAAATAGATAAACAGTTTTGTCAGGCCGCTGCTGCTAGAATATTAAGCATACGCCGTGTGTCGTCGGTCTGACATATGTATTTTAGTGGCAATTGACAGCGCGGAGTCTGCAATTTAAATCGCAAATCAAAAGATATATAATCTCTAGTCTTAGTTTAGCGCGTTGAATTGATATTTGCATTAATTATACCAAAAAAAAAGGGAAAAAAGTCCCATTTCGTTTGATTAATAACTCAATTTGTTGCTAACCCAATTTGGTTGGACGCATTGAAAATATCATTTGGTATGTTATTTGTATGCGATTCCCTTGTGTGCATTTTCTCAATCATTTATCAAGTGAGTTTTCATAAAATGTCACGCACTGCACAAATGTTTCCCCCCTCCCTGCCTTCCCGTTGGCAGCTTATAAAAAAAATGATGCTGCCGTTTCTACAGCTACTGCTTCAGCTCATAAGTCAGCACGACAACGAAAATATATTGCAACTCGGCGAGTTTGTCTATGTGAGTGTGTGTGTCAGAAAAAATATCCAGTGTAACGCCAAGAGGGGAAGAAAATGGTTAGCAATGACTAAGAGCATCAAACAAAAGGATTTTGAAAGAGAAGTCGGCAACTTAAAGCTCATTGCGTATACCAACTCATATTTGACAATATTACTTTGTAGCATAAGACAGCAGATGGAGCACATACAGACAGACAAACACACACACGCAC
Source organism: Drosophila mulleri (assembly GCA_035047565.1). NCBI lineage: Eukaryota > Metazoa > Arthropoda > Insecta > Diptera > Drosophilidae > Drosophila > Drosophila mulleri. The sequence continues at coordinate 16,034,755 of JAWNPK010000060.1, read as the reverse complement.
ACGCACACTCGCACAACTATACACACACATAGATGAGCTTCACAGCCAATAAGTTGACAGCAGCCGTTGCCATTGCAGGAAAATCCTGTCGCAACTAGTTTATGCCTGTGTGTGTGTGTTTCAGCGTGAGCGTTTGTGTAAGTCTGTGCGCTGCAGTTACGACTTAAAGCTTTTAATAAAAATGTCAACTGCATTGAAGGGAAATAAGTTCAAATATGGCAATGTGTGTAAGAAAAAGTGCGACAAGAACAAAAAAAAACAGATTAAAGTATTGAAGGGGAGTATACGACTGGAGAATATACCTTAATAGGCAAGTGATGCATATACATAATGAATATATAATATAGAATATAAATAAGAATAGCTAAGATTTTTTTTTTTTTTATTATATTAATATTACAAAGATAAATATATAAAAAATATTTATTTATAAACATAATTAAATGATAAGCAATTTAATTATGTTTATCAATCTCATTTTACATTTGAATACTATTTTAAACATTTTGTGTGCTGTTGCCTATGTTTATACATAACCAATCTGCCCATTAAAAATTTTCAGTTGATTACAGGGTATTTTGAAAAGTAAGTGAAATGTGTAAATGTCAACTGAGAGCAAAGTTAAAGCATTTCGTAACATGGCTCTCTACTCAGCTTTATTTAACATGTGTGAAAATAGCTTTGAAGTGAAGCACAAGAACAATGCCATCTCAAGAATATAAATGGAAAAACGTATGAATAATATGTATAAATAAAAAAAGTCTAATTAAATAAGATTTAAGTTTTCTACCAATTTTGATTTCATAAGCAAGCAAGAAATCATAATATCAGTATGAAATATGTCCCCATTTGTTACGTTATATAAGCTTTCCCATTTTAGTTACAGTTTAGTGCCTGTTCGAGCTTTGAAGGCTTGTGAAATCAATGCAAGGGCCGATAAGGGAGCTCATAAGTTTTAGTTGAAGTCGCATTAAGTCGCATTTACTGCACACGACTTGAGCTCGAGTTGCTGCCAAGCCCCAAAACGTTCACTGATTTGTGGGTCAGAGACAAACTTCAGGAGCCAGTCAGCTGGAAAAAGGTATGCAAACGTGTTTGCAGATTCTATGCTGCAGGTGTATCTGTATCTCAACCTGTAGCAGGTATTCAGGCAGCTTGCAACTGCAACTTGGTTGACAATTTTATTGACAGCTTGACATTTAGATTGATTGCAGTTGGCAAAACAGTTTTCAGCTCTATTCTTTTCTCTTTCGTTGCTTTTCAATAACAATGCAGACTCGTATGCTTTGCTCTTGCTTTTTCCGTCTTTGTCTTTTATTGAACGGATCCTTAATTAAAAGTTTTACTAAAAATTGTTGACTTTGGCAAAAGAACACAGCACAGCTGAAAAAAAATAAACTAAAGTATGTGTATGTGTGTGTGTGCATGTCTTGAAATTTACTTTTTCCATTTTGCATTACATTGCATTTTGGCAGGCAATCGTGTGAAACTATTTCAATTTTGGCAACACTGACTCTTGATTTTTATTATGCAAAGTTTTCTCTATCAACTTTGGCTGGTGGATTGCAGATTCATTAAATCTTCAGATTTTCAGCTCTAGCTGTGTATTTATATTTGATATAGGGAACAAGAATAGAATAATAGTGAAGCTTGTGGTAAAAATATCATGGAAAATTATAAAAAAATATGAGTTGCATTTTATATAAGTAAAATCACTTTTTGAGTTATTTACTAGGATGTTAAATTAGCTTTCCTCCATTGATCACACAAACTCAATCTGCTTGATAAATTTTGTATAAAATCTAAGGATATCAGCTTGGCTAAGCTTCGCATATTGGCCAGTGAGGAGCCAAAAATCAACTCGGCTATGACTAAACAATCTCAAGAGAGTCTGCATAATAGCATAAACAATATCAACTGTCAATCACAACAGAGCTAAAAAATAAACATTGAGTATAGGATAGAAACACACACACACACACAGACACACAAACAAGTTGCTATACAATATGTATGTGTGTTTGTGCAAGAAAAGCCCCTTGACAATTGGAAATGAAGCCTCTGTCTCCTCTCTCTCTGTCTCTCTCCAATCCTGATGAATCGCAGCATGTCCGTAAATTATGCATACAAATTAGAGACCGGTATTGTGTGTAGGAGATGACGTGAACATAGAAATGTGGAATAATAACATTAATGAAAACACGTTGATGACATGGAAGAGACACGGAGTACGGGCAGGCAAACAGCTGCAGGATACGATGGCAAGCACAAAATTAAACAGAACAAAGCAAAAGCGAACCAGATGGCGACAGGATAAACACACACACACAGACACTCATACACCCAGAGATTTGCACATACGGAAGCACAGCAGCGCTGACAACAATCACAGTGAGCGCCAAAAGAAGACAACCAGTCAACAGAAACAACAACAGCAACAGCAGCAACAACAAGACCAGCTCACATACATATGCTGACGGCATTATAAATTTGCAGCCGCTTAGCAACTTTACATCAAAAAGGACAAAATCCTGACAGCAGCTTTTGATATGGTTGTGCCAGTGCAGGAATTGCTAAGTAATAAGTATTTGCCTGACGGAGTTAAAAATAAATAACTGAAAACACAGGAAAAAAACCTTCATTTCGAGTGTCTCACATCTGTGACATTGACAACAACAGCAACAACATCAACAAATGCCCTGAACAATTTTTCCTGAAAAAGAAAATAATAAACTTTTTTCTTTCGCTTTGTATACATTCATATGTATGTGCATATGGAGTGAAGAATATTATTTAAAATGTACAAACAAGATTTTAAAAATGTATTTGATTTCTTGTTTACAGAAAATAGATAGAGAAAGGGAGAGTCACAGGAACAGAGAACAGAAAACAGAGAGAGATAGAGAAAGAAAAATTATATAGTATTAAGACAGAGAGAGCGAGAGAGAAATAAAGAGAAAGAGGCAGATAAAATAGGGAAAAGAAAGCGAGAGTGATAGAAATTGAGTGAGCTTTCCATCCCACTCTAAGTGCAGTTTGTATAAGTGAAAATGCTTAAGCGGGTATGCAAAAAATAATACTCCCAATGTATACTTAGCTCCTAGGCGATGCTTATCTGCAAAAAGTAAGTCAAATGCTTGGTTTGGCTTTTGCATGAGTTAAATTTGAAGCATCATTTGTCACTTCTTCCAACGGAAGTGAATTTCTATAAGTATGTACTTATTTAATTTGTATATTTATATAATATTTAAAGAACAATCTTTATTGCATTTAAATTTCGTATTTGAACTTAACTTGAACATGACTTTGCCGACTTGACTTTAAATTTGAAACAGTGGCTAGGTTGCTTTCATTTGGTTTCAAGGTGAGCTGGCAATTTTATTTTAATTTATTTTTTTTTTAAGGGGGGCAGCTTTGAAAAGTTTTTTAATTAATTAAGAAGGACTGACTACAAAGTTGAGACAATTAAATAAAAGTTAAAGATACGAAAGCTTCAGATGTGGAGCAGGCGGAGCGGCAGTGATTGGGGCTAAATGCCAACCACATCTAAAACAAATTTCATGAATTATGTTGCCCAGCAAATTTAATAAATGGCGCAAAACAAAAAAAAAAATGGAACGCACTTCTTCTGACGCAGTCACGTGCCGCTGCCAAATGCTGCGTGCTGCGGCATCTCCACACACAGATAACCACATTCTTATTCATATATGTATGTGCACACATGTGTGTGTGTGTGAGTGTGTGTATACATAAAGTATTCTTACACTTGCTATACAAATATGCGCCTAATAATGCGCAGCTTTGTGCTCTCGCCCTCTCCTCGAATGTTGCCATAAAGGCTTAAAATGTTTGCACGTAAAATGTTCAGCGGCAAATCTCAACGGAAATACACACACACACGCACTCACACACATGGTGACACAGACGCTTGGCATGCCACAGCTGTTGCTCCTTTATATACGCGGCGTATGCGTAATATGCCTTCAAAACGCCATCAGCATGTGCCTTTAATGACATCATTTGCCCGTCTTGCCAGCGCTCCAAATGGCTGCCAAGTGTCAAAAGTTGATGCTTTTATTGTTTTATTATTGCATTTTAAACAAATTAAAATGCAAATGTTATTTTCAAGAAAATAGCTGCCAGTTCATGCAGCCGCGAGTTGACGAACATTTTTTTAAAGATTTTATTGTTCTTGCTCCGCGTTTGTAGGTGAAGCAGTAATGGGTTATGTTGTATTTTTTATATGTTTTGTTAAAGAGCAGCTATTATTTGGGAGCTTTAAGAAATCTACGGTCTTATAGAATTGGTCTGAAATTTGTGCTGCGGAGTCTTTGAAATTGTTATTTATTATATAATTTAACTTTCACCTGGCCATCGACTCCAGTTGCCAATTATATCTATAGCTCAAATTCTCAAGTGGAAAAAACACTCAAAATTCTAGTGGAAATTGGATCTCTTGGTTTTGCTTCCATAGATATACATATGCAAAGAATGGAGAGTAAGGATTCCCTTGCTCGGTATAGATGACGTATATAAGAGCAGATGGGTCGAATATGGATAGCTCTTTAATATTACATTTATTTTAACCAATGTCTTGGAATGTTGCTCTTTTTAATTAAAAAAATAAAATAAATAAATAATAATAAATTGTGATTGATTGAATTTCGTTTCATTAAATCTTATTGCATAATCAACGATTTTATGTTGATCTTGTTTGAAACAAAAAACTTTTAATTCACTTTAAGCTAGTTCATTTCGCATGCTTCAGCCAACGAGCAAAAATGAGAAAAGGCTGCGAGAAGATAGCGCTGGCAATGCATTCAAGCGACTTCATTCCGCACATCTTTATTTTCGTGTTGATTGTCGTCGCCCGCTGCTAAATCTAGTGGCAGTTCCCAGCCAGCCAGCCTGGCAGCCAGAGAGACAGGACTCATTAGTATGCAACATTGCGGTGGCTTACATTAATTGGGCGTTGCAACTGATTTGAATACGAGGCAAGCAGCAAAGCAGAAATATTCTAAACGAAAGTGGCATTTAGCATTTAGCATTTAGCATTGGTTGCATTGGTCTGCCCGCAGTCCATTGGCTTTAATTGCTAAGCCAGTTGTTGGTTGGTTGGTTGGTTGGCTGACAACGGGTTTGTTGACTTATGGAAATGGCCGTCTATATCGGTTAATGCCAAAGCATACGCGTGCCGCATAATAATGAAATCTGTGCAGCATCGTCAAGCATAATTTGTGGTCCCTTGAAGGACGACCACATGTGGCCAGTCAATCTGGCTGACTGGGGCTGGCTGCCTCACACACGGGCAGGTATCGCATGTGTCTATTTATTTTAATTAAGCACAGGTAAACGTAGCTGCCTGTTTGTGCTTGGGCGTGTTTTGTTTGCCGGCATAATTAAAATGCGACACTTTGTTTTCCTCCATTTCCCGACGTTTTTCATTTTGTTTTTTTGTTGCTTTCTTCATCGCTCTATTTTTTTTTAACAGAGCAGCGAAAGTTGCGCTTGACAACAACAAGAACAAAATAAACAAACTGCCAGCACTAACGAATCACTAATTAATAAATAAGGTAAGCGAAGGTACGTAGCGTACAGGTAAGTTAAGTTAAGGTAACCAAGTGACTGAGAATGTGAGTATGCAATCTGGCTGTTGCCCTGCCACCATAATTATGCTGATTAATTTAGTAAAGCTCTTAGAACCACGCACACGCAACAACAACAACAGCTGAACAAATTTACTCACAGTGGTCCTTGTGGTCGTCAGCCACATTTGTATTTAGATGGTCGGGTCAAGTAGTTATTATAGTGCACATAATGCGAGTCTAAGTGAAAGACTTTTGGTAAAGAGGGAGAGAGGGAAAGTAGAGAGAGACAGAGTGAGGTTCACATGGGATTATTTTGTTGCCCAGCCTTTGTTTATTTTGTGCGAGTAACTTCACAGTTTATGTAGCGCTAAAGCCAAATTTATTTTATTTATTAACATACTTATTTGAGTATAATGTATGAATATATTTTTTATAGTAATTTATACAAGAGCTTAAAGAATTTTTTTATGTGGAGCTTAAAACAATAATAGGAAAATAATCGTTAAATCTTCTTAATGGTATTATGATTTTTTGGCAAAAATAAATTCTATATTAGTTGATAATTATTTTCATATAGTTTTAATTTATTATAATTTTAATACTTATTTTTTCAGCAGCCTACTGATTTATGATCTTTAAGAGCTATAAAAAATATAATTTCTGGTTTAACTAAAGAATAAGCCAATCAGAAATTTCCTTTTCCAACTAAAGCTCTAGAAAATTGATGTACGCAAAATACTCACCTATAAAATGGCTAAGTGCATTGACATAATTCACTACATTAAGACTCCCGGGATACATTAGTCTGCTGGCCATAATAGCCAGTTCTAAAGCTTGACAATCTCAGCCAAGCTGCGCTCGTTAAACAGATGTCATTGCTAATTGAGCAGTTCATTTGTAATTAAAGCTAAGAGCATTTAGGCAATGTCAAGTTGTGCTACAAAAATTACATGTCTCGATTACCGATAGCATATAGAGTGTACATATACACATATACATGCAAACATATGCACATAAATTGTTGTCACAAATGATAAAGTAATGCCATTAAATATGCCACATACGCCCGAGTGGCTGTTGGCTCTGCTGCTGCTGCATTCGCTGGCCGTGGCTCAATTACAAAAAGTTTTCAATCGCAGGCGAACAGAAATAAAACACGCACAACTAACTATGTGTGTAACACATTTACACACACACACACCCTCTTTCCCCCTCTCTCTCTCACGCACACACACACTAATGAAACTTAAAGATGGCGCCGCCGGAAGCGAGCGAGCAAAGTTATCCTCATCCTCTAATAGTTATAGCATACGTAAATGTATAAGTATATGTAGTGCAAAGTAAGTTTTTCTGATTCCGAAAGGAAGCTGGCAAAGAGATTATGCCATGTTAAGAAACAGAGGATAACATGTGAAGTAATTTTGCAAGTGGGCGATGGTTGTGGATGGAGTTTTGGGTGTAGCCCAAGCAAACCACCCGCAACTACATACATGACAAACAAAAGATTAGTGAGGGTAGCAATCGCTTTCGAGTGTCTTACATTTGTCGAAATTAAACAATGTAAACTTTTGGTTTGCTCAACAAGCCAGCAAAGCCAAAAAGAAGCAAACTTTGTCCCCATGTTTGAAGGAGCCCAACTTGCAGTCAGAATCTCTCTCTCTGTGTGTGTGTGTGTGTGTGTGTGCGCCTTGACAGACGAATTGCGAGTACAAGTATGTAACTCAATTAGTTTTTACCCCCAAAAAGTTTATGTGTAATACATAGTTGTTGCTTTTGGTTTTGGCGCCAGTCCGATTCCCATTCATGTTCTTGCCCATTTCTCTGGAGCATTTCAATTATGGCTACGTTCGTGGTGAGTGGCTTTGGCCTGAGCCACTCGGACCACTTCAGCAGCAGCAGCAGCCGAGTTAAATATAAATTTCAAGTAATTGCTTAGCAAGTCAAAGTCCTCCTGCTGCTGATGCTGCTCCTCCTCCTGCTATTGCTCCCCTTTTGCAAAAGTCATCACAAAGTCGACTGCAAGTTGTTGTAAGTAATTGCCGTCTAATTGCTTATTGAAATGATTCCCCTTCTGGTAATCGAATCCCTAGCATAGATTCATACATGTATGAAAAGTGCTCGGGGCATATACATATGCAGTTTGGCTAGGAAATTAGTCGGTGACACTTTGACCTAAATATGGAAATTGAGAATTATCCCATGCATATTTATTCTAGCCAGCAGCACTTCTCTTTTTTTTTTTTTTTTTTGGCTGCTCAGAAAATGTAAGCAAATTTATTACGTACGTATCCTCAGCTTGACAAATGTGGGCCTTTTAATTTTATTAAAAAAAGGGTAAGCGCCCAGCCCCACACAAACGACATTCTAAGCTGCTCCATTGAGTCGCGTTCACTTCCAGTTATTGATGAGCTTGCCGAGAGTAGGGGCAGTAGATTGATTTTATTGATTCGCCAGGCTTTAAGGCGAAACAGTGAATTTAAAGTAGAGCCATGATAAAACGCTTCGAGATTGATGCTCTCGATGGCGACACTTAATGTCTTCCAGGGGGGTCGGCGCGCCCAGCTCCATGAGGCAGAAATCACACAAAGATTTGTGTCGCAGACTTTTCTTTACTATTTGTTGCTGTCGCAGCTGACCAACCACATTAACCGGAAGCGCCTGGTCGCAAACTTATGCAAACCAAGCGGCTGATAGCGGCGCAAAAGCTTGCCAACTAACAGAGCAGGCCAAATGCCCGGACGGACATGGCTGGCCAAGTTTTTATGCCAGGCAAGCGAGCGAGCGACCAGGAGGTGGGGCAGGGCGTTGAAAATGTGCAAAGCTTCCATCCGCTGGCGCCTTATTGTGCAAAGTGTTGACTTTATATCCTTCATTTAGTGGACGTAAAAAGGATATTATTAAAAGCTTAGAAAAGTAGCCGTTTCCTTGAAAGTCAACGTCGTCCCCAGCCTCCGCCTCCGCCTCCGCCTCCGCCTCTGCCACCACCTCCTCCTCCTCTTCTATCATTGCTGGCACAAGAAGAAATACATAAAATATTAGGATGCCTTCAAAAGGAATACAATACAAACTGATTTCACTCTAGAGCAACCGACACCACCCGGCCACGCCCACAGCGCAATCAGCCAGTTGACCAAAGTCATGTAGACAATGGGCCGCACTCGGTTACAATTTTCCCATCTCTTATCGCATTTTTTCTCTCTTGTTTCTGTTCTGTGGTCCGCTTTTGGTTGCGGCTCATTTGTCTTTTATGATGTTGGCTCTTTTTTGTTATTAGAAAAAAAAGCCAAATACTAAAAAGGATGTTGGCAACAGCTAAAAATACAACAAAAAAAAGTCGCTTTGGGCCGACTTTGTCATATGAAAGTATTCGTAAAAAGTCCATTATAATTATAAATGAGTTGAGCGGCCATAATATATTTTATTCTTTTTCTTTTTTCTTCAGCTTTGCGATTGCAATGGCTGCTTGCATAGGGGACTTTATTACGGGGCTTTGTCAAATCGACTGACATATTTTAATGAGCAGTAAAAATGTGGGTCAAAAATAAACATAAAAGGCTTCAGTGCGAGAATGCGACCAGAGCCAAAATTTTGACACAGAAATCAAATTGGATGTACTGAAGCCTTGTCAAATATTCATTTTATTTGATTTTTATTTTCTTTTGTTTGCTTCGACATGATAAATGTAGTATAATTTATTACGTACTGAAGTATTTTAGACAAATTTACACAATTTTAGCTAAAATTGTTTGAGCTGTGCTACGTGTTGTTAGTATAGACAGAGAAGCGAATTCAACGAAATCTTTGTATATCATAGACAGAGCTGTTATTTTAGGTTGTGGTAGTATATGTAGTATATTTTTTGGTATGTAAATAAAGTATCAAAACTTGCTAATATTATAATAAACTAGTATGAGTGTCTTAACTTGAATTGTCATCGTGTGGTCCTCTGCACTACTCGAACGGCTCTCAGTGTTTCTTTATGTACGAACCACGAACTTGCATGATCAAACCCGACGATCTGTAACAAACAGAAAACAAAAACTAACAAACAAACCAACATTTAAATTGTAAACTGCATCGAAATATTGTGTTGCCACAATCATTTTGCCATTGTCTGACTACAGTTTTTGCACTGTTTTTCTGTCAGTGTATATACATAGCTGCTGTTGTTATTTTTACTACCAACTGACGTTGGTGCCAAGGGCAGCAATGCGTCTATAATTGCTCAGACAATGAGCAATTGTTTTTCAGTTCAGTTTTTTAGCACGTTTCTTATTTTATATTGCATATTTTGCTCTTTTTTGGTTGGTAGTGTGTGTGTGTGTGTGTGTTTGTTGTGCGCCGCACATTGTTTGCATACATTTGGCAGTGTTTATTTGTTATGCAAAGAGGCCTCAAAGCGTTGTTTTCGATACATGCGCCCTTTTCAAGCAAATTAGTTTGCAAAGGACTGTGGCAGTCCGCTGACGCCTCACACCTGAGCCACGCCTGCTGCCGGCTGGTGTTTTCGGCACACAAATTGAAAATGCATTTTAAATCAGCTGTCGGCGCAGAAAACGCCGCGGGCTAGAAGTTATTTTCTCTCTCCCCCCTCTCTCTCTATCTCTCTCTCTCTCTCTGTATATATGTATATGTATATTGTTCTGTTGTTGTCCCAGACATTTGGTTTGGGTAGCAAGCCAGCGGAAGTGGACAGGATATCACACACACACACACACACACACATACAGAGACAAAGGGAACTCTTGTTTGCCCAGCCTCAAAAGTTTGTTTGCCTTTTCATAATTAAAACGCGAAAATTGGGCTCCACTCTCATATCGAACGGGGGCGAGTGTAAGAGTATCTGGAATTCACAATCTGTACTCCTGTCGCTCCGGCCACCCACGGCTGCCTGCAATTAGTTGGCCATGCATAAACTCATATGGCCATTAAAGCAGCTAAAAGATAAACTACAGTTGCTGTCTGTGTCTCAAATTAGCTGCAGTTGCTATAGAGACGCCCACGTAGCTATCCAATCAAGCGCCGTTTTATGACTCAATACGAATGCGTCTTTATGAACCGCAGACTCTTGTGGACGACTGCTGCTGGGAGCACGCGTTGAGTGCTCTAATATAGAGCTGCGCTAATTTCGTAGCCATAAAAATTCAGTTGCATGCAATAAATGTCAACGGCAGGCGACAAAGTCGACCAACTCGGCCAAGTTGCGTGTCTCAGGCGTTTGCGAAATATGAGTAGCTCGTCAAAGTCCCAGCGCCCATATTGTTAGTCCCCATAGTCTGTGAGCATTGTGACAAATTTGGTTTTATTTTTGTGTGCGACAGAGAGACAGAGAGAGGGAGTGAGGGAGACGGACAGAGAGACAGACACAAGACACAATAAAACTTACAAATGAGTCGCACTCACTGTAGCCACTGTCATAGCCATAGTCGCAGTCTCAGAGGCGAGAACGTGCCACATTTTGCCTGCAAAATGGGCGTGGCAAGTTTAATTATGTTTGCGTTTTGTATTCCACTGCACATTAGTTTCCTTTCGTTTCGTTTCGCCCGCTGACAGCACTGGGCCAATGCGCGGGAACAGACTAAAATATGATGTGCCTTATGCTAGCAGACTTATTTAGGTGATATATGCACATGGCAGGCACTGTTGGATAAATCGTACGACCATAAGAATATATAAGCGGAATGGGAATAAACTATATATGTATATAGACAGAACAAATTGTTTGCTACATACAATTAGCGGCAATATATTTATTTATTTATTTAAATTCAATTATCGTTACAAAAATAATTATTATTATTATTTTTAAAAGAATAACTAATACTATCTACTATAAATGTTGTGTTGTCAAATATTATTTTCAATTAAAAATTTAATTTAAAGATTTTCTGCCTACAAGCTTTACTACAAAATATAATTATTATAAATTGTCATTATTATTATAAACATATAAAATTGCCATTTCCATCAAGTTTCTTTCAGTGCATTCATTTTACATGCTCTTCTTCTAACAAAATATATAAAATACTATCTACCAGTATTTATTTACATTTAAATTAAAAATTGTTATTTTGTTTATGTTTATTACAAAATGTAAGCATTATGACCATAATTAATATATTTCTTTCAGTGCATTCACTGCACATGCTCTTCTTCTATCAAGTCTAACAAAGTAGTCGTCATGCCCCATGCTTTGCCAAATCCTTGAGTCTTAGATGCTGCTGCTGCTGCATCATCAAGAAATTGTTTCTCATGTTCATTTCGTCGTCGTCGTCTTGGTCGTCGTCTTTACGGGCGTATCAAGTGTGACAGCTTGGAGAGAAGTCATAGCTATAGACTTTAAGAGACCTAGACATATCGTACGTATATATATGTATATCTATTTTTTGAAGACTTGAGCATACAAATAGAATAACGTGAGTGTCTGAACATGGACTGAAGTCCGAATATTTCTAGCGTTCAAGTTGCATTCACTTGGGCTGCTGTCTGCGCCCCAACATGTCGACCCACACTCCTGCTCCACCTCGAACGCTGCCTTTGCCTGTCTCTTTGAGTTGTTCAAATTGACGACAACTATATCCAGAGAGACTTTGCTTTTGTGTCTGCCCTGGCCTCTCCTCTATTCTCCTCTCCTGCTCTGCCCAACTGCTGCATATGCGGGCTGCAAGCGCAACATTTTGACTTGATGTTGATGTTTCTTTGTTAATTTCCATGCCATGTCATTTTCCCTCGCCCCCTGCCACTGCCCCTGTCTCTGCCTTTGCTTATTTTACTTCTTTTTTCCCGTGTCTTGCGTAAATGCTTAGTACGTGTGACAAATGTTGAACTTGTACGATTGTCTCTGCTGCCAGCATTTAGCAAAACTTTTTTTTTTCGTTTTTGTGTTTTTTTATTTTTTATTTTTTATTTTTATTTCTATTTTGTTTTTGTCATGGCAAAGATTTGTGTTAACTTTGAAGGTATTACATAAGAAGGCGATACACACACAGAGGGAGAGAGAGAGAGTGAATGGGTAAGTGCGAGAGAGAGCGGCAGATGTCTTTAGCGAGAAGTGGGCACAGACAGTCAAACAAAGTACATGCGACTTTTCCAGAAACGTTTATCTTTGAGCTACACGACATTTGCTGTCTACAATTAATTTGAAAGGCCTGCAACGAGTTGTTGTTGTTGTTGTTGTCTTCAGGCTGTCTAAGGTCTTAATGTCAGCAGAGAATGCTTATGGGGTTAGCAGAGTTCGTAGTTAGAGGCATGAAACTTAACTAAGCTCATAATGAATGTTAAATATGATTGGATATGTTTTCAGTTTTGCTCTAGATCTTATTAAAAAGTATCATTTAAGGCAGTTGATTGAAAAGTACGTATATATAAATATAAATATGTATGTAAACTCTACTATTGTTAAGCTTGTAAATAATCTCTCTCTTTATCTCAAGATCTAACTGAATTCATATTGAAAATATAAGTTGCGCTTAATATTCCCAATGAATAACATATTCAGCTAGATGTACGTCTACGAAGCAAGTTGATTTAACAATCCCTACCTTCAAGTTGATATAGAAAATGTAATCTATTCTATGTTTAAGCCCGTCTCTCCCATTTCCTTGTCTGCCATGATATATCCTATAAATTATCAAGGCAACCTGCCAAAAGAAAAGCGAAAGCAATGAGTTTTGGCAAGCACGTGCTAGCCCTTAAATTGTTGGTGGATATCAAGATGGCCCCAAAGTTCTTTCAATAAGTTTGTGGGCAGTGTCATTGCTGATTCATTGTTATAATTAGAAGTTCTATACCCCAAGGTGCGTTGCTCATTTTATATTTTAGCCAGCAGTGGCAAAGCAAATTCGATTCTCGTCACCCGCTGGTAGCTGAGCTGAGCTGATCCTAGAAGCACAGCACGCCCTACACTTAATTACAGCGCTGCTGGCTGGGCAGGAGAGGATAGACATGGCGGGGGTCACATCATTTTTCGATTAAAAAGTTTACGCGCGTAAGAAATGAAAACTCCAAAGGCGAAATGCGAATTACGAGTGCTGGCAGCGGCGGCGGCGGCGGTGATTGTTAGACATCCACTTAAGTTAACACCAGGATTTGCAGGGAACATTTTACGACAGATTAACGAACGATTAACGGTATAACGTGGTGTTGTAACGGTGCTACGGCGTGTGCTCACGTACCGCCAGCAACCAGCAATCCCAGATTTCCGGTCGAGCCACAAGCGAGAGCAGATGTCGCTCGTTGCTAGGAATTCATATTTTGCAGGTGATTTGTCGCATAAAATTCAAATAATTCATAAGTCGAGAGCCGGCAGCGAAAAATAACAAGCAGCCCGCAATGCCCGCAGCGCCAGAGCGTTAGAGACGCGTTGCTCAACCGCGATGCCAAAAAAGTATGCAACAAAATGCGGTGACGCCAACGCGGCGTATGCGTGCTAAAAAACTTTTTTGTCAGCTCAAAAGTTGCCGAGTCGTGTTGGAGTTAGTTTACAATGGGTAAACGCGCGCACGCCTGCTCTGCTACCCAGAAAGTTTGTCATTTTCAAATGTTTGCTCGCTTCTCTGTGCGGGTGTGCCACGCCCACAGCCAAGCGAAGCCAGCATTTGTGCCAGCGACTAACAATGCGTAAATTGTGTCTTAAGGGCGTGTAGCTGGTATCTATGTATCTATCTGGCTGTGCGATTTGTTTCTGTTTTGTGGTTAGCCATTTCGGACCCATTTTCGGTTGGACTTCAAGTTTTGACCCAGCCCGTCATTTCTGTCCGTCTGTGAAGGCTAGAAAATTGAGATTTTTATTGGAGAAGGCGAAAGTGATGTTTCCAGATTGTTGCTGTTGCTGCTGCTGTTGAGTTGATGCTGAGATGAAGACGATGTGCTCTTTAAGTTTGAGGTGCTTCATGATAGTTGTTCAACAACAAATAGTTGTACAATATAGAGAGCTGCTTTAGACTATTGTTTAAAGAGTTAATATTGAGCACAGAAATTAAGAGTATTTTCTTCAAGTATTTTCTTCAAGTATTTCCTTTAAGTATTTTCTCAAAATATTTCTTATAAGTCTTCTCTAGGTATTTCCCGATCACACTTCACCTTACTGCACTGAACGACTGACCCCTACCAGACCTGGGAGACGACTGAAGAAATGCTACAGCTAGCTGCCCTTTATATAGGGCGACATTCGCTCACAGCCTCAGTTGCGCTCAAATGCTGATTGAGCCCGACGCCAGGTAGAGATCGTTGCAGTCGACCTTCAAGTGACCAAAGAGAGCCCTCTCTACTGCTGTAAGCATTCTAGCTTCGTATTACTCAATTATAAATACAAAATGAATACTGCTGCATGCTCAAAGACAACTTAAACGATCTTCGGTAGTTCTTTTTCGTCCGTTGCCTTTGCTAGGCAGCCAGACAGAGGGACAGACAAACAAATACACAAATTCATCCTTAAAATATGTCAAAAAAAAAGTAGACATATTGTTGGATATCCTGTTTGTTGCCCGCTTTCTCCTCTTATCTCAATTTGCATGTGTTGCCCTTCATTTTGTCACCGTCGTTTTTGTAGAATTTTTCTGGATTTTTGGCATGGCTTTTGACCCGCAATTAAGATTGCTGCCTCAGCCTCGACATCCGGAGGTCGCTGTGGAATATGCTGCGGTTAGCGCCAGCAGCGCTGCCTGCGGCGCAGTTGCCATTTCATTTGCATGCTTATCAGGCGCCGCTGCCAAAGCACGAAAGCCAGCATGAAAGTTTTTTTTTTCGATTTTAGCATTTTTCCTCCTTGTGTTTATCTTTTGTCACATGTGTGTGTGTGGGCGGCGGCAGTAAGCGGAGGGGTGGGAGGTTTTCTTTTTTCATTTCTCGTTTTGCAGCTGTTGATTTTTGATATATGGGTCCCCGAAGCGTTGTTCGTGAATCTGTCTGTGACTGCTGCTCATTGCTGGTTGTCGCGTTTCAATGCGTTTGACTTTTTGCGCGGTTTGATAAGTGCGCTTAAGTGTGTCAAGTGGTTGAATAAAGTGCTGGCAAGGGGCTGGACAGAGATGGGGAAGTGGCAGGAGTAGCAGCAGCTGAACAGTTGTGGGGGACCTGCCACATAGAGCAGAGTTTGTTGTGCAATCAGAAGTGGGCAGGAAATGTGCGTAGCTCTGCGAGTTTTGTATTGCCACAGGCACAAGCCAAAGCACAAAACAAATTCTCTGAAGTGCTGACATTTGAAAAGTGTCGCAGAAACGCTTGTAAATGATATGATAGAGTAATGATTGTGGCTTTACTTCGGCTTTGGCCCGAGGCCAACTGATGAATGTTTGTGGCTTACATACATTTGTTTTACTTATCACTTGAGTGACTGCTAACGGAGTATTGTTGGCTCTAGCTATTATTTTTATAAAGGATTTTTTATTACTAACTGATGTTTAAATTTACTGAAATTTTATATAATAACAAAATGTAGAGTATTTTATTTGTATATTTATTAAGCAAATAGTAAGTAAGAAATGTAAAAGTATTTTAGTATTTATTAAGTAAATAAATTTTAGTTTATTAAATTTGATTTTTTTTATTGCTAACAAAAGTTAAAATTTACTGAAAATTAAAAAAAAAAGTAGTATTATTTTGTATATATTTATTAAATATTATGTAAATCAATTTCTGTTTCTTAATTTTTTTTTATTGCACCCTGAATAGTTTTTTATTTTCTTAAAAAAAATTATAGATATTTTACGTGATGAGATTAAGAATATTTAATAAATATGCGAAAAGTATAATAGTATAATTATTTATATATTTTTTTAAATGTTATCCATAACCAATTCATTTAATTCATGTCTTGGCATATGCTAATTCAATTCAGTCTGCCTTAAAGAGTACAATAATCAAAACATATCAAATTATCATCAAGCAACAAATAAAGATATTCATCTAGCTATCACCATATTACCATATTACGGTAAACACAACTCCATAATAATAATCCATTTCGTGCTCGTAAAATGTAAATCTGTGCTGTGTAACTGTTGGCGCAGGCTTCCGATTTGCTGAGCTTATAAAATTAATTGTAATTAAAAATTAAAATGAATTTCACATTTTTAATTACGCAATTTGCTTTTATAATAATTAAAACAAATGTTTGGCTGGCTGCCTGACAAACAGAGCCGGGCACACAAATGTGCCAACAATATGCCCCAGTCCCCCACACGGGGACGCCCTTTTTTTCGTATTCCTAACTCTTTCGGCATTTGCATGTGGCGCCTCAACCATGAAAATGATAACAAGCCAAAATGTGCGCCAAAGCGTGTGTGGCACAGATGGGGCGGGGGCGGGGGTGTGTTCCACTTTCATGGCGGTGGGGTTGATTGTTAGCCGCATTCAATTTGGCAAAAGATGCCACCAAATGTTGCGCAATTTGTGCGGGCTTTTGTGAGTGGGGCACTTCCCGGGGGCTTGCCAATTGGAGCCCTTGTCGCAGCCCTCTAATGAGTTTATTCGCAATTAGCTGCGTTTAACATGCAAATGCTTTCACTCTGCATGACAAAAACAACAATGCCGACATCAATGAATTGCCCATTTGAAGCTTATCAAATGCATATTTGCTTGCGACACGCAAAATGAATTGTGTTGTGTTGCCTGCTGATAAGGGCTGAATATTATATCTATATCTTATATATCTTATTCTATTGCCTTTTGTAAACACAAATATATACATGACTATATGTTTGTACATATATCACAAGTCAAAACAATTCGGTTTGTTTATATTTCCACTAAAAAAAAAAAAAAGAAAAATAAATTTAAAATTGCATTTGCATGTGCTTCGACACCTTTTCAGAATGCTTAACAATAATAATGCTTCCATGCTGACCACATCTAAATAATATGCGAACATATTTGGACTGCATTCATCTACCCAGCCATGCCCGAGGCAGCCAACAATGCGACGACTACTCGGCTGAAATATTGCCAGCATTGAGCTCAGCATGCAACATGCGACTTGCATAACAATTGCAACTTGCAATTTGCATTTGTTGGCATAACAAAAGCTGCTGGCAATCTTCTAAGAGCCAGCAAATAAAATTTAAACCATATTTACACAAATAAAATGCCTTAAAAACTGTCATAAAAGCAATAACGTGAATGGTTCTCGGAGCTGAACGACTGTGGTATACCCTGTGCTGACACTGAAAGGGTTGGCATACGATAAAGCTAATGATAATGAAACTGATAATGAGAATGAAATGGATAATAGTAGCTGTATTTGTAATACCAATGATTGAGATCATGATCGTTTAATAATGAAGATCACGTCAATGATAGTATTAATTCCAATGCCAATGAGAATAATAACTACCGTGCTATAAAATATTTAAAATATGATGATAACTATGATAATAACTATGAAAACCTTATTTTCTGCTTCATATATTAAATTATGTATATTTTGTGAGAATCTAATATTTAAAAATAATTATTACATACTTAGTAATAATTAAACAAAGCAATATATATTGTATGTACATATAATAATTATGAAAATTATTGAATATACCCCATATATACCAAAGAACAGGGTATATAAGCAACAATAATGGGAATCTGGACAATAGCAGTTCCATTCAAGTGCAAGGAAAATGCATTGGCCATATGGAAAACTTTTAGACTGCCTGTGTGCATGTGAGAGCGGTTGTGTGTGTGTGAGTGGGTGTGTGTATATTCGATTTTCTTAAACGCTGCACTTTGGTCAACAATTTCATTTGTCGTCGCTGTCTCGTTGCAGGAACAAGGACACTTCGATTGCATATGTTGGGGCTGGGGCTCCCCCAACTCTTTAGCTCCCCGATTTCACAGATGTGTGTCAATGTGGAAAGGGCCACTGTGTGTGTGTGTGTGTGTGTGTGCTGTGTCTCGTTTTAGTGAAATTGCACAAAATTGTTTTCCGTTTCGTTTCATTTCGTCGTCGATGTTGTTGCGTCTTCATTTGAAATGTGCATTTAAAATTTATTGCAGTCCAAGCACAAAATTAACTGCATACTGAATGTTGCTGGGGCAGTGCCACGCCCTCTTTGCTGGCCTCCACATTGCTGTTGACAATTGAAATAACAATTTGCTGGCTTTTGCCAGTCGGCCAGCGAGCTCACATTTTCGCCCATTTACCAGTTGCCAGTTGCCAACATTTTGTAAGCAGTGCCCAAATGGAGGGCAAGCAAGCGGCCAACAGCCAACAACCAACGGCCAGCAGGAAATGGGCAATGAACAGCAGGTCCTGGCACAAATCAATTGCACGTATCGTCTAGTGTGAGTTAATGAAATGTTTAACAATTGTTCGGCCTTTAGCTGGAGCTAGTTGACTCTGCACTATGCTCGGTTGCCAGTTTGTGCAATTGTTTATAATAGATTTTGATTGAATTTGATATCATGATTTGTTGAGCAAGTGAATGAAATTGCAATAAATGTAGACATTTAATGGCTGTGGGAATATGGGTTTTGATTGATGCAATTCAAAGGCGAATAGGGATGGAGCTATAAGCTGTAAGCTTACAGAGCTAAGAAGTTCTAAGTGATTCTATGAAGTGAAGTAGATCATGAGCTAATGACTTAATTCAGCTCAACTTCAGGTCTTTATTTTAGCAAAATTTGTATATGAAGGTACAATCTACTCCAACTTCTCATTCCAGACTCACCGCTAAGAATCATCTCAGCTGAAATTCAGCTATTGGATATGGGCAAATATTGAAACTAAATAGTAATATGAAAAGAATAAGAAAAAGAATCCATCCAAAATTAAATGCAAATTTAGTACCTTCTTAAGCAAGTCCTTACTCTAACTACAGTCTCAGCAAGAATTCCTTTTAGAGCAGCAATAACCTATCCATGACAAGCTTTAAGGAATGTCTATATATCATAAATGCTTGCCTGGCACTCGAATCATTCTGTGAGCAGATTTATCTTGTTCGGCTCTTTGTCACTGATTACACAACTCGTTAGAATGAACTGTCAGACAGCTGACCTGGCTCATCAATAAGCAGGCAACCATTTCTCTTCCCCGCAACTGGCCCGGCATTAACCCTTTTTAGCCCACCCGAAAATATGACCACAAAACGAACAAAAACAAAAATGTAAATGGATTTCTATTTAACACTTTTGAGGCAGTCAACAACACACAAAACGTAAACAAACTGAACCAAGGACAAAGCGAATTGATTGATTGTGCCAAGCAGACTCAGAGTCTATGCAAAAGTGGAAACTTTTCCCAAATTTTAATTAACATAAGCGGCTTATGCGGTGGGCTTGAATACTGTTTAAGATTTGTGTGCTTCGACACTTTGTACTTGTCGGTGATTATTAAATTAAACAATACACAGAGCAAAGTGCCGAGGTGTTGGAGCGTAGGCAATGTCCTCTGACATGGTGACTAGCCCCAGCCTAGCTCAGCTCAGCCCCAGTTTAGCTCTGCTCTACTCTGCTCTACTCTATTCGCTCATGTTCCAAACGCACTCAACTATCAACAAATCAGTCAAAGTCTAACGCGGAGCTTCTTTCAGCTTAGCAATTTGCAGCTTAGTGCGTGTCTGGGAGCTAAAAAATGATAACTGTGTGCAGTCAACTGTTATCGCCCCCACTGTGTGCACCACTCAAACCCAAACCAACCGACCACCCACCCTCCCACACACACACACACACACGCTCGTATCGCACGTGCACACATGATCCGAGTCGAGGAGACAAACAAGCATATAAATAATTGAAATGTTCACCAACGCAGCAAAAGCCACCCGGACCAATCCCACTGGGCTGGCACTTTGGCAAAATTGCAGCACTTTTGAGGTGGTGCGCCGGCTGGGTGGTGCTCGGGCGCAGTGCTGCTGACCCACGCTGACCTACGCCGGCAAAGCATTAAGCAATCAAACATTTGATTTTCATTTATCGCGTAATCAAGCGTAAAAATAGCTTCGTGACCAAAGTAACTCATCATCGTCCTGGGCCCGATTTCCTGACACAGTCTCCCAAGCTCCACCCTTAGCCAAAGCATGTGTGTGTGGTGTCCACTTATGGATGGTGTTGATGACATTACGACCATTTGATTGCTTCATTTTTTTTTTGTCCTTGCCACGTGTATCCATCAACTTGTCTCTTGCAGCGTAAAAAAGATAGAGAGAATGAAAAAAAAGGTTAGCTGATTTGCTCCCTGGGCATCTTTACTTGGCCATTAATTGCTCGACTCTGATCCCGGGCTGTCAGCGAAATTGATGCCTGCTGTTCTTAGCTGATTAAGTGTGTAGTTGATGGCTCGCACATGCCATTTGGGCCATTTGCTGATGAAGCTGGCTCAGAGCCGATAGCCCAATGCAACTAATCTAGCCGTCTTCTTTAAGCGGTTAGTTTGCAACTTCTCTTTCAGCTTGTTCTGGCAGCACTTTAGCATCTTTTCTATGGCAAATGCCTATTATTCTTACGGCTAGCATTTATACTTAAAATTTTATTGGTTGGAAGTATTTTAATATTATTTTTTAGCTGTTAGTAGAGAGAAAATACTTTATAAGGAATTTAAATTTTCATTTCATAATAAATAAGTATACTATCTATACAAATATGTGTCGGATATTTCTGTAAATTAGACAATTTCTCTCTTTCTCCTCTTGCTACATCGATCGCAGCCAACTGGCAACCTCATCAGGACAACTTTCGATATTTGTGTTACCTAACATCACATGAACCGATATATCGATCAGTTATTCTATTCACATCCGACAAAATCTATATACATACAAATATATATTTTTTTAAATTTGTATTTATTATTTTATTACTCAGAAAATTAAAAAATTGTACATTTAAATTTTGTTCATTTAATTATTTTTCCAGTAATTGCATTTTACACTGTAAGCTTGCGCATTTCGGAGCTGTAAATCCATTTTAGCTAAATACAATATTTCGTTCCAGTTCAACACCCACCTTCGATGACACTGATATCTGCTTGGGGGCAGCCTCAGCTCTGGGCATTTCATAAATGCTTCAATGCCGCTGATGTCTCTGACATGTTCACACTCGAGTGATTCTCAAGTTCATTATTTGGTATACACTGATTTGTACTTGCTTGATATGTATGTGCAGTTTTATTTTGGTATAAAAGAGAATAATAGACGAAGAAGAAGATCGTATAATGCAAACAGATTTACGCTTAACGCTCGACTCTACAATTAATCATAATATTTGGCACTGTTCAGATTTAAAGGTCTTCAAGGGCCTTAAGGTCTCGTCAGGCGACAATTGTCGACACGCGCATAATTCTCGGCGTACAGAAGGTCACAAATGGCGGCGTTGTTGTCGTAGCTCATCTCGGCCACCTTGAACTCCGGATTGATGGCAATCTTGAGTATATACGAGCCGCGTGGCAATTCGCTTATGTCTACCCACTGGCAGTCCAGATTATATAGATAAACATCAGAGCAGTTGACAGAGATGCCTGAGAGAAATAGATGTTAAGCCGGCTTGGGATTGCTCAACACTCTAAAACGCTCACCCTGATCCCCAAAGTTGGCGCAGTTGTATTTCCGGGCGACGCCGGGCAGGCAGCTGCTGTCCTCCAAGCAGAACGACGCCTTGTGACCCTGCGCCACCTTGCGACCGTCCAAGTCGAATATGTCGAAGGTGGCAAACACCTCCATGCTGTGGTAGTGCCTGCAAATCGGTGGAGAGTTATCAAGGGGGAATGATTACCTGCCCACGCCTCCTGCTTACATATGACACATGTGCCACTCCCACTGGCTCTTCTCCTTGAAGGGCCGGAAGTCCGTGTTGCCCGCATTAATTGCGGCCGCTGTGAACTTGAGCAGTCTCCGCGTGTGATAGCGCCAGTTGGGGCTGTCGCGCTGTATTTGATAGGCCTCGCTGGAGACGCAGTTCTCCTCCATGGCGCACTGCATCAGCAGCATCGGGCGATCCTCCAGGTGAGCCGTTTGCTCGATTTCATAGTAGTCCACCACCAAATCAGGCGACCGATAGTCACAGATGACAGCAGCCACGTGCTGCCGGTTGCCATGGCAGCTCACAATGCCGCGCAAGTGATTGTGGTGCAGGCAATCCGCCAGCTCCGTTTCGTTGCCATAGCACTCGGTGCCGCTGAGCATGGGCCGGGAGATGTTGGCGCCACCGAAGAAGTCCGTCTGGAAGGCCTCGCGAGCGTAGCCCAGGTCCAGCTGGCGACAGACCACATTCGCCTCCAGCATGGACCAGCCATCCGCACAGATGCTGCCCCAGCGTTGGCCATCGATGCGCACCTCGACCCGTCCCTCGTTCCTGGAGCGACCGCCGCGCAGCCTCACATACAGGCGTGAGCCTGGATGTATGGGATACTTGGGCAGCAGACGCTCATCCTCGGGAGCGGCGGGCGCTGACCAAAGGGCTGCATCCGTGGGCGGATAGCAGATAACGCCAGCTGCTTCGCTCGGCTCGCAGTCGTTGATGCCCCAGCCCTCGAAGTGGCAGTCGGTCAGCTCCTGTTCGTGGCCCTCGCAGTACAGATTGTCCATCCAGTAGCGCCGTCGAGCGGGCCCAAAGTAGCCGCTGTGTGTGTAGCGACGCAGCCCGAGGAAGCCCAGCTGCCGGCACACGATCTCGCCCTCAGCGGCATCCCATTCATCATCGCAAACGGCGCCCCACTTGTTATTATGCAGCACCTCAATGTTACCTGAGATGAGAGCAGCTCTTAGAGGTAATCATGAAAATAGCCCAGTCAGTCTCTTACCTTCATATTCAGCATCGCCGCCAACTAGACGTATGGCGCCCTCCTCCTTGTTTAGGGTCTTGATATAGCGCGGCACGAGCTGCTGCTGCTCGCGTCGCGCATCCTGAATCGATTGATGCACAGCGGCTGCTGCCAGTTGAGCGGCGATCAGGCCTAGCCAGAGAACGTGTAGGGCCAACATGACATCAAGTGGATGAACAATTGGATGCTTCTTGACTCGATTCGCGCTGATTCGAGCTGCTTCGCATTTGCCTGGCTTGGCGTGCGCTCGAGAACTGAAACCGAGCCGAGTACGCAGCAGAGTTCAAACGAAAATTAAATAGCGAATGAAATCATTTAACTATGAACTTCAGGTATGCTCAGGCCCGCTCCGGTGCCATCTACTTGGATCTATGTATCTACACATGTATCTGATGCGCTTCAGAAGCTCGCTGAGAGCTCTCCAAGCGCTCACAGCGCTCAACTGACGTCAGCAGCGTCGAGCAAGGGCGGAGATTGAGAGAGCACTTCGCCATATAAATCGCCAGCATTCCGAAACCGAATTCGTGCACGTCAATAGTAGATTGAGCGTAGATGCTAGCTGCTGCCAGAGCAAATGCAATTTCTTTTTTGTAAATCCAAATCTGACAAATAGAACATGTTAATATGCTAGCGGCGTGTATATTACACTTGTTTCTTGGCATGCAAACTTTAACTATCAAAACTATTGTGAGAGGGTGATTCCAGCCACTCAATGCTCTGTTTTGATACTAATAGAAATAATAAATTAGTATACAGATAGCAAAAGAGAGAGTCTCAAACTTGATACCAAGGATGAATAAACCTGGCCTAAACCTAAGCACTTCTTTGCTGAACAAAATTGTTGCAGTGAATGCCAAGCAAATTTTAACATGTTAAAGGGAAACAAATAGAAAACTCGTTTCCTAGAATAATTAGAATAATATTTGTGTAGCTAGAATAACAAACTATTTCTCACTCATCTAACGAAATATTAAATGAGGCTTCCTGCATGGCCCCAATGCATTTTCCTACTGCCACTTCAGCGATTATTAGACGACATTGCGAAATTTGAAAAGCAAACAAAACTGAAATATGGAAAACTATGCCATAATTCAGTCACTGAGCACAATGCTTCAAAGTATTGCAACATGTTGTTATTGCTGTTGTTGTTGCTATTGCTGTTGCTACGATTATCTCTATCTGCATGCATAGCTGGCAAACTCATCAAGGGAAACCCATTATATTTGGCATGCAGCCATTTGAAACGCCGCGAACGGCAAACGGGCAAACATGCAACATTGAGAGCTGAACTTGACACTGAAACAGCAACAACAACAGCAACAGACGGTAATGACATTTGTATTTGGCTTGGATGTCAGTTGCATGTGTGTGGGTTGGATGTATGTGTGTGTGTATGTGTGTGTTGGTTGTGCTTATTAGCCAAGTGCCAGCATAATCGTAATTGGAAATCTAACCCGATTAGGTCAGCGGAAAAGAGCACAACGGCAAATAAAATAGAGAACGAGAGAGAGAGAGAGACAGAGAGATAGGCAAATGAGATCAAGAGCCACATGCAAATGGAAACAGTCAAAGTCAATGGAGCGTGCACCAAAACAGCCGTTGGATACATTTTCAAGATCAATAAGAATACACACGCTAGTGTATATGTCACTAAAAAAAAAAAACAAACAAACAAAATCAATGTACCTTTATAATATAAACAGCGCATGAACTATGAACATCAACTGCTATAACACTCAGCCAGATGTAGATTTGTAAGGCAGGTGCTATGCTTTGGGCAGTTGAGGTGTAACATATTCAAAAGTTTATTAGCTCGATTTGGAAAATTATTAAAAATGTATTTAATAGTAGTTTAAAATAAATACTATTTTTAAATAAATACTTATTATCAATCTAAAGTCTCCATATTATTGCTAGCTGAACATATTTGCCACAAGACTTGACTTCTTTGTTTTAGCGCTCCCATAAAGTTTGCCCAGCAATACAGTGTAAAGCTCGTTTAAGGCTCTACTTCTATTCGCATCACTACACGAACTGGCTATAAATATTACCAGTCGAAATTAATTGGATAAACGTTTTATGATATTGAATTATGATGGCCAGAGTTGGGGGGCAGTGCAAAGAATTTTGCGCTCTGGAATTCCCACACAATTCAAGCGGCCAATTTTATGAGTGCGTAAATTCCAATGGCAGTTGCCAAAGGCGTAAGGACAACGACATAAGCGCAATCCTTGCGCTGTCCTCCTGTCCTCCTGTCCGCATCGACAGCATCGGCAGCAGCGTCATGCACAAAGGTAATAAAATTCGATATAAAATCGTGTAATAAAATCATTACTGGCCCTTGCTTTGCGCTGGCCACTAAAATCAAACTGGTCTGGCAACGCCAACGGCGTCGGACTGAAACGTGCAGGCGGCCCAGGATATGACCCAGTCTTAAGCCAATACCAGTTCCAATCCCAATCCCAATCCCAAGCCCGATCCCGATGCCTATCCCTATGCCAAGCTCAGGCCATAAAAATGGCAACGTGTGCCGCTGGCGAAGCGAAGCGACAAGTTAAAAGAGCAAAAGCAACAGACTCAGCCGCAGCCACAGCCACAGCCACAGCCTCCTCAGCCTCCGCAGCCTTCGCATCCTGCCAAGGCGAAGGAGCTGTAAAAATAAGATGAAACCAGCGCGAAAATAATTTGTGTGGGTTCTTTATTCATTCACTGCGCTCGAGGGCCCGGCCCAGGAAGTGTAATAATAGGAAGTAAAAGGGCAAAAACTGCTTAAAGGATATTGAAAAGCGATAAATTGCTTTATTACTTAAGTGAGCCAACTGATTAGGTTAGCCTTGCACTCGCCGAGTGGCTCATTAAAGAGCCCAGCTCGCAGGGCCGCAAAAAATAAAGAAGAAAGAAAAGGAAAGTAAAGAAAAACACACCTAACTGAAAGTAACATAAATCCAATAAAATGCTATAACGATTGCCATTAAAACTTGTAATTAGTTTCGGCCTGAAAATACACTGTAATATTTATATGTGGGTATTATTGTTTAAGAAGAAAATGCATCGGAAACGTATACTTATTTAATTGAATTCATACTCTAATATCCTTTTATTTTTATTACATATTTATTTTGTATTTTTCTTTTTTTGTTTTTGGTTTATTTATATTTATATTGTATATTTTATTTATTACTTTTGTGTATTGTATATTATTTTGTATATTTTATTTATTATTTTGTATATTTATTTATCAATTTTGGTATTTGAATATCTGAAATTGAATTCATATTTTTATTTTAATACATAATTATTTTATTTGATTTATTATATTACTATTTTTATTATTTTGTAAATATTTAAAAAATATATATATTTGTAAATATATCACTTTTTTTTTAATATCTCGGATTAGTTTTTAAATGAGTTTTAAAATGAGTTTAAAAATCACATTGAGACATCTTTAAGAACATGACTCGGGGTTGCCATCCACACACACACACACACGCACATACACAGAAACACACTGAGCGGGTGGGCAGTTGTTCCATAAGTTAATTTTGCACAAAGCTTCCAAAACTGACATTAAAAGCTGTGATATCTCTTTATAATGATAGCATGTATGGCAGCAGCTCATTTGAACATTAATAAAATTGTATGTCGCTGACAGCATAAATGTCACCAAAGTGCTATTAAAACTAAATTATTGCCGGCATAACCATGATTCATTAGGACAAACCGAGAAGACGCCGCACAGAAATCATAAAAAAAATATATATATATGTACATATACGAAATGTGGCAATAACTCGCAAATTTGTAGCTAGCTTAAATACAAGAGAAAAAATTGTTTATTAATTTGTAATATGAAGGCGGAGCCCCACAAAAATGCCAGCAAAAAAATGTGGCGAGGCGTGTTCTGCTTTGAAAATGTGCCAAAAAAAAAGAAGAGAAGACAGAAAAAAAAACTTTACAATCGGCGAGTGCCTCGGCTTTAATACCCTTTTTATGCGCATTTCAATGGAAAACGGGGCCTGAGACAAAGATACATAGCCGGAGAGGTGCGGTGTGGTGCGGGGCCCCAAATGAAATAATGGAATTAAAATGCGCCTTTTGCTTTGGCAAACTCAGTCAGTTGGACACACACAAAAATACGAAGCAATAAAAACAATAATGAAATCAAAAGAACGAGAAAACAAGGCAAAGCAGAACCAGCGCCGGAATGGAACCAAGGAGAGAATGGGCATTGAAATGGATCGGTTTTCGGTTGGAATTATAATGAGCTTTACTTTGATATTTTGTTTTTCTCTTTCGTTCTCTTTTTTCTCGTCTTGTATTTTAAGAAGATAATGAAATTTAGCGCAGCATTGAAAATTGTTGAAAATATATATTTTCTGAAGTTTTTGTTTTTATAGGAAATATGTTTGCCATAATGAGAATGTTCAAATATTTGGTTTTTACTCTGGCCTCTGTATCGCACACATACATTACATAAATTCATTTACATTTGGTAAAGTTTTGCATTTTAAAGTGTTTGTAATGTTTTACGAAAATAGTAATAAAATGATTTATTGAAGCGTTTAAATTCGCTTGAACTTCCAGACAAACTGCCCATCTGCTGCAGTTCAATATATATCGATGGCAATATGGACGATGACAATATGGAGATATTGTATACAAATAACAGGTGGCATTTCCGGTTTCGTGCACCATTGGACGCACAATTTTAATGTTGCAATGCAAATTGTTGGTTTATTTATTTTTCTTTTTTTCATATCAATAAATACGAAATACAATAAGTGCTTAATATTGAGACGTTAAGGCTGCTGCTACCAAGGGGCTTAAATATTTTGAATGAAAAACGCGGGCTGGATTTTTCATGTTGTAAATACCCTAGGAAGTGTGCTATTTTAATTTTTTATTAGGGGAAATTTTTTTTATTATAAAAATCAAAAAGTCTATTATTAAGTTTAGCTAGCATTCTCTTGATATTAATAAAAATAGACAATATAAATATATAAATTTGCACTACATGATATATGTCGATGAACCGAGCAGATATATCAGCCGATAAGTCCATTATATATACTAAAATATATAGATATTTGTATATATACTTTATATATATGTATATATTGCAAAACATATATCCTTTGCTTACCACAGAACCAGCTTTTAGCTAATATCAGAGCAATTCCTAGTCGTCTACTCTCAACTCTGGTTATATTTTAATTTCGTTTTGCTCTTTTCTGTCTATCGATTGCCTGCGGCTGGGCCACGCCGGGGATTTGCGACAAAACTTTCCGCTTATTTTGCTGTCTGTCTCCAGACGAAAACAACAACGTCGACAACGTTGCCTGAACTTATGTGTGCAAATATTTATTTTAGGATTTTTATGAAGTTGGCTGAAAAGAAGAAATCACAGCCAGAAACCGGAAAATCTCTTGGCTAATAAAACTCAACTTAAGCAGGCTCTGTCAGCTCTCGCAGCTGTAGTCCGTGAGTCCATAGCCGTTGGGCTGCCTTATGCTCTATGCCTTTAATGAATCCAGCATAGAAATCAATTAATTTCTATTATTTTTATTTCCCTTTTCAGCAACATGCGGCTAATTGAATTTTCTATAAAACAAATATGTCGCAGGCTTTAAACAAAAAACAAGCAACTATTGTGGGCTGTGCTTTTGTTATGGGCAGGGAGAACAAATGGCTGTTGCCTATGCGCCTGGTTCGGACTAAATGAATTATGTAACATGTCTAGCCATTTAGTGCCATAATTCAGAGCAATCTATGCCAACGCAGACACATCAAAGCCGGACAGAACGGGCCTAGTTTAGGGCGTACGCGCACCGCTTTCAGCTGCAGAGGAAAGGGGACCAAATTGCTCGGCAGCGAGACAAATTGCATTTGCATAGGATAATTGGAATTGCATATTGAAAAATATGTATTTATGCCTTCAAATGGGATGCAAAAAGAGGGGAAAAAAACCGATTGAAAACTATAATTTGTTGGCGGTTTTGTGGCTTTGCCCAGCGCAAACAGTGTGGGCTTATTTATCCACACTCGCACGAAATGAGTTTGAAAAATTGAAATCTTTTTGCATGTCGAACAAATTGGCTTAACGAGAGAGCTTAGCTCTGATTATGCATAACGATTGCGATTGTGATTGCAAAAACTAAAAAGTTATTCCTGGTAAATAAACAAATATATATAAAATATGTATATACAAAAATTATATAAATATACACTTTGGTTGTATTTGATTTACTGGAACATTTAGGTTTACTCTCGTTTAACTGTCACCTTACTTCAATTTCGGGCCTCTATCAAAAAAGAGTTTTAAAATTCCAAATATTATCAGATTGTTCATGTGTGTAGGATGCCTGTCGCCGTTCGCCTGGTGGAAGCTCTGGCCATAGTCACATTAATGGCTTTAATTACTTGCGTCTCACTCTGTGTCGTGATTGCACAGCAATCGTTGAGCCTTGCAATAACATTCATAGAGGTGCGTACGCTGCAAGTTGAGTCAAAGACTCTTAGTTAGTAGATCCTACCATGCCATCCATCCCCAGCCAGCTGCAAATATACTCGATGTCGTGTTGATAATGGCCGAGAAATTGTTGGTCGGCGCATTGGTATTCAGTGTTACCCTAATCAATACTGTTTGTTGTGCATTGCATATGATTGGAATTGCTTAGGGACGTGACACTTGAGCCACAATAGTGATCTGACAATACTGTACACCATTCATGGTGACTTTTAAAACTCCACCAACAGATCAGCAACATACTCAAGTGATGAAATAATTAAAATTTTTACCACATTCCTGTATAAAAGTGATGCAAAAAAAAATAAATTTTACCAAATTTTTTACTGGTTTTTCTACACATTTATTTTATGTTTGATATATTTCCATATTATGTTTATATTGATAAGTACCTTAAGCTAACTGAACAAATGATGCGGTAATTCAAAAGTTCTCTGTGGTCCATCCACAGGAAAAGCCAAAAGAGAAACTACATACACATACATACATACCTATATATGAAGGCACAAACACTAATATTCAATCAAACAATTTCACGCCCCAATAAATTTTTTTAACCAGCCGGCGGCTAAGCACAAAATGCGCTCAATTGCAGCAAATATGCGCTATGGCTGGAAAAAGGAGCGCTAAAAAAAGAGCTGCATTTGGCGAGAGTGACTGTCGGATACCCTACTGTATAGGCTGAAAATAGAAATTGTTGCGAGTAAATATTTGATAAGATATTATCTAGTGGATAGCCAAATATAGAGTAAGCTCTAAGTTGTTTGAAAATATTTAATAATAATGTATACATAAACAGGGAATACAGGGAATATGCTAATATATGAACCCTTTGCAGAAAGTAAGAAACAAGAATCAAGTTTAAGTTTATGAAAAATGTATGCAATCCGTAAATAATTATAATAATGTACCATAACCAATATACCCCTTTATCGGCTTGAACTGTGCGCAGGGTATATTATAGAAAATCAAACTGAAAGCACCTTTGAAAATAACCATTTATGCTTCAGTCTACCAACTTGGCGTTCCACTATGCGCATAACCATAAAGCCAACGGCCCGCTCTCAACGATTCTGTTCAGCTTTATGCGGAACACGGACACGTCAAAGGCCGCCTTTAATGTTTTAGCACCTTTTGTGCTGTTTATTCTATTATTTAGTTGTTTATCAATGTTTCAGGATCGTTGCCAAGCCGAACCGAACAGCGATGGGACAGCAGTTCAGGCACTGCGTGTAGGAGTCAGGCTCGTTGGTGCAATTCGTGTTTTGATTTAGTGCCAATTTCGAGCAGAAAAATTGTTCAATGCCTCAGGGGCAAAGTTAAAAAACAGAGAAAAAGAGAAAAAGCAAAAAAACACACGCAGATTACAGACGGAAATTGAAGCGGCTCGAGATGGCAGTTAACAAGCGAGAGAACAATAACAACTGAGTCACCCGAGGGTCAAATTGCTGTGTTGTGCTGTGTCTGTGGCCTGTGGCCTGTGCGTGTCGCTTTGTCGATTGCAGCCGAGCCACAACACCTTGCAGAGTGGACCCGAAGAAGTTAAATGCTTGCCAGCGACCTGCTCAATTTAAAGAACTTTTATTTGATCATTTATGCGCTGTTACATTAGGGTATATTTCCTTGTGGCTTATCCAGCATCTGGCGATACCAATCAGATATGAATGTCTGCTCGTTGCGCTCCGCAGTCAGGCTGAATGTAAGTACGCCGCGACTGGCGCAATAATCGAACTGATAAACCGCATTGGGATTGTCCAGTTTCATCACACTGCGCATCTGCAGCAGTAGAAAGTGCATCAAATTGATGCACTTCTCGCACGACCAATTGTTGACCTGCAGGTCGACGTAACTCCATCAGAGAAGTAAATATTATTCGGCCACATAACTTACATTTTCTCTAATGAGTGTGGAAACGGGGCACTTGATGATGCCGTGAACAAGTCCAGATGCTTCGTGTCGAGCTATGTAAATATCCTTGACATCCTTCAAGCAGCACTGGGACCACCAGCTTAGGGCTTCCCCTGGCTGTGGCATCAACTGTGGCTGCTGAGTTACCTTGCAGTCCACAAAGTTGCCTGGCTGCGTGTTCGGTGCGCTGTAGGCAATCGATCTTATGAGGTACAGTAAATATGGGGTACAGTAAATACTCACTTTTTAGGCGGAATACAATGCCCACCCATGCTGCAGGCATAGACCACGCGCAGTTCGCCAATGTTGCGGCTGAAGACACAATAGAACTCTCCGCTAGGACTGGACGAATCGGGCGGCGAATGGGGCGTGTCTATATTCTCAAAGTGAACTAGTTGAACTATCAGCTGTGTCTGCAAGTGAATTGAATCGAATTGCATTTACCTGAATATATCAAATGTTTCAGTTTAGCCTCCATGAATTTCTGATGTCGTTCTCTGGCCAGCTCCGCTTCAGAGATTTCATTTAACTGCGGCCTCTCCAAGCACAAGTACAGCGTATTACGATATCGGCTGCCCAAGATTCGCCAATTGCTCTTCATGTAGAGCGTGCACAGCAGAGTTGTCAAAACATTCTCCTGGGTGACAATGTCCGCCTGAACCGCGCACCCCGCCACCATCACATTCCGATTGTCCTTAATGAAGTACAGCATATTGTCCAAATATTCAGCGTGATTATCGCGCTCGTTGTATACAATATTTACATTGCTCAGATTCAAGGGAAGTCTGACTTCATTCGCACTCAATAGAAACTTTAACTGGTGCATATCGGGCTTGTAGATGCGCTCGCTCGTCACACTAAAGCCACCGACTACTATGGGCGGAAAGTTCAAGGGAGTCTGCTTCGTTTCATTTTGCATATTATTTGTATGCCTCATATAGTCAGCCAGCCTGAAAATGATCGGAGCAGAGGACATCGTGGTAAATGCTGTCTGTGGCTAGCAAACTTTTCTTTCAAACGCCAGTGTTGACTAGGGCAATCGAAGAGTATTGTAAAATGCATCAATGAAATATAGCTAGAAACTTCGCTCACTTGTCACATGTAAATTTGAAATTAGAGTTCTCATCCATTTATGAAAAGAGAAATCTATATTATCTGGGCATTGCCTTTATTGAAAAGAATATATCAGCATATATAAAAAAATGAGATTAGACAGGCAACTCGGCCTCCTGCACTTCGGGGCCTTCGCTGGTCTGAGCCGTGGCCATTTCTGGTTGCTCTGGCGGCTCAGTGGTTGTGGTGGCAGCTTCAGCTGGTGAGGACTCCTCGGGCTGGCTGCAGGCGCAGGAGTCGCGAGTGTTGGCCGCTATCCACTCGTTGAAGTTGCTCACGCGTGTGTAGACGCCGGGTGAGCCAGGCTTGGCGCAGCCCTCGCCCCAGGAGACGATGCCAGCCAGTTGATAGGTTTGCTTCTCGTCAATCACATGCATGGGCCCGCCGCTGTCGCCCTGGCAGGAGTCCTTGCCGCCCTGCTCCACATAGCCGGCACAGATCATGTTGTCGGTGATCTTGTCAGCGCCGTAGTTGGTCTCACGGCACTGCTCCTGCGACAGCACGGGCACCTCAACCTCCTGCAGAGTATCGGAGATGGGTCCGCCCTCGCTGAGAGCGCCCCAGCCGGTGACGACAGCCGTTTGGCCAGCAAAGGTCTCCGTGGGTGTTGGCAGGCAAACGGGATGCATGTCGATGCCTAGACGCACCGGCTCATTGAACCGGATGAGCGCAATGTCGCTGTCGAAGTTGAGTGTGCTGTAGTTGGGATGGACGAGTACGCGAGCCACACGCCTGTCCACGATCTTCACGTTGCTGTCCTGCCGATTGTGCTCCAGCAGGCGCACCGTGATCAGCCGATGGTAGAAGCCGTTGACGCAGTGGGCCGCCGTCACGGCGTACTGATCGTTGACCAGCGTGGCACCACAATAGAAGCTGCCGAACCACATCAGCATGGCCATCCAGGGATACTCGTGCACCTCCGTCTCCTGGCCGCCGACGATGCGATGACGCGTATTGATGTTGCCACACCCACAGGCCGGGCACTCTCGCTTGGCGGGCGACACGCCCGTGTCGGGATAGTCCGGACCCAGCACGGATATGATCCAGTCCAGGAAGCTGTTCTGCCGCATACTGTTCAGCGACTCCAATATCTTGGCCGGCTCCGAGGCGCTGCGCAGACTGGGCGTGGCCAGGGCCAGGCCCACCACTGAGGCAAGCAAGCAAATGTATCTCATTCTGGTTAGCGAACTAAGCTGGTCAACTGGCAATTGGCAACTGAATTGGCGCATCCTTGCCAATGCCCACAAGAAGAGGGCCCAGCTAGCAGAACCCTAAGCCTCGACCGGCTGTAGAACTGGCTAGACGAGCCGCCAAACCGGACCCAGCTAAGGTTATTGCCATTCCACATGCTGGAATGCTGCAACTCTATAAATACTCGAGAGATTTTCTGATTTTTTCTTTTTCTTGATTTAATAAATAAGGAAAATAAGTAAATAAAATATCTTCGACGAGTCGAAGTCTTTGATACACTTGCAGAGGCCCTTGCTAACTTTTCACACAATTTAGATCAATTTTAACATAATTTAGAGAAAGAAATTAGTTTTTTTGTTTGCCATTAAAAAAACTAAACTTTCCGTTTGGTGTCTTATGCTTGGAATCTTTTGGTTGATATATCACGAAAAATAACGAAAGTTTTCCAATGAAAAAACTTGAATTTCGTCCAATCAAGGCAAATCCGATTGAGGCCGCCATGCCGTAAATAACAAATAATTATTCAATGATAATTATAGAGTATTCATTCAGTCGCCTCATCCTCATCTTCAGTTGCCAAAGCAAGTGTACTGCGAGTGCTCTGTGCCAAATTACTTGATCTTCTTGGTCTCCTGCTGGCAGAGGCAGGCCTGTTTGGTGAGGTTCTTGATCCAGGTGCCGTAGCGATTCACTCGCGCATAGACACCTGGATAGCCAGCCTTGGCGCAGCCCTCGCCCCACGAAACGACTCCAGCAATTTGATACTCTCTGGTGCCATTGGGCACAATGTGCAGGGGGCCGCCGCTGTCGCCCTGGCAGGAGTCTTTGCCGCCCTCGTCGTAGCCGCCGCAGAGCATGTTGTCCGTGATCTTGTTGCCGTAGCGACTCTTGCGGCACTCGTCTTGCGACAAAATGGGCACCTGAACCTCCTGCAAAGAATCGTTAGCAATGAATTGCTTCGATCGGGTAATTCCAGCTTACCTGCAGCGTATCAGAGGTTGGCCCACCCACTTTGAGGGCGCCCCAGCCG
Source organism: Drosophila mulleri (assembly GCA_035047565.1). Lineage (NCBI taxonomy): Eukaryota > Metazoa > Arthropoda > Insecta > Diptera > Drosophilidae > Drosophila > Drosophila mulleri. The sequence goes on along the minus strand of JAWNPK010000060.1, from coordinate 15,999,650 downwards.
GTGACGACGCCGATTTCGCCCCTGAAACTGCGCCCGGGCGTCGGCATGCAGACGGGATGAAGCACCTCGTTAAACTCCACATGCTCGTCCAGCTTGATGATGGCAATGTCGTTGTCATAGTTGCGGGCATTGTACTTGGGATGGGTGATCACCTCGGCGACCTTGCGATCAATTTTCTGCATATGCGACATCTTGCGGTCGTGCTCCAGCAGACGCACCGAAATGCGCTCCTTGCGGAAGCCGTAGACACAGTGCGAGGCGGTCAGCAGGAACTGATCGTTGAGCAGGGAGCCGGCGCAGTAGAAGCGTCCGCCGTAGAGCAGCATGGCCACCCAGGGATACTGATGCACCTCCGTTTCCTGCCCGCCCACGATGCGCTTCTGGATATTGGCCACGCCGCAGACGCAGTCGCTGCAGTTCCTCGCCGGACTCAGCGTCGGCGGCGCCGGCGTTGTTGCCCTTCGCGTTGTTGTGGGCGCTGCAGTTGTCGTTGTGCTTGTTGCTCTAGTTGTTGTTGTGGTTGTGGGTGACGTTGTTGACGTTGTCGACGCCGCAGCTGGCGTCGCAGTGGGCGTTGTCGCCGAGCTGCTCAGCGCGCCAATTGTAACGCTCTCGACGGCAGCGCCGGGACGCTGCGGCAGCAGCGATAGAACCCATTGAACGAATGTGTTCTGGGACTGCTTCAGAACGGGCGATACGGGCGCTGGGCCAACCACAGACAGCGCTGATGAGTTGTACTGTTGGGAGGCACCTGATCCGATCAGGAGCAACAGCAGCAGCAGCGGCAGCTTCAGGCAGTTCGGCAAACTGCTCCAAGTCATCTTTGCTAAGCTAGGTAAAAAACGTTTGTTCGGTGGCTTTCTCTACGCTCAAGCGACACCACCAACTCGTGTGGCTCGATGCAAACTGAAAAGCCAGCCACCAATTTGAAAGCCAGCGACAAACATTTCACCGAAATTCACATTACAAGCGGCCAGGCAGCCACACACAAAAAAAGTGGTTCTGGCCTGTGGCACGTCCACTTTGCCAATCTACAAACTCAAACATGTATATGTGTGCGTGTGCGTGTGTGTGAGTGAGGTTTTGTATTCTGCGCATGCGTAGGCCACGCCGGTTTGACCATGATAATAATACTTCACTCAACACAATATCACACAATTTTCGAGCTTTAGTCAACGGCTTTTTATACCCTATAGAATTCTGTGGAATTATGTCAGCTGAAGCAATTAAAAAGTTATTCAAATATAATAATAGGAATTCATTTCAAATATTATAATTTATAGAATTCCGCTATTTAATTTGCGCATTTATTTGAATTCTTTCGCCTAGCTTAAACGGGTTTTATTTGATTTATTTCGTTTCAATGGAAGCGCATTTGTTATTCGTCTAACTGCATAAATATGTATGTTCTCCACTTTATTTATATTTTTTTGTCATATAGATTTCGGTTTCTGTTTTGTTTCTGTTTTTTGCCACTGAAGTAGCGAAAGTTTTTCTCGCTGTTGATTTTATTGAAATACATTTTGATATGCTGTAGATTCGCAGTTCAATGGAGCGACGCGTCGTAATTTTACTTTCTTTTGATTTATTTTATTGTTGTTGCCCGATAAGCGTGTGAGTGTTTGTGTGTGTGCCTTTTGTTTGTATAGTTCCACTATTTGTTTGTATAAATAAATATATATATATATATATATATATATATATATTTTGAGGGTTTTTATACTCTTTATTTATACTCTTTGCATTTACGTGGTTGACTTGTTAAATACACTGCTTTGAGGCATATTTAATGCATTTAGCTAAAGCTAATACTTCATTTACTTGTAAATAAATATATTTTTACAACTGTCGAAACTCTATTAGAGCTCTATGGAATGCAGTTACCTTATGCCAACAACGGCGCTCGTAAAACTGTTAAGTGCACTTAAGAAGTAACAAAAAAATCGGTTTAAAACTCGATTTAGGGACAGCGCCACACTCATGTGTGAGAGTGGGGCATGAGTCGTCTGTCGTCTGTCGGCCGTCCGCTCTGCTCGTTCTGTGCCCAACAATTGTGGGACAGCTCAACGCGTGTCTGGCCGAGCTGTGAGTGAGTCAGAGGCCGAGCTATGTATAACTGGGTATGGCTCAAGTAGCCAGCCCCCGACTATAAAAACTTAATGTAATGAGGGTGTGTGTGTGTGTGTGTGTGTGTGTGTGGGTTGGGCTGGGCAGTTGCGACTGCGCCGTTTAGTCGGGCAGTTGAACATTTATTGATAGATGGCCACAGTTGACAGATGAGCTCGCCACAAGTCAGATGCAGATGCAGTTGCAGATGGTTGGGCTGACGGGCCACTGGAAAAAGTCATTAGTATGCGCACACATAACACTTGGCATATTAATTGTCCGAGTAATGTGGCCACAGCGAGAGAGAGGGAGAAAGAGTGAGAGAGACCAGAGCTGATGACGAACTAATGTCGAGCTCAGCTTTGGTCTCAGCCAGAGTCATCAGGCCAACCGCAGTTAAAACAAAGTACCATTTGCATAATAGCCATGCTAGACAAAAAGCCAAACATCACACACACATGCTTGTATGTGTGTATATATTTAAAATAGAAGTATATGTGTGTGCCTGTTGGGTTATTTATGGGATGAGGTAGTAGAACTGCAGACCTGCACTTGGCGGCGCAATTATGCAAGGCTGTCTCGTTGCTGGCTTCGAAACGTGACCACCAACAGAGTCTGACATCGAACCCACTCCCTGGCTTTGGATTGCTGGACAGAGCGGGATAGCCAGGGCCAGGGCCAGGGCACTGGCTGTTGTTGCACACGTTGCCAGATATGTTAATAGGCTATGTTAAATGCAAACGGGATGCTAGTAGTGAGCGGGCACTAAATAAGCTTCGGGACAGCAATTAGAGCGATATCGAGTGAGGTATACGTCCATTTGAGCTATGCGACAGATTGCAAATATAATGAATATTAACTATGTAGATGCATAAAAGAGACTAACTGAATGATTGCTGATCAATAGAGAGTGGAGAGGAAGAGAATGATTCGCTTTTTATTGATAAGATCTAACGTAGGATGCTGGAATGTAACAATGATAATGAGACAGAGTGAGATGGAGATAGGTGGAGGGAAAGTGCGAAAAGGAGAGGCAGTGATGGAGAGAGAGGGAGTATATGAATGAGTGGGAAAGTATGTAAGAGAGGGCTGGAGATAGAGAGAGAGAGAGAGAAGGAGGATGGACTGAGAGAGATAGACTAATTGAGTGTTGTGTGTGTGAGAGAGAGAAAGACAGAGATACAGTGAAAGAAGGGGATAGTGAGTGATTGAATGAGTGAGTGAGAGAGTGTAACTAAGAGGATGATAAAGAAAGAGAAAGATAGGGATTAGGCGATCAAACGAAAGAAAGATTTATATGTAATAATGTAGATTTTGAAAATTAATAAAGATAATAGAAGTAGCTAATTTATATTATTTGAATTATTATGTGTTCATATAAGATAACAAGACTATTTTCCTCTCTTTCTCTATTCGTCTGCAACTAAAATGTTAAATTATCAAAAACATAAAAAAGGTGTAAAAAATGAATTCGCACATGTTTGTGCCGGCTGGGTCGCTCCCTGCTTGGGCTGGGCAGTTGTCAGCCACAAAGGTTCGAGTCAGAAAAAAAAGAGAGAGAAAAAACACCGCTACGGGCTACAAACTGGAATTTAAATTACTCCCTTTGAATATTGTCCGAAAAACCTCAAAAAACAATTAAAACCGTGTTGCTGTGACCCTTCAATTTGGCCTTTTCGGAGCAGGAGTCGGTAAGCCGGGAAGCTGGGAAGCTCTGCGAAGTCTGGATATGTACATGTCGCGGTACATGAAAATGAAATTTTCACAGACAGTTGGCTGCGTGTAAAAATTTCACTCCTGATTTATGTACGGGAGTTGCGGATGGGGAGTGCTGCGGCAACCCTTGCAAACCGGAACTAAGGGGTTGCGGGGATGCGGGGCTGCGGGGGCTGGATGGATTCCATTAAAGCCAACGGCAATTGAGTGGCAACAGAGATATTGCAACATATTTGCATAGACAACCTTTATGGCCAACTATTATATCGCATAGATAATCCTTTGCTATGCGCGCTGCGAGTTAGCATAAAATTTTATAAGCCAAGTTAATTAAACTGGTAGTTGGTAGCTGGCAGTTAACAGTTAACTGCCCGAACAGAACCGTCTGACTCCTGCGCTCGCTGCTCGTTGCTCTGCGGTGGTGCAGGCAACTTTGTTCATTTGCAGTCGAAAAATTTAATTAGTTATTCCATTTGCGCTTTCAGTTTTATTTCAATAAATATACATATATATTCGTGTTTTTTTCCCTGTTGTTTTTTATTTTTTGTTTTGCCGGCACTTTGCATTTTGGCATTCATACAAATTAAGCCAATGCGCTCTTTGGCATTCTGGTGAAAGGTGTGCGGTGGTCCAAAGGACTCCGACGCGGTCAGCAGAGCCGCTGGCATTTCGTTTGTATTCAAGCCCAAATGGAGCAGGAGGCAGCAAAAGTTGGCTGCTTACAGTGTTAGATTTAAAGGGAAGTCTAAAGACAGGCTGGCGCTGAAAGCTGCCTCATCAATGGGCATGCAACACATGTTGCAGCTGGCGTAATAATACTGCAATCGTTTCTATTGGCAACTAACATGAAGGTCAAAGAACAGACTGCCACAATGCTTGGCATGCCAGCCGTTGGGTCCAGGCTTGGTAGACGGGAAAAGTTTCGAGTTGCTGTGAAACTTGCGGCGCTTCCAAGTTGAAAGTCGCAAGTTGCAAGTTGTAAGTTGGCCAGCACGCGAATTTTGTCGATTATGAGTTGTTGCTGCAGCTGGAGGATACAATTTCGGGACATGCTCAACTAGCAATAATTTGCATGCAACTCTCGAGTGGCTGTGGCATGCAACGCGACTGCCTCACGCAAGCCTCATAATAAATTAATTACGGACTCATGTACTGCGGCAAAAAAACATGATATGCATAAAAGTGTTAGACGGTATTTATGGCAATCTTTAAGGTATTTTAATTATTAAATAATATTTAAAAGACCAAAAGAGTTTCATATAAAAAATTAAAGTATATGTGAATTCAAAGTATGAACTAATTAATTGGCTTTGTTGCTGTAATTGAAATTTAAGTATAATTAAATATCCCATTTATATTTATTTATTAAAGTTAAATATAGTGTTATATTATTGTTGTTGTTTTAATATTATTATAACTTAAATTTTCTTTTAATTTTATTCTTAGTAAATGATTTTTAAATTGTAATTATGCCAAAAGCCTTTGTGGCTCATGCTCAACCCAATTTAAATCAGTTCTAGCCTTTTTTATTCCAGCAAGCATGAGCAACTTTTTTTTGTGTAATGTTTTTTTCTGTATATCTGTCAACGCCGATAATTTCATTTGCGCTATTTTGGCGGCTGCCACTTCCGCGGACAATAAAATTAACTGCGGATTTAATTAATTGCGGTTTGCACTTTTCGCCTTTTAACCAGTTTCGTGTGTGCAGTAACAAATTATTCCTTTATGGCTATACTTTGTTGCTGATTTTTTTGTTATTGTATTTATTTTATATATATTTTACATGTTTTTTTATTGGCGCGTTTTGCTGATTGTAATTTTTATAGGAAATCAGTTTTTAATGAAATTTGCATGAGGCATTCGTGAAAAGCATAAAATAAATTATTTAATAAACTTTTTCAGCCAGCAAAAATGCCAATTTTCCGGATATATGAAGAATGTGAGCCGACGACCTTTGTATTGATACTTTTGTTGTTGCATTTTTTACTCCAATATTTAATGTTATTATCTGCATAATAAACATAAAGTGTTTGTTATTTTTGTTTAATTGGGAAATATAGTATAAGTTAATGTAGTATAAGGTATATTTATATACGAACTGGAAAAGAAGAGGTATGCATATAATGTCTGGCTGTGCGTATATATCATCATTGCGGCTGGAGTCTTGGAATTGAGATTACCTTATTGAGATACTACTTATACTTATCTATTGATATAATGACATCTGAAAGAGCTTATGTTTAGAAATTCTACTTAGGAGTGATCCAGCGGGATCTAAAAAATGATAATTGGAACATTATGGACGCTCAAAATAGAAAATATTGATATTTGACCCAATTGTATACCAAATCCCCAACATTCTCATTTTCATCATTAAATATATATTAACATATTGACTTGGCTTCTTTTCTTATAAGATAAAATTTAACATTTCACAGACATGTAAAATATTTTGTTATCAGGCCATATGCATGCATATATTTACATACACATACATGCACATATATATGTATATGTGAATCCCCAAATTTACCCACTCTCTTGCTAATGATGCACATTTTCATCAGATCAAAAATTTTTTTTATTATTTAATTTTGCGTCAATTAAACATCGACTCTGAGCATTTTATGGCAATTTTCGGTATCTTATAACGGGTCAGTTTTGCTGCCAGGTTTATGAGACAATTTCCATGGATATAATGAGTCTTTATGGGGCATAAAAATGCCGCTTGTGAGATGAGAAGGAAGGGCACGAATAGGCGATGAAATTCCAATCACCTGTCTCCAGCATTTAATTCGATTTGTGCGCTCTGCCATCGGCCTCTGTTCGGGACAATCGATTGAAATTCGGGCAGCAACAAGAGAGCAAAAACACGTCCAAACCTCTATTTTATGTGGTCCATAATGTTTTCGTTCTATTCCGCTCTCGCTCTGTTTACATTTTCCACTCGAGGAACGCGAGTGCTGCGCTTTTTCTGTTCAAATTGATTTGGTTCTCTAGTTTTTTTTTTTTTTTTTTTTTCTATTCTTTCAGCTCGTTTTCTTTTTCTGTTACTGTGAATTTCGATTTTTATGGTCGTCAACAAGCGCTTAAAGTGGCTAAACGTGTAACGCTTGGGGGTCTTGGGACAGCGAATCGGCTGTCAAATGACTCGAAAGTCGCGTGGCTAATTGAAACAGAGATTTGATAAGCAGAATTGCTGGGCGAACTTTAAAAAGCCGAATTTATCTTCCACTTTTCTTTTGCTCTATAGCGAGCTCTGGGATGGTAAGTAAAAATCTACTATTATTCAAGAAACTGTTTGTGAATTTTAAATAAAATATAATATATATAAAATAAATAAAGAGATGGTTTGAAACATATTAAAATATATACAGCTGTGAAAAGAAAGTAACACCACTTTTAGCGCCGATTTTAGCGGGGTTCATCCCAGACTCTATTTTTTATAAAGCTTGATATATTTACTACACAAAATAATTAGCTGTTTGTTCTTTTAGGGTGCCCGATACTTTTTTTTAAATATTTACAAAAATACCGAAAAATACCAAAAAAATACCAAAAATACCAAAAATACCAAAAATACCATACATTACCAAGAGAGCAATAGCGCCAATAATTTTTTGAGTGAACACCGTTATTTTCTTTTTCACAGCTGTATAATTAGCTGTTAGCCCTTTTGGGGTGCCCAATACTTTTTATTTAATTTTTTACAAAAATACCAAAAAATACCAAAAATACCATTCACTATCCACAGAATAATAGCGCCAATTATTCTTTTTAAGTGAACACCATTATATTATTTTTCGCAGCTGCTTAATTAGCTGTTAGTCCTTTTAGGGTGATCAATATACCCAACAAACCCGAAAAATACAAAAAATACCAAAACATACCAAAAAATACTAAAAAATACCAAAAATGCCATACACTATCGAGAGAATAATAACGCCATTAATCCTCTTTGAGTGAACACCGTTTTCTTTTTCACAGCTGTATAATTAGCTGTTAGTCCTTTTAGGGTGCCCAATTCTTTATATTTAATTATTTACAAAAATACCAAAAAATACCAAAAATACAAAAAAATACCATAAAATATCAAAAAAGTAATAGCAACACTAATCCTTTTTGAGTGAATACTGTTATTATATTTTTTCACAGCTGTATATACCGTATATTTATTGCGAGTATTTACAAATAATAAATAAATAAGAATGGAAAATAATATAAATTTGTAAATGTTCAATATGTATATAAAGAGTTGCAAGTACTGCCTTGACTTATGCATATATTATGCTTCTTCTTAATTGCTCCACTTAGCAAATAATTATTAAATTCAACAATGATTGACCCATTGTGTCGCCATTTGAGAAATGCAAATTTGCTGAAATGTCAGACGCTGGTCAATTTCAGTTCAAATAAACAATTCAAATGCGCAGTCTAATGAAGCCAATTAAAATAATCAATGCAATGCATATTATTTAACTGCCTTTGACCTCAATACCAGAGCTCCCAGAAGGCGATTGGCAATTGATTATCTCAGTTAAGATAACAATGTTATTTCTGTTGGGGCATCATTTCTGGGGCAATCGGAATGCAATTAAAATTTCAACTTGCAACTTCTTGGGCTTTCAATCGGGCTAGTTAAAACAATTATGTATGTGGCATTCGGTTAATGCAAAATGCATTAGAGCATCGAGTGCAATGACCGGTTGGCTAAATGGCATAAGATAAATGGACAAATGTCGCCAGACGAGCTAACTAATGACATTTGGTGCAAATATGCAAAATGCAGTCAGGCAGCGATTGTGGTTGTGCGGGGAGTGGTAAAGGAGGGGGGGTGAGGAGGTCTGGCTGCTTGGCAGAGGGGAACTCTGCTCGGGTGCTGCACGTACACGTACATTTTCTTCATCAATGATTAATTGTTTTGACAATTTCGGTCTGGCAGACATCACTTTCAAATTCCTTGCCATGTCTGCCAGTCAGCCCAAAAGCGAGTGCGTCGTTCAAAATATCGCGCGACCAAATGCAAACGCCGGAGCTGAAGCTGCAACAGCCGCATGCACATCAGTTGCGGCATTTGTTGTCATAGCAACTGTGCAACGTTTCACTGTCTCTCCCCGAAACGTGCCGCGCCCCTTCTCACACAGTACGTGGGGTATTTTTGTGGCTGCTGCTGACGAATGCTTCCAAATTGATGTATGTATGATTTTGCGAACAGCAAATGCTGCCCGTAACGGAACAATTTGTGGGCATTGGGTCAGCTGGAATGGCAGACAGACTGCTGCATAGAGCATAGTTTGTCAGATATCTGAAGATTTATAATGGGGCTTCTGCCTGGGCACAGATTTAATGGCATGCTTTCACTTTGTGCCCTGCACTTGTTATGCTTTAACTGCTGCTGTCCATTCAAGTCGATTTCAATAAATATGAGGTGTTGCCTCTACCCCTTCATCACTCATACTTAAGCTTAAAGACTATCCTCTTTTTTCATTGTATGAAAATTCTCTCTTTCTCTGTCTCTACTTCCATCTAAGCCCAATTTTGAAAGTGTCAGTCGCAGTTGGAGCAACTTTCATGGACGTTTCACACTTTTTAGCCCGGCAGGTGATAAACTTTCACTAGATAAATCTATTTTGCTGATTTCCCGCTCGTCTGTTCCACTTAAACCAATTTCCTTTTTGGCTACCAAACGAATTAAACTTAAAATAAATAAAGTAAAACCCAACAATAACAACAACAACAGCAGCAGCAGCAGTTTGGGTGTAGTTTAAATGCTGGCGAGTGCTCGTAAAACTTTCATTTGACCCTTGTCACAGCACCACCCATTGATGACACCACCACCGCCGCCCACTCACACACCCTCTCAGCAAGGGTGGGCAGTGCACACAACGCAACACTGTTGTCGTGTAATCAACAGAAAATTGGCACCCGTCGATGTCCAAGTGCTTGCCGTCTATGTCAGCATCGTTTAGCCCTGTCCTGAGCAGGAGGAGGAAGAGGAGGAGGATGGCCAGCCACCGCGTTGACCTCTTGACCAGCTGACCGACTGGCTTAGTGGAGGGTTGTTTGTACGGCTCTACCCAAAAGTTGACTTGCCCCAATAAATTGTCGTCTTAGACGCATAGTTGTTGCCTATTTCTAGGCGCTTACATTAATTTGCCTCCTTTTGCTGCCATTATCATGTAATCGCTGGCCCATTTCGTTTATCATTGCGTACCATAAATTATGCACTTTGGGTCTGTGGACTGTAGTAGCTTTTCGGTAAGCAAATGCATTTCACTGACCATCGTGCACGTGTCGAGAATTTCATTAATTTATATGCACTAACCGGGTGGCACTTGATGCTAATTACCTGTACTACCCCGACCACGCCCGCCACCCTAGTCAAATAGTTGCTACAGCTAAGCTCGCACCTCGCCAGCTGTCGGCGCACTACGTGCGGGATAATTAAAACGATAAGTGCAGTCGGCTCGGGTCCACGGTTAATATTCAGTTTAGAGTAGCCATGCGTAGGCGGTGGCGAGCTCATGTTGCAAGCTGTTCCACGCGACACGTTCCACGGGCCGAGTGCGGCAACAGCTGGAACTGAGACCACCTGAAACCATCTGAAACTGTAGCGATTTACGTGACGGCAGTGCACAGCGGCTACCTGGCAATAAATTACCATTTGCGAGTTTTTTTTTTTTTTTAACTGCATGTTTAAATTAAATTATGTAAAATTTTCCAATTGAAATCTCTAATGCTTCGCTGACTCTTTAAAGCGCCTGCTGACACACATTGAACGCGGGCTGACACTTCTTGGCTTTATTTATGTTACATTTATGTGTGCTACATTTTCCGTTGACCGCTTTCCGTTTTTCGTGTACAATTTTCGCCAGCTTTGCACAATTCGTTTTTTCGGCGAGTCATGCAGTCCATTTCCTAAATATATTTATCTCCCATCAAGCTCTCCATTTAGTTTTGTGCAGTCAAGAATTGTGCGAGCGAACAACATGAATTTCAGGGAAAATGCGTGGCCACCGGGTTGTTGGCCCATAGGCGTCATTGAGACGGCGGCTCCGGTCCCTAGGCGCCAGCTGAACGCGATCTGCAGTGCGTTGTCCGTTTTTATATGATTTTTAATTTATTTGTATACGTATAGAAATATATATAGAAATATATATAAATGTGCTGTATACTCTGCTTAGAGTGTAAATAAGTGCGTATTAGCTTTTTGTTAGCTTTGCCATCTATTATTATAGAAACAAACGTTTTTAATATGAGTATGCTCGAATATTCATATATTAATTCACATATATAAAGGAGTTTAGTCTATATGCTTCCGCTCTTATCTTTGCCAGCTCATATTCACTGCCAGAAGTTCGCCATAATAACAAGTATTGTGCAGTCGCCTATGCCCGCTTACTGCTCTTGTCTTCTTTTTGTTTGGCTGACCAAATGGTGCCAACTAGACGCTGCGCAAAAATTGTTAACGATTTGCCAAGTAAATGTAAATTGGGTGCAATGCACGACAGTGCGTATGCGTGATGTTTGCCAGATAGACAATTTGAAAAAATAAAAGAAACAAATATATAGAGAAATGAAAAGATAGGAGACAGCTTACATCTGGACTAGGGTCCAAACATTTTTTTGGCAAAGGCTTGGCATTTATTAGAGCTAAAACTGGAACCTAAATGGAAAATGCCAGAAAATGTAGATTACATAGCTTAAGATATGCAGGCCTTACGAATGGCTGAGAATAAATGTACATTTCAATTAAATTTGGATAAAATCAAAATATAAATTAACTGTTAAGCTTATATTAGCGTAAACACAAGTAGGTACAGTTTAATATTAATGTTGTCCCTATTTGATTATGGATTCTCTCCTTTTGTGTTGTGCCTATGCAAATAATAAATGAAATCATTCAGATCTTCTAACACGCCAAGTTTCCTAATCCACTAGTCTCTCACACATTGTATTTAGCAGAGCTCAAGCAAAGTCTTAGTGCTGCTGTCTTTAATGTGAAGACTTCCTTTTGTTGTTGTTATTTAGTGACTATTTGCCAATTGTGAATTATTGCAGAGAATCAAATGAAATGCAATACGCGTTGCCATAAATCATTGAACGGAAATCCCAGTTACAAATTCTATGCATGCAAATCAATTGCTCAATTGTTTCAATTGAGGCGCAGTCAATACAATAAAATACGAATATGCCCATCCGATCCATGGACCTGACACGCGGCTCAACCAGGGCGCAGCGAGCACAGCAAAACAAGTCGCTGGCCATAAATAAATATAGCATAAGCCCAGCGAAGCCCTTCGTTAAAAAAATAGAGGCGAAACAATAATCGCACATAGAATATAAATTTCTGTGCGCTGCAGCACAATAAACTTAATTTGCAAATTCAATTTAAATAATACCACACAGCGAGCAGAGCTAAAAAATATATACCTTACACATTGTAGAGACTGACATGTATATATAATATATGTATATATTTTTTAGTACATCAGCAATATACATATATGTATGTATATATGGTGTATTGCGAGTCTATATAAAACATCACCGCAACAAATTCAATTGTCTGGATTTAGTTTTGTGCCAGCTGCTTCTTTTTATTTTTATTTATTTTTTGACTGCACGAAGGATTAAATTTGTTTAACTGGCATAAATTGTTGGAATTGAAATGGTTTTCTATTGCCAGTGGTATGTGCGCTCCAAAAAAGAACAAAGAAATGTAAAAAAAATAATTAAAATATATAAAAAGTTGTAGAAGAGCAAATTTTAAGTTTGTTTAAAAAAATAAATCTCTTTTTTTTTTGGTCATATGCGAATGTTATGCAGTTGGAATTTGCATGTGGCGTAAGCATATAGTTGATACAAGTGATGAACAAGGTTTCATTTAGGTATTTTATTTTTATTATTATATATGATTGTATAATAAATTAAATATATTTTCTTAGCATTAAAAAAAATATACACATACATATAGTATTTATATTATATTAATGCTTAGCAAATTTACTAACTAGTATGAAGAAATATATATAATAATTCATAAATAAAATATAATTCATATAAACTCTGTTTTTTTTTTTTTTTTTTTTGTTTTGAGTATTATTAGATTATCTTATTCGCTTATTCACACAAGCTTAAAATTAATCACTTGAAATTTTATTTAATCGCCTGATTATATTAAATATATTTTTATATATTCGATTCTCACTTTTGTTCATGCAATAAGATAAATTTGCTCAGTTTCAAGAAAAAGCAATACTCGTTCATAAATAATCTCTTGAGTTTGCGCATGTCGTAATTTTTTGCAGCTGCAAAAATGAAATTGAATTTAATGCTTGAAATATTTTAATTTCCTTTGGACACCGACCGTGTCCAGCGTAAACTAATAAACGACAAAGGCACGTACGCACCTCTCACAATAAACTTGCTGCGGCTGCGGCTGCGGCTACGGCAATCGCTGCAAATGATGAAATGCTGCACTGTCAGCCACATTGATGACACATGTGTGTGTGTGTGTTTGGTTGCATGGATTCATTGCCCAGCCACAAATGGCATTGACAACTTGTCGCGTTTGAGGTGCGAGAAAGCGGAAATTAAAAGATGGCTGGCACAATATACCAAGCTGACTTGCATGGGAAGGCAGGCCAAAGGCAGCACATTTTTACTATAAATTGAAATTAAATATAAAAAAAATACATAAATAATTAATTATATGCAAAGAAAATGAAAGAGAGCTTATACAAATGATAAGCAAAAATAAATTAATGTTGGCAGCTAAAGTTAAATTTTTATTCTATTATTTATTAAATATAATTAATGAAATGATTTGGAAAAAGAACATGAAGAATTTTTAAGTCCAACGTCCATGTATCTAATTGCATTCAGATCAGACTATTTTAATTGTTTCAGTTTGACAGATCTCAGTTCAGATTTTAAAATATTAACTTGATAAAAAAAATAAATAAATAAACAAAAAAAAGACTTAAAAATTGAATAAACTAAGGGTGGGTTGAAGATGGGGGAGCCAGCTCCCCGCTTATCGGACACCCACAAGAGGCCTGATGAATATGAGCACAGAAGCTCGACGTTCTCAATGGAGGTGAAGAGCTGTGCTATCGAAATTATAAGGAAACTGAAGGGGTCCCGGCCAAGCAAACAGCAGCGTCAGCCATTGCTCGAAGGGGACATCACCAACTTGTGCCTCGCGGCACGGCAGGTGTTCCTCGATGAGCCGATGCTGCTGCATGTGAAGGCACCGTTGCGCGTCGTTGGGGATATACATGGTCAGTTCTCAGATCTGCAGAGAATGCTAGAGCACTGCAGATATCCGCCAGAGGCCACATATCTCTTTCTGGGCGACTACGTGGATCGGGGCAAAAACTCGGTGGAAACGATAACGCTCTTGCTGGCCCTCAAGCTCATCTATCCCAATAAAATGTTCTTGCTGCGCGGCAACCACGAGTCGCAGGCGATTAATCGGGTCTACGGGTTCTTCGACGAATGCAAGCGCCGCTACACGATCAAGCTGTGGAAGACGTTTGTCGACTGCTACAACTGCATGCCGGTGGCAGCGATCATATCGGATCGGATCTTTTGTTGTCACGGCGGCTTGAGTCAAAGCCTATTCAAGCTGGACGACATTGATGCGCTGACTCGCCCCACCGACGTGCCGGAGGAGGGTCTCATGTGTGATCTGTTGTGGAGCGATCCGGATATTTACAACTTCGGCTATACGGCCAGTGATCGTGGGGTTAGTTTTCTCTTTGGACGCGATGTGATTGATAAGTTCCTGCGCAAATTTGATTTTGATCTGATCTGTCGGGCCCATCAGGTCGTCGAAGATGGCTATGAGTTTTTTGCCAAGCGTCAATTGGTCACCATATTCTCGGCGCCCAACTACTGCGGCACGTTCGATAATGCCGGAGCATCTATGGGCGTTGATAAGGATCTGGTGATTACGTTTGACGTGCTGCGGCCGTCTAAGAAGAGACCATCCAAGGAGCACAGGAAACAGCCGAAAGAGCGCAATGCCATAACCATAAACTGAGCACACCAAATCCAAACGGCTCGGATGCCGTGCGGCATCTGTCAGGATTTATTCTCACATCGAACACACATTTTCTACCATTTCAATTACACAAGCGGATTCCTGAACTCATCTCACATGTTTGCAATCGATCAAATTGTGCTACCTACTCAAAATCTCGCATGCTCAAGAAGTTGCGACCGTATCTGAATCAAAGGCGCCTTTCGGAATGACACACGCGGTGACACCACCACACAATGGCCAGCAGACCCGCTCCTCCGGCATGCTCGATCTGTCGAACATTGATCAGATGATATTGACAATTATCGAGGTGCGTCGCGTTAAGCAGCTGCATCTCACCGAGGCGGATATACGGGCGCTCTGTCTGCGCTGCCGAGATGTCTTTCTCCAGCAGCCCATGCTGCTGGAGCTCTCGGCGCCGGTCAAGATCTGTGGCGATTTGCATGGCCAGTTTACGGATCTGCTGCGCATGTTCGACTACGGCGGCTATCCGCCGGCCTCGAACTATCTGTTTCTGGGCGACTATGTTGATCGTGGCAAGCAATCGATTGAGACGCTGTGCCTCCTATTGGCCTACAAGGTGAAGTTTCCGCAGAACTTCTTTGTGCTGCGTGGAAATCACGAAAGCGCCGGCATCAATCGCATCTATGGCTTCTATGACGAGTGCAAGCGGCGCTATACGATCAAGCTGTGGCGTACCTTTGTCGACTGCTACAACTGCATGCCAGTGGCGGCCATTGTGGACACGAAGATCTTCTGCTGTCACGGCGGCCTCAGTCCCGAGCTAAACAGCATGGCGCAAATCACCAAGCTGCAGCGCCCTTGCGAGGTGCCCGACAAGGGCCTGCTCTGCGACCTGCTCTGGGCCGATCCGGATGCCAAGATCATGGGCTGGAGCGACAATGATCGCGGCGTGAGCGTCACCTTCGGTGCGGACACGGTGGGCAAGTTTGTGCATCGCTTCAAGTTCGATCTGGTCTGCCGCGCCCATCAGGTCGTCGAGGATGGCTACGAGTTCTTTGCCAAGCGCCAGCTAATCACCATCTTCTCGGCCCCGAACTACTGCGGCGAATTCGATAATGCTGGCGCCATGATGTCCGTCGATGAGTCGCTAATGTGCTCGTTCTTCGTGCTCAAGCCATCCAAGAAAGTTGGCCTACGGAAAGTAATACCTAAATAGAGCGATGCGCTCAAAATACTGTGATATTGATATATTCTCACGTCAGCTGAAATTTTACAAATTATTTTGTATGTTTCTCTTTAGGAACAACTTTTAGGCTTGTAACATATCATGGACATGGAAAATTGATTGCTTTTTAGAAGTATAAGGTGTATAGCAGAATTGTTTCTAATTGTAATAAATTCATATTCATGACCCAAAGACTGTGATATCATTAGTGTGAACAAGACGAACCGCTTTGCAGAACTCGAAAGTCCCTAATAAAATCCAACTGCTTTGCTTCTGTAATTTCTAAATCAAATTTCATTGTGTTTTTGCCACGCTTATATGTTATAATAAATAGTAATGCATATAATGATTATAATGATGATAAATGATTTGAAAAATGTAATGGGGGGCGAATGCGTGGTCCAAATAGAAAAGTGCCTTAAAAATAAATAAATAGTTATTTTCCCTAATCAACATTAATTTTAAATCTTATTTTTTAAACTACTATTTTTTAAATTAAGTAGAAAATAAATAGTTTATATTTAAATTATTGCTATTCACTGTTTACTGTAATATTAAAATATTGAAAAAATTCAATAAATTTTTTATTTATTTATTTTTTGTTATAGCATTTAAGAGAAGCTTTACTTCAGCGACAAATGGCGGCTCACTGCAATGCATTGCAATGTCTGCAATGTTGCATGCAACAGATTGGCCCGCCTTGTGGCCCGTCGGCGTGCAACATCAGTGCAATTTATTTTCCATTGGCGGCTGGCAGTTAAACATTTTAATCAAATGACAGAGCTGAATATAATTTATTTGTTGCACATAATTTACAGCACACGACTCGCTGCCTGCCCAGCCCAGGCTTTATTGAATTTGTTTGCTCTGTGGCGCGGACAGGCAACGAAAACAGAAACAGGCTACGCAGTGGGAGTTCCCAGAGTTTCCACAGTTGTCCATTTGGCTATTTGGGCAGTTAGCAATTGCAGTTGGTTTGAACTAATAGATTTCATATGCGGCCTGTCGCTGTCAGCAACTGGCCGGGCGACTTGTGGCTCCAGGCCGTGTCCAGCCATAAACGGGGCCAAATAAATTGGCCAACAGCAGTCGGGCTAACGGGCGGTTTGTTGTGACAGCTGCATGCAGCTATCAGCTGCGATTGCGATTACAGCAGCAACCAACGGAGGTGTCAGGTGCCCAGATCTATTATGTCACGCAAGTTGAGTGTGGCAAAGCTCATTTAGATCCCAAATGTCTAACTCTTCTTAAGTATTCAAAGAAGTTCGTTTGACTTACTCTCTAATGTATAATATATTATGTTATATTAAAAATAATCAAATAAATAAAAAATATATATAATTTATTATAATTTAAATTAAAAGAATAAAATAATAAAATAATGAAATATATAAATATTCATTTTAAATTTGCTGTATACATGTATTAATTAAAAATATAATATAATATAATAATATATTAAAGTGTTATATATTTAAATTCAATTTAAAGACTTTAAACTGAAGTGTTGATTGCAATATGAAGTTACAGTTTGCGAAATTAAAGGAGATAATATTCGAAAAATTCTCATTATCATGCCTTATATTATATATATTTATTATATATAATTAGCCCAAATATATGTATATACATCTACACATGCACATGTATGTCTGGCCAAAGCTAATATTATTTGTTTGCAGCCTGGCTAGACATAGAAACATTTGGGCCGAATCTCTTTTGGTGGGCAAAACTCCGTTTAAAGTGCCTTCAGGGAATAGACGGCAAAAACCTTGTGCGTCTGCCACGTCAATTTCGTGCTCGAATAAAGTTGAAAAGTGAAATTTGCCAGTCAGGAATACCAACTCCACCCAACTCAACCCAGCCCAACCGAACCCAACCCAAGCCGACCTAGCAAAAAGTTTGGAAGAAATTGGCAAACGCAACCAGTGGAAATAAAATGCAAATGCAAACTGGAAACTGAGGCAGTTTAAGATTTAATTCCTCATCGGCTCTAGACAATGCACCGATTGAAATTCAGGTAGCGTTCGAGTGCTAGGCACAATAGACTGCACATAGATGCGTAACTTGGCCAAAACGAACGCCCAGTTCGGCTGCAATTTGTCCACTTGCTGTGGCCATCAAGATTAGCCACAGCTGACAGTTTGTGTAGTCAACTGGCGGCACTTTATGAACTTATCGCCATTCGAATAAAATGGCCAAATGGCCAACAAACAAGTCGACAAACAATTTGATTTGCTCTTAATTGCTGGACATGGCTGAAAGCAATTACGCTTAGATTTATGAACGCAATTTAGTGGTCAGCAATTTTATTCGAAAATGCCAAAAAAAAAAGATAAAATGGAGAAAAAAACGAAATGAAAAGCACAGAGCTACTGTATCGCGATATAATAGAGGCTTAAGATAAATTTTATTTAGTCGTGAGTAACATAAAACTTGATCCTTTGGTGGGCAACTAACTTAATTTATATTAGAGATAGCCCCATAAGTCTTAACAGAGGGCTTGAAAGACAATTTATGAGGACTTTTTGACTTTTTTATTGTTACAAAACTAAACCATCTTGTAGGTCTGGTATATATAAATGAAATTTCTGAAATTAAAGTTGTTTCTCTCTTAAGAACACCCTTTCATACTAACAGAGATGTAAGACGTTAACTCTGTTTGAGTTTGACTCTTTGGAAAATATTTTGATATAAAATCAGGCAATACAAAATGCGAATTCGTAAATATTTTCGTTATAATTTATTTAGTTTTGTTTTGTTTTTGGTTCGTATGTACAACTATTTTAATTAAATCCTATGGCATGGCGTATCGATGGGTGGCTCAGTTGCCGCTGTAGCTGACGACCAGCGACCAGGCGAGCGTGAGTGCCAGGCCAATGCCGCCGAGGGCAGCGGCGCCATTGAACTTGCTGGTGTTGCAGCCGTCTTCTAAGCACTGGATGCAGTTCTCCGCGTCGTTAACATCGCATTCCACCTGTGTGCCGCAGCCGCGCTGGATGTAGCCGTCGGGATCGCGAGACGAGACGCAAATGTCGTCGGCCACATAGATGGGACAGACGGCCAAGTGATTGGGATCCTCGCTGCAGCCCTCGTCGGCCACTGAATTGCAGATGTGACAACGGCGCCGGCCCTCCGGGAATATGTCGGCGTTGCACTTGTCGCCGGCGCAGCCCACACAAGTGCCGTTAGCAACGCAGGCGCTGCCCTCGCTGCTGCTCAGACTGTTCAGGCAGCCGCGTATGGTGTGCCCGTCTTGCAGTCGAGTCAGGCAGTCCGCCAAGGGAGCGTGGCAGGTCGACGTGGTGGCCACTTCGGTGGGCGCCTGGGCACAATTGGGCGTCTTGCTCGAATCGCAGGCAACGCAAATGCCGTTGGTTGGCAGCAAGCTCAGCATATTGCAGTCCTTGGTAGTGCATTCGTGCAGCTGGTTCGCCGAGCGCCACTCATCCAGATCGGAGCGGTTCTGGCTGCTCGCACAGCCCAGCAGCTCCACATTGCCATCCTTGTACTTGGCAAAGCAGAAGTCGTTCGCCACATACGCGTTGCAGTACACCGCATGGCTGGCGGTGCAGCCGCTGTTCGAGCAGACGTGGCAGCTGAGACGGTCCGCTGGGTAGGGGAATGTGTTGCACTTGTCACCGGCGCAGGCGGCGCAGGTGGTGCCGCTGCCATCGTTGCTGCAGACCGGCCGGTCGAAGGGCTCCTTGTCGTCGAGACAGCTGCGGATGACAGTCGTGTGCACCAGGGCCACCATGCAGTTGCCCTGGCAGTGGCGTGTGCTCAGCTCAGTGCTCTGGGGATAGCTGACGCACTCAGGATTTGTCGTCGAGTTGCAGTAGATGCAGCTGGTCAGCTCGGCTGTGCTCCAGGCGACGTTGCACTCGTTCGACTTGCAGCTCACACACAATTCGGGATTCCGGCGACAATAGCGATCCTCGTAGTCGTCCACATCGTCGGCACAGCCGCGTCGCCGCACCGTCACGCCATCCAGCTCGAACACTGTCTTGCAGTCCTGCTCGACATTCAGGCTGCACTGCACGGCTGGGCCCAACGAGCTGTGGCAGTGCTCGCCCTCGCAGGCGTGGCACTTCAGTGGCAGCGGCTGGAACAGGCCGTGCTGTCCGTCGTCCACGCGGTTGAGCAAGTCAATCGAGTTGCACTGGCTGCCCGAGCAGCTGCGGCAGTTGCGATAGTCGCTGGTGCTGCAGCCGATGGCGCTGCTGCAGCCGCGCGTCGTCACGCCGTTTTCTAGTTTCGTTTGGCAGGTTTCCGTATTGCTGAGCCAGGGGCAGACCGCGGTCTGGTCAGGATCGGAGGTGCAGCTGCTGTCGTCCGCTGAGCTGCAGCCGTAGCACTGCAGCCGATTGGCCGGGAAGATCTAGGGAGCAGGAGTCTCTTGGTCAGTTTATCGACTGTCGCACAACTACTGAAACTCACCTCGCGATTGCAGCCGTCCGCTGCACAGACTGTGCAGTTCTCGTTGTTGCCCAGCAGGCAGTCAGCAAACGTAGTCTGATCCAAGTCGTAGAGGCAGCCCCGGGTCGTAGCACCGTCTGAAAAGAACCGTTTGAAAAGTCTCTCCCAGGGATCTCACATCAATTGTCCGGCTTACCACTCTCCAGCCTGGTCACACAGTGCGTATGCGGCAGTTGGCTGCAGGTCTTAAAGCTGTCGATGGCCAGAGGCGTGGTCGCACACGTGGGATCCTCGCGAGAGTCGCAGACGGCGCAGAGCACATGCCGGATGTCGGTCAGCACGTTGCAGTTGTCGCCCTGGCAAACGGAAATGCGCTTCGTCTTGATCACACTCTCCAGATCCTGGTTGCGGAACGAGCTCAGGCAGCCCGACTGCTGGACGCTGTTGGTGTCGTCGAACCAGATGAAACAGCTGTCCTCCTGCTTGTAGATGTCGCACTGTTTGCTCGTCGGCTCCTCGCAGCTGTCGCCCTCGCAGTGATAGCAGCTGAGCCGGTCAGCGGGCACAGCCTGGACATTGCAGTCCTCTCCGGCGCAGGCCACGCAGTGCTCGTCCTTGCCGCTGGCGCAGATTAGTTGATCCGCCGGCTCTTTGTCATCTAGACAGGTGCGCACCAGATCCAAGCCGGCCTCGGCGCTGCCAAAGAGCGCCGTCATGCAGTGACCCTGGCACTGGCGACGCTTGTGAGCCGCGCTCGTCGGCTCCCACAGGCAGGACTTGCTCTTCGTGCTGTCGCAGTAGATGCAGCTGTTGTACTGCGTGATCTCAGTCGCATTGTTGCACTCGTTCGACTTGCACAGAGGGCACTGGGCCCTGTTGCTGCTGCAGTAGCTGGCGAGCTGCTCATCAGCATCGATGGTATCTTCACAGCCACGGCGAATCACCGCATTGGACTCATCGAAGACGGTTATGCAATCCTGTTCGTTGTTGTCCGCGCAACGCTCGGTGCTGACGCTGCTGGTCTCCTGCTGGCAGGCGGCGCCGTCGCAGCTGAGACAGGTGAGGGGCAGATCCTGCCACCAGCCGTGATTGTCGTCCGTTTGGGCCGCCAGATCGGCCACATTGCAGCCGTTGCCCTGGCAGATGACGCAAGTCTTCGAGTTGGGCTCACAGCTCAGCTCGGTGGCGCAGCCTCTGTAGGTAATGCCGGCGCGTAGATTGGTCACACACGAATCCCCCTTGGCGTAGACGGGGCACACGGAGAGGCTGTCGGGCGCCGACTCGCAGTTCGCATTGACCTCCGAGTTGCAAATGTGGCACAAGGTGCGATCGGCGGGGTACAGCTCCTTGTTGCACAAATCGCCCGAGCAGGAGGCGCAGCCCGAGGCGGTGCCATTGTAGCAGCCGAGGAACTCGTCCGCTTCCAGGCTCGAGAGGCAGCCGCGCTCCGTGGCGCCATCGTCCAGCACGCGTGTGTAACATTCCGGCAGACCCGTCAGCTGGCAGCTGGTGGCGCTGTTCACGTTGCTCGGACTCACGGCGCAATTGCGATCCGTGCGTGAGCTGCACAGCACGCAGCTCTGCGGCTCGGCCAGCGACTCGAGCGTATTGCAATTGTTGTCGGCGCAGCGGATTAGGCGCTTTGAGAGCTGCAGTAGGTAAATGTCGCCAAGGCTGAGCTCACTGACGCAGCCCTGAGCTACGACAGAGCGCTGCTCATCGAACTCAATGTAGCACTCATCGTTCTCACGGTAGTTGGGGCAAACGGCCGGCTGGGGATCCTGGCAGTCGTCGTCGCGGCACTGGAGGCAGCTCTGCCGTGTGGCTACTAGATCCGCCGTGTTGCACTTGTCATCCGCACAGCTGGCACAGAACTTGTTGGCGTCCGTGCCGCAAGTCTGGCGATCCGCCTCCTCGATGTCATCGAAGCAGTTGCGCAGTAGAGCATAGCTCGGATTCTCGCTCTCATCGAAGAGTGGCAGGAACGCGGACACACAGTGCTGATGGCACTGGCGTGTCCTGGTGATCTTCGTTACATCCTGGACGCAGTTCGAATTCACACTCGAATCGCACACCAGACACTCCACATAATCCTTGAGAGAGTTGGCCACATTGCAGCCATTGGAGTTGCAGCGCGGACAATTGTCGGGCTGCTCATCGCAGTAGTCGGAGCTGGTCGCATCCAGATTGCTGCTGCAGCCACGTGAGGTGACCACATCGCCGGTGCTATCGAAGACCGTAACGCAGTTGTCCTTGCCCACGCACTGCGTCAACTGGCCGCCGCCCGTGGCGCATTCGCTGGCGCTGCCGCAGCTGAGGCAGCTAATGGGCGGCTCCTGCCAGGTGCCCGGGGAGCCGTCCACATTCAAGCGCTCCAGGTTGATCGTGTTGCAATCGTTATCGCTGCTGCACACGCGACAGGTGCTCGAATCGCTGGGATCCGAGCAGCTCAAGCTGGAGCTGCAGCCGCGATAGGTTACCTCATTGAGCAACGTCGTCACGCACGTGTCCTCGGCCTCATAGATGGGGCAGACGGCGCTGCTGCTGGGCGCTGACGCGCAGTTGGCATTGCTCGCCGAGTCGCACTGGTGGCAGCGACGTCGATTAGCGGGAAACACGCTCAGTCCGTTGCAGTTGGTGCCCGTGCACAGCTCACAGTTGTCGGAGGTGCCCATGATGCAGCCATAGAAGTCGTCGCTGTCCAAATTCGAGACGCAGCCGCGTGAGGTCGTGCCAGCGGCATCAATGTGCGTCACGCACTGGGTGTAGGGGATCGTGGAGCAGATGCTCGTGGTTAGCAGTTGATTGGGATTGGTGGCACAGCGCGGTTCAGTGAGGGAATTGCACTGCAGGCAGCTGTTGGGATTGGGTATGATGTCGGGATGATTGCAGTTCAGGCCGTCACAGATCAGCAGACGCTGCTGGGCCACCAGCTCGTTGACCACTTGCGTCTCAAAGTCACTGACGCAGCCCATGTCCACGACGCTCATGCTGTCGAATGCCAAGTAGCACTGGTCGTTCGGCCTGTAGGCGATACACCTGGCCTTCACCATGTCCTCGCACTCTGGATCCAGGCACTTGTAGCACTCGTGCGGCGTCTTTATGATCTCCCCGGTATTGCAGAGAGCACCGTCGCAGGCTGTGCAGCCGGCATGATTGCCCGCCGCACACTGCTCGCGGTCGGCCAGCTCCAGATCGTCCAGGCAGCCGCGAGTGGGCAGCAGGGCTGAGTCCGCGGCGGAGCTGCGTGGATACATGCCCGTCATGCACTGGCCCTGGCACGGGCGCGTCTTCTTGGGCGTTTCCCAGGCACAGGTCGGCTCCTGCTCGGCATCGCACTGATAGCAATCGACATAGTCGTCCAGGCTCTTGGCATTGTTGCAGCCATTCGATTTGCACCGCGGACACTTGCCTCTGTTCGCCTCACAGTAGTCGAGGTGCTCGGCCAGGATCGCATTGCTGCAGCCGCGGGCAATCACCTGCCCAGCGTCATTGAACACGGTGCTGCAGAGCTGTTTGTTGTCGCCCTCGCAGGTCGTGGGCGTGGTCACGCTCGCGCAACTCTCCAGATCGGAGCAGACGAGACAGTCCAATGGCAAATCCTGCCACTTGCCCGGCTCACCCACATTGCTGCTGCCCAGATCGACGGCATTGCAATTGGCGTCCTCGCAGATGCGACAGCTAGCCACCTGGCTGGGATCGCAGTAGATCTCCGACTTGCAGCCGCGACGCGTGCGTCCATTCTCTAGGCTCGTCACACAGCCATCGTCAGCCTCATAGATCGGACAGTATTTGGCATAGGCCTCGGGCTTGCTTTCGCAGTCGGCGTCAACCTTGGAATCGCAGCGCAGACAGCTGAGCCAGTCCGGGGGGAACACCTCGCTGTTGCATCGGTTTTCGTCGCAGATCTGACAAGTTGAGCTGTTGCCACTCAGGCAGTCGTCGTAGAGGTCATCGGGTGTGTCCATGAGGCAGCCTCGCCGTAAAACGCCATCTGTAGGAGGGAATCTCAGAATGAATTGGCCCTGGATTGAAAGGTCACTTACCTTCGTTGATGTGAGTGTAACATTCGGGATTCAGGTAATGTTCACAGAGCGCAGCGAGCAGAGACTGACCTTCGATGCAACTTGGTGTAGTTGCGGAATTGCAAACATTGCAGATGACGCCATCTAGATTCAGAACATCCTTAACATTGCAGTTATTTTCGCTGCAAAGGTACAGGTCGCGACGATTGGCTTGCAGGAAGGAACGCTCCAGATCACTGGCACAGCCCATGTTCTCGATGCGCCTATCTCCGACATGAATGTAGCACTCGTCGTTCGCTCTGTAGGCGGTGCAAGTGTGCGGGCTCACCGTCTCACAGTTCTCGTCGTCGCAGTAGTTGCAGCTCAAGCGTACGTCGGGCACATCCGCCTTGTTGCAGGCGGCACCGTTGCAGGACACACAGTGCTCGAGGGTGCCCTCGGCACAGGCCAAGCGATCGTCATAATCCAGATCGTCCAGGCAGCCGCGTGCCAACTCCAGTGGCGAATCCAGCTCGGTTCGATTGCGCGGATAGAGGCCCGTAAAGCAGCTGCCCTGGCAGGAGACCTGGCGCTTTACGTCGCCAATGCTGCGCACACACTCGGCCTGCTCGCTGCCGTCGCAAATCACACAGTCCACGTAGTCCGTCAGCTGCTTGGCATTATTGCAGCCCGTCGATTTACAGAACTTGCAATTGCCGGAGTTCTCGTCGCAATATTGCGTTAAATCCGTATCCTCATACAGCTGGTCGGTGCAGCCGCGCAGCACTACCGAGCCATTGCTGGCAAAGACGGTCGCACAGTTCTGCTCATTGTTGTTGTGGCACTTTTGTAGTGTACCCAAGCCGCTGCCCTGACAGTTGACGCCCGCACAGATGTAGCAATTGATAGGCGGCGTCACCCATTTGCCCGGATAGCCAATATTGATGAGCTCCAGGTCGACCACATTGCAGTTGTCGCCCTTGCAGTTGCGGCAATACTGCTTGTCCGAATCGTCGCACTCGAACTCCGACTGACAGCCTCTGTAGGTTTCGCCATTTACCAACTTGACGCTGCAGCCCTGGTTCTCGTCGTACCGTGGACAGACACTGGCAGCATTGGGCGATGAGCCGCAAGTGGGATCCAGCACCGTGTTGCAGCGCTGACAGCGACGACGATCGGCCGGATAGATCTCCTGATTGCACAAATCACCTTCGCACACATCACAGTTGCCCTCGCCCTTCAGGCAGGCCCTTAGTGCAGCTGTGGCCAAGTTGCTTAAGCAGCCGCGCTCCGTTGAGCCGTCAGAGAGAATACGGGTCATGCAGCGTGTGTTGGGCAGGACGTTGCACGTATCGAACCGCTTGATCTGCTTGGGATCGACGGCACAGTTGACATCGTCGAATGAGGAGCAGACGGCGCAGTTGTTGGGCCTGGGCACGATGTCAAAGAAGTTGCAATTGTCTCCCTCGCAGAAAATCAATTTCTCTAGATTCTCATTGATAAATTTGTCGTCCAGATCGGACTGACAGCCGAGCGCCGCTACCGAGGCCGTCTCATCGAACAGCATATAACAGCGATCTGTTGGACTGTAGTTGAGGCACACGCCAATTACTGGGTCTTGGCAGTCCACATCTTCGCCGCACACATAACAGCTGAGCGAGCTTTGGCTCAGGTCGTTCGTGTTGCAGGCGTTGCCTGTACAGGCCACGCACTCCTTGTCGCCGCCTGAGGAACACAGCTGCTGATCCTCCGGCTCCTTGTCGTCCAAGCAGCCGCGCACCAGCTCATACACATCCAAACCATTCTTCGGCCTGTACGCCGTCATGCACTGGCCGTTGCACTGGCGTCTGGCCGTCACAGCCGTGGGGTTCGTTACACAGTCGCCGTTCTGGCTGGCCTCGCAGTAGACGCACTCCGTGTAGCTATTCAGAGATGTGGCGCTGTTGCAGCCATTCGAGTTGCAGTTGTGGCAGTTCTCGCTGTTGGCATCGCAGTACGAGCTGAGCGACGCCTCCACCACATTGCTGCAGCCGCGCGCACTGACCGCTCCGCTCGCATCGAAGACCGTCATGCAATACTCGGATTTGCTGGCGCAGACGGTGCTCTCCGGGCTGCTGGACGCACAGCTCGCGGCGTCGCTACAGCTGAGGCAGCTCAGCGGCAGCTTCTGGCCCCACAGACCGGGACGGCCGTCGGCGCGTCTGCCCAGATTGGCCGTGTTGCAGTTGCTGCCCAAGCAGCTCTGGCAGCTGGCGCTGTCGGAGCTGAGGCACTCCAATTCGCCGCCACAGCCTCGCAGCGTGTTGCCCTGCTCATCGAGCGTGGTCACACAGCTCTGATCCGGCGAGTGCAGCACACAGAGTGCGGCCGCATTGGGCGACTTCTCACAGCTGCTGTCCACGCTGGAGTCGCAGATGTGGCACGTGAGACGATCAGCAGGTTGGAGCTGTGGAAGAAAGAAGTTTGACTCATTTGTAGATAAACTAAGAATAAGAATGAGAATAATAATTACAATAGTATAAGATGATAATGAATAATGATATGAATAACAATGTCATTACAAATATATACATACATAATAATAATAAATATAGTGTAAATAATAATTACTTAATTTTCGTTTCTTTTTTTTTATTTTATGGTATTTCCTTGTGGATTTACTACTGAAATAGTTTTATAGGCTACAGCTTATCTTTCTGTCCGATAGTTTTGATATGATTCAACGGAATTTCTTTTAGTTAAGTAGCACTTTTGAAGGGTTCTTAGTCATAGAGAATGAATAATGAGAAATTAGATCGAACCAAGCGATACTTCCCAGTTAGGCATATATTCCCAGTTAGATAGATATGATTTATTTTATGCATATTTTATATTTCAATTGCATTGTGTAATTTAGGTTTATAGTAAAAATGTTAAATAAACGGTTGCCTTATCAAACTTCAAATAAATATGGTCATAAGGACTCCACAACTTGAGCACTTACCTTAACATTACAGTTATCGCCATTGCAGGTGCTGCATTTGGTGGCATTGCTGCCGCCCAGGCACTCCACATAGTCATCTTCGTCCAGGCTGGCGAGGCAGCCGCGTTCCGTGTGGCCATCATCGCGGAGCAGGGCGTAGCAATCGGTGTTCAGAGGGTGCGAGCATTGCGTTTCGGAGAGTAAGGTGCTCGGATCGACGGCGCAGTTCTTGTCGGTGCGCGAGCTGCACAGTTTGCACGATTTGGCTGTGGGCAAAGCCGAGAGCACATTGCAGTTCTCTCCCGAGCAGGTCCAGATGCGTTTCTCCTTTTGCAGTGCTGCGGCATCGCTCACGTTGTACTGGCTGAAGCAGCCGTACTCGGCGATCTTGTTGCTCTCGTCCAGCTGTATGAAGCACTGCTCCGCGCCGCTGGGAACGACGGCGCGACACGTCTTCGACTCCGGCCTGTCGCAGTTTCCGCCGGTGCAGGCGTTGCAGCTGCCGCGCACGCCGAGCTCAGCTTCATTGCAACCGGCGCTGTCGCAGGCGACACAGTTAGCGGACAGACCCGCCGCACAGTCCTCTCGATCGTCCAGGTCCAGATCGTCCAGGCAGGTGCGCACAAGCTCCAACGGCGAGTCCTTGTCGCTGGTGCGTGGATACAGCGCTGTGATGCACTTCTCATTGCAGGTTCGTCGCTCTGTCACCAGCTCAATGTCGAACAGACAGTTGTCGTCATCCTGGGCATCGCACAGCACACACTCAATCAGTTGCTTGTTGTTCTTCAGATTGTTGCAGCCGTTCGAACGGCACTCATAACAGTCCGCATCCTGCGCGCTGCACGTGGCCTCCAGGCTGTCGCTGCAGCCACGCTGAATGACCGCTCCAGTGCTATCGAAGACGGCCACACAGCTCTGAGCATCGTTATTCTCACATTTCTGCAGTTGGCCCGTGCTGGCCGTGCACTGCTCCGCGCTGGTGCAGATGTAACAATTTATGGGTCCGGTATGCCAGCTATGTGGCCAGGCATCTGCAATTGTAGAGATATTTCACTTCATTTCTGGAATATTTAAGTTCTCCGATAATAGTATGTTCGTTAAAGTAAGATGTAGTAAAAAATATACTATGTTATATATAAAGCTGGAAATACACACTAAGGTATATATAAATGTATAAATTTGCACTAATCTTGCGGCTAGTTTTATCGGAGATACACTATTGCCGTATTATTTATGGTCGGCAATCAAATTGCTTTATCGATTTACAACGCGCGAACGTATATTGCTAATTGCTACAGATAGCATTTTTTGTACGGTTTATATAAGAGCATAAAAAAGAACAAAAAACCAAAACAAATTGAGGCTACTTTAAGTAAATTAAAAGTGAAAGCAAAAAACTTTTTCAAGCCATACGAAATTATTAAGAACATAATCAAACAATTTGGAAACTTGAAATTCCCTCTAGATTAATCCTAATCGAATACAACTATCACTAGATAATCTTTCAATCAGTTTAAAGCACACGCTTCACACAAGGTCGATAGCTACAGCCAAAGTCCAAATCTGGGAGCCAAGCCCTCATAAACTATCCACGCACTAAATCTTAGTAAATCACTTTGATTTCGTTAAAGGGGCGATTAATACAATATGATTAGAAATCGTATTGATTGCAACATTTTTACGAAATATTTCAAGTTGCTGTAAATGCAGTCGATAATGTTTTAATATAATTAATAAATTTTAAAAAATTTTTTCCATATATATATAATTTGATAGGCAAAGTTTCGTAAAATTAGATTTTTATAAATCAATTGTAGATTTCAAATTTGAAATTATATATTTGTGCAGATGTTTGATTGACAACCTTAAAATGAAGATAGGTGAACTTGATTGATCGAGAATATAAATAATATTTCAATATTAAATAATATTTAATACTTAAAGTTTGTGTAAACTGTGTCATAATACGTCATTTAAAATTCTCATCAAGTCATTATGTAATTAGCTCAGTGGAAATAATGATTCAACTTCGTATGCCTGTTATTCAATGGTTAACAGTTTATCATAGATATACTTGGGTTAATTTTAATTCATCGCGAGAAATTATGTGTAGAAATAATTTTATATACATTTTTCATTTTACAACACTGGCAATAAATTTTTGGATTATTTTCAGTATTTCTTAGAAAGTTCATATTTCGGCATAATATTTCACCAATTCAGATAATCTAAAAATCGTAAAAGCCTTCAGCCGAAGCTTTGTTAATCTTTTAACCGTATCATGTCGACACATTTATATGTATATAAATATTTATACATATTATTTTTTTTATTTCAATACAATTGATTTTTTATTTTAAATAACAAAAAGTATATTAGAATATTATTTTTCTAGTTCTCCAACTGTGCACTGTATTATATCCTTCTCGTAGTACTATCAACACTGGTATTTCCGTTTCAGAAAGCTGCAAAATTAATGCGCTTAGCTTTAAGCAATTCATTAAGTTACGTGACATTTAGCAACAAAATTTGTTTATGGTTCTCCATTTATTGATAACACTGTTTGGCACTTTGATAGATTATATATAAAATATTGTATATAAATGCATATAAGTATATATTTTCTTTTCAGTCACAATTGGATTATATAATACTTCACATGTATTTAGAATTCGATTTTGATAATCCATTAACTGATTTCCACAATATCTGTGCGGATTTTCCGATTAACAACACTTGAATTAACAAATTATCCTTGATCACACCCGAGTTGACCTACCACTTGGATTAGCCACATATAACACTATTTGTAGCAGAGTTATTATCCCTGCTGTTTTCAGCCTCATGATCGATGGGCTTTGTTTTTACCCGACGCGTATTACCAACAAACGTGGAATCGGTCGACTAATTTTGTGGCCGGGTTTGGGTCACCTTTTATAGATTTGTCGTACGTTCGTTTCATAGTGAGTCGTTCCCCAGTTATTGCCTTATATTAACGACTATGATTATATGATACTGTTGCCGAATGTCCGATAAAGTAAGTTTCTGCTCGCCGTTATTTATAACACTCATAGCCCTCAGCACCCGCTACGCCCTGCCCTCGCCGGCTGTCCACAGCAAGTGCGTATTTAGTAAGGGGAATTAACATAAAAAGCAAAAACAATGCGCCAGATAAGCCGACAAAAAGTTTTGCTCTAATCACACAGAATCGGGCCGATACACGTTTACACTCGTATAGCTCGATTCTCGATTCTCGTTTCTCGACATTCGTCATTTTGGCGAATTTGATGAGATAAGGCGGCGACAGGGCAACAATTTAATATGTGGATTGCAGGTCCGAACTTCACCTATGTATAAACACGCACGTGTATATGTATTTATATTGATTTTATTGGTATTATGTAGACATTTATTGTCTACTGATTCATTACACAGTTGGGAAATGCATTTTGAGGCGCAATAACAACAATTTCCCATATCGCTGCACTCAAATCTTATCAATTGATAGACTTGTTACTTGCCATTGATCGCTTGTAGGGTTTCAGGAAGCTCTTTGCCTTTGGCTTGCTCTAACCGCTGACCTCTTATCATCGTGGTCAAATTTTTCATGGAATTTGCTTATCATTCCTTATACTGTTACCAAGCGATTTATATCCCTCTCGGTTTTCCCGCTATTATTTCACAATGCTCTTTAATCTCTTCTAATCATTGTTAGATTATTTTCTTTTTATATTGGGGTTTATTTGTACCCAAAGTATGTTTGAACGTCTTAGATGTTGGGCTCCAATTACTCAATTAGTTTGAATTCTCTAGATAAGCTGAATTTTTATGAAGGCTAACTATATATGTATATCATGCTGTTTGTTGTAGAAGAGCAAGAGAGTATTAGAGTTAGTTAATCTAACTAACTCTGAATTTTAGGTAGAGCCTTGCAACCCCTTTATTATATATATAAATATATATGTATATTTATATATTTATAGTTCTTATTAAGTACTTAATCGTTATTTATGCACATTAACGGTCGTTAAATGATTATTAGTTAGTTTTATGACTGAGAGAAGGTCGTGGGAACCCAAAACCCAACGATATTTTGTTTTCTGCCAAATTATTTATTGGAGGCATAAAAATACATAACCAGCTGCAGAGCCAATAGCAAAATGGGAATGTTTTTCGTACCTAAGCTTTGAGCACTGGCGGGCTGAGGCGTTGGGGTTGGCGGCTCGGGGGATGGGCTAGTAGTAGTAGTAGTCGTAGTGGTACTAGTTGAAGTTGAACTAGAACTCGAACTGGAACTAGAGCTGGAACTAGAGCTCGAACTCGAACTCGAGCTAGAGCTTGACGATGTTGAACTCGAAGAAGTTGAGCTCGCTTCAGTTGTGCTCGTGGAGGTCGTCTCTTCTACTTCCTCGAGAGGCTGAGTATTACAATGGTCGATTTCCGATGGGTCGCAGAGCTGGCAATTGACATCGGCCAGGCAAGTGCGCTGATCGGCTAGTGTTAGTGAGCAACCTCTCTCAACTTGTTGCTTCTTGATGCTCGCAAAGCACAGGTTGCGTCCGCTGCGAGCTATGCCACAAGTTTGTGCCGCCAGCTGCTCTGGCGCAGTTCGACATCGCTCATCCTTGAATACAAATTCTCTTTAGCTTGAAGCGTAAACAGAATAACTCTTAGCTCTTTGCTTACCTGCGCATCGTTACACTGCACACAGGACAGCTGAGGGGGGCTTATATTGTTGCACTTTTCGCTTACACAAATCTCGCACTGCAATCGGGAGTGCGCTTTGCTCTCGCATTGCGCTCGCCAACTGTCGTCTAGCCGCTCCAGGCAGCCCTGCGCCCTAACCACGCCCCCCTCAAACACACTGACACAGGTATCGAGCTGATCGACACACTGCTCTGTGGCCAGATAGCTGCTCCTTTGGCAGTTGATGCCGCGGCAATAGAAACATGACTCCGATGCCAGGACACAGCTGGAGCCGAGCAAAGGCAATAGAATGCAGAGAATCGCACACTTCCTAGTCAACATTGCAACTGATGCCTTGAGCATTTGGATTGGCGATTAGGTGGCCTACACTTTATATAAACTCCATGGCAATCAAGGGTGTTCGGTTGAAGTGTCGAAGTGTTGGCCCCAAGTTGTTTAGCTGGTCGGCTCTTTAAAGTTTCTCAACAGCCGCACAAGTATGTAATACTACCTTTGCCAAAGTCAAGCTGATTGATAACCGA
The DNA here is from genome assembly GCA_035047565.1 of Drosophila mulleri. Lineage (NCBI taxonomy): Eukaryota > Metazoa > Arthropoda > Insecta > Diptera > Drosophilidae > Drosophila > Drosophila mulleri. The sequence continues at coordinate 15,966,976 of JAWNPK010000060.1, read as the reverse complement.
ATAAAGCTCACTGGATGACTATTCGTAATTGTTTGCATTGCTCTTGAGAATTGTGTAAACAGCAGCTCAGCATTTGGCTTCTTTGGCACTCAAATACCCATTTTAATGGGCAGCATTATGGGGTCTTCCTTAGTCCAAAGCAAATAAACATGTTTACAAATATAATGGAATTTTTTCCATACTTGAGCATTTCACCAAAAAAGTTCAGTTTTATTTGACTTTCGTTGGGTGAAGAAAGTAAGAAATTTAAATTGAACTCTTAATAATATGAGTAAATTCGAGTCAAATCAAAATTTTGCAAAGCTTGAGAAATTAATTATCTTCTATGCAGTCTAGTAATAATTGCTAGTAGAAATAGATGATCAATCAAACAATATCAAAATAGCAGCGATAAATAGATCCATTTGTGATAGACTCTATCAACAATTGCATAAAAAAATCTGCTATGGAGTGTATTGAGCATATTCCTCTCGATTTTGACGCTGCTTGGCACTAAAAGAACTTATTTATCTTATCTCAATAAATATCAGTTTCATACAGTTGGCTAATATTGTTTATATGTCTCCAAAACTATCGCAAAACTGTGATATTTATATGACTCCTCAACCAAATCAACTTTGATTCACTCTGCCAAGTCTGTGTCATTTGGATATCTTATCTAACAAAGTCTGCCACAGTTGGAGTGTTTATAAAATGCCATTAAGTTACAAGATATAAATCAATTATGTTTCATATGCATAGTATTTTTGTTCAATGATTATTTATTTTATTATTAGTTACTTTCTTTTTTTTTTGGCAACATTAAAACTATCGCAGAAAACGAATGAAGCGATTGCTAGCATTTGAATCGAATGTAATATTCAAGCTGTTGCAGGCACGAATATCGCCGGAGGAGCAGAGCAGGCAGTTGGCATCCTGGAGGCAGCTCTGCTGATCGGTCAGCGTGGTTGAGCAGCCGCGCTGAATGTTGCTGCCCGAGCCGGAGGCCTTCACATAACAGTAGGAGTTGGGAGCGGTTGGAGCTGTGCAAACAGTTGGCTTCAAACTGGTTGCGTTCTCGGCGCAGTTGGCGTCCTGTGAGTGCACATGAAACTCAATATAAATCCGGCAAACAGACTGAAATGGGCATCATACCTTGCTGGAGTCGCACTGCACACAGGCGAACCTCATGGAGCCCACGTTGTTGCAGTTGTCCGCGTTGCACTTGAAGCACGAATCGTCGTGAAGTGAATCACAGCGATGGCGCAGTTGAGCGGGTATTTCTAGAGAGCAGCCTTTGTAGAGCACTTTGGCTGCATATTTAAAGAAAGATTAGCAGAGAGAGAGAGGGAGAGATAGAAAGGGAGAGAGAGTGTGGAACAGTTTTTATAACCTACAATTCTCGTAGATGGTCACGCAGTAATCCAGCGAGTCCGCGCACTTCTGCACCAGAGACAGTCCCGTTCGCTGGCAGCTGATGCCATGGCAGCTGTGACAGCTCGTGATTTTGTTGGCATCACTGTATCCTGTCGCAAGGACGACCACCAGCAGCGCCCTGAGAATTGCTTTGACTTTCATGATGCGCTTTTAACTACGAGCTGGCGGCCAATGCTTTTGACTTTTATACACTCGCTGCTCTGTGAAGTGCACTTCATGTCGGCAAAACACTCGACAGGTGGCAAAGCTCTAGCTCCCACCTAGCTGCAGCTGTAACGTTTCGTAATTGATGAGTAATTGTGCAGATTTCAGAGATATCTGTATTAAAGTCCGTTATAATTATATATATTATTATGTCTTTCTCTATTAAAGTGTAACTATTATTATTATTATTGGTATGCATTTTTAAACTTTTAAATATTTTCACCTATTTCAGCGCAACAAAATAAATGAATAAATAAAAATAAACAAGTAAGAAAGCTCTAGTCGAGACTGCTCGACTACGAGATCCCCTGAACCCTTCAAGCAACAGCCATTTCAATAATATTTAGCGTCTCTCTGCTTACACAAACACACACATACACACGCAAACACACATATATAGACGCGCACGCATGGGCTGCAGTGTGGGAAATTAATTGTTTAATAACTTTTTTTGTGGACGTACGTTCTTCATGAAACTTTTAGATTGTGTTTATATCATTAATATGCGTGTATGTACCGAAGCTCAAGTCTCTAGTATTTGAAATACGCCTTTTACAAACTTATGGGTGAGGGGGTGGATATAGGGGTGGGGTTTAAAATTGAACAAAAATCGAAATTCTATAATGTACATGTCAATCTACATTTAAAATTTTAATACTCTAGCTCTAAAGATGTAGGAGATATAATTTTATAACTGAATTTCGATAAGGTTTTTGATCGAAAAAAAAAGAACGGGACGAGTTATAGATTTTTGATGATAAACTCGATATCCGCGTTTCATATACGGACATTTTAAAAAAAGTTGAAGTCTCAGGTTCTTATATCTTCTGAAATCGACGCGTTCATACATACGGACGGACGGACGGACGGACTGACAGACAAACGGACAGGGCTAAATCGACTCAGTTCGTCGCCCTGATCAAGAATATATATACTTTGTGGGGTCTGCCACGCCTCCTCCTCCCTGTTACATACTTTTAACAAAACCATTATACCCTGATTTCCCATTTTCAATGGGTTCAGGGTATAAAAACGAAATCAATTTATCGATTGCTCTCGATAAAAAAGATGAGTTATCATAATATATGTAAAGGCAGAGAGAACGGCAGATACCTTGAAAGGGAAGTGACCTTGAGAAGCCAGTGACCTTGAGAGGTCAGTGACCTTGAGAGGCCAATGACCTTGAGAAGCCAGCGACCTTGAGAAGGCAGTGACCTTGAGAGGGCAGTGACCTTGAGAGCCCAGTGACCTTGAGAGGGCAGTGACCTTGAGAAGCCAGTGACCTTGATACGCCAGTGACCTTGAGAGGGCAGTGACCTTGAAAGGCCAGTGACCTTGGGATGCCAGTGACCTTGAGAGGCCAATGACCTTGAGAGGCCATGACCTTGAGAGGGCAGTGACCTTGAGAAGCCAGTGACCTTGAGAAGCCAGTGACCTTGAGAAGGCAGTGACCTTGAGAAGCCAGTGACCTTGGGATGCCAATGACCTTGAGAGGGCAGTGACCTTGAGAGGCCAATGACCTTGAGAGGCCAGTGACCTTGAGAGGCCAGTGACCTTCAGAGCCCAATGACCTTGAGAAGCCAGTGACCTTGAGAAGGCAGTGACCTTGAGAAGCCAGTGACCTTGGGATCCCAGTGACCTTGAGAGGTCAGTGATCTTGAGAGGGCAGTGACCTTGAGAAGCCAGTGACCTTGAGAGGGCAGTGACCTTGAGAGAGCAGTGACCTTGAGAGGGCAGTGACCTTGGGATGCCAGTGACCTTGAGAGGCCAGTGACCTTGAGAGGGCAGTGACCTTGTGAGGGCAGTGACCTTGAGAGGGCAGTGACCTTGCAAGGCCAATGACCTTGAGAGGCCAGTGACCTTGAGAGGGCAGTGACCTTGGGATGTCAGTGACCTTGAGAGGGCAGTGACCTTGAGAAGCCAGTGACCTTGAGAGGGCAGTGACCTTGAGAGAGCAGTGACCTTGAGAGGCCAGTGACCTTGGGATGCCAGTGACCTTGAGAGGCCAGTGACCTTGGGATGCCAGTGACCTTGAGAGGCCAGTGACCTTGAGAGGGCAGTGACCTTGAGAGCCCAGTGACCTTGAGAGGGCAGTGACCTTGAGAAGCCAGTGACCTTGATACGCCAGTGACCTTGAGAGGGCAGTGACCTTGAAAGGCCAGTGACCTTGGGATGCCAGTGACCTTGAGAGGCCAATGACCTTGAGAGGCCATGACCTTGAGAGGGCAGTGACCTTGAAAGGCCAGTGACCTTGAGAGGTCAGTGATCTTGAGAGGGCAGTGACCTTGAGAAGCCAGTGACCTTGAGAGGGCAGTGACCTTGGGATGCCAGTGACCTTGAGAGGTCAGTGACCTTGAGAGGCCAATGACCTTGAGAAGCCAGTGACCTTGAGAGGGCAGTGACCTTGAGACGCCAGTGACCTTGAGACGCCAGTGACCTTGAGAAGCCAGTGACCTTGAGAAGGCAGTGACCTTGAGAGGCCAGTGACCTTGAGAGGGAAGTGACCTTGAGAGGGCAGTGACCTTGGGATGCCAGTGACCTTGAGAAGCCAGTGACCTTGAGAGGGCAGTGACCTTGAGAGGGCAGTGACCTTGGGATGCCAGTGACCTTGAGAAGCCAGAGACCTTGAGAGGGCAGTGACCTTGAGAGGGCAGTGACCTTGAGAGGGCAGTGACCTTGAGAGGGCAGTGACCTTGAGAGGGCAGTGACCTTGAGAGGGCAGTGACCTTGAGAGGGCAGTGACCTTGGGATGCCAGTGACCTTGAGAAGGCAGTGACCTTGAGAGGGCAGTGACCTTGAGAAGCCAGTGACCTTGGGAGAACAGTGATCTTGCGAGTGCAATGACCTTGCGAGGGCAGTGACCTTGCGAGGGCAGTGACCTTGCGAGGGCAGTGACCTTGCGAGGGCAGTGACCTTGCAGGGCAGTGACCTTGCGAGGGCAGTGACCTTGCGAGGGCAGTGACCTTGCGAGGGCAGTGACCTTGCGAGGGCAGTGACCTTGCGAGGGCAGTGACCTTGCAGGGCAGTGACCTTGATTGGAAGAGAGAAGGATAGGATGACAGAGGGATAGGATATTGAAGGAGTGGTAGGGAGAAGTGCAGAGTAGAAGGGAAGGGTTCAGGGTATAAAAACAATAGATTATTTATAATTTACGTGGAAAAGACTAAAGAAATAGGTAATATGCGTGTATGTACCGAAGCTCAAGTCTCTAGTATTTGAAATACGCCTTTTACAAACTTAGGAATGAGGGGGTGGATATAGAGGTGTACATGTCAATCTACATTTAAAATTTTAATACTCTAGCTCTAAAGATGTAGGAGATATAATTTTATAACTGAATTTTGATAAGGTTTTTGATCGATAAAAAAATAACGGGACGAGTTATCGATTTTTGGTGATAAACTCGATATCCGCGCTGTATATACGGTAATTTTAAAAAAAAGTTAATGTCTCTAGCTCTTATATCTTCTGAAATCGACGCGTTCATACGGACGAACGGACGGACGGACAGACAGACGGACAAAGCTAAATCGACTCAGTTCGTCGCACTGATCAAGAATATATATACTTTGTGGGGTCTGCCACGCCTCCTTCTCCCTGTTACATACTTTTAACAAAACCATTATACCCTGATTTCCCATTTTCAATGGGTTCAGGGTGTAAAAAGATGCATAGTAAATATCGTTTTATGTATATTTTGAATCAAATATTAATTTTGTATCTATTTATTTATTAATATAAAATATATTATTTTTATAGAATTCGTTTGTATGCATACTCGTGTATACCATACGCAGTTCGAGTTTATCATATTTTTTCGATAACTCATTCGATATCTTTTTTATCGAGGATAATCGATAAATTGATATTTTTTTTTCAGCCCTATTTGAACACTATTAGACCTAGAGACTTCAGATTTACTGTGTATATACATTTGATGGATACACACATTTTGTAATTTACAGATTTGGGATACCACGCCCCCTTCGCCCCCAATTTGCAAAAAGTACTAGAGACTTGTGCTTTGGAATATACACACATTTATACATTATGAATACGTTCTGAAAGTTTCATTAAGATTGTACGTCTACAAACGAAATTATTCAACAAATAAATTCTCATAATATTGCCCATACCGCAGCGCAGCCCAAGCGCAGTCGCTGCTGCGCAGTTAGCAGAGCACGGGCCTATGCGTGCGGGTGGGTGCATGTGTATGTGTGTGCTTAGAAGAAGTGCAGAATGATTGGACCATCAGCATGGAGGGTTCAGGGTATCTCCTAGTCGAGCAGTCTCGACTAGAGTTTTCCTACTTGTTATTTGTGATTCTATAGTTTCTATCGTGTGTAAAAATATTGTTTGAGTCAATGTGAACTGCTCCCAAATTTACTTTTCATTTTTTTATTATCTTACTTGGCTTAATGATGCTTAATAAATTGTATATGGCCCAATTGATATTTGTTCTTAGTAAACTATAAAACTGAAATTGGCAATCAATTATTTATTTACTTGCTTATTTATCTTTATTATATTGATCATATTTGTTTTTATAAATTTTCAAATTAATCTAATTGAATTGTATGGTTAGCAGAGTGATTAGGCCCAGCAGTAGGCCAAACACCTGCTGTTCCTGGGCTCCGCTGGCCTTGAAGTCCAGCACGTAATTGTTACACGCAGCGACGCCTTGTCCGTTCTCGGGCAGGCACAGGCTGCAGTCGGTAGCCAGGAGACAACTCATTTGCTCCTTGGCGCTCAGAGCACAGCCCCTTTGCAGATGTGAGCCAGAGGCCTTCACATAGCAAAAGGCGTTGTTGGCCGTGGGCGCTGGACATTGGGCGGCGCTGATGCTGTCGCCGGCCAAGTTGCACTTGGAGTCCTGAATGAAGGCAAGGGGAATAAATGTAATCAAATACTGCAGATACTTAATACTCACATCTGAGCCGTTGCACTGTATGCACTGATAGTCGGTACGTCCTTGATTATTGCACAGATCTCTGCCGCACTTTTGGCATTGCGGATCGCGTGCCTCGCACTTGGAGCGCGCAGCTAGCGATATTTCCAGCAGGCAGCCCCGCTCACTGACCCTAACTGTGTCGCATATTCGATTAATACATTCATTCATTCAACGTAGTTTACTTACAGCCCTCGTAGACAGTCACACAAATATCCAGCAGATCGTTGCACCTGACTGTCGCATTCTGTCGCGTGGTTCGCTGACAATTGACGCCCTCGCAGCTGTAGCAGTTGCGAGGAGTCGAAGCGCTCACAGATCCTTTTTGCAGCTCACTGGCCACAGCCAAGGAGCAGCTGAGCAAAAGGATAACAGCTTTCGTTGACAACATGTTCGCAACACCCTTTGACTTTGGCACCTAAATTCGAACTGAAACTTGTCATTTCGCTGACCGCAGCAGTTTTCAAGTCAATTGACGGCACTTCAGGAATTTCCTTAGAACATTTCTATACTGCATTAGAAGTGAGAAGTGCCGCTAAAACTGAAAAGTCAAGAGCTGAACCTTTTCAAGGGGCTCTTATACCCTGCAGTAGGCTCAAGGCATAAAAGTTGTTTTATTGCAAAAGTTATGTGAAGAAGACAGCTGACTAAAGTAGAACATTTGCATTCACTTTTAACAATGAATTGTAGCTCAAATTGAAAATCATTTAAAGCATTTTTGCGCTGCTTATATTAAAGTTAATTTATTTAATTAAATTTAATGTATTCAGCATTTCACATATCTTATAAATTGGGGCAAACCAGATTCTTTTACCATTTAACATGACAACTGAGAGTAGAAACATTTCGCCTTACTTAATACTAATTGTATTAAATTATTATTTAAATCGATATTTATATTTATAATAATTTTTATTATATATGTAGCTTGAAAATTGTCAAGAATAATTAATGTATTTACCTCAAATATTAATTTAATAAATATTGCTTTAATTAAACTCAATACTCTACCTATTTTTCTATAGAGATTACTGAGTATATATATAGATGGTCAATCGTTGTCTACTTAAGATCATTTAGCTTCTTTCTGATACATTTCTGTGGCTTATCGGACGATGTTTTATTTTGTTTGCATTTCTCTTGTGCTGGCTATCGTTTGACAAGGTTGTTGAGGCTTATCTGCCAAACACAGAAATATATACATACATATACATAGATAGAAACTTTATAAATATATTCCCATTCCCATTCCCATTATATGACTCATTTTAAATTTTGCTTTGACGTCTCTGAAAATCAATTTAATTAAACTCTTATAATTAAAATAAAACTTGTTTAATTACTCTTTTTTCCGGAAATTTCTACAACTACATTTATTGCCGTATGATCTATATCTAAAGCTGCAACGTTTCTCCCATGAATCATTTGGAATTGGCCATAGTTGACCAATCGGCCTTATTAGTCCACTTATCAGCAGCTTATCAGAGCGTTTATCAACAATTGCTACGAATTCAGATACAATGTGTACAAATATATGACACTCTACCAAATTACTGGCAGCCAAAAAAAAAAAACTCTGTTAAGATTTATATACAACATGCGAGGCCTCGACTAGTTTTGACCAAATCAATTGACAGACACATGTTGGCCATTTTCGAGCTGGGCCAACAGTTTGATGAGATATGGAAACATGACAAAACCCAAACACATTGAAAATTAATTTCATGAAATTTTCAAATTTGCCTCGGCTGATTATCTTTGGGAATTAAATTTATTTATTAGCAGCTAGAAATAGAATTTACTTTAAATAGAGAGATATATGCTTTGCTGGTCTGAGTCAGGGTTGGCTGAGTATTGTTGAACTTTGATTAGATGTGTGTATGAATACCTAAGATTAGCTAGTCTAGCTGAGGTTAGATTGTAAGCTTGACAGGGTATCTCCTAGCCAACTAGCAAATTCTGACTTCTTCATTTGCTTTCAATTTGCTTTGCTTTCCTCAACACACATTTCGCTTAAAGCTTTATATGATATTTCCCATTTGTTTCCATTATTTGCCTTCCTGCCGTTAGTTCTTTCTGAACTTTTCAAACATATTTTTTGCGCTCAACTTAAATGCGAAGGTCATACTCGAAAGTTGAGTTCGTTCAAATTAAAGCACAAACTGTACTTATTTGCATATATTTACGGCAGACTTTTTTTTTTTGGGACTAGCCTAGCCGGACGGACAAAGCATGCGGAGATTACGTTACACAAACGTAAAGGAGCAAAGCTGCGGGGAGTAAAGAGAAGAGGAGTGAGAGAGAGTGCGAGAAAAAAAGAATACTACAGGCGTAACAAAGAAATATGCAAAACAGATGAATTGGGGATAAAGGAAACAAAGAGAGAGGAGAGCGAAAAAAAAATCCGAAATTGTTATAAAAATTGTAACTTTATTTTACCGCCGGGAAAAGTTTTAGATACGCCTTGAAAGTGGAAACGGGAATGGAAATAGAGGGCGGTAAATGTTAAAGACAATGCCATAATGAAAATGAGAGTTGCAGGGGATTGCAGCAGCGTCAACTACCGAGCAAATCCACTTAAAAACCTATCAAAACAAGACCGGAAACGGACTTTATGAATTCGAAAAGACAGCATTTCGAAATGGCTTAAAGTTTTAACTGTCAAGTGAAACAAACAGCTGAGACTTGCGTTTTCCTTTGTGCAAATGCTGCTAAAAAAAAGAGAAAAAAAAACATCTCTGTAATGCATGAAATGTAATGAAAATGTTAGTTTGAGTCAATGGGCCAGGATTTATGGCAACTGTGTGGGTGTTGTACGGCTTTAGCTGGCAGTAGTTGAAAGTACCTAGAATAAGTGCAGACTTTTTGTATAGCTTCATTTTATATTATATAAATAAATGAAATTAAATTAATGAGAGAGAAAGAGTAGAGAGAGAGAAGCAGCGAAGCTTTTGTTTTAAGACATATATAATTTAGAATCAACAACATAACTCATTTACACAGAAATTTAATTCTCTACAAATTCTTTTAATACCAGTCCTATATATATCTCTGATTCAAAGCCAAACGTCGGCTCAGCAATCGGTAGAACCTAATGCCCGCTTATGTCACGTGTGCCAAGCGCCTATTCAAGCTGTTTATGAAACGCAGACATGGCTGTCTATCAAATACGCACAAATTCGCACAACGCAATTTGTTATGCATTGACTGCGACTGTCTGGCCCCAGCATGGAGATGTAGGTATGAAAATTGATATGAAGTTTCGATTAGTTTTTCGACGCAAATAATTTAGTGCTGATTGCATGCTGGGCTTGTTACCGGCCCGCTGGGGACACTTATCGCAAGCGTTGCTGGCTCATAATTGACTCGAATCATGTTGGCAATATGCATGCGTGTGGACTGACTGATTGAATGATTGATTGATTGATTGAGCGAAGTCTGAAATCTGCGGGTTGCAATGCAGAAACGCCTCCTGCGTGTTTTACTGCCGCAGCACATGTGAGTGTCTGGCTGAGGAGAGAGAGAGTGGGAGAGTGAGTGTGCGTGTGTGTGTGTGTGTGTGTGGTACGCTTGGCTTTCATTTCCTTTGCCGCGTTTTGTGGCCTGCGGTCATACGCATAACGGGCTGACTATTTCTCTTGAACGCCCACTAACTCTTCACCTGTCGCCTCCTGCCTCCTGCCCCCTGCCTTCTGCTCTCTTTCTCTATGCTTACATATAATTGCGTTTATTGTGCGTTCGAGATTTGTAATTCGGCTCTATGTGTATGTGTGTGTGTGTATGTGTGCCATGACGTTGCCGTGTTGATTGAAAATGGCTTAAGTAATCGGCAGTTGATTGCTTGATTCGATTGTTGTTGCTATAAGCGCAGAATTGTTCTCTGTGTGTGTGTATGTATTGCGGCTGTGTCTGTTGAATAGCGCGGATTATCTTTATAGTTATGGCCATGGTTGTGGGTTTTGCCTTAGCCTATAGTGGCCGTAAATCTTGTTACAATATCTCAGTCTGAGTGGGCGGAACTAAGAGCACTGTTTAAATAGCAGTAAAGCGCTTATTGTTTGTTTAGACCATGAAAGCGTATTGAAGTGAAGGTCGCATTAAAGCCAGCCAGCTAACACAATATATTTTCATATGAATATCAGGAAAATCTCAGTAGTACTCAAAAGTCTTTGATACACCCATATCAAATATGTATGTACATAGTATATAAACGAGTTCACATTTCAAATGGAATTCTCAGTGAGGGCAATTAAATTACTCAGGCAACTTGCTCGTGTACTCTTATTAAATATTCACAATTGCTGCGATTTAAATGGAAATCAAGTGAGATTAGCCACTCTTAGATGTGTTTGCCTCGGCGAGTCTCAATCGTTTCGCACATTTCTTGAGCATTTCTTTAGCATTTCTATGTCAGCTGCAACTTTCTATGCGTCTGCAGCAGGAACCCTGACCCAAATGCATTGGCGGGCTGCACGCCTGGCCTTTGGAATGGCTGAGTCCACCTCTTTTTTTTCTTTACCAGAAATAAGCTGCAGGCGCTGCCTGGCGGCTCCTGCTCTTGCTCTCTCTCTGTATGTGTGTGTGTAGGTCTACAAACATTTTTGCGGATGGACGCAGAAACGAGGACCACTTTGTTTCGAGCAGCTTAAAGAGACGAAGCCGACGAAGGCAGCAGCAGGTAAATGCAGGTAACGAGTTGGGCTTCCCAGGTGTGAGCGGGGAAAGCGAGAAAAGCCAAGCTGCAAGCGGCAAACGGCAAACGAAAGAAACGTAAAATGCCGCAAAAATGGCGCAAAAGAAAATCCACTTTTACCGTAAAAGTTCTCTGTGGCAACGATGTTGTTGTTGTTGTTGTTACCTTTGGAAAAAGGCAGCCATTAGCTGACCTGAAATGCTTGGCCCGGCTTTGAAGTGGCGCTCTCCCCCTCTCCCTTTCTCTCGTTCTCTTAGTGGCTTCATATGCACTTCAATATTTAACATAAACAAATATAAACAAACTACATCAAGTGTATAACAATGAGCGTGTGTGTGTAAGCCTCGAGTGTGTAAACATACATTTGCGTGTGCGTGTGTGTGTGATTGAGACTGTTTGCTGTTTGCATTTCTTTAGTGGCAAAGCTGACAGTTCAAATAGCAAATCTGTCTGCTTCTGTTTCGGCTCCAACAATGACAAAAATAAATTATAAAAACTTGTAAGTTTGCTTATGCTAAATATTTAATGTCGCACAGCAAACAGACGGCTATTTACCAAAGTAGATTAACCTCTATGGAGGTCTTGTCTCTTAAGAAAATTTAAATTTACAGAATTTGTTTGTCTGTCGCTCGTCTTCAGTGTGAAAAGAGTTTAGTTCTTTTAAAAGGTGTGTTATATTTTATATTTCCTTAAAATGATACTTAAAATAATAGCGCTGTGAAGTCAAAGTTACATTAATGATTCATTAAATAATGGATATACATAGGTGTCTGTCCAAGACATCACAAACACATAACCAATTTCAACTGTATTTCATCTCGATCAATTAGTGAGAAATGCTTAAATGTGCTTGAAAGATCAGCACTGATTGCACTTCTTGTCAAAGTATGTATCTTGTTTTGCCTGAACGTCGCATAACCAGCTCAGAGAGTTGATTGCGACCGGTAGCCGTTGCAGCATCTCAGTAGCGGACAGCCCGTCACCTGCCAGATAGCCAGATCCCAGGCTAGAACGTTGGGTGGCCAATTTTGAGTGGTTGGCAACGTTGCGAAATCAAAACGGGCATGATTAATGTCAACACAATTGACATCAAGTGCTGAGCCCATGAAAAGCAGGCGGAAAAACTCGAATCGCAGTGAAGATGCAATTATTGATGGATTATTTACTGTCAGCACTGTCCGTTATGACACTGAGCTATGGCCACTGGGCGGTCAATCGCTCAGAGTGTGTCTGCGTCTGGAAATCGTCTGCGTCTGTCGTCCAATGACAATCGCTAGACAAGAGGATCGAGCGCCTACTCCTTATGCTGCGTGCTCCAGGCGTGGGGAGTGCATTGCATTTTTCCTAGACATTCCGCTGACTCTGCAATTTACGACCGCAATTATATTGTGTGTGCCAGCCAGGCAGTGTGGCAGGCGTCATTAGTATTCAATATTCAATAACTTGCATTGATGCATTAATTGCGCGTAATCGCCCGCCATATAAATAACGAACAAATGATGGAACACACAACGAACGCCCCAAGACCAATACTAAGATCGAGTCCAAGTCCAGGAAGTGAGGTGTCTTCGCCACGTCTCATTTGCATAGACAGCGCATATTTGTGTAATTATGCGTGGAATTACTGCTGGGGACTCGGAGTCGTAGGACTACATAGAAGGGAATCGCTTTCGGTAGCTGTCATCATGCAGCGCATAGCTTCTTGTCATGCCGTGAGACTTTTGCCGCCACTCGTCTCCATTTGCCGTTAATTATTTTGACAGCATTTACATGGAGACGGAGACAGAGACAGATGGAGAATAAGAAAGAGAAAGAGACTGGCTAGATGTGTGGGGTCCACCAACAATGTCAATCGATAAACGTTGAATCGCACTCTATATGATAATGCGCAGCCTTATGCCCTTCTAATTGATAATTTGTGTTTGAGGTGAGTTTTTGATTTGGCCGACAGCCAAATCATTTAATATGCACAACATCAAATGAGAATTTGTCCCTCCAAAACGGAACTTGATTTTTCTATTATCTGCATAAATTTAGACAAATTTCTTTTTTGGTTACTGCTTAACGGTTAAATAATTATGTGGGTGGGTCCATAATAAATTATAAAAGAAATCAATAAATAAGTCAAATTAATTAATACAACAGTAAAATATATTTAAATATTATGAGTAATTTTTAGCTAAGTCAAAATAATTCAATCAGCTGTTTAATATTTCCATATATGTACATATACTGCACATATTTATATAGACATGGATCTTATAAGCTTTATCAAAGCATTAAAGCAATGAGGGTTCTACTTAGAATAATCTTACTTCTTTCTAAGAAAATGCAGTTGGTAGCAGTAAAAAGTAACTATTAATTTGTTATCTTTATATGTGCAATACGATGTCTTTGATAACAACTTGATATTCAATTGTCGATAGTAAAGATATGAAATTAATTGACTGCTAATGGAAAGGTATTAATATATATACTAGCTGTTGAAAACCCATTTAGCCCATCGATAAGATATTGGTAAAAATTCGATAATGAAACGCATGATAAATAAATAAAACTTAAGTGAAAGTGAAGTGAATTTATAGAACGTCAATATATACTTGAAAGTATTTGACAAATATTAATATACAGTGTATTTATAATAATAATAAATATAATAATATATATTATACATACTAAAAATGTCTAAAAATAAAAAATAATTAACTGTGCGTCGGCCGGGAATCGAACCCGGATCAACTGCTTGGAAGGCAACTATGCTGACCATTACACCACCGACGCCCCTTGAACATTGCAATCAAAGTACAGGATATGAAAAATCTGAAACATTCTAAAGCAGGCTTTACACATGCCAAAACATAAATTTGTTTTTAATTTGAATTTAATAACTGGTGTTCATCTCAAATGAGATAAGTGCGCCTGCATTCAAATGAATTATGTTTGCAGTTGGAGAAGGTTAATTAATTTCGAGTTGTTTATCTGAGAAAATAATTATATTTGTCAACACTTTGCACATTTTGCGCATTTTGCACTTTGGCTCTGTGAAGAGCGCAGCTCTGTTGTTTGGATAAACAAATAGAAATGATGCTTAGCCAGAGGCACAAAATAAAATGCAATTTATGATGATTGCTTATTTGCATTGCGAGTAATTTGTTAAATTTGTTTGCCCACTCGCTGGATGTCTGCCTCAACGGCTCTTGTAGGTGTTGTGTAGGTGTCAAAAGGTCAATTGCTGTTGCAGATGCTGTTGCTGTTCAAGCTGTCTATGCTTAAGATTGTGTAATGTAAAATGCCAGCAACCAAATGCTTTAATCTTTTTTTTTTTTTATGCTGCCTGACAGCCCAACATGTTGTATGTGTATGCGTGTGTGTGTATGGCATTTTGCCAGGCATTTTGACAAACTTATTAAAAAAGTTTTGCCGGCTGCAAAATATCATCATTAAAAGCATCGCAGCTTCTCTGATGGAGCTCGTCATTGCCAGACATTTGCTCGAAAGTTTTGTAGTTTTTTAATTAGGAAGTAATATGTGCGACTATGCAAATGGGCGTGGCAGTTTAATATGCAAATAGTTGGGGCTGCGTTTGTTGTATATTATATAGAAAACAAAATAGATTTTTTTATACAAAAATATACTAAAATAAGAAAAATAAAAAAATTATTTAAGCTAAATTAATTATTAATAAATATATATAATAATAATAGTTTTTTTTTTAATTATAGTATATTTTATATAGTATATATTTTATACATATAATTATTTTTAATCCATTAAATTGATTTGTTGGTCACATTTCACATTTATTTAATTTAAATGTTAGCAATTTTAAAAGTATGTAAATCAAAATATATGAAATTAATTTATAATTGTTAAAAATATTAATCAATAAATTTCTTTGGCATATTACTTTACAAATTATTATTATTATTAACTATTTAATATAAATACGAATCAAATTAATATTTTGTATATTTTTATATTTAATTTTTTATCTTTTATATATATTTATAATAATTTTAGGGCATTTGTTAGTCTAACATATATTCAGCAACTTTTTTAAATTTGATTTAATTTAATTTATTTAATATTTTTACATTCTTTTATTTTGCTTTCATTTATGCAGAAATTAGAAAACTGTTTCACTTATTCTGACTGCTTTTCCCTATCCCAGTGCTCTTGGAATTTCCTCGTTCACTCATAATTGCCTTGCGGTGCTTTGGCTTTAGCATTTTGCTAATAGAATTAGAATGCGCTTCATGGCCAATTTTCAACAAAATTTGTTGTTCAGTTTGTGCCGCTGTTGCAGTTGCCTTGCGGCTTTACGGCCTGCAGTCTGTTTGCCAGCTTCTCGTGTCGCTTAATTAATTGGCGAGGCGAAGCGAAAAGGAAAAGCAATCAAATAAAGTAAAATAAAATCGGCCAAGCAATGCAATAGCCCTGTTAAAGTCGCGCTGACCGCGCGGAGTGGAACACGCGGCCAAGGATGCCAGCGGCAGTGTCACCAAAGGTTGATTGGGATCAAGGTGGGAAAGAAGTTGTCTCTTGTTTGTTGTTAGTGTGTGCCGACAATGCCGACATGCCATGAATTGTCCACTTCATGGACTGGCCAAGTGGGTGACTGGTTTTCCTTACTTCACTAACTTGCCTGTCTTTTCTTGTGTTTTCTTTCTTTGCGAGGATGTTACTTAGCTGCTGTTTCTTTTGCTTAGTTGGATGTTGTAGCATTGCGATAAGTGTGTAAATTCCTTTGCGATTGGCCCATGATAGACAACAGCTGGGCAAGGAGACTCACAAGAAAGACTATTGTTAAAAATTGTATATGTGTCATTGCTTATGATGTCAACACTCTTGCATTATGATTCATTTGATATGCATTTATTGATATGTTGTAATGATAAAAATATTATTTAAATAAAATGCTTTTAACCTTTGAGCTTATGAAATCATCATAAATTAATCATTATAAACGTTGGTGTTATACAAAATTGAAAAAAAAATTATACTGGCAATATTATTAACTAGCTGGCCCGGCAAACGTTGCTTTGCCCTATCCATTAATTACTTTACGTCTGTTGACTACAAATCTGCGCGCTTCTCTTCGTTCTTTGCTGGTTTCGCTCATCTCGTGCCTCTTGCCTCTTGCAATTTTGATGCACCTAACTGGATGCAGAATAACTCCAGGAGATCATTTAGAAAATGCCTGCAGCAGCAGAGAATGTTCCCATTGGATGGACTGCAACGATCTCTATCTGACGCCCAGCTCAAAATTTGAGTGACACTCAGGCTTTGAGTGGCAGTCGCCCTATATAAAGGGCAGCAGGTGTGGAGTTTATTCAGTCGTCCAGACTCGGAGGGGTCAGTCGCACGTGTAGGGTAATGCAGTTGTTTGTTAAAAAAAAAAAAAAAAAAAAAAAAAAAAATTAAATAAAAAAAATTTAATAAAAAAAAATTAAATAAAAAAAAATTAAATAAAAAAAATTAAATAAAAAAAATTAAATAAAAAAAATTAAATAAAAAAAAATTAAATAAAAAAATTAAACAAAAAAAAACATTAAATAAAAAAACCAAAAAAAAAAAAAAAAACAAAAAAAAAAATAATTAAAAAAAAAATTGCCCTGCACGTACGACTGACCCCACCGGGTCTGGACGACTGAATAAATTCCACAGCTGTTGCCCTTTATATACATAGGGCGACTTCCACTCAAATTTTGAGCAGGGCGCCAGAAAGAGCAATGGGAACATTCTCTGCTGCTGCAGGCATTTTCTAAATGATCTCCTGGAGTTCTTTTGCATATAATTTTCGTACCATAAGCTTTATTTATAATATATTATTAGCTTATTGTGCATGATATCAAAATTAGAAAGCTGCTTCAGCTGTAGCTGGAAATATGTCCAAGTCTCCAATTTCCAACCTCAATTCAACTCACCTTAGACCACAAGCCGTGTGTCAATAATTAACGGTTTCACTCAATACCATAACATATTACAGCCAAATGCAATTAAGGTAACAGCAGCCGCTGACTCGCGCTAAAAATCACGACAATTAAACGTAAAGATTTTAAGCCTAAATACGCTAAATAACAACAACAACAATAGCAGCAAAAATAAAATAAATGTTGCGCATGACAACGAAATTTAAATTGCATGAAATTGGAAAATTATTACCACGCACGCCAGCACACGCACACACATGCACACGCACACACATCTGCAGATTTACATAGTGCTGAGGTAACTGTGCAATTTGGTCAGCCATTTAAGCCAAATTAAGGCCCCGTTGGAAGCGTTTGCCTGTGCCTGCTGCTCTTTTAGCTGCCGCTGCTGCTGCTGCTGCTGCTGCTGCTGCTGCTGCTGTTGCTCGTGCGGTCACATGCAATCAAGGCTGCAATTTTCTTAACCAGTTTCCTTTCTGCCTATTAGCCAGTTGACAGTTCGTGTGCGTAACGCGGCCTCCAAAGCATCTCTCGCTACGTCTGCAGCAATTTTTCTAATGATGACACGACCAGACGACGACCACAACGGCGACGACGGCAGCCGGGCTGTCGAAGAGTAAAAGATTATACATACATATATAAATATATACATATGTGCACACATACATTCACACATCTATTCGCTGCATACTCGAGTGCATCGAAGTTTATCTGAGCCTTGGCTTTTCATGCATTGCCAATCAGTTGGCAGTTTGTTTGGCTTAATCGTCTGCGTAATTGATATGCGTAAGTGTGTGTGTGGAGGGAACGTTAGGGAACTGTTCGTTTTAATTAAAACGAACAACTCTTTGGCCATCGAACAGAGACATTATTACACCTGATTGCTGCAGCCGTAGAACACACGGCCAGAAATGCTAAATGGAAGTGGAAATGGCATCGATTAGATTGAAATTGTTGTTAAGATTGATATGCGTGTGGTCGCTACACAGGCTTCGTGTTCAACTGGCCCAGAAACAGGTCTTCTCATACATGAAATCGATTTCTGTATTTAAATATAAATAATTATCAAATAAATAGATATTCTGTAAAAAAATATATATTCTGTGCAGAAAGAGTTTTAATAATTCATAAATGTTTTATATAAAAATTGAATATTTAATTTATATACATATAATATAATAATACATATTTAATGTATATTTATTTCATAGTCTTATATTCATATGCATTGCTCTGATAAATATATATCCCATAATAAATATACATATATATTTATCCCCCGTTTAATATATATTCTATGCACAATCCATTTTCGGAATTGATCATATGAATTACTATTTTTTTTTTTTTTTGCTATAAAAATATAGTATAAAATATATACTTATGTATATTTCACATCCATATTTCATAAAAATCACATCTTAAAGATAGTCTGTAATTTGTTAATAATAAATATACATATCTCTCCTGCCCAGCTGCTATTTTGCTATATAAATTGTCAAAAATAAGACAGCCTAGCCTTCTAACACATATTGCGAATGTGTCGAAAATTACAATTACAAATATCTATTTGCTTTATTTTTGGTCTAGAGGCTGCAAATATATTTTGGGCCAGCAATTGTGTTAAGGACCCAGAGGAGACCACGAGCTGAGCTAGCTAAAGCGACGTAGACAAATATTGAGTGCCAATCGCTCAGCTGTGAAGATGCCGCAGAGCAAATACAAACATACAAACAGAAACAACAACAAAACCGGGCACACAAAAAACCACAGAGCGGCATAATAAAGTATAGCTTCTGATAAGGGACACTAAAAGTGTGTGTGTGAGAGAGAGAGACTGATTGAAAGAGAGTGAGGTGGGAGATGCTGTTGTATACCTTATGTGCCATAAATATGCAGGCCAAACACAAACCGCAAAAAAGGAACTACCGACCAGCAACAGCAACAGCAGCAGCAGCAAACAAATAAACAAACGTGCCACAGCCAACAGCTGCGGCCAAGGGGCGGCTGTTCGCATGTGGGCGTGGCACGCATTGAAATGCCAAATACGTTGAAGGCGGCGTTTCATTTTTGCTCTTTTGAGGCGTGGCAGCCAAAACTAATATTTGTTTAAAGCCGCTGCCCAGGGCTGCAGCCCAGACTGGCACTTAATATCAGCATTTGGTTCTTTTACGGTCCGAGAGTTAAAATTAAATTAAATAGTCCAACGGGCAAACAGTCTGTCTTAACTGCAAAACCCAAATGTTGGTCAACCGCACCGAATTCCCTTGTTGCTGCTCGAGATACAAATGTATCTACAACTAATGTTGCTGTTGCTGTTGCTGTTGGCAGCTTGTAATTCACTTAATGATGCTCAAAGTGATTACAAATGCAGTCGAGCATGCTTTACATATTGCACTTGGTCATGTTCATGTCATACTCACACTTGTGTGGCCAGCAACAACAACAACTTGAACTTCTGAGACACTCAGTGTGCGTGTGCGTGTGTGTGTGCATGTGTGCGTGACCTGACCCTTAAGGATCTCTTGGAGCAGACGCATAAATCGCCAGCAAATCAATTATGTTGCCTGTCTGGAAGTTCTTATTTTACTTCTTTTTTTTTTTGTGGTATTTTTTGCATGGCTATTCAATATCCAAGGTCAGCTGGCGACTCGCGCGCTCTTCTGGCTGTGCGTGAAAAAATCTGAATTATTTTACGCACGTTTCATGCATTAATTGATATTTGCAGTAATACGCATAAGTCAAGACATGCCACAAACGAAATGAATAGCAAATGAGCGCAGCAGGAGCTCAAGGAGTCACCTCGTATACAGCCAGAGCAAAATGTTAGTTTATTGTACTTTACTGGCATGATAATAAAATAAATAAGCCGGAGAGTAGCACCAGTGGTGGTGGTTTAGCTTAATTCCTGCTACATCTAGCCTATTTTAATGTGCAGAGCAGAAGAGCATTTAAGTTGTGTCTATGTATGCAGCAGTACTCATTTCGTATTTATATTTGAGTAAAACAAAGCTAGAACGCTTACAGCAGCAGAGGGTGCTCTCATTGATCTCTTGAAGGTCGAATGCAACGATCTCTACCTGGCACTGGGCCTAACAGTTGAGCGCGACTGAGGCTGTGAGCGAATGTCGCCCTATATAAAGGGCAGCTAGCTGTAGCATTTATTCAGTCGTCGCTCAGGCCTAGTGGGGGTCAGTCGTGCAGTGCAGTAAGGTGAACTGTGACCAGGAAATACTTGGAGCAATCTTGGAAGAAATATTGAGAGGAAATACTTGATGGGAATACTGAGAGAAAATACTTAGAGGAAATACTTGTAGAAATACTTATTCTTTTTCTGCAGTTCGTTTTGGGCTATATATTAATTATTTCTCATTTCAATTATATATTAAAGCATCTTAATAGAGTCAATGTATAGGTGGAAGCCAGAGCTGAAACTAATACTCATACATAATACTAAGCCAACTTCATATGAATCTACTTCTTTGATTTCAACATTTATTTGCTCCATTTCATGCTCTGTTCACAATGCCTTCGTCAGCTTCAGTTTCGTGTGTATTTCTGCTCGGCAATGTATAAACATTTTGTGTGGGCTCCTTAGCGTGGCTTGTTGACTAAATCTTTAGCAGACACTTCATCCATATGGCCGGACGAAGGAAATTAGTGCAAACAAAGCGTTTGGCATATGCAAACGGCATACTAATTAGTCAGCCGTCGCCGTGTCTTCCTTCTCCGCTGGAGTGGAGTCAGCGACCTTCATCTGGCATGGCCAACAATATTATTGGCTTAAATATTTACTTGACAAGCGCATGGGCAGCATAATTTAATTTCGAATGCAAATATTTGATGACATGCAAAAATGTCGTTTTAAATTTCAGAGTACAATAATTAGATATGCATGGACTAAGCATAGATTGGACGGACAGACATAGACAACAGACTAGTTGTGGTCAAATGTTTGGTAATTGAAATTTAATTGAATGCTTTTAATATATGACCATTTGAAATCAGTTAATAGCAGCTGTTGCAATCTCTCGCCCAACTCAAATTAAGCAATTTGTGGGGCACAAAATTAATTACGAAGCAATTTCAGCTGACTGTTGCCAAAAATAAATTCATAGCCAGCTGATTAGGGCCACTAATGCAGATATGTAAATATTAAAATATGTTTTGCATATTTTCATATAAAATAAAAATAATAAATAAATGAAAAAAAAAATTTACTTGTGCGTCGGCCGGGAATCGAACCCGGATCAACTGCTTGGAAGGCAACTATGCTGACCATTACACCACCGACGCCGCTTGGGATGCTGCCGAAAAGTTCTCATTATGAATTAGTAGAAAGTAAAGTTTTCTAAGCAGCCTCTCCCTGTAGCTAAACACAAATTTCTCGCCTCTGATGCTTATCTAATTGGGTCAAAACTTGCGGAACAAAGGCTACAAATTCTTTTCGTTCTATTATCAATAAATTCATTTTTTTTTCTTTATAGGCTCAGCTAATGTTACAGTTGATTTAAGTTTAATTATTTGTTTATTATTATATTGTATACGAGCCAAACTAATTGTCACGAATAGTTTTTAGTGCGAGGTCGAGACTGAAAGTAAATGAAATACACTGTCGTATTTCGTAGCTGTGACATATTTATGTGATATATTTTATAATCAATAGGAGAGGTCTGTCTTCGTATAGCTGCTTAGTGTACAAATGTGTATTAGAATAAAAAAATATTAATAATTTAAATAAATAACAAAAACTTATAACAAAAATTGTAATGATACACAAACACATTTCTTAGAATTGTATATATTGTGATATACTTTGAGGGAATGTAAATTGACATTAAAAGAAATAAATATATACAAAATAAATAATAAATAAAATGCATTATATAAAATAATTTAATTTAATTTAATTAAGCCCATATATAATAAAATTTTTTTATGTATAATTTAATAATGATATATCCCATCATCATTTCTATCCCATATACATAATAGCAAAGGCTTCAGTCGTCAACTAAGTTAAATTAGCCCAAATATACATCTGAGCTTATTTAATACGTCATGATTCTCTCCCCAGCCTAAATTCTCATATTAATCCAATGCCAGAGCTAAAACAAATATGAATGCATTAAACACATATTTTTCATGTATATTTAGAAAATACTCTCAGCAGAGTAAAGCCTTTCAGAGCTTGACAGAATCTCTAAGCTGTATTTGTTTTTCTCTCTCTAAAGAAAACTATTTCAATGATGGCCACATTAAGCTCTTTATGCGCTTATATGAGTGTATCTTATTTCAGCCAGCCCCATCCACCCATCCAACAAGTAGGCCCTAAAGCCGCATGCGGTCCACGAACTATTTATTATACTACCGCAGCAGCTGCCGCCCTTTGCAAATGAGCCGTTAAAACGAGCCAAAGAACTTTCTGAATCCGAATCAAATTCAAATTGTGTGTTTGGGCATGGCTCTGCCTTCCGTCGATCTTCTTTAGTTTTCGTTTTTTTATGCCTATTTGGACGCTTGCACCATGTAGACTTTTAATTAATTTGTACGATCTCCGCACAGCGTGTAGGTAATTTTCCGTATCGAAAGCATTCGCTGGCCTAACAAATTGCAGCAATATATCAAAATAGAAGCACAGACCGAAAAAAAAAAAAAAACAGAAACAAAGCTTGAATTGCTTGATATACCCTTTAGATATGTGATACAGATGAGCTGAATATGATGATTAGGCGAAGGTGAGCTTGGAGGTATGTATAGAATATGTATTATGTCTTTATATATAGAAATCGGCGTTTGGAATAAAGGGTAGACTAATTGCAATTAAATAAATGTTAAATTAAATAAACAGAAATTTTTAATATATAGTTTCTTTTCATATTGCATTATATATTTAATATTTATACTTTTACTTAAGATAAAATGCTTCAACTTTTCTATAGAAAGAAAATTGTGTCGCTGTCTGATTAAATATTAATTCTGTCTCAGAAATTATATTTAGTTTAAAGAAAGAAAATACTGCAAGTTTTTATTTATTTATTCAATTCAAATACTGTATTTCTAACAACTTAAATACTATACATAGATCTACTCTATAGAGGGTATTTATTCATTCAATTTTATTACCACATTTGTACCCATTCGAGGGTATCCTCCAGTCAGTCAAACAACAACATTGAGCACTCTAGATTTTTCGTGTTATTTATTTGAACTTTTTCAGATTTTACAAGGGACGCATTGCTACCTTTTGGCCATTTCGCTGCGTCTCATAATTGATTGGCTCTGTAAAGCTTTTAGCCCGTTGTTTTTTATTTGAATCCCTCGCCTCGTCTCGGCGAGCGGCGAGCGGCGACCTGCGACCTTTTTGGGTCAGTCGAAAAAGTTGACACTGATGCCAAATGATGTCATTGCGCAGTTTGCGGTCGGATTTGTATTATTCCTTTTCAATACTTGATTTTTTCCCCATTTTGTATTGTTTCGTTGTGGCTGTTAGTCATGCCAATGGGAACTTGTTGCTTGAAAACGTTTTGTGTATTTTATCTACGCGCATTTGTTTTTTTTTTTTTTTCATTCAGTTTTGTGAGCACGACTTTGAAGCCTATTGAGTTGTCTACTTTGCTTAATTGAGTCTATTATTTGAACTTAATCGTTGAACAAAGCCGTCTCCGAATTATGCCTAAGGCTCTGCTTTATGAGGCTTAAACTCGGCTGGTTGGCTGAAGCTGAGCGTGTCATATCAAGGCTACGCTGGCGTGAATTGAGCGTTTTGATGAATGGATAACGATTTCCGAATTATTGTTTTTTAAGGCCAATAGATGACAATGTTTTAGCAAAGTAGATTTAATGGTTGAATGTTATCTATTTTAGGAGTGTAAAGAGTTTTTAAGAGTCTTTATTGTGTAGTTTAATAAATTTGCAGAGCTTATATGAATGTAGTCTGGGTAGGATATGGAGATGTCTGTGATATGAATATTTAAATCAATATGAGCTAATGTAAATAAACAATCTTTTAATTGTGTTTTAGCTCTCACTAAAAGCATAAAACTCTTTTGCAAACCTCAAACAAAAAGACACTCAATCAAAAAATAATATATGAAAACGAGTACTTAGCCAGCTGAGAGCTTATCAACGGTTCGCTTAGCATATTAAATCGAGCTCGAAGCTCGCCAACGTGCAACAAAGTCCTTGAGCTGAGTCCAGAAAAAAGCGAACAAAAATACAAAAATTACATATGCCAGAAGGGAAAACGCAGCGAACGGAAACTGCATAATCAAAAATCACAGCAAGCGGTAATCAACGGACCATATATTTTTAAGACCTACCAGCCTACCTACCTCCCTTGCAGCTGGCCGAGAGCAACGCGCTCTGTGTAGCCCACACAGCCAGCCAGCAGCAGCAGCAGCAGCAGTGAACGGGCAACGATCAAAACAAGTCCCAGAGGCCAGAGTCAAAGATGTTTGGCCAAGTCGGCAGGCGAGTTTGGCAAACATTTGGCCAGAATGCCACATGCGGCGCCTGAAGCAGCCGTTGCCCATGCTGCTGGGAGTCGTCTGCTGCTGGTGCTGCTGAAAGCAAGTTGTCTAAGTTTGAGGCAAACAGAACATTGAACTTGCGGCATGGCAGCATATGAATTTTTAATTGCATGCGGCATGCGAAACTTGGCCGGGGCAATTAATTACGCATCGATTTGTGACTGGGCCGGGAATTGCGAGTGGCGAGCATGTGTGCATCATTTGCATTTGACGCGGCGGGGAGGCGACTCGAATTAATGGAAACCAGCCCAAACACACACACACACACACACACACGCACAACTCCAAGTCAAAACTTAATTGTTGGCCCTGACTTGGCAACTTTGCAGCAGAGAAACTGCCCAAACGTCAGACAAACCATTTATTCTGTTTGCCAAGCTCTGCTCATGAAGTCATCAATGTATTGAGTCTAGTGTGGGCCTCTTTGGTCATTGTTCCAGCCAGCACCTAAAGCTCATTCATCAATAATTTCCAGGAAATGAGTGCTTGATGCCAAAACTGCATTGGACTGATTGACATGCGTGCTCTGACCTGCTTTTGGCATGCCTTTCGCTTCTTCCACTGTCCGTCTGCTGTGACTTTGCATGCTCATGAATCACGTCTGTTAACTGGTTGGGAATATACTCACCTGCTGTCTCTGGCCCGTCAGTCGTACGCCAACATCATGAGCCACCAGCTCTACTGCTAGGCCGCCAATCTGTATCTTTTGATTATGGCCCCAGGCTAGATTGAACAGGTAAATAATTTTCAATTAAATACGAGCACATCAGTAAATATATTGACAACGCACTGCATAGGTGGGCCTTCGACGTTGTTTACCTTTATGAAAAGTTAAACTTAACTGGAAGTAAGGCAATAATCGTATAAGATTTGTATATGAATGCGAATATGAATGGGAAGTAAGATATATTCAGAGAATATGCAACTTTGGCATACATTTAGTGGACTAAAAAGTACGTGAACTAGCTCAAAGGTTGTTAGCTGTTTTTAATGAATTCCTGTTAATATAAGAAGTAAGAAAATGTTTACTAAAATATTAAATTATTTTAAAAATGTAAAATAAATATATATTTTTTTATATTTGTAAAGAGTGTTCAGCGTTCATATAATTTGGTATTTTCCCAAAGCATTAAATTTCATAATAACTTTCATTAATTTAATTTAAATTCTTTGTGGATATACAAAAAATAAAATCGTAAGGCAGCTAGCTCGGAGCACTCTAACAATATTAAATTTATTTCTGAAATATATTGATTATTATATTTCTAAGAATAATCTCTCTTTGTATTGCTCACAGAATAATTATACATATATATATTGTACATACATAAATACAATATATAGCAAATTATTCATTTTACTTTAATAATAATAAATTTAATTTACTTTTATATATTATTATTATTATATGTTATTTGTATATATTTTACATATTTTATATTTCTACAAAATTTTCTCTTAATTCCCGCAGTTTAATAATTTTAAAATTTCAGTTCAAATATCTCTCCCAATAATTTGCTATATTTTAATGAACTGCAATTCATTTGCTCGTGTGCATAATTGATGGCAGTGATGTATGAAACGATGCTCATAATGGAGTATGCGCAAAAGGAATTACAAATTACACACTATGCGGAGAGAGAGGCTCCAGCAGAGGAGCTCGAGAGGTAGAACAGTTGGGAGTGCTTCAGTTGATGATTAATGTAAGTCGCGTACAAGGCAAAGTCAAAGACTGCGAAGATGATGGGAAGGATGACGGCGATGACTGCGTTTCCTGGAACTGCCAGGCACAATGGGCATTGGGCAATGGGCATTGGGCAATGGGCAATGGGCATTGGGCAATGTCATTGGTTGGCTGACAGTAAATAATCTATCAATAATTGAAGATGCTCGCTTCGCTTTGAGGGCTCGTGCTGAAGCTGGTGCTCGTGCTCATGGACCACACTTGGCGTTGGCAAAAGGATTTTTTTCTATGGCTCCGACACTGGTCTAGCCAGCCGTGCTGATGATGATGATGCTGATGATGATGATAGCCATATATGTATGTATAGAGTAGTAGGCAGCAGTCGTGCTGTCCCTGGCCTCGCTTTTATGCTCGACTGCTTTGCGCTCGAATCGATTATTTATGTCATTTGCTTTGACATTTATCATTCCACGATTCACGTTTTTGCCTTTGTCAAGGCCAGACAGGGCCGAGCCGTGCCGCGCCGTGCCGGGCCAGACCGGACCTGGCTGAACGTTCTATCGGCGCTGTTGTCATCGTTCTCCATATCACAGCAGCCCATCCCATTATATAGCATCCCATCCTATTTGGCCGTTGGCTATTTATGGCCGCGCTACTTAACATAAATTTTATTGCTTTTGCTGTTGCTCATTTGGGGCTTGCTTTGGTTTAGTCAGCGCGAAACATTGACCATCATCTGCCCAATAGCCTTCTCCTCTTCCTCCTCCAGCTCCTGCGTTCTGCCTCCTGCCTGCGCCAGCTATCGAACAAACTGAAACTGTCTATGAATTGATGAGCGTTCATTTATTGCGTGATTAGTTCGCGTGGTTCATTTTTATGGCCTTTTAAAGGAGCAGCCAGCACAATTTGTACCGGTCGCATTAGCGCTTTTGATATATGCCACATCATATGGTTGTGCCTGAGTGAGAGAGTGGGCCCTGGTCAGCTCTGCTCGCAGGGCATTGACAAGAGATTTCAGATTTATTTTGTAGGAAATAAGGAAAGCTGATGTCTTAGGGCTACAAGTTTTCTTCATAATTTCATCTACGCATTTTCTGAAAATGCATTAAAAATGATTATCTCCTCTACTCTACTCAGTCCTCCTTGTAATCATCTCAAAAGGCTGCACCACTTAAACAACTCATCCATAAACAACTCCAATTATGCCTAGGCGAACACATACATATTTATAGAAAGTTAATTTTATAAATAAAAAAAACTGAAAAGGAAACTAAATTCAATATTCGAGGCAGTGAACACATCGACACTCTGTCGTGTTTCAAGGTGTTTTGTGCACACCTTTATGGCTCATTAACGGACATGTTGTGGGCACCAGACGAGCGAATGGGTTGAGAGCCGAGGGAATAGGAAAGGAGCCAACATCTCGGCCACTAAAAACGGAATGCCGACAAAACGAGCTCAATAAAAACTGTCGACTGAACAATAAAACAAAATGACAATTTACGATTTTATTTACGAGCTGCACAGAGCCAAGCGGCTCGTTGCTTAAGTTTTGCCAAAAAGAACAGAGACTGAGAGAGAGCGAGATACAGTGAACAGAGAGAGAGAGAGAGAGAGAGAGAGAGAATAGTTGCCGTGACTTCAAAGCAGCGCCCAGGAATTCGTCATGCCCATTGCGTGTGCAACAAACAAATAAATGCTCAATGCTCGAGTCGTCGCAACTGGAACTCCGGGCTAGAAGTGCATAAATTATGTGCGCCCACCATGCCAAGCTGTCGGCGCTGGTGACGCCCCCAGCTCCTCCTCGAGGGGGTTAGACCTTTGACTTGTTATCGCTTATTGTGAACTGGAGCAAATTGCTTTCATTTGTGCGCATCTCCCAACGCAATTTCATATAATGCAGCCAGCCCCAGCCTCACCTTGCCACAGCAGAGCTCTTCAGCCCCTGCTGTATTTTTGGATTGCATTAATTGAAAGTTTATTAGTCGCATTGGTTGAGGCGTCGGCGTGGCCATAATTTAATTTACTTGTAATGTGCCATGCCAATGGAATGGAGCCAGCGAGCGTTGAGTGCGCCAGCCCCAAACGGGTGGCCTTTTGTTACTCCAGCTAATGGCAAACATAAATACTTCTAGAATTTGGTGGCGCGCAAGTGTTGCACCACATTTGGAAATCCAAGTTCCGCACACGGTTTCAATTAAGCCCTGGGCGTGACAAGTCAAATGTGGGCGTCAACCGGCGACGGCGACGGCGACGAGGAAGGGGCGTGCCGCAGCCGTTGAGCGCTTCGAGTGTTTTCTGACTGTTTTTGTGGGTGGTCAGAGGCGTTGTAATTAGTGTGAACGCCTGTTTGCCGTTGCCTCTGTGCTCTGGACTGAAATTGAAATGTCATCGTTTGTCAGGCTAAATATATAATGCTCGATGGGCATTCGATTTGATATAGATGCACATATACACATACATATGTATAAATATATTAGTTGAGGCGCTGATTGATTCAATTAGATTTAAGTAAAAATTCAGCTGAATATGTAATGCAATTCATTATGGGGCATTAAGTTAAAGTCATTTAAATATATTCTTTTTAAATATCAATTAAATTTTAATAGAAAAAAAAATAAAATAAAATAATAATAATAATTGACTTAAATTAAATCGACTTAGAAAGAGTGAGGAATATAGAGACAGTGAAACAGGAGAAGAAAGTATTAGGAAATCATAACGCAATGGGTGAGATTTCTTATCCCAACCAATTTATTCATAGCCTCTCTCTATCTATTCATTAATATTAAATAAAATTATTAAATGAATATGAAATATGAATATTAACAAACCTCTTTAAGTGAAAGCGAGCTAATATATTAAAAAATTTGTTATTAATATGAACAAAGTATTAAATCCATATGAAATATTTTAACAATAAAATTTACATATATGTATATATTTTAGATTTAAAGTACAAATATATTTATTAAGTTCATTCGATACACATCAGCGCAACTTTTTATTCAAGAAGCGTTCTCTTATAAAAACTAAAACTCAAAACATTTCACAGTGTACTCATTTTATATAAACTCTTAAAAGCGAATCCTTTGATCTTCATTTGCGCTCAGATCATTATGCTAATATTACCATTACCTTTGCAAAGCTATATCTCGCTCTCTCTCACTCTCTCTCTCTCTCTCTCTCTCTCTCTCTCGCTCGCTTATTTTGCACCAAGTCCCCAACGGAGCTCCTTATAGATACATTTCACTTTATATTGTATCGTAAAAACTTTCCAAATCTGTTTTTCATTACGCAGCTAGAAAAGAAATCTTAAAGTCGCGACGACAGCGAATGGCTGCTGCTATTTAGAAGGCAGGCCTGTAGCATGCTCTCTCTCTCTCTTTCTCTCGTTGCCCGGCAGCATCTCCATATCCAATGCCAACGCCGCGTAATGCATCATAAATTCACATTAACACTTTGCAGACATGTGCGTTATGCGGGGCCCTTTGGGGCATACATGCTCAGCCCCCCACCTCCACCCCCAACTCCATCGCCACCGCTAACACTCTCTACACTCCTCTATTTCCACTACCTCCGCCGGCTGCTGTCTGAGTGCCTCTGCTCACATTTATGGCACTCATTTCGCCTCCTAAAAGATACATTCTGTGCGCTATTTGTGTCATGTGTAGAGATGCATCTGGTTTGTTAGAACTTCTGTTGCCCTCCCAAAGATACTCTGCAATAAATATTTCGTTTTATCATGAAATTTAGGCAATCAACTAATTGGTGGGTAAATAGTGCCTTATATGCCGAGAGTTAATTAATGTAGTAAAAAATTGTTTCAGATATTTGATTTCAATTCTTTATCCAATTTATTTAAATTACAAATAATGTGAAATAATGTGTACGAATTTTATTAGTACATAGAATTTATTTATATTTTTCTTAAAAGAAAGAGAAAAATAAAAAAAAATTATAGATTATTATTTTTTATAAAGACTAAATTTGAGCTAATAATAATAAGAATAGGATTTACTAAATAAATACATTTTTTCAACATATTTTATTTATATGAAATTGCTTTCATTTTTAATTTGTATCACGTCATTCATTTTTATTTTATTAATTTTTTTTTTTAAATAATAAATATCCAATAAATAAGAGTAAAAAAATATGGCATTATAATTTGAATAAATTAAAAATTAATTTCGAGAAACACATCAATTTATGAAGAGCAATCTGTAGTTTCTATAGAGTATCTTCTGCTCGATTTGCTCCTGGGAAATTTTTGCTTCTTGGCGTTTTGAATATGCAATAAAGAATTTTTGTGGCTTGTTGTTGTAGATGTGTGTGTGTGGCTATGTGTGTATTTGTATACTCAAAGTACATTTTTTTTATTGTTGTCTTTTTTTTTTGTTAATTTTTTATTGCCCATTTTGAGGAAGCTTTTGTACATTTGTCAAAATTTGAGGATTTACGATCGACATCATCATCCACAGATGCAGCAGCAGCAGCGGCGGCAGCAACGCGAGCTGGCCATGCCCCAAAGCAGTTGCGGCGACAGACTGCCAAGATTTATGTTAATTTGTTTTGATTTATTGAATGGTTTTTATTGGGCATTTTGGGCGGATTTTATGGCGGCGCCTTAAGTGGACTGTCAGCTGGCCGATATTCAAAAATTCAAGTCTACAACAGCAGAAAATGTCATTCTGTGACTCTGACTGAGACTGAGACTGTGGCATGTTTTGGTTAATTGAAAATGCGTTGCAATGCGGCACAGTTGGATATCCTGGGAGTCTGTGAGACAGGCAGCAACAGCAGCAGCAGCAACAGCAACAGCAACAGCAGCATGATCAATGTGCGACTGTCATGCAAATTTAAATTTGTCCAAAACCAAAAGTCAAAACCGGCCTTAAGGCTTAGCCGACATGAAGATCTAGCCGGGTTCGGCCACGCAGACGCAGATGCAGACGCAGTTGTTGTTGCTGGCTAGACAAGCGGCAAGTTAATTTATGCGCCACAACAACAACAGCAACAGCAACAACACAAAGCCCCAATAAAGGCTCTGGCA
The DNA here is from genome assembly GCA_035047565.1 of Drosophila mulleri. NCBI lineage: Eukaryota > Metazoa > Arthropoda > Insecta > Diptera > Drosophilidae > Drosophila > Drosophila mulleri. Next base: position 15,935,510 of record JAWNPK010000060.1, on the reverse strand, counting down.
ACAGCAACAACAATTGGAAAATTGTTTATGCGTCTGCGCAGCCGTTGCGAACGTTGCGGTGTTTTGAGGCTGTGGCGCGTTTAGTGTTAAACGCTTGATTAAAATTCTTGTAACTGCAACACTTTTGTGGCATGTGAGTTGTTGCGCCATTGTTGTTGTTGCTGTTGCTTCGCCTGTTGCTGTTGCTGACAACAGGCACAGCGGCTCTACGCGGGATCTTTATGGTGCGCTTGCTTTTGTTGTGCTGCAACATGCATCACATTGTTGTTGCTGTTGCTGTTGCTTGTTGTACCTTGCGGCTATGGCATTGAGGCATGCGTCCTGGCATTGCATTGACTAGTTGTTTGCCGTTGTTGCTGTTGCTGTTGCTGTTGCCGTGCTTTGTGGCTGCATGTTGCTCTTGTTGTTTTAATTGAATTGATTTGCATTTTTCACGCAGGCGTTGCTCATTCGGTTTGCTGTTTGCATTGTCTTCCAGATTGGCTAAAATGCTGAAAGACTGGCGAAAGCAGGAAATGCTTTGATTGAGGCTGAGAATTTATGTCTTCCACTAAGCGTCGCTTGATTGATGATTACTAAATAAAATGTAGCGGTTAGTTAATGTGTGTGGAGCATAGAAAAGCTAAAGGCTAAGATGAATTTCTAGTGACCAGATGCACGATTTGAGACTTGAGTAAGATTCCCTGATTCTGGTGTATGCATATTATTTAGATTTCCTTTTGCAATCAATGTTTTTCTTTTTTTTTTTCCATATATCAAGAATATTCTTCGGTCATTCATGCTTCACATTTCTATATACATTTTAGATGTTGCTTTAATTAAATCAGTTGCATACAAAATGCAACAATATGTGTTCCTCTTACATCGATAAACAGCCAACATATCATTTATATTGCCAATCAAAATTGTAATTAACAATTTTATTAAACACGCATTAACACCCCGAAAAATTGTTATTAATTAATATATAATTGTAATGGATCCACAACATGACATGCCCACATTTCTTAGCTCGATTCAGTGTGAAAATAATGAGAGAGAGAGAGAGAGAGCGAGAGAATATAGAGCGCCGCAAGCTTAACAAATTAATAAACTGACCGTCATTGCACGAGAATAGCACATAAATCAATTTCAGAAAAACGCTAAACAATCATAAATAATAATTAAATGCCCTCTGGAAAATAGCCAAATAAACCCAGCCTCTAAACCCCTCTCTCTCTCTCTCACACACACACACGCACGATGCGGACAATGTAATTAAAAACTGTTCGTAATTATTGAAATTTGTGGTAGACTTTGGCAGATAAATTACGGAAATTACAGCAAACTTAATTCAATTAAAGAGTGGCAAAGCGCAGCGCTGAAATTTTCCAAAGCTCATATCTCCCAAGGACTGTCATCCATCCAGACTGCTTCACCTCCCCACTTCACATTCCACATGCCACATGCCACACTCCAGTTCCAGTTCCAGTTCCACTTCTAATTGCACATTTGTATGCCTAATCGATCTGTCCAATTCTATTTGTTTCAGCGTCCATCGTGGCGTTTGTGTGCCATGTTGTTTAGCGTTTTTTGCTTCTCTCTTTACTTCCTCTTCCTGTTTCGGTTTCTTTCTCCGTTGACAGCGCTTTTCACTTGGCCTCGGCCAGGTGTCCAATTGAACGGGTTAGCCAAATGAAGCGTGACATTTCTTACATTTTCTTTTTATTTTGATTTCGTTTTCGGATGACAGTTTCTATGGGAAACGGGCAATAGGTGCGATATTTTTTTCCACGCCACTGCAATGCACTTTTGGGGTTGTATAAAAACTGAATTTTGTGTAAATGTTCAGTTAGGTGAGGTCTAACAGGCATCGACTGAGATTTTGCATGCTTAAGCAGAGAACACACTCATTTTGGCCATCTACTAGACTAAAGAGTAAAATTCTTATACTTCATACTTCATACCTCATACCTCATACCTCATACCTCATACCTCATACCTCATACCTCATACCTTATACCTTATACCTCATACCTCATACCTCATACTTCATACTTCATACTTCATACTTCATACTTCATACTTCATACTTCATACTTCATACTTCATACTTCATACTTCATACTTCATACTTCATACTTCATACTTCATACTTCATACTTCATACTTCATACTTCATACTTCATACTTCATACTTCATACTTCATACTTCATACTTCATACCTCATACCTCATACCTCATACTTCATACTTCATACTTCATACTTCATACTTCATACTTCATACTTCATACTTCATACTTCATACTTCATACTTCATACTTCATACTTCATACTTCATACTTCATACTTCATACTTCATACTTCATACTTCATACTTCATACTTCATACTTCATACTTCATACTTCATACTTCATACTTCATACTTCATACAAAGATGAACTTAATAGTATTTCAGCTATCTCTCTAAAGTCTGTACTCCTAAACCCATTGCCATATAAGCAATAATATTATTTTTTTGGTAACTATGTCCGTTAATTAGTGTTCAAAGTGCATTTTCAAAAATTGAGAGAAAAAAATGTAACCCGTTCCAAGTATTTCGCTAACTAATCCGCTAACATAAATCCCACAGCACTGTTACATTAAGTTGAGCCTTTGGAGCTGTCATAAACGGCATGCAAAACGCATTCAATGAGGCGGGCAGGTGGGCAGGTGGGCAATACCTGAAAACCTAAGCAGCTTACTGTTGCAGCCAGCCACTAACTAGCGCTAGGGTAAAAGTTGATTTGCGTGCGGCGACAAACGCTGTTCATGTTGCTCCCAAGTCGAGCATGAGAAAGAGAGAGAAAGAGGGAGAGGAGGAGAGAAAGAGAAAACAACAAAATTTGATACAGCCTACATGCAACTTGTGGCACGCAATTAAAATCTTCATTAGCCGCGTTTAATTTCCACTTGTGATTAAAAATAAATAATAATAAAAACTAAAGGCAAATTGAAGCGGAGAGAGGAGATACGAGAGAGGAGCGAGGAGAATTGAGAAAAACAAACAGAGAATAAGAAATAAATACAACTTGTGACATGTGTCGCTGACTTATCTCCATCGCCAGCCGCCGGCCGAGTGCTGCCCGTACAGGATACGAGTCGGAGTCTGCGTCTGGCCGGGCCGGGCCGGGCCGGACACCTTGCGGCCTGGGGCAGACTGCCTGATTAGCGTTGGCCGTTCGATTCGCTGCATTCGGCTCGATAAGGAGCTATCAATGCGGGCCTAAGTGACAGTTGACTTGTTTATCAATTGACAGCTTTGCTGCGGCTAAATGTGAGACAGAAATACAGACACACCATACCAACACACACACAGACATAGTCTGACTACAGAGATTTACGCTGCGAAAAGTAACTGTTAATAAGCTTGCTGCAGCGGCCTGCGAAAATGTTGCTTTTAATTAAAAGTTGTTGCCGCCCGCCCTCCTCCCCCTCTCAATCTGTCATTGGCTGCGGGGCGGCAGGCTGTCGGAATGTTTGTACATTTGTAGCCCATAGTATTTATACTTGTATTTTAAAGCCCGATGCTGTCAAGATAAAGAAGCCAACAGGCAGCCTCAGCGCATGTTCAACAAGCCAAGCATGCCAGTATGGTAGAGGCCAAAAGGCACCGCACACTTTACAGCACACACACACACACACATACACTCACACACTGAGAGAGATACTTACAAATGCTTGTTTTTGAGAGCATGTTTAAAACGCCAAAAATCCTACGCATTTTAATATGATTTTACATGTATATTTCAAGTTTTTAATTTATTTAATTCCAGTCGAGTCTCGATAGTTCGAAATGGCAAGTAGAGCAGATTTTTTTCGATTTATACAGAAATTTAAACTATCGAGAATTATCGAGAACCGTTTTATTCATGGCGAAAGATATTTTTTTTAGATATAACGCGATTTTCGATTTATCTAGGTAAAAATGATCGAGACTCGACTCTATTCCTAATATATTTTTGCAATATTCAATGGGCCACACTTGCACTTGAGTAAGACTCCTATGAATTCTTAAAGCTACTCTACTCCTCTTCTTTTGCTGTAAGCTACTCTGCTATTTGAGCAAGACCTGCATATATTCATAAAGCCTTTGTGCATAGCTTCACTCTCAGGCTTAAATCATTCCCTGCTGCTTTATGAACTACCATGCCGCTGCTGCTTCTTCAGCAGAGCGACCAGAAACCTTAATTTCCAAAGTTTAGCTCAACATTTCTGCAATTAAACAATATTTCCGCGTCAAGTGGAAACACTGCGTTGGTCACTGTGGCAACTGGGATTAGGATTACTTTTGCAGTTTGCTGCATTGTTCGTTTGTTGTTAACTTGTTCAGAAATAAATTTGCTGGATTTGCTGTGCGAGGCTAGCTGGTGGAATATCTCATTTAGACCCTAATGAGCTGGCCGGAGTAGTCAGCGCAGTGGCATGTAAATCTTCCAGCTGGGCTGCTCCACTTACAAACAACATCCATTTCCATAAATATCAATTAAGGCGAAAGAGAGAGAGAGAGCAAAAGAATCACAAAACGGCGACAGAAACACGCCAGCTACCGGCAATCAGGGCCTACCTGTGGCAGCAGCCCACGCAGTGAAGTATTCGTCTGCGTAGCACCTTCGTCTTCCTCTTCTACTCATTTTTTTTTTTATTTATATATATAATTGGACAATTTAGGTGCTACTACGTCGCATTTTTGTACCCTAGCCTCGCTGCTAATTAAATGAAAATAAAAATGTCGAAGCTGATGGGGGAGTGATGAAAACTTGCCGGATATTTAGCTGAGCTCCAGTTTTGGTGTTCAAGCGTAACGGAAAATGTGGGCGTGTCATAGCACAGCACAGCACAGTTGAAGTCACGTCAAGGTTCAATGGGCAGTGCAACAATAGTTGAACACAATTTATGGATCATTCGGTATTGCTCTTCAAATTCAATTAGTTCACCCGACCCCGCCCCCCAAAAAACTATGTAGAAAACTTTTTCAGCATTCCGGCATAAGAGGCTTAGAAAGAAAAGTATTAATAAACTGCTTTCACTAATTTACAGGCTAGCGACGGACGACGGACGACGGACGGACTGAGACAGAGCGAGGGCTACATAAACATAACAACATTTTCAGAGCTCTATTTGGCAACACTAAGCGTCCACTAAGCATCAATATTTCATGCTAAGCCTATTAGAGATTATTGTGCCAGCTTACAAAGGCCTAAATGACAAGTGGCAACTGCTAGCCGAGTTGGGGGCGAGCCAGAACCAGAGATAGAGCCAAAGAGGCAGAGGCAGAGGCAGAGACTGTTAGTTCCTGATCTCTGCGGGGCTTATTAAGCGTTTCATTTGCATAATATGTGTGACAGCGAAATGAAGTTGAATGAAATATTTCCAAAATGAATTCTGCATTTCTTAGCATTTGCATGCGGCTGAAAGGCTTGAGTCAAGTCAAAGTTGATAAAGCTAGCAAATTATTGAGTGCAGTGGGTGGTTATTATTTGTTATACGCATTGAATGACAGACCGGGAATGACTGCATGAGTCGGCCAAACTGAAATGGCGCATAATTCTATTATATAATATACTTATCAATAAGAAGCTTTAGTTTATTAACTAATTTTCTAAATAAATAAATATTAGTAAAATATATCTAGCTATTATTACATAATATACTTAGGCATATTCTCCTTTCCTTTATTTTTGTTTTAATTTCAATCAATATATCAAATTACATACATTAAATTATTATTATTAATTAGTAAATTCAACATATTAATATACAAACTATATAGATGTAAAATTAATGCTTTTAGCATGATTCTATTTTATTTTATATTCATATTAGACAAAGAAAAACCAGCTTAGCTTATGGGAACTAGAATACAATGCCTTTTTATGCCTTTTAAATATATTTTCACAAAGCCAATATACCCTGAATTGTTCTTCATCAATGCCTTATTAACTCCAAAAATAATTCAGTGAATTCCTTTTTTTTTTTTTTGCTATTTACCTACCTAAAACATTTATTTTGGATTTAAGCAAAACATATCAAATTCCTATATGGTATTCTAATTTCTTTAAAAATATTTCAACTTACTTTGCCTTATAGAAAACAAGCTAATCAAGCTTTCAGCTAACTCAATTGCATAGTCGATATAGTCAACTGAGTGCGAGGAACAATATTTGCGATGCACCGATGAAAACTGTGAGCCAGTGTGAAATACTGTGGCTCAGAGACCACCTCAGATGCACAGGCGAATAATGAATGCTTGCAGCTCGTGATTATTATGTGAGAAGTGGTTGATGTCGTTGTCGTTGGCCCCGGGGAGGGCAGCTGGGGTAAGGCTAATGTTTACACACTATGTGGCGTGCAAACATTTCATGAATCCATTTGCGCAGCAGCTTGGAAAATCGTTGAAAAAAGAAAGAAATAAAACCAAAATGAAGTGAAAAACTTGTCATTTTCGATGGCCCCAGACGACACGTGAATGAAAAAGAAAACTGGTCAGGTGAGGCAGGAAATAAACGATAGAATTCGATAAATGATTAGCAGTAGTAAAGCAGAAAAAAGCGAAACATTTTGAAAACAGGATTCCAAGAGCGGATGTGGGTCAGCCATACGCGCTTGGCCTGTGGCCGGGCCAGTTCAGCTGCAGCAACATCTGCTTGGAGCTGCAGTAACTGTTTCGTGGTCAACGAGATGAGAGTGCAGCTCATCTGTTTCGCTGTCTTGGAAAGTCTGTGCATCGGCTGTGCCACTGAGGCAGCGCTGCAGCCAGCCGTCCACGTGCTAGTGGATCGCGGCGAGGATTTCATCCAGTGGCTGGCCACAATCGTCTCCCAACGAGAGCCAGTCATAACTACAGCCACAACTCGATTCCCTCAAGAGGATCCACTGGAACGGGAATGCAGCGGCTGCCGCTGCGGACTGATCTATACGCTGGATACTCAGCAAGCTTCCCAGGCCCAGGCGAGTCGCCATCATTATCCCTGGCTGGCTATGGTGCTGCTGGCCGGAGACTTCCACTGCGCCGGCTCGCTGATCAGCGACCTGTATGTGCTCACAGCTGGCCACTGTGTGGAGGGCGTGTCGACTGAGCTTATCCAAGTGCATCTACTCGAGCCCAATCGCAGCGCCAGCGATGCGCCGGTGCTCGTTGCACGCCGAGCCAGGCATATGAAGCTGCACGAGCTATATAAACCATATAGTTTCGATCATGATATTGCCCTGATACGGCTCGATCGTCCTGTCAGCTTTGAGCAACGTCTGCGACCCGTTTGCCTGCCGTCAGCCAGCGCCAGCTACGAGGGCGAACTGGCCAAGCTAACCAGCCGGAGTGCGGCCTTTGGAATGCAAGGCTTACAGGTGTGACTTGTATTCAATGATATACATATACATATATATATATATATATATTTAGTAAGCGGGTATAACTAACTAGCCTCATCTTTTCTAATAATTCTTTATGTTTTCTTTCTTATCTACATTTCTTTGACTGCAGAGACTTAACACAATTCGATTGAAAGTTTCTCTATCTGTAAATTTCACATCTCCCATTTGCTGTTCCTTCAAGTTCTCTTTGCTGTTCATATTCAAGCTCTCACGTGGAAGGCTGTATCTAAAGTTAATTGTTTTTTAGCTGCTCGCGTCTGTTGTCTATCATTTTGACTTTTTCCTAGATCTGTTCCCTGGCATCGTTTCAATTTATTATAATTATTTTTTTATTGCCTTCCCAACACTCGGCACCCCTTCCACCGCCCCTCAACAGGAATTCGATGTGCTCATCATTAGCCAATCCGAGTGCCGCCGCTCCAGCTCCAGCTCCAGCCCAGCACTGATCACCTCCAATATGCTCTGTGCCACCTGCATGGAGGCTGCCTGCAGCACCAACAGCGGCGGTTCGCTCCACGTGCTCTCGGACGAGCTGCTGGGCCAGTATCAGCTAGTCGGACTTGGCTCCAAGGCGCCGGGCTTTTACACACCTGTGCATCAATACCTGCGCTGGATTGAGGCCAACAGTGGCAATGCCTGCTACTGCACGGATTTAGCCGGCGAGGACTATTAGCCCGGCCAGCGACTAATTGCTGGCCAGCTCCTGTCAAACTTGGACTGCAACCATGGATGAAGCGCAACTTTTGGCATTGCATTTGCAAATATGTATTAGTAAATTTTGCATAAACTACTTTGGCGCACTTTGTGTGCCATCCATTTCCCAGCACCTGCACATCCATTGCTCCGCCCGTAAGATATCCATAACTCTGGCCGTAAAACGTAAAACGTAACCATTGGCAAATAAAAAACCAATTTGAAAGTGGGTTAGCTGCAGGTGGGGCAATGTCCTTCTATTCCAATCTTCAACTTTGCAAGTTTGCCAAAAAAAGAAAAACAAAAAAAAATGAAAGGAAAAACGGGGCCAGGTACATGCCGCAGGGACGCAACTGGTCCAGGACAAGGCCATAGTTGTCTCACTCCTTCGCCATATAAATAAATCCCAATTCGGTGCATATCAACTGCCACCGCATGCGAAATATTCTCTGCAATTGAGTTTGTTATGCATTTTGCATTTGTGCAATCAAAAAACCTCCCACCCCAACAACAACAACAACATGGGGGAAAAGTATGCAAGGCCGCTTGCAGGAGCAAGTTTTTCACTCTAGATAAATTGCTCGAAATATTTGTGGCAAGTGAGTTCTTAAAGTTGCATTGCAATGCGATAAGCACAACTTTCCGTTATTGCCAACAAATTATTTACTTTGTACGAGAAATGGCTTATGCGCTACGAGTTTTGATTGGCTCTAATGGAGAGCAACGATAGTGCACCGTCACACACCAGAGAGAGAGAGAGAGATACTTTTAATAAAAATACATTTATAAAGTTGCCAAATTGAGTTATCATTGCAGCAGCAGCAGCAGCAGGAGTTGAGTCCATGTGGGTGAATTTGATTGGGAAACTGTTCTAAATTATTGAGGCGGACTGCGCATAAAACTGAGTTGAGTGTGTAATTACCTTAGCTAGAAACGTGCTTCAAAGCATTTCAATATTTTTACAGCAAATTTATGTGTTTTATAAAGTTATCAAACATGCTACATTTAAATTTTTATTAATATTTAAATATAATTATATTTATATTGTTTAATGTATTTAATGCTAGTAGTTATTTTCAGTTAATTAAATTACCTAGTTTTATGTTGTATAAATTTGTATGATTTTTTCAATAATACATTTTTATTTATATTTGGGAATATGTTTTTTATTTTTTTCTATATTTATACTAAAATGTATATTTAAGTTTGTATATTTATATACATTTTGCAGCTGCATATTTATTTATATTAAATAATGAACAGAAAAGATAAAAATAAAAATATATACATATAAAATAAATAAATATATAAAAATAAATAAATATATAAATTAAATAGAAATGTATTTTTTTTTTTTAGTTTATACATTATAATATGAAAAAAAAGCAAAACCAATGAATGAGTATAAAAAAAAAACAATTTTTGTATTATAATTGTATATAAAAAAGGTCTATTATTTATTTAGAATGTTTTATATAGAACACATCAAAAAAAAAATTTAAAAAATACATTTAATAAAATATATTTCTATTTTATGCAAAAATAATTTTTAAAAAAAGTATACAAGTATAAATATTTAACAAAAAAATAGTTTTTCTAAATAACATATTGTTAACAATTTGAAAAATTAAATATTTATATTTAAAGTTATTGATGGAGCACTTTTAATAACAACAAAAATTAAATTTAACTCATTTATGCATTTTTTGTTTGTATATTTATGCTTTTTATGCATTTCCATAAGAAATAAAGCAAAGCAAATAAAATTTTTTGGCATTAATTATGCATTTCAGATCAAACATAAGATTCCAAGTTAATTTACAGTCAAATTTATTCAAATTTAACAAAAACAAAGCCAATATAGATTTTGACTAGTTTTCCAATATGATGCCACCAATTAGGCTTTCCACACACACACACACACACACGCTGCTCCCATTTCTGAAAGCGAGATTTACCTACATATATTCCTAGTAAAAGCCAACGACAAATTGCCAAATCGTGGAAACAAGGTTCAGTCTCGTAAATCGAAATATGCAAATAGTTAGCTAGTTTTTTCCTAACAATCTCTATGGATCATTAAAAATGTTTACGACTTCATATTAAAACCACACAAACTGTAAGCCGTAAAGAAATGCATTTATACTTTGCCAATAAATTTGTCTCACTTCTTCTTGTTGCTGTTGTTGTTGTTGTCTGTCTTCTCTGGGTCTGGCTGGGTTTTGGGGCCAGGGCACATGCTCATAAAGATTTCCTACTCAAAGCCATAAAGCAGTCTCGGTGTCTTGTCTTAAAGTTAAAGTACTGATGGCATGGCCAGCATGGATTTCCAGCTAAACGACAAATAACTTGGCATTTAATAACTCTACGGGTTCCATATATTTCTCTCTCTCTCTCGCTCTCTCTCTGTCACTCTCCTTCCTTTTAATTCCATGTTCTTCATTCGCTTCATTATTATGCGTTGAGTCGGTTTCATTTCGAGCCGGCGAGTTTCATAATTTAAAACTGCGTTTTGTCGCAAAACGAATTTATGTGCTGAAATTAATGCTAAGGTTGGGTATCGAAATGTATGTAAGAAATGGATAGAAAGAGAGAGTAAGAGAATGGGAGAGAAGCAGAGAAGTGGAGTAGGTGAGAGAGTAAGTTTATTAAATTTGATTTAAACTTTTTATGCACTTAAAAATGTTAATAAAATTCTTTAGAAAAAAGTCTAAAGTTTAGAGAGTCAATAAAGCAGCTAATATAGTCAGTTTCAGGGCTATAAATTTATTTCTATCCAATAATCACATGTCATGTTCTGTTTTAAGGGTCGCCCAGCGAGCGATGCTGCCCAATCAGATTCGAAATGCTAAGGCAGCTGTCACCGATTCCGGGGAACGCAAACATGACACATCTCATTATGATGTGGCTGCCAAATGATGAAGCCTCCTTCTTGGCCACAAGCATCTGCATATACAGTCACAATTCCCTCGCTCTCTGTGTGTGTGTGTGTGTGTTTGTGTTTTGCTGTCAGAGTATTTTGTTTATGATTTTGTAGCTGTCATAAAGTTATTAAAAGTATGTGACATTTTTATGACATTATGACGTCTCGACTCAGAGCCCGATTTCCCGAGTCACGACAAGAAAAAAATGCCACTTGCTTTTGTTTTCATTTGGGTCTTGCAGCTTCGAGGGCCTCTGAAACATGCCATGAAATATGATATCAAATAAAAAGCAAATTAAAGACGATAAAAATCGTGTTGCGTCTCATGCTGTGAATTGTATAAGAAACATTGTTCATCTCTTTTTTGCAGAGAGACAGACAGCGACAGAGAGAGAGAGAGAGAGAGCGAGAGAGTACTTAAAATTTCTAACAAAATATGTAACGCCAGGAAACAGATGTCTTTGACACCTCAAAGTTTTTATATTCTGTAATGATCCACTAGAGGCAAGCTCAATTCTATTGAATTTGAGAAAACTATTTATATATATGTATATTCTATCTATATATAAATATATAAATATATTTAATTTTTTTTTTTTTATCAATCATATAATTTAAATAACAGAAATAATTGTTGTTTTCGCCTCAATCAATATTCATTTACGTTCTATAAGTAGAATCATATTAATCACTTCGATTGACTGTTTACTTATATCTATATTCGATATATTTGATATATCAAATGATATATGATATGCTTATACAATTAGAAACGGAGTTACGAAAAGTCTTCAGCAATAGTTAAAAGTTCTAAAGGAAACCCCAGCAAGAGTATTCCATATTCGACCTTGTCAAGCCTAACTATTTCCCTTTTTTTCTCTCTGCTTTTTTTATTTTTTTTTTATTTTTTTTTTTGCGAAATCGAAACCAAAAGCCACTCGGGCGACCTGTCTTTGGGGTCTTTTAAAATTGGCCTCGGCTTGAATCTGATCGCTTCGGCAGTTGTTGTTGTTGTTGTTGCTGCTGTTGTTGTTGCTGTGGTTATTCGCCTTGTTATTTGGTGGCTCATAAAACTTGTAAACATCGCACTGATTGTGCCTCCGGTTTGAAAGCCCCAGCAGCCCAGTCCCCCACCGCCAGCTGCCCCTCGAGCCGCCTCTTCTGCCCCCGCCAGCCGCCCCTCTCATGCATTCAGCGCTGTGGGCGTTAAATGCACAGATATTTCTCGTTCATATTGTATTACAGCCACAGTTTTGATAGCCCCCGTCGGCCCCTCCTACTCAGCAGCATGTCTACAACGTAATGAGGCGAAGGCGTGGAGATTTTGATAAGCTGATAAGCGTTTTAGTGTTCTCTTCCATATTAATTTCAGTAAAGGGCTCAGGCCATAGCAGCGTGAGGCGAAGGTGAGTGAGCCCACGATAGTTAGTTGCATTAGGTAAACAATTTAATATATTTGCTGCGTCAGATATGAATATGAAAATGAAACATTAATAAAATGAATATTTTTTATATACTTATAAGCATACGTTCAACAAATTGCTTCTTTTTTTAAAATTTATTTATTAATGAATATGAATTTTTGACTTAAAAGAGCTCGACTTATAGTTTAGTGTATTGCTATTAAGTGTATATATCTTTAATTTATATTAAATATATTTTATTATATTGACCAATCAATTATTATTTTTTTTGGTTTGTCTTTAATTGAACAAAAAATCAATAAATAAAAATTATAATAAAATAATCAAAATAATTAAAAATAATATAAATAAAAAAACCTTTATAAATAAAAACTATATTTAAACAAAATGTTTTCAATTCATAAGCTTCATTTAATATTTCAATTCTTATTACTAAACAAACAAAAATAGATTTGCTTAATACAAACAAAATATATAAATATACATATATTTAAATATGTCTTTTCCATATAGCAAATAACAATTGCATTAAAACATAAGTTCAACATATTTTATTCTTATTTATTAAACAAAGCGAATTTTCAACTTAGAGCTCAGAGCCTAATATAAATAAATAGATTTGTATATTTTTAATATTCTAAATATAGCTACAATAATAATCTATTAATTTAATAAACAAATTTTTATTAGAATTCACTTTCAACAAATTTAATATATATTTTCAACAAATTTGATTTATTAGCTAAACTAAAAGACTCTTGAGCTTTGAGGTCAGATGGAAGGAATCGATTGCATTTGAGTATGAAGTACTCTATATCACAGGAGAAATATATCACTAAAAATATATAACAAATGTATAACTGTAAATGTAACTATATATGTATGTGTATGTGTATGTGTATAATTATACTAAAGTTTAAATTTATAACTGGTTTTATTTTTTATGCTAAGCGCCTTGGGCTGAACATTAAACAGTCTTGTTAATCCCTATGTTGTTACTTATGAAATATTTGTATTTTAATACAATAATAACAAAAAAAAAAAAAGGAAATCATTCACCTGAGCGGCCAACGCTTCCGCTTACTCAGCGAGTTCGTTTCGACTTGGCGTTGCGCAGATCGTAGCGACGCCGCTTGACTCCGGTCCTGGAGGCTGGCTGGCATTTCGGTTCCTTGTCCGCTTCGTTGTTGCTGCTGCTGTCGTCGTTGTCCTTGGCGCTGGTCTTGGCCTCGTCCTTGACGTGGGCCGCAGCGGCAGCAGCTGCCTGCAGCAGATCCTCGCCGTGCTCATCCACGGGCAGCTCCAGCTCCAGCTCTGCGTCCGTGGTGGCACATTTTCTCGCCACTTTTTTCCGCTTGACCTTGGGCTTGACTGGCGTCACTTCCTTCTTTTCGGCATCCAACTCCAGCTCCACATCCACATCCACATCTCCGTCGACGTCCCCGTCCCCGTCTCCGTCTCCGTCTCCCTCTGCTTGCTCGCACAGCTCCTGCATGACCTGCTCCAGTTCGATATCCTCTGGTGGCAGATGGAAGCTCTCGCTCGCCTGCGATTGATCCGGTTCGACCACGGCAGTCGGCGTGCCCGGCTCGGGTCTGTCGTGATCGACGAGCTCATCCTCATCCTCGGAGTAGACGATGCCGATGGGCAAGTTCTGCTGGAAGGAGTTGGCCTTGCTGGCATCCACCACAATGTCCTTGTAGCCGCTGGTGCTGGCGCCATAGCGCGGCAGATACTCCGCAAAGAACTCACTGATCAGCGACGGCTCCACGGGGCCATAGAAGCCAGCATAGTCGGGCACCTTGCCGGCCTCGAACTGCAGCACCGAGTCGCGGGGATTTATGTGCTTGGAGGCCAGCGCCGGCGGCAGAGCCGACTGCGTCGCCTGTCGACTGCTGCTGATGCGTCCGCGCCGCGGCAGCAGCTGCTCGGCGTTGGGCTCCCGCTCCTGGAGCAGCCGCACATCGTTGTGGTAGTTCAGCAGTGTGTGGAAGCGAAAGCGGGCGAGCTGCAGCGGCGAATAGGCACTCCGATGCGGATGCGGCGGATCCTTGGCACCCTGGCCTTTGGGTAAACACGTGCTGCGGGTCCTCTGCGTCTTCAGCGCTGGCTGCTGCTCACTCTGTGGCGTCGGTATCAGCAGCAGCTGCTCCGGCTGGTAGGGATTGAAGTGCTCATGCTTGTAGTAGAGCTGCAGCCGGCCGCCGTGCGTCAGCTCCTGCTGCTCCTGCTCCAGCAGCGTCCGCTCGAAGCCCATGTCCAACAGCTGGCGGGTGAACTGCAATACATTGCGACTGCGAAACATGCACTGGCTGCCGGTCAGATGATCCTGCAGCCCGATATAGTCCAGCTGCAAATGCTTACCGTCCGTCGTCCAATTGATGAACGGCACGTGCTCGCTGCTCGCCGCCAGATGCAGCTTGTGTGTGAAGTGGTGGCTCAATAGAGTCTGCAGCGGCTCCTTCGTCGCAGGAGGCGCAACGGGCGTCGGGCTTGTCAGATCGCTCACAGGTGGTAGGGAGGGCACGGATGGTAGGGGAGGCACGGGTGCTAGGGGGGGCAAGCAGGCGGAATGCAAGGACGGCATGGCAGGCATAGATGACATGGCAGACATTTGTGGCACCAGCGGCTTCACTTCGATGCTCGTGAACTGATCCGCCAGAACGATGGTCTCAGACTGACTAATGCCCTCTATTTCGGCTGGCATATCCTCGAGCGTGTTCAGAAACTCTAGGAAATCCAATTGATCGCTACTTTCAGCCGGTCCGGGACTCGGCACTGTCGCGCCGCCCCCGGTCGGGTCATCTGCTTTGTTGGGGCTGTTGTTGTTGCATTTTCGATGCTTGGCTTTACTCGTCGACATTTTGCTTTGGCTATTTACTTTGGTTATTTGTTTATTTATTCTAAATGACTAGCAGTACGAGTTACGTTTTTTTTTTTTTTTTTTTTTTTGTGAACTACACGCACACTTGTGCAGCACAGTTGTGTATGTTTCGAGCCCCAAAATTCATTGTGTCAGCCTGTCAGTGTTAGCAAATGCCAAGCACTGACATTCAAAAAAGAGAAGAAAACAAAAATACGTTTGCACAGGTTTGCAACACTATTGCAGCAATCTATGAGCGCCAAAATATTTTGAAAAAATTCCACAAACTGAACTGAAAATAACAAAAAATAATACTAATCATTAATGGCCATTTCTTACTCATTCATTGCTCATTTGAAGTTTATCTGGTCATCAGTTTGCCTTTTCTTTTATTTATAATACTCCTTTAATATATTTTAATATATTTTCATTTCATTTGAAGTTTCACTTTGCTTTGAATTGCAATATTTTAAATATATCCTTTCGTAGAACTATTTAAATAAATGAATTGACAGATCCTGAAGCATAGCATTTCCTATATGCATAAAATGTAAATGTGCTACAAATTGTTATTTAAATTGCAGAATATTTCTTTTGTTCAATAATTTAAATAATAAATTACTAATGCACGCTAGGCATAGACATACATACATACATATATATTCTTTGTTATTTATATACCATTTTGCATTATTCCAGAGAACCTTTTTGTTATGCTTATGAAACTTTAATGACTTGGCAACATAGTCAATTTGAGCGACATGTCCCCAAAAAGTCAATAAATATAAATTTGGAACTAGCTAAGCAGCAAAAAAAAAAAAAAAAAAATTAAACAGTTTCCCTTGAAAAAGAAATATTCGTCGAATATTGAATACTCCACAAAAAATAATAAATTTGAATATATAAAAGAATTATCAATATAAAAAAAAAGTATTTTTTAATTAAAAAATTAAAATTCAAATATATATATTATTTAAAAATATAGTATAATAATTATTATTATTATAATTAATAAATAAATAAAATGAAAACATTGGACATGCGCAAAAAACAAAAGAAAAGAAATAATTTAATATGTGTATATAAATAATCAATTATATACATTTTTATATATATGCCACATATAACTATTTCAGTTTATATATTGCTCATGTTGTTACAAAAATTGCAAATACCCTCGGCAAGCGTATAGAGACCAACAAATGGAATACAGTAGTATAGAGAAACAAACACATTTCATTCCATTTGAATGCACTTTATGTATTGTTTGCAATAAATCTATTGTTATTCCGGCGCACCCTTTGCGAGCCCCATTTGGCGGCGAATTTCAAAGGCGAGGACATGGGGTCCCCACCAAAAAAAAAAAAAAAAAAAAGGATACACCCGCAATATCAATAATAACAGCGACGGCCCAGCAACAACAAAAAGCGCCGCCAACATTTGACACTCGCTCCACTGTTTGCTGTTGTTGTTGTTGTTGTTGCTGTCGTTGGGCATTCGAGGGCCCAAAGCACGTAGCCAATCAGCGGGTGGATCGGCAGTAGCTTTAAATTGACATTTACATGAATATTTAATATACATCCTTTAATCATGAGGCGTTCCGCTCTGTGTTTGCCGGCCAAATAACCAAGTTCCATGTTGGTTCATTGCCTGAATAAACGAATGCCCCTGGACAACGACATCAGCATCGACACATACATGACCATGGACACGGACATGGACATGGACATGGACATGGACATGGACATTGGTTGCTCATTTGACAATTTCACGCAGCAATTAATGGTCACAAATTGAGAGCGATGAGAGCTCGAGCTGTTATGCAGAAGATGAGAATGCCAATTTATTAATAAAACTAAGTATCAGAGAGTAAGAAAATGCTCTGCCAGGAAATGTCAAAATGTAGGATGCTATTCTGCATGGAGGGAATAATAAATTTTGGATAGTTGAAAAATTCAAATATATAAATTGAAAGAAAACTGATTTAAACGCATTAAAATTCTATTTTAATTCTGCAGAAATGACTTGAATAATTACATAAATCAATAAATATACGTAATAAATAATAATTAAACATAAATAAACAATTAATCAATATAAATCAAAATAATAAATATTTATTTTAAATATATTCCATATCATATTTACATTAATAAAGGGGATATATACATACAAATTTTATAAAATATATTGCTTTAAACACAATCTTCAATGATAAAAAGATCAAAGAGCGTCGGCACTGCAATCCTTTGCTGTTGAGGTCATCTCGTAGAACTTTTAACAAATGTCATTGCTGTGGAAGAAGAAGACGAATAAATAAACTAAGCTGGAAGTGAAACTGAAAATGAAACGAAATTTCAAGTCGGACTCAACGGGCGCGTCACATCATAAAAAACTTTGCTCGTTTCCGCTATGCGACAAAGGGGGAGAAAAAATAAAACACAACTAAAATGAAAATGAAAACAAGAAAAAATCAGGGAAAACAGGCTAAAGGAAACATTGTGAAAATCACGTGCGTGTCGCACTTTTCATCGTCTTTTTTGTCGACTTGTGTAAATTTATTCGTCACATTCGCCCCGTTCACGGCTTTTATTGTGCTCCGGCAGTTCAAATAAGAGCGCAACATCATAACTTGGCCATAAAGTTGGGACAGACAGCAAGAGCCAGCCGTCGTCAGCACTGGCCATAAAACGAAACAAGTTATAAAACCATATAGCATAGCCATGCATACAATGTATGCGGCATTCAAACAGAAGCATAAATTAGCCAAGAATCGTTCATAGTTTTCAAAGAAGTGAAATATTCAAGTTGCAATTGAAGTGGAGTCATTGTGAATGTATTTAACATTAATATATATATAAATAATCTAATAATATAAATACATTATATGCGCAATTATTTCCTTGTTTTGCTCCTTCTTGATTTACTGCATGCATGCAGTCTAACTAGGAATGCTCTCCCTTCATCTCCCTTTGCTCCATAAACTGAATGCCTTGAGTTGGCTCGCTCTCATTAATGCTCAGGCTGGCAGCACCTGTTTGTTTGTTTGTTGATTGCATTGAATGATGGACAGACGGAAGACAAGTGACATCAGTGCGGAGGGCGTGGCATATCGATCGCTCTTCAGTTTTACTATCTGCAATCGAAACTGAATTGAGGTCTTGAATTTTAGATTGTAATACCATATGCATATATCTATGTATCCATATGACTCCCGCTCAACTTATTTGTTCAGTGTTTTCTTCTTTTCAGTTGACCTAAAGACATATGTTTTTTATCAGTTGGAGCATAACCCAAATAAATTGATGATCAATTTCATTTCGCTTGACATTTTGGACTGTGACAGCTGCTGCTCACTCGGTGGCACTGACACTTTATGAGGTCAACTGCTCTAATGTAGTCCTCGATCGCTATCTCTGTTCGTCTCGGTTCGTGCGACTTGATAAATTGCCAACGCCATTGCCAAACGTTTTGTGCGTACTTTGTCCAACAGTCTTTAAAAGAATTATTAATATGTTTTCATAAGAGCGATCTACCGGAAAATATATTAAATATATGAAGAGGGTTTCAGCAGCGACTTTTGTATACTCTTCAAATCAATTTTTGAATAGCAAATATTTATTTACTTTTCAATAGTTTTTATATATAATTAATCTATAATCTAATCTATATATGTATATTATATTGAAACTCTTAAGTGCTTCCCTTATCTCAATTGATTTGCTCTTCCTAGATACCTATAAAAAGTTATACTTAAAATTATTTTAATAATTTTTTAAGACACTTCAAACTTTATGCTTCAGTTATTATACAACCATACGCCCATACGTCCATATACAACCGAAAACAAATACGTAAAACGGCAACGTTTTGCCTTTTTAATGCGTGTCAAGTGGGCATATATTATGGGTTTTTATGGTTTACGGGCGCTACTTATATGGCACAGACACACACACGCAGGGGAGTGTCTGTCTGCATCTCTGTGTGTGTGTTTGTTTGGGTTTGCATATTTTTCAAATAACTTTGGTTTTGAGTGCAATAAAAAACAAACAAGTACGAACGGCTGTAGGCGACTGCTTAATACATGCTCTGTGTCTGTATCTGTATCTGTATCTGTATCTGTATCTGTATCTGTATCTGTATCTGTATCTGTATCTGTATCTGTATCTGTATCTGTATCTGTATCTGTATCTGTATCTGTATCTGTATCTGTATCTGTATCTGTATCTGTATCTGTATCTGTATCTGTATCTGTATCTGTATCTGTATCTGTATCTGTATCTGTATCTGTATCTGTATCTGTATCTGTATCTGTATCTGTATCTGTATCTGTATCTGTATCTGTATCTGTATCTGTATCTGTATCTGTATCTGTATCTGTATCTGTATCTGTATCTGTATCTGTATCTGTATCTGTATCTGTATCTGTATCTGTATCTGTATCTGTATCTGTATCTGTATCTGTATCTGTATCTGTATCTGTATCTGTATCTGTATCTGTATCTGTATCTGTATCTGTATCTGTATCTGTATCTGTATCTGTATCTGTATCTGTATCTGTATCTGTATCTGTATCTGTATCTGTATCTGTATCTGTATCTGTATCTGTATCTGTATCTGTATCTGTATCTGTATCTGTATCTGTATCTGTATCTGTATCTGTATCTGTATCTGTATCTGTATCTGTATCTGTATCTGTATCTGTATCTGTATCTGTATCTGTATCTGTATCTGTATCTGTATCTGTATCTGTATCAACTACTTTTGCCAAGGCCTTGCTTACACCAAATATACTCTCTTCACTCAGTGAACGAGTATAATTTTTTAAGACGCGTTCTTTGTTAAGCCCCGCATGAACAGCATTTGGCTCTCTTTCACCGTTTGACAGCTGTCAAATTGCTTTCCTATAAACTTCCGCTCGAGCACAAAGTCCAGTCGAACAGAGTCAAGTCAATTGCATTTTTATGAGCCTGTTCTGAACTCTGATTTCTCTTTCTGTCTTAAGTACAATAAAATGATATATTTATATATATAAGTGTATGTTCGTATGTATGTCTGTCATATCTGTTGTATATAGCTCATGAGTCAGTGAGTGAACTGTATGTTCAAGCAACTCGTTTCATGAATTCTTCACTCTTTGAGTCATCAAAGCGAGCCGTGAACAATGTCAGGCAACAATCCATCAATCACTTGACATTCCCAAGACCACAGCAACTGCGCAGCTCACGAAATCTTCAGCTGATTATTATAAATGATTAACTTTCGCTTAGTTACTATAATTAAAGCGCATTTTTCGGGTTAATTTTCTCTGAATTGGAGTTAATTTCTTTGTTAATTGTCTGCCCAGCAAATGATGTTTCATAATTAATATAATTCATGTTGTGGGATAGGCAAAGAGAAACATAATTTATAATAAACAGCATCGTATAAGTAGACTGGAAAATAACTTTACCGTAGCCAAACAGCTTTCAGTTATCTATCGTTATATATCAAAGGCAGTAATGCAATTTTGCTTGAGCTCTATTATCTAAAAGAATCTTTAATAATACTGAACCAAATAATGAAAAATAAATGAAATATATATATTTAAAATGCTCATCGTGCAACATTGCACTCGCTCTTCAGCTAGCAGCTGCTCCACAATTCAAACTGAAATCTTCGCCCAAGCTAAATCCGACTAATTGCATTCGCCTTTAAAGCGTAATTTGATATTTTATTTTCTATGTCTGTACTATATTTGTTACCCCAAAAGGCACTCGAAATTTCGGTTTTACTTTCGCCACATGCAACCCCGCGCAGAGCAAAGTATTCTTCCAAAAACCGGCCTGGCCAGACTTGTTGCCTAATGAAGCGTTAAAACTCCCGTTTTCGTTCTTGCAGATAATTAACACAACTCCATTTCAATAGCCGAGGATCTCATTAACCCTTGACATTTGTCACATCCACACACAAAGCCAGACTTCAAAAGCAAGTGAAAAAAAAATGGGAAGACGGGTGTAATCGACTACGGGATGCCTGCTCAAATTTGTTGAGATATGTCAGGGATCGGTTGAAATTAGGAACTAATCAAAGTTAGATCAAGTTCGTAGATCGATCAAAGAGATACAAATTAGTTAACTAACTATATATTTTATATATATATATATTTTCCTCAACATATTTAGTAGAAAACAATCTAAAGAGGAGTCTAGTTAGAGATTTGGATACACATATATATATACTTTACAGTAGCTCAGTTCTGGGATTCGATTGTTATTCTAAATTCCAAACCTCCCCTCAATAGAGTCGGAATACTCCAGATGCATACGAATAGCCAGACAAAGCCAATATACTCTCGCTACCTCATGAGCAAGTATTTAAAGTGAAAAGTAAGGAAACGAAGGAGTTTCGAGTTGCCTTTCGAGTCCTCTTTTGTTGTTGTTGTGGTTGTTGTTGTTGTTGTAGCTGTTGGGGACAAGTCAATCTACGTGACGTGGCGTCCTTTTTGCTGTTTGTTGCCTCATCGAATCGACTGGAGCTACGGAATTGTTGAAACAGATGTCAAATTGTTGAAAATTCTGTTTTTCTTTTCTCTTGCTTTGCTCTGCTCTCCTTCTCCCTATCTCATTTTTTTTTTTCTGTTGGTATTTTTACTTTTATTTATTTTTCTATGCGTGTTTGTTCTGCAGTTCGCTTGCCTTTTGTTTTGGTTCATTGACTATGCGGTCTCGTATTTCCGTGAAATATTTCCAACTCCCTCGGCTCGGAAACCGACTCGATTTCACGTATGGAATGCATCTACATACATTTCAAGTCCATCGATTGCTGACTCAAGAGCAAGTGCAGGCGAGTCCGGGCGTAACCCGATATGCTCCCAATAGAGACAATCGGCATAGAGCGTAAACCCCTTTTTAGGGTAAGTGAATGCAGTTTAACAAATGGCTAAATAGAGAATTATCTTAGGCTTAGCTACGACTTAGTCCAAGTGCAATTGATTTTACTCCACATATGCATTTGAGTGAATTGTAAAATAATACTTTTACGATATTTGAAATATTCCTAGGGAAGGAGGGTGTACGGCTTGGAGGTAGAACTTTACTACCTAGGTTGGCTTGGGCTTAGGTTGTAGAGTTTGAATTGTGAAACTTTGTATATGACGGAATGAACTACTAGATTATATAAGGGGATCTATAGTTCTATGCCTTAAGAAATTATATTAAACATGATCTTGATTTTAATTGAGCTTTTATTCTTAAAGATTTGAATATTGATTTCAAAGATTATAGAAAAAAAAAACCTTTACTCGTTCCCTTATTAAGCCTTCAATGGAAACAGAAATTTAAATGTTAACTAGTTCCATTTACTGAATCGGCAAATCGGAACTTGTTCTTGTTAACCAAATGTTTGAATTACTATAATTCTTATCTCAGACGAATAACTACAGAGTGCAATTAAAATCTTAAATTGTAGGGAATGCTTTTAGTTTTTCATGATATTTAGAATTACAATTCTATTATTATTTGTATTATTATTTTTAGTTATCTGTAACTGAGCCTAGCACATTTATACTCAAGTGCTCAGTCGTTGATCTCTTTTCAAATGTTTTGAAATACATCTAATTATCCCGTCAATTCCCGCTCCTCCCCCCTACTAAGCTCACCATTTCGAATGCTATTCCCTAACCATCGATTGCCAGAGATTTCCCAGCAATTATGTAACTTGAGCGAACTTCAACTTTGGCTTCAAACTGCAGAGTGCGAAAATTATTTGTGATGAATAATACAGCTTCATCAGCGGCGCTGGCCTGGGCTGAGGTTGAGCTGACGCCGTTCCCCCTGACACCTACCCCCTGCAGCAATGGCTCTGGCTGCCTTTGGTTCGGTTTCCTTCAAGCGTGCATAAGTGAAATGTGCGCCAGATACTTGCCACAGATACAGATACAGATACAGATACAAATTCTGCTACAGCTACAGATACATCGGAGTCAGCAAGCGGCAGCAGCCGGCAACAACGAGCAGCACCCAAAAAGGTAATTAATCATCGTCATGGGGCGTGTGCACGATTCGCTTAACGTGCGCCGCTGGCGATGGAGCTGGAGTCAGCCAGTAGAAGTAGGAGCGGAGTTGACGAAGTGCAAAGGGGAGCAGCAGCAGGAGGAGGCAAGCAGTTGCTGTGGCATATTACTCAAGGCGCATAGACAAACATATATACATAGACATATGTATATATATATTTCCATATGTTGGCTCGACATGTCTTGGCCGAGACGGCGGGCGGCTTGTCATGAGGCGGGGGGGCGTGGCAATAATCATAACGAGCCAGATTAATGCGTTTCTTTCTACATGGAGCAGAATTCCCGTGCAGCTTCTGTGACACATTTGCTGATTTTGCCAGAGTCGATAGGGCAGACAGACAGCTGGACATTTTAGCATACCCCTTACCATACCCTTTAGCATATACCCTGTAAATGTGAAGTCTGTGAATATTAGCAGAAATTAGTGGAGTACAAATATTTAAATTTAAGTGCAAGTAAAATAAAGTAAAACTATAAAGAAGCCATTTTCATAGCCATTTACAGGGTATATCGCAGTCAATCTTTTTTTTAAATATTTATAATACAATATTTGTTGCATATTAATCGCTTGCTCCCTCTTTTTCTATCACTCTCTAACTCAAAGCTTATTACAGGGTATTTCTTAGTCGAACATTGTCTAACAAAGTTTCAAATGTGCGCCTAAATATTTCTAATATTTTTTTTTTTAGGTACATCTCCCCCTCCCTCACTATCTCTATCTCGTTCTCCCACTCAATTTTAATTGATTATGCGCCCGATTTCAACGATTGCGCGTGCCATTTGTTGGGCTCAACGGGGCATAGGTGTGTTATGCATGAGTATTACCTACTAATTGGGAGCTAAGCTAATTAGTTGCTTGGTCTGAGCCGGAGACAACAAGTATTTCACCTATTTTTACAATTTTACTTCAACAGCAATTCAAATTGCCACTGCAATCAGTTTAACAGTCACTGTTAACAGTGCGCTGTGCGCTGTAACAGTGACGGCGACTGCGGCAGCGACGACGGCGTCAATTCTCACCCGCGCACTAACTGACAATCGCCGACAATAAAAACACGTGCTTATCACACACACAAGCAAACACAAACACACGCGCCCATGCATACAGACTCACAACAGACAACAACAGAGAGTGTGTTTGAAATAAACAAAAAACAGCTGTTTGCAGTTGCTCTTCCATTTCCAGTGAGCGAAGCAGCTGAGAAACAAGTTCTGTTGACTGCCGGCATATGTAGAGAGAGTTGCTATAAAATGAGAGTAAAGTTTATAGCAAAGTATAAATGTGCTCTCAAGGCATTTCTCATGCAGGCATAGAATATTAAATAGAAAAATTACAAAACAAATGTTTATTAAATAAAAAAAAACAAATACTATTAATTATATATTTTATGAAAAATTAAAAAAAATGCTATAATATAGTAGATATTATCGTATAAAAACTCCTTGTACGTATTTCTCGCATGCGATTTCCATGCTCTCTCCCTAGTTGTCGACAAGCCGAAGCACTGCACGAACCGATGACGGGCACGAAGCAACGAAAGCAAACTCGTGCAGCCGAAGCATCCATACACAGCCACCCACAAACGCACGCACTCCGTGCTGCGACTCGTGCATACGCATGCCGCTACTTATGCTTAGTTTGGCTGTGGACTCTGGCTCCGGCTCTGGCTGTGGCTGTGTTGCTTCCAATTGGAAGGCGCCAGTTGTAAAGCGAAACTCGTCGCGTGTGGTTGTGGTCGGAGCACAATTCTCTTCGTTGCCGTCAACGTTGTCGCATATCCGCCATTTTGCGTAAATTTCCTAACTGTATTTACGTGCGACGCGGCGCGTCTTATGCAAATGCGAAAAGTGCGTGTTAAGGCTTAAGAAAAAAAGTTGCTAACATTTAATCTGCCAAAGCCCATAAACCAGCTGCCGGTAAAGTGCCAGAATAAAAGTCGAATAAATTCATAAATATCCTCCGGCTGCTGCCAGCGAACTTTTCGCTCTGCTCCGAACGACTGCTCAACGACGCGTCGCGCCTTCTAATTGGAATTGCACTGATTGAATGGCAGCAAACGAATAACGGTTTGGCAAGTGCGTCGCTATGCAAACAAAGCAAATGTGTGACGAAAGTGCGTAGAAATGCAATTTGAAAAGTGATTGGATGCCGCTATTCTATTATTTTGTTGCTTCACACTCAGCAATTTTTAATTAATTTCTCTCTGTCACACACTCAAGCTAAAAGATCAAGCAAGATTTATGCATTCGTGTGTGTGTGCCTGTTCGTGTGCTTGTGTGTGCGTGACTGTGTATGTGTCAGTGCATAATGTTAGCAATTAAATGTACTTAGTATAATCCAGGATATATTCACAGCAACTAAACAAAAATTATAAATAAATAAACAATTTATTTGTTCGACGAATCGGAAAAAAAGAATTCATTTTGCAGTAAATAGAAAAAGGTGAGTGTTCACCGTTATTGTTTAGCATATAAATGATGAATAAATGGAATATAAAATATAAATAATTGAGTTTGTTGTTTAATGTTTTTGATTTATTGCGTTTGGGTTGCGGATAAATATAAAAAAGAAAATCGTTTATTATTTATTCACAACAAAAACATATTAAATGACAATCGTTAAAGTTAAAAAAGGATTATTTTTTATTAAACAAATAAAATTAAATAAACAATATAATTTTAGAAGAAATGAGCAAATAAATAAATAAATACATTTATAATATAAAATATATTAAATTAATTGAAATGTATAATGATATTTTTTGATATAATATTAAACTATATTTATTGTATTACTATTCAAAACAAAAATGACAATCTACATAAATATTCTTCTAAAAAATTTAACATTTTCTTCTGTTTTGTTATTTGTGTATCGATTGAATATTATAAATAATTTATATATTTAAAAATACAATTCAATTCAGTTTTCATTTATTTATTTTACCTACACTTTAATTGGAATTCCCCCATTTTGATGCCTCCTTCTCTTTTACTTCGAGGTGTTTGAACAGTTCCACGCCTTATTTTATTTTTTTCGAACTGTACTTGCCCACTTCTACAACTCATAGACATGTTTAGGCCCGACAGCTCTTACCAAAAAATAAAAAAAAAGCTACATTATCGGCAATTTCAAATGGGTCACGCTTTGCACTAGGCTGATTATCGATTTGAATATGCATTGCATGTCCATGTCCGTTCGATTCTGTCTATATACATATATACTACAATAGATACTTCTATATACATACATATGTATGCATATGTATAGACTTGCGTTCCTCTCTGGCCCACTTCCACCCGCATCTGTAGGCTTTTCATATGTCTGCCTTCATGTTATTAGCATTTTGTTAGACGCCGTTAACAGTTGTTTCATAGACCTCTATTGTTGTTGTAGTTGTTGTTGTGTTTGTTGTTGTTGCACGAGTTGCGTTTGGCATTTAATTAAATTTGAAGTTTTTTTCCCAGTTGCTGCCGCCGCCGCCGTTGCTGTTGCAGCTGAGTTGCATTTCAATTGAAATTCGTGTTGTTGTTGTTGTTATCAAACTGTTGTCGTTGCTGCTGCTGCTGTTGCTGTTGTCTAATTATGCGGCGTGAAAATGCAATCCATGTACAGGCAATTGTACAAATATTTGACACGCGACGCTTTGTTGTTGTTGTTGTTGTTGTTGCAACGTGCAACAATTTAAAATGGAATTGAAAAAAATAATAATAATAATAATGTTCAACAATTGTTTAAACAAAACTATGTACATATAGAGGGCGGGGAGTATTTTTAATGTAAACATATGTAAAATATTGCTTTTTATTGTTGATGCTCTGAAATTGAAAAACAATTGGTAAAAATGCAGAAGTTAATTTCAAGAATAATAATACAACATAAAATAAAGTATTAAATCTAGCATAATATAGCAAAAAAAACGAAAAGGTATCAGAGTCTTAAAAAAATATAAATAAATACTGAAAATTAAATACGTATAAAAAGAGAAAGGAATAGTTAAATATGTAAATAATAATTTTTTATAATTTCATTATTTTTATATGAACTATTCTAGTGTCAACAAATGCTATTAAGTAAATAAACAAAAGGTGTTCCATTTGATGTTCAGTTTATGTTATAAAACAACGTTAAAATAATAAAAGAGTATATTCATTTGGAACTAGCATTTTTTAAATTGTTATATAATATTTTATTAAATGATGAAATATATATATATATATATTTTTTTTTTAAATTATTAACTTATATATTTAATCATTATATATTTTTTTATT
Organism: Drosophila mulleri; assembly: GCA_035047565.1. Classification (NCBI taxonomy): domain Eukaryota; kingdom Metazoa; phylum Arthropoda; class Insecta; order Diptera; family Drosophilidae; genus Drosophila; species Drosophila mulleri. The sequence goes on along the minus strand of JAWNPK010000060.1, from coordinate 15,907,884 downwards.
ATATAGTACATTTTTAAATAATATAAATAATAATAAATAATAGTTTTTAGCACTAGAATATATTTTAGCATTAATTCAATTATTATATAATATTTTATTAAATGATGAAATATATATTTTATTTTATTTTTTAATTATTAACTAATATATTTAATCATTATATATTTTTTTATTATATAGTACATTTTTAAATAATATAAAACTAAATTAATAAAATAAAATAAATAATAAATTAATAAATAAATAAAAATAATTAATAATTTCTAGCCCTAGAACATATTTTAAAAAAGTATGTTAATAAATATTTACTTTGCTCTTATTTCAAAAGATATATTTTTCATCAAAAAATATTTATTGTATAAAATATCAAAGCCTTGATAAAAAATGAGTTTTCTAATAAATTTGCGCCAAGTAAATGCGAAACTCTTTGATATCAAATACTGTATAAGCACTCGAGTCTCGTTTTTGTTTTTGTTTTGTTTCGTTTTGTTTTTCCACCCAACTAAACGTAATTATGAAATTAAGATTGTAAAAACTGCGGCTCTCGAGCGGAATTGGTCTGTATGAAGCGGCAGCTTCTTAGAATTTGCACTTGCTTCAGTTCCATTGCGTTTGCAGCAGTTTTCTCGAAATGAATGCTTTGAATGCTGAAAATGTTAAGAAACTCAAGACGAGTGAAGAGCACCCCATGCAGACATGGACAGAGAAACCTAGAGATGTCTGTGTGCACATATACTATGTACATATGTATGTAGCTAAATCTTATCAAAATGTAACTGAGACAAGGTCTCAGGCGCATCTCTCCTCTTTCTCTCTGTGGAGCCACTTCATGCTGAGCAAAGCTGAGAAACTAGTTCAAGTGCGTGGCAAGTAATTAGCTGTGAGTGTGTGCATGTCCATGTGTGTGTGTGTGTGTGTATTTTACTGCATTTGTCAAGCTGTCTTGATATTGTGTAAAAATCTACCACAAATATTTACAAATAGAGCGCAAACAGTCGACGCAGTTTACCTTACGTTGCCCCGCACTCAAGTGGGCTTAATTAAAACGAAATTCCACTGCGAAAGGCAATATGTTGAAAGATTCGAAATTGCTTTTTAATATTTTCCACAGCCTCGCCACTTCAAATGGGCTAAAACAGATTTCCACTTAAAGATTAACCCCTACAAATGTTTTCTCTGCTCTCATCTGTCAGTGAGAGCCCGAGAGAGATATTGGAGAGGGGGAGAGATATTCCTTTAGCTAGTTGTACTCTGACTACCTCTTATTGTTATGATATTTGTATTTGTATTTTTAGTACACATTTCATTGGTTGTTTGTCCATGGACAGAAAGTACAGCTGACAACTGCTGCTGCTGCTGCTGCCAAGTGTGAAAACTGTCAACCCGACAGACAGACAGATAGACAGACAGACAGACTGTGTGGGCTGCATTAGTAAATAGACCAGATAGTCTAGAACGTGTTGGGGGTTTTTAAGTTGTAACTGAATAGGTTCCATTATACTCACGCACTTCCGCCTCGCACTGAGTGAGTAGGGCTAACCCGAGAGGCCTTTCAAAATCCGCCGAGGTGCTGAAATTCCACAGAATTTTCAACTGCAGCTGCGACTTCTGTTCGTGTTGAAGATCCGGTTATGAAGTCGGAATACTAATTTAATTGAAGCAAAGCCAAAATTAAAGAGTTTTCAATAAGCGTCTAGTTGCTGCTTAATTTTATTTGCTATTTATTGTTATTAGTTTTAGGTAAATATATAGCAAAATATTTAAAAAAAATATATAAAAAATATATATAAAATATTCCAGCAAAGTTTAGGGAATTTTTACTAAATTTCTTCTATGCTTTATTGATTATACATATACATACTTACATATATGTATGTATATTTAATAGTCTTCTTATTATATATATATATATATATATATTTTACCCGTTTCTGCCGCTGCTTCTTCAGCTCAGTCTGCTGATCTTCTGCTTCTTCCGCATGCACCCACAGTCCATGGCAATCGCTGTAGCTCTGGCCGTTGCTGTTGCCTTCTCCATGGCTTCCCCGGTGACAAATGCCGCCACATTAGCCACTTTGTAGCGCTGGACCATGGAACGCATTCGCATTCGCATTTGGTGTGGTTCAGAAGCGGTTGCAGCGGTTCCAGCGGTTGCATTTGAAAGTTGATTTATTCGAACTGATTACGGAGCCATGTGCGGTCATGTTTGCGGCGGTTTGCCAATGCGCCGATAATAGTTTTAAATAAGTCTAGAGTCCAGCTTAATTGGCCAAACTAATGCACATTAGTTTGTTCAGAGTGAGGCGGGGCGGTGCGGGAGGCTGCCGGTAGCTGCCTGCAAACGAGACGTGACTTATCAGCGGCAAACACCTGGAAAAGCACAACACACACACTCGAGTCTCTGCTGATTTATCGGTGAATATGCCATCAGTGTCAGTTGGGCATTAAAACTAAACAAAGTGTGTCACAGTCGACTCTGTCAGCTGGTCCACCCACAGAGAGTAAACCTATTGAGTTTCATGGGAGCAGCACACTCTCACTCACGCTCACACTCACTCTCTTTCTCGCTCACTCTGCATTGCACAATCTATGAAAAGTCATCTTCATCTCAATCTTCTCACAGCTGCCTACACCTGTCGCCTGTCTAATTTATGCCCTCGGCCCATCCACAGCTAAAGCCTTCAATGACATATGGCATATATCTAGCTGCAGCATACAGGTTGACTATATACATACATATACATATATATACAATATATACATATGCCTTCATGTTTATGACCATGTAACATCATTAATAGCCCCAACGATGACGACAACTAACAAATTAGTTCGACTTTTGATTTGCATAATTGAGTTTTAGTTTCGAATTTCGTTTCGAATTTTCCATTCCCAGCCTTAAGGCTGGGCAATTTGTTAATGCTAAAGAGATCGGCCGATTAGCACTGAATATGCTAGAAATTGATGCGACTGTCAACATGTGTGATGACAAAAAAAAAAAAAAAAAAAAAAAAAAAAAAAAAACTAAGAAAACAAAACACAATAAAACAAGTAAGAAAACTCTAGTCGAGAGTGCTCGACTACGAGATCCCCTGAACCCTTCAAGCAACAGCCATTTCAATCATTTTTAGCGTCTCTCTGCTTACACAAACACACACATACACACGCAAACACACATACATAGACAGCCATAGGCGCGCACGCATGGGCTGCAGTGTGGGCTTACTATGGGAACTTAATTGTTTAATAACTTTTTTTCTGGACGTACGTTCTCCATGAAACTTTCAGATTGTGGTTTTATCATTACTATGCGTATAATTGCCAAAGCTCAAGTCTCTAGTATTTGAAATACGCCTTTTACAAACTTATGGGTGAGGGGGTGGATATAAGGGTGGGGGGTGAAATTGAACAAAAATCGAAATTCTATAACGTACATATCAATCTACATTTAAAATTTGGATACTCTAGCTCTAAAGATGTAGGAGATATAATTTTATAACTGCATTTCGATAGGGTTTTTTATCGATAAAAAAATAACGGGATGAGTTATCGATTTTTAGTGATAAACTCGATATCCGCGTGCTATATACGAGCATTTTAAAAAAAAGTTGAAGTCTCTAGCTTCTATATCTTCGGAAATCGACGCGTTCAAACATACGGACAGACGGACAGACGGACAGACGGACAGACGGACAGACAGACGGACAGGGCTAAATCGACTCAGTTCGTCGCCCTGATCAAGAATATATATACTTTATGGGGTCTGCCACGCCTCCTTCTGCCTGTTACATACATTTCAACAAAAACATTATACCCTGATTTCCCATTTTCAATGGGTTCAGGGTATAAAAATGTTGTTTTTTTCTTCTGAGAAAATCAAATATAAATGTTATCAAATTTTGGGCAATAAATGTTTGATTGGAGAGATTTTGCTGATGAATAGAGAGAGTTGGATAAATAAATATGTTAAAATTGGAAAATTTTAAATATAAAGTTGAGCTTTAATAAACATTAAATTTTATCAAAACAACAGATTTTTTTTATTAAAATGTTTGTTTTTTAGACTTTATAAATCAGTTGCTAAAAAATCTATATAATTTATTGAAATTGGCTAATTTTGTAGTCAAATATAAAATACAAAATTACAAAAATTAACATTTAAAAACTTGCTAAAATTATGACAACAAATTTTTAGTATTAAAATAAAAATCAAATAAATGAATTTTGCAAATGTAATAGGTTTTGTGAGTCAAATATAAAATAAAATAGAAACTTAACATTTAAAATATGTAATAAAATTGATAAAAAAAAATGTTAATATTAAAAGAAAAATAAATACATTTTTAAAATATAATAAAAATAAAAACTATAAAATAAAAAATATAAAATAAAAACTACAATGAAAATTTTATAATATTTTTTATAAAAACGTATTTTGAATATTAAAAATAAATAAATAAATAAATATATAAAAAATAAATATATAAAAAATAAATAAATAAAAAATAAAATAAAATAAATAAATAAAATAAAATATTGAATTATTATTAATTAAGAAAAAATTTTAATTATTAAATAATATATATAATATTAATAATTTATATATAATATTAAATAAAATCTCTCTTAACTCTAAGAGTTAACTCATGTGAAAGCAATCGCATATTAAAAACTTTGAGCTCCAGTCGAAGCTTCATTTCCAATTTGCATCTCTCTAGGCGTCCAGCTGCCCCCAGCTAGACTCCAAATGCAGTTACATTCCCCAATGCTCCCAAATAGCTCACAAAGAGCCGAAAAGTCAAAGAGATTTGCACAGTTATTTCGATATCGTGGTCAGGCAACAAATTTTTAACTATTTCTCATTCTTTTTTTTTTCTTTATGCTCATATTAATGTCAGGTAATTCGCCAATTTAATTTGCGACATTAATATTGAGCGGCGTATGAGGGGGTGGAGCGGGGGGGCGGGGCGTGGCTAACTATGTCTTGGCTACGTTTTAGAGAGCGCAGCTGTGCAGCTGTGCGTCGCTGCCAATTACAATGGGGATTTTGTGCATTTGTGAATTTTGTGCTGCATTTTGTCAATTGCAATAAAATAATCAACATGTAGTGCTGGCCTCCAAATGAAGTGGGGCGTGGGGAGGAGAGGAGCAGAGGCGATGGGGCATATGGCTTGGCCTGCCTTTATTTACTTTTGAATACCCTGTGAGCATTACAAGTGCAGCAATGGGGTGTATTGGTTTTGTGTATGCAGGCAGAGCAGAGGAATTTGGGATTGAGCAGGCATAGTTATTACATATATTGTTATATTATATACATGTACCATATACAGGCTGATCAAAAAGTCTTTCTTATCCCCATTAAAATCCTATTAACAGAGTATTTTCTAGTCGGGCATGCCCAGCGCTGCTTTTGCCTTTGCTTTGGAGCCTCGTGTGTCTGCAGATTTACGACCCGCATGGACAACACGTTCAACGTTCAAATTGCGCGACTCCAAGTTGCAGTTGCAATTGCAACTGCGACTGCATTTTGTTGCCATTAACATAATAATGCGGCGGCTGTTGTGAACGCAACCCCCTCCAGCTCCAGCTCCCGCTCCTGCCCCCGTCCCTTACCACACACACACACACAGCACAATTGCGAGCCAAAGCAAATAATCAACTTGCGCTAATCTGCAGCCAAACTGCATTTAGCGATTGTCCGACTGTCCGTTTGTCCCCCCTCTCTCTCTCTCTCTCTGTCTCTTTGTCTCTCTCTGTCTGTTTGCTTGTCAGTTTGCCAATTGGCGAGCAGCTCATTCGGTCAGTTTGCGGTTTTTATTTTTCGTAACGTTTATGTTGATTATTTAGCGACTTTTGTTGTTGCCCCTCTATCAACATATAAACATGCATATATACATATATATATACATATATATATCGTATATACCTTGGTAATTCAATCCGGATTTCAACTCTGAGTTGGACTTTAACTGATTTGCATTTTGTATGATTTGTTGACTGTTTTTGCTGTTTGCTAACTGCGTTGGTAGCGCCATTGCGGCAGCAAAATAAAAGAAATAGATCCTTAAAGCGTGAGCTGCATGAATAAATAAATATATGTATGTATATATATAGCAAATATATCATGGTTTTATAATTGCAGGAAAATGCTATTAGCTTGCACATAAAATGTTTTTTTTTTTAACGTTAATATTTTAAATTTGATATCTTCATATTTTTACTGAACTTTGAACTTTGCTTTATCAACGCATCAATCAATGTCCATTGCAAGTTATATTAATATATATTTCTATATAGATATAGATAATATATGCATATAAAGACATTGCCATAGTAACAAAAATCTGAATCTAATTAATTTCACATCAAACTCTTACAGTTCAGTGAAAGTTTATCTTATATTTGACATACATATTTCATAAATGATTAATTATTTTTGTAATTTTTGCATATTTTCAATAGGCAATGGATAATTAATAACCAAATTTTGAGCTCACTCCGATTGCCCTTTTTTTCGCAGTGCAGCAATGACGCCCGCATAGGCAGCCGCAGGGCTTAAGAAGAAGAGAGTGAAAGAAGAGCACAAAAAAAAACTGATTTGCGCTGAGTCAAGATAAAGGCTCAAGCGAGTGAGCGAGATAGAGTAGAGTGAGTGTGTGTGTGCGTGTGTGTAAACTCTACACTCACTGAGCAAAATGTATCAAAGAAAGTGAGACAGACAGCTGAGTAGGTAGATTGGAGAGCGACGCCTTTGACGGTGGCTGAGGCAGCGGCAGCGGCAGCGGCAGAGGATGTGGCTGTGTGCGCTTATCTTGTCTGGGTAATCGCGCTTCGATTATTAACCCTCATAAATTGAGCACGATGTGTGTGTACATACATATGTGTGTGTTTGCTGAGCCTGACTTATGTAATCCTGCTTGTAACGGGTTCCTCATTTTCATTAGCATGCGCGCATGGCTCTCCCTCTGCCGCTCTCTCTCACTCTATCTATCTTACTCTCTCACACTCTTGCGGCGTCTAATAAATGTTTTTCAATTTTGCTTGCGGTTCTCTGCTGCTGCTTCTTCTTCTTCTCTTCTTCTCGTTAGCTGAATTTGCTCTTTTCTCGCTGCTGCTGCTGCTGTTTGTTGTTGTTGTTGCTCTTCATCATGCTCGGCTATTGTTGTTTGTGGTTTCTGTTTTTTTTTTTTTTTTTTTTTTTGGCTGGAAAATGCTTTATCATGGCATTTGAGGCACAGACGCGCCTTTGTTGGCTTATTGAGCCATAACTGCAAGTTTGTTTATTATTATTGTTGCTGCTGCTGTTGTTGTGGTTGTTGTTTTTGTTGTGGCTCTAGCTTCTCATCCATTTTCATTTTCATTTAGGTTTTTTCCCACTTTGCTTTGCTTATTTAACTGATTAATCATGTTACTTGTGCAGCTGCCCCAACTGCGAATAGAGAAAGTAGCTCATATTTTGATAAGATTTCAATTTGGAATGCCTATAGCTGTACTTGACCTATTTGCAATGGTATTTCCATAAAGAGAACTTAAAGTGCTGGAATGCTTTTTAGATTTTTTTTCTCTGCAGAATAGCTTTATCTAAAATCAAACTCAAATTTTGGTAGTTTTTCCCTTAAAGTTAGTCCCTATCATATACAGACATCGATAGAAATTTCTGACCTAACATATTATATATATTCTTATATACCACCCCCTTAATTCATTAACTGCCCCTTTCAATCAAACAATCGACAAGTCATCATTAACCACTACTGGACCCCGCCTCAACCCCCTTAATTTAGCTGAATAACCGTGACTAAATCATTTTTCACTGTCATATGGCCGCAGCGCCCGCTTATCCTGTCCAAAATTTTAAACACTTTTTTATCATTTCCTCTAAAAAAAAAAAAAGGGAAAGAAAAAATGAAATAAATTGGAAACAAGCCTAAAAGGTGTTCAGCATAATTCCCTACCATTATAAAATGCTTTTTATATTTCCTTTTTTTTTCGATTCCTTTTTTATCGGCCTTTTTTCCAGCATGAATTTCACTTTTGTCCTTCGCTGAGGGTAGGGCGAAAAAAAAAGTTATAAATCATTTGGTTGGGCATATTTTTAATAGAGTTGTTACTTTTGTTTATTATGTTGTTATATTCGCCGCCTCTTCTTCTACTTTGTTGTGGTTGGGTTTTTTGAAAAGGGTTTGCCAAAAACAAAAATATGAAAAAATGTTAAATAACTCTTTTTTCATGCCTAATCTTTTAATTAATAAATATAATTTCATTTTTTCCGTTTCATTGCAGGTGAGTGCGCTGTTCAATGCCCAAATATAATAAGGTAAACGCGATATACATATATAAACATGAGATTAAGCAGATCTATGTCGTACTACCTACTTAGTTACATTGGCTTCCATTTGCGGTTAGACAAAATGACTTTAAAGTTGTTCGGTTCAACCCGCAAGGCCAATGAAAAGGAAACTACGCTAAAGGGGAAAATAAAACCCCACAATTTTCAATTCAGTAACAACAAGAAGTAACCAACATCATCATCATCATCATCCCCATCATCATCATAATCTTCCTCATCCCCATCAGACGTCCCACACTTCCTTCCGCTGGGCTTTAGCCTGTTGGGGGCTTAGAGCGTAGCGCGGCGTGCAGCCCCGTCACATTTGACGCCTCAAAACCACAAAAGCATTACAAAGAAAGGCAGCTGGAGGTGAAGTTGGTCGGTTGACAGATACCCTGTAATTATAAAAATGATATATATAATCATATTGATAAATGAGAGAATAGTTAAAATGCACAATATTTCATTCATATATAAGAAATGTAATATATTTATCTTATATAAATATATATATTTAATACACAGGGTATATTTTTATGAATTGTATGATATATTACTTACTTTAACGTATCGAAAATAATTTTGTTATATACGGAGTATGTTTCAAAGATATTTCTTACACACAGGGAATGTATTGCTAGAGTTATCTCAGCTCTCATTTATATGCAAGTTCCCTCGCTATTCAAGTCCACCCCAGCGCATTCACATTTATAGGGTATCTTAAGCAACTAAGTAAGTCTTTCGCCATAAAAAAGGGGTGGCACTAACCTCTAACTACCGTTAGCATATGCTGCCCGGTGTGGGCGGTTGCAGGCGGTTCCAAAGCTCATCCATGTTGTAAGGCCCCATGATTGATGACTCTTCTATGCTGTTCGCTATTTTCCTATAGGCATCTGCTGCGCACCTGTTGTAGACATTTGCTGAAAACGAGCTTAGACTGAGCATTAGCCAAGTCTCTGGCTTTGGTGTTTTATTATTATGTATATTAGATATGCATTTGTGTGTAGAGCCAGAGAGCTGAGGAATTTGGGATGAATGTAAAAGGTTTTCTTTTTATAGATAATATTCTAGGAAACACTGAAAGCTGGAGATGAAAATAAAATGGATTTCGTTTTAGAGAACTTGATATTAAAATAAAAGGTTTTGCTATATGTATGAGTTATTGAAAGTTTCAGCAATAAATAAAATAAATAAATATAAAATAAATTGCGAAATTGAGGAAAGAAAATTGATTTTCTTATATATAGATAGCATTCTATTTTGACAGATGAAGAACTGAAAATTTTAACAGAAAATGATTTATTAAATAGAGATTATATTCTATGTTATATGATATATTAAGAACTTAAAAAATTTTCTTAGATGTATATAGAAATTGAATTTCTATAAAAATAAATGAAATTGTGATGCAAGTAAGGGATTTATATTTACATATATATGTATATATGTAGATAATTGTATACTCTGTAATACGTTATTTACATATAGATAACATTGCATCTACTATGTTAACTATGTGTTGAATTTACTTTCCACTTTTATCTCAGGTTCTCTCCAGCTTCACTTTTAGAGCATATTTGCGAGTCGGAAGTCGGAGTTATCTTCATAATTTCTTTAGCGTATATCTTAAAGCTGTCAGTCTTTAAGCGCTGGAACACCTTTCGGCAAGCACAAAATGTGACGAATGCAAACAAACAAATTCGCAACATTCTGAAAGTTTTCACTTTCTTGCCGGAGCGGAGGCAACATGAAAAACAGCTAAACAGTTGCCTAAACAACGCCACAGTTTTCACTTCCGGGAATTGTACGTCAATGTCAACTTTGACAGAAGCCAAAGACTGAAAGAGATAGCGAGAGTGAGAGAGAGAGAGAGAGAGATGACAGGCAGCAAAGCATGGATTTACTTTTATTTTATTACTGTCATTGTTGGCGAACTGCTTCCGCTTCCAAGGGGGCCAGCCACGCCCACGCCCACTGACCTGTCCAGGCTTGGAATTCAAGTAACTTTTTGGTTTTTTTCTCCTCTCCTCTCTCTCTCTCTCTTTCTCTCTCGTTTTTTGGGACTGCACTTGGGGTTGAAGGAAGTTTTTAGCCATGTTGCAAGGCGGCTGTCGTTATCCTTTTGCTCGACTGGCGCCTTTATCATCCATCTGTGCTCAGAGTTTCTGCGTTCGTTATCTGCTGTTTAGCCAGGCGCATATGAGTGTGTGTGTGCGTGTGCGTGTGTGTGTGAGGGTGGTTGGGTGGGTGGCTGGTTGGGCAACAGCATCTTTTTGGCTGCTTTCACCCGGCATTCGATTTTTTCTTTTTTGGGCTAGTCGTAAATTAAAAATGGCTTAATATGTAAATCCTTGCCTGCACTTCCTTGCGCTAGCCGCCTGCAGATTAGTTTTGTGGATATTTCAGCTTATGTATGTCCCTGTCTACATGTCGCCGTCTATCTATCGTCTATCTATCGCCTTCTGTCGCCCAACTCCGCCCAGACATTTGGACATGCAGTAGAATTTATGCGCCTTGACTTACAGCTGGGGCCGTAGACAAAGGTCGACTCGCTTCGAGGCGAGTCCTGTTGTCTGCCACACAGGACACAGTTGCCTTCATGTTTACTTTAGCTGCCCGTCCACTGATATGCTTTTGTTGTCGTTACTCGGCACAAGAACATGACAACTCCTTGTCCTTGTTCTCTGTGCTCTGTTCTCTGTTCAGTTGCCGACTTTAACTAACCCTTAGGTTCTTAGCCCAATTTGTGTCGTCAATTGCTTCTTATTCGTATGAGACAGCCGACTACTCCAGAATGCTTCCCTTGCCTGGCTCTCCAATGCTTGCGCCAGTCGAGCGCTCTGCCTCCTCTCGTCATATTAGTTAAAGTGTTGATTAGTTGCTTTGCTGATTAGTGATTGCATTTTGTAATTGCTCCCACAGCGTTTGCTCTACTTTTCCAACATATACATGTGTATATAAATATATATGTGTGTATATATATATTTTAATAACAATTTCAATGCTTTTATCGCTGATCTGTCGGCTCATCCACTCACAAAAATTAGCATAACCGAATGCACATTAAATTATTCCCTTTGCAATTTGCATTTTCACTTCATTTTACACAATTTTTTACCACATTTTCTGCTCGTTCTCATCCATTTTCGTAATTATTTTAGCTCTAGTTCATTTTTTTTTTTTTGTTTTTCTTTTTTCATTGTTTTGTTTCATTAGTCATTGCCATTTAGCTGAACTATGCAATTAGTCTGGGAATTGTAAAATCCGATGCTCATTTGGAGTTGAAATAACTTAATTTCTTTTATGATTACCCTTCTCGGTCTCACTCTCTCATTTTCTAACTCCCTCACTCTCTGTGTCTAATTTAGCAAATTAATATTAATTGCATGCATTTCGTTAATCAAATAATTGCTGTTGATAGTGCATCAATGCGAAAAGCTTTACATACTCAAACAACAATAATTGCCATTGACAAAATGAATTATTCAACACTGATTAACAAATTAATAGTGTTGCATAGCATTTTGTATTAACAATTTACACAAAACTAATTATGCAATTAAATTTGTATTGAAATTGTTTGAGCATTAAACAAAATAGAAGTGGAGTGGGGCGTGGCAAAGCCTATATACAAATATATGTTATAGAAATAGCTTATGTACTACATATAATATGTAGAGTATACATATATAGATGAGTTTACTCTCTTCATAACTTCTGGTAAATAATTCAAATTATTTAATTTTTTCATTATAAAATACTTATTATTAACATTATTAATCTTAAACCAGCTATATATTATATTAATTCTAGTTTATTCAGATTACAAAAAATATAAATATAGTATTTAGAAATCCCACAATATTTATCGGAACTCTTTACTCGAATCAAACTGCATTTTGTAAAAGCTAAAAGTGTTTTTCAATTTATTATAAGCGCAAAGTGTGCTATGCTTAATAGATAACATTTTAATTACATTTTGATTCTTTATCTGTTTGTATGTTAATGATTATCGGCATTACACAACACTGTACAATACTAAAATTTTAGATTTGGTATTCGGAATGGCGTAAAAACGAGAAAACAAATGAATTCCTTGACTAGTAGATTCAAATGTTTTGTTCTTCTTCTTTGACGTGGTCTGAAACACTGATGAATGACATAACGATATACATTGTACGATATACGTAATATGTGTATTACGTTGAATTGAGGGACTTGAAGAAATTACTATGTGCCGTATTGGAATAACGTTTGCTACTGGACATCGGCTTCTGCATGCGGAAGGTGCACAGTAGATTCTCATCGACGCACATCATGGTGCCGGCATTATCGAATTCGCCGCAGTAGTTGGGCGCCGAGAAGATGGTGAGGAGCTGACGCTTGGCAAAGAACTCGTAGCCATCCTCGACCACCTGATGGGCACGACAGATTAAACTGAAGCCGTGCCGCTCCAGAAACGAGCTAACTATATCGGGGCCAAAGGTATAGCTGACGCCCCGATTGTTGAGGCCCCAGCCAATGGTGTGGACATCCGGATCCGACCACACCAGATCGCAGAGTAATCCCTGTTCGGGTATCTCGCATGGTCGCTGGATCATCCGTATCTGATCCATGCTGACTAGGCTCGGACTCAGTCCGCCGTGACAGCAAAATATATTGTCCTCGACGATCGCTGCGACCGGCATGCAGCTGTAGCAGTCGACGAAGCAGCGCCACAGCTTGATCGTGTAGCGTCGCTTGCACTCGTCGTAGAAGCCGTAGATGCGGTTCACGCCGGAGCTTTCGTGGTTGCCGCGCAGCAGATAAATGCTATCCGGATAGCGGATCTTCAATGCCAGCAGCAGGGTCAACGTCTCGATGGACTGCTTGCCCCGGTCCACATAGTCGCCGAGGAACAGATAATTCGTGTCCGGCGGATAGCCCGTCATCTTGAAGTACTTGAGTAGATTGTGGAACTGGCCGTGTATGTCGCCCAGTATATTGATAGGGGCGTGCAGCTTGAGCAGCATTGACTCCTTGAGCAGCACCTCGCGTGCCTGGGCACAAATCTCGCTGATCTCGTGCTCGTCCAGCGACACATTTCCGCTCCCCGCCAGGCTCGATCCCGACTCGGTCAGCCGAGCGATTATATCGTCCAGATTGATGGGCAACAGCTCGAAGCTACTGCTGCTTTCCGACGATGAGTCGCTTGTCGCTTGCTCTGTCTGATGCTGTTGTTGTTGTTGCTTCGCAGCCAAAATTCGATTCCTTCTGACCATATAGTCCATGCAGTAGCCAACGGCGGCATCCTTGGACAGGTAATTGATGGACGTGCATGTGGTTATGGGAGATGTGTGCTTCTGAAAGGATGACATATGATAGTTTCTTTTCAACTGTTGCAGTGTTCCTTTTTGTTTTGGTCTGCTTTTCTCTGCTATATCCCGAGTCCAAGGATTGCAACAATTTGGAATTTCGATGGAGCCCCGCTTGGATGAAGTCTGTTTTTGTATCGATTTACTAGATGACTTTTGATCAATGGAAATGAAATACTTGAACTACTTTGGAATTTGAATACTAAAGCTAAATGTGATGAGAAATTTTCATTGAGAAAATCCTTTCATCACTTTTTTTTTGTTTTTCTTCTTTCCTGAGTGCCTTTCACATAGTCAATTACATCGCAGCGCTTTCGTATTTGGCTTTTGTGCATAGTTAAGTAGCTGTGTTTTTTTTTTTCTTGCTCTCACACTTCTCTGCAGAAAGAGGCTTTGTTTTCTTTTGATTGACAGCTGCTAAATCAGTGCTTCTCTCGGCTCCCTCCCCCCTCGTAATCAGGGCAACATTCTCAGCAGAGCTCTGTGACAAATCTCTGGCTCAATAGATAGAGCACAAAGCACGCTTCTAACTGTCTTTCAATCAACTAAATTTCTAGCTCTCTCGTTCTCCCACTCTCCCACTTCCTCTTGCTCTCCCCTGCTTTTATTTTTCAAATCAACATAATGGACACTTTGCCCGGCAGCAACGGCTCAGCCTTGGCTCCCCTACCCATTCTCCCTCTCTCTCACTTACCCCCTCGCTCAGCGACGATGGGCCACACATAAAAATACAAAGGCAAACTTCACTTTTGGCTTTGACAGCTGACACGAAATGCAAAAAGCAACGCATTTTGTGTGGGTGGCCCAAGGGTGGCTGGCGCAAAATATGCAAGCACCAATCCAAACACAACACTCTCATACATACACTCACACACACACACAGACGCACTCATCCGCTCACAGCGCTCTCTTCCAGGCATCGCATTCCATTTCATTCCAGCTCTAACCTACCGCAGATGCAGATTTCTGCTTTGGCCTGTCACTCATTAAGCATTTTGCCAACTGCAACTTAGTTCCGTTGTTTTCATTGTTGTCCTTGTCATGCCAAGTGTCACAACAGTCGCCTGCATTTCGTTGATTTTACGAGCGTGTGACAAGCAGCTAAAAACGATTGGGAATTCTGCGAAGCTGAATGTAAGACTTCTCTTTCGATTAGTCTGACGCAACAACAACGCCTTGAGCCATAGAAGTGCCAGCAAAAGGATGAAGAATAAAAAAAAAAAAATAATAATAAATGCCAAAATAATCATAGTTCGGTATATACATATAAACTAAATTTAATTTTCATACATTAAACCCAAGAAACCCCTTTGACCCTTATCTACGCCTCTGTCAAGTTGACAACATGTTGCCCACATATTTAGTGCGGTTGCTGCTCTGATTGAGTATTTGTCCAAGAAATATATTTGACTCCCTCACTCCTCCGTTCTCTGCGCCCACAAGCAAGTACAGTGTCTATGGATTTGCGTAGCACTTTGTGTTCCTCTCTTACGCATTTTGTTTTGTAGGCAAATATTAAAATATTTCACACGAAAAACTTACACGAGTGCATGCGCCTGTGCCTGTACGTGTGTGTGTGCTGGCTGCAGTTTTGTGCTATTTTTACATCGCTGCGCTGCGGCAGAGCAAACACAGCTGGGCCTTTAACATTGACTGCGGGACGAAGCTGGGCCACCGACTGCGTCGCTTTGCTTATCTAATGGGCTGCAGTTGCAGCGACTGTGGCCGACGCGTCGGCTGCGCGACTGCTGCTTATCGCTACTTCCATTGTTGTTGTTATTGTTACTCCTGCTGCTTCGCCCGCACATACGCCCAGCCTCTGCCGCAGTGTCGCTCTTTGAGCTGCTGTCTCCGACTCTTTCTCTTCTACGTTTTGTTTGCTGTTGTAGTTGTTAATTGCTCGTCGCTACTTTCTTGCACCCTTCACAATGCGCCGTTAATCACAGCAGAGCTGTGGTAGAGTGTGCATGAGTGAGTGAGAGAGATAGAGAGAGGGAGATGGAGACAGAGGCCGCACACATCAATGTAAAATTGCTGTTGGTTTTCGTTAATGGGTTTTTATTTGTTTATATGAGCGTCTAGAAAATATGATGCGTCTGCATATGATGGACATCCCCTCTATGACCCCCCTCCGTACTTCTATTGACCATTTGCGCTTTTAGTTTTGCGCGCTGCTCATGGGAATTTTTACAACTGTTTTCCATGACAAGTGCTCTTTGAGTTGTTGACAGAGCGGGGGAAGGGGGGCAATTTCAGTTTGTCATTTTTCGACTCAAGTTATTATTTTTTTTTTTTTTTTCGCTCTCATATGTTATTAGAGCAGCCCCAGTTGCGTGTATATTTAAGTGGGCGTGTTCCTTGGCTTTGACTAGACAATTGAAGCTTTTAAGTTCTATTTTTTTCGGGGGGTATTATTAATTTGAATTTTTAATGTGTAACCAAATGTTGTTTACAGTATGGTGAAATGTTTAAGTTTTTTTAAGCAGGCTGATTAATGGGAATGGAATTAGAAATGATAAATTTGTAGTGTGTAATGTAAATACGAGTAAAGCTTTATAATTGTATGCCCAAATCAAATCGAAATAAATAAATTTACATATGTACATATATGTATGATGATATGATGTGAATATGTACGTACATATGTTTCCCGTATAATTTTTAATGTGCTACCATAGCTCTCCCATACTCAATATGTTTTCATCAATCAATGTCATGTACATATGCATGTATGAACATTCAGACATACATATGTGTATGTATATACATATGTTTATATCAGAAATCAATTAAATATTTATTGACAGCAATCTAAACTGTCAAAAATAAATCAGAAATATTGAATTTCTCTCATTTCGGGCAAATATGTATAAAAAAGTCCCGAATTGCAAATACATTAGTTCAGCAAACGACTGATAATCTAATCTGTCAAGAACAAAATGCTAAAGCTCCCCAAAAAGCTATATGTACATACATACATATGTATACATATTGATTCAAATAGTATAAATATAAATATTTATGTATATACTTATACATTTCTATATTCAATGTATTCCAAAGCATTATAATTGTATCCACAAATTCCCGTCTATAATTTGAGATGTGAAATGCCAAAATTTCATCAAATCGACATTTTGATTGAAAATGCCTTGTCGATATTTGTGTGTGGCGGCCTAATTAACACTTTTCAGATGTGACATAATGTTTCACTTTGGGCTTGTGGAAATGCGAATGGAGAGCCCACATGACAGACAGATAGTCGCAGCGGGCGGTGGAGGCCCTGACCTAACAGTTGTTGCTGTTGTTGTTGTTTTTGTAATTGTAATTATGTGTTGTAAATGTGACTGTTGACATTTGGAATTGTTTGCAGTTATGAAACACAAAACGTCGCTAATTAAGCAATCATAATTGTTAAACTATGGGCTCAATTCGTTAAAGGCTACATTGTTGAAACATGTTTGAAATAATTACAGCAGCAATGTGAATATAGAATGTTTAGTTCTTGAATAGATTATTAAAGTAATATATTTATATTTCATTAAAAATAAAAAAAAAAAAGAATTTTCTCATTTGACCCCGACGTGATTTGAACACGCAACCTTCTGATCTGGAGTCAGACGCGCTACCGTTGCGCCACGGAGTCATATGCTGCGATCCGCGGCTAACTGCTAACTAGTGCTAATCTAATTGTTTTTGTTTTTGTTTTGTTCGTCCAGTTTAGCAATTGCATATTCACGGCATGCAACAACAAAAGTACAGCTAGCTAGCAATGTATACGTGTGTGTGTAAGAGTATAAGTACAAATATCTATAAATAGATTTAGCAGTGCAAACATGTTATCTTATCATATGCGCACAGTGGTACGGGCACGATATTGCTTGAGCTGAATTGAAATTGTAATTTCTTATCGCGTAAATACGATTAACAAGCGATTCTTTGTGTATGTTTTTATGTGCTGCAATCATTTCGACCGATTTTAGGTCATTTATTTATTCAAAATGCATTTGGTCGGCGATACAGATTTATTAAGAGTTCCGTGTTCCCGACTGTCGACTGTCGAGCACCTGCAATGGCCGGGGCAGACGTGTGCCGCCAAAGCTTTTAGCTGTCGCCGATGCCGACGGAATTCACACAACAAGCCCAAAATAAATATAAATCACAGCGGGCACAACATGAGGCAAATGAATGAAAATGCTGCACATTTGGAGAAGAAAACAGGGCCAACGGCTGTTCGTTCTGATTCTGTTTATTTATTCATTGATTTTTATACACTAGCCAGAGCTGCTATCGGCTCTGGATTCTTGTAAATGGAAATGCATTTCGATAAACCCAGACCAGCCCTATAAAACTGATTTGGATTTTCCTTTTCGTTTCTTTGCTCGAATTGTGACTAATTGTGTGTGTGACTCCTCCACAGTCTTTGGGTGGTATTCATTTCACTAGAACTCCAGCTGTTTTCATTGTTTAGAAATTAATTTTCCAGCACTGAATTTATACAGTGAAAGATATATATGTATATTTATGTGTATGTGGTTTTTTGCTTTGTGGCTATCGACGGGTCGCCCTTTTTATGGCTATTTTTATGTTTTAATATTTATGGTTTTTAATGCTCATATTTAGTGCGGCTGCCTACATGGGTCTACAATTTCCGTGCCGTGGACCCATTTATGCCAGCCTCATAACACGTTTTAGGCATGTTTCAAGCAACGGAAATCGATCGTAAAATTTTCACTCTCTAAATCCAAAAGAGTTGACAAGTTCACACGGGAAGGGCAGCCTCGTGGCCACAAGCCGAACAAAGTTATTAGGGAAATAATCATATAAATTAGTTGGAAATATGCATATGCTTAATAAATATTGGACTAACGGGTATAAGAGGGGCTTAACTTATAGATTACTTTCGACAGTCAGCTAGTAATGGGCATAATTAACTCTTTTATGTATGCTTAGAGTATATTTGATATTTCCCATGAGCTGAAAAGTTGAGCTGATGGATTATTAAATGTTAATTGAGCTATTCTAATACCAGGTTAAGTGTGAAATAACAAGAGTATTATGATAGGTGTAGTCGAAGTTTCGGCTAAAATATTCTATTGGCGTGCCTTAATTTCCATAGTTACAAATAATATTTAATAATATATATTTTACCAATCGCATATATTTTATCTTTTAATTTTTTGATAAATATAAGTCAACAAACTAAAGCAGCATAACTCGCGTTCAATCAACTAAAGCTAAAACTCATTCTCAATTATCAAACAGCTATACCTATGTAGATACTTATGTGCATGTGTGTTGCATTCAAACTATACATACATACACACACTCACACGCACACACTTAACGACTCTCGTACATTGCACTTAACCAAGTCGAGTGTAAACAACATGTTAAAGAAATGAATGGAGCCTTATAGAAATGGCTCAAATAACACACACACACATACACACCCATATCTACTCTCTTTTTTTTGCAAGTGTTGCAAAACTCTCTTGATCAGCTTAAGTCAAACAAAATGAAGAACAACATTTGTAGAGCTGTCGCTTGAGTTGGACAAGTTGTCGTTAACAAGTCCAAGTCAAGTCAAGTTAACTATAGCATGTGCGTGTGTGTGTGTGAGTGAGGGGCAAAAATTGTTTTATAGTATATTTTTCAAGCATTATAGCACTTTACACTTTTCACACGCTAAAATAATATTTTTTCTAGCCAGAGCAAAGAATTCACACTCTGCTTCATTGGTCGCAGCTGGCTGAATGAGAGTAGATTGAAGGAGAGAGAGAGAGAGTGGGAGCGGGAGAGTGAGAGTGTGAGTGAGTGTTTGAGTGTGTAAACACAGCAGCGCAAATGTCAAGTAGCCGTCAATTGGCAGGCGCACGGGCGAGAGCAGGACAGCATGATCAAAGCACAGGACAAGACTGAGCAAAGCTCGTAAACCACAATTGGGCAGACAAAGCGTAACTTTGGGTCGCCTCTCCTGCTCTCCCTTTTCGTTGCTCCCTTCAGCCGCTGCCTCGACACTTTCACTGCAGTCAGCGAGCGCTAAAAGTGTTTGCATTTTTATCAACTCCGCTCGTCGCTTGTCGCTCTCCCTCTCGCTCCCTCTCGCAACGCCTTGCGCAAACACTTCCCGTTGACTTTTTGCTCTACTCTACACACTCTGCGCTCTCCACTCTTCGCTCTCCACTCTTTGCTCTCCACTCTTTGCTCTCCACTCCTCGCTGCTCAAGCGTGCTCTAATACAGCGGGGCCATGGCAAAACCGCTTAGCATGTTTACCGTTATGTTCGGCACTTGAATTCGCCGTGTTGCATTAGTTCGCCATCCGTCTGGCCCATTACTCACGCTTAAGTGCAGACAGGTGCGCCTGGGCCGCCATTTTGTACATAAGAATGTAAAAAGAAAACAAATGTTGTTGTTGGCTGGTGGGCAGGGCAGGGCGGGGCAGGGAAGGGGAGTGGCGAGAGGGGACTGTAGCCAGGAGAGATCGAAAGGAAGTCCGTGCTGCGTTCATGTTTGCTCTGTTTAACCTACAAACGTGCTTAAAGGGTTTTTTTTCGCTCAGCACGTGCGTGTGTGTGTGTGTGACTGTCTGTGTGCGTGTAAACATTTGAGCTGTCAAAGAGTCATGCAGCAGCGGCAACTCCACGCAGAGTGGAGGTAGGGAGTTTGGCTGATAAGTTACGGAATTTGGGGAGCTAAAATGCTTGCAGCTGGGACACAATTAAGCAAAAGCCGGAATTGGATATATTATATGGACCCTCAAGTGTTATTTCCAGGTTGATTTATAAAAAATTTCCCCAAATTTATAAAAATAACAGTACCCCACTTTCAGCTAATTATATCATAAAGCCCCGACTTAACAACACAACGAAATCCCAACAAATTAATTGAGCAACACGCTTCAATGCATGTAAAAACAGTTCAATTACACAAGAACACAAAAAATGGAGCAAGAAAACTTTTGTTGGGCTGATCGACTTGAAGATGCCCTGGAAACCGAATGATCTTGGTTTATTATTAACTTCTGCTTTGTCTAATAGATTTTATTGAAATGTTGAGCATATAATTTACGTATTTTAGTGAATATTCAAGAATTTAGAAAAAAGATATTAGCTATATGTGCATCTGATCTTCAATTAAAACATTTGTTCTAAAAATGAAGCTAAACTATTACGAATATCAGCAAATTCTGCCTTTTACATACATTTCAATCAAGCCATAATACCCTGATTATCCATCTGCCATGAGTGCAGGGTATAAAAAGTAATGCAAAAATTAATTAAAGGAAAACAGACAAAGAACAATCGGACTGTCAGCTAATGCCCATGCTTAGGGCCTAATGCAGTCAAAGAACCTGAGTGTCTGCGCAGCGTGGGTGGGGTGGGGGGCGTGTTGTTGTCCATTTATGTTAATACTGATTAATGCTGACAAATTAACTATGAAATTAATCAATGTCCGAGTCGTTTACATGTGGAACAGCGACAAACAATGAACGGAATGGAACAAACAACAACAACAACGGACAACAACAGAGGAAAGCCAAACATTTGAGGCCTACATTGATAAGACAAGCGTCGAGTGGCGACATCTAGCGGGCTGTGCGGGCGCATTTGTTGTTTGTCACTTGCGGCGATTTATCAATGCCAGGCGAGATCGATATAGAGGAAGAGCGAGAGAGGAAGAGAGGCACAGAGAGTGCTAGAGTATTTCATCAAAGTGTCTGAGAGATTATCAAACTTGACAGACGACCGCAGCCTCTTGAGCTGAAAGAAAAAAATTCTATCTACATATTTATGTGTGTGAGAGAGAGAGAGAGTAGGAGAGAGGGACGGTAAGACTGAGAGGGACAATTATGTGTTGCCTAAAGACAGGTCCGAAGTTTTGTGCGTGTTTGCAGTCCATCAAACAGCATGTGATAATTCAGGTTCATCAACATTACAATCAACAATAAACACACACACACACAGTCATAAAAGTCAATGTTGTGCACAAACTATTTACTTATTTATGAGTGAGCGAGATGGAAGAGGGAGGGAGAGAGGGAGACTTTGAGTGAGATGTCCGACCATTTGGCATGCAAAAGTCCATGATGTGACTGTTGTTGTCTGGATGAACGGTTGTTGTTGCTGTTGTTGTTGTTGTTGTTGTTGTTGCTGTTGATGATGATTGAACAAAGACACGCAACAATAGCGACAGACAGAGCGAGTGTCTTCGTTTTTGGCATGTGAAATTGCATAATTTATTGTGTGACAAAAATCATGAGCAGCTGTGTGCAGAGCCAACTGGAGTCAACTCGAGCCAACAGACATAACTCAACGAGCCCATCGACAACAGGTCGCATAGCTAATTAAGTTGCATGCATGATTACCTTTGCCTGGATGACAGGCTTTGTTCGTTTCTAATGCGACTGCCTGCTGAAGTGTCTGATTATTTATTTATCATCCGAGGACAGTTCTAGTTCGAGCGGGAGAGCTGGAGCTTCGAGCATTAAGTATTCGTGTTGCGCAGTCGAAATGTTGCGTTAGGTCTTAGCTCTATTTCATTGTCACTCTTATCACTATATGTCTCTATCTTTGTCTCTGCTCTGCAAGTTTCTCTTTCCATTTAATGATATATTTAGCACTATGTCTCGCTCTGTCTTACACATGTCTCACTCCTCTCTCGTCTTACAGTTGTCGCTCAGCATCTTATTTCCCTCTTTCTCCCTCCCTCTCTCTCTCTCTATCGTTGCCTCTCTCTCTCTCTCTCTCTCTCTCTCTCTGTCACCTGAAAGCACTTATCTCTCTCTCTCTCTCACACACTCTCCCATTTCTCTACATTTTTCCTTCCCTGTCTCTGTCTATCATGCCCTACATGTATCCCTCTTTCATTGACCCTCTTTTTTCCCTCAAGTTGTAAAATTTTAGCTAGTTCCTTAGCCTAACTTATATAGCTCATATACCCCTTAACACACTCTGAACAAGTATTTATATATTTCACAATCTGACTGACATTTTGAGCACAAATTATGGAAATAATGAAACAAGCTATGAATGTCTCAACAAACTGTAGCGAATCGAAGCGTTGATAAGCGAATCGACTTCCTCTCCGCGCTTGCTCAGAGATCAATTAGACAGAACAACTTATATACAACATACACATATATATTTGAATAAAGTGAAAAACAAAGAAAACTAAAAATAAATTAATTAATAATATTATCATATACTATAATATTAATATTCATAATTTATATATCAAACTGACTCAGACCTTCTGCACATTGAGCACAATGCCGCCCTGTGATTGCAGAAAGAAGCTCGTCTTGTTCAGTTGCAACGGTATTTCAGTTTCCTTGGCTGGCGAGAACCTGAAGTTCTTGAGTAGCACCGCCAGACCCACCAATGTCTGCATCTCGCCGAAGCGCAGTCCGATGCAGTTTCTTGGCCCGGCGCCGAAGCCAAGCCAGGCGGCCGAGTGGCGGGCCTCGATGGCTTCGGGTGTGAAGCGATCGGGATCGAATTTTTCTGGTTCCGGATAAATATCCGGATCATGGTGTATGGCATCCACCGGTATAACTACAGGCGTGCCGGCCTTAAGTACATAATTTGAGCCAGGAACGGGAAAGTCCTCCAGAGTTCTACGTATCAATATGGATGCAATGGAATATTTGCGTAGAGTTTCTGTACGATAAATAGAGGCAGTTGGTCATTATATTATTATAGAGTATCTCTGCTTTGGCTTACCCTGAACAATTTGTTTGATATATTTGAGTTCGCGCAGCGCCTCATAGTTGAGTTCCTTGTGCTTTTCGAACACCTGTTGCACCTCCTCTCGGGCCCGCTCCTGTACCTCGGGATGCGTGGCAAGCAAATGGAGGGAGAAGCCCATTGTGCTCGAGCTGGTCTCGAAGCCACCCAGGAAGAAGACAAACGCCTGTGCCGCTAGCTGATTGAAGGTCAAGCCGCCGTTAGGATCATTCCTCAGCTCCATCAGCAGATTGAGAAAATCCTTGCGTTGCACCTGATTCCTATCCCGATAGTCGACGGCTTCGCGTACGACGCGCATGTAGAAGTTACTCACATCGTCGGGCACCATTTTGATGTGTAGCCGCTTGGCCAGGTTGGGAAAGGTCTGCAGCAAGGCGAAGGCCAGACGGCCGTGACGGCGTTGGGTGAACACCTTCTGGCCCAGGCGGCAGAACTCCACATTGGGATCGTTGAGGCTGTTGCAGTCCAGGCCAAAGGCGCAGCTGCCGATGATGTCCATGGTGAAGCGAGCGAGCAGATCCTTCACCTCCAAGGGTGATTCCTCGGCGTGCTCGAAGGCCTCCACCTTCTCGCGCACCACCTGGACAAATCGCTCGGAGATCTGAACCACCGTGGGCAGCATTTGGTGCATCTTGAGCGAGGTGAATGTGGGCGTCAGTTTATTGCGCATCTCGCGCCACTCCTGGCCATCCAAATTGAACAGATGCGCCGATATGGGATCATCCTGTGCATTATAGTAGTTGCCACGATGCGAGAAGTTCTGGAACTCCTTCACCATCACCAGCTTCACCAGCTCCAGGTCCAGCAGCACTGCGGCGCCACGCAGCGCGAAATAGAAGCCCCCAAATGGCGCCTGGCCCTTGTACTTCTCGTAGAAGCGGCGGAACGGCTCCAGCACCGTCGTCGTCTGACCCACGCTGCGTAGGTTGCCATAGAACCAAACGGGTTTCTCGTGCAGCACCCCCTCGCGTGCCCAGTAGCTGTAGCTGCGGTGCAGCAAGACGCAGACCAGCCCCACCAAAGCGAACAGAAGTCCGAGCGTTAGCCACCAGAGCGACATGATCGACTGTTCGCAGTAGACTGAACTGATTGCTGCGCTACTCTCTCGCTCTCTATTTGAGTCTCTTTGTTTTCCTCTCTCTCTCTCCTTCTCCTCCGCCATTTCCATGTGCTAACTAGCTCAATCTACAGTGAGTGAAATTACGCTAATTTCATATTTTCCAGTTGACTAGCGCAGGCAACGCATATCTAAATCTATTCAAACAAAGGTAGATGTTTATTATGCGATATATACTCTCTCTCGCTCTCTCTCTCTCTCTCTCTTTGTTTAATTAAAACTGTGATATGAGCTCGCTGCAATGCAATTGAAGCTTCTTTGTTTGAACTGGAACATGTTCTCTGATAGCATATCATATTGCTCCCTCTCCACCATCCTCCCTCGCCTTTTGACATTTACTCTCTCGCATTTGAGCTTTAGCTTAATATTATATAAAATCTGTTGTAAATTATACTGAATATGCATTTGTATATATCAAACCAGGGGCTTAGTCATCGTATAATTTATATCTGGGGGGATGTTGTATATAGAGAGCATATACATATATGTATATATATCATAAAACCACATTTTCCTAGCACTACTTTAGGTAAATAAAATAGCAGCTAATCTTATCAAAATATTTAGTCATAATTTCGATTGTCTTTATAGTCGACCCCCTTTGATGCGCTCCACTGGCTTTAGTTATCATGACTTTGCATTTCACTAGGCTAAGCATTTGTCAACAAAATATACGGTTTCGTACTTTGTCGCCCAGACGCTAAATTTTATAATTGCTTAACCCACATTGGAAGCTGTGAGTTTAGCCAACGACAGCGAAATAATTAGCACTTTGTCGCTTATTGCCCGGTTACTTAATGACTACGTCGCATAAGGCATCCTAAGTCCGATCATTCATCGGGAGAAGTGAGCTGCATTCGTTATGCGATGATTGAGACATTTGGAGTAACTCGCAATCGCATCGATGCGTCAACAACTGCCTGAAAGCTCATCGCATAAATAAAGCGCTAAAGCACGATCCAAGCAGAGTTGGGAGTATCTTAAGAGCTGTGCGAGCTGCTCTATCGGAGCTCATAAATTCCAGACCACAAAGTGTCTCACTTAGCATGTCAAAACAATCGACAGAGACCTGGTTCGAGTATGGGCATTTCGATTAAGACTTAGTTGGGTGCCCTGCCAGCTAGACGATGGGGAACTGCTTAAGTATTACAGTTGAACGATCTAGTAGTGGTTTTAGGTCTCAGCTGAGCTACACTAGCTCTCTCTCATTCTCTCTACCTCGTTGCTTGCTTAAACAAACTGTAACGAGTCAAGGTGCTAATGAGCGCAACTAAGAGAAAAGCAATGTGAACCAAAAACAATAACATTTGGATAGTTTTACTTATTGAAAATGGAAATTCAGTCTATAGTTGTTTAGTGGAAATGTCTGTAAGCTACCAAGCAGATGCTTTACTTCCCTTTCCAGCACCATCTCAGAATCCTCTCTTTCCAGTAAAAGTCCCCAGATTCCTGTAGTTCTCATAGAAACAGTAGAATTACTCCAGCACCGTCGTTGTCTTACCCTCACTTCGTAGGCTGGCATAGAAACAAACGGGTTTCTCGTGCAACACCCCCTCTCCAGCTGAGTAGCTGTAGCTGCGTAGAGCTGCGTCAGCGAAACGAACAGAAGTTCGCAGCCGGTCCTGCTGCTTACCATGGGTTAACTAGCTCAATCTAAGCTCATTTGATATTTTCCACTTGATTCGTGCTGTTAACTCATTCAAAAATTGATCGTAAGAGCTGGAACCGCTCTATCAGAACTCGTAAATTCAAGAGCACAAAGTGAGTCACTTAGCATGTCAAAACAAGCGACAGAACCCAGATTCGAATAGTGGTCTGTCGATAGTCGCGGAGTTAGTTAATTGTGGCTATTGGCGAGTTAAGTTATGAGCCCATTCGAAGATCGAGCTCGGGTCGAAGCACAAACGAAATAAACATCTTAACTTATGGACTGGCTCGAGCTACGATCTCAGTAATCTCAGCCGCTGCATGCATAAAATAAGCGAATTATGCCCAATCGAAGCTGACCGCTGCGATCCTCGCTTCAAGACTTTTCTTGAGCTCTTTTGCTTTCTCATTACGGGATGCGGGCGAGGGTATTATGATTTAGAGTTGAAGAGCGTTTGAATATAAAATATGAATATAGAATTTTTATATAGAATATGAATATAAAAAGTCTAGATATTGTTTGGAGGTCTAAGAAACTCATCTTGAGCGCCAAATAGATGAAGAAGACAATGAAGGGAAAATTGTATTACAGCTTTCCTAGATTCCCTATAGATTCTCTATTCCTTTTACAGAAAATACGTATTATAATCCCTTAGCAGATTTTCTGATTCTGCCACAACTATTCTATGATTCCCTTTGTAGCTATCGAAAGTTCTTGCCTCATGTGTCCTATATATAGGGTATTTAATAGTCTGGGAAACTGTTCTTTTCGTTTTTCCTGTGTATTTTCTGTATATTCGCTGGGTTTTTTTGTGAATGTTCTGTGAAAATCGGTCTAAAGCCGGCCTGCAGCTATGGGCCAGCTCATAGCGGGCAAACATCAACGTTTCCAGCTAATTGAACCAGTAAATCGCAGAGAGAGAGAGAGAGAGAAAGAGAGTGAGAGAGAGTAAGTGCGAGAGAGAGAGAGAGAGAGACCAAGAGAACGCTAGTATGCCCGAGTCGAACTCTGCTCTGAGCCTTCTCTCCACATTCGACTTCGACTCGTGTGTAATTTGTGCCTTTGTTTTCTGTTTTCTGTGGCCTGCGGTGGCGCACTTTTCTGACATTAGTTTTCGATATTAGTTTTGCTGTTTTCTTTTTGCCGCTTTTCCTTTGTCTGTTGTTTGTTGCAAATGCAAATTGTGACCGAAAGTTCAATTTTCGAGTGCACTGCGCTGGCATTTTTGGGGCGTGGCCATGCCCCGTGGCAGCGCAGCCAGCTGGACGTGACATTGCATTTGTCGAAAGAGTCAAAGGGGGCTAAGGGAAAAAAACAAAACAATTGCAGGTGAATACAGGCCAGAAGGTATTAAAATCGCCAGACAGAGAAGCTCAACTTGAACTTGATGTCTTGCTAAGGAAGTCTACAGCAAGTCGAGGTCAAAGTTCGCTAGGTAATATCTCTCTCTTTCTCTCTCTCTCTCTCTCTCTCTCTCTCTCTTTGTCTTCGTTCGGCCCTAAAGCTTTCACCTACTGTGGGCCAACTGGCATAATTTTCTGGCTAATTACACAGGCAACAAAAAATTAGTTCACTCAGCCATTAAAACTGGCTGAATAGAAATAGATTAGCTACAGGTTTGGCCCATTGGCCGCAGCGGAGTAAACAAAATATGAGTTTCCAAATTAGATACGTATCCAAATGCTACCTGACAGCAGACAAATCTAACGGGAAAGTTATATGTGTTGCGAGAGAGAGAGGGGGAGGGAGAGGGAGACAGAGTCATATGTCCTGTGGCAGGAGCAAGCATGGCAGACAATTAATAATACTTAAAAAGGCAACGTGAAAAGCAAAAACAACAACAGCAACTCACATATGTGTGTTTAGGTGTGTGTGTGTGTGTGAGGGGGTGGTTATGCCCTTTTTTTCCCCCCCCTCTCTCCAGCCATATAATGGATAATAACATGCACATCAACACGGCACGCCTAAGCACAGGATCGCCGAGGGGTTGCTGTTTGTTGGTAATGAATAATGTGCACTCACCTGGAAGTTGGCTTGAAATATGGCCACATTTTTCGCTTTGTCGGTGCCTGGCGAGAGAAACAGAAATAAAACAAACGTAAAATTACAAATTGCCTAAAATTTTATTTATTTCGTTCGTTCGCCCGTTTTTTTTTTTCTTTTTTGGGCCAGCAACCAAGTGGGTTCAATTCTTCATTTAAAATTGAAATTAGGTGCGACGTTTTAATGCAGTTTTATTATTTAGACTATATATATATAGAGAGAGAGAGAAGAATATATTGGCATTGGCTACAGGGCCAGCTGCTGGCCAGTGTATTGCTGAGGGCGTGGCGCGGGCAACAGCTGTTGGCATTAGTTGCACTTTGAAAGGACGCTGATAAGGTCAAGGGTCACACTTTGTGGTGGGTCAACAGTTAGTTTATTATTAACGGCGAAGCCGAGGGGCTGGGCGGGCTATGAGTACATGCATTAGTGCTCATATGTATACGAATATCATATATATACATACATACATACATATATAGTGAATATAATGTTTAATATTCAAGTATTAATATACAATATTGAAATTCTTTTACTTACAGGTAAATTTTGGCTACTTCTGCTTCTGCTTGTAAATGCTTAAAAGGTGTAAGTCTTACAATTACTCGAAATATTCATATACCCATAGAAGAGGCAAGTAAATAAAGGATAATTAGAAGAGCTGGGTAAAGGCAATCAATGCAAATGTATGTGCATATCTGCATGCAAATGTTGCCCTGGTTATGGCATTTCTATAAAGGCAAATCAGTATATAAATATACATATGTACATATATATAGCTATATGTATTTGACTTTGGCAGCGCTTTGATCTGCTGCCGACTGGTGTCAGTTGGAGCTGGAGTTGGAGTTGGAGCACTGTTGCTGCAGCCAGATTCAATTTTCGCTAACCCATGGGAGTGGCAGCATATGCAAACGGCATTTTGTGGCTGCATCATTAACACACACACAGAGAGAGAGAGAGAGAGAGAGAGAGATTGCGAGAGTGAAAGAGCGGACGAGCTGGGGTTAAGGCTAGGGAATTGGCAGTTAAATAAACTGAGTTGGCAACGGCTTTCGGCTCTGGCAAAACAATTACATTTCAATTTGCCTAATGTCAAAATCAGCCACCCCCAAAAATGCAGTCAGCGCATTTGGTTGCAGGGAATACCCTCAATGCCAAAACAATTATTAATTGAAAACTGTTGCAGAGTACGAAAAAAAAAAATATAGATAAAAATGATCAAAATAAACAAAAGCAAAGCAAAAGGGCTGCAAATATTTATGCATTTAACATTGCCAAATAAGAGAAACAAATATTTTATGCGCAAATATTCGGAAAATTCCCCAAACAATTCGCGATTGCGCCCGTTCGGCCGGCTTAGCTGCCGCTTTGTTGGCATTTATGAATTTCCATAATTTATGCGCACAGTGGGGCCTATTTCGGATGGGCGGGCCATGCGATTCATAAATTTTAATTGAAAATTGCGGCAGAGCCAGCGACTACAATCGAAATACGCGCAATTAAATGCCAAACACACGCGAAATATGACATATGGTAATGGCAATACACACACAACCAGCCCCATCCGCACCCCCCCATCCTCGTCCTTAATTGATTCGGATTCGATTTGCATTCGCATTTCCAATGGCCTCAGCCAGTGAGAAAAAGCCGCGAGTTTACCAATGAAATATTCATAAACTTGTCAAGTGTTTGATTTGCTTTCCACTTTGTCGCCCGAAAAGCCGCACGAAAAATGTCGAAAAAACGAAACAACAACAGCAACAAAATCAAAATATTTCCAATCATAATGATGATGATGATCCAGAATGATGATGACGTTGTCCGCTTACGCAAATGTTTGGCTCAATTAACGCACCTTGTTGTGTTTGCTTTAATTGTTTCGTTTGTACACAATTTTTGTCACCAATCGGCAACATTTTGCATTTTCCAAAAGTTCATTAATTGCATGTGGAAATCGGGGAGAGCATCGGCAGTATTTGTGCATTAACCATAGACCGATGAGCAATGAGAGATATTTTGTGGTCATTTAATTGGCGGTTGATAGGGTTTCTTTTTTCTTTTTTTTTTTTGAGCAGCTGAAAATAATTAACAAAATATGCAATTGCTGGACGAAGCTGAATTAGTTGGAAATCAAATTCTGTTTAAAAAAAATATATATATTTATAATAGCAGTCTCTAAAATATTCTAATGTGAAATTCGCTTGATTATAAAGTGGAATTCGTTTAATTTTTTAAGCAATTTTTTAATTTGATCACAATTTGAATTATTGTTTCTTAAGCAAGTAAGTTATTGAGTTTTATTTTATATATTTATGAAATATTTGAACTTTAATTTCATTTGAAGCAAATAGGAAATTAAATATTGCATTAAAATTTAAGATCCTTCTTATATTATCAAATTTTTCTTTTATGCAAAAATTCTATAAATAAGGAAGAACGAAATCAATTACTGCATAGACATTTAAAATTTTTTATTTATTTTATTAATTTAATTTTATTAATAGCAAATTAATTATTGCATTAGCATTTAAAAATGTTATTATATTTTTATTTTGTTCATAATTAAATTCTATAAATTATAAAAAACCTGAATTAATTATTGCGTTAAAATTTAAGCATTTTATTATATTATTGAATGCATTAACATTTAAAAATTTTTATTATATTTTGTTTTGTTCATAATTAAGATTTAGAAATGAAGAAAAACCTAAATTAATTATTACATTAAAATTTAAAAATTGTATTATATTTTTATTTATTCATAATCGAATTTTATAAATTTAATTCAAATTGAGAAAATGATAGACCTGATTATATAAACGTAGCTGTTATATGTTATATCATATATAAATATTTCATGAATATCATATATAAGTTATATATGTATGTATGTATGTATTCAAATTATATATACATTATCTATACATTATTTAAGCATTATGCTGCTAAGCTCTTCGCACATTAGCTCTAAATACGCTCACTTCAAGAGCGTGTGAAAATGTGAAAATGAAAAAACAATTAAGTTGCTCAATGGAGCTCGACTCTCATTTTTAGCTGAGCTCATTATCTAGCTAAAATCACCTTGGGTCACCTTTCGCCTACAGCTATAAGGGATTAGATATTATATTCCCAGCAGCTCTTCGAATCTCTTTTCTATCAGCAGCAAACCAAAATATAAATACCAAGAGCAGCAACAGTCTCAGCACATTTTGATTGATGATTGACTAAGGTGCTTCGCCTTCTCACTCTCCCTCTCCCTCTCCATCTCTCACACACACAAACACTGCTGGTAGTGCAAATATTAAATCGTAATTAAAGCAACTTGAGAAGTATTTGCATTGCACTGCTGAAAATGAGTAGAGAGAGAGAGGGAGAGGGAGAGAGATGGAAGTGCTATATAGCTCTGGAACTAATCACCGAAATCATCAATAAAACATCAAAGAGAAGATGCTGCTGCTGCTGCTGCTGCTGCTACCTAATGGAGGATGAAGTCAAAGAAGGCAAACGGGTAACTAATTAACTGCTGCTGCAACACCAGATGAAGCAGAGACAGCAAACAAAGAGCTTGCCACCTGTTTTTTTTTTTTTTTTTTTTGTTTCTTATATATTTTCTGGCTCATCACCGTCTTGGCTCATTCAAAGTGAGCTTGGCTAATGGTCTTTAAAAGTGCATTTAAAACGCGTTTGCTGCGTGCGTGTGTCCAATTGGATGTTTTCCTCTGTGCACTGCCCTGCACAGCCCCAGCTCCAGCTCCAGCTGCTCCAACACATTTTCCTAATCACACATCGTCATCATTTCTTTTTCTTTTTTTTTTTTGCAATCGATTAAATTCCATCCGCTGGCCTTTTGCAGCTTGGCTGTGGGCCAAGTCTATAGAAATTTCATTCCTGCTCTATTTCGCCGTCTATTTGCCCAGCCAAAGTCAAAATGACTTTTCATATTTTTCTTGGCTTCATTTAGGCCAAAGTGTGGCGTATATTTTAATGCAGCCGTTAGAGTTTTACTGACTGTGACATGCCCTGTTTTCTGTACTTAGCTCAGCTGCAGCTCAGCTCAGCTTATTTAATTTTTGGCTGAAAACTTTAAACTTAGATTTATCATTGAATTTTAAAATATTTTCAACAAAATTAGACGGCTTAAGTGTTGAATGCGCTTAAATATCTATTCCACATAAAAGAAAATAGTATATATATGTATGTATATATATTGATTTTATAAATAATATTAAAAATATAAAAAAATATAATTTATTAAAATAAAATATAATAATAATAGGTAAATATCAAAAGAAAGTATGAGCAAAATTGAGGTTTTTCTTCAACATGTTTCATGTGTATATCTATGCATATAAATATTGATATATATACATGCATATGCTTGTATCTACATACATGTATATATATAAAACTCACATTACTCTGTTTCACTTGAGAAACTGATATCCTGGCTGTCATTAGCCTTAGCCTCAGCTAACCTCAGTCGCCGCAGCCGCAGCCGCAGCAACAACAATAACAACAATCGCCTGAAGCTTTAATTAAATTATGACTATGTTAATGTACCGTTACAAGGGCACATTACGCCTTCATCCAGCTACCCACTCCATTCCATTCGCTCTCATATGGTCTAACTGTCGCTTTGCCATTGTCTCTCTCCCTCTCTCCCACTCTGTCTGCTTTGTTGTTTTTATGCCAACTGGCAAGTTTAACACATCGCATGACGCAGCTCATCAGGACAACAATTACCCATGTGCCACGTCTCGCAGTTGGGCAAAGTGAACTGAATTTGTTGTTGCTTGTTGTTCTTTTAGTTTCTTTTAATGCCCTGTAAGCAGAAATAAATCAAATGAGGCATAACTGACGCAGCTAGGTATTTTGACACATGCGAAAACTGAGTTTATATATCGACTTTATATACATATATTTTAGTTAAATAAATATATATATATTTATACTAGCTGACCTTGCAAACGTTGCTTTGCCCTATCCATTATTTCTAGGGAATATTTTGTACTTGCATTCAAAATATCTAATTAACTAATTGTCGGGTTCTCTGTCGATCCCCCTCTCCCTTCCGTGCAAGCCTGCCTGCATGTCTATCTCCCAGTCTGTCTCTCTGTCCGTCTGCCTAAGAAGAGCAAGGGATGCAGAGAAGATTACCATTGGATCGACTGCAACGATCTCCACCAGGCGCTCTGCTCACAATTTGAGTGCCACTCAGGCATTGAGTGGAAGTCGCCCTATATATAGGGCGGCAGCTGCGGCATTTATTCAGTCTTCCAGACCCGGTGGGGTCAGTCGTACGTGCAGGGCAAGTGAAGTGATTTATTTCTTATTTTATATATATTTATTTTTTTATTAAATTCATATATTTTAGTTGAACAAACAAATAAATAAATATATATATAATAAATATATATATATATATATATATATATATATATATATATATATATATATATATATATATATATATATATATATATATATATATATATATATATATATATATATTTATTTATTTATTTGTTCAACTAAAATTTAAAATAAATATATATAAATATATATATATACATATATATACATATATAAGTATATTTTACTTAAC
Organism: Drosophila mulleri; assembly: GCA_035047565.1. NCBI lineage: Eukaryota > Metazoa > Arthropoda > Insecta > Diptera > Drosophilidae > Drosophila > Drosophila mulleri. Next base: position 15,874,031 of record JAWNPK010000060.1, on the reverse strand, counting down.
TAAAAACAGGGTATTTTCTATTTAGTCATACATTATCAGATTTTGCTTTTGTATTTTTTTTCTCTTTCGCTTTTTTCGTTCTCCTTTTGCATGCCTCCGTTAGCTTCCGCTATCCCGTTTAATGCATGACGCTGACGTCGCTCGCTGCCATTTGGCGAAATGTAAATAAAGTAATTAAAGTAATAAAATTTGTTTTAATGTCGCGCTCATGAAAAAGGAGGCAGAGGGCGAGAGCAGAGAGCAGAGAGAGTGGGAGCGGGAGCGGGAGAGTGATAGCAGGCTATGCGTGCCGCCATCATTCTTTTGGGCCATCGCCTTGTAGTCACGTCAACGTCAACGTCAACGCCGCTGTCGACGTCGTGATGTCGCCGCCGCTGCTGGCGTTGCTGCCGGCGTCACAGCATAAAGGTGATAATTACGCTTATTTAATCATTTATTATGGCTACTTGGTGTGCTTTCGCTCACTGTTTCACTGCTCTCTCTCTCTCTCTCTCACTCTCTCAATTGCTGTCTCATTCTTTTTATGCAATCCTGTCGAATAATTTGTTTATGACACGAAATTGTCGCGTTTATCACGTACCTCGCCTCAACCTTTTATTTGCATTGTTTTTCCATTGTTGACTTTGGTTTACTTGCGTTGTATTTCCTTTTAGTTTATGCAGACATTTTCACCTGCCCGCCACCTGTGCCTGTTGGCTCGAATTTTGTGAAATTTGTTTTTCGGGGCACTTCCTAGTGGTAGCTCCACCTGTCCACCGCCCTACACCGCAGACACGGGAAATCAATTAGTTGTACTCTTTCATTTAGTAAACTTTTAATTTCTGCTCGATATTGAGGAAACATTAATAATGGACGTTAGTTGTGTGAGCTTCGCAATGTAGAGATTTCAAATTGAAGTTAGTTAGATTGAGATAAAGTTAGTTATGATCCAGCAGATACCCTATAAAAAGGTATAACAGTTTATCGAATCAATGAGGTTCAAGCGATCCATTCATAAAGTCGCTAAAATAGAAAACAATCGATGCTCAAAAAGTAGAGCAAGTACTCAAATATTTTGTTATATATATAGGTATCCCATTTATAATATATATAATATAATCTTAAAATTAGTTTTCCGGCTTCTCTACATCTAGCTACAAGTATACAAGTATATCATGCGAACGCTTTCATGCCATGTATACCTGTGCGCCAGCATCCTGCCAGCAGCTTCAATTCAAATAGAAAGTCTTCTGCTTCTCCTGGCCATGACAGATACTTCTCAAATGGCAGCCATAAAACTTGAATAGGCAGCCCCGGCTCAACGTTCGAGAGGCAGCCAAACATGCAAATTCGAGCGATGTATTGAACGAGAGAACGAGCCACAGCTGTTGGAACGTTGCATTCGATTCGAGTGGGAGAGAGAGAGAGAGAGAGAGAGAGAGTGGGCGGGATCCGGGAACGTGTATCGCACACGCCGTGTATCCCATGCCCCTGCCCAATCCCGTTTGGCTCTGGCCGTATTTTTAATTCTCTTACCCAGGCGAAACGTGCAGAAAAATATACCAAAGAAGCCGAGCGAACAATGGGGCAAAGCGGGCAGAGCGAGCTGCTCGGATGCGATGCTCGGATGTTTCGATGTTGTGCTGTGGCACATGGCTGAAAACCACACCTAAACACATTTGGCAATTAAGCCGAGCAGCAGGGGCAAGGCAGTGGTGAGAGTACAGCGCCGATGGCCAGGGGACTTGGCCAGGACACTAAACAGGCTGGCAGTCAGGCAACCGCACGACAGGGCTCAGACACATGAGCTGGCTCGTTTGATATATGGCAGACATGAATGGAGCCAGCCAGCCAGCCAGCCAGCCAGGACACCAGCTCCTGCGCCAAGACCAGAACATTGCCAGGAGTTGTTGCCATTGAAAAAAGAGAAGGAGAGAGAGAGAGAGAGAGAGCGAGAGAGAGGGAGTGAAAAAAGTATGTTGTTTAGAAACTTGAAATGGGCGGCTGATAAAAATGGAGCTCAGGGACGCATAGAGCGTCGGGCTAGCCGGAGCTGAGGACGAAACGTTGTTGCCCATCGCCGAACATGTTTAATGGCGTTATTTATGTAGGCACCCACACTACAAACACACACACACACACACACGTATAGTCAAATGCCTATGGATGCAATTTGTCGAGTTTTGGCGTGGGTGGCCAAAAAAAAAAAAAAAGACAGAAAACAAAAAAAAATTATATGCCACTTGAACCTGAAAATTATTTACTTCTATGAAACGAATACGTAACGGAGCGCAGAGCAAAGGCCCCAAGGCGCAGACAGCAGGGCAGAAAAAAAGTGTTTTTGTATGAGAGAGAGAGAGAGTAAGAGAGTGAGAGTATACGCACGTACAGTGAGCACAAAAAATGGCAACTATTTAATACGCGCTCAACATTTTGTTGGTATTTGTGTGTGTGAAGTTTTTATGCTCAATCAGAATGTGAAATGAGTATATAGGTTTATGGACAGATCCTCTGAGCGACTGTTCGACTAGCCCATAGACCCTCCGTACGAGGCTCGGGACTAGAAATTTGGAATATACACTCGTAATACTTCTCTGGCCAATTATTAGAACTGGCTTCTTAGAAATATTATTGCAAATGCTAGAGTATTGAAATTTGAGGGCCCAAAATCAAAAATATATAACGAATATAGCTAATGCGAAAAAATAAATAAAACTCATCATGTTATAGAGTTCTAGCCAGACTCCTGCTTTACTCCTCACGCCTGCCTTACTTACCAAAAAACAAAAAAAAACTTATTTTCATGTTGCACCCCGAACAAGTATTGTGCAGTCGGTAAGGCCTTACTGTAACGGTTTTGCTTGTGTTTTTTCATTATGTACGCAGTGGAAATGAAAATGGGAAAAGCGGAAAAATGGTTTGGCAAGCAGCGAAGTGTCCAGAGGTCCCTGGCGTGCCATTTAAATGAAGCTGTTTTTTGGGCTGCCAGAGACCGCACGCTCTCGCTCCCCCTCTCGCCCACTCGCTGTCTGCCTCTGTCTCTATCTGCTCTCCCTCTCATCTTTTTATTGCCACTGTCTGGTATTTAATTCAATACTTCTTTTTTATGCGTCTCTCCATTGGCATAGTTTCCATAGCGATGCAACAGAGTTGCGTATTTTTAATTGAAATAATAATTGCATTTTCGCTTTTTAGTTTTGTTTTATTTCAGACTGCTTCATAATTTCTTTGATTAGATATAGCTTATTTGTGTGCTGGATATATGTACATATATTTCTTATAATTACAATTGTATAACATGGCATAAGCTAAAAATATTGCTCGGGGCCCACGCTGTCTAGACACAGGTCACATCAATTGATTCGTCTTTGAGGTGAACCAATGATTTTGTTATGACTGCTGGCTGTCCGAAAGGTGGCAACGCTGTGGCACAGTGAGTTAATGAACTAATAGAATGTCTGGCATCTTTCAGCTTTCGCTTTTCGTGCTTCTGGGTAGCGGAAATTCCGCGAAGCACTTGAAGTGAGAGGGGAGGGGGAAAACAGTGAATGCAAATTGTCTGCACCAATTCTGCGACTTCATTTTCAAGAAGGGGAGCCCAGCTCATGAGCTGCCCCTCGCCAACTGCTTGGCAGTTTTCTTATGCTGGCGCCGAGTCTTTCTCGCTCTCTCCCTCTCAATATGTGAGGGATAAATTATGAAACTTGGGGCGTTTCACTTGTTAAAACAAATTATAGGTTTGTTTTGATTATAGCAGTCGCTCGCTCGCCTGATGCTGATGGGACATACATAGGTAGATTGGCGGGTAGGCAGACCCTGGTGCATAATAATATAAATTCATTTGCATATTTCATTAAATGACATTTAGCTCACGGCCTCATATGCTCACTTTCCACAAACAACTTTCTGATGACTTTGGGAGTTTTATTGTTTCCTGAGTGTGGGGCGAAAGCTGCGAGCTGACTTACATTTTGGGGGTGCTCACATTTCATTACATTTGTGGGCATATTTTGAGGTAAGCGAATATATGAAACTCAATTTGATGCAGTTTATTGTGGGCTTGTGGATATATAGGGATTGATATGTGGAGGCTTATGGGGGATATATGGAGCTTGCGTAGGCTTAGAGGGAGTAAAGTCGAAGTTTATAAAGCTTTATACAGATGTATTAAAATATTTTTGTAAGTACCTTCACAGACTTTGAATCGGTAAAGCAGTGCGGCAATGAATCGGGGAGACAATGAAAAAAGAAATGATCAAACAATGCGGCAATGAAACTGTAAAGGAAAGAAGCTATGAAGCAATGAAGCAATAAAGTAATGAAACAACTAAGCAATAAAGTAGTGTATCAAGGAAGCTAGGAAACAGTCAAAAGATAAAACAATTCATTAAGGAAGCAAAGAATCAATGAAGCAATGAATCAGTAAAGCAGTGCAGCAATGAAAAAATGAAGAAATGAAACAATGCAGCAATGAAATAGTAAAGGAAAGAGGCAATGCAGCAATGAAACAATAATGTAATGAAGTAATGAAGCAAATAGTCTATGAAATTATGAAGCAATGAAGCAATGAAGTAGCAATAAAGCAGCTGATGAAGCTGTGTGGCATTGGATTGAAAATCTCTATTTCAAATTTTCCTGCCGCCTCACCTTCGTTTGCTATCTCACTCAACGGTCTCAGCATTGCTCAAACTGTTGCTTAAATCAATTCTCAGCATATTTCTAGCTCTGATTGTCATCTCATCTTATCCTTGATCTCTTTACATATTATACCCAAAGAAATTCCCAAGAAATTATATACAAAAATATATTCGATTTCATGTTCATGTTCCCATTTAGCCCTTCTCCCGATTGTCATCTGTCCATCTCCCATGCAATTGCCATTTTAATTGTCAGTCAACGACTTAATCTCGCTTGCATTAAGTGCATTAGCCGCGCATATGACCCATAATTGACTTTATAGAACGCCCTCGGCTGATTCGGAGAAAACTCATTTCCTCAATGGGCGACATTTAGTGGGCATTGATTGACACTTGTGCCACAGTCAGCCAGCCAGGCAGAGGAGCAATCCGATCTGTCTGTCAGACTCGGGCTGCCCACAAAAGTGTCAAACTGAAGTCGGATCAACAGCATTAAGCGTCATATTAAATGCAAACCCATTGAGCAGCAGCAACTGAGAGCGAGCTGTTAGTCAGCGAACCAGAGACGACGACGACGACTCATTTAAACTCAAAATGTCAGATTATTAAAGTTCGATAAGACGGAAAGAGCATCGAGCCGTGGGCCGTGCCAGAAGATGAGCATGAGAAGTTTTGTTTCCAAGCGAGGAGTATAAATGAAGGGAAGGGGGTGAGTAGTCTGAGGTGCGGGCGTCTCACTTTCTGCTTAGCTCAGATTTCGTTATGGCTATGCAGCTCAGAGATGATGTCGATTACAATGCCAATTTCAAGCCGTCTGACGCTGATGAGGATCATAAGAAAGAATTACCAGCACGTAGTCTTAACTGAGATTTCCTCAAAATGATAAATAACATAAATACATATATGTATGCCGAATTGGCTTCACCAACACCCTCAGATATATATTAGTGTATGAAAGGCTAAAGGCTGACTGGGCTAGCTCAACAACAGGTGAAAGCCTTTCACCTGTCATGTGTGACGGCAACTAGCTGAAGAGTTTGTAGAAAAAAAAAATGAAACAAAAAATAAAATGCATATCAATCAAGGCAATTACAGTCCGTGACGCCTTCATAGCCCGAAACACTAAACTTAATATAAATGCAAATTCAAATCGGAAAATCTGGAAATCGATGCGTACCAAATTCAAAATGAAATGAAACGAATCGCCAGCCGTTCCTTTCCATCCAAATAAATAAAGTTTGAAAAGAAACTAAGAAAATATGCGCACAAATCATTTGCTTTGCCTTTCCCAGTGGTTCGAATGGAGCTCTGAGTGCATTCATGATTTTAAGATAGTTTTTTTTTTCTTTTTCTTTTTTTGAATTTTGTATGGCCAGCAGGTAAAATTGGCTTAAAAGCAAGAGCTATGCTGTGCGTTCAATATAAGTGGGTACAGTAATGCCTAGCATGAGAAACTGGAATATTGTTAAGAATAGTTTGCAAAAATTGAAATAATAATAATATAATAATTATATAATAATAATAATATAATAATTATATAATAATAATAAGAATGCAGGTGAAAAAAACATTATTTTAAATAAAATAAATAAGAATATATCATGATAAAATAAATAAATAAATAAATACAAAATAATAAAATAAATAAATTAAAAATAAATCAAAACTAAAAACAAGAAACAAATGTATGTTGAAAAATTAAATAAAAATATTGCAAAATAAAATAAGATAAAAATAAAACAAAATAAAAAAATAAAAAAAATAAAAATAGAAAAATTAAATAAAATAAAATAAATAATATAAAATAAAATAAATAATATAAAATAAAATAAATAATATAAAATAAAATAATTCAAAAATAATAATAAATAAAAATATAAATACATAAATAAAACAAAACAGCAATTTATTACTTAGCTATAAAAACTAGAATTCCTTTAAGTCTCATAGCCAATTGAACCCGTCAGTCTTTCTAACAGTCTTCACTGTGGCTGGCGCATCATATACATCTGATTATGCCGCCCGCCACTTGGCCAACATTGTCTTGCCTCTGCCTCCGCCTCCTGCCCGGTTGCGTTGCGGTTCCAACTTAAGCGGCTTCAGCTTATGGCTTTGGCTATGCTTTTGGGGCTTTGCCTGGGCTTTTTTCAGTTTGTTAGTGTTTCTTTATGATTTTGTAAGCAGCTTCGGCCCCAGTCTAATATATATATATATAAGAAAAGGCAAGGGCTGGGCATCGTTAACGTTGCCTGTCGATCAAAATGCAATCAAAATTGTGCGGGCTCCAGCTCCGACTCCAACTCCAACTCGGATTCGGACTTGGTCTCAGGCTTTGTTTGATTTTCTGTTTGGTCACAATAGTTTTTGGGACTCGTCAAGATTTCTATCGGCGGCCTTTTACACTCTCGGCTGCCCCGGTTTTGGCCTTTATTATTTATGGCAAGTGTCTGCGTCTCTCTCTCTCTCTCTCTCTCTCTTGCTCAGAAATTGTAATTGATTTTTACAATTTACAGTTCGCTGCGGTTTGTGTTGTTAACTTGGTTAACTGCTTTTAATATGCAGACATAAATAAGATTTTTAGATATGATCGCACCAGAAAAAGTCGTTATTAGCTATAGAACTTTATTTATGTAGAGAGCTTGTCTCAGTTTCATTTAAATAAAGCTCATTAAGAATTCAATGGAGAATAAATAATAAAAAAAAAGAATAATAAAAAAACTAAAAAAACGATATAATCCAATTAATCCTTAAACGTTTTTTAAAAGCATATAATTTAAGCACACACCGACAACAACAATGACATCGGCAACAGCAACAGCCACGTTAAAGGTAAAGGCAACCGAAAAACAAGTAAGAAAGCTCTAGTCGAGACTGCTCGACTACGAGATACCCTGAACCCTCCGAGCAACAGCCATTTCAATCATTTTTAGTGTCTTTCAGCTTATACAAACACACACACACACGCAAACACATACATAGACACCCATAGGCACGCACGCATTAACAGGCATGGGCTGCAGTGTGGGCTTACTATGGGAACTTAATTGTTCAATAACTTTTTTTGTGGACGTACGTTCTTCATGAAACTTTCAGAATGTGGTTTTATCATTACTATGCGTATATTTGCCAAAGCTCAAGTCTCTAGTATTTGAAATACGCTTTTTACAGAGATGATGGTAAGGGGGTGGATATAGGGGTGGGGGGTGAATTATAACAAAAATCGAAATTCTATCACGTGCAGTCGAGTCTACATTTAAAATTTGGAGACTTTAGCTCTAAAGGTGTAGGAGATATAATTTTAAAACTGGTTTTCGATAAGGTTTTTGATCGATAAAAAAATAACGGGATGAGTTATCGATCTTTTGTGATAAACTCGATATGCGCGCGCTATATACGGACATTTGAAAAAAAAAATCAAGTCTCTAGCTCTAATAGCTTCGGAGATCGACGCGTTCATACATACGGACAGACGGACAGACGGACATGGCTAAATCGATTCAGTTTGTCGCCCTGATCAAGAATATATATACTTTGTGGGGTCTGCCACGCCTCCTTCTCCCTGTTACATACTTTTAACAAAACCATTATACCCTGATTTCCCATTTTCAATGGGTTCAGGGTATAACAACACACCCAAAAGACAGGCAACAACGACAACAACGACAACAAGAGCACAACAAACAATGCCAAATTCGAAATGGGTTTTCAGACCATCTTTAGGCACGGTCTCTCGGTATACCTAACTCACACTCCCCCTTCTCTACCTCCCTCTCACGCTCTCTCTCTCACACACAGCTGCAACTCCAACGCAGCCGCCTTTGGATCTTTTGGCTGCTGATTCCGATCAGAGCGAGCGCATGCGGCCAGGCCAGGCCAGGCCGGGCGAGGAAGGTGCGTGAACAATGGCAACAATCGAACATAATTAGGCTTAAGTGCTGGCGGTAAAAAGCAGAGAGCGGCAGAGTGAGAGAGTGAGCTTGAGCGGGGGGCGAGGACGAGCGTGCAACTGGAGGCGGCATGCAGCATTCATATACATAAATAAAGCAGCGCAAATAAATTGTTGCGAATTTTTATAATTAATTGTATTGTCGTTGGGCTCATTATGATGCCGATCATGATGATCATCATGTTGATGACGATGTTGGCGACAGTAGGCGAGGCAAATTATGGTAGCCACTGTAGCTCTGAGTTTGTGTGCATTAAAAGCGCATTAACAAATCCTCTAATCAGCGCCGGCAAATCAACAACTCCCACCTTGTGTGTGTGTGTGTAGCTGTGTTTGTGTGGGTGTGTGAGCGACTTTCCGGCCCATCGAAATCCCTGGCTGTTATAAGCGACCAACGCCCCCTGCGGCTACGCCCCTTAGCTGACTCGTGCTCGGTTTCCGTTGTGCGCGTTTTGTTGTTTGTTTTATTTGCAACCGTTGAAGCTTCAACTAGTTGTTGCTATTATTGTTGTTGTTGTTGTATATCGCACTGTGTGAACCGTTTATGGAGGGGCTTACAATTTAATACACTGCTAGAAATTATGCTAATAACTGAAGAGTTTATGCCACGCAAAATGTGCTGAGAATTTATGTAAGTTATTTTTGTTAGGCTGAAAGAAAGAAAAAATAAATATTTATTAAAAAGAAATAAATATATATTATATATATTATTGTTTTTTTTTTATTTATTTAAAAAATTATATATACCCTTTTATTTTTATTTTTAGTATTATTTTTTTTTAATTTATACTCTTTTTTTATTAAATAATTTATTTGTAAATTTTGAGATTTTTTTAGTTTATTTAAATATTAATTGATATACATTTTTTCATTTTTGGTATATTTTTTCAATTTGTGAGTTTGGATCTTTATTTAATTTTTTAGTATTACTATTTTCAATGTATTTATGAATTAATAATATTTGTTATATTAATATTTATTTATTTTTTTTTTTATTATTATTAGTATACATATTATGAATTTATAATATTTATAGTTAATATATACAGCATACAAAATTTCTCCTAATTCTCACTCTAAATTATGCACGCCTTTAGCTGCATATATATGTATGCATATAATTCCTCATCTTTCTCTCTGTGTAACGCCGCGTTTTCAATTTACGAGTTGGCATATCTTGGAAGTCAAGTCAGCGTGCCCAGTCAGGCTATCTATTAATAAACCATAATAATTTATTGATTTCCCTTTAAAGTCGCTATTGACCCAAGTAATCTACACGGCATTATCGCAGGGCAGCCCAAGCGAAAGCCGGCAAAAGGAAGTAGATCTGCGTCTTGGGTCTTTGGGCGCAAGCGACCAAGTCAAAGTCAAAGGCAGAAGGGAGAGAGTGGGCGCGCGAGTGGGAGTGGCAGCTGTTGAGCATGCCTAACAAACTATTGTTTAGTCTCCAAGACTCTCGAGTCTCGAGTCTCGTGCTGCTCGTGCTCGTGGCCTATGGCCGAGGCAACCTTTTGTGGTTCGACTTTGCCACCTATTGACATGAAGAGGGACAGGCAAAGAGAGAGAGAGAGAGAAATAGAGTGGGAGAGGTAGATAGAGATTGGGCTGCTCTCATTATACGAAATATATTTAGCTTCTGCCTGGCTGCCTCAATGCGCTACGCTGCTCTGTCAGCTTGAGTTCGGGGAATATTTACTAGATTAATAAATAATAGCTATTTTCTAGCCAACTTGAATTATGCTCAGCTCAGCTATGTGTGTGTAGAGCATCGCTTTGTCGTTCAGGCTCAACTATTTATTTCATTCTGAATTGTTTCTCTCACTCGACTTTGGGCCGTCGTTTGCCGTGTTTGGCTTAGTTTCTTGCCTGAGCGCATTTCAGCCGTCAAAGGCATCCTTTGAAGTTAATCGTATGTTGTGCTAGAAAAATTACACACACACACACACACATACATACACTGGTATATTGTGCATGTATATATAGACATCCATTGCTTCCTGCTTCACTCCTGTTACACGCTCGAATCGTTAACATATAATTGTGTTTTAGCATTTAACTTTGGCTCCTTTCTGACTCTGTCGCAGCTGTCGGCTGTCGGCTGTCGGCTGTCGGTTCTTGGCTTGTTGGGTCTGTTTGCCCATTTTGGCTTGGAGCGCTCCACTTTGACTTCATTTTGCTGTTCAGCCAGCTTCGTTTGCTATTTACTGGTAGTCCGCTTAGCTAGCTAGCTAGCTCCTGGCCCCATTGTCTACCTAATTTTCTGCTGCTTAAGCCATCGACTTTGGCATGCTGCCTGCCAAAGCGCCAACCGAATGCATTTTCTTATTAATTTTTGTAATCCATTTGCCCAAAATAGGTAAGGCCCAGAGGGCAAACGACTTAGCCGAAGCAGCAGCATCCACTCAATGTGAATTTGGCATGTGAAGTCGGTTAAACTTGGCAAGAGATTAGCCAAAAGTGAACTACAAGAGTTCAAGAGGGAGAGCAAACGAGGAAAACTGAGAGAGAGAGAGAGAGAAAGAGAGAGAGAGAGAAATAGAAATTCCAGTAAAGAGCTTACATATGTAATACATGGAATGTGAACTGTAGTTGGTTTATTATTCAAGGTATTTTATAAATATTGATTCATATGGCCAACATATTTGATTAAATTCCTTTTAATATGTGTGAAGAGTGCAAATATTTTGGCTCAAATTAAGCTTGAGCTTATTGGGCAGATAAAAAATATAAATAAATAAATGAATAATAAACAAAATATATAAAAGAAATAATAATTAAATGAAATAATAATTATTAATTAAAATTTCATTTGACTTTTCTCTAAATAACAAATAAATTAATAAAAGCCAAGTATTAGCTAATATAATTATTATTATTATTATTATTATTATTATTATTATTAATATGATTATTATTATTATTATTTAGATTTTATTGTTATTAATATTATATTAATTTACTATTTGTGTGCTTAGATTCTTATAGTAATTAAAAATATGTTTGAGCTCTATTATAATAATACACTAAAAATTTTTGCGCCAACTTCTGGCAGTGCCCAATGGACTCAACTAAATCTTTGACATTATTAGCAGCTTCTCGTATACTTTGTTTCTTCTCTTCTCAGTCTCTCAGTCTCTTCTATCCTCTTGCCCATGTTCCTTCCTCTCTCCCCGTGTTTACCTTAACTTTCTTCATGAGCAAATACTCTAATACTAAGATCTTTTGCTACAATTTGTAACGCACTCACTCCTAGCCGCACCCACACTCCACACACACAGACACACACACACACACACACTCTATCACACGACCGCAGCTGTTGCCACAACAACCAGAACAAGAACATTTTGGCAACAGCCACCGCGACAGCCTGCAGGTAATTTATCTAATAAAATTATTATTACCATATATTACAATAAATGAGGCTTAATAAGTATGCCACAAGATTTCTGGCTCACAATACTTTCACTCGTTGCCACCGGCAGAGCAAAGCAAAGCAAAATGAAGAAGAAGAAGAAGAAGCAGATAAAACAAGACACACAACATCTATTCTCCAAAGAGCTGCCAAAGACACGAGACGCGGTCGACGTCGCCGTCGCCGCAAATTGCGTGTGGCACGTGACCGGAGAAAATGTCGTCGAGTATGGCGAGAAAAGCCGCACGAATGTCGCCCGAGTCTCGCCAAAAATAGCTAAACAATTTGAGAAGATGTCGCGCAAAATTTAAATTGTCGACGGCGGCGGCGCATTTTAAATGCAGAAAAGGGGGCGGCGTACAGCCAGCAGACACGCCCCCTACCAATATGACAATATGCTGGCAACATGAGAAAGCGAATTGAGCTGAAATCAATGGAGGGCATAGCAGAAAATATGTTTGATTTGAGACGTAGTTTGAATATAAACTGAAGTGGAAATATCGATGAAAGCGGGTGGGAGAGAGATAGAGATAGCGAGGGAGAAACAGAGAGAAAGAAAGAAAACATTAACCGAAAGTAGTTAAAGGAAGCATATGAAATTAGAATTTATTTAACTGCAATGGGGAATGAGAGGAAATGACGTGAAGTTGGCTGCGCAAGAGCTAAAATTTGTAGACTGAATAAAGAGAGAGAGAAAGACAGAATGGAATGGCGGAATGGAATGAAATGACTTTGAGCTGAAAGCGTGAAAGAGATAGAGCTACGTTTTGAACAAATTTACTTCAGCTAAAAAAGGAAAAAGAAATCTAATTGTTGATCAATCGATTGTAGTCGAGCAATTTGGCCCTTTCCTTTAATATGACTCGCCGCAGAGCAGCAATAGCTCATCAGGCGCTGGAGCTGCGTTTGGGGCAACCTTAACTCAACTGGCCTACAAATTGCTTCATTTGTTCAAGTGGCTGCGGCCCAAACAAATGGCCGCAACATCAAGAACTAAACCCAACAAATTCTCGTATTCATGTTGAATTTAATGCAACAACAACAGAAGCTGAGTGGAGAGAGAGAGAGGGGGAGAGTGTATGTGAGAAAGAGAGAGAGAGAAGTGGGACGACAATTGAAATGGCGCTTAATTTTTTATGGGCATCGCAAACACTCAAGTCAAACAGGCAAACAGGACGCAAGTATCCTTGACAGGCCAAGGAGGTTGGGTTTTGTTTTTGTGTGGGTGTGGGTGTGGGTGTTATGCTCGAATTTCTCTCTAACCGCAACAATTTTGTGGTTTGTAAAACTTTTCCTCGGCTGCGTGTTGTTTTCCCGCTTTTATTCGTTTTTCTTTCGATTTTTTTCTCCATTTTTTTTTTTTTTTTGGTGGGGTTTTTCAACTTGTTTTGTTTGCTGAGGCCTCTTGTTTCTGGTCGAGCCTATGCGTGGCCTCACTTGTTTTCCATTATTTTGTTTGCATTTGAATTGAAAATTAGTATTTGGGCACTTTACCATCGGCCGTCTGCTAATTTATCATGCAACTTTTCCTTTTCCTTTTTTTTTTAGGTTGGTTTTGCTGCTTCCTTGTTGGCTTTCACTGAAGTGTTTATTTAGGCTACGGTTCGAGTTCTTAAATTGAGCTGCCGTAATTTTATTTATGACATGTTTGATTGGATTCCTTGAGGATTGGCTGGCAGTACGAACTACTGCAAATACAAATAGTCGCAGCACGTGTGCTGGGAACGAAATGCCAAACAAATTGTATTGCCGCATGCCGCTTAGTGGCGGCCTTACTTTTATTTATGCTGCCACATGACTCAATTGCAGCCACTTACCCCATTTGGGCTACTTTACAATGTAATAAACTGGCGGCAAATGGAGAGAACGGGCCAAGCCAGCGCCGGCAACACGTTGGCAGTGACAAAGGTAGACGCCAGCCAAGCAGCCAAGCTGCCAGCCAGCGAGGGGCCCCAACACAGACGTAGGTGGCTGAAGCTGAAGCTGAAGCTGTGTAGCTCTGCAGACGGCGGCGTTGCCAACTAATGAGTTCCTAATTTAAATAAATTTCTAGTCATAAATTAAAATATGTGAGACATATAAAGCAAACGCAACGCAACGCAACGCAACAAAAGGGGGCGCCGCCAACTACAGCATGTGGCTGACAGACAGATTTGCGAGAGGGTGGCGCCGGAGGAGAACGAGGAAAAGCAGTAGGTGGGGGTGTGGACAGAGTTGAGAGAAAATGGCGAACATTTTTTGCTTGGCAGCAGACGCAGAACTAAAATGTGCGAAATTATTTCACTTTTCCGGCAAAAAATTTCCATATTTATGCTTTATTTATTTTTTTCTTTTTCGGCAGTTGCAGAGGGAAATCGTATATTTAAAGCTGTTAGCTGTTGTGCTTTAAGAGTTTGAATTATTTGTCTTTAAAGCAGAGGGTGAATAGTAAAAAATTAGTATACTGTATAATAAGAACTACAATATACATATAAATATAAATATTGTATAAAAAATATGCTGAATTTATATTTAAATGTTATTATATGGTATTATATGCAGTACATATAAAGTTATTGTATGCTAACTATGCGAAATTAAGGCTAAATTTGTATTGAAATATTAGTAATTGTTAAAATTATTCTTCAATATATATATATATAGAAAAAAAATATGCTAGTTAGAATAAATATAGAAATGTGTGTTAAAGGTTGAAAAGAAATTTTTATAAATTATTTTCAATTTTAAATATTATTTTTTTAGTTTTTAAGCCTACAAAAGCATAAAATAAATATTATAATATTATATAATACATGAAACTAATTATAGAATTAAATTAAATACATTAGGTAGCTTAAAAATTAATTAATCAATACAAGGACTGAGAAAAGAAAGCTATAAGAATATTTATATTTGCCGAAAAAAAAAAAAAAAAAAAAACATAATGCAGTATTAAATACAGAAAAGCTGAACAAAAATTCTATAAATAATCTAAATTATAAATAAAAAATATCAGAATCTCTTCCGCAACTCATTCCAAAGCAATTCAGTTCAACTATTTGACTGGCCTTAAGCTTAATCTATCTCGATTTTATACTACTCGCCGTTTAATCAAACTAGCTAAAATAAAAAAGATGTTCTCTCTCCCTGCCCCCTCCCTTTGCTCACTTTGCAAATGTGAATTCAGTTCTTTTGCGCAATGCTCGTTCATTATCTGCAGTCAATCGGGGAATGGCCAAAAGTATTTACAAATTTTACGGCTGTCGCGCTGCATCAGTCGCATCATCATCATCATCATCATCGTCATCATCGTCGTCAGCAGTTACCCTTTTCTTTTATGACTCGCCACACAATTGTCTAACCACATAAATCAGTTTCTAGCCAGGGCTCTACGCTAAATGCCGTGGACAGTCTGAAATATACAAGGCAGTCGGAAAACTAGCTACGTGAGCAAAACGAAAAAAAAAAAAGAAAAGAAAGGAAGAATAAAAACTTGGCGCATACCAAAAGTCAATGAGGCATTCAACGATCGATCCGCAAAGGCGGCTGTTAGCCAATGGCCAGTGGCCGGTGGCCAATGAGCAATGGAGTTAACTTTTGGCTGGTGGATGCCGAGATGCTAACCCAAAGATGGGCAACGTCTCTCTCGGTTCACGTCTCGGCATTTTCGCTACGCCGCATTTTTAGCCAATTTAAAGTCTAATTTAAGCAGCGCATTTGTAACGCACGTAAGGAGCAGCCGCAGCAGCAGGAGGAGGTGAGATGCAGGGGTAGAGTATCGAGTAGCAAAGGATTGATCTGACTGGATAATTTTGAGCACGTACGCATATAAATTTCATCAAAATTCCAATGAAATATACGCAGACCGTTTAAATACGACAATGCGCATACTCTTCTTTTTTTCTCTCTTTGCTTTCAAAGGACACAAAAGGCAAATAACAACAACAACAACAACGACAATGCTCATATTAAATTATGGATTTTTTTTTTTTTTTTTTTTTTTGTTGCAAAAGGTAATTTTGGTCGATGCGCAGTTTTCATTTTCCACTTGTTGTTAGTCGACGGCCGCATAATAAACATGTTTATTAGCATTTTTGCCAGAGCAACAATAAATTAAGCGGCAGACAACTTGCAACATGTTGTTGAACGTAGCAATCAGCCCGAAAAAATGAAAAATTCAGCATGCAATAAATATTCCTTTTTGGCTGCACTGAAAATAATTAAGCAAAAAATAATTGATAAAGTCTTGAGAGGACAGTAAAATGTGAGCTCTTAGTTAATACTGAATGTGAAATACGCTCTCTTTTATATAAATAATAATAATAATAATAAATCAATAAATTAGCTGTTGATTTATTATAGCTTGATTTGATTCATAAATTACCTACGGAAAGTTATTAAAGGTTAATTAATTTAAATAAATTCATAGCTAATTGAAGAATGTTAAATCTTAGAGTTTTTCTCGAATTTTTAATGTAAAAAAAAAATTAAAAAATTAAAATAATAATAATAATAAAAAATAAAATATAAAAACAAAAAAATATATATATAAAAATAATATATAAAATATAAAAATAATATGTAAAAATAAAACATAAAAACAATATATAAAATATAAAAATAAAATATAAAAACAATATATAAAATATAAAAATAAAATATAAAAATAAAATATAAAAGTAATATTAAACAAAAAGTCAATAAAAGAATGAATGAAAGTAATAAAATTAAATTAAAAATTAATTTAAAAAAAAATACAAATATACAAATAATGGAATAAAATAAATATAAACAATTTTAAAATATATACTTTTAAAACAATAATTTTTTTTAATTAATAAATATGATGTTAGTTTTAATATACTTATTAAATTGTTTTTTTTTTTTTTTAATAAATATATTGTGTAACAAATTTGTTGAGCAATATTTAGTCGCACTACTACATATTCCGTATATAACAATTCCCTTTAAACAACGCAAAGCTGATTAATTAAAAACAAGCAAAAAACGATGAAGAGAGGGGGCTGGGAAAGGGGGAACTGCCCAACACAGTTGCAGTTCATTAAGATGCGTTCAAATATGTAAGATCGTTGGCATCTTGCGAGTGCATCTCGTGTGCTTTGCATTAATTTCACATGCAATTTACGCTGATTTATTTGATTTGCAAGCTGAATGCAGCATGTTGCAATGTCCAATGTGCAATGGCTGTGGCAGCGCGGCATGTTTGTCACTCGCTCGCTGGCGAACAGCTACGGGCGGCGACCCGGTTACTAAATTGGCCAGGGGCAGTCAAAAAAAAAAACAAAAAAAAGCAGAGACTCGAAACAAAGCAAAGTAAAACCCTTGGCAGACGTCAATGGTGCCGTTCGATTTGATCGATTTGTGTTGATTGCCTGTCAGTTGTTTGGCTGGGCAATACAATGGCTTCTGGGCAGCAGCAGCAGCAGCAGCTAGAGGAGGGGGAGGAGGAGCAGCTACAGCGGCCACATCTTGTTAGGTGTCAGGCGATGCAGTCAAGTGTTAAATATATGTACCCACAACACACACAGAGAGAGAGAGAGAGAGAGGGGAGAGATGCGTATGTAGATGCGCTGAATTTACGTTAACTAAAAGTGCATAAAACCTCAGCTGAGCTCAGTGCAGCACAGCTCAAAGTCCTGCCTGTCAGTCAGTCATTCACTCTCTCACTCACTCATGCGGCTGGACTTGAAGTGAGTTTAGCGAATGTATTGATGTGGGCTGCATTTGAAGTCTACAAGCCTCGGCAGAGTCGCCAGCGTCTCAGAGGCTCTTGGTTTATCTTTTGTTCAGCGTATGCATATGTAATGGAGCGAGAGGAGACGGTGCTGCTGCTGCTACTCCTGCTGCTGTTGCTGCTGACTCTTTGATTGGCTTTCTTGAAATCCACACTTCAAGTGTTGGAAATTTAATGTGCATCTGTCTGTGTGTCAGGGATGAGTCGCATTTGTAGTGCTGATTTAAACGCCTTTCGTTTCAGCGCTCTTTTTCGTATGCATTTATGCGCCAAATGATTTTTCATGGGAAATCGCTTAAGCTTAAAGAAGAAAAGATGCTGCGATATAACTTTAACTTCTTTGTATTGTTGTTGTTGTTGTTGTTGTGCGGGTTGTATTGTTTGAGGCTTTATAAAGCCTCTACACTGTGTGGGCTCTTGAGTGGGCCATGTAAACTGATCCGACTCTCGATGGGTTAACAAACATTCAATGTATTTATGGCTAATGCCCGCATAAAGATTAACTCACTGAATATCTCATTTGAGCTTCCTTTCATATGCAGATGATAACAGAAATGATTTATAATACAACAATAATCAATTCAAGGTTTTTACTCATCTATTCAGCTATAAATCTCTTAATATATCAGTTTTGATGAATATTTGGAAATTAAGCGCGATTATGCAAGAATTATGAGCAGTCGAAATTTGGAGCTTTATATACTTTAATTCTTGACTATGCTTCACATAATTTAATCTATGCTCAAAACTCTCAAATTAAATGCAAAGCACTTGAACCTTATTGAAAATGTCTGCAAAAAAAGAAATGTATATGTATATATATATATATATATATAAAGGAAAGGCAAAGGCATTTGCTTAATGCTGCGAGTCCGAGTGTCCTCGAATTTATTTTCTCTTTTAGTTTTTGAATGCAGTTTCATTGCAATTCGCTTGCTTCGATTTATTGTGTACTCTGCTTGTACCGTTATCATTCTAACGTAATCTTAATCACTTTGCTCAATGTTCATTCATCCACATCATCAATTTCCTTTGCGACGACTGCATTAGCGCAGAGCGCCCTCTGTTGGACAAAAACGAAAAACCAGCTGCTGTAGTCCGCCTTGGACTTGGACTTCAAGTTGGAACTGGAGTTGGAGTTGCAATTGAAGCTCTGCTGTCTGTCTGTCTGTCTGTTGCTGTGTTTCTCTGTTTCTCTGTTTCTCTCTCTCTCTCTCTGTTTCTGTTGCTGCTTCAATGCATTTTGCCGCCTTATCAGATTTGAAGCTATGTTCAAGCTGATAGATTTGCTCGACTCGACTACGTTTCGTTATGCCAATCCCACAACATCGCCAAACTCCCATTTTAATCTATTTTCTATGCGCGTGCTTCCTCTTGTTAGACAGCAGTTGCAACTACCATTCCCAGACATATCAAAAAAACATCATTTGCTACTTTAATAGTTGCCAATTGTTGTTGTTGTTGTTGTAGCTGTTATCGTTGCATCTGCCCCGACCCGACTCGACCCTTTAGACCAGTTAGTTAGCCAGTCGCAGTTGCCATTGCCCTCCCCTGTTACCATATTAAAAATGTATATAAAGCTCTTAAGCGAACCTCTCCAAAAAATAAGAGAAGAGTGATCGAGAGGGGAGTGAAGAGCAGAGGCGAGGCAAGGGCAAGTTGCTTGGCCAATGTTCGCCTCAGCTCTTTTATAGATTTCAATAATAGATTTTTCGAGTTGGTTTCCTGCGTGGCTGCAATTTTCGTCTGCAGCCGCGCACAAAATTGTTTTCTTCAACTTGGCCATGAACCCGCTGACGGCCAGCAGCGGCGGCCAATTGCAGTTGGCCAACAGCATGGCCTGTACGGCTTCTGTAACTGGCCAGAGCCACGGCCAGGGCCTGGTCTACTGCTGCTGCTGCTCGTCTAATGTATTTTCTTTGTTTAGCTGGCCGCAGCTGTGCGTTGAACCTTTTTGGCCGTTGCAATGCAATTGTAGCTGCCTCTTGTTGCCACACAATCCGTTGCCTGTCCACATGAAGTGCCACATTTGGAATGGGCCATTGCAATGGGGCTCAATAAATGCCACTGCAATGTGCATTTTATTAGGGAATTGCCAAGTTTTCAATTCCTGTGCGTTGCAGTGCCTCATAAAGTTGAATAACCATATCTGAAATGTATGGAAAACTAAAGTTAATCATCTAGAAAATTGCAAAAAAAAAGGAGAAGAAGAAGAAAAGTGCATTAAAAAGAAAATCAAGTAGCATATAAAGATAGTTTAACTAGAAGCTGGAGGCAACACGAAAAACGTAAAAGCACCTGATGAAGATTAGCGCAAATATAAAGTAAATGCGTGCTGAAATTCTCACGGATAAGAAGGAAGATGAGAGAGTGGGAGAGTGAGTGGGGGAGAGAGGGAGAAAGAAGCAGCGGAAAGTCATCATCCACAGCGAAAAGTCAACGGAAATGTGCGACTTTAGCCAGAGGGACAATGAATAAAAGTGTAAATGATGCTAAGAGCGAGATAGCTAGAGGGCGAGAGAGAGCAAGCTAGAGCGAGCTATCAGCGTGTAATGAGAAAAGCTCAACGAGCTGAATACTTATGATTATCAGAGAAAGGTCGCACTTCTCATTATTATCCATGAGACATTATCAGCAACAACTGCCACATGCTGGTCAAAGCCAGCAGCAGAGCTGGAGCAGAGGCAGAGCAGAGCATGAGCAGAGCTAGGGCAGAGTCAGCAGCAGAGCCAGAGCAGCAGAGCCAGCAACGGAGCAGAGCTAGAGCAGAGCAGAACTAAAGCACAACTGAAGCAGAGCCAGAGCAGAGCTAGAGCAGAACTAAAGCAGAGCTAGAGCAGAGGCAGAGCTCGAGCAGCAGAGGCCGCCGCTGGCTCTGGCCAAATATCTATTTGAGCTGTAAAACTTAAAAGCATGCCATAAACTTGCCCTGGATAAACTTGAATGCGTCTTAGCCACAGCGCCAATGAAGCCATTTCCACTGTTCGCTAGTTGGGTAAGTTGGAACTGGACCTGGACTGGCTGATTCTTTTATGGTTTACTCAAATGACACTGGGCCACATAGCCACATGGCTTAACGTGGCCTAAAGGTCTTGGCGCCCTTTCTTTTGTGCTAAATTACAAATTGGTTTTGAAAACTGCAATAAATATAATTAGATTGTAATTAAAGTATTATGAGTTTAGTTGTGGCGACTTGTAGAGCTCTAAGTGGATTGCCTGACCTAAGCTAAGAAGTTCTCACTGAGCTGCAAGGCATGTGGGGAGTGCAAGTGCAGTTCAAAGTGAAACTGCTGAAATTGCTTTAAGTGATTTGTTTTTATACAATATAAGTTGTTAATTATTGGATCATATTTAATATATTATTTTGAAAACTTCATTTTATTATATGATTTTATATATCGGCAAATTCAAAGTGGAAGTCAGCAAAATTGTGGAACTGACTTCACTCTGAATTTAATATAATAAAAAATAAATAAACAAAATATGAAATCTTAAATATATAATAGGAATTGCTGCAGTTGGAATAATATTTAAAAATAATAATAATGATAATATAATAAAATAAATTAGTTTTAGTATTAGTATTACTAACAAATTAGTATTCGAAAATTACAACAAACATTCTCCAACTTACTCTGCAAATGATGCGCCTGCCCTCGGCAATATGTAGATGAAAGCAATAAGCAGATGCCATGCCCAGTTCAGCTCATAGCTAATATAACTGTTTTCATTATCAGTCAACCCGTAGTTTCACCAAGAGCCCCTGCTCGAGCATCTTTTGGCAGATTCGCCACGCCCACGACCCTGAGATGAGGCTGTCAGCTGCTCGAAATTCACTTTCGCTTCGGGGAGCGACTGACTGACAATCGCTTTGACTGCTCGTAATTAGGCGATGTATTACATGCGTAATTAGAAAACGTGCCCCAACGCCAAAATGTTGGCGCTAATGACAGCAGAGTTCGTCAATTTTTGTTGAGCAACTTTGAAATGTATTTCGTCTCATTATTCGGCGACCTCCCGCAACTGTTTTTTGGCACTAGGCGGACAGAAAATCAATTAGCCACAGATCAAGCGAAAGACATGATCTGTCTCTCTCTCTCTCCCTCTCTCTCTCTCTCTCTGTCGCACTGTCTAGTCTCATGGCTGGTCTTAAGCTGCACCCAGATCATTAATAAAAGGGCCAGAGCAGAGCTGCGGGAATTTGTGACGCTCGCTGAAAGCCGCAAATGGAGGCCAAGTGGGCGCGTCTCCGTGTTCGATGTGTGTGCGAGTGCAGCGCATTAGAGACACATGTACTACATATAACTGTACACGGGCCAGAGCGTGGCGTACATGTGTCAAAGTTCGAGCCCATTGCTGTGCTTTAAACAGGCAACATTAGTGGATAATTAACACGCCCACAATGTGCTCTGGGGCTCGGCTCGACTCGGCTCTGCTTGTCTATTGGAGAGCTGAAGCATGGAGTTGGTTTTTTTTCTCCCCCTCTCCCTCTCTATATATCACTCTTTGTCTGTTTTTTGGCCAACTTTGTCATGCAAATGAGTTGAGCATGGGCCAGCAAAATTTATGTGCCGCATGCCGCCAGCTTGTTGCGCAGTTGGTGGTCCTCACACTCTGTCTCTCTCACACCGCTCTCTCTCTCTCTCTCTCTCTCTCTCTCTCTGTGTTTGGTTCACGCTGCGTCGCATTTACGAAAATGCAAGCAAACATCACTCATACGCCGGATGGGCGCAGTCTTTAGAGGCCTGCTCATTAAAGCCATAAACCGATGTATTAAAATTATGAAAATTAGCTTTGCCTTACATGGCGGAACCATAAAAATTAATTGACACACAAACACACACATACACACACATATATAGACTTGCATTATAAATTGTAAATTATTTAATTGGATCTCTTGTTATCTCTTTGCAGGTATGTTTGGCTCGTTGCAGGTGTCGCATAAATCGCACGATTTGTTTCAGCGATATGGAAAAGTGAGTTTGAATAGTTTTCAAGTGATTTGCATAAATTATGATTGCATTTGGAAATAAAATCAACATAAATTTGCTACGGCTACGTAGCTATCTATCCGACTTGTGGGCGTCGGCTCGGCCAGGTGTGTGACATGTTGTGATGTGAGCAATCAAAACATAAATTGGCTGACAAAAAGGTGGAGCCCGAGACTCGAGAGTGAGACATAAAGTGTTTTCAAAAATATTTATATGAGCTTTTAGCAAAGGCTGACTAAATTCGAAATTTGAAACTATCTATTTATGTATGTATATCTATAACTGTAAACTGCTCTTAGCCCACTTGCTCAAATTTCTCAACTGCCACACCAAGACAATTGGAGACGCGTAATGATGCACGGATTAATGTTGCCACAACAAAAGCTTGAGGCAACTTTGTTGTTTTGCCACAAAACAAGTGGGAGGGAGAGGGAGAGAGATATATATATATATAGACTCCTTAACTGTTGCAACAAAACATACACCGTTAGTAGCTGTCTGTGGCTTGGAAATCAACCGCAGACACAAAGTCAAGAAACTTTAATTATTTATTACTAAAGCAAATCACTTGCGGCGCTGAAACATTGACAAAGTGAGCTACTGTTAAACTGATGCGCAGAGTGACTATTTGACTGACTGTTTGCTGTCTGATTTGCCTGTCTGCCCACTGCTGCGTGCCTGGGCCATAAACGTTAACCCGGTTACAAACGCCTATTCAAATGCATTAGCGCAAAATGTCAGATATGACAGGCAGACATTGAAATGGTATCTGGTTCGGGCGTTGGTTATTTTTTTTTTTCTTTCGTTGGGGTGCCGTTAAAAGTAGCTGTCGGATGCAGGCTGTGCGGCTAAACCAACTGTCAGATGAGAAGCAGTTGAGGCTGCTCCGGCTGCTCCGGCTGCCACACAGTTACAAAAAGTCAAATTAGCGCCTTGGGCCACGTTGAGCTAGTCTTTGAAAAGGGTCTAATGGCTGTCGGAAAGTTTGCGGCTGTTAATGATGCTGCGGCGTCTGGAATTTCGAAATGTTAATCGATTTATGATGTTTCCGAAATTAAATGTGTCTGCCCAGCGCGATAAGGCGCAACAGTAGCCGTCGATTGCAAGATCTCAGACACTGGAAAGCCTTTAAGAGGCCACACAGGGCGGCCGAGAGCTTTTACCTTGTACAAAGATAAAGAATAACCAACCAAACTCAAATCTTGAGGGCCCATTCAAATTGTTTAAGTTTTAAGAACTATTTGCCTGTTGCGGCTGCTGCTCTCACTCGCTCACACTCTCTCTTTCACTCTCTAGCTGTCTGCAGTTGCTAGCGCGTAACAGCAAGCGCTCAAATTTCGCTCTCCCTCTCCCACTCTCTCTCTGCTCAGCTAACGCCAGCCAATCATGTGTAAGATTGCTGCTCTTGTTGTCGCGTTGCCAACTATTTTACGGCTGCTCCTAAAGCACTTGCAAAAGGTTGGCAAAGCAGTTATTGACAGTCGTTAGCTGCTGCTGCTGCTGCTGCGGCAGTCAATGCTTTTAAATGTCAGTGTCAGCGAAAATGGCATTGGAAGGCGAAGAAGAAGAAAAAGAAGAACGAAATGTACATCTGTATGAACATGTGCATATGAGAGTGACAGAGACAGTCGCAAATAGAGAAGGCAAATAACAGTTACAGCTAGCACAGCAAACTGAAAGCTTGCACATCGCACTGCCTGTCGAGAGACCGAAAGACTTCTCTTGGTAACTGTTAACAGAGCAGCTGTCAAATAAAAATGGCAAACTTCAACTATTTAAGAAACTATTGAAGTTTTCATATATTTTACGAGCTAAATGAAATACACCAAAAGCTCTGCAAAAATATCTTTAACAATTTGTTTAAAGCTGTTTACAGTTTGTGGTGCTTTTAATTAAAGTAATTCAATTTTTGAATAAATTTCTTTTCTAAACTGTCAGGTAACTTGATAATTTACATTAAATGAAAATCAACTTCATTAACACATTTTCATAATTTTATAAATTTGATTCAAAGACCTTAATGTTCTTCGTGTGCTTCTAATGCCGGCGGAACAATGCTTTTGCTTTCTAATTTTATTGCTTGTGTGTGTTCGGCTTGACTTTCTTTTCAATTGGGATCGCTTAGTTCTGGTTGACAGCAAAGTCTCATTCAGTTGCTCTCCGACAGCGCCTCTTGAGCCAAATCTCTGCCTGAGCTCAAGTCAAATATGTGAAAAGCTGCCGCCGCACACACACACACGAGTCAAAGTAACTAAGGCAGTCGGAAAAGCAGGCGCATTAGTTGTGATTATCACCCAGCGACTTCATCCAAGTCCAACCACATGCTACCCGACATACAAATGTCTTCTATATATGTATATGTATATCTGTAGCACTGATTCAGCTTATGTGATGTGAATCGTGTGTGTGGGTGTTGATTTGTGAGCTGCTGCTGTTGTTGTTGTTGTTGTCGCTGTCTGCGTCTGCGAACGCTTTCTGAATTGAAGGCAATTGAATGTTAAGTAACATATGAATGACTTTTTTGCGGTCTGGCGAGCTGTTGCCCTTAAGGCATAAGGCATATGTATGTACATACGCCTTGCATGCGGCATTTAGTCTATAGCATGTGTCATAAGTAGAACTTTAAGCCAGGCGGCAACTGAAATTGGATTAAATTCGTGCGGCATTGAAGTGTAATCAGTGTAAGCCAAATGAGTTTGATAAAATATGTATGGAAAGAAATAATGAATAAATCGAACAATTGGTTTCGTTCACACTGTCATGCAAAGTTTTGGTTTGAATAAAACTAATGTTGATATAGAAAAAAAAGAACTCTATAAAATAGCGAAATTAATAAAATTTATTTAGTGCACAGCACTTTACAAATAGTTGATAACAACACAAAATATCTCTAACATTAAATACTACAAAAAATACTATAAATAATAAATCTGTGCAATTTTCAGCAGCTGATCAATTGGTATAGTTTACACTGCTCTACAAAAGTTTGATATCAGTGACAATAGTGGCGTTGGCACACACACACGCGCTGCCTCTGGGGGCCAGCATAATTTTGACAGCGATTCCATGGCCGTTACGTGCTGCCATCCATAGCATTGGCCCAATGCTACCCCCAATCAGTTATTCCCATGGCCAGGGCCAACACTTGCATCTGCTGTGAGCCATCATAAAACGCAACCAAAAGTGCGGCTAAACTTTGCGATTGAATTTGCATAAATTGTGCTAAGGATCAGCTTCAGCTTCAGCTTCGTCTGCAGCTCCAGTTGCTGTTTCGGTCTGGTTTTGGTTGGGTTCACTGTAGTGGTCTCCCTTGCTGGCTGCGCTTGCTATGCAAATGGATTCAGTATTTTTTTCCCCCTTTTTTTCTCTTTTATTACCCCCGCCACTAGTGTATGGTGTGTGTGTGTGTGTGTGTGCACATTTGAAAATGCATAAGATTTGGCCAAAGATTGCTGTCCATTAATTCAAGTTGGATTTACTTTTAGCATATTTTACATGCATGCGAATTGTGGCTGCGGCTTCAACTGCAACTGCAACTGCAATAGCAACTGCAACAACAACAACAACAATAACAGCAATGGCAACGAGTCCACCATTCGATTCGCAGTTCGATTGCTACGCAAATTTTTGTTGCAATAAATTTGCATTTACCACAAAATGTTTTGAACTATGGGCTAACCCATTCGGTTTACCTGCGTTCGATTTATTTGTGGCCGCATTTATTCAAATCGTTTCCCATTTCCCATTGCATTCGCCGCTCTGCATGCGAGCCGTATCGCCAATTCGAGTTATATTGATTTACTTTTGATTGGTTGGCATTCCGCATGCTAAATTCTGGTTATCATTTAGCTGCTAATTTGGTGAGCCAACGAAAAACGCCAAGAGAATATTTGATTAACTGTCAGATATGTGCGTAATTTAGAGCAAAATTATGCAGCTCAAATTCCAGAATTATAGAGCTTAGTAGAAGTGAGTTGAACTTAAGTTGGAGTAAATATTTGAAATTACCAAAAGACTTGCATTCACATCAACTATCATAAGAATGTAACAGAGTTCTTTTACTCAAGTAAAGTCTGCTTCGTATTTATTTAAGCCCAGTTAGGCAGCGTCTTATAGACAAAGTGAATGACCTTTTAGGTGCTTTAATTGTTGATGATGTCAATAAATCTGGTTAGGCCAACGTCTAGGGTCCAACAGCTGTAATATTCATGGCCTATACTTTTGGTGAATTGCTGTGACATTCTCAACTGCTCAACTTGCCTCGAAAGTCCAATTGACAAGTTGTCAAACAGCGAAAAGTTTCCGTTCTAAAATGTACATAATTCGATGTCGAAATAGCCAAATTGTTGACTGCGCAACAATGGCTTCATTTTAGAGGGCCAATCCAGGCGAGGGCCGTCGAGTTTAGTTGAGCTGAGTTGCGGCTGTCTTTGGGCTTTATTGGAAAATGTACAATTGAAGTGGAATGGCCGGTGGCCTGAGACTCGGCGAGGGTCTGCTGCTATAGTTCCCATCATTAAATATTTAAGGCATTCGACTGGCTGTGGACTCCTGTCGACAGTCTAAAAACAGAACCAGAGCGAGCTGTGCATGTGTAAATTAACAAGTTTATTGTTGTGACCCACAGGCAGCAATGGGTCAGCAGACTAGCCCAAAAATGTCAGCCTATCTGCACAGCTATGGGGCATGCGGCAAGTGTTTATGTTGAGCATCGATTGTAGGCTACATTCTATTAACTATTTCCAAACCATCCCTATTCTCTGCCGCTCTCTCTGTCTCCCTTGCTGGTCTGTTTTCTCTGTCCTTTGTTTTGTTTATTCAAACATGCCGAAAGTTTTGACCGTTCTGCGGTCGGCCGTTAAATCCTTAAAATGCCTCAATACTTTCCGCATTGCACGAGCCAGACCCAATGACAACAATGAAGGACACACACACACACACACGCACACACAGGCACGTAGATATGCACACATCAATGCTGCTCATAAATTTTGCATAAAGTTGGTTAGTTAATGGTTTTAAATTTGTTTGGAAGGCAAACAAGTTTTTCGAGGTTTTTGTGGTTTGCTCACTTAAATGCTTTGGCAAATATTTTGCTGGTAATTGAAATTGAATTTACCAAAATTCTGGACAAATTTGCTAACTAAGATAATAAGTTTAAATAGTTTTCGGTATATTTTATACATTTTTATTACTATATATTAAAGCAAAGCTTGCTGCAATTCTTATAGGATTCTATAACTGACATCTAAATCGATCACATCTGCTGTAATCTCATTCATTTAGCTTGCCTAACTCGTTTTGTAGCTCGACCCGCAACTTAATTAAGTTCAATCAAAGCGCGCACACCATAGTTCAGGCCGCAGACTGCAGAGCCGACGCCCTCGCACTCACCGGGCCCACGCACGCTCAGGTGTAATTTGCACAGAAATTAGCGAGACTTTAGACACTTTAGATGGGAGTCGTCGGCTAAGAGCAGCCTCACACACTCAAACACTCAAACCTTCGCTTGTCGAATCACTCAGCCAGAACTAATGCGATTCATTTTCGTGTAAGCTAGCGAAACGCAAAGAAAAAACTTTTACTTTACCTTGTGACAGAGTAGCTAAAAAATAAATCTAGCTGCAAAAAAAAAAAACGAAAGGGAAAATAAGCATTTAAGGTATATAAATAATGTTACCGAATGCATACGAAATTTATGGCTGGCCATAAATTTGGTATTCTTAGCCATTGAAATTCAATACCAGCAAAATGCAGCTCACGATTCTCAACAAGTGCGACGGCTAAGTGCAAAAATTTGTCACAGCACGAGAGACAGAATTTCATTTAAGAAAAAAATAAAAATATAAAAATAATAGCAGGAAGTTAAAGTTGTTTAAAGCAAAATAATATTGTGTGTGTCTATATACCCTGTAAATAATTGCAAAATGGGTGTTGCGATTTGAAGTTTAAATGAGTTGCGATTAGAAAAACATATGTAACCTTTTAGGTATATAAAATGTTCTTTACTACTATTTTTCTACTACTATTTTCACTACTATTTGTATGAACGACTAGATTTTGGGAGTTCTTAGACTTCAAGGCATGTTTTTCCTAATTAGCGCATCCCAAGTTTGGAACTTAAGAAACATTTTATTCAATATGACTATTAATATTGATTTAAAAATATAAAATTAAAAAAAAATGGTTTTGTTTTCTAACATATCTTAAAAATTTTAATCAAAAATAAGGAATAAAGTATAACGAATTATACCAGAAGTTTTTTTCTGGCCATTTTTAATATTTTTTTTATAAATGTTTAATTAAAAATCATTAAGAGTATCGATAAATCATATATTTATATATAAATGTTATATAGAGCATTGGAAATATCGATCAATTATAAACAAACTGCAGTATTTTTATTAAGTTAAGTTTTTGTTATGCTTGAAATATCAATTATTTTTATAAAAATTTAAGTCTCATGCGCCTGTAGCTCATATTACAATATTTCGCATTGATATGTGCACAATAAATTTGTTAGCCAAAAATTGTCCGATAGACGATATTTCGTAAATATTCCGTTGGCTCATTTATAGACTCTGGTGCAATAGTCGTGTATTGATGGGAGCCAAACTTTGGCTGGTTTTACATGCATGTATTTTTTTTTGACTTGTTTGTTTTTGGCTTTAGGAAATTTGTCAAATTGCGTTTTGCTAGAAATTGACATTTGATGTGGCGCATTTGTTGCCCAGGCAATGGCAATGGCAAGTTTTAGAGCTGTTGCAGCTGATGAGGGAGGCGAGATTTGGCTTTCAAATGGGGTCAACTGAACCGAAAATAAATTGTATACTCACATTGCTATCAAATTGTGATGTATGCGAGTGCGAATGGTTTATTGCACGAGTCAAATTTGTTTTTCTGGTTTAATTTGATAAATCAATTTTTATGAATTGCAATAAAAACTTGTAAATTTGCGCTACATATAAACAAAATAAAATCAATGCAATATGAATATTTTTATTACGGCTAAAATCATTCAAATTTAATGGTAAAATATTCAGAAAAAAAAAAATATTCGTATACTACATTTTTTATAAATATGCATAACTATTCTTTATTCGAGTTTTATGCTATATTATATTTGCTGAAATTTACAATCTTTTTTATGGTATTTTAATAATCGAACTATTTTTAAAATTATTTTGTTGATATCAATAAGTTTCAACAGTGTAGATGAAACCGAAATTGGGGTTATTTGAATGTATTAAAATCTGTAAACAATACTGATCAAATTGTTTAAAAAAAATCTATTTAAAATACATCTAATAAAAAAAAGAAAATTAAATTAAAAAAAAAAAACATCATTTTTTATTAATATATATATAACATTTTTAAAGTTGATATATTAATTAATAAATAATAAATTCGTATTTAATTTTTTGCTTGTAAAATTTGAAACAAAAATAAAAAATAAATTAATTAATACTTGAATGAGTTTAACAATTCATTTAAGAAAAAATTAATTATTAATTAAATTCATTTCAGAACAAAGTTGATCCATTAATTATTGAATAATAAATTAATTTATAATTTTTATTTTTAATATTTTGTTTAAAAAACTTGAACAATAATTAATAATAAATTAATTAATATTTTAGTGAATTTAGAGAAAAAGTATAGATAAATGTAATATTATTTTTGAAAAATAGAAACTAAACAATTTATTATAAAAATGATTCATAAATCATATAATGCAAATCGAAATGCTTGAAGTTGAATTGTTAAAATTTAAACAATGATTTACATTTTTTTTTTTCGTATTTATTCACTAAGCCTATCCCAGCTTCAACTCCTGCTGCCTTTGATAGCCCTTCAGCCGCTGATTCGCTTTAACAAAACTCCTTTTGCTTTCATGCCAAAGCTGACATATTTTCACTTCCATTAACCCCCAATGCCCCAGACGAACTTTGTTATTCATGGGACCAGTTTCAGTTGACATCTGCGGTGCAGTCGCCCTGTCTGCACATATCCTTGAAATTATTTCATTCTCATTTCTCTTTTTTCATGCCTCATATTTAATCAATTAAAAATGTGTACGTGCGCATTTGTTGCCAGGCGGTGGCCAAATGCAAACAACACACGAATGCGTAGCAGGCCCCAACGGCCGTAACCATCACATACGGTTTTGCACACACACAAAGCTCATAAACAGTGTGGAGCAGAAGGTGGAATTGGGGGACAAGCATTTTAATTTGAAAATAATAAAACCCGACAAAGCAACAGCCCAGGCCCCAAAGCTGCCCGGACGCTCTGACAATGACATGCAATTGAAGCCCTTCAACCCTCGCCGCCTGGTCGCATCGTCGGGCTTTTGTCTAATTGTCGCCGGCTTCCAACGGGGCCATCATAATGCAGCTCCCAATTCCAAATGGGTTCCCCAAAGTCGCTGCGGCATGGAGGATGGCATGTAAAATGTGCGCATATGTTGCGCCTTTTTAGCTGTGCCTCTTTGCCCGTTGGAGTGGGCCCTGTCATTCGCATCAGCCCCGTCAGCCCCATCATAGCCCTGACCTGCCAGCTGTGACTTCATTCATGTACCCATGCTGGATTCACGCTCCTCTCGCTCCTTGTGTTTTCTGTTGTGTTGCGTTGTGTTGGCAAACAAATTACGACTGTTATTTTCAAATCATCTGGGGCTACTGTGTGCCAAGCCCTTGCTTCACCTGGTCACCTTGCTGGCTGGCAACTCCCAGTGGCCACACATCTCTCACAGCACAATTAAGTGCTGGCTCATAATTGCAGTCTGCCATCAATTAAATTTAAATTATTTTTACTAACAATTTCGAATTTTGCCTTGAAATTACATAATTTTTTTTTGGCTGCCTTAAATGTATAATTAATTTAGCTAAATTTAGATTTAAATTGTCTGTTAATACTTCTTTAAATTTTTAATTAAATTCAATTATTTCTAAAAATATTTTTATGAGCGTGTTAACTATAAATAATTATGTATGTAAAGATGTAAATATATGTATATTCAATACATATACATACACAAATAAAATAAAGCTACAGAGTAAAAGTAGAATAATAAATAATAAAGTATTTAAAAAAATATATAACCATTAATCTTTAATCTACAATAAATCAATCAATTAATATTAATTGAACTATAATTATTAATAGTAATTTTAAATGTACAATAATAAATAAAATATTAAAGTATTTTTTTAAATATCTTATATATTCTATACATTTTAATTATTAAATATATTTATGTTAATTGAACTTTCAATTATTTTTATAAAATTATAATGAATTATTTAATACTTAATTTTTTTCAGTATTAGGTTCAGTTATATTACAGATTAAATTATATTTGAATAAATAACTGAAATAATAAGTAAAATAACTTACAACTAAATGGAAAGAAATAATTCACAAATAATTGATTATAATTTAAAATAATTCTAAAGTTTGTTATATATTTTTTAATGTGAACTTTCTAAATTGTTTTGCCTGTGAATTGCTTATTCTACATCTCTTTTCACGCCGCTTGTTTTGGCTTAAAGACTGTTAGCCATTTGTAGCGCAAAATAAACTCGAATATTTGTGTTTCCTCTTTATTTTTATTTTATTTATTTATTTTTTTTTATTTTCATCTATATTTTTTTTCCTTCTGCTGACAATAACAATAGCGAGCAAGTGTAAATGGCAATATAAATCAAATATGCGGCAGACGCAGCAGTTCACCTACATGCCACACCAACACAGGTGACTCTGCAGTGGCAAAAGCAACAACAGCAACAACAACAACAGCGGCAACAACAACAACAATGAAAGCTGCGAGTCGCATTCGTGTTTGCCATTTCAATTGAAATGTGCGCACATTTGCACTGAGAAAAATAAGGAAACATAAATAATAAAAAAATGTGTATATACATATATATAATATAAATAAATATATATATATATATATATACATACATATATACACATATATATTATATATATAAAAACCCACGCTTCAATTTATGCTATAATTTTCTTGTTTTATGTGCTTTCTGGGGCGTGGCAAAGAAATTGGCAAACCAAAACAGAGCGAAAAAATATTAAAGCGCGCACACACACACACTCCCTGTCTCACTCACTCACACACACAAACACGCACATCCATTTGGTTTGTGGATGATAACAATCATTTTGAGTGTTTGCCTCAATTTCAACGCACCCATTTTGTGTGTGTGTGTGTGTGTGTGTGTGTGCGTGCGTGTAAGCGTGTGTGCATGTCTATGCTTTTCCTTGCCACTCATTTATTTCAGCTGCCTTTTGCTTCTGCCACGCAGTGTCAGAAAATGCATTAACATTAACGCCGCTCATTCCTAAATACAACAAAATTTCGCTGCTTTTTTTTCGTTTTCGTTTTTGTTTTTCGTTTTTCCTGCTTTTTTACATTACACAAAATTATTTAATTTCCTGCAACGCCTGTTCGCAATTTGATGAGCCGCTGTCAGTTGTCCGTCGAGGGCCAGCCGGAGCCGCTGGCACGCCCTATGCCCGCTGCGTGCCGTCAAAGTTATGATGTTTCTGTTCATTTCCCTCTCTACCTCTCTCTCTCACACACACCGAAAATTTCTTAATTTTTTCATACAACAAATTTGTTTTTTTTTTTTTTTTTTTTTATTTTCTGCGCGTGTATTTAGCATCGCTTATCGCAGCCAAGTTAATGACTATGTGGGCCATTAGCATTTTCATGCAAATATATATATACATATATATATATATATGCATACATATATATATATATATAGACCCTGCTACCTTAAAGCGAAATTTAGCTGTAGCTTAACGTAAAGCAGTCAAATGAAACCATAATTGGCATCATTTGATAGCAGCTGATGTGAATGAGCATAGATTGATGATAACTTCTTTTATTTCTTCTCAATTTCGCCATAGTCCAAACTCAGTCTGGGCGAGGCTTGACATTCTGAAGTGCACTCAAATCTGTTTGTAATAATAATAATAATAATCAAAAGCAATAAAAAATACATAATGCTAAAAGCAGGAGACAGATACTCCGCCCAGATGTTGTTGCTGCTGATATGATATACAAAATTGCATTTATAAGCAATCATGTCAACGCCCAAAAGAAAAATATGAAAAGATGATGTTGTTGCTGCCATCGTTGTTGTTGTAGTTGTTGCCTGTCAGCCAGACGCCGCAAGTCAAGTGGCAAGTGGCAAGTGCATATATGTATGCAGAGGCGTCAAAGAAAGGCCAAAGGGCAGGCAGGCGGAGACGGCTGATGCCAAGCGCCTACACAGCATTCACTTCACACCTACGAAGACATAAAATAGAAACGGAAGTCGAAGTGTAAAGCACACAGGAAATGCATTCGGTCTGCTGTCGCTTGGGCACTGTGGCACAGACTCCTGCTGAAAGTAAAAGTGTGCGAATGAATTGCAGCCACATGATAGATTATGCTACATTTTATGCCTGTCTTGGTCTAACTAACTGCATTTCGATTGTTTAATAAATAACCGTAATTTCGAGCTGAGTTATCGCCTTTTGTCTCAGGTTACTTTTTAGCCCTTGAGCGGATGATGTCGATAGATATTCAATCTGTGGCAGGCTGGGAGCAAGCTGATGCCACGGCTGGCCATGCTCTTGCCAGATGTTTGATGCCGTCGCTGCTGACAGTTGATTGAACACTTTTGAAATGACAAAAACGCCCCACGGGTGACATTTCTCAAAACACTTTACCGTGTTCTGGCCCCGGCCTCAACTCTAACCAGAGCGAGAGAGAGAGAGCGAGGGAGGGAGACAGCTAGACAGTTGAGCGTTGGGCTAGGTGTTGCAACCTTGATTTACGACGCCGCCTGCCTGAGCTTGGCCGACGGCAATCCAGGGCTCCAGATTATGGACTGAGCAACGATTGGGTAGCTGCGCTTTGCTTTGGCATTTGCATCGCTGCTGAAGCCCGGCGGCCAATCATTAAAACGTCGACATGATGAGTTTCTGTCCGAGCTTGCAGTTTGACTGAAGTTGCAGTTGGAGCTGGAGCTGGAGCTCGAGTACTTTGCTCTCTCGCGGTTTTAAATTACCATTTTAATGCTGCCGAGTGGCCGTTGATTGATGTGCGCTGCACAGGTCGAGTCGGCCCGGTGCGGCTCGGCACGTCGCAGCCAAAATGTAAATGGCTTTTCTGCAGCGTTTTCCCGCTAACAAGCTTTTGGCATTCTGCTGCCAACTCTATGGCTATTTTTATTTTTTTTTTGCTTTAAAACTTTAATGTTCGCCATAAAGCAACAACAGAATTCATCAATTGCCCCTTGCCACTCTTAGAATATATATTAACAGCTACTTTGAGACACTTCATTAGGTTCTGTGACGCTGCAACTGCTGCTGCTGCTGCTGCTGCTGTTGCCCTGTCGATTGCTGTTTTGTGATAAGCCACTCGCCCACAAGGGCTCTCCATTGGCTAGCACCTCTCCGCCTCCTGCCCAGCTCCACTCGTTGTGTGCCACAACATTTTGACGTGGCCGACGCAGCTGATTGAGCGCTGCTGAGTGCCGCGCTGTCTGACAGCCTGACAGACTGACAGGCCAGATACTTTAGGCTTTTAAATGCGCACGCCGCTTCTTAGCACCGTCAGCGTATATACATTTGGGCACCGCTTGGTGCTGGAGTGGGCTCTTAAGCAGCTTCTGAATGATGCGACGCGCTCGGGCAAACGTCAAAAATGTCGTCGTCCAGCCGCCGTCACCCCTCCCGCACGCCACCGCCTGTCATGTCTGCTGCCGTGTAGCGAATGTTAATGAGCTGTTAAAACTCAACGTCCAACGCTGGCCGCATCTTCAAATTAAAACTGCAGCAGCTCCACGAACTGGCCTGAACAGCCTGAACTCTTAACTTGTTTTACATCTTGTTTCTTTCGCTTCTTCTTCCTCTTCTTCTTCTTTAATTTTACCACTTTGTCGTTTGTCACGGCTATAAATAGTTTCATTAGTGGCACTACAATTGCCCAATAAATGCGGCCTGAAAGTGTGTAGGCCACTGATTGCACCTTGATTTTATTTATTTTTATTTTTATTTTTTCGGACCCTACTGAACTGAACTGATGACGTCGCTGCTAATGAGTTTCTTTTCGGTTCGTTTCGTTTCGCTTCGTTGGCTAATTAAAAGACAGTTGCTCTTAATTCAAAAAAATTCAAACTTAACATTTAATCCAATTATACAAACAAGTTGTCAACTGTCTTGAGAGAAGACAACGCTCATTTATTACTGCAGCTGGCAAGAGTCTTGGGGCTGAGTGTGCCTGACTAGGCAATTAAGTAGATCAGGCCTGAAACTCGATAAGCAACTAAATATAAACATCAACTAATTTAGAGCATAAATAAATATATTGTGAACGAAATAAATTAGCTTATTCAGTTTTTGGAGTAGAATTTCTAGTTTTTATTGATTTTTATATTGATGCAATCGCGATAAGTAAATAAATTATTCTAGGTTTATTGCCCTGAAACGAAATAAAAAATGTATTTATTCCCTATTTTATAAATATTAATAAATTAGTAAATATAATCATGAAAATGTATATATATTAATAATAATCAAATAATGTACATACATATATTCATTAATTTATTATTATTATTTTTAAAGAAGTAAATAAACACTTTATTTATTTAATTTTATGCTATTTGAAGTATTATACATATGTATAGATTTTTTTATTATAAATATTATATTACATATATATATAAAAAATTTAATTTTATTTTTATATTACTAATTTATTTTTAGCTGAAATAGTAGTAGCTTATGCACTATAAAATATATTATTATATTATTAGATAAATAGAAATGGCTTACTTCACACATCTCCTGATTGTCATTTTCCCTAGAGTATCCTTTTGGTGTGTCAGTTAACTGCTTCAACGCACTGTAAGCTATTAGCACTTCATACTTAAGGCTGTCAGCGCTAATCGAGACCACTTGATAGCCTCTTAGCATTCGCTTCATTTAAGTAAATCACTGCAAATGAGCCGCTCATGCAGCTGATTGTGTTGCCACTTCCGCGTCTTCTACAAAATAAATATATATATATATAAATATATATGTATATTGTATATATATATATTTGCCATCGAAGTTCTAAAGTTTCGCCCCCGCATTACGATTTTCTCAAGTGTCTCGCATGACGGCAATAAGCCGCTGTGCGGGCCGAAGTGCAACTGTGACTGTGTCGCACTGAAGGAGTGAAGACTGTAATCCAATACGTTGCGGGGTGCGCTTAAGCGGCTTCTGCATGTCAAGCTCTTGTTGGCCCCGGGTAAGCA
Source organism: Drosophila mulleri (assembly GCA_035047565.1). Taxonomy (NCBI): domain Eukaryota; kingdom Metazoa; phylum Arthropoda; class Insecta; order Diptera; family Drosophilidae; genus Drosophila; species Drosophila mulleri. The sequence goes on along the minus strand of JAWNPK010000060.1, from coordinate 15,837,002 downwards.
AATACTTTGGCGCCCATTGAGAGCGGAGCAGAGCAGAGCTCATATTACCCACGGGCCAGAAAACAATAATTTATTGGTAGCCAGAGTTATGGCGCTTGGCCGATGGGAAAACGCTGCCGAGACGCGACTGAAGCAATGCCAGCTCTAACTGGCTAAGGGACCAGCTCCCCAAACAATTTGTCTGCTCTACAAATTCCGTGGCGTTGCTCGCTAGCAATTACTTGTCTAAAATAATTGGCTATGCCGCAAAATTCTGAAAGGAAAAAACAATGAAGAGATGGAAATAAAACAAACAGAGACTGAAGCCGAAACACAGCAGCCCAGACCAGACGTCAAACAATCAAAAACTGTCTGCTGACTTTGACTTTGGCTATGGCTTTGGCTTTGGCTTTGGCTCTGGCTTTGATGGTAGCTGCTCGTTAGGGCAGCGATTTCCGTTTCCGCTAGACCTGTGACTGGCATTGAAATTGAAAGAAAAACAAAAGCGTGAAAGGATTTAGCAGCAATCACAGTTTCAATATTAATAGTTGGCTGCATCACGGCCCGCCGGACCTATGGACTCCTGCTACTGCTTTAGCCTTTGGCCAGCAGCCGTTAACAGCAACTGCTGCTGCTGCTGCTCATCCTCCCGCTGCCGTTGCTCAGCATTTTTGCTGCGTGGCTGGCTCTGGCTTTCATTTTATTTGGTTTCACTGGCAGCGCGTCCCTTTTGACCAGCCCAGACATTGGCTTAAATGGTAACAATATAGCCAGCAAACAAAGCGCAAATCGAAAAATTTGGGCACCTCCAGTGTCCGCACCCACATAAAAGGGGCGATTTTTATTTGCCGTCTATTGATGTTATTGACTGGCTGTGTGGCAAGGCGAGGCGTGGCGGGGGCGAAGGGTCCAGCATCCAGCTGTGACCAGAAAAGCAAAACGACATCGTCTGCGGTACGCGACATACCCGATCAATATAAAAGGGACGCATAAAAATAAGTAATACTTTCTCTCACTCACACTCACTCTCTTGCTCTCTCTTTCTTCATTCTTCCATTCATATTCGCTTTTTTGTTTGCAATTTAACTTTCATTTTCAATTTTCATGGCCTTTTCGTTCCTTTTTATTTGCGGCCAGCTGAAAATGATGTTGTAGCATTTGGATTTGCTTTGGCGGGGTTTTTATGCTTCCGTTTAAACATAAAATACGTGAAAGCGTGTAAAATGCACCTGAGCTGCGTTTTAGAAATACCAGACAATGGCCAGACCATTTGGCAGGAGGCGGCGGGTTAAGCAATTGCAATAAACAGTGATAAAGAGAGCTGGAAAGCGAGAACAAATGAATGTTTTGTGCCATTTAACAACAGAGATTTTCGTCATAAAAAAAAAAAAACATACCTTGAAGCATTAGAAATTGCTATGCTTAGTCTTTAATAAACAACATTTAAAATAGAATCAGCTTCCATTTGAGCAGCGCAGCTGTAATAAGCGGCAATTATTAATTAGTGGAATGCTCATTAAAAAAATTGCTGTGGCGCATAAATTTCAACATAATTTGATAGCCGATATAGACAGAGAGAGGAGGGAGAGAGAGAGAGAGAAGGGCGAGCAATGTATTTAAATGGAATTGCCAAGAGGCAGAAAGTCCCTCAGTCAAGTCAAGCCTCGCTGCTTATCGATTACAGCTCGCCCACACAAACAGACAGAGACAGAGAGACAGAGAGAGAGAGAGAGAGTGGCGCACCCACACAGATAGCTGGGTGAAGGCCACCATCGGCTTAGTGTTTTGGAGTGTGGCAAATAAATTGACATTTATCTGTGTGTAACAAGATCAAGTATACGCCGCATTGGCCGCTCTCAAGAGGAGCAAAGCAGAGCTGAGCTGAGCTTTGATTTTGTGGCCAGCTCGTTGATACAGTTGGCTTAAATGCTGCACTGTCGCTCTCGCATGGCAGGCTGATGCGAATCGTGGCGACAACATGGCGTATGAGTAATTTATATTGCGTCGCTCGACCTCGAGACACACACGCCAACAAATTAAAACGGAAACCAAAGCAGCCAAAGCCAAGCACTGAACTGAAGATGTGGAGTTGCATGTGCGTCATGTTCTGCTTGACCGACTAACTAACTAACTAACGACAGCTACTTGGCATTTGATGCGCCGATTAGTGCGTAAGTGTGCGTGAATTGAAATTGCAAATTGAGTTCTTACGGCAAAGTTTGACAGGTGAAAAAAAAAAAAAACTGTTGAAGAAAAGGCTGCAAGCCACAGCGAGGGCTGCATTAAACGAACTAGTTTAACTGCACTAGCTCTTATTGATTCACTTATTTATTAACAAAGTTCAGTTCAGTGCAGCTCTGACCTTTGCACTACTTGAGAATCTCTCATCGATTCAAGTCAGTTAGTTGTTGTTGTTGCAGCCCTGTGCGTGTGTCGCTTATCAGCCATCGTGTTGCACGTGGCACGTTGCACATGCAACATGCAACTCAGCCAGTTGAGTTGTTGCCTGGCCTGACAGCGCTGAAAACTTTGCTGACAGGCAGCAGCAGCTCGCCACGTAAGTAGCTGCTAAGTAAGTAGTAGCTCTACTATGCCATGCATAACAAGAAATAAAAAGCAAAAAACTGATAACCTTTGATATGGCTGTGGCCTGTGCAGAGACCTAAATAGATACAGATCCTGTTGGCATATGCAATTTGTCTTTAAGCTAAACGTTAGTTGCTCTCGCTCTCTCTCTCTCTCTCCATCTCTTTCATTTCATATATTCAATTAACACTGCTAACCTAGTTTTCCTCAACTCTATTTCTCTTTGCAGCATTATTCCCAGAGCTGCACAAGTATTATTCCCGGAGCTGAACGAGTACAAGGTGAGTTGATTTCATTTCCATTCCATTCCACTGCACTCCGCACCATTCCATTCCATGCCAAGCCACAACTCCCATAGAGAATGTAATTAGACTACGGAAATCACACAGATAAGAGCAATTTGCTCTTGCAGTGCTTTGGCTAGTTTAAAGCAATTGCCATCAAATTTCCTGTGTCCACACAAAATACATACATATATATGTATATATACTCATATAAAGTAATACGATTTTAATGCAATACGGAAATGCGCTCTACGAACCAAAGACCAGGGACTCAGCAAAATATACCTTCTCTGCTTCCATTTCCGCAGGAGTATGCCAAGTGAAAGCAAAAACTATTGAGTTCAACTGAAAAGCCGAAAGCCCCAGCTGATGTTGCTCACCAATTTGTACTTCTCCTGACAGCTGATAGCTCTGTCTGTTTGATAACGAAAGAGAAATGCAACAAGTGTTAGTTGGAGCTATAAATACCCTCACTTTGCACAGGCAGAGCTCTGTTTCATTCTGCCTTTGCTCAAGCTTTGTTCAGCTACAGCTAATGCTCTAACCTTTGGCTCTTCCAGTACTCCCTTGCAGCTACACTGGGGTATAAAAAGGAGCTGTATAGCCGTTACCAGGCGCCTGGCCAGGGCGACTAAATGAATTTAAATTACTTTTACGTGCTGCGGCTTCACATGGCCCGCAAATCGTGAATAAATAAATGTTATGTGTAAAAATATAATTCAATTAAACAACAATAAAAAGAAAGGCAAATACATGCAATATTCCATGACTATCCTTAAACATATGTGTATGTGTGTGTGTGTGCTTACCTATTCAGGCTCGTTGTCAAGCAGCCGCTTTTGGCCATTTTAAAAATACAAAAAAAAAGCTTACTGCCAAAATATGCAGCTATCGATTGCTCTTTATCCACGCTGAGGACACTTTATAGGCACCTCATTGATTTTCATTGATTTTGTGCGAGTTATTTTTATATGTAGGTATTTTCTCACTTATTTTTGCCTTTATTTTCTCTGCTTCACTTGGCTGCGCAGGCAATTTATTGATTTTCTTGTCCTTAGCTATTTGGGCAGACATTTCTCGGGAAAATGTCGTTAACGGTAGCTTTGTTGTCTTTCAAATAATGAAAATAACACCTAAGCTAAAGAAAATGCGATGAATTATCGATATATATTATATATATTATATCTCGATATATATTATATCTCATGTTTTCATTTCGTACATCTTCCGATTTATCCTTCGTAGCGTCTTTACACTCTCAAACCGCATATCCACTTATATCTGTCTATTTTTTCAGACATTCAATTCAATATCAATTTCTTCCATCTCCAATTACTCCATTTCTATATTCTCTTCTTCTGAATAGTTTTCTCTTACGCTGCACAAAGTGTCCCCAAAAATGTCTCAACTGCACAGTTTTCATTGTCAGTTCTTTTGGAGCTAAAAGTTCCATAAATCACTCAGCGCACTCAACAGGTTGCCATTGGCCCAGTCAGCTCCAATAGTCTGGCCATTTTTCAAGTGCCTGCATTCAATTAACAGTGAAATTTATGTATGGGGAAAAGTCGGGATTCGCCTCACACACACACACACACATGCACACACACGCACACATACATTCAGTTGAGAATTGTTCGTATCAACTGCCAACTGCAATTAAAAGGCAATGAATTTTGCTCTCTCTCTTTCATACTCTCTCTCTGTTGCTCGCCTTTGACTTTGCTGCCCTGCCAATGTGTGGGCGTTTCGTTGGTAGTTTGTGGCAGTGGGAGGCGTGGCGCCTTTAAAAGTAAAACACTTAACTTAAATTGTGTTCAACAGCTGGAAATGAACAGCAGCAGCAGAAGCAGCAGCAGCGGCAGCAGCAGCAGCAGCGGCAGCAGCAGCAGCTGTAGGAGTCGCGCATTGCTTTAATTTTCGGGCATCGCCTCTTCCTCCGCCTCCTGGCGCAGCTTTGCTGTCTCCTGCTCGCTGTGATTATAATTTATTGATTCCACGGCCAACGGGCAACATCTGTCCGGCGAGTGTTTTAAAAATAGTTTGTGCATGTTTTATGTACATTTTATACATGTTATTTAGTCATTTTTCGTTTGTTTTTCGTTTGAAGCACAAGTTCAAACAGCAACCGCCTCTCTTGCAGCCACGCCCACAATCTATGGACATTAGCAAAAGCTGCTATCATCCCCCCTTTTGGCAACATGTTTCACATTTTTTATGATTTCCACATTTTGTTTTCTCATATTTTTTAGTTTTTTTTTGACAAAGTGGAATTTGAAAATGTCTGCGTGCAGCTGTCACAGCCACGCCCCTGCGCCCTCAGTTGGCGCCCACTTGCAACAGCTTGCTAATAAAATTATTAACGTGTAAATTCTTGCGACTTATTTAGCTGCCAATTAATAAATTTTATATTCAGCTATGCGTCGCACTGTGCCCTCTTCCCCTCTGCCACTCCCCCTCCCCCATCATCTGTTATTTCAACGCATTCCACTGGAGGCTGTCCACCCCACCCCCATCTTGGGGCAGCGCCTGCTGCCACCCGCAATATGTGCCTGGCATATTAATGAGCATTTGTTACACTTCTCGACGGAAATTTATGTGTCCAGGTTAAATTCCTGGGATTGCTGAGCGCTCTTCATTCAGTTTGTTCATTTGTTAAATTAATTTATGTTCCTGTCCGTTGAATTTCGAACAAAATATTTAGTGACATTGCCAAACAATGGCAGGCATTTGGTTTATTTATTTTATTCTTAATTTCTGTGTGTGTTTTTCAACCCTTTGATTTAGTCACGGCGAAATGATGTAAGAGCTAAATATATTTGTGTATAAGAAAATGAATATATATGTACATGTAGTTATGTATCTACAGCGCCGTTCAACTAAATAGATTTAAAGAATCTGGGTTAAGTTTTCTTCATTTATTTTTCTTTTTTCTATATTTTATCGCTTTGCAAAGTATTTGAGTTATTATTCCAGGCTTTTGCTTGATATTAATAAGAGTAAAAAATCTAATAAATATTCAAAGACAGATTAAATAATATTAAATAGTTCACTTTATTGTTTAAGCTAATGAATTCCTTCAAGTTTAGTTAATAATATTTATATAATTATTTGTAAACTCTAGTTTACATAGTTATTTAATATTGCTAAAAAAATAAATAAACATAAAAAAAATTTTGGTAACAATAAAGATATTTTAAATAAATTTAAACCTCAGAAAATTATTAATTTAAAAAGTGTTATTTTATTATTTATTTAGAATTTTCTATTTACCTTTATATTTGTTTATTTAATCATATAATTGTTACATTCACATATTTAATTATTTATTTATTTTTTATTTATTTAGTTTGTCATTTATTTATTTATTTAATTACTGTTTTATTTATTTTTTTTTTAATTTATTAATTTATTTATTTGTTTATTTATATATTTATATATATAACAAAAAAGATTTCGTTTGCAAATTTGAAGAAAATTTAACTTTTCAAACTTTCGTAAATTGTCAAACCTATTCAGCTGCACGGCGCTGTATATGCAAAACAAATTTGAGGCTTAAAGAATTATTATTTAATATTTGATTCCCCACTTGGCTTATGCTAACTGTTGCACAAGCCTATGGCACGTATTGCCATCGATCTATATATACTTCTAGCTGGCCACGCTCTACCTCTCTCCTTCACTCTCTCTCTCTCGCTCTCACATTAGCATGCCAAACACGTTGGCCGTGCAAAATACTTGAATATGCCGAAAAAAAAAATGTTGCTGGTCTGCTCATAAATAAGTAGAGCTGCTTGAGCACGCCCCCCTCCCACACGCACACACACATATTAAACTTTGACCCATTTCATAGTGGCACATTTGCATAACGACAACGACGGCGGTTGTTGGTAGTGCCACAGAACCCTTTCGAAATAAATTAAAAACGAAAATCTAGCTTAATATTTAATTGGCACACACACATGATATTAGAGCTAAGCTCTCTTTCTGTATCTTTCGCAGAGTCTCCCTCTCTCTATCCGCAGAGCAAATATGCGGAGTACCCTGAACCAGTGGCCAAAATCTGCTTTGTTGCTCAAGCTGGAGTCGCCCGGCGCCATTGTGTCCCAGTGGCTGGCTCCGTGTTGGCTTTTTGGCGAATTTTTAATGGACGCCACTAGCTGCACAACGTATTTCACTTCATTTCTTATTCACGCGCCCTACGGCTGCCTAAAAAGCACAGTCCCCGAACTTCAACCTCGGTGCCCCCCTATACGCCTTTGCCATGCCTTACGGCTACGGCCTCAACCCTTGCTGCAGGAAAATGTTTGCCTTGGTGTCCGAAAAAAAGGTTTGCGTGCCAAATTATTGTGCCAGTGGCCCAAAGTTTTTTCCTCTCTCTCTCTCTCTCACACACACACTCTGCCGGCAGACTTTTATTTTGTTGTATGTATGTTTTGTTTTTCTTTTCTTTTGTTGTTCCTGTTGCTGCCATTTGGCAGCAGCCAAAACGCAAAGTGCGTTGTACTCGACTCGGTTTTTTAAAGGCTGCCAGTGAAAATCGATATTATTCGTACAACGTGTACAACGTGCCGTATGAGCGATATGGCGAGGTACAGCAGGCCAACAGCAATGTGTTGGCAGTATTTAAACGTATTTCGATTGCAGATATGACACTGGAATAAATGCAAAAGTAATTGAATTGCGTATTAATATTTATGTGTATATAAAATATAGTTTATTGCCTATTATAATATTATTTTTGTATATTTATTATTATTATATGATTCATTTTATTTTTATATTTTTTATATATATTTACTAATATTATATTTTTTAATTTTTTTCTTTCTTATTTTTGCCTATTTATTATTTGCATACTATTTTGATTTATTTATTTTTTTTTTTTCGTATATTTATTTTTTTATTTATGTATGTTGTAACTTATTTTTGTTAATTGTTTATGCGTTTAATTCTTTTTGCATTTCTTATATGTATTTTATTTATCTATTTAGTTCTTTATTTTTATACCCTGAACCCATTGAAAATGGGAAATCAGGGTATAATGGTTTTGTTAAAAGTATGTAACAGGGAGAAGGAGGCGTGGCAGACCCCACAAAGTATATATATTCTTGATCAGGGCGACAAACTGAATCGATTTAGCCATGTCCGTCTGTCCGTCTGTCCGTCTGTCCGTCCGTCCGTCTGTCCGTCTGTCCGTATGTATGAACGCGTCGATTTCTGAAGATATAGAAGCTAGAGACTTCAACTTTTTTTTAAAATGCTCGTATATAGCGCGCGCATATCGAGTTTATCACAAAAGATCGATAACTCATCCCGTTATTTTTTTATCGATCAAAAACCTTATCGAAAACCAGTTATAAAATTATATCTCCTACACCTTTAGAGCTAAAGTCTCCAAATTTTAAATGTAGACTCGACTGCACGTGATAGAATTTCGATTTTCGTTATAATTCACCCCCCACCCCTATATCCACCCCCTTACCATCATCTCTGTAAAAGGCGTATTTCAAATACTAGAGACTTGAGCTTTGGCAAATATACGCATAGTAATGATAAAACCACAATCTGAAAATTTCATGGAGAACGTACGTCCAGAAAAAAAGTTATTAAACAATTAAGTTCCCATAGTAAGCCCACACTGCAGCCCATGCCTGTTAATGCGTGCGTGCCTATGGGTGTCTATGTATGTGTTTGCGTGTGTGTGTGTGTTTGTATAAGCTGAAAGACACTAAAAATGATTGCTCGGAGGGTTCAGGGTATCTCGTAGTCGAGCAGTCTCGACTAGAGCTTTCTTACTTGTTATATTTTTATTTATTGTCAAGCTGTAAGTGAATTTTAATTAAAATTAAATTATGTAATATATATGCTAGAAAATGCCTTAGCCTCCCCGTTGAGGTATTAGCCAAGAAAGTTGAAGCTGCTGCTGGGAAAATGGTAAACTTTGCGCACATGTGCCAACGTCCGAGAACGAAATTATATTTAATTTTTTATGTCAGTTTCTGTCTGCTTTCCCATCCATTGCCATTTTGTTGCTGTTGTTGTTGTTGTTGTTGTTGTTCTTGTGGTGCGCTTCAGTTGATTTGCAACACAGAAAAAATAAATAGAATAAAAAAACGAAGAGAGAGAGAGGGAGCCAGGCGCAAAGTGCGGCAGCGCCTTTTCAAATGGCTTAATAAGCGGCACCACAACAACAACAACAACAACAAGTTGAATATCTCGAGCTGTCTCGCTATTGCAGACGCCGTGGCAGACGCAGCAGCAGATGCAGACAGACAGACGGACAGACAGTCAGACAGCAGGCAACGTGCAACGTGCAACGTGCTGCCTGCAGCAGGCAACGAGCGAAGCAGACGCCATGCGGCAAAATAAAAACCCCAAACACCATAAAATAGACACAAAAACTGCGAACTAGGTATTTAAAAATATATATCGCTTCGCTGTATGGGGATCGCCAAGTGGCGGAGCCCAAAAATAATGCGACAATTGCATTAAGTGCACAATGGATGGATGACCGAGCAGCACGGCCCGCAGCAGAGGGGTGAGCAGGGGGAGTAGCCAACACTGGCGACTGCCTGGCAAATGAAAATATTTTATCTTTATATGCAGCTAGCAGTTTTTGTCGCTCGTTCCTTCTGCATTTCAGCTGTTGTTGCTGGAGCTTTGCTGCACTAAATGGAAGAGATGCTCAACTGGTTTTTATTACTATTTTGTGCCTGGGTTATGGTCAAATAAAGTTTTCGACTTTAGCTGGCGTGTGTTTGCTGAAGGGGCTAAGAAATTACTTATAGTTGGCACAGTGCGCCAGAGGAAGAGAGAGAGAGAGAGAGAGAGAGAGAGAGAGAGAGAGAGAGAGAGGGAGAGGGAAAAGGTGACAGATTAAGTGTAAAGTTGGCCAAAATGCTCGTGAGAGGCTAACGATTAACTGAAGTGCTGGCCATATCAAAGATACCAAATGCAATTAATAGATACGGAAATGTGTGTATAAACTATATAATATAACTGTAAACTGGGTTTATTTATAATTAAATTGGATCTACTCAAATTAGAACTAATATTTGAATTGTACGTAATTAAATTATTTCTTAAATAAATATTTTAAATATTTTAGAATTTTCTCCTTTGTGGGAGATATTTATACATTAAATTTATATATAAATTATCTTTGTTAGCTTAGATAAGATTTAGAAAAATATGGGATAGTCTTAAAATATTTCCAGAACAATAATATTCTTTTTAATCATCCAATGCCTTTCGTATAAATATTCATAGCAATATAATGAAAAAATAAAAAATAAAAAAATAAAAAAATAAATAAATAAAAAAAATAAAATAAATATAAATAAATAAATAAATAAAAAATAAATAAATAAATAAAAAATAAATAAATAAATATATAAATATATAAATAAATAAATAAAGAATTTAACGTGTGTAAATCTTAAAAACAAAATTGAAGCACCACAAATATTTGTTAAAACTTAAGAAATTATTGCCATATAATTTTTAATATCTATCGATTCCAAATATGCCTCAAAATTATATACCAAAATACGCTTAAAGAATTTAAGTTAGCTTGACTTTCGAATTTTGATGACAAATACAAAATTTTAAAAGCATTTTGTACTCTGTGGAATGCAGGAACATGCAACTTGCGATAAAGTCTCCGAAAGGAACACAATTTTGCGTTTAGCTCTGTCAGGCTGACAAAGTGCCCGCCACGCCCACAATTGTTAGAAGCCGCCGCCCCCTGCCCGCAGCTGACCAACTGAACAGTTCTAAGCAGAACGCAACGAAACAAACAACAGAACAGAACTCTGTCTACGGCTGTGTCGGCTGTGCCAACAATTGCATTAATTATGCGTGCGGCAACATTTTGTGGCAAAGGCTTTTGCCAAATTGCCACAGCGGAGGCACTTGAAAGTTTTGCAGACACTCAATTATATGGTCCAAGCAGAGCACGCCGGCAGCTGGGGACGGCAAATGGAGAACTGCCGCCTGGTGACAGCGGCGACATCAACAATTCATCTTTGACGCTCAGAGAGAGAGAGAGAGAGTGAGAGAGAGCGCGAGGGACAATTTGTGCGTGCCGCACTTCAAAGCGTTTCGAGTTGGGGAATCGAGGCAAGGAATCTGCAGCATTGTCTGTGCTCCTTGTCGACGACGTTGCCTTTTCTGTTTGCCTATTCAATAACTGAGATCCGCGCGAGCGTTGGCCAGGTCGGACGAGGAGGAGGAGGAGGAGCAGTGGCTGGCTGGCTGACAGACGAGCCAAATGCTAATCTTGATAAAAATAAACGCACTCGGGCACGTTGAGGTGGAAAAGTTGGCGCGTCTCACGTTTTTCGTCGCATTTTCAATTTGCTTGGCATTTGCCTGGCCATTGTCAGCATATCCCACCCATTGCCCCTGCTCTGGTGCTCGCTCCCTCTCGCCCTGCCCGCTGTTGGACCTTTGCTAAGTGAATATTAATATTGACTTTTTGCCTGTTTGCTTTCGCATAGTTTGCAAAGTTTTTCACCTTTGATTGTTACGCTTCCTCCATAGCCATAACCTAAACCTGAACCTGAACCTGAACCTGAACCCTGACCTCACCCGCTTACCATTTGTGGCCCTAGAGTCAACGCAGAGTCGCCCGTCCTCTGCTCGCTCAGCTCTCATTCCCAGACTCATCTCAATGGTTGGTTTTAAATTTATGTGCAAAGTTTTATGCGTGGCAAGAGTCTTGAATTGGGAGCTGCTGCTCCTACTCCTGCTGCTCCTGCTGCTCCTGCTGCTGCTGGTGTTCGCTCTTAGAATGGAGGTGCTTTTCCATTATCAGCATTTGATGCTGCTTCCTTGTCGGCAGTTGCTATTATTTTCCATTTTTATGACATTTAACTGCACGTCCCGTTCCCAGCTCCAGCTCCAGCTCCAGGTCCCTCTCTCTCTCTAACTGGATGCCTACCTCAGTTAGTCTTTCGGCTCCAGGTACTCGCACAGTCACGCTTGCATTAAAATAAATTGAGGAAAAAAAGCAAACGGCAAACAATGTCAATTTAATTAAATGAAGCTTATAAAAACCGGGTAGAAGCAGCCATGTGGGCGTGGCAAAACATTTGAATTTTTGGCTAAGATGCCGCCATAAAGTTAATGAATGCCGGATTGGGATAAGACTTATGTCATGAGCTGCTCGAGAATGAGTTGGAAAGAGAAAGCGAGAGTTCTGTGAGTTTCGTTGAGCAACCAACCTTTGTTTTAAAATGTATATATAGTATATATATATATATATAGATCATCTAGTCGAATATAAGCTCCATAACTAACTAGAGTTTCCATGTTTATATCCAATATATATTTAGATTCTCGCCAGCAAAGTTAAGCTCTCATTATTATCAGGGATATACATTTCCTTCGCTCTTATGCCACTCGCAACTATAAGCAGCAGCTTGATTTATATCTCAATTATGAAATAAGTCGACTTAAGCACTTTTCTTCAGTTTCACACACACACACACACACACACGCACGCACACATTGCCAGTCACTTGCCGGCTTACATACACCTTTCAGTTTACGTACATATTTAAGCATTTTATAAGCCTATTAAGAGCCAACTTCGATGATGTTGGCCCCATTAAAACTACCACAGAATGAAAAGTGGGCGCCGCAAGTGGAACAAAAACAACAATTTGGAAAAGTTGTTGGCCTTTGACGGCGCCTTCTCTCAGCTAGGTCGCTCCAATTTGGATGGCCCAGGCCAGTTCTTAACTACCCTAGCCTCGACCCGCCGGCTACAGCTCCACACCGCTAGAGCTCCACAGCTCCGGCTCGTGCAACCGCAAGCGATGGCGTACTATCAAAATATTTGCCACAATGAAATCATATTTGTGTGCCCTGGCAGTGCCACGCCCCCCACTTAGGGTATATGTACGCGACGAAAGTTGATGGAGAGGAGCAGGCGCTCAAAGAGCAGAAGCAGGAGATGGTGAGGGAGAGGGAGAGGGGGCCGTCGACTGGGACTTGACTATAGTCAAGTGAGGCTGGCGTGCGAAAGTTTATTAAAAACTTTGTGTGCCTTTTGGTTTATTTTTTTTACAAACAAACAAGCACACACACACACACACACAATGTTACAAAAAGCAACAGGAGCGACAACAACAACAATAACAATGGCCATGTGAAACTTAATAATTCACACAGGAGTGAATTTTTCACAATTTTCACTTTTTTTTCTTTGTTGCCGCTGCCATTGAGCAGGGGTTGTGGGCCAGGGGGGTTGACAAACAGCCCCTACCCCTAGCCCTCACTCGATTCGAGTGGTGGCGGCGCGATTGGTTGGTTAGTTGACTCTGCTTGCCTTTTCTTGTTTTTCACCAAATTTTATTGAAGCGTAAAATATGATCCAAAAACTGTGCAACCACACGAGCAACAAAAACAAAATTAAAACAAAGAAAATTTGCTAAAGAGAGCAAAATTAGTTGGCGTGCGTGTGTGTGTGAGTGTGAGGCTTCAACTTTTGTTGACAGAATGAAACCTCAAAAGTTTGCGCCATGCTTTTATTATTTGTTTTACAGCTAGTTAAGAGCATTGTGCAAATTGCTGGCGTGTGCTTGAGGGGATTTCTTTAATGAGACGACGAGTGTGTATGCGTGCGTGTGTGTGTGCAAATGGCAGAGTAACAAACAGACAAACAGACAGACAGACAGGCCAATAAATCGTCTGCAAGTAATCTGTTACAAATATTCATATGAAATTGAGTTTTTATAAGATAAGCCCAAAAGTAGGCAATGGAAAAATATTCAGGCATTTAAGCAGCCAGCCTGCAAGTATGCAACACTTTTTAAATTTGAACGCTTGGCAAATAGCGGCTGCTGGAGTGTCTTGTATGGCTTAATAGAAGATAAAAAAGATAAAAAAAAAATATCTTGCACTATAATAAATATTTATATTACATTTAATATGGAAATCAGCTTCCTTAAAGTATTTCTCGTTTTCTTCTTTTTTTTTGGTATATCTGTGAAGAGAAACTTTTGCGGCTGCTGCCAGTTTATTTAACACACTCGCAATTTTACTTATTTTCTGTTTTTTTTTTTTTTTTTTTTTTTGTTAGACATGCCGCAAGATTTATGCGCATAAGTTGCTCGCTAATATTTCATAAAAGTCTAGAGCGACCTGAGCCAAAGCACAAGTCAAAACTCGTTTGAACGACCAAAAGTGCTGACAACTCGCACAGAAAGTTGCTGAGTTTCCAGACGGCGAGCGGTAAGCTAACTGGGAAATGAAAATGATATTGAGTTGAGTTGAGTTAGCTCTGCTGCATTTTATGGCGTTCAGAGCGCACAAATGTCGGCAGTTTCTGCTAATGTGTGTAGGGTAAAATATAAAAAGCAAAAGAAGTTGCTTTATGCAAAGCATCTTAGACTTGGCATAGGCTGCAACATAAATGTACTTTAAGGAATATCTCCAATGCAAATTTATAAAGTGATTAGACTGGAAAGTCCTACAATACTCTAAACTCTTAATAAGATAGAGCTTAGGCTTAAGCATGTATATGTGAAATTAATTAACTAATATCTCTTATCTCTCTTCCTCTCTTTGCTTTGCACATGCAGCGCTCTGTGTCGGCCATGACGTCCAATATCTGGTGATTCTCCACCTCAAGCAACAGCAACATCAACAGCAGCAGCTAGACGCGAGGCAACAGCAACAACAGGCATACCAACAGCCGTTAAGGCGCATTCGAGCAGCCCACAAAATGGAAACCGACACACACAGCAACAACAACAATGACAACAACAACAACAACTGCAACAAATTTAACTCACACACAAAGTGGCGACAGGATAGCAAGCCGCCATCTCTGGGCAGCAGGACAACAGCAACTCTGCCCGTGCTCCTGCTGCTGCTCCTGCTGCTGTTACCTGGCCGCATCGATGCCTTCTGCCCCTCGAAATGTCAATGCCTGGGCGGCGATGCGAACAGTCGCGCCCTGTGCGTGGATGCAGCCCTGGAGGATGTGCCCATTCAGCTCAATCCGGAAACAAAGTACATAAATCTAACACTGAATCGCATACGTAATCTGGAGTTCACGCTGCCCTTCTACATGAAACTGGAGGTGTTGGATCTCTCGCAGAACATCATCGAAACGCTGGGCTCCAAGAATTTCGAATACCAGACGGAGCTGCGCACCCTCAACCTGAGCAGGAATCTGGTCAGTGCACTGCATAAGCATGCCTTCAAGGGCTTGACCAATCTGCTGCTGCTGGATCTCAGCTACAATCGCATTGAGACCGTGCATCCCACCGCGCTGGGTGATCTGGCAGCGCTGGTGGAGCTCGACCTGACCAACAACAATATTGTGAGCTTGGAGGACAACTGCTTCAAGGGCATGATGTCGCTGGAGGTGCTCGTGTTTCGCAACAATCGGCTGCTCGATGTGCCGGCCAGCAATCTGTGGCATCTGCATGCGCTCAAGAGCCTGGACATGTCCGATAATCTGGTGGAGTTTGTGCGCAACGATAGCTTCGAGGGCCTCAAGGAGCTGCTCGCCCTCAGCGTGCGGGGCAACGTGATGAGCGAACTGGATGTGGGCGCCTTCGAGGGTCTCATCTCGCTCAAGCATTTGGACCTATCGGATAACAATTTGACGGTGAGTGTGGGGCCATAAACAACATGCGGAAACATGTCGTATACTTGTTAGATAAAATAATTTAGCATGAAACGGGCGCTTGGCACATTCTCTTATATACACACATATGTACATACATATATACTTGGCCAACAGCTAAAATATTGCGGCTGCCTTTTAGGGCGCACACACACAGACAGAGACACACGCACTCACACATAAATCAGACACTTTGCTCTGTTGCTTGCGTAGTAAATCCTGTGACCAACACTTTGCAAAGCGGATTGCAGCAGTCGCCCATGTCCTGCTACGACATGGACGCCAGCTTAAGCTCGTCCTTCCTGTGCTGCCTCCTGCCAGCTGCCTGCTGCCTGCTGCCTGCTGCATACGCAAAATTAATAACCATAACTTGTTGTTGTAGTTGCTGTCGTTGCGCCTGTGTAAGTGTGCTTAGAACTTCACACACACACACACACACATGCATAGAGTCGTATATAGTGCGTCCTTTGCCCATGTCCTTTGCTATTTATGCATGCAAACATGTCCGTGCCGTGCTGATTTCTGTTGCGTATACACTTTGCTCAGGGCCCGACATTTTGCGTTCGTTAAATGCTGCCTCTGTAACTTTCCTGTTACAGAGCTGCCTTTTTTTTTGGAGGTGGCCAGCCACACTTTAAGTTTGCTTTGCCACAGCCACAGAGCGAGTCGTTTTCAAGCAGCTTAAACGTCGTTCATAGTTGAGTGAGAAGCATTTGTTGCTTTCACCACACACACACACACACACATACTCACTTGCAGCAACTCTGAAAAGTGTGCTACACGAAAGTGATGTAAGTTGGCAACGTAGCTCAAGCGCTGAAGAGTGTGATGAAATTTAAAGTGTAATCTATGTAGATTACTGTGAAACTTCTATAGATTTTGATTGAGGGGTATTCACAGAAAGAGAGATATATAAATGATCACTAAATATGTAGTCAGACTGACATAGATAATCATGCTAATCTGCAGGAGAATTTCGAGGATGCAAGCAACAATATCATAGAGCAGGCAACTAGAATACGTAAAAGGATCTGGCACACACTCGAGTGGAGCCCATGCTTATGGCTGCCTTATAACAACTGCCATTATGTCTGCGCATAATAAAAGAACAAGCGAGCAGCTAGACAGGGAGAGGAGCAGAGGGCAAGAGATAGACAGTCTAGCATAAGCAGCAACAATGGAATGCAGTTTAGTAAATACCAAAAAACATGCTACAACGACGAAAAACAAAGTCGCCATGCAGAGCTCAAGATGAGCAGCTCCAAAAAGCAGTCAAATGCATTTTTTTGTACCACTCACCTGGCTAGTGGGCAGACGAGTGGGCGTGGTGGTGGTGGTGGTGGTGGTGGTGTAACTGGCAACTGCAGCTGCAGGACAGAGCGCTGCATGCCATTGCATAGTTTGCTGCACACGGTCACAGTATTAGGTATTGCCCGTACGGAGTGCACACGAGCAGACCCCATATATTTCAGCTGCAAAATGCCAAAAGGTATTTTAAGTAGTTTCGAACTGATTCCAAGCGCCATAAATTCTTCTGTCCGTTGCCGTTGACTACGCGCAGCAGCAGCAGCAGCAGCAGCAGCAGGAGGAGTAGCTCCACCTGCTTAGCCTCGGTCATGCCAGGCATTTGGTGCTTAGCGCTTCAGTATCCTTTATCCCTTTTTAACGACCATAAATATATATGTGTGTGACTGTCTGTGTGTGTGTGTGTGCGTGTGCAGGCCAGACAGCTAGCTAGACGTGCACCTAGCTAGGTGCGCAATGTATTCGTCAGACTGCGGCCATGTTGCTTGTTGTTTTTCATCCCAAAGCTCTAGTCGATGCCAGTTTGCATAAAACAAAGCAACAACAACAACAACAATTGCTGCTAGGGCAACAACTACAGAGTCTGTGATTACATGGTTCATAAAAATGCACTCAGCTATGCAGTCCGAAGGCAATATCAGGTACTCAGCATCCGGGGCTCAATATCTGCAAGCAGCAGCTAAAGTTTAGCGTTTACCAATTACAAAGTTGGCAGCAGGCGCGTCAGCTCTGTGAGATTTAAAGTGCATGTTAAATATATATTTTGAAATATATAAATATTACAATTCAAATAATGCTCTTTTATATTTATTTTTTATATTTATAACAAATAATGTATATTTAATATATTTTATTTTTATTTTCTATATATTTTATACAAGTAAAATAAAAATATATTTTTTTAATTTAAAAAACAGTTTAATATATTTATAAAAAAAAAGTTGGTAATTCAGAAAAAAAAAATTAATTAATTAAATTAAAAATTAATTCACGTCTGATTTTAAATTTAATTTAAATGCGCTTTTCTGATGGATTCTTGTCAGCATTTTATTTAAATAGAGGAAGAGTAAAACAGAAAATAAAAAATATATATATACATATAAAAAATATATATATGTATATACATATATAAAAAAAGCAACAACAACAAAAACAAAAAATGAATTCAGAGTGCGCTTGCGTTGTTTTTCTATTAATATATTATTATTCATTTTTTTCTATTAAATTATTATATTAATTATTAATATTTTATTATTTTGAATTTAGTTGAAATTTATTGTATCTGTATTATTACTATCAATTAACATAACATCAATTGGCATTGCTTGCCATATATTAAATGTTTATATATATGTATGAAATATTTAATATAAATATAAATAAATATTTAATGTAAATAATATAATAATATCAATAAATAATAATGTTAATATAAATATACAAATTGACAATAAATTTAAGCAATCGCCAAAATAGAAATTCTTGTAAATAATCCCAAATTTCTATTGTGTATTCTCTATGCTCTTGGTTACAAAAATTGCAAAATAATTGAAAAGCGAGCGCCACATTCAAACACAAAAGATCGGGCTCCAATCAACAATAAACAACGCTTTGTTTGCATTGGCTGGGGTCAGGCGCCTTTGAATCAATGCGCAACATTTTGCAATAATTTGATTTTCAATATTTTCCAGCAATTTGCAATGGCGAGGGAAATGCTGGGAAATAACTTTTGTGTAATTTTCAATATTTTGTAGCTTAAACAAAAATATGCCCGCTGTTGTTGTCTGTTGTGGTTGATATTTGTTATTGTTGTTGTTGTTGTTTGTCGTTTTATTGTGATTTAAGCTGTGAACTTTGATTTTGCACATGGTGCATAAATATTATTGCAGTCGACATTCGTGTCAGTTAATTGCAAAAATATCGAGGGAATGCATGCATTTCGGAATTTGCATACAATCAAATTATTTAGCTCTGCACAATTCTCATATTTACATAAGAAAATACTTCAGAGCTGTTTGCGTTTGAGTTCCGATGCGCAAATATTTTCGGGGCCAAAGTTGAAATTTCTCTTACATCAGCTAAAGTCAAAATGGGAAATGCTTTTGCTCTTTAAATTAAATTTACAAACTTTTGCATTCAATAAAAAAAAAAATTGGATCAACGGCAACTGAAGGTAAAGCATTAACTCAAAGCGAAAAGGGAAATTAATTTGAGAAATCAAAGTCAATATAATTTCGCTTTCTTTTATGCCACTTTACCTCTGCCCGAGCCCCAGCCCCAGCCCCAGCCCCAGCCCCTGCCTCTGTCCCTCAGCCTCGTATATTTTTCTCGCCCTCTCTTTTTCACGCTGCGCTGCGCTGGCAAACGAACTGGCCAGCCAGCCCGTCTCCTGCCCTGCTTTCCCTCTGCCTCCCTCTCTCTCTCTATAAAGCACGAGCCTTTTAATTAGTCAACCGCCCGCGCGCCCCTTGTGAGTGCTGGGCAAACAGTGAGCCAAGGGTTACAAAAAAAAGAAGAAGAAAAAATGGAACGAGCTGAAAATTGCCATTAGGTTAAACAATTGCAGCGCTTGGCCTATATTGCGTATGCGTAATACTTTTAATTTGTTCTCTCTTTCCTTGCCTCTGCTTCTCCTTTCGGTTTTGGCTTATGAGTTTGGCAGCGGCCTTCGGCGAGCGGCGCCCCCAGCTCCTACGCAGTTCATTAGGTTATCGCAGGCGTTTCACGTGTCCGGACGCTTGGCACGTCGCTTCCGACACGCTAGCAACTGCATGCGAGCGTCGAATGGGAGCGGGAGCAGGAGAGGGGCTGCAGGGGCTACAGGGGCTAGAGCTACATCTACACTTTATTTTATGAGCCATTGGAGCACAGTCAAGAGAATGGAAACCTTTTGCCGTGACTTTTCATTGAAAACGAATGCTTTATGGCAAAATGTATGTAAAAGCAGGAGGAGCCGTAGCATAAAGTGTATATTGATGCTGAAAGTTCCCCCTATGTGTGTGTGTGTGTGTGTCTATGTGCTTTTTGCTATGTGTCCTCAGCTCAGGGCATCTGCTAGTCGAGCATTCCCGACTAGAGCACTCTGACTTGTAGGTATTGTTTGGGGTCCTAACAAATTTGCTGCAAGATTGATTGTATAGCCAGCACACACAGACACACACACACACACGCACAGACGGTTAACAAAGCGTTTTGGCCAGACATCACAAAATGGCGCACGGATGTACATGACGTTTCCGTTTCCGCTGACGCCGACGTCGCCGCCGCCGCCGCAGCTGCAGCCGCTGCCAAAAGCTGCGCTTTTTTTTAAGTGTTTCACATTTTATTGTTGAACAACAGTCGGAGCTGCCCTAAAAGCAGCGCGAAACAAATAGCTTTGGTCTAAAAAGGGGTGCGAGGCGGAACAGCAGCAGCAGCAGCGCAGTGGCAACTATCAAGAGCAGCCGCAGAACGCTTTCAGATTTGAGTGGATGGCATTAAGATTTTATAAGCTTGGCCCGCTGCTGCCATTTCACTTTGTTTAAACGCTTGAAATTAAATGATTTTTGTTCGCCATTCTTTCATTCTACATCGCTAAATCTATCTGACTCTGTCTCTCTTTCTCTCTCTCTTTCATTGCAGATGGTGCCCACCCAGCAGCTCTCGAAACTTTCAAATCTCACTTATTTGAACCTGGGCGGCAATCGTTTCGCCCACTTGCCAGCTGTAGCATTTTTAAACTTGTTTCATTTACGCGAATTGCACTTGAGCCGCCTGGACTATTTGCAGCGCATCGATTCGAGGTAAGTTTGCCGTTGAGCCAAGTGAAAGTTCGTCTAAAAAGCTACTCCCTCGCCCCTCTCTCTGAGTCCAAGAAAGTTACAGTGATACTTAAGCAACTGAACTGTATATATACATATATATATATGCTCTTTACGGCTGCTAACTGGGTCAGCCACAGCAAACAGTTGCCCAGCAGCTGAAAACGAAAAATCAGCAATGTGGACAATTGCAAACAGTTTGCCCAAAGTGAGAGTAATGCACAGAGACAACAAATCTATATATGGCGCATCACAATTACAGCCGTGTCGCTTGCAGCATCATAAACAACTTTCTCGACACTCGGAGAACTTTAATTTTGGGTCAATTGACAGTTTCTAAACTCTGTACTGAAAGGAAAGGAACATGCTTCTCTCTTAATAAATTTACAATTTGTTAAAGTTAAATAAATAAACATAAAATAAAATAGAGAGGTCAATATTGAAGAAGCCAAAGAGCTTAGCTCTTATATGAACATTCCAATTGGTATTCTGCATCTCTTGATCAGCCTCTGCATTTATTACTCTTTACATATGATTAAAAGCCTATTAATATGGAGCTCTTTTGAATTTGACTCCCTTTGGAAGCCCAAACGTGCTTTCCCATTGCCTGCCTTGCACTGAGAGCCTTTTCAGACTGCTCATTCCTCTCCGCGCTCATTTCGTTCACCGAAATCAAAATGAGCTCATGCTTCCTACTGTTGCAGTTGTATTAGTGAGTGACTGAGCTCTCGCGATCGAGTGGCTTTTAACAGTGCTGAGCGCTTGTGTGTAGTTGCTATAAAAGTATCAGATATCTTTGTCGTCTCTCTTTTTCTCGCTCCTTCCTGGACTTAAAATAAACGCAAGCAAGAGAATGAGCAACGAGCAAAGCTCGCTCGAGTGATATTTTGTAGCAACTGCATACAAGCGCTCAGCACTGGATTGTGAGAGCTCGTCAGTCACTAATACAACTGCAACAGTAGGAAGCAATTGCAAGATGATTTAACAGAATTATAGCTGCTCTGCACTTTCACTTGACAGCCTTAACCGCCAAGTATGCAATTTATTTTTTGTTTTTTTTTTTTTGACCAGAATAATCCTGTGGCTCTCGAAAATAAGCTGGCGAGGCAATCAGTCATGCAATTCACTTTCACACACTTGCACGTGACCTAAGCGCGCCCCCTCACACACAGACACTCACTCACACACACACAGAAGCTCAAGCACATACAGAGGCAGACACTTAAACATGCCTCGGCTACAAATCATTATTGCTCAATGCAATCAATCATGTCTAATACGCTTTGGTAATAAGATGCCATCACATACACACACAGACACACTCCCACACACAATCACAAAGTCAAATTGCCATTGCCCCCACCCTCCACCCCCCGCCCACTGAGCTGAGGCAGACATTGAAATGCTTGAGCTCAATTCGAGCATATGTTAATTCAATAATTCCAGGCAATTTTCATATCAAATCATCATTGAACGAGCGAGCCTCTGTCTGCGCCAGCGTCTCGACTTGCTTGTCAATCAGACATCTGTGTACCATCTCCCTCCCTCCCTCTGGCAGTCCCCTTCCAGGCGAGCATAGGAATAATATTGATATGAGAGAAAATGTTCGGAGAGCGAATCATGTAAATGGATCCCGAGCTGAGCAGCTGCCAATGCCATTAAATCAGTTTAATTTTGTAATTTCGTTTGATTCTCTTGCCAGAGACATCGGCCACGCCCCGCCCCCTGCCCAACGAGTCTTGTAATTGCTTTTGCTTTAGCTTTAGCTTTTGTTTGATTTCAGTTCGAGTCCTGATGCCAAACTGTTGCCGGTTGCCTCTTGCCATTGTTCGCTGTCTGACAAATTGTTGCTTAACTCAAATTTACATACCACTTACACACACGCACACACACGCACTGACTGTCACACACACACAAACACATGCTCATGTGTTGCTTATTTGCAAACTAAATTCTGCGTTTGTCTGGCTTTTTGGCTATTGCCACAGAATCTTATGCTAATATATGAAAATTTGAATTCAGGCTGAAGTGTGTGGATGAGGGTGAAAGGACTATGGCCCCATTTTCTGGGGTAAAAAATTATTTTGCATGCATTCGTCTGCGTTTTAAGGGAAATGGTGAAGTCGAGATTTAGGCTAGTCTAGAAAAGAATGAGCGAACATTTTAAAATGCAGGTATTAACAGAAAAATCTGCCATAGCTGTAGTTAATTATTTCCAATCAGATATGTTATTGATAGCAGGTCTCTCAAAAATCCAGAGCGAAGTACTGGCAGCCCTACATATTAACAGCAGCTCTTTTATTCTAGTCATAATCTAACTCAAACATTTTCACTCAACTGAAAACAGCTCTCTTTGAAGAATCCAACTGGATACATACCTATTTTCAATCAGACATGTTAGCAGCAGGTCTCTGATCAGTCCAACTGAAATCTCAGTTCTAGTCTGAGCTTAACATTACCAATTAACATATTAACAGCAGCTCTTTTATTCTAGTCATAATCTCACTCGAACATTTTCACTCAACTGAAAACAGTTGAGCATACCTAACCACACATGTTAATAACAGCTCTCTTTGAAGAATCCAACTGGATAGGAGATACATACATATTTTCAATCAGACATGTTAGCAGCAGCTCTCTGATCAGTCCAACTCAAATCTCAGTTCTAGTCTGAGCTTAACATTACCAATTAACATATTAACAGCAGCTCTTTTATTCTAGTCATAATCTCACTCAAACATTTTCACTCAACTGAAAACACACATGTTAATAACAGCTCTCTTTGAAGAATCCAACTGGATAGGAGATACATACCTATTTTCAATCAGACATGTTAGCAGCAGCTCTCTGATCAGTCCAACTCAAATCTCAGTTCTAGTCTGAGCTTCACATTTCCAATTAGAGGAGCAATCAGCAGCTCTCTACAGAGCCATAATTCCAATCAAACAGCCAACCGAAGACTTGCCCATAGTTCCAGTTAACTAGTATTTCCAATCAGAGATGTTAATAACAGCTCTCTCATGCACTTTGATTTCTGAGCCAATCACGAGTTTCTGTAGCCAACACATGCTTCGACTTTATTCCCGTTTCCTTCCGTAGATTAAGAATGTGCACAACAGGCAGGAAATTATATTTCACTAGCTTAAGACTGTAGCCAGCGAGGGTTGACTGTTTGCGACAGACAGCATAAACAAGTCACTGGCTCAGGCTCTGCCAGAGGGGTGCCAGACAAATTGTTAGACACCCTTTCGCAAACAGAAAATGCAAATAAAAATAGACGTGGGAGTGTGTGGGATGGGTGAAAAACGGAAATAGCGCAACATTTTAAAGTTTCGGCACAAAAGATTGAATGGGGCATACCGCTACCCACTTCCCCACCCCCTCACCTGCTCTACCCGTACACATGTATGTAAATATTTATGCAAATGCGTTAATGGAAACGCACCCCAAACGTGCGACGATGGCGACATGTTGATAGCAAAGTTTATGGCAGATACATTTCGCTAACTGTGAGCTGCACATGTGTTGTTGTTGCTGCTCCTGCTGCTTCTGCTGCTGCTACTCCTCTGAGATTGTCTCATTATAAAAACCTTACACCCCGCACAATCAGCGCGCGTACGCAAAATTCATTAGGCAGCGGCACGTATCAGGGCAAAGTAAAGAGCCCAACTCCGCACCTGTATCATACGGCAGCAGCAGCAGGAAACTGACCCCGACTCCTGCTGTTCATATCAAAGGGAATATTAAGTGAACATTTTTGGTAGCTCAGCTGCTGTATGACTTAATAGCCAAAAGTCATTTGCAACATTAACACTTGGGTCCGGGTCCAGGTCCGCGTCCGGATCCGGGTGCGGGTGCGGGCTAACCCGAAAGGTGTTGCGGTTCGTCATTGCGAGCAGCCAAAATTGAATCTAATTGTTTTCAAATTTATGCATTCCGAGCGAACAGACTTCGTTTTGGGGCACAGGGGGCACGACATTTGTTTGGTGGCCGCCCACAGACGGGCGAATGTGGGAGCTTATGGAGCAAGGCTTTACCTCATGATATTTACAGTTAGTTCATGGACAAGTTGAAATAGAAAAGAGTTGTAATAGTTAAGGGAGTAAATAGATTTGGTGTTTAATGTTGTGGAATATGAAAATGTTTGGGGATATCAAGCATTCTCATAGATGCTAGATAGATGACTGATTCTTATATATGTAGTGGAATATGTAACATAAAATGCAGAAAATATATTAAAAATATAAATAATATAATATATACATAATATAGTATCAGATGAATGTGAAGAACTTTAAAGAAATCAACGTAATATATAGAAAATATTATTATATTATATTATATTATGTAGAAAATATTTTCAAATATGTATGAAAAATATATTTTAGAGTGTCCTTTGAATTTGCTGAGCTTCAAAGTTATGAACAATCATTATCGGTCATAAGAGATGTTTAAAAAATCTTATATATTCTAGTATATAACGTAGCATAATAATGTAAACAAAAAAATATATATTATATCATGTTTAGAGTGTTAAATGAAGATGAATGACTACATATAAAGCATTTACATATATGTAAATTCAAATAACTCTTCTTAGGCAATTGCCAGCAAGTAAATTTATTACAAATTTAGTTTATTTAATATTTATTTCTCCTTTGTTTTAGTTTGTATAAATTGAATGAAGTTGACAGCACTTTTTATTTATTACAATAGAATTACAAAAAATAAATAACTAAAAAAATAAATGTAGGAAAAAAGCAAACAAAAAATCAAACAAAAAAACAATATAAAAAAATAAAAATAAAACTAAAATAAATACATCATTCTGAAAACATTTTTAATACACACACTCAGAGCAGATACTTGTGCAGAGTTATCTGTCTTTTTATCCCCATTTGGCACAATCAATAATTACATATGCAAATGTCAAGCACTAATTATTAATTATGTAATTATCTCATTTATCTCAAATTCGTTCAGCTCAACGAGCGCCACTCATGACAATTGCAGCTGCGGTTCGAGTAGAGTTGATCGAGTTAGTTAGACGAGTGGATAAACGGCATTGCTGGCAATGCCGCACTGGTTGCTCCTGTTGCGGGACATGCGTATGTAGCCGCCGTCGCCCCAGCTGGCGCCCCAGGAGTTCTTCACCAGCCAAAAGTCGCCGCCCTGCGGATCGCGGCCAAAGCCCACCACGAGCACGGCGTGATTGATCGGCTTGTTGCATTGCCTATCGTCCAGCACGCCGTTGCGATAGTTCCTGAAGTTGTTGCTCGCATGAATGGCCACAGAAATGGGGCCCTTCGATGCGACTGCCACGGCCAGGTGCGGCTCGTCCGCCGCCACTCTGACCACGTCTCTGACCTGGGCGCCAATGTGCAGTGGATTGTAGCGACACGACAGCTGCTTGGCCTCATAGATGTAGGACTGCTCCGTGTCGATTCCCCCATTGTCTAGCACATATCTCAGTGCTCGATCCGGCATTCCGCCATCGCAGCCCCTATTATGATAGTGGCTGGTTGAGCAGTCCATCAGGTTCTGCTCGGAGAGCGAGACGAGCCTCCTCGTCTTTACGAAGCTCATGCCCTCCAGGGTGCCCGTGGCGGAGAAGGCCCAGCACGAGCCGCACCTGCCCTGGTTCTTCACGGGCGTGACGGCGCCCTGTCTTCGCCAATCAATGTCCCGGGGCAGCGCGTAGGCCTCGTCTGGCGCATAGATCAAATCCGTATCGGATGTTATTTGCGTCATGTTCATGCTGTTCAACATCAGGCCATCGAACTCCTTGTCCAGCATGTCCGTGAACTGATTCACGCCCATTTCGTAGCTCTCCCTGTTCTGGCTGTAGCGCTGATTGTGCCTATCGATCTGCCTCTTGTTATCGAAGAAGATGAGCTTGCGCAGCAGCTCCTCCTCCTCGCTCTCGTAGACCTTCTCATATTCCAGCTTATAGGTCTCCCACTCCGCCTCCAGCACGTCCGTATACGAGAGCGCACCACTCAGCCCAACGAGCGCCAAAATTGCAATAACTGTTCTCATATCTAGCTGCCAACTAAATCGAACGCAATGCGAACGTTCTCTTTTATAGGAAACTCAATGAGTCGAGGTGCATTCAATATAGTTCTTATCAGCCTTGATTACCTAGAAGTTTGTATCATGCCTGTTCTCTAATGGTCTAACGACATCCGATTATAAAAAACATTTACCGCTTAGCGCTTTATCAAAGCGTGACACATGATTAGCACATAAATAACTTGAGCCCTTTGAATAACAAGATAAGCTAAACATATACTTGGGGAGCACAAAGAGAGCTCTTCATCGGACAGCGGCAGTGCATGAGTACAACAGTAATGGACAAACTACCGAATACTGCAAAATACTACAAAAATACTGCAAGCAGAAATGAGTGCAAGTTGACCCAAGAACGGTGCTCCTATTAAGCGGGAGGCGCATTGAAGCAGCAGCTGCTGCTGTTGCTGTTGCTGCTGCTGCTGTTGCTGCAGCTCACAAAAGTATGCAATGCATAATTTCACGTTTATCAGCATATTTTGCGAGTGAGAGGCGCAGCAGTGGCAAGAAAAAGTGGCCACAGCCACAGCAACTGCAACAACAACAACAACAACAGCAGCTGCAAAACGAAAGCAGGAAGAAATTACGGAAACAGGAAAACATAAACATGCTGCTGCCTGCCTAACAGCTATACCCTCTCTCACTCTCTCGCTCTCTCGCCTTCTTCCTCCGCAGCAATTTCTGGGCGAACCGGCAATTTTTCCATAAATTATGAGCCGGGAAATATTTCAAGGCAGCCTCGTGAGTAGCTATTATGCGTGTGTTTATGCTTATGCCGGTGTTTTGCGCAAAGCTTATTTGCATGCTCATAGAGACAGCAGCAGCTCAGAGTGAGAGAGCGAGAGAGAGAGAGTTGGTGAGAGTGAGCTCTCTGCATTATGCATATGCATGTCCTGCTGGGTAACTGCCATCACTCACTGCATTGCACTTGAATTTCAAGACACTTATAAATTATGCAAGCAAAGCAACAACAACAACAACAACAACAACAACAACAACAACACTAGCCCTGAGCAATTTTACAGTTAATCGCAGGCAACTTTAAATTACATAAATTGCAGCTTAATTAGCACGGCATACCCAATTTTTATGCCCAGCCTGACTAGAGTCCAGGTTTAGTTTTCGCAGTCCTTGCCAGGCACAACAAATGCCCTAAGCATAGCTCTCATTGTGCACTGTCATTGGGTTGCTGAGACTCCGGCTGGAATATACATTAAACATAAGCTTAATATGATATTTTGTGCCCGTCACTGGAGTCGCGAAAATGAAAGGTTCAACGGGGCGTATGCGCAATTTAAAAACGTTTAAAATGCCATTAACAAATGCTTTAGGCATATCATTTGATAATTTGTCGCGAGCCACAACTCAAAAGACATGTGTGCGTGTGCGTGTGTGTGTGTGCGTGCGTGGCAATTAGTTAATAATTGCCTGGGCGTGATATGCCTTGAATGCTTTAAGCCGACTCTTTAAGTTGGCATTGCCAACAGCCAGCGCTCAATAAATCAACAGCCAAGTCTCGTGGCTCAAACGATTTCCCTTTGGGCGCCATCAACTGTCATATCTCTCTCAATTTATTGTAGTAAAAATGTCAATCAAGTGAATAGAACGGATTTACACAGGCTGAGAGAGAGAGTGCGAAAGAGAGAGATAGGGAGAGAGGTGCAGACAGGCATATGTCAAATTCAAAAACTATACGGCATCGCCACAACATATCCTTTGATTGACTGCTCTGACTGCTCTGACTGCTCTGACTGGACTGACAAACTGTTTGACAAACTGATTGACTGTTCATCAGTTGCTTGACTATGGCCGTAATAGCTGCGCGTCTCTCTCTCTCTCTCCCTCTCCCTCTCTATCTCTCTCTCTCTCTCTCACTTGCTCTTGGGGGTCGCAATCGGTAAACGTGACTGAGCCCCACGAACATGGACAGCAAACATTTCAATCCGATTTTCAGCAATTCCAATTCTGGCGCCTCACACCCACACACATACACACACACACATACGCACACACACACACACACAAAACAATTTGCATATGAGCTGGCCAAAAAAGAAAAAACAACTTCAACATTTTCGACTATGCACATACTTATACACACACATACACCCACACACACACACTCACACATGGCAACCATTTCCGTTTCCGCACGCTTGACGCTGGCAGCAGCTAAAAAAACACACACACACACAATATATGCACACATATAAAAACAACTGAGGAACTTTAGACAAGCCAGGGAGACTGGCAGATACTCTATAAAACAGATGAAATTGGAAATATTTGGGAAGAAGAATTGGAGAAGAAAAATCGAGGAAACACAACTGAGGCAAAGAAATATTGAATGAGTGTTGGGTAAAAATAAATAAATACTAAATAAGTAAAAAAGAAAGAAAACAAAATTATTATCAAATTAATAAAGTGCGAAGAAATACTTAAAAGGCACAATTTACAACGTTTTTTAATAAATTAAATAAAAACTAAATAATTAAAAAAGGCAGAATGTTCGCAGTTTTTTAATAAATTAAATAAAAAAATAAATAATTTAAAAAAGGCAGAATTTTTGCAGTTTTAAATACAAAAATAAATAAATTATTAAAAGGCAGAATTTTCATTGCTTTTTAATAAATTGAATAATGAATTAAATAAAAAATAAATAATTTAAAAAAGCAGAATTTTTGCAGTTTTTTTTTTTTAATTAAATAAATAAAAAATCATTTAAAAAATGTAGAATTTTTGCAGCTTTAAATACAAAAATAAACAAATTTTTAAAAGGCTGAATTTTCATGGCTTTTTAATAAATTAAATAAAAAATAAATAATTTAAAAAAAGGCAGAATTTTTGCAGTTTTTTTAAAAAACGAAATGCAAAAATAAATTAATTTTTAAATGGCAGAATGTTCAGCGTTTTTTAATAAATTAAATAAAAAATAAATTAATTACCAAACCAGAATTTTCGCATTTTTTAATAAATTAAATAAAAAATAAACTAATAAAAAAAATAAATAAATAAAACTTTCTTTTAGAGTCTTTTCAGCTAGTTTTAGCTAATAAAATACTTGCTGCTTCTAAGAGCATATCTGCACTGAATTGATCGCAACTTTTTCTAGGGTATATCAGAAATAGCCGCACCCGTGTCTACAAATGAAAATCAAGGAACGTTATACAAAATGAAGTTTGAATCTGAGCGGCGAACAGCAAAAAAGCTGATGTTGCTGCTGCTGCTGTTGTTGTTGCTGCTGTTGCTGTTGTTGCTGCTGTTGTTGTTGCTATTGCTGTTGTTGTTGTTGCTGTTGTTGTTGCTGTTGTTGTTGCTGCTGTTGCTGCTGTCGTTGGCAGTCGCAAGGGAAAGAAACTTAAGCTCAAATGTTTTTTTTCCCGCGGCAAGTACTTCTTGTTGTTGTTGTTGTTGCTGGCCTGGGGCGTCGCCAAAGCGGCATTTAAAGAGCGTTCGTTAAACAGCAGGTAACAGCGACCTGTGGAGTCGACTCCAGTTGCTGCTGCTGCCCCCACCTCAGCTAGCTGCAATCCCTTCAATCCCCATAGAAATTGCCGCCAATGTCACGTCTCGCTTTTTCTTTACTTTCTTGTTCAATTTTTTTCTTTTTTGTTTTCGTTTGCGGCCAAGTGTTTTTTTTTTCGGCTGCCTGGTAATAGTTATTTGCATAATATTTGCACAAATAATTGAATTTGTGTTCCTAGCCTCGACTCGCCAAATTGTTCGAGTGAACTTTTCTTCGACTCTGTGCAGATAATGGCGCACACTTTTAAGCGCCTGCAATTGAAGTTTCTGAATGCTTAACTTGCCATGAAATTGAACGTTCAGCAGCGCCAGAAGCAGAAGCAGAGCCAGAGTAGAGCAGAGCAAGAGCCTCATTTGTTTTGTCTAGAAAGTTTAGCGCGCTGTGCCTGCATGTGTTGTCCTTCAAGTACAATGATAATATGGAGTCCTTATCTGGCGAAGAGCTTTTGCATTTATATTTTATGAAGAGCTGGTGCATAACTTAAATTCGATTTGTGGCTAAAGAGAGTTGGCAAGAGAATGAATATTATATGATATTAAAGAATATTATATTATACAATTATGCATTTCAATTTATCAAGACTCAGGCTGTTGGCTACTCACTTGAAAATGCATAAAATAAATGCTTAAATGTAATTTCATACAATCCGATTGCAACTACAACGAATTTAACCGCAATAGAAATTCCATTCAAACTGAAAAATGCATCAGCGCCAAGATGTGTGAGCCCAACTGGTTGCAATCAGTTGTAAGCTAACTGCTGCATACAAATGGGCTGCAGAGTGCGAGAAAGGGAGAGGGAGAGGAAGAGAGCGGCTGAGTACGTGTGACTGAGATGGCTACAAAACGTCGCCACTTATCAAATCAATGCGCGAAGGTTCATCAACGGAGCGCACAGTTCGTATAAATGCGTTCATTTAACACGAAATGCAACTTAAGAGCTTGCATCAAATCAAATCAAACGCACTCTTGTTGGCTAGTGTAAACCAGAAAAAAAAGAAAAGTTGGAGAAAAAAATAGAACTAAAATGTATATCGCTTAAGAGCGACAAATTCGCTGTGTGTGTCAGCGCGAGTCGTCGCCTGAAGTTGCTAAGTTGCTCATACGCCACGTTGCACTTATTTCATGCTGCGCCTGCCTGCCGGTGGGTGTGGCATGGGGGGCGTAGGTAATGCACTGCCGGCTGCCTGCTGCTGCTGCCTGCTGCCTGCCAGCGACGGCAAGAAGTGCAGTCAGCGACTTTGCGACGTTGACTTAACTTGGCAGGGATTTACGGCAACGCTTCATGGAGCTTGCAACGTGCCACATGCAGCATGGGAGTTGTTTTTTTTTTTTTTCTTTTTTGTCCCCTTGCCCTCTCTTCCTCTTGCCTCTTGCTATTATTAGGTTGCAATAGACGCAGGCTAAATAAATCCACGTCGCTTAAGACGACGCCATGTGGATAAAGGGCTAACGAGAGCAGTGCCTCAGACTGCAGGCGTGTGTGTGTGTGTGTGTGTGTGTGTGTGTGTGTGTGCTGTCCGTGTGTGTCTATTCATGTATTTCATTGCCTGGCATTTAAGTTTAACGTTGATGCATAGCATTCTGCATAATTAAAATGAACAACCAGCAAGAACAGACTCCTATATCCACAAACTATATTACTTATACATGTACGCAAGCATGTGTGTGTGTGTGTGTGCGTTGGCTTGACAGCAGCTCAGCATATCTGTGTGTGTGTGTGCTTGACAGTGTACACGCTCTGCACATGTCGTTAGGTTGTCTTAAACCCGTCAAGAATGTTAACTTTAACATAAGATTTTAAATTAGAAAAAAATAGATAATATAATATGAAGCTTTTATAATTAATATATATCAGCATAATGATAAATGAAATTGTTTATTTGTTGGCTGCTATAACTTTACTCTTTTAGACTCCGTTCGCGAAATGTACTGAAAGAATCATGCTCACTCGCTCTCCCTCTCACTCTTACTGTGAGCAGTAAGCTTCGGCTTCGGTTATTTTCGTTTTTGTTTTCTGTTGAGCGCTTTGAGTTGAAATATTCGTGTGACGCTCTTTACACGAACGTCGCGTAGGGACCGAGACGATTGATGCTCGCACACAAATAACTCAAGAGCTTAATGTGTATTACATGCACATGCAATCATGCACACTCAATCTGCGTACGCTATTTATGTGTTTAACGTATACGTACCAACACATATGCAATAGACTTTTTGCTTCGCTTAACTCAACGAAACGGTCGGCATTAAAGCAAGCCGATCGCTAACGAGCTCGTCAAAGGTCTCGTTTGAGTTCAATTGAGTTTTTCTCAGAGTTTGAGTAAAATACACTTATGCAGAAATGTGTTTAATAAAATAAAGACATTTTTCATTAATCGAAAACAAATACAATAAAAAACCTGAAGCAAATTTGTACACAATCATAAAAACAATCTCTTTAAAAAATATAACCTTCTATAATCTCCCACGTTGCACTCCATTCTCTCTCTTGCAGAGCTTTTGTGGACAACACGCATTTACAGACGCTCCACCTGAACTTCAATCCGCAATTGAGTGACATACCCATGCGCCTGTTCCAGGGCAATCCCAACATTCTCGAGGTGTACATGCAGAGCAACAGCCTGCAGACGCTCTACTCGGCTCAGTTTCCCGTGGATCAGCTGCAGAAGCTCTATCTGGGCGATAATCCGCTGCAGTGCAACTGCTCGCTGCTCTGGCTGTGGCGCCTGGTCACTGGGAACTTTGAGGGCACCGAGCCCGCGCTGGAGCATGCTCAGGGCGGTGCTGTGGCTGCACTGGCCAAGGAGGCATCGCTGGTGCGGGAGCAGGAGGACGACACCACACTCAAGGCCGACGATGGGGTCTCCGCCCTGGCTGCCTACATAGCCGAGCAGCACATTGCGAACGCCCTGCAAACCACCGAGCCGAGCGCGTATGAGCAGCGACTGGAGGCCGCCGCCAGCGCCAGCTCCAGCAGCAGCTCCAACTATTTGCGCATGGACAAACAGCAGATCGGCTGCGACATTTGGCGGGACGGCGTTCGCACTCGCCGCCAGCTGCTGACAATGAGCGAGGGCGAGATCACCTGCCCGGCGCACATCGTGACCGTCGTCTGTGCGGTGATCACCAGCCTCCTGGTGCTCATGATCGGCATCAGTGTGCTCTACTATCTGCGCTTCGTGAAGCGCCGGCGCAAGCTGCTGCACGAGCGCGGCCCGCTGCGCACCAGCAAGAGCATCATCAATGTGCACGACCGCATCCTGCAGGGCCACCACCAGCCGCTGGGCGGTGGTGCGGGCATGAGCATGACCCTGGGCGGCTCGGGGCCCGGTGGCCTCGGTATGACGCTCAACTATCCCCATCATGCGCAAACGCTGCAGGCGCATCATCACTACCATCAGGCCATGCCGCTGCAGGGCCACAGCGGGCAGGAGTATCAGCAGACGACGCTGCCGCAGCTGGACAAGCTGGAGCTGGAGCGCTATCTGGCGGCGCAGACAATTGCCAATGAGTATCGGGCGCTGAAGCCCTGGGAGCTGCCCGTCAAGGAGGCGGACGACGAGCCGGAGCATCTGTACGAGCGCTTCGATCACTACGAATACCCGGACACGCACACCATGACCAAGCTGAAGCAGGCAGCCACGCTCCAGGGCAACAACGTGGTGACAGCAGCTGGCAACGCCAACGCTGGCGCTGCCAACAGCAAGCCGCACGTGGTCTACGTATGACGTGGACGCGGCGTTGCTGGCAGCCAGAAACAACAGCAGCAGCAGCAGCAGCAGCAGCAGCAAAAGCAGCAGCAGCAGTTGGATCTGGGCATTGAGCTGGTGGGCCTGGGCCTGGGGCTGACCAACAACAACTATCGCAGCTATGCGCAGTGCCCGAGCAAGGCGATCGATCACTTTTGAAAACAGGGATATTCACGGCAGCAGCAGCACCAACAGTTTTATGTTTAGGTATCCTTCGGTTCTTTTCAGTTCGAATTTTCGGAGAATTTGATAACTCGCAACAAAAGTTTAACAAGCGTCAAATGAAACAAGGGATATATGTACGTGTATAGCAGCATACTATAATAATATTATTAGCATTAAAGAAGGGAAAAATGAATAAAGAATTAAAAATATAAAATTACAAATATGTCATATTAGTTGATAAGTTGAAGAAAAGCAAAGAAATATTAACATAAATAGCAATAGTTATATTTCTCTTATTCTCTGTCTCCCTCTATCTATCGCTCTGTCACACACACTCTCTCTCTGAGAATTAAGCAAGAAAAATCCACTCATAGTTAAAGGCATTCAGCATTAGTCTAGCATTAGTTAGTAAGCGCATTTAACTGAATTTAATAAACATAAATGAAACAACAATTTGCAGTGTGAAGAGTGAAGAGTGCAACAATAACTAAGTTAACTATTTATTATTATTATTATATGTATTCAAAATTTTTACTTTGATGAGAGCTCAACAAGTAACAAGGCTAAGGGGACCAAGCAAACAGTCCATTATTCAATATAATCCAAACTTTAAAGAGCGCAAAAGCATAGCTCGCAAATAACTGTTCCTAATTTACTCTTTATGTTCTATTTGAGAAATCATTTGCTCTCGCTCTTAGCAAGAGCCTTCGATTCATTTCATAGTTGCTTTCGGTTAACGTTTTGAGTTGAGCTATTCGTGTGACTCTCTTTTGACGAACATCGTTTAGAGAGAAAGACGATGAACGCTCTCACAATGAGGCTCCTTTAGTGAAGAAATAACTCAAAAGCTCAATGCAAATGGACTTCACATGCACATGCACGCTCAGCTAGAGCGAAATAAAAGAAACGAAATAACAACTGAGCCGATCGGGAACGAGATCTTTGCAGAATCTACTCAAGCGATTGAGTTTAAGTTCTCTTTAAGTTCTGTCTCAAAGTGTGAGTGGAATAAACAAAAGGTCAACAGTTATTGGCGAGCTATGAGCAAAAGCTGAGTTACTTGAAAAAGCCAATTCGATTCTTAACTAAATTAACAAAATTTAAATATATACATAATTATATATAAAACACACACAAAATAAGATGACAATATATAAAAGAAAAGTGTAAATTTAAGCGAAATTAAATTTTTTATTTGTCGAGCAGCGCTCAAAACTCAAAGTTGGCCTAAAACGTAATCAAAATTGATTTGTAAATAACTAGAAATATAAATATAAAAATAAAACTAAATATAAAATTAAATTTAATATTAAATTAATACATTAAAAGTCTCTCTACTCAAGCACAAACTTTAGCTTATTTTGCCTATATTTTGTACATAATTTATGCTTACATTTAAATTTAGTCAAGCGCAAAAATGTATATTTAACAAGAAATAAATATTGAAAAAAATCGAAAAGAAAAAACTAATTTACAAGCACTTTTTGAGCAATCAAATGCGATATTATTTTCAGTTCTTTCACGGCTGAACAGCAAAGCAAATAGAAGAGGCCCAGCTGCAACGTTCATTTGCATAACAAATTCAAATAGTTAAACAAAACAACCGTATGAAAATAATAATACAATATTGAAATTAAGGCAAAGCAAGTCAAGAGCGAGGAGCAAAGAGCTAAACAAATGCAATTCGAACTGAAATTTGTTTGATTCAGAGATACAACAACAATTTTTAAATTAAAGTAAAGTAAAAAGCATCAAATGTGTGTATAAAATATATATAAATAATATATTGTATGCTAAAATATTTAATTGAATTCATATATATACAAATATATATATATATATATGTTTGTATGTATGTATGTATCTGATAGACACTGGAAATTGCGGCAACAACTAAATTCACAATACACAAATGCAAAAAAAAAAAAAACAAAACAAAACACAAAAATAAAATGTTATTTCTTATACGAAGACTGAGGAAAACGATGATGCAAGAATAAAAATAAAAAATATTAAAAAAAGAATAAAAATAAATATAAATTTGATTTGCAGTAGCTGAAGAGGATTTTCTTTCGCATTGCAGTTTTCGACTGAGTGTAAGTATGATGGGGAAAATCTTGAAATAAGTTCTGAAATATGAGCATGAGAGCTTGATATCACAGCCAAGTTCCGTAAAGGATTCAAAATACACTAGTTGCACTAATACATACATATTAAATAAATACAGATTTACGCTTTTTACTTTCTTCTGTGCTGCAAATTGTTATCAGCCTTAATCGAATCGTAGATAAAAAGTGAAATGGCCTCAAATTTGCTATTTATGAGCAGTTATAAAAAGAGAGATAGATACATATATATATATGTATGTATATGTATATTCATATGATATGTTTCTATATTCTAATTTATTGGCATTTCATAAAATGTCCATTTGAGTATTCCACCCGAAACATTGTGGCAATCAAATAACTGTATTAATTGAGGCTGCCAAATTGCCATCAAAAATGTTGTTAACTACTCTAAGCAGCAGCAGCAGCAGCTGATGGAGCATAAAGAACTGGAGCAGCTGCAGCCAAGCAATATGTTGGCATAATAAATCAGAGAGCTTTAGGGTTGGCCTGCCTTTGTAGTACATTTGTAGTGCTATGTGTGACAACTCTGTGCGACAGTAAAAGAAAAAAACAAAAACAAAAACAACAACTAAGACAGCCATGTTAAGCAAATAATGGACTTGTTTTGCCTAAGAAGTGGCCAGAAATATGTTCAGAAACAGAAATAAACTGCGCAAGAAATGGCATAAATCCTAGAGCAGAAACTAGAAACGCCCACACACACAGTGAGAGCAGGACAAACACAACTGATATGTGGGCACAGTAAACAGCAGTAAAAGCCATATATAAAAGCCCGGCCAGTAACTGGGTCAGCAAATACTGTGAAGGAGTCGCAGCAGAGCTCAAATTATTATTAACAATGCTAAATGTAACAGAATTTATACACAGTATACATATATGTACATATATAAGTATATATATAACTGTATCTTCATTCGCAGCTCGAGTATTTGTAATATCTGCAACTGCTCTTGGGCACTCAGTGAGGCAGTTGCTCCATGCTGCGCTGCAGCAAGCTTGACGCATTGCCTTGGGGCCAACACGTACTTACGGACAAATAAAAGTGAGTGCTGCGAGGACAAACGAAATTCCAAAAATTCCAGATAATGTGGGAATAACGAATATGGAATACTCTTACTTTATATACTTGCCACATTCATGTGAATTATTGAAGTATTTAATTGAAACAACTATTTCTTTTGAAGTTGATGAGAATATAAAAACAGTCGAGTTCCAATAAATCGAAATGACAAGTTTTTTTTTGTTTTTTAAAAAGATAATAGATATTAATAAAAAAGTCTTCACTCCATTACTACTATTACATTTAGGATTAGATAGATACCCTAGTAAATCAGAAATCAACATGAAAAAAAAGCAAATGAAATGAAAATGTTGAGCTGACCCCGGGCAGTGTATAACAAAAAACTTGGCACAACAAACACACCTCAACAAAAGCGCAAACAATGGCAACAGAGAGTGAGTGAGAGAGAGAGAGAGAGTGATAGGGGCAGGCTGAGTGAGTAAGGGAGAGAGGTAAGCTCAACAGTTTAGTAAATAAATCTGCATGCTCTCTAAATAATTAACATGCTCGAGGCCTGTGACGAGGCTCAGGACCCGCCCAGTTCGCTTCGCTTGCATTCTCATTCACTTTCGCTCGCCCTGCCGCACTCATCGAGTTATTCAACCCGACAAGGGATGCTCCACAAAGGGAGTAGCGCTGCGAGAAAGAGACAAAGCAAAAGAGAGACGGAGAGCGTGAGCTTTGAATGATTGCAGCGCAATTTGTTTGACTGTGCCACACACTCGCACACACACGCACACACACACACACAGTAATTCCTGTTCCTGGCCATAACACCTGGTCCTGGCGTGAAACTAATGTCAGCCAATTAATATTGTCATAATGCATATTCGAAACAGGCCAACAAATAGCGCGAAGCGCTGAAATCATTTTGCACCAATTTCTGCTAAACAATTTTCGTTCACTGTTTTTTTTTTTTTCTTTTTTTTGCTACTCAATAAGTCATAAAGTGCAGGAAACACGTTGAGGAAATCTATGAATGAGCGGAGGCCATTAAATGCAGCCCCAAAGACGCGAGCCACGGCCGTTTTAGCCGCCATTTCCGAGCCGTAAATAACTGTCCGTCGGACGAGGCAACATTTGAGTTACGAGCAGCATCGTGGCAGCATTTTAATTGCCAAAGATATTTGCTAGAGGTGCTAACTGCTGCCGGCTGTCTTCCAGAGATACAAATACAGATACAGATACTTGTAGCTATAGATACACACACACACACGCACATCTACACGGCTATTAATTTAAGTGCTGCTGCCTCGCATAAACATTTTAATGGCACAAATTTGGCTAAAAGATGCGCCAACTGCCAAATGAAATTGCGCCAATTGAATTGCCAATTTCAGCGAATTATTGCGTATGACAATTAATTGATTGAAGCGAGATGGAGCACTAGACTGAATCTTTACGTTATTATTATTATTATTTTTTTTTTATTGGAATAAAACTGTAATTTTGTATATTTTTCTTTACTTACTTTTTTATAAGAAACACAAAAATTCCCCAAAATTTTACTTTAATTTTAGTCAAACAAATCACTTTGGCTTGGCTTGGTGAAAGTTCGTTCATTTAAAGCAGCACGAAGGCAAATTGTTGGTTAGCATATCCAGCATATCTAGCAAATCCTGCTGGCAGCCCGCCTGTCCGTCCTTCGTCCTGGGCATCTTCCCCCACTCAAAGATGGCGAGTGAAACTAATTCGCATGCACTCGTAGGGCAACCGCAAACAGTTTCCGCTTATCTCGAGCTTTTTTGTTGTGAATTATAGCGGTGGCATGCCAAATAAAGAGACCAATAAAAGTGTGGCCAAAGATAACGCCAAAATTGGCAAAAAAAAAAAAAACAAAGAAAATTTCAAATGTGTGGAGTAGCTCGGTAGAAGAAGAAGAAGAAAGAGTAACTATGATTTGTACAAAGCCAAAGTAAGAGTAAGTGTAGCCAGCTTAGCCTATTTCAGGCTAGATCTAGCCTATTTGAAAGAGTAGATCTATATCTAGCAGAAGAGAAACCACCGAAGAGCGTTTAAGTTGTTTATATGCATGCAGCAGAGCTCAATTCGTATTTGTACTTGAGTAAAACGAAGCTAGCAGCAGAGGGTGTTCTCATTGGTCATTTCAAGGTCGACTGCAACGACCTCTACCTGCTGAGCGTTTGAGTGCAACTTAGGCTGTGAGTGAAAGGTGCCCTATATAAAGGGCAGCAGCTGCAGCATTTCTTCAGTCGTCCAGGTCTGCTGAGGGTCAGTAGTGCAGTGAAGTAAAGTGAAGTTTGATCGATCAGCTGAGCATTAGAGACATGGAGGAAATATTTAGAGGAATTAATTAGGGGAAATACTTAAAAGAACAATACTTAGAAGCTATATTTTGAAGAAATAGAGGAAATACTGTGAAGCACAGAAGAAATACTAAAAGCAAATACTTGTAGGAATTATTTAAAGGAAATACTTAGAAGAAATACTTGCAGAAAATACTTAGGGGAAATACATAGAAGAAATACTTGCAGGAATTATTTAAATGAAATACTTAGAGGAAATACTTAGAGGAAATACTTATAAGAAATACTTAGAGGAAATACTTAGAGGAAATAAATAGAAGAAATACTTGCAGGAATTATTTAAAGGAAATACTTAGAGGAAGAAATACTTGCAGGATTTATTTAAAGGAAATACTTATAAGAAATACTTAGAGGAAATACGTAGAAGATATACTTGCAGGAAATACTTAGGGGAAATACATAGAAGAAATACTTGCAGGAATTATTTAAAGGAAATACTTAGAGGAAGAAATACTTGCAGGATTTATTTAAAGGAAATACTTATAAGAAATACTTAGAGGAAATACTTAGAGGAAATACATAGAAGAAATACTTGCAGGAATTATTTAAAGGAAATACTTAGAGGAAGAAATACTTGCAGGATTTATTTAAAGGAAATACTTATAAGAAATACTTAGAGGAAGTACTTATAGGAAATAAATAGAAGAAATACTTGCAGGAATTATTTAAAGGAAATACTTATAAGAAATACTTAGAGGAAATACATAGAAGAAATACTTGCAAGAATTACTTCGAGGAAATACTTAAAGGAATCACTTAGAGTAAATATTTAAAGGAAATACTTTGAGTAAATACTTAGGCTGTGCTAGTTACTTCATAGAATACAATTTGTGAACCTTTTATGCTTTTGTTTGATTTATATTTTATTAATATGATGATTAGTTAAATATATTTGCTACTTTTCGCAGGCTTTCTTTCATTTTTCACCTGTCCCGCTATTCCAGCATTTTTTTTTTTTTTCTACATTTTTCTGCTTATTTTGACACAGAATGCAAACAGATGCGGCGGCTCCTGCTGCTGCTGCAGCCGCTGCTCCCTCTGCTGCTGCTGCTGCTCCTCCTGCAGCTGCTGCATCAGCTGCTGTCAGATTTAACAAGCAGATGAAATATCTTAAAGCTTTTAATGCTCGCATAGCTCTTGACCACGCCTGGGAAACTTTTGTTTGGTCTTAGTTTTGCCTAGGCCAGCCAGCTGGTAAGCCAGCCAGCCAGCCAGCTGGTAAGCCAGCCAGCCAGCCAGCCAGCCAGCCAGTTCGTCGTCTGTGGACTTCTCATTCAGTAAGATGAATGCGTTTTGCTTATCTACTTGCCCGCTGGCCACTCTGTGTTTGTTCCGGCGTCGGGCTCGAGTTAGGGTTCGGTTTCAGGTTCGCTGGTGTTTTCTGTTTTCTATTTCGATTTCCGCCCTCTGCCTCGCCTGTCAAACGGTGTGTATTGGCCCACAGATACAGATACAAATACGGAAACGGATACCGCGCTCTATGTATCTTTCGTTGAAAACGATATGTCTGCGGCTACGGCTGCGGCTGCGTTTGGGCTCACTGTTAGCTGTTGCTGCTACTGGCCGCTCGCCCCCCCCCCGAATCAGTAAGCTTGAAGCATGCGATATCTTTCAGCTTGACAGCATCTTAACTAATATAATGCCCAATTTTCTGTGGTTTATGGCTTACAACTGTCAATAGCTCGTCGGACCATCCATCTAAGCCAATAGGAGGGTGTGTGTGCGATTGTGTGTGTGTGTTTGCGAGAGTCCTCTCTGTCCGCCTTTGGTCAGTCAAAGGACATTTTCCACTTTCCCTCACACAAAAGGTGTTTTGTTGAGCTTTTTAAGCATTTGATTAAGGGATTTTTCATGCTTTGCTCTCGGCCGCATTGAAAGGTCGTTATTTAAATTGATATAAATGATATGTCTTCGTGTGTGAAGCAGCTCCCTACCATTCTCACCCTCTCCATCCCTCTCTCTCTGTCACCATCTCTTCGTCTTTGTCTTCATGGCTGACTGAAGCGGCCGCACACTGTTGGCGTTGACATTTTGGTTTCTGGGAGTTCTCAAAGTGAATTACCAATGAACGCTAAGTGACGTTGATTTATCATATGATATATGTATGTACATATATACAGACATACGCACTGTGCCGCATTCTTGTTGCTGTTAAGTAAATATTGCCCAACGACCTTTCAACGTCTCACTCAACGCTGCGTCCAATTGTGTGCCCAGCTGTTGGCCCGCATTCGAGGCGAACAATTATTGAAATAAGCACAGGTAAATAATTTGTTTGTCAGCCATAAACAGCTGTTCTATCCGTTCTATTGTTGGGCTAAAACAGAATTTCATTTCATCTATATACATTAATATAAACGTCTACATCGACTAGCAAAGCTTTCGCTTTTACGCCCTGTATTTTTATTCGCTTTTAGCTGCCACAGTGTTCACCGCCTCAGTGGCCTAATGGATAAGGCATCGGCCTCCTAAGCCGAGGATTGTGGGTTCGAGTCCCATCTGAGGTAAAGTATGTTGGGAAATTTTTTGATTTTTTATTTATATATTAAAAAAAAAATTTGCATATTCTAAGTAAACTTGATCATTTTTAAAGCTATTTAAATTTGTAACATATAAAAGTAAATAAATGAGCTATGTATATATGCTTTTTATTTATATATTAAATGGCTTTCATGCGTATTAGTTACAGTTACCTTTGAATACTTATACACATTATAAAAAAAAAAAAAAAACATAAAATTTAAATAGCAAAATGCAAAAATATAAAAAAACTGTAATTCCAACACTGTTGTTTGTTTCTGCCCACACACACCAATTTTAGTAGTATATATTTAGATAATATATATTTACACACCTTATGCAACACACCTTATCTATTCTATTAATAAAGAGACGCGAGCGAGAATTGAACCCAGAACTTTGTGCATAAGCTTCCAACACGTTACGAGCGACGACAGCGCGAGCGACCAAGCTTTTATTGCTATAGGCGTATTTAATGCTCGTGATTGTGAGTTCGTAACAGTCATAATACTAAATGGTAGCACAGTGTGAACACGCTCGGCACTGTATCAAAAATTCAAGGTTCGAATCCGGTTCATGGATAAGTTTTTATATTCAAAACCATTTGTTTGTTTTGTTTTTTTGTTTTCATTTATTTATTTATTTTTTTTATTAACGAAACCCATTTTGATTTAGCAATCGAATAATGTGCATAGCTGTTGTTTCTGGATTAATATAATACCCATAAATATTTCACGATATACCAAAATGCATATTTCTTAAAAAATAAAACCTTTACATTAATCAAAAGGCCGCCTCGGGTATAATTTAAAATTGCTTCTTATACATGTATTCGAGATTTTTATACATGTTTGATTTGTATCCTTATAAATAATAAAAGATTGATCACATTTTTTATGGCATTGTAAATTTATAGGGAAATGAACAAATTTTTGAAAGACTCTGCATGAACCCTCAAAAAAGTTTTGCCTGCCGCAAAAATCAAATTTCAAACTCATGACAGCATCAGAGAGAAATGGAGAGACATAGAGTGAGAAAATGTGTGTGTTTGAGAGAGAGCCAGAGAGTGAGAGAGTTTTTGTCGGAATGCTCAAATAAGTTGTGCAAATTTTTTGTATGTTTTCAAACATGACACCCAAAACTTGGCGCTATAGAAAATAAATTTATGGAAATATTTGCACATCAATTTGGCTGCCTGGCAAACGGTTGCATCTCAGCCCACAACTCCACGCAGACCCCCGTTCCACAGCCCCTGAGCCCAATGGCAATCACTAACACCAATGCGAACACGTAAATTTGAAAGTTGGGTGCGGGGTGCGCTGGGAGCAGCGTAACAAGCAAACACCTTTGGCTTCATTGAACTTGCCGCTTCGTGTTACAAATGCCTCGCAAAGTTTGCTTTCCACATACATAAACCGAATCAATTTCTGCTAAAGGTGGGGGAAATATTTTCAGCGATAAACTCGAGTTACACCTTTCACAGAAGCGAAACCATCGACTGCAAAATGTTGTGTAAAATTTGCAAATGCAATAAATAAACTCGTTTCGTTTCTGTTCGCTTGCGTGCTGTGGTTACTACCACACGGCGATGGGGTGGGTTGGGCTGTGGTGGAGTGGCTGGCTGTTCTGTTTGCACCCACCCGGAAGCATGTAACGGCTTGTTTTTAGCTTTTTTCACACTAAACCGAAAGTGCGCCACATGTGGCTCCAACTGCTTAAGATACACTAATGCAGAGTCTATTGATTTGGAGGTTGAATATGAAACGCAATGAAAAGTAGATACAGATACAGATACAGATACAGATACAGATACAGATA
Organism: Drosophila mulleri; assembly: GCA_035047565.1. NCBI lineage: Eukaryota > Metazoa > Arthropoda > Insecta > Diptera > Drosophilidae > Drosophila > Drosophila mulleri. Next base: position 15,793,034 of record JAWNPK010000060.1, on the reverse strand, counting down.
CAGATACAGATACAGATACAGATACAGATACAGATACAGATACAGATACAGATACAGATACAGATACAGATACAGATACAGATACAGATACAGATACAGATACAGATACAGATACAGATACAGATACAGATACAGATACAGATACAGATACAGATACAGATACAGATACAGATACAGATACAGATACAGATACAGATACAGATACAGATACAGATACAGATACAGATACAGATACAGATACAGATACAGATACAGATACAGATACAGATACAGATACAGATACAGATACAGATACAGATACAGATACAGATACAGATACAGATACAGATACAGATACAGATACAGATACAGATACAGATACAGATACAGATACAGATACAGATACAGATACAGATACAGATACAGATACAGATACAGATACAGATACAGATACAGATACAGATACAGATACAGATACAGATACAGATACAGATACAGATACAGATACAGATACAGATACAGATACAGATACAGATACAGATACAGATACAGATACAGATACAGATACAGATACAGATACAGATACAGATACAGATACAGATACAGATACAGATACAGATACAGATACAGATACAGATACAGATACAGATACAGATACAGATACAGATACAGATACAGATACAGATACAGATACAGATACAGATACAGATACAGATACAGATACAGATACAGATACAGATACAGATACAGATACAGATACAGATACAGATACAGATACAGATACAGATACAGATACAGATACAGATACAGATACAGATACAGATACAGATACAGATACAGATACAGATACAGATACAGATACAGATACAGATACAGATACAGATACAGATACAGATACAGATACAGCTTACCTCATTTATAGATAGTCCGTAAGAGTATTTCGCTTTCGTCTGTTTTAAGTCTTAACTCCTCCTGTTGCTTATTTTTTTCTGTAGCCTTTGTTTCGTTGAAGTTTTCTTCTTCTTCTTTTTTTTTGCGTCAAGCATCCCCAGAAAGTATGCAAATAATTTTTGTACTTCGTCTGCGCCTTGCCTCATATTTGATATTCAGTGTCAGTTGGCGGAAGGGTTACGAATATAAGTTATTGAAATTTGCATGCGAGCGCCGAGTGGCTCCAAGGGTGGCATGGAATAGGCGCTTAGGAAGGGGCAGGACAGAATTTACAACACTTGTGTTTTTCCTTCGTCTTCTTCTTCGCCATATATTTCTGGCATAAATCTGTTGTGGGAGCTCTGAGAGTTATATATGCACACATAATATATGTATGTGTATGTGTGTCTCTGTGGACGTAATTGTTTAGTAGTAGATACTTGATTACATGTCGATTATTAGCTGTAAAATGGCTGATAAATTGATTATATTTAATACCAAGAGTTAGTATTCAGTATTTCGTATATAAATTTTAGAGACCCTCATTTGCTCTTCGTTAAATGTAAAGGGAGCTACACTATTAACTAACAGATCAATATATACATAAGTTATGTGCTCTGAGTTGAGTCTAGATTTTTATTAGTGGGAGTGGACGCCAATGATTTCATAGCCGATATTCAAGAAACGCCAATTGAACAACGGAGAGAATAATATTGTATACTCAACGAAGTATGTAAATGTATTAGTGGAAGAAAATGCTAGCCGAACAATACATTCGGCAATATTTAGGCTGAGAGAATAAAACAACGTGAGCATAACATTAGCTACGATCACAGAGCGAGGTGTGTAAATGTGTATTAAGTAAGTAGACATGAGCGGTTGCGTTGCCGATATGCAAGCTCTTAGTATTGAAGCAGCACGAAAGAGAAGACGAGAGTATAGGGAGCCTGATTTGAGCGAGATGTATACATGTATTAGTGTATGTAAAAGCTTCGCAAGGCATTTCGTTGGCGAATGGCAACGCATATGTATTAATAAGCATAATGTTAGTTGCATGCTCAGAGCGAAGTATCGCATTAGTGAGAATAGAGCCGAACGATTTTGTCGACGACGTATTAGAAGTGTGAGTGCGTGAGATGTGAATGTGTGAGCATGCAAGTTACACTTATTGTATTATATGTCTACACTGCTTTCTCTCATCCTCAGCTGCATTGAAGAGAAGAGAGAGAGTGAGCTTAGCAGGCGCGCAAGCCTAGTTCGACGATTTATTTAGCGTTCGACTACCATGCTCGAATGTAATTTTCGGTGTGCGTCTCTAAAATGATTAGTATGAAAATTACAGGAAAAGCTAAACAGGTAAGCTAGCAATATATCCTACAGAGCAGTAATGTTGACTGAAAGTATTCTATATAAAGCAGTGGAGTAAAGTTATCAATGAAACTCCATCGAAATAAGTAGCAGAGCAGCTTTTTCATTTATAGCCGGATGATTGCTGATTTTATTTTTTCTGTCTGCCCGAACGAACAATGGCAGTCAGCTTGGCTTATCAAAGTTTTAAGTGCAGCCAAAAGCGGGCAATGCGAGGCGAGCGCTGGGATTTGCCGCCTCTCCAAACTCTCAATTGCAGCCATTGAAAAAAAGCCAGACAGTGCAAAAAGGCCAGTAATACCGCTTTTTATTCTCCGTTTGCGAAGTTGATGATGCCAACAATTTTCATCATATGCCACTGACCCACATACGATTGTGACGTTTATAACACACGCCACTTGCCCGCGGGCGCAATAACCCCGCCCGCCCCCCACGCCACCAGCTCCATTGGCACTCGAGTGAGGCAGAGAACTTTTATTTGGCCATTATTAATTTTATCCGCAAGCGTTTCCGCTCACCCGACTGAATAGTTTTTGTCATCCGCTCGGATTTCTGTATTTTTTTTTCCTTTTTTTTTTTTTGTTAAAGAGAATCCTCAGCTTCCCTTTCAGCGCCATTTGAATTAGTTGCGCCACATCAATTTTTCATGCCCCAAGTTTAAGCTTCGCTCAGCTACGTATGTATTTTGTGTTATACTATTTATCCAAACTATAGAGAGAGTTCCCCGCTGCTTCAGTCTTTGACCATCAGATAAGATATTTAAGAAATATTCTCCTTTGTACTCTTTAATATTTCCACAGCATTTAAGACATTCGTAATAATCTTTATTGCTGATGCTGATATACATATAATAATATTTTTAAAATATACAAATAATTTTTATCTTTTTATCTTTTTATCCTCTATGAATTTATCGTATAATATATATTTTTAAATGATATTTTATATATAATATTTAATATAACTTATCACTGCACTTTATCTACTTTTGATTATTCAAATCGAATGAATTGAGGGCATTTTAATTCACATTTTTATTATCAGTCGTCATGGGCGTGGCGTGTGTCATGTCAGCGTACAATCGTATTTCATCGTCGTGTCGAACTGTAAGCAATTCGTTAGCATGGATAAGGCTATCTATCTGGCCTACGATAAGGCTATCTATCTGGCCATGTGGTGGTGGCCCGTTTCTGAGACGTTCAGTAGGCAAACAACTGTCAAGCTGTCAGCATGAAGACCCGGAGTCATCCACTCGTCCGCTACGGCTGGCTGCTTCTCCTGCTATCGCCCGTAAGCTGTCAAATGTGCGTTGATCACAGGTTTCCGCAAATGATGAATCTGTTGCCCCACAGCTCCCCCTGGCGGCCAGCTATGGAGATCTCGGCCGTAGCCGCCTGACAGCCCAAGCGGAGCACAATTTGGCTGCCATCACGAAGCGCGCGATGGAGCATGCCACAGAGCTGGTGGACAGCGTGGTCGACGATCTGCTCGTGCTGGACTCACAGAATCCCATCATACTCAGCTACCTGAACAGCTTCGAGGTGTTCCTCCGGCACGAGAGAAACTACACAGCGGCAGCGCTGCAATTGTTCTATGAAATCGTGGACCTCTACCTGGACGCCGATGCCGCCGAGAAGACATCCAGCATCGAGGTGCAATTGATTTCCCTCTGTCTGCAGCGCACGGGCTTCGATCGCTGGAAGCGCACGATCCAAATGCGCTCGACGCAGCTGATCAAGTCCTTTGGCAAGAAGCTCAGACGGTATATGAACACCCTGGACGCGGAGGAGCGTCTGATTGTGGAGCAGCGATGGCAGCAGGTCTCCGCACGGGGCGGACAGCGGAAACTGGAGAAATTTCGAGAATTCGTCAGCTGGCTGGGCAGGTAGCCTAAGCCAAGTTGATACCACTTAAGCACTTTTCCGAATAAGAGATATTATAATTTATTTCTAGGCATAAGATATCAGGCACACATTAGCTCTGCGTCATGTTTAATGTGTTCATAATGAAATGCGAAAAACAATAACAATAAGCTACTTAATGCGCAATAAATTACATTTGTATACCCCGTAAAAGTGCAATGTAGGTATATTAGTTTGGGAGTTAATTAGAGCTTTCATGCGAAATGTATACAAATGAATTATTATTACTTTATATTTGTGGACATTCCATTATAGTTGAATATATATTTAAAAATAATATTTATTAAAAAAACAATTGGTTTGTTATACTTTTATTTGTTTCATAGTTGCATCTTAAATATATATTTATCTACTTGAATGAATAAAAACTATAACTCTGAAATACTTACATTATCACAATGAAAATGAAAATAAATGTAAGCTCTATTGTTTTGATAACCAAAACCAATTATATAGCTATCAGGTAAACGATAAGTCAGCTTGATGGATCAAAACAAATTGAGCAATTAAGTAAAAATTTAGGCGAAAGGAATTTAACAAAGTCCTGCTAGAGAAGCTGAAAATATGAGCAGAGGAAGAGCTTGAAATCTGTAAATGTGTATACATATATTATATAAAATAAATACTTAAATATATATAAATCTATATATACATATAGAACATTCTTCAACATTCTTCCACACACTCTAAGTGCACATGCACTCTGCCAAAAGCATAAAAAAAAAAGAAGAGAAAAAGTTTTTTCCTGTGGCAATGAAAACTTTTTCATGCACCACAAAAACTTGTGAGCGAAAATTATAAAACTGAATATGGAAGCAACGAAATTTAGACAAAACAACAAGAAGAGAGCCAGAAGAAAACATCAGCTCAGGCTGCCAGAAGTAAAGTGATACTTTTTATGCAGACAGACAGCAAACACCCCCCCCCCCCTCCAACCATACTAAGCCCGAAAGAGATGTAAAGCTCATGTCATACTCAAGTATATGACTATAGACCATATACTGACTGCAGCCACTGGCCAAGGCGAAATGGATGCTGCATCTCAGCTGTCTGCGAGCTGACAAAGTGCTGAGTGCATTTACGACTTTTGCAGTTGCCATCTGTCCGAGTACTGTTGCAGCCAACTGTTTCGCATTTGTCACATTCCCCCACAATGGGCCAAGACTTTCAGCTAGCAGTGGTATAGGGATTATTCTAGTCAAATGAAACCAACGGCATTTCAGTTTAAGGCAATATTTATAATTTATAAGATTTAAAATTGACACATACTTTTAGCTAGAACTGTTGGAATAAATTTCTGGGCAAAACCTACTACATCTGTTGGGGTTTTCTTTAGACTTTCACAATTAATGCTCCGCTGCTGAATGTTTAGCAATAATTATTCGACTCATTTTCAATTGAGATCTTCACTCACCTGCTATCTGTTACCTGTACGCCTCGTCGGAGTTGCAACAGCCCAAGCCACAGAAGATGCCAATCATGAAGGTCAGACAGCAGAAGCCAACGAAAAGTAAAATGGCCGCCAAGATGATCAGAATTGCTGTTCCGCTCTCAATCGAATCATTTACTATCTGATCTGGGGACAGGGTTGACACGTTCGCCGCGATTCTGCTCTCCTTGTAAGCATTCATCCCAATTTTTATTGAATTTTTTAACACACATATATCTAAAAATTTACTAGAATAATGAAGAAACTAAATGCAGAGCATAATTGATGCTGAAGCTAAAATTTAAATGTAATAAAATATAATTATTGGATATATGTATTTTCAAAAGTCTTTATGCAAATCTATCAATGGAATACATTTATTTATTTAAAATACCAATTCCAAATAGAGAGAAAAACATGTGAATTATGCAAAACTCTCACCAGTTTCTATATTTGCTCAATAGCTTACCGAAAGCCAGAACAGAATGCTGAATATAGAAATTAAGGAGCTCAAAGTCAAGTGGAGCACTCTCAACTCCTTCTCGAGGGCAGAGTTTTGTCGTGAAGTGACTTCTAATGATGCCGATGGCGATCCACTCACAAAAAGTGCTCATAAACTGCCACACACACACACACTCAGTCGCACACACACACGCACACTGAGTCACTCACACATCTCTCTGATGATTCGCAAAAATAAGAAAGAAAAGAAGAGAATTGTATACAAATTAATGAAATGCATTACGGGAACTAGATGGGAATTGCGAGCTGGGACTTTTGCCTGGGTCGCCCAAGTACCTGCGCTCGTTAGCGCTTCACTCACACATACACTCACACGCAGGCAAAGAGAGTGAAGAAGTGTGGCAAGAGCGAGCGTCAACCCTCTCCAGCACACAAGCACACACACACACATACGCATGCACAATTTGCCAAGCACTCGCCGTTCCCATCATTATCATAATTTGAATAAGTTCTGAGCGAGTTTTTAAAATATTCATGCGAGCTGAAAGATTTTCAAGTGTTCGCACGTGTGTGTGTGCATTATGTGAAGCTTTGCATATGCGAGCGTGTGTGTTTGCTTTGTGGAGAGAGAGAGAAAGGTAGACGGCTTGCTGCTGATTATGACTGTATGTGCCCTAATGGCAGCCCCGACCAACTGCTTAATGAATAAAGCCTACATTTACAATGAAAATCGAAAACACTTGAATCGAAATAGGTAAAACAATATTTTAACTGTTAATATGCAAACGAGCCAGTAGACAGAAACTGGAATTGATGATTATGTGGTTAAATAATAAAGAGTATTATTAGGCTTTGTAGTTCTTTAATTTTAACTGATTATAATTATGATCAATTTGATATAAATTTGATTCTAAATCATTGCCCGTTCAAGTGAAGCTCCTTTTAAGTTTTTTAAAGACCGGAAAAGCAAATTTAATAATTAAATAAATATGCATACATATTCACACAGAATGTAATTCCCCTACATAAAATATTTCGTAATACTATAATAGCATCCACTTCTAAAAAGCAACAAATGAAAGAGCTTTGTGGCATCATGTTAATCACAAACTATTTGAGGCATTTGGCATTAGTTTGTTAGGCAATGGCAAAGCATTGCCCATTGCTAGTTCGGCAGCTGCATTCAAAGCGAATGTCAGGCAGAGCGCGCAAACGAATGCGCATTCAACTCACAAACACAAACACACGCACACTCACACTCACATAGCCGCACTCACGCTCCCACTCACACTCACAACATAGTCGTACACGTGGCTGCATGTCAAAGTGTAAAGTTTTGTGGCGCAAAAAAGTGGCCGAAGCTCGCGAAAAAAACACTATGTAGTGGGTGCCAGAAAGAGAGAGAGGGGGAGAGGAAGAATGAGGCAGAGGCAGAGGCCGTGGGAGAGCGACGTCAAGAGGCAAAAAGCTGAGCGGCAGTCAAAAGCCCCGCTTGTCGATTTTCAAAGTTTCGTTTTGAATGCTGTTGCTGTTGTTGTTGCAGTTGTTGGCAACCCTTTTAGCTGGAGCAGTTTTTACCTGACTGCCTCTCTCTGCTCTGCACTTTCCATCTGGACTTATGTCGAGGGGAGTATACAACAAAAAAAAAGAGCCATTCGAGTGCAGCTAGCAAAATGTTCGTTTGCTGCTCATGTTGTTGGGTGTTGAGAGTGCGTTTGGCTGTGAGCGAATGCATAAAGAAAGCACGAAATGTTGTAGTTGGGAGCGAGCATAAAAGGAGAACACAAAGTGCAATTGGCAGGGTAAGCAAAAGTTTACAGCTGCAAGGAATGTAATAGCCCCATGGAACAGGAAAATCATTTCGGCTCAACTGTAGCTGCAGCAAATCTGGGGAATCATCAATGTCAAGATGCCAAAAGGCAGCGCTTGCATGTCTATCCGAGCGCTGAGCTCTGTGACGTCACTAAGCTGTAAAGGCAAGCTTTCTGGGGCTAACGAGAGAAGTGAGGGCTTAAATGTTAATCGAACATAAAAAGAGAAGTGCAAATAGTGGAAGTTGTCTATATTCAATAGTACAGGAAAAAACCCATACATAAATAGGTATATGAAATGAGGGAATACTTCTCAATATATAAAATATATTATATTTATTGTTTATTCATTATAAAAGGTTTTGATGTTTATCAATATAAAAGATATATACTTTTAACACATTTCCAGACGTAACTCTTTCCTAAATACACATTTAATATGATGTAAGATGTAAATTAACGCAATGAGAAGTTCTCCCTAAGTTCAGATAGTATTCTATGTACATCGACCCACTCAGTCTACAGTAAGTCATGTACAGAGCTGTTCTCCCTGCTTGAATAAACATTTCAAGCACTTTAACCTCAGCCAACTTCTGACTATGATATTTCATTGTCTACACACACACACACTTACACACACACACACTGTCTACCATTTGCGTTGATTTTATATCCGGAAGAGAAGAGAAGCCAACACAATCATCATCATCATCTAAACGGCTGATCATTGCCCGGCCATCATCATATTCATTGGCACTCAAGCAATGCGGCCAAATAGCCCTCGTAAACTTGATTGTAATAGTATAATTTTTTACGTAAAAAAGAGGAAGAGCAAGAAGGAAAGAAACATACGCAACCTATGCGGCCTTTTTTATTATTTTTTTTTCTTTGGCCAGTTACAGCTGGAATGCACAGGGCTCGGCCTCTGCCTAAGTGTGTGTGTGTGTGTGTGTGTGGATGTCTTTCATTTTCATGCAATTTTTATGGGCGCGCTCTATGCGTTGTGCTGTAAGTGAGCTTATTTATAAGCCAAAATCCAACGCCCCGCAAACGCATAATCTGCCCCCACACAGACCTTTCGTAAAAATTGCGCTGCCAGCCACCGCCTCCTGCACAGAAGTTATTGTTATCCTTTTGTTTTAGTGGGCAATACCCACACACACACACACACATATATACTTTGTATAAATATACTTTTTTATGCCAAACTGACAAGCTGACTGCCCTAAAATTCATAGCCATGGCCAGTGCACAAAGCTTTAGCACGCTACACGCATTGATTCATAATACATAAATAAAAATATTGCGTATACGCAGTGCTGCTCTCGAACACACGCACCCACACACACACACACACACACATATTGCCATAAATTCTTATAAGCACGCACACACGAATGTCCGGCCAATACACGCACACACACACACACAAAGACGCCGAGTCATCAATCTTTTAGCGTTTCACTTAGGTATAGAAGCATTTGCGAATCGCCTTTAGGAACTTGCCCCAGCTCCTCCTCCTGCTGCTACTCCTGCTCCCGGTCTCGCATGCAGACTTTCTTTCAATATTTGTGCATTAATATTAATATTTCATGACCATGTTGATTTGTTAGCTCAGCAGCACTGCCACGCCCCCGTTGAAGGGAAAGCCGCCCTGCTTTGTGAGAGTTTTCGCATTGCATGAGTTTTCGTTTAATCTTTGTTGTATTTACGAGCATTAAACAATGCAAGTATTTATTTATTAATTTATAGTAAAACTTAAACTTGCTTTTAGTTGAAAGGTTTCTTGTTTAAGTATACTATGCAAGTTGATTTATTATTTGTAAGTGTTAAAGCATTAAAGAGGCTTTTGAACTTTTAATCTTGGGTAACGGCTCTATTGCAATATATTTTGGGAGCAAGTTCATACTTATTGTATTGTATTTCAAATTGTAACTATCTTTTTTTTTTATATTTGCTAAAATACTCAAAGATTAGTAGCCAATCATGCTATAGGCAATTTTATCTAAACGGAAAATAATAATAAATATTTTAATACATTTTAGGCAGTTATTTTTTTCTCACAGTTCCATCATTACCATCAACTGCTTATATTATCATCAATTCAGTTTACTTTATAAGAGAAGTCTTACTTCCATGATCATCAGCTACTTAAATCTTTACCAACTCAGTTACTCTATAAGGTAAACACATTTCTACGATTTCTACTACAAATTTTGATACTTTTATTAAATTTACTAAACAGATTTTCACAGTATTTCACACCCATACACATTCATACCAAGTGCCTACAACTTGACTAACTCTGCCCTCTCTCTCTCTCTCTTTCTCTCCCTCTCTCATTTGTTGTTTTACGCATTGAACGCAATCATCAGGAGCATTCTCTTCAACATTCCAGTCTCTTCTGTACAGCTTCCTCGACTTCTTCAGTTCTACTCTTTCACGATCCCACGTATAGGAAATAAGTCTATTTAGAAATCGTAGCGTAAAGATTAAAGAGACTCTTTAGTATATAGTACTATATCTCACCAGATTCCTCACCACAATCTGTATTACAGTTTGCACTCTAATTTTGTTATTCAAATATGCATCTTGTCTACATTTTTCAATATCAAAATCAGAGCACAAATCGTTAATTGCGGCTCTCGGGTTAAATTTACGTTCTACGTGTTTGGACCAAAAATCAAGCCACCACAGCATACCATAATAACAATGCAAACCACCGAGAAGATACTCAAGGCAAGCAGCATGCCGCCCACAATATAGAGGCCCAATATGGGCAGGCTGACATAATCGGGCTTGGGCCGTGGCGATAGATCGATCTCATGCAAACGCCCCGAATGTGTTGGCATCAATTGAAGCTGATCATAATTCATGATGGCTCATTTTTTTTTATGTGTTTTGGTTGTTATTTATTTTTGCAAATATTTTTTAATTATTTGAAATATATTTTGTGCACTTTATTTATTTTTATGTTATTTTTTAAATGACAGTATAGCTTACTTTGTGTGAACGAATAGAGGCGGGATTTATATATCTTTTAATTTTCATAATTTATTTGGTGTTTAAGAAAATGTACTAAATTTTAAACAATATAAAAAAATGTTATAAAATTGTAGGAATACATACATATATGTATGTATTTTATAATAAACATAGATAACAGTCTCTATATAGAATCGTTAATGTTATTCAACCTCCATGGACAAAGCGCAGCACATGTTGGCATTAGCTACGAATTATGGCCTAGACAAGTGCAGCAAAAGGGGGCGCAGAGTCAGTGTGGGCTGGGCGGACAGACAAACGGACAGACGGGAAATATACAAACGACACATTTTATTGATGTTAATTTAATGCAAGAAATAAAACAGGCGGCGCTGCAGCGAAAGAAAGCAAAGCGAGAGCCAAACCAGGCGCGACCGAAAAAAAAGATTTGCATATAAACAGGCGTCGATTTACACAGACACACAAACACACACGCAAAGAGACACACACTCACTCACACACTCTCTCACACACACACACACACACACACATTCAGAGCAGGCAGCGCGCGTACAGCAGACGCTGGCATACGACGACATTTGCATAACAGACGGCACCCGAAACTGTCATTGCCAAGGTTTTACATCCGCTTTCCGCAATCATCGTCTGGTGGGCGTTGCCCCGCCCATCAATAATATTTATGGCGTCGACTCATTCTTAAACTGTCCGCGCGACATATGCAAGTGGATATTGCTCTATTTTCAAGTGCCAACTGAGCGCCATACCCAAGCCCAATAATGCGCTCGTAAGCGAAAAAAAAAAAATAGAATATAAAAAAGCCAAGAAGAGTTGGAGGAAGAGGAGGAAGAAACAAATATGTAAAACTCTCGCCAAATGTTCGAAAATTCGCTTTGGGCCAGAAATTTATTGGAATGTGTAAATAGCCCGCAGAGACATTGAAGCGTTTCGCCTTGCGGCCATTAACATTTTAATATAATTGCAAATAATTTGAAATCGAATGCAAACTGTCGCCCGGTAATATATATATATGTATTGTATATTATATTCTCCAATAATAGCAGCAGTAATTTATAGCTATTCACTAATGCAAAAACCAGTAATGGGTTCGATTCGTAATGAATTGCATTATTGCTCACATGCGAGAGGAAATAATTGAAACAATGGTAAATATATGTAAGTATGTATATGGAGAATATGGGCAACGAAGTTAGTATAAAAATTATTTTTATTACTCTATAAAAGTTCATCCCAGAAAATGTATTTAAACACATTTTGCACTCACTTGATATTGATTAAGAAAATAAATTTGGCCAATACTCACATATAAATTTACTTTCTTAATATAAAAATTCTCGACATCAACATCAAACTGTTTGCTATTTGCAGGAAGGCAACTTATATTTCTCTTTCCTTCCAATCTGCAGAGAAGATTGCAAGAAAGAGAGAGTACTATAAGTTGCATACCCTGAGCGAAGTATGTAAATGTATGAGTTAAAGCAAATGCTAGCCGAACAATTTATTCGGCGATATTTAAGCTGAGAGAAGTAAGCAACGCGAGCATAACATTAGCTGCGAGCACAGAGCGAAGTGTGTAAATGTGTATTAGTGTAAGTAAACGTGAGCGATATCTTCACCGATATGCTAGCTCTTAGTATTGAAGGACAGAGAGGGCGAGAGTATAGAGTGCGTGCTTTGAGCGAGCTATGTAAATGTATTAGTGTGTGCAAAAGCTTGGCAAGCATAATATAGGTTGCATGCTCAGAGCAAAGTAAGTGTGAATAGAGGCGAACGATATCATCGGCGATATTCAAGTAGAGAGGACATTGTTGTTGTGTGAGTGTGTAAGATATGAAAGTGTAGTCACATTTAATGTATATATCTGCACTGCTTACTCTCGTCCTCAGCTGTAATGCACTGCAGTGAGAAAGAGAGAATGCTCGACTGCCGCGCTGATCGGATGTAATTTTTTTATTCAATTTGCAGCTATACACATCTACATATTTACATATGCTTCAGCAATGATTACAGGTTAGTAAAACAACCGACACAAATACTTCAATTTCAAGTGGTTGCATTTCACAAAGTATATATATTTTATTTCCCCCATTGTGTAGCACGCCCATTAATGCAGAGCTATCCATATATAATATGGAAAGACGGCGGATTATTTACACAAGTCACACACTAAGCCTGCTGCTGGTGCTCAAGGCAGACACTGCAGCCATCAATTCAGCTCGCCCGGCCGCAATTCGCTTGCTCAAGTATTCTACACATTTTTGATAGATTTGCTGGCATGCAGCGCATGTAAACATCGGCTTTCAGTTAATCAAATTAAGTGCAAGTTAATGGCGGTACACGAAAACCACCCGATCACCCAGCCCAACCACCGACCCACTCAAAGTTTTGGCCCTTGGCTGAAGACTTATTGCGGAACATCATTCGATTTTTCTCGACTGCTGCTTGAGTTGGCGCTTTGTTTGCGCACTCGAAAATGATGAATAATAAATTGCTAATCATAAATATTGCGAAATCAGGCGATGAAGTGAGCATTCACCCAGAGCTTGGCTCGCGTGAAAAATAGCTGTGCAACCCCAAGAGCACCGCCCCTTCCCCGTCTCCGTCTCCGTCTCCATTTCCTGGCTGCCCGCTTCGCGAGCTGCTCTATAAAGCGAAACAATACGAAAAGTACACATTGTTAAATTGAAAGGAAACAAATGTAAAATTTATACAGCTGCAGCGCCCCAACACTGGCCGCAGCGCCAAGTCAAAGAAATAAAGAGAGAAAGAGAGAGCGCGTCTGGACCTGCCCTATAAAATCTGCTCATGCAAAATCAAAGATTACATAGCATTGCCAGCGGAACACACAGTAGAGGAGGATGAGGATGAGGAGGAGGAGGAGGATGAGGTGAGGGGCTCTAGCCGTAGCAGAAGTTGAAGCAACAAGGACGACTCTCTAATGGTCTACAAAGTTTGCTCGATTTGCCAAAAGGCCAAAGCGGTTTTTCTCCTGCTACTGCCCGATGCTCTTTATGAGCATCTACAGAGGTCTTTTAGTTGCATTATTAGATCTAGCTGCGGGTTTTTGTCTGGTAATTCGTCTAGGTATTCGAGACTTGTATGTGTGATAGTCTAGATGAATACAGAGCAGCTGCACGCGACAATCGCTTACGTTGCTTGGCAGGGCATCTAGCAGCCGGTCAAACTCATTCAGATATTGCTTTCTTTGCATTTCTGAATGTAGCAAATGAAATATTATTTTGCTTGGCTATATTGACCTATTTCATGCCAAGCTTGGCTATGAGCTAATTGATGCCCAGAACGAGAATTCGCATGATAGATGCAATGCTCAATTAAACGCTAAATTATTGCAATCTAATCAAAAGGCAAATTAGTTAAATTTTGTAATACAAGTATGTAACTTCTACACTAAATCTTGCAATTTTGACTATCAACTGTCTGTAAAAATAAAGAATATAAAAGTGCTCACATCTAGCCTACCCTTCATAAATAAAGGAAAAATGCCATTGTCCACATCATAGCCACATGTCAGCCACCTTAACTCGTATTTAAGGCCACAAATCTCTGGTCAAAACAGCGATTAGTCCAGGCAAAACATAAAATCGTGCAGCAATCTTATCGCACAGCTACAATTAGGAAACACACACGCACAGTCCCTCACACACACTCTTATTCAATAGTAATTAGCGCTGAAAATCAATAGATTCTGATTCGTTGCAAGCATCGCAGTTCGATGTGGTCTCTGTGTGCGTGTGTGTGTGTGTGTGTCAGACAATATGCCATTGCGATTGTTCCGCAGCAATCAACAGAAGTCGAGAGCCGGCAGCAGGAGCAGCAGCAGCAGCTGACAAGTTTCTCATGAGGCGACCCAAAATGTCGGCTAAAAATCACAACACATTGGGCCATTGGCTATGGGCTGTTGGCCGTTGGCTAGCCAAAATGTACTAAAGTCAAGTGCAGGCAGTGCGATGATTGTAGTCACAGTTCGTTAGCTCAGCCGAGCGCAGTGTAAAAACTTGGCAGTGAACGAACGGCAGGCAAACAGTTTCAGTCGCAGTAAGTTGTGGTCTCTACTACTTTTATATATATACATATATATATATATATATCCTATATTTGATATTCCTGGACAAAGCGCTTTTAATTAAATTTCCTGTTCGATGCAAGCGCAAAGCATTGCCTACTTTTGTGCGGCCTGCAAGAAACTGTTGCACACATACATTGACACACACACACTCACAGGGTAAGGGGGAGGGGGGGGCCTCACTTAACCACAAAATGTTAACTGAAACAATGGCCACAATAACAGCAACAAGCAGCCAGGCCATTTGCAGCATCTCGCCAAGGAACAGCTGCGCACAGCGAATACTCAACAAGAATAAGAAGAAGAAGAAGAAGAAAGTGAAGATAGGCAATCATAAAAAGTCGAAGTGCGAATGTGCTTGCATTATTGTATTTCAAAGAAAAGGGAGTAATTTTAAACAATTGGAATATGTATATAATAATAATAATATTAATATATAACAATAAAATAATAATTCTAAGGAATATAATGAGATAAATATTTAAATAGTGATGAGAATGAAAACTAAATTAAAATTATTATAGAATAATTGACAAAATAAATATAAAAGAATTTTTGCTCTCTTTAGTGAGAAAGAAGCTAAATATTAGAAAATGCATATATAACAACAGTATTATAAAAAAAAATAAAGAAAAATAAATTATTAAACAAATAAAAATAAACAAATATATAGTTACTACAAAAAAAAAAAAAAAAAACAAAAAATAAATATATAAAAAAAATTGTATAATTTAAATAAAACTTATAAAATAAAAAATAAGGTAAACAAAATAAAAACAAATTATTAAACAAATAAATATTTATTACGAAAAAATAAAAAAAAATTGATAAAATTATTTTTTAAAAATATATAAAATAAAAAATATATAAAAAAAATATAAAAAATACATTTATAATTAATACAACAAAATAAAAAACTTAATAAATAAAATATGGATTATTAAAAAAATTATTAAAAAATTAATTATTACAATTGTTTTTTTTTTTTTTCTTTTTAATATATAAAATATGAAATACAACATACATTAAAAAATAAAAATAAATTATTTAGCAAATAAATAAGTTTTACAAAATATTCGAATTATTTAAAAGATTTAGCAAATAAATAATTTTTAATTTTTTTTAATATAAAATAATTTGCTAAAAAATTTGGAAGCATCGTAATGTACTTCTTAGCTAGTGGCTCTACAGATATGGGCAACAATGAAAATATACTTGACTATAACTTACATATATAAGAAGGCAAGAAAGCCCTAGAAAGCTAATAGTTAAAATTGCTCATATATCAATAATTTTTCGATTCAAAGACAATGCCACATTCAATAGACCCGCTCGCATAGGGCAGTTAAACCGCGATGCTGAGCTACAGCTGCTGCTGCTGCTTCTGCTGCTATGGACAGCGAAATGGCGCTGCGAATTGTTGGCGCATAGAGCGGAAATGCAAGCTGAGTTAGTTGCGTCTTGTTGTTGTTGCTGCTGTTGTTGTTATTGCTGATGCTGCTGAGGTTGATGATGCTGTTGTTGTAGTTATTGTTGTAGCCGCTGTTGTTCCCAGTGGCATGGCCCATGAATATTCATGGTGGCTGCCAGGGCAGTCATTCATTCATTCGTGATTTCACGCAGCCAGCAGCAGCTGGAGGAGAAGGAGGAGGAGCAGCAGCAGCAGCAGCAGCAGCAGCAACAGCAGCAGCAAATGCAGAGAAAACGACGGCAGACAAAACATGAAAGCAAATAAATAAACAAATGTCAGCAGCGTCGTCGGAGGCGAACGCCAAGAAATTGGCGTGAAAATAAATCAAGAAACAAATTGGAAAATTTGTTATTTCGCCAACAGACAAAGCGAGGGAGGGACGAACGGACAGCGGGACGAACGGCAACGACAACGACAATGCGAACGAGAAGCCAACTGAAATAGTTTCCAAATACATTTATAATACACTAAATGCGCAGGAAACTTGATTGAATTGCGAGCGTTATCAATATATCGATAACAAATATTTATGGAGATTGACGAAGATATCGAAAGGCTATTCAGAGCAGCATAATCTATGAGCTAGCTAGCTAAGGTATGTTCAGCATGATGCAGTCAATAGTACATTAGGAAAACAAAAACTTTTGTTCGATAATTATCGATAACTAACATACATTGCCAAGCAATTGGCAAGGACTAAGAATTAGAAACTAGGGAAGATTCATTTTATTTACACACGTATTGACATAATAATAATAAATAATAAATAATAAATATGCAATGAAATGCATTTACAAACATTACAAATACATATATCGATAGCAAAAATATCGTAGCAATTCTATGTGAGTTGGGAATGGAACTAGCTGCAACTGGTGCACAGCATAAATGGAGTGTGCCACAAAGTGAAGGCCAATTAAAATGTCCTTAAGGCAGTTTTTGCAATTTAATTAACACGCAAAGCGGAAAATGTACACGAGTTCATGTCTGGACTGGACTGGACTGGACTGGACTGGGCTGGACTACCTGAGAGGATTCCAGAGGTGGCCGGACAGCAGTTGAAATTGTAGCTGGGCGCCATAAGAGCATAAAAATCGTTTATTTAATTGTAAAATATACATATTTAAATGATACCCATTAAAATGCAGCAACAGCAGCAGCAGCAGCAGGAGTAGCGGGAGCTGGAGCAGATCGCTCGCTTAAGCCCACGCCTCGCCTATCCTATCAGCTGCCAAAGGTAATCAACTGAAACTGTAGCTGCCAGTAGAGATGTTGCGTAAAAAACAGAAAAGAGAGAAAAGAATACACTGGAAAAAAGAAATAAAGGAAGAGAAAAAACAAAGAGCTTTTAATGTTGCCCATGTGGCAAGCTGGA
Source organism: Drosophila mulleri (assembly GCA_035047565.1). NCBI lineage: Eukaryota > Metazoa > Arthropoda > Insecta > Diptera > Drosophilidae > Drosophila > Drosophila mulleri. The sequence continues at coordinate 15,775,179 of JAWNPK010000060.1, read as the reverse complement.
CCTATCGCACTCCCGAGTTCTGTCTGGATGTCTGAGTCTGGGTCTGGGTCTGGTCAGCCCTTTGTCCTGTGCTTAAGTGGGGGCATTTACTTTGAGTGCGCAGCGCTCATTTAAATGCAAATTTAAATGAAATTTTAATCCATTTTAAGGAGTGTGTACTGTGCGCAGAGCCTTTTGATGTTACAGACGCCGACCCATCGAACCCCATCAGCGGACAACGCAGCCCCAATAATGTGACCCCAATCCGGATGCTCCAAACTGATTATAATGAGCTGGAGCTCTTAATGCACCCGACCGCATGCAGCAGGGATTGATATATATTTGTGTCGATCATTTTGGGTAACAATAGAGTCAACGAGATAATACCCTAGCCCCCTCCCCCACATTCTAGAAACTATTGATCGTCCACTATGCCTGCTGCGTACTTGATGTCGCGCCAGCGCTGTGCCATCGAGCGATCGCGTGGCGGTTCAAATAGTTCCGGTTCCGGTTCCGGTTCCGGTTCCGTATCCGGTTCCGGTTCCGTATCCACATCCAGATCCAGGTCCAGAACTGGCGGCGGCGTATTCGAGACGTGCTTCACCAAATGGAAGTCACAGCGCTTGCAGTAGAGCTCCGAGCGATTGCGCGGCTCGAAGCGGCGATCACAGATCGCGCAGGACTGCAACGGCAGACGGCAGCGTATGCAGCGATGCTCCTGGGCGGACAGCTCGCTCCACAGGCAGCGCCGGCAGCATTTGCTGCACAGATACAAGCGATAGTCGGCCGAGCTCATTCTCCAATTGGAGCTGCAATGGCAATTTTGTAGGGGACAGTGCGAAAGTCGTTGAAACTTACCGATTCGCTGAATGAAAATTAATGGAAAAATATAGCACGAAATTGAATTCCCGATTGATTTGAGGTTTGCGAAAATTAGTTGATATTTTATATATAGGTAGCCCAAGTTATATCTTTTCTTTTAGTTTTATAAAACTTTCAGCAAACAATATTTGAATAACAAATTCACGCGATTCTCGTTCCGATTTCAGTTTGATAACAATATTATATACTGCTTAAATTATTTGAACATATATAAATTCTTTAAATTCTCTTTTATTGTGAGAAAAACAAAAATGAATTAAGAGTAATTCGATCTCGATTGATTTAATGTTTGTTAAAAACTTGATAGCCTACTTTATAAAAATAAAAAGTCTACTGTGCCATATTGTGCCTAATTAACGCATTATTATGATATATATGTACACATATATGTACATAAGTATATATATAAATATGTAAAGCTCGGCTCAGCTCGTTTTGACTCCATTCATATGACAGCTGAGTAAATGTAATCTTAACCAAATTATGCGCAACTTTAATGCCTCATTTCTGATGGCAGTTGTCTGCTGAGGTTTATATACAATCTATCTATCTATATACACACATACATACATACATACATACATATCTGCTCATACATATGCATATATGTATATGTAGGTACTTCAATGTACAGTGCTACATATTGATTGCCTTTTCAATGGCTTTATACAAATTACACCTACACACACACACACGCACGCACACAGTGAGTACTCACACAGCTGCAACGACATAATTTACATCGCATTAAAAAAAAATTGCAATAATAATTTATTGTTGTTGTTGTTGTTGCGTCAGGAAAACATATTTAAAACGACGTTTTTATGCTTAACGAAGGGTAGATATAGAGGAGAGTGAGAGAGAGCAAGAGAGAGAGAGAGAGAGTGAGAGCGCCTACTGAATCGCATAATAAACGCTTTATGCGAATAAAGCAGAGCAAATTGCAAATTGCAAATTGTAAATAATTTAAGCGAATCGAACGGGCAACGGCAAGCAATCTATGCATAATAATATGGAGCAGTAAACAGCTGACTTGTTTTTATATTTAATACAAATATAATTATAAATGAATATATACATACATATACATATATAATATGTGTTAATATGCCAGCTTAATCTGTGGCTTTATGTGCCCAGCTAACAACTGTTCCCTCTTCTCTTACAGATCTCTCTCATCGCAGTCATCAGAGCAGCCCAGGCCACGCCCACATAAGTATGCAGCAGGAAGAGAGCCAAAGCTTGACAACGACAACGACAACGACAGGTTGGACAGACAGCGAAGACTCGCGCACAGCGTCCACGGCGTCGCTGGTGCAGCAGCACCTGAAGAGCACGCCAATTAGATCGGGCGCTCGTGTGGGGCCGGGTCTGCTGCTCTTTCCGGGCGCAGCGCAGCGAGCCGATCGACGGCGGGCAGCCAAAGAGCGCCAGCTGGAAGAGTCCGCTGCGAATGCCAATGCAGAGCTAATGAATGATGCATCGCTCGATCGGCGCAAGGCGAACAGCATACGCAGCTTTCGTCGACCGCCGCTCTGGCAGCCGCCGGCCATCAAAGCCGAGGTGGAGGAGCCGCTTAAAGAGGAGCAGAAGCAGGAGGAGCAGCAGGAGGAGCAGCAGGTGGCTCCATTGCCATATCTGGCCAAGCTGCAGGCTTTCATCATAGAATTTCTGCAGGGCTCCTCGATACATGGCTTCATCTATTTGGCCAAATTCGGCTTGAATTTCCTGGAACGGTAAGTTTTTGCCCTGATAAGCTCTTCTGTAGTCAGCATTTGATAACTATCGCAAGTAGCCTACTATCGATAACGAGCGATAGTGTTAACTCCCTTATAGAGATGCTCGATATTAGCAGAACGTCGATGTTCATCGAGCATTCCTGCTCAATTAGAAAGATTCTTGAAAGAAAGTAAAATAATATAGAAAAAAAAAAGAAAAGAAAGTAAAATTAAAAAAAAAACAAATCTGAAGTATACTTAAAGAAATAAAAGAAAAATTTAAACAAAAAATGGAAAAAATAAAAAACAAGTTTAAACTATACTTAAAGAAATAAAAAAATAAAATAAAAAGAAATAGAAAATAAAATGTAAAAAAGAGGGAAAAGAAAAATTTAAACAAAAAATGGAAAAAATAAAAAAAAAAAACAAGTTTAAACTATACTTAAAGAAATACAAAAATAAAATTAAAATAAATAGAAAATAAAATGTAAAAAAGAGGGAAAAGTTTAAATAAGAAATTATACTTACAGAAATAAAAAAATAGAAAATAAAATGTAAGAGTGAAAATTTTAAATAATACTTAAAGAAATAAAAATAAAAAAATAAATAAATAAATAAATAGAAACTTTAAAAGAAAAATTTATGAAATAACAAGGCATATAATAAATAAAGGAAAATTGTGTTGGAAGGCCATCACAGTCTAGTTTCAAACGCTCCATCAATGCTACACTCTGTAGACAAAAATTCCCAATCTCAGCGAATGCTCAGTCTGAGTCCTGGCTGTAGCTTTGCAGAACTCGGTCAGCATACGCATTGCTATGCTGTAATGAGAGCTGAATGAGTTACTGCTCAAACATTTGTACATTTCCCTCAATCTCTTTACCCTTTAAAAAAAAAAAAAAGTAAAAGTTTACAAACTTTTTTAATTAGGCCCACAATTGAGCTCCCTCTCTCTCCCCATCTCTCTCTCTCTCTTCAGCTCTATTTCGCTGTTTGCTTTCTTACACTGCCAAGCACTTTCGTCCAATTAATTTCCTAATGAAATTAAACTAAAGGCCAGAAAACTAAAATCTCAGAGCTGAAACTTTCAGTGGAGTTCAACATTTCGTTGGGGCGGTTTCGATTTCCAGCCTAGAAACCTCCAAGTGAAGGGCTTAAATTGTGGCAGTTGCACGTGCAGCCGATTATAATTCCGATCTCGCTGCCATATGCACAGGCCCCACCGGGGCGCAGTGCGTGTCCATATAAGAACTCTCTGAGGGGCCAACACACACGCACACACACACTCGACTGCATAAAATTAGACATACACATCTTTCTGCCTGGAGGGAGTGGGACACAGGGGGGGGGGGGGGGGTGTGTAATATTTTTTGTGCTGCTGGAATTTGTATTTGTTGTATTTGGTGCGAGCGAAGCGGCAATGCAATAAATCCAGAAAACTGACATGACATGACAAACAGGATTACACGGCATGCCTGGCAAGGCTTAAATTGGTAACACACACCGCTCCACTCCACTCCGCTCCGCACTCGAAGCTTGAGCGCGGGTGGGGGCGGTAGCTGTGAGCTGGGTATGTGGCAAATGTTGGCATAACGAAAATGGACCACAGTCAACCAGCAGCTGAGGGTTAATTAGTGGATAACACAGCCCAGACTTTATCCAAAACTCCTCTAGCCCCGCTGGCAAAAGCTCCGTTACAATTTCAGAGTGACAGGTGGGGCCTCTGCCTTACCCCACCCCTACCCACTGTGCAAGGGCGAGGTAAGAGCTGGTGTGCACACGCAAAGCTCAGCTCAGCTCAGCTCTAATTAATACAATATATCCCCACACCATCCCCCATCCCCCCAATGCCGCGCGACTAAATGATTTGTGCTGCCCACAAATTTATTTATTCATGCCCACCAGAAATTAGGAATAGCATAAGGCAGACGGGTATAACAGACTGTCATACACTCTACTCCATGGGTAATCAAATATTTTGGAAGGAAATTAACTAACAGTAGAAAAAGCAAGTTAAGTAGCTTTTAATTAAATAATTTGCTCAAATGAATTTTTTCTCTCAACTGCAATAAATAAATGTTTACAAAATAAATAAATAAATAAATAAAAAAAAAAAAAATAAAGAAAAAGTAAATACTGCATTTACACTAACTAATTTAATAAGAAATAAACATACACATATGTATATAAGCTCAACTCAACAGCAAACAGAATAAGCAAAAAAATAAAAAGACAAAAATCCTTCACCGAAGCATTCGAAGAAATGTGTAACGCATAATATTTTTGATTTAAATAACTGTGAAAAGGGGCTTAAGTCTTGCAGTGGAAATATTTCAGGTGAAATATGCATAAATCGCTGGAGTCTGTGCTGCTGACATGTGATAACCTCAATTCCGAGCGAAGCCATGGGCCAGGGGGGAGGGGAGCCATGCGACTGCATAATCCGCAGCCGGAATCAGAGTACGTACTGCGAATGCAAAATACGCAAATGCATGTGCAATGCGGATGCCGTTTGAAGAGAGGTGGCCAAAGTTGGCATAAGTATTGGTAGATGCATTCAGTTTTCTTTTACTTTTTTTCCCCCTTTTTTGGGTTGCATTTCAGTTCAACAATGCCTTAAATGCAAGCAGAAATAGTTTACTTATGCTTGAGTCTATTGAACCCACGGCGGGGGTATATGATAACTATATATATATGTAGCTCCATAGAGGAGTTCTAAGAAACGAATAAGTAAGCGATTTGCCTTGGCTTTCAGCTGAGCTCTAATAATTGGTGAGCTGATTAAGCGAAATTTCTTAATGTGGGATTCTTTCTACTATAATAACTATTTATTTAACTATATTTTAGAACTAAACTCTAACTTGTTTTATGTAACTTTAAGTTCTTCTCTAATGTATATGTATATTAAATATATATTTCTATTATTCCCTCTTATACACTCTGAACTGCGCCTCATTCACGCACAAATTGTATTCATATGAGTGACGCGCGCGTTGATGAAACAAAGCAAATCTCTGGCTGACAGAGAGACAGACAGAGGGGCTGTCAGCCGGACAGATGAGGCGAGACTGGCGTTATATGATGTCCAAACAATTTTAGCACGCAGACATTCCCTGAAACCATAAAAGCACCAACAATTCCAACTCTTGTCATAAAAAAAAAAACAAGGCGCAGAGTTAGGTAGATTTATTTGAATTATGCTCGACTAACAGATATCCCACTAAATACTTAATAAATATAGTAAATAAACATATTTGTTTTATTTAATATTAATATAATATTTTTATATATATTAATATAATATTTTTTAGTTTATTTATATTTGTATTATTTTTATTTTTATTATTATTAGTATGATTTTTTGTTTCTTATTATTAGTATGATTATTAATTTTTTTCTTATTATTAGTATGATTATTAATTATTTTTTATTAACAAAATTTAATTTTTATTAAAAAAAAAAAAAAAAAAAAAAAAAAAAAAAAACAAATAATTGTTTCCTTCTGTAATAGTAAATTTATTGATTTTTTTGTAGAGATTTATTCGGTTTATTTTTGTTTGTTGAGCCTATATTTTTTACACTTAAAAAAATGTAAGCCAATTTATAAAAATTCATATATCTTTTAAATTATATTTACGTTGATTTTAAATTTTATTTTTATTTATATTTTTTTCAATTTTTTTTTAAATTAAAAAACAATTATTGAATGTTACTTATTTAAATTTACTCATTCTAAATGAAGTATTATTATTTAATTTAATTTTTTGCTATTAAATATATCGTAAAGTAATGTAAAGTGCTCCATATACCCTTTTCCAGCCAGCTAGGAAAACCTTTTCAGCGACGCCGTTCAAGTGGCGAATTTCCCAGACAATTTCAAATTAGAAATGATTCGGTGCAGTGGCGGAAAATTCGTAGCATTTTCATAGCGAAATGTTTGAAAATTAAAAGCCAAGTAGCTGTTACAGCAATGAAGTGCCCACACACTTATACATACATATACATATGTATATACATGTGTGTGTGTGTGTGTGTGCGTCAGTGTGTGTTGACAGTGCTGAAGGCTTTATGAGCCATTGCTGGCGTCAAAATGTCATCATTGTGCGGCGTGGCACTGGCAAAGCAAAGGGAGATGTTTCAAGGATTTGCCGGCTTTTGTCAGACTTGTTATGTCCACACTCACTCTCTCTCCTTCTCTCACTCACTCGCTCTCTTTCTCGATCTGGTGTTGCGTCCATTTTGCTGCCGTCGCACTTGCAGCCAAAATAACATAAAAATGGAACGTCTGCAAAAGGGTTGCCAGCGTCGCCTCTCGTTCATTGACTCTTCCCTAACTTGGCCATAATTCTTCTCTGTCGCATATTTCGACTGATGCTTACAAAAATTTACACGCAATAGATTTTTATGTGCGTTCACAGAATGTACCACCAAAAAAAAAATAAAAATAAAAAAAAATTGGAAATAAGAGTGTGCTACAGTTAAATGCAGCACTAGAAGTTATCCTAGATGTACGCTCAAGCTGCTGTTGGAGAGGCTTAAAGGCTTTGTACATAGGGAAACCATGTCAAATGAAGAACTACTCGATTAAAATTGAAGTACTAAACTCTATGACATAGTCACAGAGAGAACACTCAAAGCTGATTGCTATGAAACTTTGATATGATATGAGTATTCAAAGCTGATTGCTATGAAACTTTCGTATGATATGATATATCATAGATCATATATGATATATTCGATCAAAAGAGAGACTAAAACTTGATATATTTCAGATCTATATAGATCGTACATATATAATTATATATACATACATACATATAGATAATAGTTAATAAATATTTAATATGTGATATAGATATTGTATTATACATAGATAATAGATATTAAATAACTTGTATATGATATAGATCTTTTGAAGATCATGCTAGATCCTATGTTCATGAGCTAACCAACATTTCTATCTTCTACCTTTTACAAAAGAGTTCACCCAGCCCACATACCCCATTTCGAATCATTCACAAAAAAACGAGCACTCCATACGCCATATATCATTTCCGTATTTTCTGTTCGTTGATTTCTTTTAGCATGCTCTGGTTTGCCTTCATCTGCGTGGCATTGTTCAGCATCATCTCGCTGAGCCAACGCACTTGGCAACGTTTCCAGACCTCGCCCATGGTCATCTCAATGGATCGCAATAAGCTGGTGTGGAACACCAGTTTCCCGTCGCTCACCGTGTGTCCACACAAGCGCATCGATGACATCAAGCTGGAGGATTACATAGAGTAAGCCAGAATATTCATTCGAATATACATATATCGAATATACATATATATTTAATATTCACTTCTGTCTCATTCCGCACAGGGCACACAGTGAGAAGTTCGTGGACGAGGATGATAAGGAGGTCTTCCGGGATTTTATTATCAAACTTGCGAGTCTCACATACGACAACTTGGAAACTCTGCCATTGAACAAGTCATACGGCATCGACAGCAGCGACTATTTGAGCTTGCTCTATGAGCTGAAATGGCCCTTCGAGCCGGAAATCAGCAGCGGTGCCGCTGTCAAAATGTTCATCTATGAGACGCAAACGGAGTTTGGCATTTGTCACTCCGTCAACTCACTTGTGGCACGCTACAATACCTACAAGTGAGTGAGAACACTAAATAGCTTGAGTATCTTTTGTATATAGAGAAGTGTTTGAAGTGAAACCTAATTAGGGTTTTCCCTCAAGTATGTTCTATTAAATAAATGCCACATTTCAGCAGGAGAAGATCATATATAATAAGTCACACTTTGCATGCCCAAAAATATTATATCATATTATATATTACATGATGTATTATATTCTTAAAGATATTGGCGCTCTGGCGATTGGAGTCTTTTGGATCATGGCGATCGTGTGACAGTTCATCCGCTCGATGGCGAGATCTATGCACAGATCATCAATCTATCGACTGCCTACGATGTTTACTTTCACGGCGCTGGCGATGTGCCGAGCATATCGAAGCAACGCTACACCTTTCCCGAGAGCGACTATACAACGGTGGAGCTAATTGCGCTGGAGATCTACACGAACGAGGATGCCAGAGCGTGAGCATGCACGACTTCAGCTACATTTACATTTATATAGAATTCATATACATACATATATTCTCAAATTCGCCTCTTCACACAGCTTCACCACGAAGCAGCGCAAATGCCGCTTTCAGTATGAGGCCGATGAGATGCAGACGGTGCCCATTTACAGCTTCGGCCTGTGCCTCTCCGAGTGCCGCATGTTCTTTGCTCTGCGCGTCTGCGGCTGCGTGCCGCACTTTTATCGCAATATGTGTAAGTAGATTAGTTTGGGACTAATACTCGTTTGCCCTTGGGGAAATGAGCATATTGGTTTTGTGCATTGTGCAATTTAATAATATATTAAATAGACGTTGCCACTCTTAGCTCTGTTCTTAACAACTCCCTTAAGCTTGTCAACGTTTACATTCCACTTTTATAGCCAGAAACCATAGAAAATCATTTTTATTAGAAGTATAGCTCTTAAATGTAAGCAAACTTAACTAAAATTAATTTAAAATTTGATATATATACACATACAAACATTAGTTAACTTCATTCACTCATGCAAAAAAAAACTAGGTTTAGGTATTTTCTAGTCGCGCACTCCCTGCCAAAACGTAACATTTTATTCAATTGTTAATACCCTGGTGTAATTATAATTTCGAGCTTGTCATCACGCTCATTTTTATCATCATTCCTCTTGCAGTTCCTGTTCCTGTTCCTGTTCCTGTTCCTGTTCCCGTTCCCGTTCCTGTTCCTGTTCCTGTTCACATTCACGTTCTCGTTCTCGTTCTCGTTCACATAGTTGCACTTAATTGGTCCCATTAAGTTTAACTTTTATGTGTCAACGTTGACGTCGTTATCGTTGTTGTCGCTCTGCATTTTTCTCATAAAATGTTTAAATAGTTCCACTTGAAGTTTCACGATAGACTGCCATCTCTCTCTGTACTCTCACTCTCATTCTGTCTCTTTCAGTGCGCAATGGCCGCCGCTTGCCAATATGCGGTTTGGAGGGCATCGGCTGCTTGGTCAAAATTAAACGTGAGCATTTTTTGATAATCCTCTTCGCACATGCAAATATTTGGCTTCGCTTCGAATTGATGGCAGAAATTTCATCAAGAAATATTTGAGCATTTACGTGACCGGCCTTATATATGTTCTGCATTCACTTAACACTTGTAGCTCTAATCATTTTCCATTCTATTTTATAGGCGAGATAATCTCCTTGAAATCGGATAAATACAAAATCAATTGCAATTGCCTGGCCAACTGTGATGATTCCAACTTCTTCGTGCAGTCTTATGTGAGTAGAGTAAAATACTATAATAATCTGAATTTTATACATAAGAACTTCTTAATTAAAAAAACCCTATGTCATAGTCTTAGACTTTAGTTACTCTAATATATATATATCTATTTTTTAACTATAGAATTATATGATTTTATATCCTTTTAATATCTCACTTCCGTTTCTAGCTTTTGTTTTTAGTATTTTTATTAGTATTTCAAAATGTACTTTAACAGTGTCTACAGCATAGGCGCCATCTAGCGGTCGTTAAAGCTGAAGCTGAAGCGAGATGCTCGTTTGCCGGCAAGAAACAACGTCTCCTGCTCTTCGTTCTGGCTAAGGTCTTGGCCATTTTGCCGTGAACAAACATTGAAATTGTTGACCAGGACCGTACAAAATAATAAGCACAAAAGTTGTTTTGCCAGCCTTGAAATATGCAATTATTTCTGTTTTGGGCCGCTTCGGCAAAAATCGCAGAAAAGTTTTTTGTTTAAGTTTTTTTTTTGCACAGTATGCAGCGAAAGTTTTTACATTTAATAATAATTTCAGTTTACTTGACTTGTTATGCTGATGTTGCCATTTCAAATGCTACTCTACTTATACCCCTTCCCATTTCTCTCTGTCTCTCTCTCTCTCTCTCTGTCTTTTAGAGATCCCGCGTCTGGTTTCTGGGCGCTAATCTACAATGGGGCATTATTGATTACCCAAAAATGCAACTACGTCGGGACGTTCTCTTCTCCTTTGCTGATGTTTTGGGCAAGTCATTCAAATATTTCCTCAATTACCTACTTGAATTTAAGACTAACTTGTTTTCTTTTTATGTTTTTCTCAACAGTCTATATTGGCGGTTTGGTTGGCTTCTTCTTGGGCTGCAGCGCCTTGAGCTTTACGGAAATTATTTACTTTTTTACAGCCCGCTTGGTGCGTCGCATGTTTTGCAATTGAACTGGAGCACATGAATACGAATATTATTATTTATAAATACAGCTACATTCGGCAATCAGTAATAAAAATAGATTTTCGCAAAGGTCGACAAATATCTACGACTTAGCCCCCTTAACTAGCTCTAATGCTGACCCCATTCAATCTGTCTATGGGTATCGCGCCGCTTTTCGTTTGGCATTTCAATGAACTCTCTCCCTATCTCTCTCTTTCTGTCTGTCTGTGTCTCCGTCATTGTCTGCCATTGGGTCTGAAGTTAGTGGACTTCGTCAACAAATTAGGCGTATTTTTCTATTTTTTGCTAACCTTGTCGATTTATATTGGAAATCCCTACGACAACAATAAAGACTAACAGAGCTACAGCCGGGATTGCTCGACTAGAAACTACCCTAAATCAGCATAGCCAAATCATTATCATTTCATTAGCTCATTATCCATCAAATATTCCATACTACTTTAAATATACTACTATATCCGCTCATTATGATGATTATGATGATTATCTTTCGTCATTAATAAAATATACTATATACAGGAATACTACTCATTAAAAATACATATTTATTTATATAGTCCGCCACATACAAAACCTATCTACCCCCTTACATCATTCACAAGAAGTACAGGGTACAACAACAACCAAGTCACATTTCGTATTTAATATTTTTGTAGTCTGCCCATTGAATTGTTTATTTTGTTTCTCGGATCCCTTGAAACATTTGCAATAAATAGTTTTTGCTAACGAGGCCAACTCTGGAAACGGCCCTCGTTACACATTTCTCACGACTTTTGTTGTTACACATTTCGCACATATGAATGAACCCGAATTGTAACTGTCAACAATGCGATGGGAGAGTTAACTTTTCCTTCACAGTTTTTTTTCGCTTCGTCATCAATAATGAATTTATGATGCGCACAGAACTCCAGTACTATTTGGACAACAAGAGAGGCACGTAGCCAGCCGGAGCCACCCTTAAGCCGTACAGCATGAAATCACAATAGAATATTCTATATTTTAACAGATTTTAATATTTTTTTTTTTATTCAGAACAAAATCAAACCCTTCACGCTCCCTTTACAGCAATCAAAGCTCAAAGGAATTGTCAACGTGCAAAGCTCTTTTGCACCTTGACAGAACTTCCGCAGCATCAATGGCAACCGCAATCCATGTGGGGATTGTCGCCACCGACGCATGCATTATACATATACATATACATACATGCATACAAATTCATATATTTATGGAAAAGGGGGATGCCCGTTTATTGGCGGCTGCAGAGAAAAGCATAGAGAGAGAGAGAGAGAGAGGGGGAGAGATGAAGAAGAGAGAGGAAGCGGTAATTCCGGACACTGCAGACTTTGAAGTTGGCATTGCATAAACGCCAAAGGGTAGCATCATTCTCTTTCCGCATAAATTTTAGAATTATTGAAATTTATTGTTGAATTGCGAGCGAGGTAGTGTAGGTGGTGGAACTGGAGGAGGAGAGGTGTTTGCCTGTGGCTAATGCGGCCATTCAAGAGGGTGCAATACATCACTCTACTGATGACCCTTATTGTTTGATAATCGCATATTACGACAGCAATTTGGAATTTAGAAAACTAAAAAGGAGCTTCAACCTTAAAGACGTTAAGCGTTGTGCGTGTATATATCGTGTGTGCTCAAAGCGCCATCTATGGTTCATTCAAAGCCTACGCGCTCACAAAATATTAGGCTAGCTGAGCTGGGTACTGTAACTGTAGTAATTTGAAACATAGATGTCTCTTTAAGAAAACTAAAAGCTATTCACAAATTCAGAAACGTTTTTAAATCAGCAAGTGCTAAACAATTGCGGCCGTTATTAACAATATCTTTATTACTTTCTTAATATTATTAATAGTTTACTTACTTTGGCGTGCACACTTCGGTTCTATTCTGTTATGGGTCTGTTGATTTGAATTGTGTGTCTCAACTAATCAATAACGTACATTTATACTAAACAACACATCTACACACTTTAATTATCACTTAACCAAATTTATTTTATAATACAATTGCAAATATTAAATAAAAAGGCAATATCTTAAAACCTTGCGCGTTGCCGATAACATTTTTGCCAAATGCTATGTGTTTCTGGGTGACCACAACTTAACATGTTTGGGTGCTGTCCACTTCCGCGAAACAATTGACAAAGAAGAAGACAAACAGAGCAAAACTGAGCAAAGTGGAAGTTTCCACAAACAAAAATAGCTAACAAATTCGCACAGAATGCACAAAAGTGCGCCACCTTGGCAGTGTAATTGCCCTTCAGCTGCCACGACAGCAGCTGATGGAAAAGCAACAGAAACTCGCGACGCTGACAGCATAAAAACAGAAACAGTGATAAGGTCTGCAATGTACGCAGCATCATTATCAGCTACACCACAAGCAGCAGCAGCAGCAGCAGTGCCACCCCCCGCCTCCCACAACATACAATGGCTGGTGCTATTGGTGATGCTCGCGCTGCACACACCGCCGGCGTCGACGACTCACATCAGCGGCGAATTCCACACGGCCGACTTTTTTCAGTTCCTCATCAAATTTGGCTTTCAGAAGGCCGATCTGCCCACTCCGCGGAGTCGTGAGTCCTATGGCTATATATTCGGCAATGTGACCTCTCCGGACAAATACAATGCGCCGGTCACGCTCGTTGTGCTGGACAAGTCCATGTTCGTCGACTTCTACAGCAATCGCAGTTTTCGCAATAGGGAAAGCGCCTGCTCGCGCATGTTCGCACGCCTGCAGCACGTTGTCTACGATCCGGACTGCAATCCCCAGGGCAAACGGGACTTTCTACGTCGCGTGCCCTGCCCGAACAATCAGCTGTGCATCGACGAGGATGCACCGTCGAATGTCATTAGCGGACATCAGTTCACATACGTCATAGACTTGGAGGCGGAGCCACGGTGAGTAGCCTAGATATTAGCCAATAACAATTGCCTGATAAGCGACAGCAGCTTATCAAACAATCAGAGATATGTCCGTAGCTGCTGTTTTGTTTCTTTCTGGAAGCAATTATTTATTATATTATTCTTATTCATTTTAATCAGCAATTCAATATATATCGAATTACCTGATGTTTGTCTTTTGCAGCTTTTGGTATGTGGCATTGGTGGCATGTTATCGCAATCGCAGCACGTGTGAGTGGCATGCCCACGAGAACTTCGCCCGTCTGAGCAATGGGAGCAGCAGCCTGCTCACTACTCTGCACTATGACATCAACTTGGTGAATGTGCATCCGAATAATTCGGCCGCACATCCGCTGACCTATCAGTATCCGTACGATCAGCAGAATCTGCTGGAAATGTATCTCATCTTTATGTTGGTCTACATTGTGCTGCTGCCCATGCAAATCTATGCTGTGCGTCGCCAGAAGCATCCGGTGACCAAGCTGTTCACGCTCAGCCTGGTCAGTGAATTTGTGAGTTTGGCTTTGATTACGGCCCATCTGATTCGATATGCGGCCAATGGGGTCGGAGAGCCCAATATGCAGGCAGCTGGCGATGTTTTGGACATACTCAGCCGCACCACATTCATGTTGATTCTATTGCTGCTGGCCAAGGGCTGGGCGGTGACGCGACAGCAAATCAGCCGCACCGGCTGGATCATATTGATGTCGATCTGGGTGCCATATTGTGCGTTCCATGTATTTCTGTACATATGGGATCGGGTGAGTTCCGAGGAATGTATTCGAATATGTTTCATATTATTAAAATTGATTCTGTTTCAGACGGAAGTGGATATCATATCCGATAGCGATGAGTACCAGAGCTGGCCGGGCTGGATCGTTTTAATACTGCGGTAGGTTGATAATCGAAACTATTTCTATTTAAAGTCAGTTGCTTATAATCTATGATAATCAACGAACAGAACTTCGTTCATGATGTGGTTTCTTTATGAGTTGCGTAATACAATGAAGTATGAGCACTCCAGCAAGAAACTGGACTTTCTATTGCATTTGGGCGCCTCCAGCTTGGTGTGGTTCATCTACCTGCCCATTGTGGCTATTGTGGCGTTGCAGGTGAGTCCCATGTGGCGATATAAACTGCTGCAGGGCATCACCAACTCGGCCGACTGCATGGCCTACTGTGTAATGACCGGACTGTTGTGGCCCAATCGTGCCGGGCAGTATCTATTGCTGGCGGGCACCAAATATGCGGGTAAGTGCATAAATTCGATCCATCCCTATAGTCGACCTAAATGGTTTTCCCCTTGTCAGGCATGGATGAACTGGACGAGTTTAACGAGGCGCCACATATTGTGCGAGAGCGCGAACGTCGTCGCAATTCGCCTCCGGATGACATATCCATAGGCACGAGCAGCGCTGGCGGCGGCAGTGTCGGCGGTGGACGTGGCATGGTGCTGTCCACGAGCATTCCGCATTCACTCAATGGCGATTTGTTGGAGGGGGAGGATTTGAATGCCGAGTTACTTACTGATCTGACCAAGAATAGTCATATTGTGGCATAGTTGGTCAGAGACTATAAACTAAATCAGCGGCAGCAACGGGTTAATTACTAAGCTTAGTAGTCAAATGTGCTAAATTGAAAATAACGCCAGAATGTTAATCATACTATACACACACAAAAACACACACACAAACACCTACATATACATATATTACGATATACTATTTACTTACATATATAAATAGATGTAATCCATATAGTTTTTAGCCGCCTACAACGAAGTTAGTGAGAGTGCAAAGTGCAGCAAAGATTGTTGTGTGATTTATCTAATATGCTTACAATTAAATAATTAGTTTCGTTCGCAAATTAAGCAAGACCTTAGAGATACGCATAGTTGGACAAAGAAAACGCTTGAGAATTATTTCATTGTGGTACCATAAGATAACATTTTTATTATTAATTATTAATATTATGATAGGCCCTATATGCATGAACGACATTATCATTCGAAGCAACAAGAAAAATATGAATATTTTGATAAGAACAAATAGTAAAATTAACAATAAGTCAAAAGAAAAAATCACTACACAAAAATTTGAAATGAAATGAAGCGAAATAAATCAATCATTTTTCGATAAACGAAGTGAACTAATAATAGATTATTTTTTAAATAATATTCTTTTATTTACATCATTCAAAGAAGTGGACTGCGGGGTCCATAACATATTTATATATCACCAGACTCGGTAGTATCGGAGAACCGATGCTGGCTCCAATCAGAGTCATAATAATTCGGCAATCGTAAATCCGAATCGTCGGACATGCTTTCGCTGTTCTGTGGTTTCAGTTCGGATGGATGCAAATAAAGTTTTGGTAGTGGCGGCAGCCTGTAGCCACCACCCAGATCATCATCACTTGCAGCAACTTCGTTGTCCGAATCAGCCAATGACTCAGCCACTGCTGCGGCCTCCATATTCATATACTGACGATTTAGAGCTTTCTTTATCAGTACTATAGTATGCGGACTGAAGTTCGTCATATTGTAGCGGCGGTCAGCTCGACGTTCGACCTGCTCAATTATGTGCATTATATCGTACATGGACTCCACTGTGAGCCCACTGAACTGCTTCCGAATGAGCTCACGTTCCGAGCGGTCAACAGTTTTCCGATTGGATGCAGGCTCGTCTTCTTCGGAAGAGTCGGGCATATAAGTTTTCGAGCAGAGACCTTCACATATAATCTGGCCGTTGATAAGCATCGCCAAGAGATGATCACTGTAGACAAGCCTATCCTGCATTTGCTCACCATGACAGGATTTGGCCAGATCCTGCTGGAGGCAAATGAGCGTATCATCGAGGGCATCGATCAAGCAATCCTCCCAAGCGAACGGTGGCATATGGCACTCGCGCAAACTGTCATCAGCTTCATCATTTGCAATTCGACTGCATTCGTAATCGTATGTATCCAGGATACGCTTGCTATGGTCTCTGCAATGCTTGAGGATGTTGTGCACCCGTGCATCAAAGTCTTCCAGAGACTTGACGTTCTGATTGTTCAGGGCTTCAGCAACGGGCAACCATTTTTCGCCGAAAAGCTCTTGGGCATCCTGTTCGAGCCTGTCGGTTTCCTCCCGCACCTTCCTCAACCGACATTGACATTGATGCCTGGTCAGAGCCTCTTCGGCCTGCTTCTTGCTGTAAGGCACCTCCTCACCCCCTGGCAGACTGTCGTACACCCGCAGGAATAGTTTTTCCAAATCCTGGCCGTTGCGATAGACTTGGGAGCCAGGCATATTAAATTTGAAGCAATTGCGAATGACGAGTCTGATGTCGTAAATCAGCTCATTGACGTTATGATAGTAGTTATAAGCTATTCGCTTGGAGATGGTGCCCATATCCATTGGATGCTCAATGATTGCATAGTAGTGTGGCACCTTAAGTACCTTTGTGTCCACCGGTTCCATGAAAGGCAATGAGAAGTCATGATGCGGCAACTCTTCCAGAAGATACAATTTGAAATGGTGTATCTTATTGGTGTACTGCCCGGCTTTGCCCGGCGGGGGCACAAAATTCGGTTGGATTGAAGAGGGCAGCTTGTTGCGACCTGATGGTGGCTGTAGATCGTTAATAGAAGACAAAGGATATCACAATGGTAGCACACGAGATTTCCACAAAATATTCACACTCACCATCTTGTCTTGGAAAAAAATTGACACTGTTTCTTGACAGTCGATGACAAGTAAAACATTGACCTACATACATACATATCTATGTATATGAACATATAACTGTTAAGAGAAACTGACATTCTAGTATTTGGGGGGAATTTTAAATTACATTTATTTTACTTTCATCTTTAAAACTCATGCACGCCTCATAATAGTGGGCGTGATCTGATATCATTTATGTTTATACGTATATTGCACAAATTGTGCTCTTTAGTTGTATTCATAATGTATTTGGGCTAAATTTAACATTAAAATCGCAAAATATTTGCATATTGCACAAGTTTCCTAATTGCTGCAACTCTGATAAATATACACAAATATAATATAATTAATATATATATATATATATAAGTATTACTTAGCAATTTCTATACACATTGACGGCTTTTGAATTTAAATTGGCACTAAGATTCGTTTGCAAAATAACGTATAAATAACTTTTACGTTTCTACAACTAAAATATCATATTGAAAACGAAATTCGCAATCATAACAAACATTTTGCAACAGAATCCAATCATAATTAAACAACATTTGCTGGCAATGTTTTAAATATACATATATGTATAAAAAGAAAAACAAATAAGCTTTTGTACTTTTTGAAATGTAGAAAAACAATAACATAAAAACTATTCAAATTTTAGCTAAAAGCTGCGTTTGCATTCACGTATAAATGTTATTTAAAATATGCTTAAAACTTGATAATAGTTGTCCTTACTCAATGCAAACACAGACTGAGATGGCAAAGTAAGTTACAGTTAGAACGGATGGCATTAAATTGGCTTGGTGGTTGCGTAGCAGCATCCACATTGGATCTGGACATTTATGTTTTTTCTTCTTTTTGGCTAAGCATGCGAGTATTTTATAATTTGTATTTTGTTGTTTGTTTCGTTTATGCATATGATTAATCCGTAATCTACAAGAGCATGTAGGAATGATCACGTTCCAGACGCGATTTGGCGCGCATTTGAATGTTGCCAATGGGATCCGAGGGCGGTGGTATGCCATTGATCTGATGTGTGGGCTCCTTGTAGAAGAACTCGGTGCGTCCGCACTTGTAACCATAAAATACCGAGTCATGGGAGCTGTAAAGAGAGCTCCAAACTCAATATTCATATTTTATTTAAGGATTTCATTAGCTTACCGAAGTATTAAATCGGTGAGTTGTTCGCTCCGTTGCTTCAGATCGCAGTGCATGCTCTCCAGCGTATTTAGCTCCAGCGGATTCCAGGGCCCGTTGCGTTGCAGTGCATCCCACTTGGCATCGATGCACATGAAACTGTAGTTGCCACAATCGCGCTTATCGCCCTCCACATTGACGTTGAGCGTTTGATTCAACTGAGATTCCATGTGAGGAAATTTCGCTACGCAAATGTCAAACTGAAAATCAAAACGAAGCATTAGAATAGGTTCACCACTCTGAGCGCCAGCTAGACAGCTCACCATCTTCTGTACAATGCTCTGCTGAAAGCAGGAGCCCTCTTCCATTAACAGCAGCAATGTCATATTCTGCTGCCCGCACACATAGAGCTCCGTGCGCTGCAGACCATCCGTCGAAGACGTTGCTACAGCTGGCTGCGCATTGGAGAATGCGGCGAGAGCATCGACGGCATCTTCGCACTTGAGCGAGCTGCGACGCGGAAACCCCTTACTGCTCGTCAGCGGCGTCTGTATCTCAATGGGCGTGGTCTCGTTGAGCGCCAGCACAGAGAGCTTAGCCATGAGCGGTGTCAGAGGGACGCCGGCACCTCCATTACGACGCTGGGCGGCAATCGTCTCCACATTGCCGCACTCACCCGCTGACTTCAGAGGCAGACACATGGCCCGTTTATCTGACGGCGTCTTTGCTGTTATATTGAGATTACGATCGGCGGCTTCAGTGGCTTCCGATGCCGATGCCTCGGCAGCCTGTTGTCTCATGTGCTCATCCAGCTTTTGTATTTCCATGTTGAACTCTTGAAATTCGGCAACGAGCGCTGCCAACTCGGCATCCTGTGCGGCCTGTTCGCTGGCCACGCCCCATAGCTTGCGATACTGCTCAAGAAACTGTTGGAACAGGCTACGTGATATCTGCTGGCCATTGGCATTGAAAACCGGATAGGTGGGATCGCTAATCGTACGTGAACTGCTGCGCTCGTCGTTCTCTATGAAGTCGGGAGATGCATCGGAGCTGCCATCGGCGTGACCATTGCCATTGCGATTCTCATCCGTCTTGAAGCCGTGTGTGAGGTGACCCAATTTCTTGGAAATGGCACGCAAAGCATCCTGCAAATCGGCTGAGGATTTGCGACGCGTCAGCTGCTTGTGCGGATTACTGATGAAGTTCTGAAAGAACTTCTCCACATCTTGCTTGAGCGAGTTACGACGCGATGACGAAGCCGTGCCTGTTGCCACCTTGCCATTTGAGTTATGTGCATCAGCATCCTCGTCTTCGGGATTGGCGCATATAGACATAACACTAGCAACCGGCAGCACCTTGTTCTCTGTCATTGGCGTATTGCAGACGCTGGTTCGGCCAATGAACTCGGGATAGGAGTCCGTTTCATCGAAGTTGATGGAAGCAATGCCAGACTCGGGCAGCTCCTTGCTGTGCAAGCTCTTCAAGCGCAACGGCAAGTGGGTTGGCCGCATCGATTTCGGTCTAGCCGTCGGCAGCTCCACCGTTTCCGACGTGGACGTCGCTTGCTCCTCCTCAGGTATATGGGTGAAGATAAGCGACTTGTCGCGCTTCAGCTTACGCTTCGCATATTGGAATGGAAGTGACCCTTGGCCCAGCTGCGTGGTTGTCGTCTGAAGATTCTGCGCACGCTGTGCCTCCGTTACCAGCTTGCGATACTGCTCCTGCTCCACATAAACGACCAGCATTTGCACGCCGTGCGGTATGTGAAACTGTTGCATATTCAGCTGCTCGGCCGTTGTGCGCACATGACGCGGATCGGTAAGCACCAATTGTTTCGTCACCACATCTCCGAGCTGGGAGGCAACCACTCTGAGATCGACAGAGAGAGATTAGTAAGACTGAAATGATGTTTATTGACTGGCATACTTGTTGTGGTAGAGAATGGCACCGCCAAGAATTCCCTTTGTTTGCTGACAGCTTTGCAGAGTCTGTATGGCCTCCAGGTAGATATGGCTGGCGGTCTGTGGGCGGGTTTTTGAAATGATTTATAAAGCATTTAGTCAACACATTCGGGCACTCACCTTGGGCATACGCAACTTTGGCACATTCTGGAATGTATTGCCATTGCGTTGAAGCATGGGTAGATATGTCTCAAATATGTGATATAGCTTCTCGTTGAGATTCCGGCTGTGCTGCTGGGCGGGCTGTGCATACTGATCGTGCAGTGACTGCAAGTCGCGATGGAAGAACTTCAAAAGTGAGCTCAACAGATTCGCCCGATGCTGTAGCAATTCGTCTCCAATGTTGCGATCAGTGCCCACGGCCTAGGGAACGCAGGAAGAGAGCAAATAATTGAATACGAAATATATTCTCTGGACATTTCTGCCGTACATACCAAAGTGAAACGGCCAAACTCCTTGAGCACGAATTTGCCATTCTGCAAGGCCAGAATCCGCGGCTTAAAGAAGCAATCTTTGAGGAAATACGAGGTGCCCATTAGCTGGCCACATAGGGCTACTTTCTGTGTGTCCGATACCCAGCTGGGATGGAAGTAGAGCACCGCGGCAATTGGATCATCTGCCTCGTCCTTCAGACACTCGGTGTCATAGACAAACACAATCATCGTCTCTCTGTGGGGATATTAAGGGAATCAAGCATTAATGAAAACCACTCTTACAGTTGGAGAGTCACTGCCAGTGGCACCTGTCAAGCATGCGGCGCTGCAGCTGCCGCAGCGTTTGCTTTTTCTGCCGCTGCTGATGATGCTGCCATCGTTTGTAATTCGGTTTCCGCCACTCTTTGAACATTTTGCCAGAGTACAAAGAGAGAGGGAGAGAACTAAAGCAATTGCTGGATAATTCATGCCAAAAGCTGCATCGTGGCGGCTTATCGGCTCCCGCACCACGTAGATGATAAGTCGGTCAATACACGAGTGCCACAGAAAGTCAACTGAATTGCCAGCTGGCTGGCTGATAAATATGATATGAGGTGCCAAACAGCCGCGCAGCATTGTTTGATATTTTGCTCACGCTTCTCACAACGAGCCGAACAGGTGGGGAGGTATGGGCGAAGGTGACGTGAGGTGAAATTACTGTCTACTACGCCGTTAATTTACGATCTAACTAATGTATATGAATATCAGTTTGCATGCCAAATCAAGCGTTAATTACTTGAATGCCACTAAACTGTTTTGAGGGACAACTGAAATCGATAGCACAACCAATACGATTCAAATTCAATCGCCATACTAATATCGATATGTTCTTATCAGCGGCCGTGAGAGAAGGAGAAAGAAAGAGATGGAAGTGTATTGTGGTAAGCTACATCATGTGTAAGTGTATTTGAAATTCAACGTGTATAAATAATTCGAGTGGTTTTTTGTTAATTATTATAGCATACTTTTAGGCATCTGACAAAATATGTGCTAAAATGCTTCCGCCATACGTGCACAAGTACCAAAAACATGATCAGAGATAAGCCGTGGCTTTAATAAATGTATCGATGCGTACACTATGTATAAAATAATAGTACAAGATTATGTATAAGTAATGTCCTAGCTCAAGAAATATTACTCAGACTCAATTTTCTATAAATAAGCATATTACATATAGCATATTATTATTTTATTAAGTAAAATGCTGTACAAAACTTTCAACCGGCTGCTACCTTTAGAAGAGTTGAACTTAAAAGTACTCCATATATCGGCCTTTCGGGTTGGCTATTGGTTTTATATGCATACTTCGCCGCATATCCATTAGGCCCCGCCTCGTAGGTGACCAACAAGGTGGAGCCTTGATCATCAAAAGCCTGATTCATTATACCCTTAACTTCCGGCACACCTGCTGGAGTTAGTTGCACCGTCTCTTCGCGCCAACTTTTGCCATCCGGATGCCGTATGCTAAGCAATCGATTCCATCGATTAAACATATCGATTATATTTGAATAGAGGCATACCTCAACGTATATTGATCATTCTGAGGCTCCAGCTGAAAGCCATTATCGCTCTTGATGCGCGGCACAATTGTGGCTGGTGCCGCAAACACTGCATGGACTATCAATGCCACAATGAACTTCTGGTATATTTATGTACGATGCAAATTGGAATATTAATCCCGGTAAGAGTAAAGATTTGCCGCTAACTCACCGCTTTAAGCATTGTGCCCTTTTTGCACATACCGCAATGGCAACTGACTTTCTCGACCGCAGCTTCTCATATTTAAAAGACTGAAAGCTGCGAAAACGAGTTTTGAATCGCTCTTAGCTATGAGTTAGCAAAAAAAACAACAAAAAACAAATCACAGATGTCAAATTAAAACCTAATGATGGCTTCGTATCCTCCCACCGAAGTATTATTCATCAGAATAGCTCGCCAAGCTCAAATTGAACCCGAACTCAAGAGGTGTTCGTTAGAAACTACAATTGAATTGCTTACAAACAATTTGTGATATATTGACACGTGATGTTACGACCCTGGAAATGTTGCCGGATTTACTCAGCCATTTCAAGTACATAATTAATTATCTTCGATTACGTGTTACGCCAATTTACATAGCTAGTGACTTCAGTGTCAAATAACTTAGAGGGATCCTAAGAGTCTCGAGCATAATATACATACATATTGATCAATATATCCATTACGGCTTGCTTCGTAGTCACAATCAGTCTACCATCATCATCGGGATCGATGTAGACACTATATACAGTATATGAATATACATTTTGATTATTCTTGAATCAAACTGACTGTTCCTAAATTTCTCATGCATGTCTTTAGAGACGATAATCTGATTTGTATATAATATACATAATTCCATAGTAACTGTTCTTACACTTTTGCTGAATACCTTTCGTTCTTATAATATACACAGCAGCACACGTACATTACAAACATACCCTTTGGTATGCTTATCAGCAGCTTATTATTGGTTTCTTCTTGGCATAATGCCGTATCTGTGTATGTGTAGAGACTGCAGCTCAAAACAAACACAGTGAAATACCCCCACATACACATAACCCACACAAACAAATACACGTACACAAAGGCAAAGGCACTTGCATACACACATACCCACGCACGAAAAATTCACCGCAGTTTTTGTATTACATCTTTTTATTACTGAATGCACTTACTTTGACGTCATTTTGGTTACAAAATATTTGTGATTATGTTCAAGTGTCTTACACTTTATAAATTGAATAGACTCATTTTTAGGTAAATAACTTTACACTTCTCATAATCGGTGTTTCTCTGCGGGGGTGGCTGGGCTAACAATATCGATGATATATCGTTTAACCATTTAGTGAGACCATACATTCGATTGCAGCTGTGGGCATGCTAACTCTGCTCAAAATCGCTAGCGATGTCGATATGCTCTCGACCCGTCGCTATCATCACTAGATGTATACCAAACAACTCACAGCAAAATGGCCGCCGTAGTGTAAAGAGTATAATTTTTGTAGTTCGTGTTTTTCGCTTAATTTGATCATTATTTGAACATTTTTTATGAATTTTGGTGAGTTAAGTGACGACTAAGGCGTGCATCAGATGCATACATATCATACAAAATTGATGTATTGTGTGTTTTATGTGTTAAATTTATATTTAAAATCAAAGCTAATGTGATTGCTGTTGCGTTTACTACAAAAAACTACAAGCCAACTCAAGCGTACCAGCCCCCGCGCCGCGCCGCTTTGCGTTGCGTTTGCCCACACCTAGAGTCAAGCAACAAACAGGTTTTTATTGTGTACAGACGTGTGTTTTTCTCTCTTTTAATTTATGCACATACAACAACAACCAGCAGCAGCACACACATGTATACACACATCTAAACAAACCAAACATGAAGCAGCATAAGCTTAAAAACGAGTAATACAAGAAAATACATAAATTGTAAAAGTGCGCGTGTGTGTGAGTGTGTGTGTGTATGTGTGTATGCGTGCTGTAAACAGCACAGCAAGTAGTCGAAGGCGAAGCAGCAGCTAGCCAAGTGCTAAAGTGGTGGCCAAGCAGCCAATTCGAACAGAAGCGAGAGAATAGGATGGAGAGACACAGAGAAAGATAATATAAAAAACAACAAACTAAACGACTCGCTACACAGCTACAGGTGAATTTGTGGACTTGTTGCCCCTCACTCTGAACAGTGGTCGAGGCGGTGGCCCAAGTGTTAGTGTCTGGCTAAGAACTGTAAAAGGCAGCAGCAGCGAAACGAGTTAGCTGTCTCTTAGCTTTGAGTAGAAATTCTAATAAATTAGCAGCATAATCAATTCGCGTCGTTCTACAATAAGTTGGAGCGTTAGTGGAAGTGGAAGCTTAAGTGCATATCAAAAGTTAACGGTAAACTATCCTGCTCAAATTTAAATGCAAAGAACTGTGGCAAGAACAGCAACGCCCAAGCTGAGAGAAAGAAAAAAACCAACAACAAATTCGACTTCGACTCAAAGTGTCAAAAACGGCAGCAGACCGAAGTGGAACGCTCAGTGCCCCACTTAACCTCAAAACATCCAACTTCCCCCGTTTCTCTCTTTCTCATGCAGTTTGAGAGATACTTAAATGCATCTGTGTGTGCGTGAATGCAACTGTGTAAATATGTGATATTGTTTGTTTGATTTATAAACGCGTATGAAAACTGACAACTGAAAACAGAAAACAAGAAACTTCATCAATAGAAACTCCCACGCTCGTTTTACGCGCTATTAGCTATACTACTATTATGAGTATATATATAAATATATTTATTATTTTGTGAATGAAAAACTTGTCGCGCCTTATACGTATTAAAAGCTCTATTTTGTTGTTCGAATTATTAAGCGCTCATTTGTTTGTTACACTTTGAATGGCAGGCGCTTCTGAATCATCTACGCTTCCGCTGAAGCCCAACTGAGTATCGCTTCTTAATTAAACTGGTTTAACTACGATACACAATATACATATCAATGTGTGTGTGTGTGTGTGTGTGTGTGTGTATCTGAATCATGTAGGAGTTGGGCTCAAATCGGAAGTAAAGCCGCCAGTCCCCACGATTGTTCCGTGGATAAGTGATGTGAAAAGCAAAGTAAAGTCTCGAAAGTGCATTGAACTGAACTAATGATAAGAAGAAGCCAGAACTAAAGCAAGTAAAAGAATGTTGCACTCATGTGAAACCGACTGCATTATACTCCTACACTAAACAACAAGAGCCGGCGAGCCAAGTCAAACCAGACGTTATTTATTAGGGCATATTTAGTTTCCCACCTTTTTACGACTTCTGTTCTGAGCTTATCATTAAATGAGATCATAAATGGTCTTCATTTTAGATATGGTATATCGAGAGACATTTTATTATGCTAGAACTTCATCATATCTATACGGTCAGAATATATTATGATAATTTTTTATTATTTTATAATACAGTCAAAAAACTATTAAACTATAACTGCTTATACTTCGAATTCCAAGCCTCTCTTGGTTGGATATAGATAGACAATACTATAAATATTGTATGTAACTATCAACAATACAGGCAAATCAATCAACAAAGAGGGTCTTTAGCTATATTGAATTAATCAGTCATTGATATAAATTCAGACAATAAACAGACTATAAACATATATACATATGTATAAATAATATATGTATGATAACAACAAATATGAGCTTTACAACACGTTCGACTTTGGTTAAGTTTATTATTATTGTGAAACTTATAGCTGAAGTCGATAAACAAACAAAACAGAGTTTTCTACAGTATCAAGTATGTATACCAGCTAAATGATTATATTATTTGTTTACCGAGTAAACTTTATTGCGGCTCCATAAATAAGTCAGATTGTATGAGAATATTATAGAGTATTGTAATTAATACCAAGGAATTTGTATTACAAAAAATAAATAAATAAAAATAGAAATATTTACTATAGAAACTAATACAAACAAAAACTTAAAAAGAACTTCAAAATATCAAAGTAATACTATAACAAATAGTAGGTTTACAGGGTATATCTTCAATCAGTCACGGCATTGGCAGACTCTGATGCTATCCATTTAGATCGTTTATTGTAGATTATAAAATAACGCATGAAATATGCAAAATCTTAACGATTGCAAAACAGCCTCAGAAGCAGAACCAGAACTGAAACCAGAAACAGAAACAGACATCGCCCAGTCAGTCAGTCTACGGACTCTGCTGAATCTCTCTATAAGGCGAAGGCCCGGTCGCAGGTGGCAGCACCTGTTAGCTTTTGCCTTACGTATTGACTAGCTGGACGCCCACTTGACAAACAGGTTGCATGGTAGTAGTAGCAACTCTATGATCAGGTTTCCAGCTAATATATGGGTGTATATACATATACATATATATGTTATATATGAGTGCCTGGTGGTGCTACATTTGGCTATATCTAATATTCATAGGCAGAAATCAATTTTAATTGTGGAGCACGTACTGGAAGAGCGCTCGACCGATTTATCTATTAACACGCTCACGCTTCCCACAGCGGTGGCCGAAGCAAATGCAGCAGCAGCGTCAGACGTGACATACATTTCACCGTTATCTTGATCAAGCTGCTTATCCTTGTGCATCACAAATAGACGTAGAAAAAGATGAAGAAGAACACAGACAAACCACCCATCTGTGTATGCTTATCAGCAAAGAAAAACCGGGAAAGTGTGAAACGAGTCAAGCGAGTGGCAGCTGTACGCAGACTGAGACACACAGACACACACACACACATTAACAGAGTGACCGATAGATGAATTCTAACTGACATTTGAGCTAATTAATTAGTAGCACATAAATAGTCGTAGAGTCAGCGTTTTGTAACTGGTCTGTCAAAAGCGGAACGCACTTCCTGGCATTGAACTAAATGTGGCTTATGAAACTTTAGAGCTTAACAAAAAAACAAAAACCACATAAAACATTTAATACTTATTAATATATAAATGCTTATGTATGCATGCCGAGGGCAGCTCAAGAAAATAATACATTTGACTAAGCTGTTTTCCATTTATAACTAAAGAAAGTTAACTCCTAGACTTGATGCTCTCAGTAATTTATTCAGCTGTTCCCATTTCAGCTGTGCGATATAGTTGTTGTTGTTATTTTTTAAACAAATATGTCAGGCAAGCTTTAAAATTTAACCTTTTTCAAATAACTGATTTATCGAAGGTCTGTTTTGTTTTCCTATTAAAAGAAAAAGCCTTGAAGCTTCAATCATTTCTATTATATCTTCATATAATACTTACACAAAGAAGACGCTATTGTAAGGAAGTGTAGAAATGTGCAAGAGTAGAGACTTCCAATACCTAAATAAATAAAAATGAATTAATTAATATGTATACATTTATATTATATATACACATATTTTTAGGTAAATATACATATATTATCGACTTGACATCTATGTGTCTATGTTAATGTGTCTAATTATTATTAGACATAAGATAGAGAACCTATTGTGCAAAGCAACTCTGATAAATCTTTTCCACTAAAACTGAATGAAATTATCAGACTATATAATCTTTGTTAGGTCTTATTCAAATCCAATTCAGTTCATTGATACACAACTACATAGCAGATCTGTTTGTAAATGGAAGGTTATTTATTGGTACTCCATGGATAATTAAACTTACTTTTATATGAAACTCTAATAAATAATTAAAATATAGCCAAACTGTATTAATATTGAAGATTTTAATGGATGTATTTTGCTAGTCTTACATTTTAAACGTCCCTCGCATATGGTTTCTACAATTCTTAAGGTTAATTGTGGACCCCTATATTTTCAACATTAGCCGCACATATTACAAAACCGAGACATCGAATGGGCCAAGAGTCAGACGGGTCACTCGACCTGCAAACCTTCGGGCTGGTAAAACGATACCACCGGCAGACACAATACAAATTCATTGACCAAAACAACAAGACAAGCCAACAAGTGTGACCTTCAATTGGCCAATAAAGCAATTTATTGAAGATCATCTACCATCACCGTCGCCCCTCGTAGAGGCAAAACTTGTCCATGTGTGACGGACGGCGAGGCGTGAGAAACTGTAACAGACTTTTCCCACCTTTTCCCCTGCCATCGTCATAAAAAGAAAGAAAAAACCTGAGGCCCACACATGGAAATTACGTGTGAGTGTTCGTGAGTGTGTGTGTGCGTGTGTGCGTGTGTGTGAACGTGTGATGAACAGCATTTGCAGGACAACACGTTCTGATATATTATTGAGAGGCTCTGTCTATCTAACTGATTAGACACCAAATGCTGACAAGGAAAGTCAACGGAAAATACTGCACGTGATTTCCAACAAAAACAGGAAAAACTCAAAACTATGATTCATACAAAATGCCGCTGAGCCACAGGACAGCATGAAGCGGTGCGTGACACGTTAAGGGTGGTGCACCGAAGCAAATAATCAGCAAGAGTGGGAGCGAGACAGAGAGCGGGAGATGTACATTGAGAGCGCTACATGCAGTGCTGCTAAAACGGTGCTCAGCTAGGCTGAAGCAGCTCCCAAACTGTGCTCGCGAGTGTGTAGGCGTAAGCTGTATTGTTGTTGCTTTGCCATAGCTACTGCTGCCGCTGTTGTTGTTGCCCTTTTTTTTTTGCGTTATTCTGTTTGCTGTGTTCGCTCAGTTGGCAATTTTGTTGTGTTCGTATGTTTCAGTGCTCGACGAGTTGGCCTAACGCGCGGTTCGGCTTGGTCGATTTTAAAGCGTTTTCATAGAAAGTGTGAAAAGTGTGTGAAGAATTTGCAAACAATCGCATTAACAAATGCGCCGAAACAAGTTTGATTGTTACACAAGTGAAATTAATGTTTCCATTTGGTAATAATATTCAACACTGAAGTGAAAACTACACATAATTATATAATGATAAAAATTAAAAATTTATAATAAAAAAAAACTCGATAATTATAAATATGAATAATAGCCGACAGAGAGAAGAGATTTAAGTTTTACTATATGTACAAATTGAAGCTATAATAATTATATCAGTTGCGGAAACTACTCGATATTGTAGTTTATATACATATGTTTAAAATTATATACTTTAGTCGTATAGCGCAATGGTTAGCCTTAGTGAAATAACGGACCTACCTAAAGTATTCGTAAAAAAGTAGTTAGCAGGAAACTAATGGAGGCCTATTAGCCCCATATTGCATACAAATTGACCACAAGCAACAATCAGGTCTAGTGAAATTCCAGGCATTCCGCTAAAGCAAAAAACGACTTCGAATTAACCAACAATCTTTTTCATCTCATTGCAGGTTTTGCGTTTTCTTCTTTTGAGCACATCAACTAATAGCATTGAGAAAACAAACAAGCAAACAAAAAACAAATATATAAATAAAGAAATCAAGAACAAGACGACGAAGAACAACGCAGTGAAATTTATTATACGCTACAGAGAACAGAGTGCAAGAGCTATGCTAGTAAATAAGCAACAACTACAGCAACAACAGAGCCAACTGGCACGAGAATATGGCAGCAATCAGAATGACAAACTGCAGTGATTAAAACCAGTCAGGCCAGGCCCGGCCAGCCCCATTGGCACCAGCTAGCTAACTAGCTAGCGAGTCACTCAGTCTGTGAGTGTAGCAGCTGCACCACCAAGCACCACCCAAGCGAGAGTGGCAAACGCTGCTGAATCATCAGAATTCAGCACTACACAAAAAAAGAGAGAGATAAAAAAAAAGAAAAAGCCAGGCTCAACAGAATTTCAAGTGCACTACGTCAATTGAAAAGACTTTAATTCCAGCAAGTGCTATCAGGGCGCAGCGCAGAGCTAAAGAACACGTCAAGAGACCTTCAGCGTGCAGCGTCAACAACTGTGGCAGCAACAATGCTAATTACTGACCGGAGAAGATATCATCCACATAGGGGCTGTGGCACCACCGCAACAGATGTCAAGTTGGGTGCATGCATCTGCCTTTGGCTCTGCATCGCGGCTGTCGGTGCTTGGATGCCCGATGTGCGGCCCGATTTACAAACAAGTAAGTTCCAAGTTCGTCAACAATTACATTGTAACTCTTCTTCTTCTTTTTCTGCTGCTGCTGCTGTTGCTTCTTCTTACACATACACTTCCACTTTTGTATTATTGCTGTTTATTTGTGCCACTTGTTGTTTGTTTTGCTGTTTTGTTCTTTGTTTCATTATGTCTTTGGCTCTGCCGCTCGTTTATCAGCATTCGGCCGAGCTAGCCTCACTGGCCGCGCTGCCCGAGCTGCTTATCGCGCCCAATTTTTCGCAATGCTTGCAACAAATTAGCGTTTCCTCTGAAGCAACATGTAAAATGGGCCATCTAATTACGGCCATTTATTCTAATGAAATCAAATGGCAGCTCAGCTTTGCAGCTCAGTTGAAAATCTTCGTTTCAATGGCAGCGCAAAATATTTTACTTTGGCAAATTCTTTAAATAGAATAAATAGTACAGCTACTCTTCAATTCTTCAAACAGGACATAGAGTTCCACAAATAAGAAACTTATTTTTTTTTTTTTGTGATTTAAAATATTGTTGTATTTGTTGGCTATAAAGTATTATACCTTAAATTAAAATCAAAGCCAAATACATTATTCTGTTTAAGTGGGCTCTGGTTTTCATTCATTCTATAATACAGCTGCTGAAACCACATTTTTCTTTATTGCAATTATAATTATATTTGCTCTCTAAGCCCTAAAAGCTTTCAGCTTTCCCTCCTTCATGACACTCGCAATCAAAATAATGCATATATTAATTGCCTTTCATTTTGATTTGCAGAGCCAGACAAAGTGACGGCCAGTTTCTTTGGCAACACAACGGACTATTATAAGATTTTGGATCACAATGATGAGAGCATTCTCGTGGGTGCCAAGTAAGTACAGCGGATGCCCTATTTTAATTGATATGGATGTATATGGACATTGCCTCAAGGTTTTCTCTCTCACTCGCGTTGCCATTTACGAATTAGCAACACAATCAATTCTTCTCTACCTGAGCTGCATGCGAAAGCACTCATTGGCACGAGCTAACTTAAATATTTATAAATAAAAAATACAAAAAGGCAACTAGAAACAATGCTCGATTCGCGGAATAATTAACGCGCCATTGGCATTACGAATGTGCTGTTTTTTTTTCTCTTTTTTCCCGAGCAACTATTGTTGAAAAATGTGTTAATTTATCTGTATATCGATATACCTAATATATTTATATATATATGTCTGTGTGTGTGTGTGTATGCCAGTGAATATGTTTTTTCTAGTCAAGTGCAAATCTTGCATTTCTCATTTGCTTTCCTGGAATCACGTCTGTATATATCAGCAGGCCGAAATGTTTATTTACGTATAATTCTATTCAGCATTCACTTGAAATGAAACATGCAAAAGTGCAATTAACCAGATCCAGCCAGCAAAATGAGCAAAAAAAAAGAAAGAACAAGATATAAATAATAATAAACATAAATTTGATTAATTATTATGCGGGTAATTAAAGAGTTTAGTTTAGTATACACATTTCTTAGCAGCATATCCATAAAAAGCTGCGGTCATAAAAATAGCAGTACACACAAATTTTCGTAGCTTACTAACTAAATATGGACATCTAAATTAGTAAGAAATTTTTTCAATTTGAGTACTACTACTAATTTGTTATGTTTTTGACTGTCGGTCTATTTATAATTCAATTAGTCAACATTTAATAAAAGCTTTTTACTATTAACAAAAAATATACATTTAAGATACAATGTTCGCATAAATCTTAGCTTTGTGTAACGCCAAGGCCAAAACATATTTGAGGAAATGAAACTGTGGCTAGCAAAGCACTGAGACAGGTTCCAGCTGGTTGTCTTTACATTGCCATAAACTAGAAATATAGCCTGAACAGCAGAGCATAGATGAAATGATGACAATTAAAACGCAATTGCATGTTTAAGTACTTGATTCAATGTTTCTAAGTTCCAATTATTTGCGCAAAAATAACCTTGACAAACTGATGTTCACTTGGTACGGCTAGCTGTGTGTGTGTGTGTGTGTGTGTGTGTAAGTTTGTGCCTTTGTGTGGCTCATTTATTTTGGCTTGGTGGGCAATTAGCTAAATTAGCAGGCTGCACACATATGCACAGACGTGACACGACTGACAGGCGTGGCAATTAAGTAAATAATTTGATTATCGTCTCGTCGCAGGGACGTCATCTACAATATCACACTGCGGGGACTGAAGGAGACCAGCCGACTGGAGTGGCGCAGCTCGGGCGCCGATCGTGAGCTGTGCGTGCTGAAGGGCAAACACGAATGGGATTGCCACAACTATTTGCGTGTGTTCGCCCGACTGCCCAATGGCCAAATTCTGCTCTGCGGCACCAATTCGTATAAGCCGCGCTGTCGCCACTACACCACCGTGGAGCAGGGGGCAGAGGGAACTGAGGCGAGCGCGGGTGCGGGTGCGGGCAGCGGCAACAGCATGCTGTACGAGATAACGCGAGATGTGGAGGCTCAGGGTCTCTGCCCGTACAGTCCCGCCCACAACAGCACCTATGTGTTTGCCGATGGCCAGCTGTATAGCGCCACGGTTGCCGATTTCTCCGGCGGGGATCCATTGATCTATCGCGAGAATCTGCGCACCGAGCAATACGATCTCAAGCAGCTCAATCAGCCAGACTTTGTGGGCGCCATTGAACGCAACGGCTTCGTGCTGTTCTTCTTCCGTGAACTGTCCATGGAGTATATGAACTTTGGCAAGGCGGTCTATTCGCGTGTGGGTCGCGTCTGCAAGAACGATCGCGGTGGACCCTACAATCATGCCAAGAGCTGGACGTCGTTCCTGAAAACACGACTCAACTGTTCGGTGCCGGGCGAGTTTCCATTCTACTTTGATGAGATACGTAAGTAGTAGTAAGCCGAAATGCTAATACGCCCACTCTGCACAGATTGATATGACATCATTATTTGACTCTCATTGTATTTACCCAAACAGAGGCTATAAGTCCGGTTGTGGAGAGCGGCCCCAATGCGTTGGTTTACGCAGTGTTTACCACACCGGTGAACGCCATACCCGGCTCGGCGGTCTGTGCCTATCGCGTGGATGACATATTGGCTGCCTTTGATGGGGCCTTCAAATCGCAGAAGGACTCGCAATCGCACTGGCTGCCAGTGGAGCAGACGCAGGTGCCGAAGCCGCGGCCCGGCCAGTGTGTGGAGGACTCTCGCACTCTGACAAGCATTGCAGTGAACTTCATTAAGAATCATCCGCTAATGGAGAGCGCTGTGCCTGCTGTGCATGGCCGCCCGCTGCTCACCAAGGTCAATCTGCACCATCGGCTGACGGCCATTGCGGTGGACCCGCAGGTGCGTGCATTGAATGGCAACCATTACGATGTTATCTATAGTGGCACCGATGACGGCAAGGTGACCAAGTTTATCAATATCGTGACATCGCATCAGAACAGCAGCGTCGATCGCTTGCGTACGGTGGTCATCTCTGAGATGCAAGTGCTGCCGCTGGGCACACCTGTCCGCGAGTTGGTCATCTCTTCCAAGAAGAACACGCTCGTCGTGGTCAGCGATGGACGACTGGTAACGGTGCCCCTCCATCACTGCTCGTTGATTGTGGACTGCCTGGGCTGCCTCAGCCTGCAGGACCCGAACTGTGCCTGGGATCTGCAGACTCACGAGTGCAAGAATCTGGCCGCCAGCCAACACAAGTTCGGCACCAAGACCTATCTGCAAAGTCTGAATACAACCAAAAAGGCGGCAGCGTTCTTGTGTCCGAAAACAGCCGCGGATCCCGTCATTGTCACCATGGCCCCCTCCCAAATGGAGGAGGTGCAAAAGCTGCACTATGCCAGTGTAAACGGTGCACCAGCAGAGGTGCAACCCAGCCTGGAGCAACAGCCAACGGGAAATGGTGCTGACTTTACGCTTAATGACTACATTGACGAGAACAAAATACCGCAGGCATCCGTGGATCCGGAACAAGTTATGACCAATCTGCATGGTAAGTGAAAGAGTCGCAAATGGTCCCCACTTTTCTCACTTTTCCTTTCTCTCCTCGTTGTAGATCCCCAGAAATCAATCGCTGTTGTCAATGAGGTGCACAAGGCTTCTACCTTGGCAGACAATACAATCATTATCATAGCTGTAGTGTCGTTTATGGCATTCTTTTTGGGTAGCATAATGGGCATCAAAATAAAGCAGTGGTGCAATCAGACCCGGTTGGACGCCAGCCACCACAATCACTTTGGCAAGCCTATGTAAGAACTAACTTCGCTGCAAACTATATGCACAAACTAAACATGTTCATTTCTTTCTCTTTTTCTTCACATCGCAGTCAATTCAAGCATCAAAATAGCGGCAAGGACATTAATTTGCTAATCAATTCGAATCCATATACCACGACACAGAAAACACCGAATCTCGATCTTGAAAAAGATCGCAGTCACGAATGCAAAAATTCCACAGAACATTTGGAAAAGGAGCTGCCTTGCAAAACGTCCACTCTGACAAAAGTGAAGCGCACTTACATATGAGTAGGCAAACATCATCAGTTTTTTTGATGGCCAGTTTACCACAAAATTAGTCGAATTTTCGTTGTTTATGTTGATGTTATTTGTAGTATTCCCCCGACCCGATTGGACGTATCAGCAGTTTTTAATTGTCGCGTTTGAAACGCGTCTTGGCGCATCCGAAACTGCTGTGCTTATATTTAGTTACCTTTTTTTGTCAAGGTTTAGTTTAATTTATCGCTAAGCGTAGCGTCGTGTTCTACAGCACACAGATAGTAACGGCAATAACATTAATTTAACATTGTCTGAATACCGCGACGGCACGTCTGTCTATGTTTATTTGATAGTATAATTTGTAAGTGCAAAACTTAGAGCTTAAACGAATTGCATATCACATGTAGAAAGCTGAATCGGGCTAAACAAAAATTGGCTATTATGTTTTATTGAACAAAAGTTTTTGGTCATGCCCAGAAATATTGAACCCACCCATGAATCAAATATTTTTCTCGAAATTCAGACGATTATTATTCTGTACAAGTATTTTGTTAGACTGAAAGTTTTTCTATTTTCTTTATAGTTTTTCCATGTGCATGCAACAATATGCTATTTAATTATAAACTTTCTGTTTTTGTGGCTAAGCAATGCAATATAAATTGTATCTAACATAAAGCTCAATGAGGAATTGAATATAAGATAATGTATTTTTGTAATATTATATAATACGATCTAGACTTAAGCAATACAAAACGATTATTTAACGTTTAGTTCTGCGGTCAAACATAAATGAGGCTGTTTCGTACGAACTGAGATCCCTTGACACAGCAGCCCTTAAAATAAAATGAAAGAAATAACGCACAAATAATTATAGAACACGCCTTAAAAACAAAAAGCAAAATACAAAAAAAAAAAAAAATAAATATAACAATCAATTTATATGCTTATATATATTTAGGGCCTTGAATGTAAAGTAAAAATAATTAGACTAAGCATTACAATAAATTTATACTTGCTTGCATGTATTTTAAAGCAGAATCAGCATTTTATATGTTTATGCTTATCGTTTAAGACGTTGTCCGTCCGTAACAAATTCGAATTTTTTATAAAATAATAACCATAATATATTTTTATATGTAATTGTATCTAAAATTTTTAATGTCTAAGTACAGTTTAAGCATATTGAAAAAAACAAAATTTTACAAAAAAAAAAAAATGAATTTTATAAATAAAAAAAAAAAAATGTCTATATATGAATACATATTTAACAAAATATTAAGGATCAGGAAATGGTTGTGCTCGGTGACTCAGAAAATACAATACTTTTTATAATCTTATCACAATCGAGCAATACCACATCCTGAAATTCTCATATTGTGATAGATTTTATTGAAATTTTTAATGCAAAAAAAAAAAAAAAAAAAAATTCAAACAAAATATATGCCTTTTTGGTTGAAAAACAATAATATATGTTAAACGGAGTCTCTCTGCATGCAAATATTTTCGATCGGACAAAAGTCGATATAAATTTTATAAAATATGTGTATTGTATTTGATATATTGTTGTAAAGGCATTCAATGAGCTATGCTAAATTTAATAAAGTCGTCATTTTTAATACGAATTTTAATGGTTTTTCTTTCTATTTATTCATACTTATTTATTATTATGTTTGAGCTAAGCTTCTCTTGTGTTTAATATACCTGAACAGGTAACACTCTAAGAGAATTTGTAAATAGGTATGTGAGAGCACTCACGGTTGAGTGGGTCTCTTAAAATGCTTAGCGGCCTGTTAGAGGAATATTTCAACTCACTGTTAAATGAAACAATCCACTTCCACTAGTTCTCTTACTGAAATGTTAATAAATTCACAGTAGATTCTCTGGTATTTTTTAACTGTGTAAAAAAATGCTTAATGAACTTGGTCACACTGCTGTTGAGTGTCGCTCATTTCCTGTTCGCTTTCTTAGGGATTTAGTTGTATATTCTTGGTAATCTATAATTATTTGCCGCATCGGAAGTTTTTACAAAACTTTTGTTCCTCTAAAATATTTGTGAATATGTGATCTATACAATAACATTAGCATTAATTTGCGCTGCGCGAAATTTAAATGGAAATATGGTAAGCGGCGTATTTACTTATAGTATAATATTAAAGAATTGATGAATGTTCTTTTCCTGAAGAGTCGAATGCTAGTGCCTTTGCAAAAGGGTTTCTAGCGTTCCTATCTTGTAGAAAGAATAAGAACGGCC
This sequence comes from Drosophila mulleri, assembly GCA_035047565.1. Taxonomy (NCBI): domain Eukaryota; kingdom Metazoa; phylum Arthropoda; class Insecta; order Diptera; family Drosophilidae; genus Drosophila; species Drosophila mulleri. The sequence goes on along the minus strand of JAWNPK010000060.1, from coordinate 15,737,841 downwards.
AACTGATTGTTTTTATTGAAATTGTGTCTTTACATTTGCTGCTCTTTGCATACTAAAGTATTTTATTCATTTCGTTGCAGCTGCCACATTTTGTTGCACGCACACGTGCTCAGAAGCCGGTATGTGAAAGAAAGATATGCGCATTGAGGTAAGTCTGAAAATGAAATAGAATTTATCTAATTGTTTTATGATGATAAGTTCAATCTGAACAAAATGCTGTGTTGTTTCTTAACTCAAAATTAAACCAAAAGGATACTGATAATAATAAAAATAAATTTATAAATATAACATAACTTGGAAAAGTTCATCACATAAGTTGCATTTCTTTGTTACAGATAATGATGTACGCACGTGGTCGCAAATCAGTAAATGTAATGGAAGTCCCTTAGGTAAATAAATGATAAATTGTTGTAAACTATTGTGTTGCCTGATGAAAAGTTCAATCTGAACAAAGTGCTGTTGATTTATAACTTAAAATTAAACCAAAAGGATTCTGAAAATTACAATTAAAATAAAAGAGTTGATTGACATAACATGAGCAAAAGTCTAACCTATTTTGTGTTGCTCTTTTCAGATTTCTTGGACAAGAAACTTAAACTCTTGGCCCATCAAACTTAAATGATGCATGGTAAGTTATATTCAGCAAATATATAATAAAATTGTACTTAAATGATGAAATGTAATTACCGTACGATATCCGTGATTAAAAACCCCATGGCTGCAATATTTGCAACTGATATAAAAGTTATTGTAAAAATAAATGTTAAATGTTAAGAATTGTTACTAATTATGACTTCCTTTTGCAGGTTTTAAGAAGCAGTTGAATGCTAAATGACATCATTGGCAACCTCTAAAAAGTAAGTAAACGCAAAATTTAGTAATATTTAAATTATGTTTTCTAAATGATGAAAGTAATTACCGTATGATTTATGTGATTTAAAACCCGATGGCTGCATTATTTGCAACTGAATTATAAACGCAATTCAAAGAATATCTAAACTAAAAATAATTTAACTAATTAATGGTATTTTTCTATTTCAGCTCTGCATATATGCATGCAGTAAATAAATATTCCTGTGGCAAGTTGAACTCTAAAGGTATGTTTCATTATATTTTTGTCAGGCTCAGTTAATCATTTGCTTAAATGATGAACACTTTTTATCTATAATAACTTTCGTTCTACTGAGTAGAAAATGCGGAGAAATATAACTGACAAATGCATATAAAATATTTATTAAATGTTCTTCTCAATTTTGTATAACTAAATGAGCTCTTTATTCTATTTATCAGGATTTCCAATGGCAACATAGAGCTCAATAATAGAGGTAAATTTTCAAATTTATTTTAACTCTTTTTTTTAAATAAGACTTCATCTTGATGATCATTTTAATCTGACAGCCATGCTGAGTAATCAAACAAATTAAACCAAAAGGATACTGATAAAATATTCAATGAAAGATTACAATAAGATCTCACTTGGACTCGCATCTAATCTATGCCTTTCTTTACTTGCAGTATATCCGGGAACTCTCTAGATAAGCCTCTTGTTACAAAGAGTCTCCGCCAAGATCAAGGTATGTCTATATTTTTCCATATCTTAAGCAAAAACTTGAAACTCTGTGATGTATACTTCTTAGTATAGTTCATTAGAAACAAACATGTTACAAACTTTTGAAGCTGATATTTAACCATTTATAAGTTGAAATTATGTTAACTGAATTTCAACTAAAATTTAAACTTTTCAATTTGCAGTTGTGGAAGCTGACTCGATGTCAATTTTTGTGGACCTATTCAAAGCTTCGAGGTATGTTTCATTATTTGATATTGCAAATCAATGATTTTTTTTTTTTTAATTTTTATCTGATGAACTATCCTTATTCAGGATTCCCTCTTCTGAGTAGAACCCATTAAAAACCATGCGGTCAACTCTCCCTGTCTGAACACAATCCTAAATTTTATTAATATAAATATATGTATTTTAGGCGAAACTAAAATGAATTTTCTTTATTTACAGCTCTGACTGCTTTGCCATCGACATTCAGCTATTGGGTTCTTTTTTGACTTATCAGAAAGGTGTGTTTACTAGATATTTTTAGCATAGATTATATACTTCCTGATGAACTATCCTTATTCAGGATTCCCTCTTCTGAGTAGAACCCATTAAAAACCATGCGGTCAATTTTTCCCTGTCTGATAAAATTCAAAAGAATTGTCTGTCCATGCGTAATCTAACAAATTGTTAATAACATACAAACTTTATATTTGCAGCTGTCTATGTCTATTTGCAACTTTCGAAATCCAGGAGAGCGTTGAAGAGGTGAGAAGGAATAACTTTGTACATTTTTAGTCGTATGTCTTTAATATGATGAAAACTCCCTTTTGGGATTTAACGCCTGAGTAATAAACACCGTGCTGTTTTGTCTTCTTTCCCCAACTGATATATTCACAATTAAATATTTTGCAAGCATTTTTTGATCTACAATAAATTAATTTTCTGTTTTTTCTTTCAGATTACAATTAAAACCCGGCTGACAACTGACTCCTTATAAACAATTTATAAGTACATCTGAATAAAAAGCAAATGACAAATACAAAATTACAATTTTAAATTATGTTTTTTATTCGTAAGCCACATTCACTTGAGTTCGCCACAGGCGTAGATAATAATCTTTTGGGAGGGGGTGCCAGATTTGTTTCCACATTTTTCCATTTTACGTACCACGTCTGCGCCGCTGATGACATGGCCAAAGACCACGTGCTTGTTATCCAGCCAGTCGGTCCTGTAAAATATATAAATAGAGTATTATCATCTGAGTAGTTGACCTTCTGACAATCTTTACTTTGTGGTGCATATGAAGAACTGTGATCCATTTGTGTTGGGTCCTGAATTGGCCATGGATAACGTGCCGAAGCTGTTGTGTTTCAAATTGAAGTTCTCGTCGGCGAATTTCTTGCCATAAATGGATTTGCCACCGGTGCCATTATTGTTGGTGAAATCTCCACCCTGACACATCTAAAATATCAATATATAGACTTCGATTAGTTATGCCTTCATACATAGATGCAGCTGCTACTTACGAATTCCGGAATGATGCGATGAAATGTGCATCCTTTGTAGCCATAGCCCTGCTCGTGTGTGCAGAGCTGCCGAAAGTTCTCCGCCGTCTTGGGCACCACGTCGGCGCGCAGTAGCATGACAATGCGTCCAGCATCGTTGCCCCCAATACGTATGTCAAAGAACACCTGTGGATTTCGTTTTTCCGATTTCTCAATCACTGCTGGCCCTGTTGAGGGCGTTTCTATCGTTTCCTTTGGCGCCTCGGGATCACCGCCCTCTGCCTCCAATGTGGCTCCCGCGTGCTTTTGCAGCCAGTCGTCATCCGCCCAAACCGGCTTAAAGCTGTCCTCCTTGACGCGCACCGGCTTGGCTAGATTGACGCGTATCGTGCGACCGCACAGCTCTGAATCATTCTAAAATAAAGAGAAAATTAACTGATTGCTCTGATAAACTAAATGTTTGGGCTCACCATGTTATCAATGGCGGAGGCAGCATCTTCGTAGTTCTCGTACTCAATGAAAGCAAATCCACGATGTTTTTGCGATTCGTAGTCGACCGGCATTTGAATGTCCGCAATATCGCCAAATGGTATAAATGCATTGTTCAGCAGCCTTTCCGTGACCTCATCGGCTAATCCACCAACATAAACAGTCCGTTTGTCATTTGACATTATTCACATAAACGTTTATGTTTTCAATCACTTTTGTAAATAAAATGCGCCCAGCTGCTGCAAAGGGTTTACTGTTTTTTTTTTCTAGCGAGTTGGCAGCAACACTTCATGCAGAGCTGCCAGCCTATAGAAACTATTCACCGGGTGGCAGGATTGGCATCATGTTAGCGCGCGATTTATGAGTGTTATCGACTTTTGAAATTTGTATATATGCAATGCTTGTTTTACTGTAGTTAATAAACAATACTGCAGTGGGTTTCATTCATTTTGTTTGTTTTAATATTTGTTGTTTAATCTATATATATTTAATATAAATAAGAGTATAACATATGTTTTAATACAGCTTTTTTCATTATATTATATACATATATATATTTTTTTATTATTTATTATAATTACTAAATAATATTACGTAAGGTAAGATTCACTACTACTGCATATTCCATCTCCTGCCGCACATTTGATATTATTAAAAGTGTCATTTATATTCGTGGCAGCCGGCGGAATTAGAAACCCAACCAGCCTTAGGCAATAGCCGGGCACATACGCATACGAGGCATACAAAATTAGGGATATGCAGCTGCCAATGAGTATGTCTGCAATTACAATAATATAAATTACAATAATGTAAATAGTAAACTATACATTTTCTACATGGCACCATTCAGCGCAACACTTAGTCATATTCACTATGACGGGCACATACTGACCGAAATAGATAAGATAGAATTTGCTGCCGTGAGAGCGAGGGAGAGAGAGAGAGTTGGTGGAATGGATGACAGCCATCAAGTTAATGATTGGTAATCGCTGATTAATAGCTGCACTCATAGAATAACTACTTACGGCAAAACACCTTCTCCCATGGCTCGCAGATGGCTATCTGTGTGTTCAGCTCATACAGTCTGTAGAGCCAAAGCACATAACGCTTGAATTTCGCAAATTTCTCAGCCATTTCCGAAGGCATGGCGATACCATAGCAGACGATGGTACAACGTTCAGTACACGATCTAAACGCACGGAAGGTGCGCAGTGAACTAAAACTGAACTGAACGGAACATGGCCAAATCGGGTAAAGAAAGAAACCACAAACCAAAAAGCTACAAACCAGAAACCACAAACCACCAACCACAAACACGCCACAAGGAACGTTATCGTAAAATGTTTGTAAATCGAGTTAAATACTTACTTTCCCGCTTTCCGTGCAGTGAGTGATAAAGAATTTGCTTTTATTGATTAGCGTTTGTGGGCATTATCTACGAAGACAGCTGGCTCACCGAATTTCGTTATCAACAACCGAGCATTGACGCTATTTACACCGCATTGATTCACAGCGAGTCAATCAATTAGGCGACCAGTGGCACTATTGACAGCAGAAACACCCAAACGGATAGCACATCGTTGGCATAGGCGTTAATGTGCACCGCCACACAGAACTCGACGGCCGCATTGTTGTTGTAGTGTATGCAGGTGGTGCGAATGCGCTCCGATATCGCCGACAGGTTGGTGTAGGCAAAGTTTATGGTAAAGCCATAAAGCTAAACAAACAGAATGATAAAATGCAAAGATTTTGTTCATAAATTGTCAACTCATTTCCAGGGAAATACCACACACACACACCCTATAGTTGGGAAACTCGCGCTCCAGCTCCTCGCTGAAGGCCGGCTCATCGTAGCGATTGCCTGAGAGCGTGCTCAAACCCTCCATTTCATTCAAAATTCTCATCAGGTGTGGCTGAAAGGCACTGGAGAAAATCACAATCGATTATCAGTTGGCTACTGGATACAGTCATATCTTTATACCCACCGATTCCACAGTGTTTTGCGTGTGGTGCGCCAGGCGCTTATCTTTTTCATAATCTTGCGCTCGATGTGCTTCTGCAGCTGGCTCAGGTGGTAGCTGCGCTTGTACGCATAGTTGCGCTTCTGGATGCCACCGTGTGGTGCCTTCTGCCGCTTGGTGAATACCGGCAACCAGCATTCGCTGTTCTGCACATCGAAATTCGTCATGCTGACGCGCTCTTCCGCCTGTATATTGATATAGATCTAAGCGAAAAATTGATTTATTATTATTGTTGTATGACTCATGCACAGCTCGGCTCACATTCTGTGCCGTCACCAGCGAGTAGACTCGTGTCAGCGGACAAAATACATCCTGAAGCTGGTAGCGTTTGCCAGTTGTGGGCGCCACTAGCACCAGTTCGCCGCCGTCCGGCTGTCGGTAGATGACGAACGTGGACTCGCCATAGGGACAGGCCAAACCCAGCAGCAGCCAGCACTCGAGGCCCAATGCCAGCATATAATTGCACAGCAGCACGCCCAGATCCTTCACGGAACACCAGGTGCTATCCAGCAGCGTTTGGTTGTTCAGCCAAACGCCTTCAAAGTTCTGGCACCCATCCAGCGAGCTGCGCACCGGAGTGAGCAGGGAGACAAAACGACAAACGCGCTCCAGCTGCGACTCGCTGGGCAGCGGCACCGGCTCCAGCAGACGTGTGAGGCACACGCGTTTGCCATGTGACGTGCATATCAACGGCTCCACATATCGTTGCGGATGTGGCAGTAGCGGTTGCACCTCCAGGCGGCGCTCGCGCAAATATTGCTGCAGTTGGGGCAGCTCGGCACAGGCCAGGCCGCCAGTTTGCAGCGGCGTCACCTGGTTGCCCGGCTCCACGCTCAGATAGAACCAGAGATGCACACTCTCCTTGAACTCCGGATATTGCTCCACCGATATATTGGTCACCGAATCAATCAGCGGCCTCTTATAGCCGACCAGCACCTTGGGCATGCACAGCTCAATGCATCCCTCGAACTGCAAGAGCACATATTAGTGATCCAGCCAGTCAAGTAATGAACGAAGTCCAGTCTATCCGCTCACCTTGCGACTGGCCAAGAGACTGCTAATGGGCACCCGATATTCCCCCAGCCAGTTGCATTGCACGCGCTGGTAGAGATCGGATGCCTCGTCCGTGTACTGCTGCTCGATCAGTTCGTCGAAGAGGCTGATCTTCAGATCCTCGCTCAAATCGCTCAGCTGACCCGTCAGCTGCAGCTGCAGATGCTCATTCCATGTGGGATTCGAGCCCTCTGCGGTGCGACTGCGACACAGTCTCTGGCCATAGCTTAGTGTTATAAATGGACGCACATTGGAGTACATCAGCGCTGCAACATATAGAAATATTAATTTGTATTTACAGGGCATCTGCCAGTCGGTCAGCCTGCTTTCATCTGCGATGTTGCTTATTTGTCATTAGCGACAGCTCAATGACATTCGCTGATAACATTGTCTAAATATAATCTCTTTTTTCTTATACATATATGTAATTATTTGCTAAAGTTGCATTTTCTTCTGATTTAGTGTAGCTTAAGATTTAATTCAAGCATGGTGGCTGTGCTGAAGTGGTTAGCAATGCTGCAGCTCGTCCTGGTGGGCACGGCTGAAGAACACAAGGTTTACACTCGCTGTAGCCTGGCGTTAGAATTGGATAGACTGAACGTTCCACGGCAAGAGATACGCAGATGGGTTTTTATCGCGCGGGAAGCGAGCAGCTATCGTGCTAACGTGGTTAGCCGAGAAAACGACGATGGCTTTCAGCACTACGGAATCTTTCAAATTAGTGAACAATATTGTTGCAAGTCAGAAAAGGGAACTAAAAACGTCTGCAAAGTAGAGTGCTCTAAACTGATTTCGGACGACATTCAGCCCTCGCTCGACTGCGCAAGGATAATACTTAAGGAACATGGCTGGAGTGCCTGGGAAGATGGAGAAGTTGGTGTGGATGATTGCTTCGACGAAAAAGTAGGTGCAGCTGGAGGAGCAGCTGGAGGAGCAGCTGGTAGTGGCCATGGAGGTGCAGTTGGACGAACAACTTATTGCAATGTGGACGCTAGTAAGCCAGTTCAATTTCAATATTAAAATCTCGAGAAGAATCTCAACACTAACCATACGATAGTTCGTGATTTCAACTAACAACTATCGAAATGTATACAATGAAAATTATTATTATTATTTGCAGATCAAACTGCACGAGCCGGAGGAAGAAAGCGGTACTTCTTGTAATGATTCTTGAGACATAACTAGGCTAGCCTAGTGCTAAAAGATGGTAACAGAAGTTCTTTATTTTATTTTTTTGTATTGTAATCGAAGCCCTTAAGATAGTGTAAGTGATAAGAGCAAAGCTAAAGGCACTATGTTGTATATTTAGGCATTTGCAATTGCGAATTAATCATCAGTAAACGGCCAAAGAATGCGCTTGGAAGACATATGTAGAGTTAAAATGCAGGCTCTGCAGAAATCGAAGGATGTGATTGTATCCTGGTGGCAGTCGGAAGATAAAATGGAGGATATACGAAATTTGGAGTGTGAAAAACTGGTCGGGGAAATCTTTGAAGCCGCCGCCGAGTGTGTCGAACAAATTAAGACGAAAATTGACTGGAGCAATGGGACAATTAGAGCTAATGAAACTGCAGCCAATAGCACAACTTCAGCTAAAGTGGACAAAAAACCGAGCACAGCAGATCCAACAGCACGAAACGGAGGAAGAATTCGGCACTTTTTGTAATGATTCTTGAGTCATAATATATCAACCAAATACATCAAATCTAAATATATAATCAAGCTGTGTATTATATACTTTTTGTAAAAATTCATGTACATACAATATACATATAGAATATATGTATATATATATATATATATATATATATATATATATATATATATATATATATATATATATATATATTCTATATACTCTATGTTGGTATAATGAGCTGTATTGATGTCCGTCCGACTGCCCGTTCGTAAGAATGTGATAAGCTCATAAGCCCAACAATCTGGGGGCTTTTTACTTGTAAATGACATACGCAGTATGGGGCTTTTTTTTATAGAGCTGAAGATTTCCGTTTTGATGTGAAACCATATGATTGTTTGTTATGCATTTAGTTCATAAATTAAATAATAATCAGAAATATATCAGTATATCAATAAAGTAGATTAGATTCGATAATATGATCAACAAAAGCTTTGTACTTGTTATTAGTTGTTTAGTATTAAATAGCACAATTTGCTCAGCAAATTTCCAAATGAAATACAGTCTGAAGTTGGATACAACCATTAAAAAAATAATGAATCAGGACTTTAAGAAACTGATCGATAATGCCTCCAAGAAGTATGTGGACCAAATTGTTCGGGAAGTTGACATTGAACTGAAGGGAACAAATAGATCGAAAGCAGTTAAGGATCAAGATGACGAAGAATTTGCATTGCCTCTTTGGGTATTGTGCGACATGATCGACATCAATGTGGAAAAACAAAGAATCAAGGATCAAGCTGAAGCTGAAGCTAAAGCAGGAAATGAAACGGGATGCGACAAAGTGGAAAACAAAAGAGTTCGACATTTTATATAAGTTCAATAAATGATATTACCAATTAATAATAATGATAAATAGCCCTATATGTATGTGTAATCTATCAATTGTATATTAACAACTTTTTTTTTTTCTATTTACATATGTGATATAGAGAGCAAGCAAAGCTCGATCAATAGAAATCAACTTATAATCTCCGATGGACTAATACTTATTTATAGAACTGACGCCTCAAGGCTATCCGAAAAGTCTGATATGACCCATGAACATTATGCTCGCTCACGGAATACAAGGGTATATGGGTTTGTCTGCAATACTCGTATTGCTGTTCGCACTTCGCTATATGGGCGTGGCCATACGGAGAAAACTATAATGCATTTCAGCCGCAATTGCTTTTAATCTTGCAGGGGAAGCAGATCCTTTATAGCTGCACGGAGATGATCCGTCCATTGACTTAGAAGCAAAAGAGTATTGTGAAGTCGGTTACCCACAACTGCAGCATTGAAACGTTTCGTGCACACCGATTAAAATACATATGTACATAAATATACATATGTATTTTTATTATCGCCCAATAATGTGCGAATTTATTCGGCCAAGAAGTTGAAATTTTGTTCATTGACGTTTAGTACTTGGCCAATGATGGATGGCAAGCTTAAGTGGTTCGCTCTGCTGGCATCCGTGCAGCTCGTCCTGTTGGGTACGGCTGAAGGAGACAAGATTTATACTCGTTGTGGCCTGGCGTTAGAATTGGATAGACTGAACGTTCCACGGCAAGAGATACGCAGATGGGTTTTTATCGCGAGGGCAGTGAGCAGCTTTAGAGCTAACGTGGTTAGCGATAAAGATGAATTTGGCTATCAGCAGTACGGAATCTTTCAAATCGCTGAAGAATATTGGTGCAAGTCAGAAAAGGGAACTAAAAACGTCTGCAAAGTAGAGTGCTCTAAACTGATTTCGGACGACATTCAGCCCTCGCTCGACTGCGCAAGGATAATACTTAAGGAACATGGCTGGAGTGCCTGGGTAAACGGAGAATATGATGTGGACGATTGCTTCGACGAAAAAGTAGGCAGCGTTAATGGAACTGCACCTGGAGGAGCAGCTGGAGGTGCAGCTGGAGGAGCAGTTGGAGGAGCAACTTATTGCGATGTGGACGCTAGTAAGCCAGTTCAATTTCAATATTAAAATCTCGAGAAGAATCTCAACACTAACCATACGATAGTTCGTGATTTCAACTAACAACTATCGAAATGTATACAATGAAAATTATTATTATTATTTGCAGATCAAACTGCTCGAGCCGGAGGAAGAAAGCGGTACTTCTTGTAATGATTCTTGAGTCATAATATATCAATCAAATACATAAAATCTAAATTTGTACATATCTATGATGGATATGAAGGAAGATATGGATGAAGATGGACCAGAAGGATCAGCTGGGGGAACGGCTGCCTGCAGCCAAGAAATAATAGTCAAGATGTAGCTTGTCTACAATATACTTATGTATATATATATATATAATAGGCAAGTGTTTACTTTCTGGGCTAGGCCGTTCCATCGACTCGTCTGCAGGAAAGCAGATTCACTTACTCTGGGTAACGAACAGACTGGCGCTTAGATCGCTGTTTGTGCCGGCGCTGCTCCGTCGCGGTCCCTGGTGTTCCACGTTGAGAATGTGGCGACTGCGCACTGGCACACCCGTGGCACGCACCACATGCAACGAGACAGTGAACTGTTGCAGCTGTTGATTCGAGGCGCGCGTCGGCTGGGGCTGCCACACGGGGGGCTCACGGCTGGGACTGTTGGCCGCTTGACGCACAAAAATGGAGCAGAGTGCACGCCAAACAGTTGACCAGCCCATTGACTGCTCTGTGGGGTGGCCATCGCCCCATAGCTGGAGCAGCGGCAATGGTGTTTGAAGCAGCTTGGCCCGTTGTGCGCACTGGTTCATTATGGTCTCGTATAGCAGGTGGAGGAACTTGCGGCCTCGATGCTTGTGCAGATCGATTGGATGCCAAATGGTGCCCGGATCTAGCAACTGGCCGGCATTCGCATTGGGTCCGTGCTCCTCCAGCTCAACGATTTCATGCGCCAATGCGGGCACAAAACTCAGCTGTTTGGTGTGAAAATTGCGCTGCTGATGGCGCGAGTAGAGCAGCTGGAATCGCCTGTTCTGGAACAGTTCCTCGATGCTGCACAACAGCATCTGCTGCTCGGCAAAGATGAGCGGCGCATGCCGTATCGCTGCATCGCTGCCTCCGGCCGCAGACGCGGACAAACTGTTCGCCAGCAACGCTTGCCTCAGTGCCGGCGGCAGCGGCTGCACATCGTCCAGCTCATTGCTGCTGCTCCCACCATCAGGACAATAGTAGTCAATGTGCACATAGAGATCGCCGGCCAATTTCGGGCGTGTTGCCGATGATGATGTCTTCGATGACGGCACCTCGAAGCTCATTCTCTCCTCCGATCTGCCCCTTTGAGTCGCCTGCACCGGGGCACTTATCAGCGCCAATCGGCGACTGTGCGCAGTTATTGTCGATTTCTCATACAGCTGAAATGAAACATTGAGAAACAACGAGTTAGTGGAATTATATAACCTATAGACTAGACATGATTCTTCTGGAATATTCATGAAAAGATAATTACAATAACTAAATAAGCTTACCCAAATATTGAGCTGTTCTGGATTGGAACGATTTAGTAGCACGCCAATTGTCTCATTCATGTCCACATGCAGATCCTGTTCCAGGCGATATGTGCGCGACTGTGCCACAAACTGGCTGTCCAGGTAGATCTTCAGGTAGTAGTTGCGATCCAAGCTCAACTGATTGCCTGCTGCGGCCGTCGCCTTGGGATCATTGGGCATTGTTTCATCAGCTGGCAGACGCTGCACAAACACTTCCGGCTCCTCTGGATCCTGAAAGGCTCGCTCATACTCTGCCTTCAGGGACTCCATGATTTCCGTAAATCGCGGCTTACGCGGCGGTTTCGTATGCGCCGCTGTCGACTGCTCGCTGTCATTCCAGATGCGCCGCTGCTGATAGTACAGCTCCAGATGCTCGCGATACACCTCGGCCAGATCTGTCTCGAAACGCTGTTTCCACGCCGAGCAGGAGACGTCCAAATCAGCAGGCGGCACCAGCCGCAGGCTCAGGCTGAAGCGTGTGCAGCGAAATTGTTGCCGCTTGCGCAGCTCCTTCAATTTCGCCCATTCGGCGAGCAGACGCTGCAGCAGCACACGCTGCGCCCTGGATTCGGCATAGTAGCGTCTTCGCAGCTGCTGCGTCAATTGCAATTGCCGCTGAACGTGCACCGCCAGCAGCGATGAGTGCTGCTCCTGCTGGTGCTGCTGCCTGCTGGCATCGATTAGGCGGGCAGCCACATTGCGAGCGATTTGCAACTCTTCGCGCAGCTTATTGCAAATCTGACTGTTTACATTGTATGTGTAGAGATCGTAGAGATCCTCCAGTTGCTGCGCCAGCCGATGCTCCTCCAGCAGCTGTGGATGCTCGCTGAAGCGCAACTGTTTCAGACACAGCTTCAGGCAACGATTCATGGGCAGTCCGTGGAAGGTAGCTAACGGCACAGGTGCTAGGAAGACGCCTTTAAACTGCCTCGAACAATTGCTGTGGTAGAGCGTGTTATCGATGGTGAAACGGCCCGGTTCACAGTCTGACAGCTGCGCGATAATTCCGGCATTTAGTTTGCCGGACGTTTTACTATATCTTGCCTCCTCCTGAAAACGATTTAGCATGCGTAGCTGCTGGGGCTTCAGTTGAGGCTCGCATTCACTTAGCTGCAGTGGCAAATGCAGTCGCTCGCTGGGTGAATACAATAAAGTGTAGTCATAATGATGGCGCTGTCGCTCCAGCTTGACGGACACAAGGGGCGGCTCGGAGAGTTCAATTTGTAAAAAGCTGGCTGCAGTACATTGTGCAGGTGTGTCATCATTGGGGAGTTCCTTCTCGCCAGTGGTGGCGCCCACAGAATCGGCTGTATCAGCATAGTGAAAAAATTGCAAACTGCGCGCTTCCGAATCCTCATCTGCTGTTCGTTTTGCGGCGACCTTTTCGCTCTGCGACAGCAACTGTTGAACTTCCCTTTCAGACTTGCGATATGCACGTGTTGTTTGTGTTTTCATTTTTTTCTTGCTGCGCTTAGTTTTTATTGAATTTGCCTCTGGCTCCATTTTAATTTACGTTTGACAATAAAGAAAAATAACCGTTTGTTTGGATTTTGCACAGGGTGCCATCGTTGCCTAGGTAGCCTAGCTTTATCGGCTATCGATATTTCAAATACGACACCGTACCGATTATTTAGAAAAATACCAACTTATTTTTCTAGTTGGTATATTTTTTCTATTTCAAATAATCGAACAAATAAAGTCTTAATAAGTTACTTAAGCAAGCAGATAAATGAAGAAAATAGCATGTTAAACATAATATGATAAGCCATATCTTATCAGTATTATCAAAGAGCTTTATATACATTTTATACAAATACTGTCTGATAATATACCAACTGAACGAATATACATATGAAAGTAAACCAATTTTTGTTTTTCAGTTTGGCTTCTTGCTTCACAGCCCGCCCTTATTAAAAACGTTAGATGCCCTTTCGTTTTCCTTTTCTTTTTGCTGTTCACATACAAATACAATGCAAATTTACTTCTAATGGTTAATAATGTGGCTTCGGTCATGTTTTCTAAATTTGTTTTTGTTTTTCGTGTTTTGTTTATCAAGTTACAGTTGTTCGTGAGCTTGACTTTAGTTTATATAGATTTATGGGTGACGTTACTTTTGTGCTTAAGGATCGAATTTAAATGGATATTGAATATATGTGTGCATATGTATGTAACGCAAGCTAGTTAGAATATGTTTACGCTTATTATTTAATATTATAGAAGCGCGACGTGGCTTGAAAGAATGGCGTCCCGATAAATGGAGACCTTTCGGGACGTCGTCACGTTGCGTTGCTCAAGCCTTAAGACACCAGCTTTAGAAAATTGTGAAAACGGAGGGGGGATGTAGGCGCGATTGATTTGGGGGTCGTTTACTCTAGCAGGGTTATTTCTTCCTTGACTAAAAATTCAACAACTTCCTCATCAACTTCATCCGTTTCCAAATTATCCGTATCCACATCTGTAAAAAGGAAACAATTAAATTACAAAAATAAAATGATTGTGGTCTAAGCTTCAACTTACGCCCTCGGAGCATGATGCGACGGCTCTTTTGATCCTTCCATTCCGCGATGCGCTTATTGCGGTACTCCATGAAGGTCTCGCGCAGCTGGGCGCGCTTCTCGAGCAACTCCTTGGAGGCACGGGTCAAGCGCAGACGATCCTTCTGTTCGAATATAGGATAATATTTCTTCAAGTTTTTCTTGATCTCCTTCTGCTTCTCTTCGCTAAGTAGCGTCGGTGGTCGCGGGCGCCAAAGGAACTGCACAAAGTTCTTCAAAATGGTGCGTCTGATGATGCGACCCTGGAAGGTATACATATTAAAGCCGGTGTCCTCTTTCACCTTCCACGATGAAACGCCAGTGACGACATAACGACCAGTCGGGTCCCATTCCACCTCCGATGCACGGAAATGATCCGGCGATGCGCTAATGATGTAGTCATTCGTGGTATCAACGAACTCAAAGGTGCCCATGGTCAGATTGGCCATGACAATGAATTGACCACGTGGCGACCAGAACAGATGAGTGCAGGACTTCTTCTCCAGCCGCTTCACCAGGCTGGGCTTGACACCCTTATTCACCTCGTAGAAGCTCACATTGGAGGAGTTGGGCTCGCCGTGTATAATGGAAAACTTGTTGCCAATTGGCTCCCAGGCAAAAGCAAGTATCAGCTCACGTATCTCCACAGAATCCACGGGTATTTCCTTTTCGCGCATATGGAATATCTCAAAATTGTAGAACATGCCCAGAAACTTGACGTCCAGCTCCTTCTTGTCCTTCTTCAGTTTGGAGTAGCGATCGACCTTAACACACAGATAATCGCCAGACTTTTGCCAATGAAGTTTACAGTCGGCCACATGGAAAAGATTCTTGTTGCGAATCTCCCGCTTCTTGGGGATCTCCATCAGGGTGACACGTGCGGGTATTTGATTCTGCTCCTCCACCCAGTAAGCGATGACATTGTCTGTGGGCGACCACGAGAAACCACGTATGCCCGCTATCTTAATGGACTTCAAGTCAAGCAAATAAAACGATGGCGTCTCGTAGATGTGAATCGAATTCTCGCCCATGCGTGCCACAAATTTGTCATCGTGCGACCAGCGGAACATTGACAACACAGACATGCCATCGCCCACAAACGAACGCTTCTCAGCCCCAGTGCGTATATCCCAAATGATGATCTTTTGACCCGTTGGTGTTGGGCCATAGGTTACCAAATAATTCTCACATGGCGAGAATTCGACGAATTGGGTGCCAGGATGGGGAAACTTTTGAATTTTCTGGAAGCTGCTGCCACCCCAAATGGCGACTCCGGGTTTGTGGAAGGTCACCACATAGGTGCCCAGAGGCGACCACTTCACAAACGTGTCCGTAAAACGTTCACGTGTCTCCAGCTCATTGGGTTCGGGCAGAGTGTTCTGCCAGAAGCCAACCTGCACGCAATTTGGTGCTGTCTCAGCCGCTACGCAGTACTGATCGTAGGCATCGGGATCGTTTATAAAATTATACAGATCACTCTGTACCTTAAAGGGTTGTACAGTCGGCGGCTCCCACTTCTCCGGTATATTTTCATACCTATAAAGTATAATTTATTATACTTTTTGATTTTAATTAGTTATTCGACAACTTACTTCTGAAAGTCTGTAAACAAGTTTACGGCAAAAGTATAATTCTTGTCTAGACGATGGTTGTTTAGTTTCTTGACTGCATCCTCTGCCTGGCTAGCGGTCTTGAACTCCATGAATGCATAGCCTTTGGTCTTGCCCTCCTCATCCACCGGATAGACAACGTTAACGATTTCACCGCACTGTGAGAACAGCTTGTTGATAACCGATTTGAGCTTTTCGAGGCGGCTTGGCTCCACCTTCGGCATATTATCCACTACAACAACACTTTCAACACCATCCGCTTCGGATGGGCGCTGGGCCAGCATATCTCCCAATAAATCTGCCATATATAGAACATTATTGCATTTCTCATAGAAAATAATGCACTCTTTGAGGTTATGTTTGTCATCTCTTTTTGCAATTGTCGGCGATGGCTTGTAGCGCGTGTGCTGTGCTGGCAACACCAGACTTACCTTCATCGCTGATGTTGTCCACGAAACCGGGTGGATCATCGAAATTGGGCTCCTCATTGTAGTCGCTGTCGTTTGCGTCCGCACTCGAATGCTCTTCACTTTTCTTTTTAGCCATTTTCAGCGTTTTATTTGCGAATTTTATACGGCAGCCGATTTCCCGCAGTCATCAAACACACACACGCACATAAAAAAGGAAATGTTAATGATAGATATGAGCGATAGTTACTTACCTGCTACTTGTAACAAGTATATCAATGTACCGATAAGTTTGTGTACGGAGCTACAGATTAACAGCGAAAGCATAACAGTTACTTAATCGAAACCGAAAAATAGCTTTCAAACTATTGAAAAAACCCTGAAATCCAGCAAATAAATTATAAATTATAATGTAAACACCAAACAAAACTAAAAGCCGCTAATTTTAAATTATTGAATCAAATAAACAATTTAAAAAATATTTTTGATAACGCAGCGGGAATGGGATCATTAAAATTGTGAATATCGATATATTTAACATGCAATTTAACAGCGTTTTAAATGTTCCTTGCCATAATAAAAATATTTTGTTGCCAAAATCCATAATTTATAGCATTGTCTTTGAACATCTGAACTTTTTGGTTTCACAAATTGCCTTGATAGGTTTTTGATGAAAAATTCTTTGCTGTTATTAACAGTTTGAAAAATGTGATGTTATTGTCCAAGTTATGTTAAGTAACATATCTGTTTGGAAATTCATTCTTTTTTTCCAAACGAAGAAGTAGTAGGTGTATAAACTGCACAAAAGTAATAAAAATGAAGACAAAAATCAAACATATAATTTAAGTGAACCCATTGCAATGATAAATAGTCAAAACAGACAGCAAACTAAAACGCAAATACGAAATTTCAATGCCATACGCAGTTGCCACCCGAGATCAGAATTGCTTTTGTCTCCAAAGAGACAGGTTGTAAAAAAAGTGCAAAGAATCAAATAAATTGCCACAAAGTAATTGGGGTAATGTGTGTGCCATTGCAAAAACGTGATAAACGGCATAAAATGCGAAAAGCTGTTATCCAATAGAGAAAAATTCCGATACACCACGTCCTCCCATCTCTGCTCCGTACGCATCCGCGCCCGCACCTGCCACCTCCTTCACGGTCGTTATGTCTGTGCGCTAAGTCAAAAATCCAACATATACTAACCTAAATTCGTAGTGCAAAAACGAAAGGAAAAGGAAACCAAGTAATGAAATAAAATGAAACAAAAGCTGCCGAAATGCCATAACAAAATGTTAACAATACCAAAATGCTACAAATTATGTATTTGTTATGTTATTCCAAGTGATATACTTGAATGTGAATATTATATATGTATGTTGAAAGCTGCAGGATAGGCAATAAAAAGAATATATATTATATATATGTATATACATCTATGTATGTATTTATATATACTATGTGTATACATGGAGAAATCGCCCAAAAAATGTTCTACCTCACTTTCTGCGTGGCTGAGCGTATGTGTGTTACCTTTTTTTGTATATGCGCAAGCGACGCTCTCATAGCAAGCAGCAAGTGAGAGTCTAAGAGAGCGAGTGCTCCAAACGCAGAGTGATAGAGAGAGAGAGAGAGCTACCGAAGCGCCTGTAGCCTTGATAAAATATATGAATGAAATTTTCGTTTTCAACACAGTGTTTTTTTTTTGTTTTTTGTTATTAGTTTTCATGCTCAGGCTAACTATAATATCAAAATTCTAAAATCGAAATGATGTCGTCCATGACAATTGTCATGTTTATTGGAAAGTAACATCTAGCCAATAGGCGCAATGATTTTGTATACAGGAGTTTTGTTGTTGTTTTAGCTGGGGCTGGTGCGCTCTCGATTTGGATACAGGCTCAGCCTTGCGTGCGCGCTCTCTTGCGCTTTTTGAGATGATGCCTGTTACATCTTTGTTGCTTGGAAAAATTCGGACATATGTATATTTGCACCATGAAGTTTTTCCACAGTGTTTGTCTACACGCCCACATTGTGTGTGCGAATGTGTGTGTGATTTTGCGAGTGTATTGAAAAACTAAAAGTCGCCCGTTCGTCGCCGTCTGCTGCTTTACTGCTATTGCAAAAAATAAATCGCATTTATCAAAAATTATAACATAATTTTCGCTTTTGTTAAATATAACGGGGTTTATTCTCTATTCGTAGTTTAAATTGTGTCTAACACTCAACGAGTTTCTAAACAGTTGCAAAGCAGTTCGAGTCGTCTTTCATATTGTGCCAAAAAAGAAAAAAGAAGCAAACGAAACGAAAAAAAAAAAAAACAAAGCAACGAAGCGCATCACCAACTACAAATACTGCTACAACAACAAGTCAGCTGAAACGACCATCAACAACAATTGAAGTACTCCAGTTATCTTCTCGTCTAAAGTCAGCGTAACTGTAATAATTACAGTTACACTTTTTGTTGTTCTTGTTGGCACTTGTTTTTCGGAAGTTTGTGCAGCAGCAGGCTCTGAATGTCTTTATGCTTTAATCATGGTGTATTTTGCCACCAACAAGAACAACACCGACACTCTTCGCTGCTATATTAGAATCTTTCTGATAACAAATCATGACAGAAGGACATGAAAGGTAAGTCGAAACTCTATCGTAAATATATTATTTAAGTAATCAATTAAGTTGACGGCGTTGCCAGATCGATGGTATGGCTGAAGCTGGCCTTATATGTTCATATGTATGTATGTACAAACGTGCGTGCCTCAATTGCTCCCGCTCCCAATTTAATTTAAACAATTATTGCCAATTTACCAAGCGTAAAAATACAATTTAATTGAACGAAAATACAAACAAATATTTCTGAATGAAATACGGCACTAGTCAAGGCAAGTTAGGCATGAATGGATTGTGACTCATTTGTATGGTCAATCCAAGAGATCAAACAAACACTCACACATTAAACATACATACATATATTTAAACATGCAATATTTATGTATGTATGTATGTGCACACAGGCAGACATGCAGACATACACACATACATGCATATGTATTGTGTATGGTGAACCGCCGTGTCAACGTCTCCACATAGTCTGTCTGTCGCCAGTTTTAATGAATGAAATGGAATGCTAGCAACTATCTTGTTTTTTTTTTCTAATTGTTTTTTTTTTTTTGCTGTTAAAGCGTAGCGCCCCCATTGAAAATGATGTCACTCGCTGATACCCTGCGTGTTTGTTTGCTTCTTTATGTGCCGCATATTGAACAATTTACAACAGGCAGTGGCAGCGGTAGCGGCAGAGGCGAAGGCGGAGACAAATGGCTAGAGCTATAGCTAGAGCCAAATCACTTAGCTAGGCTGTTTGCCATTTACAATTTGAGTGCCACCAACGTCTGCGCAACAGAAACAGAAGCAATAATAATAAAATACACGCAATAACAGAATCAAGGTTCTTGTAGTTTCATTCATGCCTTTGGCTCGACATTTGCTGCTTGGAATGGAATGAATATATTGTTTTTACAAACGGCTTTGATTTGCATTTTGCATTGAATTTCCATTCATTAAACTACAAATATATATATTTTTATATATAAATACCTACATACATATGTATGTATGGATGCATGCACGTAAATTGTGTAGGTCTTTTTGCAAATCGTTCTGGTATTATTTATCCTCTACGTCAACAAATACAATAACAGTATATTAATACATAATTGCATGCATTTTACAGCACTGGGTACAACAATAAAGTCTTGACAGATAACAGATATTAAATGAGCATAAATATGTATATATGCATTATATATGTTACTAGCTAACGCGTATAACATAACTTTATTTAACAAGTATACTTCTGAACTAACATATGTACATATATACATATATGTACACACACATGTACGTATGCAGATCATAGACAAATGCTTGGAGCTCTTGACAGCACCGACTAGCTCCTGTTACTTTGTACACATACAGATGCTGGGTGTCCGATTCTCTTTGGCGCTCTCACTCTCACTTTCTCTGTCATACGCATGCGCTTTGTTTGGAGTTTGTCAATTGAGGATTGTGTTTCTGATTTGGGACTTTTAATTTTTGCTTGAGGCAGGCTTTGTCGTCTGTCTCCAGTGGAGTTTTGTGAATGTATGTACATATGTATGTGTACGTCTATGTGAATTTTTTCATTTGATTGTTGTGTATATACATATGTGTGTTACATGCATACACATATGTATATATGTATGTATGTTTTGTCACGCATTCTTATGTATTTATCATAGTGGCAACGCTAGCCCTACGTTTTTATTTAAGTTGCAACCAGGGCTACAGAAAGCTTTTTTTTTTTAATTCCAATCGCATTAATGCATCTGTCGCAGATAGTAGAAATGGCAAACAAGCCGCGTTCCATTCATGGCAAAGCAGCCACATTAATATCCTTGGTCAGACATGCTGACGTGTGCGTCCTACCTTGAGTGTGAGCATGCACATGCAAACATACAAATATGTATATACATATATGGGGATAAATATATACAAATGCGCTTTGTCGCATTGCAAGCGGCCCCTAGCCCCTAGCTAGTCCTTGACATAGCTATGACGTCGTTTTTCGTCTACTTTGGTAGACCCTCTGTGCATTTTCATTCTGTAAAATGCTTGTCAAATCTAGGACAAATGTATGTATACAGCATTCTACAAATACAGGCAGGCAGGCAGGCAGGCAAGCGAATGGAGTCAGCGACGACTGGCTACAACTCCTCCCTAAAAGCTTTTTCATTGAGTAACTTTGCGATTAAAACTCCATTTCATACTTCTGCGCAGGTCGTGAGTTGCTTTGTTCGTTTGTGGGTCGAACCTGTTTTCTGTGTGCAGCTCCGTTTTGTTTTATTTTTTAAGAATGAAACTCAAAATGGAAGTTTCGCAGGTTCTTGATTCATATATTTTTGCTACCCTTAATATACAAACTCACACAGGCACACGTGTAAACTTAGCTTGTATGTGTGCTTGTAAGTTTTATATGTATGTACATGCGGAAATTGTACATCAATGAATAAAAGCATCTACATATGTGTGTGTGCGTGTTTGTGGTATGGAAATAGTCTTAATGAATGCATATGCTGCTACCGGGTTATACTGGCAAGCAGAACAGCTAATTATATATACAGGATCAAGAACCAAATCGATACGAGCGTATGAATATGTAAATGTATTGTTTATAAATTATAAATTGCAGAATTTATGGTGTCTCAGAGTCCATCTCTCTTGAGCACTTTTTAGCGTATTCTGGCTTTGTCATGAGCAGGTGTGACACAGGAGTCGAGATGGCTGTGCTGCTATGGCTTCGTTGGCCGAAAATTGAATTAGCCAAATTAGCGACACTTTTAGGTTATCAGCCGGCGTAATATACAGACCTAATGCCGCAGGCTAATGCAGTCAGTTGACAGCTCCAGTAGCAACAGTAACACAAGCAGCATCAGCAGCACAAATAATGTCCACAGTTGCTTATCACAAACTAAACTTGAGGCGCTCGTTCAGCAGGTGCTTTATCGATATTTAGCGAACTAGTTAAATTTGTATCAGGAGTTGTAGATGATTATTACAAATAAATATGTAAAAATAGTATATATTGAAATATATGTATATTCAATAAATTAATATTCTTCTTTTCTGTTACTTCTTGCAGCGACTTCTTAGTTACAGTACGCGCACAGGTAATGACCAGGGACGAGAGCACCGAGGGCTGGCTACCGCTGGCTGGGGGTGGTCTGGCAAATGTTTCGATACGTAAACGTGCCAGATTATCCCCATTAGCATCGGGTCATGACTACATCATCTACGGGCAAAGAATCTCCGATCAAAGTGTGAGTAGAAACATCACTATCTATAAGGATGTTTCTGAATGAATGAATGTTTTTCTATTTGCTTGGTTTTGCTTTTTCCGCAGGTTATTTTAAGCTGTGTCATCAATCGTGATCTGAAGTATTACAAAGTAATGCCCACATTTCATCATTGGCGCGCCGGCAAACAGCGCAACGGACTAACATTTCAAACAGCAGCCGATGCACGTGCCTTTGATAAGGGCGTGCTGCGCGCCTATAATGAACTAATTGATGGTATGATCACTCTGCCCACCATCTATGGATCCATGCCCAATCCCATTTAGCTGCATGTTGCTTAATTGATCAAAACGAAAAAGAAAAACACAATCGATATATTTTCTCTCGCTTCTTTTACTTATGCATACATATATACGCTTATAATTTAGATCTCTTTATCACACACGCATACATGTACACACACAGACACACACGCGCATACTCAATCCTTAACTAAACTCCACTTCTCCTTTAGACGTTGCATTTAGAATTTTTCGCCTTCATTAACTAATACAAAATAAATGTTTTATGCTCTTTTTTAAAAAAAACTTGCTACAAAATTACAACAAAAAATATTAACATTTTATTGGAATTGTGAAATTTGTTTCAAAATTAAAACAATCATTAAACAAAATTAACAAAAAATATATAATTTTAAAACAAAATTGGTAAGTGTTCAAGGAGGTTTCTTTTTTAAACAAGTGTGTGCGCTGCTCTTTTATCATTAAAATTAAAATAACTTTTTTGATAAATACTTGATTTACAATTTTCATAAACTTCAGAGAAAATGTTCCTGTAGAGCCTAAAAATCATATATTTTAGATATGCATATATTTATGTATAGAATTTCCTTAAATACGCAAAGCAAGAACAAAATTGACGATACATTTTGAACACTGCTCGTATATTATGAAAACTGATATTAATATAGATCTGTATACTTATATCAAACATAAAGTATGTATTTCTCATCAAAGGTTTTTAAAAATTGCAGCGCAAACCAGCTATATACAAAATCCGTAGTGTTTTATTTCATTAGTTTACTAGTGTACAGCAATAAAAACATTTAGTAAATGAAATTTGCGTAAACTACAATTGCTTAAACACACTCTCTTAACTCTGTGTATTTTAATATGCTTTTCTTCAACTAAAAATTGGCAATGCTCTCTTAATGCTTCATATTCGATTTGCCTTATATTTTGTATTGAATTTAGCGTGCGCTTTGTTAACGTTTATTTGATGTAACTAATCAATTTCTTCAAATATATATATATATAGGACTGGCGAAATCTAATCCCACTATAATATGCCCACCATTGACCAAATATGATTCGGTTGGTGAAGATGATGTATTCATGGTGAGTTGGAAAATGTTTAGAGAACGAGATGAGAGAACTTTGCTAAAATTACACAATTTACAGACCCTGGACTTACCTGTGGAAAGCGAAAGTTTACAAAAGATACATTCAAGCCCCGAAGGCAGCGAAAAAAGTCACAGTAATGAAACTATAAAGTTATTTCATTTGTTTATATGAAATTAATTTATTGCTATTGTCCCACAGAAAGCGTCAGCGAGCGCCATAAGGATAGCTACAGCAACAATTCCGATTCCGAAAAACTACCAGCGGCTACCATACACTACATATCGACGGATAAAACATCAACGGCTCCGGGCTCCGGTAGCGGCAACACTGGCAACGTTGGCGGCTCAATAGATGGGCCGCCGCCGCCGCCTCCTGCAGGTCAGATAGCGCCCAGCGAGAATTACTCGTATGTGACGCTGACGGCTGTCCACCATGACTACAACTATCCGGTTGTGGAGCAGCCAGTTGGCGCCCAGGTGCTGAATGCACGACGCGAGTCAATCAGTGCGTTGAAGAAGCGCAATGCTTTGGAGGCGGCACAGGCAATGGCCGCTGCACAGTCATCGGCCGCGGGTGGAGCCAATAAGCCGCTGCACAAACCCAATGTATCGGATATACTCAAGAAGGAGACGCGCCTGCGTTGCCGCTACTGTCACGAGCTGTACAGCGAGGATTTTAATAGGCGTGGCGCATGCGAGTATGCACCAGATCCGTTTCGCAGCGGCTACGAGTGCATCTCTGGCATGGGCTGTGCACGCTGTATGATCTATCACTGTATGAGCGATGCAGAGGGTGAGACCGCACAGCATCCTTGTGATTGTAGCGTTAGCGAAGCGGGGTGCACCAAGCGCTGGTTGGGCCTGGCGCTGTTGTCCCTATTCGTTCCCTGCCTATGGTGCTATCCGCCGTTGCGCGCATGCCATTGGATGGGCATACAGTGCGGCCTCTGCGGAGCTCGCCATAAACCACATGTCTGACATTTGGAGGCTAGATTGCGAGGACAGTACGATGACGACCCCAGCACCAGGCCCAGAAACCAACAGCAACCTCACTCTGACGAGAATACATATAAGAGCCAGCTATTACGACTCAAGCAGCGGCAGTCGCAGTTACAGCAACCGCAGCCTCAAAGGCACTTTTATAACTGGGAACTCTCCCATAGTCTGGGCGCGCCCCAACAGCAGCCGCCACAGCCGCTGTACCTGATGCAGCCGCGCAGCAATAAGGCAGCTCAAAACGATTATGGTAGGCTTTTATTTTGAAAACTGACAAAATGACAACGAGAGTTCAGTTGCTGTTATGTTCCGTTCTGTGCTATTCTATCATTGTTTTCATTTGCCAACTTTTGTTTTGAGTTATCATCGTTCGAATGACACCATATGATTTGCCATTGATTATTGTATATAGTAGAGCAGGTGAACCACTTGCACTTACCGTGTATAAGTCCATTGAACATCCACATTTATCAGATTCAGCATTGAAATAATTGTAATTTATATTTAGAACTCTTAATTAATCTTAATTATACTTTTGTAAAAACCGGGCTATTTGTTTTATATATATATATATATATATATATATATATATATATATATATATATATATATATATATATATATATGTGTGTATCTTTGCTTATATCGATGCATATTTATATTCGTATAACAATTGTAGTTATTTTTAGTTGTTTAAGTTTTTTGCTACTTACATTTTGTTTACAATTTGAAATTGGAGAACAGTATTAAAGCCAATGTCAGGCGTGACGGATATATCTAGATGCCAATATAAACAAATTTGTGCGTAATTCCAATTCGTTTATAGTTTTAACAGAGCGCTTTCCCCTCTCTAAGAAATTACGCTGTAATGCAAAATGAAAATGAAAAGGACAAAATTGAATGCAAATGTTGCGGGAAAGAGAAACTAAAAAGTAAAAATAAAAACCACATACAATAAAACAAAAACAAAAGCATAAAGCTAAAACAAAAACACTTAATTAAAAACTACAAATTGTTTTTAAACCCTTCAAAGCGAACAACGTCAACTTGCAGCAGTTTGTGTTTTCAATTGTTCAACAAGAATTCAATTATTACAAACAAATTAGTTTTGCAGAAAAACTTATTGATATTCATTTCCATTTAAAAAAAGAATGTTTTTGACTCTTCTTAGGGCTCATGAAGATTCAAAATATTTCTTTTGCAAAAAAAGAAAACACAATCCTTGTTTTAGATCTTAAGTTAAAGAAATATAGAAAAACAAAACAAAACAAAACAAAAATAAATATGTTGTTATGAAAACACAAAATTGCTGCAATTGCGCGGCTGAATCGCTTAAAAAAACCTTTAAATAAAAACAATTTGTAATTTAACCCATACAAATGAGTAAAAAAAACTCATTTCAACAAAATACTTAAAAACAAAAACTCATATATGCAGTTATATATATATATATATAAATGTGTATAAAACGTATTAAAGAATACAACAAAAAAAAAAAAAAGAAAAGAAAATGAATTACTTATGTGCAAAGAACCTAAGTAATTTTTGTGTATTAAAAATGAAATTAATAATAATAAAAAAGCATTAATTTATTTCTTACTATAAATGCATATTTATTCAAAAATAAGCAAAGGTTGTGCAAACACACATTAAAAAACAAAAGAAAAAAATCAACAAAGTATATTAAAAACAAAACAAAAACCTTTAAGCGGGCAATTGTTAGTAAAAATGCAAATGCTGTATCTAAAAAAAGTGAAAAAAGTTGTTTAGATCAAGTAAACCTACCACAAAGAAAAACAAAAAATGAAACAAAAAAAACTTTGAACAAAGAACAAACACTCAACAAAAAGTACAAAATGTTAAATATACATGTTTAATTTTAAATTACTTTTATTATTTAGTTAAAGCTACAATAATTTTTAACATGTAAAATGATCCACAAGCATGCCAACATACAAAAAACAAAACAAAAACAAATATAAAGTATATATATTAAATGTATTTCCAATTTTAACTGTGCATAAATAAACAAAAACAAATTATCTTTCAATGCGCAACAAAGAATAATAAAAGAACGAAGACACAAAAAAAATACGGGCAAAAACTAGAAGTCAGCAACAATAGTAAACATTTCGCTACATTATTTATTAACAAATTATCACAACAAAAACTAAATATTCTAGAGATTAATAGTTAATTGCAGCAATTTGTTGAACACCAATAAAAAAAGAAGAAACAAAATTTTTCAATCAATATTTTGGTTATTTACAGTACATAAAATGAAAACCACATAAATTTATGAATAAGTAGCCGCATATAAAAGATGGCATTAAAAAGTAAACAAAATAAATGATATATTTATTCATATAAATGTATTTGAAATGTGAAAAAGAAAAATACAAAAACAAATAAAACAATTTAATAAACAAAATTAAACTATTTCCTTTTTGCAACAGTCTGGCAACGACATAAACTATGCCAGGAAAAACATGAATGTGTATGTAAATGTATGCGTTTATGTTCCTATGACGCACACACACTAGATGAGCATGTTTTTGAATATGAAAGTAACGTAATCTGTGTATAAACAAGATTTTTCTAATATAACAGCTTGTTTATTGGGCAGACACAAGCATCGGTGGTTCAGTGGTAGAATGCTCGCCTGCCACGCGGGCGGCCCGGGTTCGATTCCCGGCCGATGCAAAAAGTCTTTTTTATTCTTCTATACATAATTCGTTATTCACTTGAGTTTCTTATTTTAGTAACCTTTAGAAATTAAATATTCCTTTATAGTGCTGACTTGAAGTTTAGTGCTACAACAGACATACATATATACAAATAAATTTAACAATAATATTTTTTTAGGATTTTTCTTTTAGTCTTTTTCAATTCGTTTTAGAGTCATATTTTACAAAACACGATAAACCTACTTGGCGCAATGGACGAAGTAATGAAAAAACATAAAGAAGCAGACCAGGCACACACAAAACCAGCCAGTGGCGAGCTCACGTGCAGCGTGCACTTTGTCAAGTAAGTGTCATCAATAACCTTACAACGCAATAGGAACGAAAAAAAATATGCAACAGACTCTTTACATGCATGCAATAAAATTTGAAAATATTAAGCCCCAGATACAGTCCGGGAAGTTCATCCGAAGACGAATTAGGCTCGGTGACAAGGTTGGTTTCGAAAGCTGAAGATTTGGAGCTCGAACGTGTTTTCAAACGTCAAGCGGCGGATATAGCAAAGAGTCGCTCCTTATTTGAGTTTGGGCACAATTTCGAAGAAGTACGCGACTGGCTGACCATCGAGCAGCCATCAAAAGTGTGCTTAAAGACCGTATTACGCTATATGGTGGAGAATCATTTGAAGACAACCGTAAAGATTGAGATCAATAAAATGTATTTCAATTGCCATTTGCTTGTGCTGCAGGCCTACTCCAAGTACTTCATGGAGCTCAATCCAATTCCGTTCGTTGTGACGCTGCCAGAGACGAAGGTGTCACAAAAGGCATTTATGCTCGTCTACAAATGGATGCTCAGCGATGAGCCGATCCTGGAGCGCAAAGACATTGTCACCGTATTTGTGGCAGCCACTTATTTGAGAGTGAAGGAGTTGTTGTTGCATTGCTGGAAGTATTTCGACGATAAGAGCTGCTTCAATGAGGCCTCCGCCTGTGTCATGTACGTCGAATCGAAGAACAATGTGGCCTTGGATGTTGTGCGCAATCTGATGCTGACGCGTATACAAAAGTTTCTCCTCACTTTTGTGGCAACGAGCGATTTCTTAGAGTTGCCATTAAAGCATCTTGTCTATCTTCTATCCACAGATGAGATCTGCGTAAATAGTGAAATTGAGGTCGGCTAATTTTATAATTTTTATCCTTTTTCCATTTGTATTCTAACATTTTATTAACTCTGCAGATACTTTTCATTGCCGTACGCTGGTTGGGACACGACTGGGAGAGGAGAAAAGCGAACGTGCAGAGCTTGATTGATTGTATTCGCTTCAGTTCCATGCCTCTTTGGTATTTGCTGTGCGTGCGGCGGTTGGAGACGCACAGTCTGCTCAGAGAGCTGCTCAGTTTGCCCACTGTTGATGCGCTCATCAATCAGTCCATTTCAAAGATTACTTCCAAAATGTACGAAGAAAAACAAGAGGGATTTA
This sequence comes from Drosophila mulleri, assembly GCA_035047565.1. Classification (NCBI taxonomy): domain Eukaryota; kingdom Metazoa; phylum Arthropoda; class Insecta; order Diptera; family Drosophilidae; genus Drosophila; species Drosophila mulleri. The sequence continues at coordinate 15,709,114 of JAWNPK010000060.1, read as the reverse complement.
TTTTAGATTACGATTGCATCTCAAAGAATTTACAACAGTCGCGCCGTTGGATCGTGGATGATGCGTGTCCTTATTATCATCACATTTGCTGTCCACATACGCGTGACATTAGTTTTATACAGTTCGAGTCATATTTAGCCACGTTACAACAGCAATCAATTGATTATTGGACCAAGGTGGAGATGTTGGATGTAAAGAATCCAAGAAAGTGTGGCTGCATGCAATAACGGTAGATTCAAATGTACGATGCCACCAGCCATTAGAAAATCGAATTTGGCATTCCCAGCATTACGTTTTTGTGTTCAAAAAAGAAAATAGTCTGGCAGCGTACATTATATATATATATATAAAAAAAAAAAATTAGTCTGGCAGCCCTGGCAACAGCTGTTTTGTTGACGAATTTGCTTTTCGAGGTGTTGTTTACGTTGCTCCAATAAATAAAATGGAAAAGCTTGAAGCGCTTAAAATTTCGACAATGCGTCCGCGCAGCAATATACTGGATCGGCCACTATCCAAGGGTAAATCTGAGGTCTCACATAGCATTGTGGCTTTGCTCTTCAGCGAAATTGTTCAATACTCCCAGAGTCGAGTTTTCACAGTTCCCGAATTGCAAACAAGGTAATTTAATGTTTGCCTTGCGATTGAGTGTATCGAAAGTAATGTAACATATTATAGATTACACGACTTGGGTCAGGATGTGGGCACGCGCATCATTGATTTGTATTTTGTGCGCGAACGCAGCTCCAAGCGTGAGACGAAGCTAACGCAAATGCTGCTCTTTGTGAAGACAACCGTGTGGAAGAACTTGTTCGGCAAGGAGGCCGAGAAATTGGAGCATGCCAACGACGATGAGCGCACCTACTACATCATTGAAAAGGAACCACTGGTAAACACGTTCATCAGTGTGCCCAAAGACAAAAGCTCACTGAATTGCGCCAACTTTACGGCTGGTATTGTCGAAGCGGTATTAACACATTGCGGATTTGTAAGTTGACTTTTAAGCTTAATTTGGATTCATGTAAAACATATTTACAAATCTTCCAGCCATGCAAAGTAACAGCTCATTGGCATAAGGGCACGACGTACATGGTCAAGTTTGAGGACTTTGTCATAGCGCGCGACAAGCAAATGGAGGAAAAATAGAAATATTCTTAAATTATTGATAAAAATAACTTCTAATTACAAATACCCAACTGATAAATGTATATTTTTACAATTTTTCTTTAATTTGATTCCGCAACATATATTGCCCGAGAGTTGAGTATAGCCTTAAATGAACTTGAACCTGCGATCCTTGTAGGCCACCTGGCCGGTGCGATATTTCTGTTCACGGCAATCGCGCTCGCTTTTCAGCATCCAGGCATATATCGCAATGGGCAGCACGACGGCGAAGAGGCCCGTGCGGAACGAGTGTCCGGTGGGACGGAAATGCTCAATGTTTGAGACGCGCATAGCCTGGAAGCGGGCTAGACCAGCATCGAACTGCAATTAAGTAAATATTTATTATTGAGCATTCCAAAATGCTGGCATGTGATGACATAACCATTATTTGGCACTTACCACAGTGCCGCCCTCTCCGGTGGCATGACGGAAAGGATTGGAGCTCTGCTTCAAGTATTCGTTACGCAGCTTAAGTGTGAGCTCATGCTTACGGCAAATGAGTTGTTCCTGTTCCTTCGTTACAACCATTTTATTCTGTTGCTAAACTCAACTTGTGCTGGTCAGCAAAAGCAAATGCCTAACAGCTGTTTGCAAACACTAAGAAGCAGACAATTTGGCATTCGCGTCGAAATGTCACCGCTTAAGTGTGGCAGATGGCAACTCTGGCTAAAAGCGCTTAAATGAATTAAAGCTGGCAGTGCCGTTAATTGTATATTCAAATTGTTTAATCTGAATGCGGGGTGGCCGCATAAGTAAGTTGTGATTTTTACTATAAATGTCAGTGTTTCTGGTGAGTTAGATTACTAATTTTATGTTTATCGAAAAGTATATGTAGCTTAAGTACTTTTATTTTCACTCGCTTTTGGACTAGTGTTATAAACATTGAACATAAAGTCTGCTGCTTCGTTGCTGCACCCCAACAGCACCGTTATACGCACGCTCAGGCTCTACTGCTCTCGCACACGCACACTCTCTCTCTCCCTCCCCCTCTCTCTCACTCTCTGACCTACTCAACAAATGTGGACTTCACTGCGCATGTCCTGCAAAGTGTTATGCGCAGATCTCGTGTCAATGTCCTGTTACACAGACATTTCAACTAATTTGCCCATCTTATTGTACTAGCTACGCTGAATATTCAGTTTTCCAGTGACATAACGGTAGTTTTTTATTGGTTCTGCCTAAATAATGCAGTTATTTGTCCAATAATCTTACAGTGTAATTTGAAGCATCTCTGGTTATAAATCAATACCCTAAGTCGCTATAAGAATTGCCACTGCGCAAGACAAACTTCGTCCTCGCCGTCCCACACACGACCAACTGCGTGGGTGGGTGACAGAGAAGGCGACAACCAAGCGTGCATCCGCCAGACAGAGTGAGAGAGAGAGAGAGAGAGAAAATAGTAAAATGAGCTAACGCGCATGTTCTACGTAGTTGGGCGTTTATATTGTTGTTGCTACTGCTGCTGCTGCTGGCTTGGTTGATTTTCCTCTGCTGCACTGCTGCTGTTGGTGGTGGTGCACTTGGCTTAGCTGTGTTCGCTTTGGGGGTTGGGTCAGTGGGTATCGTAGGCAGCCGAGCTGCTTGTCACCGCGGCACGCTTACCTGCTTTAGGGGTTGTTGTTGCCCGGGAGTTGCGCTGTAGCGTTGCTTCCATTGCCTTGCCTTTCACTTGCCGACTGTCGGACGTGGCGTAAAGTTCTCTTTTGTTATTGTTGTTGTTGTTGTTGCAGGACTGTATGAAAGCACCTCAAATGGTTTAATTGCAAACGCAACGTGCTCGTTTATTGATTTTTGCATACAAAACATAAGTAATATTAGAGGTAAGTGATTTAAATAGATTTCCTTTTTGGCCAAGAAATAATTGCAATAAATTCGTATTCGCAGTGCTTGCCATGAGCGTTAAGTCGAGTGCACGGATAAAGAAGCGACGCTCAGCGGAGGCAGCAGCCGCAACGGCATCCCCATCCTCTGGCTCCTTTGCGGCCATCAGCAGTCAGCGCTGCGCCGTCGGCGGCAGCAGCGTCGCCAACAACAACAACAACAATGTCAATAGCAGTGGAAATAGCAATGCCAGCAATGGAGCCAGCGGCAGCAATTCGAATGCCAATCAGAATCTCAGCAAGAAGCATAATTTCGTCGGACGTAATCCCAATTTCGATACGGACGAGACGAAGCTGCTCATCCAGCTGTGGGGCGATCCGAAGCTGCAGCGCACTCTGATAACAACGCACAAGAAGCATGCGGTCATCTGCCAGCTGGCGGCCAAGATGCAGGAATATGGTTATCATCGGTCGCCGGAGGAGATCACGACGCGCATCAAGAATCTCAAGTGTTTCTACAATCGCCTGAAGAAGGACAAGGAGTACGGCATGTCCGGCGACACGGAGCCCAGTTGGAAGCATTTCGCTGAGATGGATGCCATCATGACGCGTCCCATATTCAGTGTGCGTCCCAACGAGGTGCCGGCGCCATCACTTAAATACCAACTGGAGCAGGCTCTGGAGGAGCATGCAGAGCGTCGGAAACGCCGCCAGGAGAACGGTGAGGAGCTGACGGAGAGTGAAAACGAGGAGGATGACATTCTGCTTTCGTCGCTGGTGCCCAATGGCACCAACGGTAGCAAGTCCAAGCCGGATGATAACGAAGGCGACGTCCATGTGGAAGTGGACACAGGTGACGTCTCGCCTAAGCGGCGCAAGCTCACCTCTGAGAAGGATGTGGAGGATGACGAGGCAGATACACTCGAGACTCGCATTAAGACTGAGCCAGTCAGCCAGAGGGAGTTGAGTCCAGCGTCTGAGCTGAGCCCAGCAGCAGCAGCAGCAACAGTAACAGTAACAGCAACAGCAACAGCAACAGCAATCCCTGCCGCACCAGCCGCAGATCCCGAGGAGGATGATGACTGCATGCTGTTGCCGCTGCCGAAGGAGGAGCCCATCGATGTGGATGCCGTCGAGGAGCCTGTTGCCGCATCACCCAAAATTGCCAGCGCCGGCAATGTAGTGAGTGCCACGCGTCCTGTGATGCCCACGCTTACGGACATGCTGCAGCTGCCGAAGAACACGAATCTGCTGCCGTACAGCGGCGCCAATGTCATTATACCGGCCAATAGCATCAGCACCAGCGTCTCTCAGCTGACCAGCACAACGGCCAGCAGCAGTGCGTCCAGCGGCAAGCTCACTCCGGGCAAGATCTCGCTTGTGCCCACAAATTTCCTCATGCAGCCCAAGCAGGCGTCCAATGCGACAGCAGGGGGCAAAGCGGTCAGCGCAGCTAGCGGGACACAGCTGCAGCTGCTGCAGAGCGCCATTAATCAAGGCGCACGTCTGATGATCAGCGGCTCGGCGCCGACGCCCGTGCAGGCGACGCCCAACTCCGGTCTGGTCACGGGCCCCGGCGGCGTCAAGTTTGTGCTGGTCAATGCGGAGCAGGCAGCGGCGGCCAAGGCTGTGGCAGCTGTGGGCAAGCCGACGGCGGCCGGGGTTACCACGGCAGCGCTGCCGCAGCAAACGCAGCAGCAGAAGTTGCAGCAGCAGCAAACGGATTACCTGACGCAGCAGCAGCTCCAGCAGACACAGCAGCAGCAGGTGCAGCAGCTGCAGCAATCACAGCAGCAACAGCAGGTGCAACAGCAACAGCAACAACAAAGTCAGCAATTCGAGAAAAAGGAGGAGAAACGTCGTGCCCAGGAAATGCTGCGCGAGGAGCAACAGTCCAAGCGGCACATGACAAGTGAGTCAGTTGATGATTCCCTCTAAAGACAATCATTATTTAATTAAACCATTTTCTCTATCTGTCTCTATCTACTCAGCCATGAGGATCATGCTGCGCCAGCTGCTTAATGCCCAAAACGAGGCCAACGAGATCCAGCACAATCGCCTGTCGCTGGAGCGTGAGCGCCTGGACTGGGAGAAGTCAATGGGTGAACGTTTGCTCACAATGCTGCCGACCCTGCTGCAGCCGACGGTGGCAACAGCTGCAGCTGCAGCGGCTGCTGCTGCAGGAGTCGCGCAGCCCGGAGCGACGCATCAGTCGCCACAGTTCATAGTCTCGGGCACGGCAGCAGCGGCGGCGGCGCAGCGTTTACAGCCGCCGAAGCTGCTCTTTACCACCGCCCTGCCCATGGCCAATGGCACCGTCTCCATGCCGCACATACTCAATCCAAACAGCGCGCTAGCCAACTCGCTGCCGAAGGTCATTGGAGCACCGGCGACTGCGTCTGCGGCATCGGGCAGCGCCGCTGGAGCAGCTGCCACCAATGCATCAAAGACCGTAGATATTTGCACGGATATTAACGAAGTACAGCTCGTCACTCCCAAGCTGGAGAAGGATTGCTAATTTTCGACAAATCTTTTCCTCTTTTTTTTGGATTTTATCGCAGTTACCCAGAGAATACTCAAATAAACTATACATTAAAATGTTTATTGCTATCTAAATATGATGTATACCTAATTTAATGAATATATATTTATTTATTAGATATTAGATTCAATATAAAACTAAGCACTGGCAACTAGGGCCAGTCATTCTTATGATCCTATTCGCGACGAATCCAAATCCAATGACATCAAAATGATAAAAATGAGTCCTGCCGTTCTCGAGTTTCTTATATAATATATGTATTATGATACTTAATGCACTAAGTTTTAATACTACGAATCATCACTTGCTATGATTTTCTTTGCTAATATCATAATACCACATTCCTGAGCACTTGTGTCCATGTCTAGCTTGTATGGCCACATTTAGTGCATATTGAGACGTTCCATATCACGGATTTCCATAATATCCGTTTTGAGCCGCTGCTTCACAATCTCGCGCCAAATGGCCTCTCGATCTCGATTATCCGTGATGCCCATTCGCTGCAGGGTTGAGTCTGTGATGCGGAGCAGAGCTCGACCGGTAATGTCATGCTAAACGGAGAGAGTTCAAACCAGGCAATTAGTAGGCTAAATGTTTCAAAGATTTAAATTCAAATAAATAGACGTTGGCTATTGATAAATTGCTAATTGTTCTTGTTGAACTAGAAGCTAAGAACAACAGGCGAGTATGGCACAAGTGCTTCGGGACTATAACAAAAAGAATAAGCAACCGCACGGGTAAGTCGTTTTCTTTACACTTACTTCTGCAAACAGTCCTACGTATTTGGTATATTCCCCGCAGTGTCGGTCGTACCATTTCTGTACGTCGCCGACAGTCCATTGGTGAACGGCCTTTGGTCTCGTTGTTTTGGCTCGTACTTTGTTTTGTGTCACGTTGCCTGTTTCTTCACCCATTATTGCGGTGTTTATGCAGTCTCTATGAGACTTGCTCTAGAAAGATCTAACAATTTCTCGTACTGCGTCCTTGTCCTAGGTAGCACTTCGATTTCTATACTTTTCCATTTTCGATCTCTTTACGATACGATATATATCGATAATTACGAGCCAGAACTAGTTTGCTGTATTTATTTTCAGCCACCACATATATTATTCTTTGAAGTCATTATATTTTTTTGTTTTAGCTACGGCTATATTTATAAATATATCTTTGGGGTTGGATTTAAATTGTATATGGTGTGGAGCAACTAAATACCAACTTTACATATTATATATGTAGCGTTGCACAAAACATTATTCGATAGGCATTGTCACGTGGCTATCGGCAGCCGCTCATCTCGAATCGTGACTGGCGCTTAATAACAACGACAACTGAAATCAGCATACTACAAAAGGTGTGAGAAAACACACAAATACGCAATAAATACGTTCAACCATAGCTGTTAATACAAAAATAAACTTGCGTCTGAATAGTGCACTAGTTAATACACACTTATTTATTTGGTTTGCAATCGCGTGCGTTTAAAAAAACTCAACTTCCAATTTTCCAATTCGCAATCGTCGCCGCAGCAGTAGCAAAATGGCCGGAGCTACACTTTTCGAACGCGCCCAGGCGCTGTCTAGTGTGAATCGCGAGGAGGGCATTACCCTGTTGAATAAAATTGTGCGTGAACAAGAGGTGGCCGAGAACGATGAGGAGCTCATACGCATCAAGGAACAGGGCATTATGCAGCTCGGCGAGCTCTACAAACAGGAGGGCAAGGCCAAAGAGCTGGCCGACTTGATCAAAGTGACTCGTCCATTTTTGAGCCTGATCAGCAAGGCCAAGGCCGCGAAGCTGGTGCGTTCGCTGGTCGACATGTTCCTTGATATGGATGCTGGCACTGGCATTGAGGTACGTTGACCATTTGGATGTGCCCCTATAGCGTCTAATCCAATTTGTCATTTTATTGATGACAGGTTCAATTGTGTAAAGACTGTATAGAGTGGGCTAAGCAGGAGAAGCGCACCTTCTTGCGCCAATCGCTGGAAGCTCGCCTCATAGCCCTCTACTTTGACACTGCTCTGTATACGGAGGCCCTGGCTTTGGGCTCACAGCTTCTGCGCGAGCTCAAGAAATTGGATGACAAAAATCTGCTGGTCGAGGTGCAACTGTTGGAGAGCAAAACCTATCATGCACTTAGTAACTTGCCCAAGGCCCGTGCCGCTCTAACTTCAGCGCGCACTACGGCAAATGCTATCTATTGTCCCCCGAAAGTGCAGGGCGCTCTCGATCTCCAGTCGGGCATTCTGCACGCAGCCGACGAGCGTGATTTTAAGACAGCATTTTCGTATTTCTATGAGGCATTTGAGGGCTTTGACAGCGTGGACAACGTCAAGGCACTAACTTCTCTCAAGTACATGTTGTTGTGTAAGATTATGCTTGGGCAGTCGGACGATGTCAATCAAATAGTTAGCGGCAAGTTGGTAAGTAATTACAATAAACAATATATATTTATTATTAATTATATTAACTAATTTTTTTTTTTTGGTATTTAGGCCATAACCTATTCCGGCCGCGATGTGGACGCCATGAAAGCCGTGGCGGAGGCCTCACATAAGCGTTCGCTGGCCGATTTCCAACAGGCATTGAAGGATTACAAAAAGGAGCTAGCTGAGGATGTCATCGTACAGGCACATTTGGGCACGCTATATGACACAATGCTGGAGCAGAATCTATGTCGCATTATCGAACCATATTCGCGCGTACAGGTAGGAGAAATTTATATATAGTATATTTTCCGAATCGAATGAATACGTTCTCTCGCGTATTTTTTGCAGGTTTCCCATGTGGCGGAGAGCATTAATCTCCCCATGCCACAGGTGGAAAAGAAGCTATCGCAAATGATATTGGACAAAAAATTTAGCGGCATTTTGGATCAGGGCGAGGGCGTACTCATCGTCTTCGAAGAGACGCCAGTGGATAAGACATATGAGCGTGTGCTGGAGACCATACAGAGCATGGGCAAGGTGGTCGATACACTGTATCAAAAGGCCAAGAAGCTGTCATAAGTACTCTAATGTGAAATATGCACAGACAGACTTCTATTCTCCGCTCCTCTCCTCCTTCTACCCTACATCCGCGCATCAACAATTAATTAATATCTGGCGAAGTTAGAAGACAATTTTTTGGTTATTCCCATTTATTCTGCAAACGAAGAAAAAGAAAAAGAAAAAGAAAAATTCCCTCAGGGGATCCCTTTGAAAATCATTTACTTTGTTATAGCCGCATCTTTGTATGTTTCGATACAATTAACAACAGCTGAAAACAAAAACAAATAATAAAAACATGTATTGGTGGTAATAGCAGTAAAAATATTGTCTAAACCATAATAAAATGTCTCTAAGCGTAATTAATTATCCCAAAACAAAAAGTAAAGAGTGTGCGCAACATAATAAGCGAAATTATTCAATTAATAACTAATAATAATAAACCGGATAGATAAACAAAACTAATCTCAAAAATTATTCTGCGTTCCCCAACTTATGATCTGATAATGAATAAGCTTTTAATAGTTTTTCGTTTAGCTCTCTAAAAAAGCACTTTCAATCTTAACTAATCATCTCTGAAAATTCGTGAACAGGCTGATTTTGATATTTACATATTTTTTATTATATTTGTTCTTACGTAATGAAAATAAATAATTTGCATATTCAAATATATATATATACATATATGTAGATGTATATAGATATTTAACCGAAAATGTGAGTTAGACCCAAGCCGCCGCCAAAGTTGGTTTTGCCACTGAAGGGTCCGCTGGTCCACTTGTTGGCATTACCGGTCAGATCGAGGCGAGTGTTGCGATCCTGCGAGGACCAGAGATTGGCGCGTGTATCCAGACCCAATTGTTTGCCAATGCCGGGAATATTGCTGTGGGTCAAGCTGGCGCTGTGGCCGTTGATGTGGGAGTAGTCCAGGCCAGCGCCATTGCGCTGGAACTCAAAGCCGTTGGCCAGCTTATTCTGCGAGGCAAAGACCTTGGCGTCTAGGTTGTGCTTGCCGTTGTTGAATAGATTCGCATGCGCCGACTGCGTGAAGCTGTCCTGTACGCCGGGCGTGTGGGTTTTGGTCAGATCGAAGCCATGGCCATGACTGTGTGCGACGAAAAATCCAACATTAGCTTAGCAATTGGGGAAAAAATGTCTTCAGGGATTCACTTACTTATTGTAGGCCAAGGATCCTCCGGTGGTCACAGGTCCCTTTTGCGTATTGCCCGCTGCGTAGACTTGTCCAATCACATTGTGATCGGGTGAACCGATGCCTTTGCTCAGATTCAAACGTGCATCGGAGCCTCCAGCCGGATTCGAGGACACCGAACCGCCCAGCACCTGGCGACGCACTCGAATGGGACGCGGCGGCGGTGTGGGCCGTGGATAATACGGAAGGGTTTGGAAGCGTTGTGGCATGGCCTCCACACAGACACCAATGGCAACAATGGCCAGGATGAGTATGCTGCTGCTACGGTTGCTGTGCATGTTGCTTCGTTGAGTTCTTGCTGCTGACTGATGATTGAATGCTGCCACAGCTGGCGCTTATATACTCCATCTACATCCACATGGGGAAGTACAATGTGAGCCTAGGCTGTTGGTTTAGGTGATTGGCATTCTGATTGTGATTCACCCTCGCTGACATCGTTCTCTGCTTCGTTGTCTTTTTCTCTCGTTGTCTTATCAGCTGCAGCGTCTTTGAGAAAATCCCCGCTCATAGTTCGAAGCCATAAAAATATTTTTGCCTGCCCGCTTGCCTCCACTTGTTGCTGCGCACAGTGCGGTAGGTGCTAAGGCAACAAGAGTAAATTTGAATGAAATACACGCATACATGCATATGTACAGATGTATATTAAATACGTCTTCTTCAAAAATAATAAACTAAGACTGCAATCAAATTAAATTTGATTTAGTATGTAAATCACTCAAAACAATTTCAATTTTAACGAAGGCTTCAACGAAAGATCTGAACGAAACTGATATATGAACATGTATCCTTGTGTGAGTGTGTATATCTCCCTCCCTCTCTGTCTCTCTGCATAAAAGTGCCTAAGCCAATTGAGGTATGTTTGTAAGTTTGCATGAGTATGCTGCTGTCCATTTAAGTATGTTGAGTGACTGCCTGTCGAGTTATTTCGTTAAGCACAGATGAAACAGTTAATTTCGAGCATGTAAAAGAAGAGAATGAGAAGAGAAGTTTGAGCGAGCGCAAAGAGAAAATTTACACTCAATTTGAGTGGAGTGGAAGCTATTTTTGGCAAAAACTTAATTCAATTGATGCGCAGGAGCAGAGTACACATGCAAAGAGAAAAGGAAATAATGAGCGAAAGCTAGACAAACATACATACGTAATTTAAGAAAGCTTAAACAAAAAATATATAATTAAAATGTATTTAAAAAAACTTTAAATTATTAAATAAACAAAGAAGTATTTTAAGTCTTTTATAGCAAAAGACTTTATCAGCATACACCGTAATGACGTCGTAGGCAAGATCAGCTTAATTAATTGCCTTTGCTCTCCTCAAACAAACGTTTTTTTTCGATGGGAATTTCTGTTTTTTTCAAGAAATTTATTAATGAAAAAAAAAAACATGTGTTGATGACACAGATAAATGCTTATCAATTGCTTAGCTCAAACAGCATCTATTTCAGCTATACGAAATGAAAAAGGTTTTTTTTTATAATTTTATTTTTGTTTTGTATAATATATTTATGTTTATTTAATTAGTCTTTAAGGCATCTGTTTAAATACATTTAATTTGTAAAAACGTATCAATTGAAAAAAGACTAATATAATTGATATTTATGAGCATAAATCTCTATAGATCTAAAATTTATTAGAATAGCATGATTATATTATATTATAATAATTAGTACTTGTAAGAAATAATAATATTTTTCCATCAATTTCTTTAAAGAATAATATTATTCACTAAATTAATTGGCAATCTTTCTCAAATATAACTTAAAAGTCCTACATGCGGTGGGGCCCAATATGTCAGCTCTTTTGGAAGGAAACTCTCTTTGGACTGCTTGCAACTCGCTCTTAACCGGTGCTGCGACGCCTCGTATGTCAGCGTTGTCGAATCTCATTAGGTTTAGCACACGAATCGCGCTTGAGCGAGCTTTTCCGTTTTCCGCTTTCCTTCGTTCTTGAGCGTTTCTGGTGCTGCTGCTGCTGTTGGTTTATTTGGCTCTTGGAAAACTGTGTGTGCGCTGAACAAATTGTCAAATGCGCGTATAGAGGCAAGACGCGATTTGTCTGTAGAAAAACGTTGCTTATCGATTACGCACGTAACACATTGCTTCAGCTATAACCGTGAAAAATTTTTGAAATAAATGTGCTATAAATTTTGGTGTGTAAAATAGTTACAAATAAACAATTTCAATTTTCAATCAGTTTTGAATGCAAATCTTAAAATATATTTATGTCTATCCATAAACTGTGCTATACCCAGATTTTCCTGTGCTATCTTTAATGTTGGCCTTCACGTTGTATATAGAGGCAGCAGACATACGTCAATGTATACATAGCTGAGACAAGAAGTGTCACTGCCAAGTGAATTATAAACTGTGCTTTGTCTTTAGAATTGTTGTGTAATTGAAGCTCTGAAACAAAATCCTGGACAGCCTATAAAAAAATATATATACATATATACCTACAAGAAAATTTATATTACTATAAAAATAATAATAAGGAATATAAATTTCGTATTTTATTATTATTTTAAATAATTTGTAACAACTTGAAATATCAGCGAGAAAAAGTCCTTATATATTGCATAAAACAACAACAAGTCTGATCCATATACATGCACAGAATATGTGTCTGGCTATGTATATACACGCACACGCATATACATAAATGTACATACACACACACATATGCGCTACAATACCTTTCGCAGACAAACCCACTTACCTACATTTAGAACGTGCCAACACTGCGTATGTATGATAAAAGAAAAGAAAAAAAAGGTTGCCTGGCTAAAAAGTGACAAAAACAAAATTCACTCATTCGCTCAGTTGAACGCGATGCGAGGCGACGCTCAAAGCTCAAAGCTAATGCAATAGTCACTCAAGCCAATGCTCAGTGCCCTGTGTGGCTCCGTTGCCCGCCTCTCCCTCTCTCTTTCACACACACACAGAAATCATTAGGCAACCTACCCTCGCCCTGTGTGCGCTCAAGCAGTTTTTTATTGTGTCATTCGCTTTGTCATTTATTATGAAATGTGCATTTTCAATGTTAAGTGCGACAGTTGAAATGGACAAATGGGAAAATGAGAAAGTGGAAAAATGAAAAATGAAAAATGCATGCCCAAAGGCATAATCTATATAATCAGGAAATCTAACAAAGGCAGCTGCAAATTGAAAGAGCAACTCTCTTAGCCTGGCTTGTGACTTAGTTATTGTTGCATATATTATATATATATATGTACATATATATGTATGTGTGTATGAGTAAATATATTAGAGTTCTATATAAGCAGCACATCAATGCAACAGGTGATATAGGTAAGGGTTTGTGGAAACAAAACTTGAAAATTAAAACTAAAACAAATACATTCAAATAGAGTATGTATGTAGAAGAAAACTATACATATATAAATAAATGATATGACCATTAATATTATTATCCATATTAAGCTTTAATGTATTCAGGTCAAGTTTGGCTATATTTATATTCTGCGAGTAGATTATCACCCTTTTAATAATCATAGTCCTGAGTAAATCCCTTTTTTAGCCACACCTACAAACATTTCCGTATGCAATCTAACTAATTCAACGTAAATTCTTCCATTGTCTATCCCAAGCAGCTGCTGAAAGGATAATCGGAGGCATGATGCTGTAGTTGCGCAGGCAGAGAAACGCACAAAAGGATAATTGAAACAAAAGCTCGTTCGCTGCAGGGCAGGAAGTGTCAGGGCGTAACGGAAGCAGTTAGTCCGACCAGACGACAGAGTCCGACTAGACAGCAGACAAAAATATACACACACACACACACACCCATATACACGTATATATATATATAAATGAATCCGTATAATGCAGCTGTTGGCGGTGGTGCGTCCAATCCGTTTGGCGCGCCCGCCTCGAGCGCCGGCTACGGCCAGCCACAGCAGCCGAGCATGGGCTATGGCTACGAGGAGCAATCGACCGGGGGCTACGATCAGGGCGGAGGAGCGGGCATGGGCTACAGGCAGCCGCAGCAGGTCCCTGGCTATGGACCACAGGGCGTCAGGCCACGCGTCGATGTGGAGGCCACTGGTGAAGTGGATCCCAGTTTGTGAGTAGCTACTAATGTCGCTTCTCCATTGCCTAACATTTGGGCTTTTGCAGATATCCGGAGGCCAAGGACTCAACCCACAAAGTACGCGGCGCTTCGGGCATCATGGAGATGTTCTTTGGGGGCACGGAACAGGAGCTGATACCCGTGAAGAGTTTCTATTTCTTCTTCTATGCGGCCTTCGGGTCGCTCTTTCCACTGATGGGCGTCTACTTCAAGCAGATGGGCATGAATCCGGGCCAATGCGGCATCCTCGTCGGCATGCGGCCCTTCGTCGAGTTTCTGTCGGCGCCCTTCTGGGGCTCCTATGCTGATCGCTGTCGTCAGGGCAAGAAGCTGTTGCTCGCCTCGCTCGCTTGCTGGGTGCTCTTCACCATTCCGCTGAGCTTCATCCGGCCGGAGGCGGTCAACTGCATCGAGCGCCGCAATGCCACCGACTTTGTGCTGACGTATACGCGCACCAAGCGCGACACCTCGGCCATGTACGATCCGAGCAGCCAGCTGGAACTGGAGCCGGATCTCGAGCTGGCCTACGACGATGTCCATGGCGACGAGACGGAGCACAGCCGGCACAAGAGATCCCTGCTGCTGCCGCGCATCGATGCGGGCATCTCGCCGGTGCACATCAATTTCGTGAGCAACTACGATGACAAGCATCATCGGGACTATGTGACGCCCATCTTCAGCTCGATGGTCTACCGCACGCCGGTAAGTCTGAGGCACAGTTGAGGAGACGTTGGGAGTGGGTAATGATTGACCTCCTCTCTATGCCCTTGCCCCTTGCCCCTTGCCCATTGCAGGATATCCAGAAGGCGTTCTTCCTGCTGCTGCTGGTCATTCTGATTGGTGAGTTCTTCAGTGCTCCGGCCATCACATTGGCTGACTCGGCGGTCATCACGCTGCTCGGCGAGGACGCGGATAAGTACGGACATCAGCGCATGTTCGGCTCCTTGGGCTGGGGCATCTCGATGTTTCTGGTCGGCATTGCCCTGGATCACTCCACCTCGTTCTCGAATCATCCGTGCGGCGCCGGCAACAAGGAGAAGAACTACAACATATGCTTCTCCATCTTCTCGGTACTGATGACGTGCGCCATTATCTCCGCCTCGAAGATCACCTTCAAGTACGAGCCGGTGGACGAGAGCCAGCAGCAGGCGGCCGCTCAGTTTGTGGATCCCAACAAGAAGGCCGAGGAGGAGTCCATGAATCAGCTGGCCGCCCAGCTCAATTTACCATCACTGGCAGTGGGTAGTGGCAGCGCCGCTTCGGGTGCCTGCTCCGGTGGCTTGAGCAGCTTCACTGGCGCCGCGCATCAGCCGCAGCCGCATATCGGCGCCGAGTCCAAGGTGTTCGCCCAGACGGCCAAGGAGTTGCCCGAGTGGGTGACTGTGCTGACACATTTCAAGGATCTGAAGACGGCCTCATTTCTGTTTGTCGCCTGGTTCATGGGCTTCGGCATCGGCCTGATCTTCACGTTTCTGTTCTGGCATCTGCAGGACTATGGCGGCACGCCCACTCTGTTCGGTGTGGCGTCCGTCATCAATCATGTGTCCGAGATTTTTGCGTATTTCTTCAGCTTTCGCTTGATCACCCAGATTGGGCACGTCAAGGTGCTCTGCCTGGGCCTAATTGGCAATGTGTTGCGTTTTCTGTATATCTCCTATCTGACCAATCCGTGGATGGTGCTGCCCTTCGAGCTGATGCAGGGCATCACCCATGCCGCCGTCTGGGCCGCCTCATGCTCGTACATTGCTCACAATACGCCCAAGCATCTGCGCGCCTCGTCCCAGGGCGTGCTCCAGGGCATCCATCATGGTTTGGGTCGCGGCTGCGGCGCCATCATTGGCGGCATGTTTGTCACCTATTACGGTACTACTGCTACCTTCCGTTGGTATGGTATTGCCTGTCTCTTTGTGCTCGGCCTCTTCATCTTCATCAATTTCTATCGCAAGGAGCAGGGCTTCATATCGGAAATACCCGTTACCGAGGATCCGCATCAGGTGAATATCTACAGATCGACATCTATGTATGTGTTCCATTCATAACCTTACAATTCCTTCAGGTGGCCGAAGAGACCTCCCATTTGGCGCCGCATGGCGTGCCCAGCAATCCAATACCTCGCGCTCTGTCCAATACGCGTCTGAACGAAATGAATCCAAATGGCGGACCCTATGGCACCTATCAGACAACTGGCGGCAATCTGGACATACCCGGCGCCAATCCGCACAATCCGTTCGCACAGTAAAAAAGGCCAGAGATAACCTAACTGAATTCCTGACTTCCCACATAACAAACAATCCTCGCATACCATAATAAAAAGAACCATCACAACTACATGCTCACATAGTCATGGACACAACAGCACAGATCGAACAATATATGTATATGATGTATATCTATATATATATATATATATATTATATATATAACCGAAAACATATCTTGGACATTGGCCTGCAATATATAGATTGCTAAATGCATTGCTTTATTATGGGTTTTGGTGCTTGAAACATGCATAACAAACACACTAACATACATACATACATACATATATATATATTCCATATACATACATATAAACAACTACCAACAATATATTTAGCAAATGTATGAATGAATATATTTTATATTGCAAATTCATAGATATATACATTAAGCAATACTTTTTTGCTTATTATTAAATTTATTCCAAAAAAAAAAAAGAATTAAACTAAATAAAATTTCCTTTGCGAAAATTCGTTATAAATTCATTTATACAAATAATTTTATTTTATTTATTTACTTTTTTTTTAGAAAAATAATATCAACATCAAGAGATTTAGGTCTATATATGTATATTTAGCGAGCACTTTATGAAATCAACATATTGATTATATATTATATAAATATATAAAAAAAGAATGGTTTTTATTTTATAAAAAGCAATTCGAACGAATTTTCACATAGTTGCAGTTAGCATAAAAAAAAAAAATAAACAGAAAAAATGTTGGCCTAATCTATTATATTTAATAAGCATTTTATAGTTTATTTGCATCGCAATCATATCATATGGAAGAAAATATTTAAAGGATCATAGAAACACACCATAGTCCTAGAGGAACCAATAACACACACACACACACACATACATACACACATCTAAAAGAAAAGCGATAACACATAAAGTACCTATAATATATAGAAACAATACAAATAAAATAAAAAAAAAAAAATGTAAACGACAACATAAAATAATATAAATAAAAAAATTAAATTTAATTTTATATATGAATTATTATTTAAAAGAAAACAAATAGTGTTTTAACTAAGGAAAATCGTTAAAGAGATAAGCAAAATTGAGTAATTTAAAAAAATATTAAGTATAAATTGCAATTTATTTAAGAGGTAATTTTTTAACTGCTTTAAAATAATTTATTTGTTTATCATTAAAATATTATTTATCGTTTTCAATATTTCATATTTAAAGTAAAAAGAAAAGTTAGAAATTGTTATAAATATACATCCATATTATTTTATATTATTATAATAATTTGTTTCGAATAATACTCCATATGAATATGAATATATATATAAATACAAACGTAGTTGTTTTAAATACAAAATATGAGCTAAATAAACTAAATAAAATTTGAGAATTTTGAAAAAACTAAACTTAAAATTGAAAGAACATCGGGAAATTGAGAAACAAATGCTGTAACGAATGATATTATGAAAATCCGCCTCATTACAATCAAATGTTAAATATGTTAATTTTATGTACTATATACATATATATATATGGCGTATATACACTATACATATTTATATGTATACGATTATAAATGGCTATTTTGAAATACATACTTCTCTATAGAAAGAACAACAAAACCCAAGAACTAAAAACAAATTCGATGTCTAGTTAAATATATATATATATAAATAAATATATATATATATATTTGCAGAAATGTACCTAAGATGAAATTTTGATTTTGAACTTGATATGAAATACTCTATATAGTACATAAATATATATACATAAATATATGTATATATATTAATTATCGTTAATGATTCAAACTGTCTTAGATATTGTTACTATAAAATATTCAATGGATATGTTTCAAATTGAATTTTCTAATTCTTATTATTATTATACTCTAGCTCTTATGTACAGCACATTTATGAAACTTTGGGTAGCTTATATGAGAAGCAAAAACAAAATATTAATAATAATGATGTACAATGTGCACTTAAGTTATGTTTGCTGAGCTACAAATTTAACCAATGGCTCTAAAATATATCTAAATTATACTAACTTTAACTAAACACACATGCATACAAGAATGTACAAGTATTATACACAAGGCGCATACCATTAAACATTAACAAATGCAAATACATACATAAAAACACATGCAACACGTATTACATAAACAAATCCAAGAAGTCATGTAATATGTATGTTTAAATAAAAGTTTAAAAAATCAATTGTGTATGGGGCTTAATACGTTCATTTATTAATTATTTGTTAAGTTAGCAATTGATTAAACAATCTCCAACATCGGCTAAGTTTCGTCTGCATCCGTTTTGGGCTTTTTGGCCGCTGGCGCTGCCTCTGCTGCCGGCAGCTTCTCGGAGAATATGGCCTGGGGCTGGGTTTGCTTGTAGGCGGGCGCAATCCAATATGGATTCTCGGCCGCATCTTTGGCATACTTGAGGATGGCCTCGCGCGGATCCTGGTCGTCGTCGACGCGTTTGCTCAAGCCCAGATTGCGTATGACGTAGGAGGAGAGTGTGCCGCCCGAGCTGGCAACGCGGCCGCCTTGGCCGCTGGTAATGGGTAAATCGGGTCGCTTCGACTTGACCGGGTCCATGCGCGCCTTCTCCATCTTTTTGCGCGAGGAGCGTGTCTTCTCTTGGCGGAACAGCGGCAGTGCGTGCGGCGTTATAATCTGCGACACGCCCACCATTTCCATTTGCTGCCTCTTGCGATGCGTCTTCACCACGCACAGCTTGGCGCCGCGTATGCTGCGCTGCTCGTCGTAGAGGCACTTGATGATGCCATTGCCGCAGCTGACGAAGAGTTGATTCAGCTTGGGATGCCACAACGTCTTGATGACATGCGAATTGGCCACGGGTACGCGTTGCACCTCTTCAAAGCTCTGGGTGCTATAGAAGTAAAGATTCGCCTCCTTTTGCTCCTTGGGCAGCGACTCGCCGGTGACCAGCAAGCGATCATCCGGACTGAAGCAGCAGTCGGTCGTGTCGTAGCGTGAGAAAAGATTCGACCAAGTGTGCAGCGGCTGCTTGAAGTTTCTCAGGTCCCAGAGCTTCATGGTCTCGTCATTGCTGCGCGTCGCCAGCTGCTGGCCCATGTAGGAGAACACAATGGACGTAATCTCCGAGCCCTTTTGATGTGCTGTCCGGACGCAGTGCGTGGTATTTACGAACATCTTTCGCGTGTCCCAGGTCTGTATGGAACCATCCACGCAGCCAGCGGCGATGAGAGTTGCATCCCGATTGAAATTACAGGCGGATGCATTCGTTCTTAGCCCGCCCTGGGCTCGCGTCTTAATCACCTGCATCTGCTCCTTGGCCCGTAATCCCTGCCAGATGCGCAGTGTGCCGTCCAGAGCTGCGGTCAGGAATTGCTCCCTGTTGAATGGATGCCAGCAGCCAGAGGTTAGCTGAGCCACATGCCCCTTTGTGCGGCTCATGTCGCTTATATATTGATCTCCCTTGCAGCATTCTAGCTTCTCGAAGCCGTCTCGGTCGAGGATTTTGGCCTGTGCATTGCCCGATATAACGAGGATCATGTCGCCAGTGACCGAGTATTGAAGGCCTCGTATGGGATGATTCTCACAAGGCTGCAGTTGACGGAAGCTGCGCATGGAGGAATCCATGCCAACAAAGTCCCAGAAACACATATCATAGTCAATGGAGCCCGACACAAGCCGAGCGCCGGATGGATCTCCAGCAAGTGCCAAGACGGCTCGTGATCCGTGCTGCATTTGGACTTCGTGTGTGTAGGGTATGCGACGTATTAGGCTGTCCTCATCGTCATCATCGGAATCGCCGTCTTCATCGTCGTTATCATCCTCATCGTCTGCCTGGTGTTTCTTGTCATTAGTATCTTTCTTCGAACTGGCCTCAGGCTTGTCCTGCTGTGGTTGGCTCTCCGTGTCTGCTGTTGGTGGCACTGGACCAATCACATCCTCGTCCTCCTCATTCGGATCTTGTTCTTGCACGCGAGGCGCAGCAGTGCGCGCCTTGGCGATCTGCTCATTGATATCGAAGACTTTCGCTGCCTTGCGGCCAAAGCTGCTGATGCCCATCAAATCTTTCAGATGCTGGCTCTCCAGATCCTCGGCCACATCTTCAATTTGACGTATCATCTGTTGCTTGTCCATTTTTTTGAATCCGCCAGCATCTTTTTGGGATTCCTGAGTGCTTTCAGCAGGCGTCTTATTTACGTTCAGCTGTATTTTGCCAAACGAGATCTTGCCGCGCTGCATAGCGAGCTTTTTAATTTAGTTCTGCGGCTTTAAAGAAAGAAACGTTTATTGTTGCTATCCCTGCTGTGCTTGGATTTTTGTTTTGGCTGGTTAGCAGTCAGTTATCGATGTTGATTATCGATAATCACTTTTTGATTGAAAAAAATACTGACTATTTAATGTAGCAAACTAAAAAATACTTACAGTATGATTTGAAACTTGCAATTATAATATTTGAAATGCAATTAATAGTGATAATGAAATCAAATGTGTATACGTTTTTAAATTGTTTAATTGTGTTTTATGTCATCTTCACTGATCTTGCTAGATTTCCAAATGTTTTGTTTATTCTCAGCTGTTGCTTGTACTTTAAAGTACTCGTTACAAGCTATGAATGAATGTAGATATACCACCGCTAGCATCTAACCTAAAATTGGGCGCGCAGGCGGCTTTTGGCATTTCGCTCGTGCGCAATTTATTGCGTATTTTGTGAAGTCTCGCGAATTGTCTTCATATATAGTTTCCTTTATATAGTATTTAGTGCAGGACACATTGGAAAATGGTTGAAAGTTTGGAGTACAACGACATAAATGCCGAAGTGCGCGGCGTTTTGGTAAGTTTGTTTTGCGAAATGTCGGCAATGTTTGTCTGGCATTTGTTTTTCTCACACCTTGCCTCTAATGTTATTATTTATTTACATATGTAGTCTTCTGGACGCCTGAAGCTTACCGAACAAAACATCATCTTCAAGAACAACAAGACGGGTAAAGTGGAGCAGATTGCTGCGGATGATATAGATCTGATTAATTCGCAAAAATTCGTCGGCACCTGGGGCCTGCGTATCTTTACAAAAAGCGGTGCATTGCATCGTTTCACCGGTTTTCGCGATAGCGAGCATGAGAAACTCGGAAAGTACATCAAGGAAGCCTATTCGCAGGAAATGGTGGAGAAGGAGATGTGTGTCAAGGGCTGGAACTGGGGCACAGCGCGCTTCATGGGCTCCGTGCTGAGCTTCGATAAGGATACGAAAACCATTTTTGAAGTGCCCTTGTCGTATGTGTCACAATGCGTCACCGGCAAGAATGAGGTCACTCTGGAATTTCATCAGAACGACGATGCACCTGTTGGTCTGCTCGAAATGCGTTTCCACATACCGGCTGTGGAGTCAGCGGACGAGGATCCAGTCGAAAAGTTCCATCAAAATGTTATGAACAAGGCGTCGGTGATATCTGCCTCGGGCGAGTCCATTGCCATATTCCGCGAAATTCACATTCTGACGCCGCGTGGTCGATACGACATCAAAATCTTCTCGACCTTCTTCCAGCTACACGGCAAGACATTCGACTACAAAATACCCATGGACTCGGTGTTGCGACTATTCATGCTGCCGCACAAGGATAGTCGTCAAATGTTCTTTGTTCTCTCGCTGGATCCGCCAATCAAGCAGGGCCAGACGCGCTATCATTATCTCGTGCTGCTGTTCGCTCCCGACGAAGAGACCACCATTGAGCTGCCCTTCAGCGAGGCGGAGCTGCGCGACAAGTATGAGGGCAAGCTGGAGAAGGAACTGTCCGGGCCGGTCTATGAGGTCATGGGCAAGGTGATGAAGGTCCTGATAGGGCGTAAGATAACAGGCCCCGGCAATTTCATTGGGCATTCCGGCACTGCGGCAATCGGCTGTTCGTTCAAGGCAGCTGCCGGCTATCTGTATCCGTTGGAGCGCGGCTTCATCTACATACATAAGCCGCCCCTGCACATACGTTTCGAAGAGATCAGCTCAGTGAATTTCGCACGTAGCGGTGGCTCGACGCGCTCCTTTGACTTTGAAGTCACCCTCAAGAATGGCACTGTGCACATCTTCTCCTCTATTGAGAAGGAGGAGTACGCCAAGCTGTTTGACTTCATCACACAGAAGAAGCTGCATGTGAGCAACATGGGCAAGGACAAGAGCGGCTACAAGGATGTTGACTTTGGCGACTCGGACAATGAAAACGAACCGGATGCATACCTGGCACGACTCAAGGCCGAGGCACGCGAGAAGGAGGAGGATGACGATGATGGCGACGATTCCGATGAGGAGTCCACGGACGAGGACTTCAAGCCCAACGAAAACGAATCGGATGTGGCCGAGGAGTACGACAGCAATGTGCAGAGCGACTCGGACGAAGACAGCGATGCCAGCGGCGGTGGAGCTGGCGGCGGCGACAGCGATGGAGCGTCTAAAAAGAAGCATAAAGAGAAGAAACGTGAAAAGAAAGAGAAAAAGGAGAAGAAGCACAAAGAAAAGGAGCGAACAGTAAGTCTATTCAAATGCAATAGTATAAAAAAAACTATTATTCTATTTCTCCTAATCCCCCCGAATAGAAGAAGACCACCAAGAAGAAGGACAGCAACAAACCGAAGCGTCCCACGACAGCTTTCATGCTGTGGCTAAGCGAAACGCGTGAGCAGATCAAGCGCGATAATCCGGGCATAAAAGTCACAGAAATCGCCAAGAAGGGCGGTGAGATGTGGAAGGAGCTGAAGGACAAATCCAAGTGGGAGGAGCTCGCCAGTAAGGACAAGCAACGCTATCAGGATGCGATGCGTAGCTATAAACCAGGTTCCGGTGGTGATGCTGCTAGCGACGACGACGAAACTTCCAGCAGCAAAGCTCCAAAGAAACGCAGTTCAGAAGGCTCAGCTTCGAAAAAATCAAATACCTCGGGCAGTGGCTTCAAGAGCAAGGAGTACATATCAGATGATGATTCCACCAGCTCAGATGATGGCAAAAAGGCCGGCAGTGAGCCGGCCAAAAAGAAGAGCAAATCGAGTGAGGGAACATCGAGGAAGAAGGCCACAGAGAGCGAAAGCGAAGCGGAGGCCACCGATGAGGAGACAAACGAATCCAATGATGATGATGAGGATGAGGCCAGTGATTAGTTACGAACATTTCCACACACACACACATACACACATACGTACATGTGTTTAGCCCTAAGTTAACTGTTATAAACAGGCCAGCAAAATAGCTCGCTTGGTCTACAATTTGTCTTTTCATTAAACGCTATTTACTAATATTTAACGCATCCAAAAATGTTCCATCTGATAGCGGATGGCCAATTACATTGGCCAATTACCTAAAACAACCAAAAAACGTATATAATTGTTCCGATTGGGTTCGTTGTTGTTTTGCATTCAAGCAGAGCGGATGGATATATTCGATATGTCAGCGTATTTTATAAAATAGTAGAGAAAATCTTTCGCGAATGGCGCTGGTTTGGTTCACGTTGCAGTTGATATTGCTCTGGTCTGCAGTGGAGGCAAGTGCGAGCGAGAGGCAGAGAAAGAGAAAGAAAGTTTAGGGTTTATTCATTAATTGACATCCTTCTCAGATCAATGGATTGGCCAAGTTCACAAATGTCCAGTGCTCTAGCATGGACACCAACATCAGCGTGTTTACAACTTGTCGCCTATATGCGGTTAAGCGAGACGTCGTCGAGATGAGTGTGGGCATAAGGATCTTGAAGTTTCCCAAAAGGCCAATTGCGGTGAGTCTAGTTTGAGTATTCAGTTAAACCTTCATAGTATCAGTGATAGTCCTGACTGAGTGAGATTACGTCGGATTATTCATACTTAGTTAAAGCTGCAAGATCTACTATATACTTGATATATGTATATGATCAAGGCTTATCCTAGCGTAACAGTTTAATATCAAAATTTTCTTTTTCCACTTGGTCCATAATAATATCATTATTAACAAGCAATTCAATATAAGTATATAAATGCTTGAACAGCATGAGATCTCGATCTAGCCAATGTTTATTTGCTCGCATTAAATATAGAGCATACCAATATTATTATTATAATAATACAAGAATTATGATAATTACTATGTGATCAGCTCAATGTTTTAGGTGAATTTACGCAGGCTTATGGAAATTTTCAGTGGGTTACTCTCCATCAAATCAGTCAAGCAAAGCCGAATTATAATTTTAAATCGATTACACACACATTATATGCAGGCTGCTGAAAAGATATATTCTATATTTTTAAACAGAGCAGAACTTTGGTGAATATTATAAAGAATATGTATATATATTTTTGTTTAAATATAAAATAAATGAAATGTTATTATTATATATATTCTATAGGGCGGCGAGCTGTCCGTATATATCAGGCGCATATCAAGTTCCTAAGTTTAATGACGTCTTTTCTTTAAGTATTTCTTCTAAGAATTTAGAGTGTTACCTCTACGAAATTCTTCTAAGAATTCCTTCTATATATTTCCCCTAAGAATTTCTTTTATGTTGTCTCTACCATGTTCTTCTAAGTATTTCCTCTGTGTTAACTAAGTGTTAAGGAAACACTTAGTCCCTTTAGGAATTCTTCTAAGTATTTCTTAGTATTTGCTCTTAGTATTTGCTCTTAGTATTTCCTCTAAGCATTTCTAAGTATTACCTTTTAGTATTTCCTTCAATTATTTCCTCAACGTCTTTAATGCTTAGCTGATCGATGACTCACTTCACTTCACTTCACTTTACTTCACTGCACTACTGACGCCCAGCAGGCAGCTGCGGCCCTTTTTATAGGGAGACTTTCACTCACAATCTGTGTTGTGCTCAAATGTTGAGCCTGACGTCAGGTAGAGGCCGTCCAATGAGAACACCCTCGGCTGCTGCAAGCATTTTATATTCGTTTTACTCAATGATCTGTAGCTCTTCTTCGTCCCTTGGCTTTCTTAGGCAGAAAGAGAGCGGGAGAGAGAGAGAGGGCTAGAGAGAGAGAGAGAGAGATAATATGCGCAACAGCTTATGTATATTAATATTTATAATTATTTTATTTGATTATTTAGTTCTCTTGAGTACTTGCTTAGTTTCTGGAAGGGTTCAGGGGCTCTCGAAGTCGAGCATAAAATACTTACATGTTTTTAATATTCACAATTAATATACATATGTATGTCTTATAATTTCTTGAGCATTAAAAATAAAGCAATTCACAATTTACATAGAGATCAGATCAAAATGGAATGCAAAACATTCATATAATTATTGTAATTATTATTATATGTTACGTTTAATTGGCTGAAAAGCAAATCTTATATAGTATTATTTATACAGTTAACTCAATCATTTTCTAGGTATTTTATGAAAATCGAACAATATTTTTTTTATTAAATCACCTTTCATCTTAGTCGGGAGGACTTCCCTCATTTTGCATTTTCCACTTTTCAATTTAAAACAAGGAGATAAGATTCAAAACATATATTTATGGACCGAACACCCCGTGCTAGGTCTTACGTCGAATAGTCAATAGTGAATCGCTAAACAAAGAATTTATAGAAATACATATGCTGTTGTCTTGTTCTGATTAACTCTGAACTAGATGCGGCGACGATTGTCCTTGCGCACGGTTATTGTACGATTTTGCATTTCAATGGCACGGCGTTCGCTTTTCAACAAGTCCTCCATGCCCTGGAGCGGATCCTCATACTGGTTCGGTTCGTCAGTGGATAAGTCCGGGACGTATTGCTGCCGTCGGTGAGCTCGAGTTGGCTTATCGCTCAATTTCGCATCCAGCTCTGCCTGCAGCGAAAGTTGCGATAGTTTCCTTTGATTCGGCACCATGGAAGTGGAGTATGAGAGCGGCAGTGAGTCATCCAGCTCGTCTTCAATCAAACTGGAGTCATACAAGACATTTCTATGGCTAGTCACCTCCCGGTCATGAAACGGTGGATTATTCGCCTCGTTAGCCGAGTCCAGCACCTGTGGAATGCTTGGGGCAGCCGCCTTCATTTGCTTCTTCCATAGTCTTGAGATCACGGGCAATATTGTATCCAGACACTTGACGCATATCTGCGTAGCGTAGCTCATTAAATCGGCCATCATATTGCGCTTGCCGTACAGCAGGAAGTTATCGATGCGAGGCATATAGCGCTTCAGCAATGGGCTCAGAATCGAATCGAAGACCCAGACGCTGGCCTGTGGCGCCGTTAGAACCAGCCAGAGTACAATCAACAGCTTCGACTCCATATACAGTGGTACCCAGTTGAAGAATGTATCGCCGAATAGCTCGATGGTCACCAGGCACGCGTAGACAATCCAATATTTGGCCCAGCCGGTCAATTCGTCCTTGCCAAGCGCATTGTGGGTGTAGCGAGCCGGCAGCAGTATACCAAAGACAATGATGAAGAAACGCGTTACGATGCCAAAGAAACACATATTTAAAAAAAAAAAGAATCGTTTCAAAAATTATAAATTACAGATTACAAAATGATTAGAATTTACTTGCGGACCTCTACACTCTCTCCCTTGACTTGAAGTGTGAGGCAAATTGACTTTTCCATTTCAGATTTTTCGTTTTCTTTCTTCTCTCTTATCGTATTTCGCGCCTACTTGGGATTGTTAATTTAATATATTTATTGTATATTTATTTTTGGCTATTTTATTTTTCATTGTATTCGTATGTTAAGTTGAATGCAAAATTTATTTTATTTAAATTAGGTATATTACATAAATAATAAACTATTGATAAGTAATTAAAAAATGAATAAAAAATACATTTATTTTTTATAAATAAATGTCATGCTTGAAAAATAAATAAATATTAAATAAAAAATCAATAATAAATAAATTATAAAATTAAAAATGATTACATAAAAACGTATTAATAAATGAAAGAAAAAATAATGATTTAAAAACTAAATAACAAAACAATAATAAGTAAGAAATTATAAATAAGTCAAAAAGTGATTAAATAATTGAAAAATACAAAATAAATTAGTAATAATGAATAAAGAGTAAATAAATAGTTTTGAAATAAAAGATATATGTGAATTAAAAAAATAAACAAAAAATATAAATCAATATAAATTAATAAATTTTAGTTAAAATATTCTTGGTGCATTGTAAAGATATTTACATGGCGTTGGCTTGAATTATTAATTTATTTTATTTATTTAATATTTAAAACTTAAAAGTATTATATTTGTTTATCATTAAATCATGTTCTTTTTTAAATCTTTTTTGCTTTCCCTACAACTTTTTCTAGATGCGAATTCAGCTGCTGAAGCGTGCTAGCGGCTATAAGCCCTTTCTCTATGATATCAAGCATTGCAATATGTGCGAGTATCTGGAGAAACGGAATCATCCATTTGTGAACATTGTCTTCAATAGCTTCGCCAATCATACAAATGTGAACAAGTGCCCCTTGCCCGTGAGTTGTTCTGTGAGCTTAGCAAAGGCGCACGCTGCGTATACTTGATATTTATATGGGAATAATTCTATATAAGAATATATAAATCATATATATATATATTTGATTTCATATTATTTGCAGTCTGAGCTCACTGTGGAGCATTTTCGATTTCCGGTTAAGGCGCTCGATTTTCTACCTCTGCCTGGGGGCGACTATGCGATCTATTCCACATTCAGCCTGGATCATCGAGATCGCGTCTCGCTCAAAGTGTTCTTCACGCTGACCGAATAATAAATTTGAGAGTGCACTTCAATAATAATTATTAAATTATAATATGAATATGATATAAATAAATGTGTGTACGTAAAACCTTTCAATAAATCGAATAATTGTAATTGAAATTCATTGACAGCGCCATAAACTAAATTGCGAATTACATGTACTTGAGTTGTGAACTCGAAAGACGACGAATATGTGAATGTGTGAGCATTAACGAGAATTCAAATCAATATATATTTATATATTTATAAAAGAAAGTTGTGTAAAAGTGTTACGACACTTATAACTTGATATGTGCTGGACCAATTTTTATGGTTTTTGATTTGTTGGATTTGTCTCCGCCACGAGTAGGATAGTAGAGCTTAAAAGTACTGAAAAAATTTGACGAATACTTGAAATTTTCATTGATACCCAGTAGACTTGATAACAGCGACAGTTTTCGGTGCTGCTCTCATGCTATACAACAGTATAGAAGTAAATAAACACATGTAGACAGACAGTCTACGGCACAGCCTCAGGCGAACCTGACTAAGAAGAGCAAGGGATGCAGAAGAACTCCAGGAGATCATTTACAAAATGCCGGCAGCAGCAGAGAACGTTTCCATTGCTCTATCTGGCGCCCTGCTCAAAATTTGAGTGAAAGTCGCCCTATATAAAGGGCAGCAGCTGTGGAATTTATTCAGTCGCCCAGACCCCGTGGGGTCAGTCGTACGTGGAGGGCAATTTTTTTTTATCATTTTTTTTTTGTTTTTTTTTTTTTGTTTTATTTATATATATATATATATATATATATATATATATATATATATATATATATATATATATATATATATATATATATATATATATATTTTTTTTATTTAATTTTTTTTAATAATATTTTTTTTTATTAAATTTTTTTTTTTTTTTCATTTTTTAAATGATTTCCTGGAGCTCTTCAGCATCCAGTTAGGTGCATCAAAATTGCAAGAGACACGAGATGAGCGAAACCAGCAAAGAACGAAGAGAAGCGCGCAGATTCGTAGTCAGCAGACGTAGAGGAATTAATTGATAGGGCAAGGCAACGTTTGCCGGGGCAGCTAGTATTATTATATATACAGTATAAATATATACATACATATATATATATTATTTATTTTTGTGATTTGTGTTGCAGTGCTATATTAGTGTTAATGTTATTATTATGGTTGTTTTTACTGATGATTTTATTAAGGCATGTGGGTCACGAAATCAGGTATCTTTGAATCGGCCATAAATTCTGGAAACTTTTCAAATTTGACATTAATATGGAAAATTTCCAATTTCAAAGGTCAGCCAAAACCTTGCGTATACACATGGCTTAGCCTCTAGGCTAGCTGGGCGTGACCCTGCAAATGCTCGGTCATGACATTTGGGCAGGCATTAAAAACCCATCAAGTGTATTGAAATTAAAGACCTTTTCAGCGCATTATTATTAGCCGATGTCCAGCCAGCCAATCAAGCCTGCGTGCGTTGAATGAGGCATTCAAACTGAAACGAAAATTAATTGTAATTGTGTCTAATAACTGAAAGATGTTGACGGAAATCGCAAACCTCAAACGCGCGAGCCGACCCAAAGGCTGTCGCTCCAAACATAATTACAAAAGCCAGATATATAAATATATTATATATTCATATTATATACATATATATATGTATATGTATATGTAAATTCAATTACCACATATATACATATTGTTTTTTTTTTTTTGCATGCATAATGAATTTATGGGTCAATTGCAAAAACTTGAACTCCAAAACTGATTTGTGGGATGCCGCTGAAATGTTATGTTATCTTATGTTATTGAGTCCCCAGTGACAGGCCATGTGTTTCGTACGTTTGTCAAAACCGATTGCCTAGGAAGTAATAATGATAATACTCAGCAGCAACAACAACAACAACAATCATGCCTCAACAATGCATAAGTGTTGGCAATTAATTTCGCATGCAAATTAATGAGTGGCAATTAGCAGCTCAAGACAAAAGGCCCATTTATAATAAGTTGTGTTTGTGTTTCTCTCTCGGTTGCAAGGCTTACAATAAATATATATACTATATACTATATTTATATATATTATTTAACGCTTGCTCATAAGTAATTTTCGCACAGTTCTTTTTATACCCTGAACCCATTGAAAATGGCAAATCAGGGTATAATGGTTTTGTTAAAAGTATGTAACAGGGAGAAGGAGGCGTGGCAGACCCCACAAAGTATATATATTCTTGATCAGGGCGACAAACTGAATCGATTTAGCCATGTCCGTCTGTCCGTCTGTCCGTCTGTCCGTCTGTCCGTATGTATGAACGCGTCGATTTCTGAAGATATAGAAGCTAGAGACTTCAACTTTTTTTTAAAATGCTCGTATATAGCGCGCGCATATCGAGTTTATCACTAAAAATCGATAACTCATCCCGTTATTTTTTTATCGATCAAAAACCTTATCGAAAACCAGTTATAAAATTATATCTTCTACACCTTTAGAGCTAAAGTCTCCAAATTTTAAATGTAGACTCGACTGCACGTGATAGAATTTCGGTTTTTGTTATAATTCACCCCCCACCCCTATATCCACCCCCTTACCCTCATCTCTGTAAAAGGCGTATTTCAAATACTAGAGACTTGAGCTTTGGCAAATATACGCATAGTAATGATAAAACCACATTCTGAAAGTTTCATGAAGAACGTACGTCCAGAAAAAAAAGTTATTGAACAATTAAGTTCCCATAGTAAGCCCACACTGCAGCCCATGCCTGTTAATGCGTGCGTGCCTATGGGTGTCTATGTATGTGTTTGCGTGTGTGTGTGTGTTTGTTTAAGCTGAATGACACTAAAAATTATTGAAATGGCTGTTGCTCGGAGGGTTCAGGGTATCTCGTAGTCGAGCAGTCTCGACTAGAGCTTTCTTACTTGTTTTATTTTGTATTTTCCATTTTTTGGAACGTCGATGAGCGCTTTATCGCTGATTAACCCAAATTCAAATGAAGTAAAGCATCAAAACAACCAAAGCCACAGTGCGACTGAGAGCCACAGTCAGAGCCAAAGGCTAAGGAACTTCACGCACAAAAGTTATTGACTTTACACTGAGTTGGGTTTAGTAGCCGACACACGTCATGCCACATCAACGTCAACTCTATACACACCTGGTAAACATATGTACATAAATATGTAAGCCATTCCTTTTGAGCATAAGAATTAGCGACTTGACTGTAGCCGACTGAGCAAATGCTCTACATTGAATTGGGGGTATTATCCACTTATTAAATACTAACAGACTAAACTTACATCAGAAATATTTCAGCTTCCTTTCAAAAATCGTATCTAGTATTCAGAAGTGAGGCATGCCCAACTGTGCATATACTCTGTCTTCAACTGAAATCGCATCAGCATTTTTCTACATTTTTCTAAACATACAAATACAGGAATTATTCGACTGATTGTTATGGTAATTTATGTTATGATAATTTAATTTTTTTTATATACATCAAATATGTATTTTGTACTCTAGAAAAAATATGTATATACATATTTAACAATTTTTTATAAATTATAAATATTAAATATTTAAAGTTGATTACTTTGTAGTAGAGTCGAAGCTTCTTCGGATTTACATATGCTAAAAAATAATTTGGTTTAACAGGAATTTAATTTAATTTTAATTTACTTGTTGAATATATATTTTTTATGGCTAATAACTTTGAGTTATAGCCAAAAATTATCAGCACAATTCAAATGAATGAATGAAGAAAATAAAAATAAATTTTAGCTTATGATAGATAAGAACTCTATATATATATATGTATATAAAATATCCTGTTGCAATTACTATATATAATTTAATGTCAATAAACCATAAAGCCTACAATTATTTATGAATATATTTAAAGCTCGCACGCCTGCCAATTGATTTTTTATTTTAATATGTATTCAGTATTAATTGCGTGCTAATTGCATTCAAATTGTTGGCATTTTTTTTTTTTTTTTTTGACAGTATTCTCCCGAACGCTGTGAACCCATTCATCTGAGTTGCAAGCCGCAAAGTGTGCATGCTGCAAGTTCGTTGCTTCAGTCTTTTGTTTTGTTATCGAACAATTAATCAGCCTTTCGGCAATGACAAATCATTTGCTTAGTTTAACACAAATTGTGTGTATTTTGTGCATTTTGAATAAATTGATTTTTACTTGAGCGACAGCAGCAGCGTCTCTGCCACCCCAGCCCCCACCTATGTTTCAGATTTGTGAGCTGCTGTCTTTATATAAATTTTTGATTTGTTGCTGTGCAGGAAGTTGCTTCCGTATATCAATTTCAATATTAATTAATTAATTGTTGAAACGAATGAGATGATAATTACCTGACTGCCTTACAACTTTATTGTACTTTGACTTTTTAGTATTTTTGATCAATTTTTATGTATTTTTTACATTTTCTCTGTGAGTATTTAGTCTAAAATTATTTTATTTATATATTTTGTTTATTTAAAATGCAGTTGTTATTGTTATTCAGTTAAGTATTGATTAGAGAATTTATTTATAATTTTCAAAATATATTTTACCTCCACTCTCAGATAAATTCCACAACTCTTCAATGAAACACTGTTATCTTTTTCTCTGTACAATTTCACAATTATTTTTGTATTTTAATGAATCTCGGTTGAGCACTTAAAAGTGTTTCATCTAATGGGCCCGAGCTGTGCTAGCCAATAATCTAGAGCGTGTTTTCCTTTCGCCAGGCAGGAGAGCCGCAGTCGCAGTCGCAGTCGCAGTCGCAGCCGCCTCGTCTCGCCTTGTCTCGCTGACTTATGAATATTTATAGATTATTGGCTTGAGACACTAAACGTGGCCAGCGAGCTGTGCGCTTGCAGTGAACGCCGAACGAACGAGAGAGAGAGAGAGAGAGAGGGTGAGGGAGCGGGTGAGAGAGCGAGTGAGTGACGCAGTTTATGGGTCAGATTCCGTGCGGTGGCTCGCAACCGCAACGGTTTCTGGTGTGTTGTGGCCCGTCCGCTGGGATTGGGACAACTGGTAGCCAGTTCGTACGACATAATAATGGCAATAATGCTTATAATATAATCGACAACGGACCAATATTTTGTAAAATGCTGCAATTTTCAACTTGTCGCTGTATGCAGACTTTAATTTGAATTCGATTTTTCGTTTATTTCCAACAATATTTTGTGTGTGTTTTTTTTTATGAAATTTATTCACATTTCTTCAGTTGGGCCATAATTTAGGTTGACTTTATATTCATATTTCCATTTGTTACAATTTTGTTTAAAGTTTTTGGGTTTGTTGTTGTTTTTGTTATTGTTGAAACCTGATTAGTTGCAGTGTTTCATATACATATTTTTTATTACATCATTCAAATGAGCCAAGTTTGTTGCTGTTGTTGACAATTTCGTAAATGTGGTTGGCGGATTTAGTTAATTTCTTTGTTGCTGTTGTTGCTGTTTGTTTGTTGCTTCGATTCCCAGCTTTTTAAATCGAAAACTGACATTTTCTTCTTTTTTTTTTTTTGAAAATTATGCAAATATTTATTGAGTTTCTTTGTTTCTTCATGTTTTCTTTTATAGAAATTCGAAGAGATTTATGTATATATACTAATGTTTCCCTCATATAATGCTTTACGACACTTTAACGCCTCGTAAAACGTCTATTTACCATTAACGATTGCACGATGCCCACAAAATGATAAATTGAATATGACGAATTGAACTTCTTGTCGGGGCTTGCGGTATGCAGCCCAGCAGCCCAGCAGGCCGATGACATTGACCTTTTCCACAGACGTGAATTAATGTGAGACAGAATATTTGGCTTATGAATAACTGGTAAATAAATTCAAATTTGATTTGGCTTGAGCAGAAGTAATCCACTAAATAATTGAAACTATTTTCAACTGACTTAAAAATAAAATACTTTTCTAAACTAGTGTAAGAGTTGGAAAATCTTAGTTTGGTAGACTAAGTTAAAATTCCATAATAATTCTTATTTTTTACTTACAAATTTAGTATAATAGACTAAAATATAATATATGTATATAATACAAAGAACAAATCAAGCAGAACATTTCAAATTATTATCGAATTTATAAAATTGTCGCTCAACGGGGGGTAGACAGGAATTAAGTCAATAATTAAATGTAATGCCAATGCGCTGGCATTTCGGCTGTGAGAAAGCAGCGTAAAGCGTCAATAAACACAGCAGATTCAAGACAATGTAAACAAATGCAAAGTAATTAACACGAAATTCACATAAAAATAATGGCATTAACTGGGGGAGACAAACGGTGGTAAATGAAACCTGTTGCAGACACAGCAGCAGCAGCAGCAGCCACAGCAGCTGCAGCTGAAGCAACAACAGACGAGGCATATGGAGAGAGAAACAAATATTCGCAGCTCATTAATAGATTTTCTATCGCAGCTGGAGCTAAATGTCGCTGTGCTGCCAAGCAACACGTGTAATGGCACCGATACGTTGATGATATTAATCTAATTCGTTTATATAACATTTGATTGCATTTCGAATTTCGAACTGAAATGGCAAATGGGGTCATACGGACTCTCATTCACTATCGCTCTCCTTCTCACTCTCGCCATCTCTCTTTCTGTGACTGACGTTGAGTCATTCATGTGGATTACAATATTGAATACCCTTTTTTGAGCAGCTTCGTTCATTGCCGTTTCACCCAATCGACCAGTTGACCAGACGTCAAACAACTGCCGGTCTTACGTACACGAGAGTTCACTGTACGCACCCACCAATCGTTTGATCGTTTTGAAATCTGGAACAATTTACCTCTTAATTGGGGTACGCATTTGCATATTGGCTATAGACATTGAACTTGGCCATATGTGCAAGTGCTGCGAAAAGTTTGATAATTCCACTCAGGCCAAAACAAAAATTCCAATAAGTCTGAGTAGTCGTTGGCTAGCCAAGTTCTTTTTTGGCCCGAAACAGATGTTGGCCTATCATTCAGCAGCTTCCTGATAAGAATGTGCAATGCTGTCAATGCCTTAATGACACATTTCGAATAAATGTTAATTTTTTTCCATTAAGTCAGCAATTAAACAATGTCTGTTTTGTGCCTGGAGATTTGCATGTGAGTAATATATTGATGCGAAGATTGTAAGCAGAAGATAAATTAAAACAAATCTTTACAACATTAATCAATTGCATTTCAGCAATAGAAATGCACTCGAAAAGTCATTCAACGCAGAGAGAGGGAGTGCGAGAGAGCAAAAGCGAGTCATAACCGTACTCACTCACAAGTTCCACTCGAAACTTCCACTCACAACTTCCACTCAAAAGCTAACTCATGCTTGCTGACTATGAAAAATGCAAGTGTTATTTTGCTGCTGTTGTTGTTGCTGTTGCTTTTGCTTTTGCTTTTGTTTTTGTTGTTGCTATCGTTTTCGTTTTCGCTTTCATTGGAAGCTTTCAAGGCAACTTCAGCTGTGTGGCTTTGGCTTTAAGACAGCCACTAGCTTCGGGCGCAAGACAACGGGCCAAAGCTCAGCTCTTGGCTTTGTAGCTGTTTCTGAAGCTGTTGCTTTTGCCTGTAGTTGTAGTTGTAGCCGTAGCTGTTGTTGTCTGTCTGTCTCGCTTGCGCCGTCGCGTCGTCAGCTTTTATTGTTGTTGCCGCTGCTGGCCCGATCATCGTGCGCTATATTTTTTGGACTGCGCCGCGCTGCCCAAGCGAACGTTAACTTTAGTGTGCGCCGACCAGTTTCCGTAGACGGCCACAAAACACGGTACGCAGACGCGATATAAACTAAAATAAAACCAACTATCAAAATTTTTCAAAATCTCAATACAACAAAGAAAAGCCAGCAACAACAAAGAAAAAACCAATCGAAGAGCGCTCCGCTTATGTAAGCCCCAGCCTCTAAGTTC
This sequence comes from Drosophila mulleri, assembly GCA_035047565.1. Lineage (NCBI taxonomy): Eukaryota > Metazoa > Arthropoda > Insecta > Diptera > Drosophilidae > Drosophila > Drosophila mulleri. The sequence goes on along the minus strand of JAWNPK010000060.1, from coordinate 15,673,480 downwards.
TATCCAGTGCAGTGGCCGAGCGCAGCGCTCAAAGTGTAAACACAACAACAACAACAACAACAACAACAGCAGCAACAACCCCCCAACAGCAGCAAAAATAATAAAAAAAAAGGCAGCAGCTACAGCTCAACTTGAATTAAGCTCAATTCGCAATCTCTCAACTCTCCGTTTTTCGTAATCGCAAAACAAAAGCAAAAGGCAAAAAATAAATAAAATAAAAAATCAAAAGAAAAAGAGAAAAAAAAGTGAATCTGCCTTTCGAGTAATCTCCATTTTAATTTCCATCTCTCTCGCACCCAACAGTCGGACAGTCTGCCATTTTTTTCCGTTGCTGCTGCCGCTGCTGCTGCTGCGCCGCGCGTTTTTTATTGTTTATGTTTTTTCGTGTTCTGAGCCCCCAGAGAGAAGGTTAAGAAATAATAAAAGCAATACAATCATCAGAATCACAATTACGATCACAATGAAATGGAATGAGTGAAAAATAAATTTCGTTAACAACAACAACAACAGCAAAAGTCGTCTTCCAAGCAAATTTCACGCCGTATTTAATCTTAGCGCACTGCCTGCCTGCAGTTTAATCGCTGTTCGTCTTTCTTTCCGTTCGTGTTGTGTGGGTTCTGTGTTCATCTGGTTCTTCTGTGTGTGTGTTCTATATTCTTAGTGTCTTCTGCCATCTGATGATCTGTGGCTGTTCGACAGTTATCAGTTATCAGTTAGCACTAATCAGCTAACAGTTATCGGCACGCGTCTCGTTATCGTTATCGTCGAGTTCGAGCCAGAGCCAGAGCCAGAGCTAGAAGTTAAGCACACGGCGCAGGCGCAGTCGTTAACGTGTAACGGTATATTCGCAACGGTAACACACACACACACACACACAGTCACATCAAGTCCATCGCAATCGTGTATGAGAGTGCTGTACAAAATTTGAACATACTTTCCCAGAAAAAGGATTCCAACGGTCCAGAAATTGGACATCATTTGGACTTGGGTAAGCTCTAAACTCCAAAGAAACTAAGTTAGGATTATTTAAAATTGATTTTCAATTTTTGTAGGAATACTTTTTAAGTACTATGTATTTTTATTTAAGTAAGTAAAAATTTTTGGGAGCGTAAAAAGTATTACAGTTATATGTTATAATATTAAAAATATTATTTTGTTTTAGTGTATTTGTTTTGTTAGTATTTAAAACTATTACTTTTAATATAAAATTATTTATAAATTGTTTGTTTATTTTCTTTAATTGAAAATTAACTAAAAGCTATTACTAAGAACTAAATTTCTACATCAAACAAATAGAGATATGCTTGCTTTCAATTCCTAAATTTGTCTGTCACATGATTTCTTGTTGTTAACCAAAATTCTGACTGGTGCCTGGCGGTTCTTAGAGACAGCATGTCTGCCCCATCTTCGGGCTAAGCCTAAAATTAAATAATAATAAAAAAGTTGATCAATCTATTAAAGAAGTTGGCTAACGAATGTATTTCGTTGGCTTTTACTAATTTGCGGACAAGTTTCTTTAATTAAAACCTTCAACACGTTTTATACCATCAAATTATACAATTTTATCAACTCGTTAATTGACGCAGTCAACAGAGGTAATAGTAATACATAATATTTAAAAGAAAATATTAGCTCAAAATTTGACTCCATTCAAAAAGTGGGCTTGTTTCTTGCCAATGCAATGCGTAATTGATTTTATTTTCGTTTTTTCTTACACCTATTCGAAACACTCAATTGAGTATATTTATTTAATATATTTATTTGATATATTTTCTGAGGAATTTCAAATATATTTAATTTTGTATATCCTTGATTTATAAAGTGTCAAGCTTTTCCCGATACGCCCACTAGAGGCGTGGCGTATAGGATAATGCATTTACCGATATTTCTATATATTTTGTACATTAACTAAAGGCGTGGTATATCGAAAAGTCCATTTGCTTGGGCCCTGAATGAATATTCCGTAGTCGGTAACGCCCGATTGCAACGTTCTTAGTTGTTTTGATTTTGCTTTGTTTTGCTTGCTAGTTGTGAATGCATTTTAAAGCGACTTTTCCACAGCTTGTTGTTGTTGTATGCGTTATTATCTCATTGTTGCTGTTGTTTTTGTAGTTGTTGCTGCTGTTGATTTTGTAATATTGCTACAGTTATTATTGCTCGATACGTTTTACTCAGCTCTCTTCGCCTGCCATTGTTGCAATTATTGCAGCTTGTATTGCAACAAAGCAGAAAGAAAGACAGAGAGAGAGAAAGAGAGCAAGATGGAGAGGGAGTGAGCTCAGAAAGCTTTTAGCTGCTGCTGCTCAGTGAGTTAGCTTTTGGCTTGTAGTATGCATATCGATCGCTTGGCTTCCAATCGAGACAATTCGTAACTGTAGATTTGCAACTTTCTATGCACTCGAATTCTATGGCTAGCCCTTAGAGCATTCATTTGTTTATGCGAGTTGTATTTCGCTTTGTTTGCAGCTCGCCGAATTCAAATTCATTTTTAGGCCTTGTGGCGTCGCTGTGTTTGCTGCTCGTTCATCAGCGAGACAGTGTTCACTTTTATTTTTATTTTTGTTTTGTTTAATTCATCTTTTATTTATTGTTGTTGGCGTTGCCGCTGTTGCTGTTGTTGTTGTTGTTGTTGTTTCATTGACACCGAAGAAGAAACCCGAGTAACCTGTTTGTTTGTCTCTCTGTCCGGCAGTCGCCTATCCGTTCAACTTTTGTTGTGTCTGCCTGTGCGTGAGTATGTTTGTGTTTGTATTTTATTTAATTGCATTTTTTTATTTCTTCTTCTTTATCATTTCATAAATAGTTTTCCAGCGTAATTCACTGCTGATAATGTGTGCATCGTTTTATTTTTATCTTTTTGGCTAAGGTATTTGGAAAAGCAATTTAATGTAGCAAAAGTTGTGTGCAAAAGTTTTGCAATTATTTATTTGGGATATATGTAATATTTTTGCTGATTTAAGAAAAAAATATATATAATATAGACAGATTTACTTTATTGGCACCAAAGCTTAAAATAACTTATTTCTGTTTGATTCATCTTAATCTCTAATATGTATATATATATTTTTTAAATTATCATAATTTAGAAACAAAAAAATTTATTTTAAAAAATTATTAATGTGATTTTATATATATTAAAAAATTTATTTTTGTTATTTTAAAAATTAAATAGGAGTTTACATTAAAAACAAATTTTAATATATAATATATATTTATTTATTTTTTATTATTATAATTTTTCTTATATTTATTAAAATTTTTAAACGTTTTTAAAAAAATGTATTATAATTTTTATATTTACTTTTTATGTATACATTTTATTATAATTCTGTTGTTGCCTTTTTTTTTTCATCAATTTATCTGAAGGTATTTAATTTGTATACAAAAACAAGGCTTAAGGTCTCTAAAAGACCTTTTACCTACTTAATTATTTACTCTCAGCAAATCTGCATAAAATATTTAAAACGCCCATTCATAAATAAAAACTTCCTGATTAATATTATAAATATTCAAATTTCGTATAAATTTAATTGCCGCTAAGCAAAGCGAAATATTTAAGAAACAGAAAAAACAACAACAAAAATTAATAAATTATAAATGCAAATGTCAAAGATGTAATAAGTTAGCTCATTACGAACGAAAAAGCGTAGACAAATACATAATACATGGATGGCTTTGCTTTATACGCGTACACGTTGTACTAGCCAAGTTGTTGCTTTTCGACGTCTTCTTCAATTTCAATTTCAATTTCAATTTCACTTTCATTTTGCGGTTTACAGTTTTTCCAACTGGCAACGGCGGCCGCAGCGCTGCACGCAAACCACAAGTTGTTGTTGTTGTTCGTGTGTGTGTGTGTTGCATGTTGCATGTTGTAACAGCGGCTGGGAAACAACAACAGCATTTGCAGCTGCAATAAAACATTTCAATTCCGAAATAATTTTGCTTGTAGCTTGTTGTTGTTGTTGTTGCTCGTTCTATGGCCTAAGCCAGTTATAAATACATAAATAATTTTTTATATTTTTGGCATATTCGTTTTGACTGATTTTGGTTCGTCGGAATTTTGGCATTTCTTCTCTATTTTTATTTTTATTTTTTTTGTGTTTTGTTTTAATTATTATTTTTGAGGTTTTTTTATTTAATTAGCTGGCAGGCGCTCACGTCGTATACACAATATGTTTGTTGTTTTTGTATCTGTGTGGGTTTCATGTATATGTGGCATATGCATTTAATATAAATGAATATATTTATTTAGTAAATACATAAATAAATCATCTGTATATCTATAATAAATTATTTCCATATATATGTATATATATATATATATATATTTGATATTACGTATACGCATTGGATTTAAGCTTTATTCTTTATTACCTATGTTGATAAATATTTTATAAATATTATTATATATTATAAATATATTTCATATTAAGTTATAAAATAGTCTACATAATATATCTATATTTTTATGCCTAGAACCAATTAAAAATGTTATTTCAAATTCGGATTCAGATTCACCCACTTACTCACTTTCTTTCACTTGCTTTAGCTTATACATTATTTTTGTAGCTTAAGTTAATCATAAAAAATTTGTTGATTTCGTCAATTAGAGAAATTTAAAAACAAAATTGTTTACGCATTTCAGCAGCTGCCTCTTCTCGCTGTTGTTGTTGTTGTTGTTTGTGTATTTTTGGTAACCTGCTAGGCGAAGCCGTTTGCACAGCTGTTTTGGGTTTCGTTAGCTGTCGGCGGCTTTTCAACACACATTCAAGGTACAAGTTCCCAACTCTATTGTTTCGTCTAAAAGACAATAGAAAAGATTCGCTCGCCCTTTTACACACACACACACACACACACACACATATGCACACGCACACACTCTGACAAATTGCAGCTGATACGAAATGTTGAGCAAATGCAAAGAGTTCAGGTCGCAGACATTTTACGTAATCCTTTCCGTCAGCGTTGTCGCCGTGGCGCTGCTGCAACCTGCAGCATTTCAACTTTGAAATCAAATTTATTATCTTTTGTTGGCTTTCGGTTGCTGCGCTGATTTTTTTTCTATTTCTTTTCGGTTCGTTTTTTCGCAAAACGCCAACAGTTGAACTTTGTTATGTCACTTTGTTATGCTACACAGTAGATTATATTGTGATTTGTGTGGGAGTTTGGTTATGCATGTTTGGGCATTCGGTTTTGGGTACGCGTTAGGCTCAGGAGAGTTGCATTTAATGTGTGTGGCTCTTTAACAGGCTAACCATGCGAAAAGTGTTTGCTAACGATTTAAAAGGTCTCATATACACATATGTATATGCATGTATGTATGTGTGTATATAAATATTTCACAAACATTTCATTTACATTTATTTGAAAGGAAGAATTATTACATAAGTGATTTAGGTGTTTCGCTTTGGCATTATTTTTATCCATCATCATGATCATGATCATGTTCATCATCGTCATCAACAACATCATCATTGCTATTTCAATGAGCCAATGATTACAGTATTCAATTGCGATGCACATTATATAATAAATACCATAAAGCGCCCGTCATACGATGTGTGTTGAACTAAAAACCAAAAACAAGAAAAAATAAAAGAGCTGCACTCATAATCGTCATTACCTAACCCATAGCACAGCCCCAAAAAAACAACAGAAATTCATTACTCATGCGCCCTGTTGTCGGCTGTCCGCTATTGCCCGCTGGCCATTGGTCACTTCAGGCCCTGAGACCTGCCCTAATCATTTTGCACAGCTTGGCATTTATCATAGAAATAAGTTCATTATCAAGCAAAGTGCACAACGAGGCACAGCTAAGTAGTGCGACCAATGCACAGCTGTCTGTGTGTGTGTGTGTGTAGATAAAGCCGGCAATGATATCAGCGAACAGACGTCTTCACCTGCCCGATGGCAGCTGGCTGGCTGGCTGGCTGAGCAAAGTCAGTTTTACTTTGGTCGAACATCGTTGCTCTGTTGTCAATGTCAATTATGTTAAAGCGCTGACGCCCTCAGTTTGAAGCGCTGCTGGGGCTGTTGTGTCAGCAAATTGCCAAAGAAAGCCATAAAGAAAGAGTAAACAATGAGATGTGCAGCTCGAATTTCAAATACACTTGTGTGGAGTTGCTTAGATTAGCATTAGCTCTGAAGAGCCAAGAGATTTCTTTTTTTTTATTGATTGAGAAGTTGTTGAGTCTGTGAACTGATGAAGAGTTCGTTTAAGTATAAATCGAATTCAAATATCAAATATTATATTTCATATATATATATATATGCGTAGCAATATAAACTTGTTATTGTTGCTGCAGAAATTTGTTGTAGAGCTGGCTTCATATTTTATTATTATTTAAGACATTTTTATTGCAGTGAGAAACTCAGTAAAATAATATTATCGTTTGGTAATTATTAGTAAATAATATATATTATTTCTTTAGTAATATATAGTCACAAATAAAAATATATAGAAATTATTAAATATTTTAATAAAAATATTAGGGGAAATTCATTTTGATTTTTCTATAAATATTTTAAATCAGAAATGTGTATATTTTTAAATTATTATTATTTTTAATTCATTTTGAAAAAAAAAAATTTTAAATCAGAGTGTATATATTTTATATTTGAACTTATTATTTATTTTATTCATTTTGATTTTTCTATAAAAATTATCAGTCAAAAGTGTATATATATTTTATGTTTTAATTTATTATTATTTTTTTTTTAAATTCATTTTGATTTTTCTATAACAATTTTAAATCAGAGGTGTATATATTTTATATATTAATTTATTATTATTTTTATTTATTTATTTTATTTATGTACACATGCATATTTATATGTATATATTTAATTAATATTATTATTTTTTTTTGTCTCTCTGATCTTCACTGATGCCAATTGAATTCGATTAAGTTGTGAAGTGAACTCTTATTAAGTTACTTCAAAAGTTTAGCTGAGAAGAGATGTGTAGCCTAAGCAAAATACCTTATAAGACATTCGCTTTGCCTACTATTGCAAAAGTCAGCTATATGTACTCTGAAATATTAAAAAATTAGCTAGCACCTGTATACATACATATATAATGTATTCATAAAACTTATAATAGCACAATTAGCTTAAGCAAAATTTCAAAGAAAACAAAATACTTGTTTCATACAAGAGCCAACAATTGAGAGCTTAACATTATATAATTTTAAAGCCAGCATTTGGCCTGTGCTGACCTGGCAATGCGTTACATATTTAACGATCAAATTATAATACACTCTACTATGAGGGTTTTATGATCAAAGGCAGTTAAGAGCGGCTGTTTAAAAACTAAGCGAAAAAAAAAACCAACAAAAATTCCCATAAACAGACAAAATGCATTGGCAAAAGGCAGGAGAGAGTGTGAGAGGGAGAGGGAGAGTGAGCGAGACAGACTAGACAGACGCTCACTCTGTTAAATATGTATGGCAAGTGTCTGTGTCGGCATAATTATGCGGAAGCTGACAATGCAACTTGCTTTATTTTTTTTTGCCTCTCTCTCTGTCGTTGCTTTGGCGACCCCCTCAACAATCGCATGCAGCTTGTTGCGGCTTTCTTAAAAAAAAAAATTTCTTTCAATGCCTTTTGGCATAATTCCACACACACACACACACACACATGCACAGATAGAGACAGTAACAATGCTTGAATTGTGGCCCAAAAGCGTTTTAGCTGTTCGGCTTTCTTAGCGCTTCTGTTTTGGTGACGGCTCTTAAATTGGCCACAAAGCTTAATTGCCACGGCAAACAGTGCGAACTGTGAAAAACTGTTGCCGTTTGATGTCGATTACATAATCCATACGCGTGGCCATGCACGCGATGCCACAGAGCCAATAAAAACGCATGCACATAACAAGTGAGACAAATATACATAGGTAAATCATAGTGTATATAGCATATCTTGTTTGTATATAGTATATAGATCTTGGTCTGATTTGTTATTGTGCAAGTTCTCTGCGCAAATGCATTGCCATAACCATAACCTTGAGCCGCTGCTTGCTCATCATACAAAAACTGACCCTAATCGACCTTAATTATGCAAACGTCAAATATAGAGTTTGACAAAAATAGCCAGCCCAAGAAAATATGCATAATATTGTATGCATACATATATGTACACATATGCACATGTATAAATATATATATTTGGTTAATATATACGATTTGATTCCGTTTGTTTTTATATGTTTGAATATGACTTTCCGATTTGTTTGTCGCATAACTGTGGCAGCTATAAGTTTATGCAAAGCAGAAGTGTGCGATAACGTACCAAAACTGTAAGCTTGTCACATTTGGGAGCGTTCAATAGATATATGTGGTTGTTATGTACCCTGCTTAAAGACGATGTGGGGCATGCTGAGTGGAAGTTGCATTTAATAGCTTGAATATGTGTATTTAGTATGTGGCATATTGAGAGATATTTAATTTTTATTTTTAGCTAATAAAAACTCAACTGCACTGCAGCTAACAATAATTGTTTATATAATAAAAATATTGTACTTTCATTATTTTATATATAGACTTTAAAAATGCAATTTAAAACGAATTAATCGGGTTTCTACTTATTAATAAATTTATATATAAAATGTTACATACATGTGAAATATACCATCTTCAATTCCTTAATACAGGGTATTTATCAGTCCCTATATGCCTTTATCACAAATTTTGAATCGATTTCAATGCGATTAGCCATAGTTTCTAATATATTGTTGTAACAAACGTTTTAATTACTTTTCTTTTCTTTTATTGCCTTGCGGAATACAGGGTATTCATTTCCTCAGCTGATTTCTAATTAATAGTTTTTCGTTGACATTCGAACACGAATTCGTCATAATTTGACACCTTGATGAATTAATTTCGTTTTGATGATGTTTCATTTTTATTTTTCTATTGTTTCGTTTTCGTTTTTTCTTTTCTGTTTCTGCCGCTGTCAGGTGAAAGTCTTGCCCAAGGTTATTCGCGATATTTGGCAGCCGCGAGTTGTTTACCCGTTTAGAGCTGAGCTGGTGGCTTTGAACTTACCTGGGGACCCGAGGGCCATTTGCCCCATGGGCTAATAGCCAAGTGAACTTGACAAAGATTTAGATTCAGCGTTGCTGTTAATAACAACAAAATCGCTTGTAAAACGCGGGGAATCGTTCTTCTTTTATGACTTGAAAGTGAAATAAACCTTTTTTTTAACTTGGTTTTAGTATTTATGTTTTAAAAAATTGTTTTAGTATAAAGTATAAAGTATAGTCATAAAAATGATGGATTTGATTAGTTAATAGAAATGAAAGGAATAGCTAAATGAGTTCACTCCAAAATTCTTTTAAGTTTTTAGACATAAAGCTGAAAGTTAAGTGCAACGTAAATCATAAAATTATGAAATAAGTATATATATATTTTAAGCTTTATTGTTAAAAATTGTATAGTTCTTTATTTTTATTAGGCTTTATATATTTTTAAATTTTCAATATTAATTAATTGCATTAAGATATATATGCCACTATATTCAGTCAAACTATTATATAAAATGTTAAATCAAGTTCGTTGCTTAAGTCTTTTGATTTTGTATCGCTTAATATGCACTAATTACGTCTGCACGTTGGCCATTAACCCTTGAGTGACCCACTAATGTCTTCATTCGATAAGTGGAGTAATTGTCCGGCTGGTCTCTACTCGTGGGCTGCTCCCAGCCATGCCCCTTCTAAAAGTCCGTTACCGAGTGGAAACCCCATTTAAATCTCAACACATTTGACGCAAAATGCACGCCCTCGAAACGAGCATGTCTTTCGTTTCTTTCACTTCTGCACGCCCATGCTGACATGAAAATGGTAACAACTATTGCCGGCAACAATTTCTAAATAAGTGCCCATAATTCACAATTAAATGTTTTGCCACATTTCACTTTCTGATCTATATATGGGCGATGTGTGTAAATGGAACTGTTTTTGGTTTTTTGGTTCAGTTGATTTTTTGGCGAATGGGCACAGCTGCAGATGCTGGTATGAATATGAGTTTATCTTCCTTGTCTTTGACATTGTACTACGTCGAGATTGAGCAATAATGAAAAGCTATAGATGGCAATGTCTTGTCACGCAGCATATGTGGGCTCTTCATCTGCATCAGATTCTCATTTATTTCCGATATTCTCGCTATATTTGGACCAGTCTGTTCCTTAAATAAAGAGTCACGAATATATTTTATAGAAATATTGTAAAATATAATTTATAATGGTAAATAAAAATATACAAACAAAATATATATATAAAAATAAAGTAATAAAAATTAAATTAAATAAAATTATATATTTTTTTAAATAAAAAAAAGAAAGATTAGTAAATGTTTCTCAACATTATATGAATATATTTTTCTTATTTTACTAAATGATGTATAATATATGTATATAACAAAAGAATTTAATGAAAATAAATAAGACTGCAATAATATAATACTATTATGATCAAATAAATTATTAAAAAACATAATATACAAAATAAATATATCAAATATATATATCTTTATTTTTATCAAATATATATGTGTTTATTTTTCATATTTTCATATAATTTTATGTAATATGAATTTAACTCAATCTGCAATATGTAGAAGCTAAATATTCTAATATTATTTGATATATTTGCTGAGTTTTAATTACAATAAATCCCAACTTTTTAACTGTCATTAAAAGACACAAACTTTCTTCACGCCTTGAATGCTTGTTATTTATTTTGTGTTTAGTTTTGTATGTATTTCGTTGCATTTTGCAGCTTGCAAAATTTGCATACAAATTGCCCCGAAAAATTGATATCTCAAGAGTTGAGCTGCTGTCCCCGCGGCGTGTAGCTGGCCCGCAGCTCCTGCTGCAGGCAGAAAGACAAATGTCATGCAATTTGTTGTAAGAGTCGATGTTGCAAAATGCAACAGTAACAGCAACAGCAACAGCAACATCAGCTGTCATTGTTGCTGTTGTTATTGGGCAGTTTTGTTTGTTTTGTGTTGGTTTGTCAAAGGTCTGGCCATGTCGATGTCGATGTCGATGTGGATGCTGTTGCCGCCTCTTTGCCACGCATCGCTGCATCATTATTGACAATTAGCCGCATTCGATGGCATTTATGCCCGGACGGATGTACGCCAACAACAACAACAACAACAACAGCAACAACATGGTTGTTTCTTATTTTTGTATTGCTTCTTGGCCTTACGCAATAATTAATTACAGCCAACGGGCCAGAAAAGTTTTTTTTCTTTATTTTTATTTTTGCTTACAATAAAAACAAAATTATTAATTGTAAAGTTGCAACAGTTTCACATCAAGCAGAGGATGCAAGTCGAGTATAGCATAATAATAACCATTTAAGCGTAAAAAAGAGCCAGCTCAAGCAAATGGACAGTGTGCAATGGGAACTAAGGAGAGGTTTCAGTTGATGCAATTTGCATTTGGCAATTGATAGGGCTAGAAGTGCAGAAAGAATTTAGACTGGTATAAGAATAATATTTGTATATGTATATATATATTTTTTAAGATTTTATATAATTATTTTTATTTATTTACAAAGCTATATTATATTATTTTATATAACATTTTTATTCATTTTTTTACATACATTCTTCTATTTTTTATGTATGTTTTTTTTTTTTTTTAATTAAATATATTTGTTTGAACATTTATATATATTATACATTATTATCTTGTCTCTTCATTTATTTTTATTAATTTTGTACATATTATTTCCCTTAAAAATTTTGATTTATTTTACTAAATATTTTGTGTTTTCTCTCTTTTTCTTTTCTTTTGCAGTCGCAGTTCTTTAAAGCAATCCCCACAATACAGACCACATAAAATGTTCTCAATATTTGGCTCGATCATAGCGCTTGTATTGGCCAGCACAATATGCGAGGCACTGCCAGATGTAAGTATCTAGCTGTAGGTAGTCTTAGCCCTGATATGCGATAGTGCCTTGAGCTATATAGATATGTGTAGATATAGGCTCAACACGTTTAGCCGCAGAACCACTCATCAATCAATTCAATGCAATTGTTTTCGAGGCGCACTCCATAAGACAATGACAGTTAACTGTTTTTTATTTGACATTTGAATGCTTACAGAGGACAACAACAACAGTAGCAACAACAACAACTAACGACCGCCAGAAATGAAATTCATTGTCATTTGATGGCTAGCAGTCGCATTGTGCGTAATTAGCATTTAAAAAAAAAACATTTTTTGTATATTAATTAAATTACAAAACTATTTAAAGCGAGCAATTCAGTAATACGAACATTGCTCGAAATGAGTCGCTCAATATCTCTCTCTCTCGCTCTCTCTCTTTGTCTCTATCTGCTACGCCCTCAACAACGCCCGCAAGAGACAAATGGCATTGTTATTAAGCACACACGCACACACACATACACTTATATATATACATATGCATACCTATGCTGTGTGTGTGTGTGTGCAGCTCTCATTGAAAAAACAAACGCACGCTCAGCTTTTGTCTCGTAGAAAAATATATATGTATGTATGCATGTATATATGTAAGCATACATGTGTCTGCTATGTATGTATGCACTTTTAATAAAAAAAAAAGCTTCGCCAACAAATTATGGCCAAGGTCAAATGTAAAATGTTCTTGTAATCATTTCGGCTGAATTTCGAATTTCAGTGTTTGCCTTTTGATTACTTTTGATGTTGTTGTTGCTGTGTTGGTTGTTGTTTTCATTTTCTTTTGAATTTCATGCTGTGCCAGAGACACGCCCCTTTCCCTTCACTGTTGCCATGTTCTTTAACTTGAAAACAGTGAGAGTTTTACTTGGAGCTGAAAGCTGAAGCTTGTTAAACTGATTTATATTTCGAGCTGTAGACGTTCGTCTACTTGTTTCAATATTTGTTTAGTCACTGAGCACAATTAAATTGGTTTCATAATTTTACGAATTTTCTTCAGTTGTTGTTGTAGACTTATGTTATGTTAACCTATTTTCCAGATATCCATTTAAAGGGAAGAGCTAAGAGATTGGGTGATTCATAAGACTTTAGCCACATTATAGTCTAAGTGATAAGTGATAATTGATTGAAATCAAATGATATATGATATGAAATATGTTATCAGAACAGTTCCATGTATAGTTTTTATAGCAGATAGGAATGGGATAGATAGGAATATTCCTCTTCTCTTTTCCTTTAAGGATAGAGACGTTATTACTTACTTCGAGTAATGAGAACATAGAGCACAAAGAGCTGAAAAGGGTAGTAAAGGAACCACAGCTCTCTCAACGTCGACTTTGAAGACAAGAGCGTCAACTTTATACAGAGACAGGGGGGAATGAATTAGCTCTCTATACACAAAATGCCTGGAATTTGAAAGAGAATACATGAGAAGCCATTTTCTTTTCCTATATAAGCAGATCTGCAATCCGAAGAACCTCTTCCTCGAGTCAGCCTTAGCATAGCGAGCATAGTTGTTGTACATTGAATGTCTATATTTCGCTCCACACTAGTAAATGTCTAAATTTCACTCTCAACTGGTGGATCTCCGCTTAACTGACTTCTGTCAAGCTCAAGCATAGATCTCTCAATTGATGCTAGCCTAGCTCCATTGCGAGTGGGTAGATGTGTATTTTCTTGAATTTGCTGTCATTTCCTTGACACTACCAGTGCGAGAGCAATGCTGATGCTGTACATTAGATGGCTATATTTCAACACGTGCTCGAATACATATATTATACAGAGAGGCTGCTTGCAACATCGACTGAGAGTCAAGACTGAGTCTAAGTATCCGATTGCAACTAAGACTGCAATTAAAGTTGACTTTTTGCGTGCCAGCAACAAGCAGCAGCAGCAGCAGCAGCATCATAAAACTCTAGACAAAAACTATGACGAGGCCCTTCGAATCGCAACGAAGCATAAAGCAAATTTATGAAAAGCAACTGGCCAAAAGCTGAGACCAGCAGCACGAAAACTTGGCTAGAATCGAATCGAACCGTTATGAGTCAGCCACAATTGCAGTTGCTTGTGGTTGTTGTCATTTCTGAGGTTGTTGTTGTTGTTGCCAGTCTATATATACATATATATTTCATGTGCTGTCAAGAATTTAAGAAAAAATAAAAATATGAAATTGTCTTCCTCTTCCTAGCCGCAGTTTTGAGCCTTTTAATTGTGAAATCAAGAACTTTGGCGTTGGCAATTTGTGTGGCACGATTTGTTGTTGTTGCTTGTTGCTTGTCAGACTCTTTGGCTCTGGCTGCTGTTTGTCACGCTTGACTTTTATCTCTTCAGATTGGGTCACGTTCCCGCCAATGTCCAAGTGAGTGTTGTGCTTGTGTGTGTGTGTGTGTCTGTGTATAGTTGAGCATGTCTCTGAGTAATTTTCTAAAGATAACTGGGATAGCTGACTCAAGAATTGTATAAGAGTTAAAGCAAAAATGAATTTTCCATTGAGCGTATTCAAGATCAAAGATCACAACTGAAGTTTTTACATGGCTTTTATTACAAAAAGCCAAATAAAGCTAAATCTGTCTAGCTGCGTGTGACATTGAGAGAGAGAGAGAGAGAGAGAGAGAGAGACAGATAGAGAGATCGCATTAGGCGCAGTCTGAGACGTCTGCAAAGTTTGCTGATGTTATGGCACTCTGAACTTTTCACACTTTGTTAATTTTGACGCCTGCATAGAAAACAGAGGAGCAGATTGAAAATAACAACCCAAGTTGGCGCCAGCAGAAGCATTTGTTAATTTCCGGCGTTTGTCAGGCGCGGCAAGGTCAACACGCCCAGCGAAAAAATACCCTACATTAAGATTATGATTATTATGATTATGATTATTATGATTATGATTATTATGATTATTACTATTGCCAGCTGCTTGATCTGTAAGTCAAGTTGCGCTTGGCTGAAGTATATAATTTCTTTATATGATTTGCTTTGGCATGAGGTCGAGTGACACTCCGGCGAGCATTCGTATTGAGAGAGCCATCGATTTTCGATGTTGACTTTGACCGGTGCATGGAAATTGCACAACGCACAGAGATAAGTAGTCTCTCTGTTTGTGTGTGTGTGTGCGTATGTGTTTATGCCATAAACAGAGTATTGGCCTCCCCGTGGCCAATTTGAAGCACACTTTTTGCGCTAATATGGCGGCTACACCTTTTACTTTGAGCTGCTGCTGTTGCTGGCAGCCAGAGTCGCTGTCCAAGCGCGCGGCTGCCATGCCGGTTATATCGGGCGTATGAGTAATCACACAATTTCAGTAATTGCGCGCACAAAACAGCAGCAACAACAACCGGACAACGAGCAGCAAACAACGACAACGACAACGACAACGACAACAACAACAGCAACTATACAAATTACAAACACAAATTTCACAATATCCGTCATTGCACCCCGTCGAAAATTAAAGCGCGCGCCGCTTGGACAAATCGCCAGCAGTCGTCGCCGTCGCCGTCGCCGTCGTTGTTGTTGTTGTTGTTGCTGTTGTTGCTGTGAGCCATCGATGAATGATTAGCTGGGATTCAGCTCACTGGTTCACAGATCTTTCTGAAGCTGTGTGACATTCAAATGACAACTGCTTGAAGTAATCGAGTGATTGAAGCAAGGCTGTCAATCGATTTGCAAATTTACTTCTTCTTATCGAATCGCACCGGTAACCAAAGCGAGTTGGTTAATAAATAAAGCACCTCTATAAGCCGGATGTAAACATATGTATATTTTGGTGTTTAAATAACTAAAAGTGCATAGAAAGAGGGGCAGAGGCAGAGTGAGCGAGTGCAGAAATAAATAATTTACTTTTTACACAGCTTTAGCTCGATTGGACTTTTACATTTGATAGCTGTTTAAAATTTGAAAAATATTTGACATTTGACGTGTGTGAAAATGTGATTTACAGAAAGGAAGTGAATGCGGAAAATATTTTTGTAAATTAATCAGAGATTTAAATTGGATTTTTTGTGTCTCTCACCTGCTGCTTTGAGATTTGTTTTTCTTGCACAGACTTGAAATAAAAATCTTAAAAAGAATTCAGTTGTAGTTTATTTTTATTTTCATTTTTGTTTAACTAAATAAATAAATAAATAAAGTCTTATAAATTATTTGTATATAAATCATTTGATTCATAATAGAATATTATAGTTGCATTCTGATATTCTACTATTATTATTTATTTCTACAAGTCCAATAAATATAAAAGTTCACTCGACTCAATTCCACTTAAAGTAACAGCATTTATTCCCCATTCTAAATATAATTGAATTGATTCCAACAACAAAGCTCGCCTTCTCGTTGCTCAGTGATTCATTTGCATTGCGTTGCCAGCCCTGGGTTGGCTGAGCTTAATCGCTGGCGCTGATCTTGTTCATCAAATGGCTTATGCATAATTTACTGTTACCTCCCATTAATTGCAATTAATTGGCAGCAAGGGCTGTCCCCCCCTACGTTCCACGCCTCACAAGCTCGCCACAAAGCTGGCCAAGTGTTGATTGGCGCTTGGTGTTTGGGGTGTGGCCCCATTTGGCATTTGCATATTGCAAATTGTAAATTGCTGCAGGTGCAGCACTCCAAATGTATGAATGTGTAGTCAAGAAGCTGCAGCCCAAAGAAAGAAACAGAAGCAGCAGCAGTTGAAGGAGCAGCAGCAGAAGTAGCCACAGCAGCAGCCGGATTAGCAATGGTTGCAGCTACAACAGCAGCAGCAGCAGCAGCAGCAGCAGGAGTAGCAACAGCAGCAGGCGTATCAACAACAGCAGCAGCAGCAAAAGCAAGTAATAGCAGCAGCAGCAACAGCAGTAGCAGCAGGAGAAGTAGCAATGGTTGCAGCTATAACAGCAGCAGCAGCAGGAGTAGCAACAGCAACAGCAGCAGCAAGAACAGCAACAACAGCAACAGTAGCAGCAGCAGGAGTAGCAATGGTTGCAGCTACAACAACAGCAACAGCAGCAGCAGCAGGAGTAGCAACCGCAGCAGGTGTATCAATAACAGCAACAGCTGCACCAGGAGTAGCAGTGGATGCGGCTACAACAACAGCAGCAGCAGGAGTAGCAACAGCAGCCACAACAGCAACAGTAGAAGCAGCAGCAGTAGCAATGGATGCAGCTACAACAACTGCAACAGCAACAGCAGCAACAACAGTAACAGTAGCAGCAGCAGAAGTAGCAATGGTTGCAGCTATAACAGCAGCAGCAGCAGGAGTAGCAACCGCAGCAGGTGTATCAACAACAGCAACAGCTGCACCAGGAGTAGCAACAGCAACAGCAGCAGCAAGAGCAACAGCTGCAGCAACAGCCGCACCAGGAGTAGCAATGGATGCAGCTATAACAGCAGCAGCAGCCAGAGTTGCAACACCAGCAATAGCCACAGCAGCAACAGCAGCAACAGCAGGAGTATCAACAACAGCAACAGCAGCAACAACAGCAACAGTAGCAGCAGCAGGAGTAGCAACAACAGCAACAGCAGCAACAACAGCAACAGTAGCAGCAGCAGGAGTAGCGACAGCATCTTCATACCTCTATACATTCACATTAATAATTTCGAGTCAGTCCAAACTCGAGTTCATTTTCACTTTCAGCGGGCAACAAATATTACTCAAGAGTCGACCCCCAGGAGCTGCTGCAGCATCTCAGTCTCTTGCCCTCTCCCTCTCTCTCTCTCTCTCTCTATCTCTCTCTATCTCTCTCTGACACTCACACTCGGATCGTCTGTGAGCAAAACACGTTTCAAATGAAAGTAAAAACTCTTGTGGCATTGTGTCGGCCTCTCGTTCGCAGTTGCTCTTTGCGTTTGTTCACCTGTCGCTGCGTCGAGGCGCTCATTTCGCCGGCCGTTCGCAATTCAATTAAAATAGAATTATCATGCTAACTGTTATACAAGAGACGACAACATTTTTACCAGACAAACAATAAACAAAAAAAAAAAAAGCAAACTGAAAACAGAAAAAAATTGTTGTCTATGCTAGCTGAATCTATGTTGTTTACCTTGTCTTCTTCTTAACTGTTTGCGGTTGCTGCTGCTGCTGCTGCTGTTGCTGTTGTTGTTGTCATCATTTGCTGTACAATTTTTGAGTCATTTCGGCGCGGCGCACCATTTGCAGCCTTATAAAATGCCAGAAATTTGCCTAAATTGCCGGGCAACCTTTTTTCTTGTTGGTTTTTATTTGTTTGGCTCGCTTGCAGCGTGCAGCAAGTTCGCTGCCTAAGTCTTTTGTTTTTTGCCTGCCGGCCTGTGTCAGTTGTTCGGTTGGCTGTTAAAGGAAATTCTAGTCTGCTCTGACCCTGTAACAAATTTTGCGAATTGGCGATTTGTTGCCGCCGCTTGGCATCCAAACATGCGGTAAATATTTGAGCTAAAAACAGCAAAGAGAGAAAAAAACAATTGGAAACGGAAATGCGGCTATAGATGTGCGCATGGTTGCTATATAACCCAGTTAAAAAGGAATATCGAAAATCGAAAACACATTCATAAGCAAAGGCTATTTGGCACAACTAAGTGGCTTAATAGTTTCGGTTTTATGTTTCTTTTATTTTTTGGATTTCACGCTAAAAGCGTGTTGGGCAATTGAAATTGGTTCAGTTGCCGCTGAGTGACTGGCAGATACCCTAGAGGAATGGGCTAAGACGAGAATTAACATATAAGACAAGTTAAGTTAATTGGCAGAAATTAAAGGTACATATACGTGTGGGAAATATTGGACTAGGAGATACCCTGGGAGTGTAGAAATGAATGTGGTATACCCCAGAGAAGTTACATATAAGACAACGAAGGCTAATTGGCAGAAGTGGGAGACTGAAGTGAAATAAGGTTAAGGAATGGAAAAACAATTAAAAGATACCCTGGAGGAATTTAAATAACTTGGAGAAGCCATATAGGAAATTCGCATATGATATAAGGGATAATAAAAAACTTTGAATATTTATTTTATATAATATTACAATTCTAGTTTTTCCCCCATTTCATTTAACATCGATGAATATAAAATCAAAATGATTATGAATAGAATCTAAAAATAGTTAAAAATGAAATGTACTCAATAGATTTTGTTAATAAAATCTAGTCAACTCTTTCAAGGAAATCTCCAATAAAATATCTTGTCTATCTATAAATAATCTGCAAATCAATCTGATCTGGTTAGCATTGTGAGCAGCAATAATTGCGTGCAAATTAAAAACACATTTGAAAACAATAAAAACAGAATTTGTTATTAATTAAAATATGCAATTATTGTGCTCTCAATACGAGTTGTTTGTTGTTTTTGTCAATCTACACGCACTGGCGCTAACTGTACACGCAAACGGTTTTAGCCGTTTGTTCGTTTGCTTCTTGGGTTTTCCTCAGGCGCCTCATCCCTCCCAGCTACCCGCTGCCTGGCATGCGACGCTCTGACCCTGACCCACTTGCTGAAGATACTCGCGCCCCTCGACTTGACTCCGCTCCGTTGAGCTCAGCTCAGTCGTTAATCTTTCGACCACTTGAGTGCCCGTGCAAACAAAAAACTAAAAACAAAAAACAGCGTATTCAACTAGAGCCGTATAAACACTTGTGCCCATGGCAGGCCTTTATAGCACTGAATTATTGATAATTTCTCAATGAATACTTAAACAATTGCTACAATTTGTAACAGCCCTCTGGCTGCTGTATCACTTCAATCACTTTATTCACATCTCTCTCCCTCTCTCTCTCTCTCTTTTAGCTGCACAAACAAATGTCGCCAGAGCAACTGCATTCAGTTTTCCATGTGGACACACAAGACGCCGTGCCGCACTACGAGCTCGTCCAGCTGCTGCACCACTCGTCGCACGGCGGACTCCAGCGCAAGCGTCGCAGCCTCGACGAACGCATCAATGGAAGCAACGCACCGAAGCCGCATCATGTGAAGAAGGATCTGAGCAAGAATGCCTACTACAGTGAGCTGAAGCAACAGGCGGCCACTGGCAGCAGCAAGAATCATCTGCTTGGCGACGACATCAGCTCCATCAAGGCGCACAATGTGTCCTTCAGCGCCTTCGGCAAACACGTCAATCTCACGCTGCGCGCCACGCAGGGCCTGTTCAAGGGGGCGCCGCACGAGCTGCGCATGTGGTCGGTGGGCAGCGAAGCGAATGCCACACATGGCCTCGATCTGCAGGAGATTCTCGATGACAAGGTGAGCTAAGAATACTTTAAATAGATATATATATATATATACATTTATATGATGAGCTCATGTTTTATGCGACTCTGCTCGATATATAGCCAGAGCTATCCGAAATTCTAATGGACCACTCCCCAAGTCATTTGATAGTATTTATTGTTGTTATTGCTTTTGACATGATCATTTGCGCTTTTGCTATTGATCACGTTTTTGTGGCTACCTTTTATTTATTTATTTTAGTTTTTTGATTGGTTTTTCTTGAGCGTTTCTTGCACTTTCATTGTTACATCATGATTCGTAACATTCGTTTGCTTTTGTTATTTGATTCGTGCTTGGATTTTTGTATGCATTTGTTTTAATACCCTGTAGACTTTAACTGACTGATGGGTGTATATGAAGAGATTTTTATGTGATTAATATATACAAATATTTTAATAATATATACTTATTTATGTTTAATTAAATCGCATATTGCAATAAAAATCATGATTTAATTATAAAATAAATATTTATTTTTATTAAATTTACAATAAATTCCTAATATCTTCTATGAGAGTTTACATTCAGTTGAAAGAAAATTTGTTGGTGTTATTTTTTTATTTTTATTTACTGAAAAAAATACTCTCACTATACTATCACTATTTTTATTTTATTTAATAATTTTGGCTTATAGTCAAAGAAGACTTTTATTACATAGTTTTTTAAAATGAATTATTTTTTTGTTTTTTTTTTTTTGGTGCCGTTTTTAATTACGCTCCTTTTGCTGGTCTTACACGCCTGATCTCTCGAAAACTTAGAGTATATAGATCAAGAGCTCAAGATCAAGATCAAGAGAGCAAGCTCTAGATAGCAAAATAAAGGGGTCAAGATTTGATCTCTCCGCGTTGATTGCACGATCTTGTTTGCCCGCTCTTGATCTTGATCTTCGGGTACGAAGTTCGTTGCGTGGACTCTCGTAAGACCCTTGCTTGTCATTGCTTCTATTTATTCCACTAAATCAGATGTAACATAGAGAGCTATTCACTCTCTATAGCTGAATACAAACAATAACTCGAGCTTCTCTTTATGATTGCCAACTGGCGCACAGGGTATTCGCTCGTCTAGCTCATTTTAACCAGAGCCACTCAACTAGTTATTTATTTGTTTTTTTTTTTTTTTTTTTTGTGGAGCTTTGTCTTCCGCTTTATTTTATTTTCTTATCAGCATTCGCTTTGGCTGCGCTTCGTTTGACGTTTCTTGTGTTTGTTGTTGTTCTTGTTTTTGTTTCTGTGTATTAGCTGCGAATCTAATCAAAATTAATTGGCCATGTGATAAATAGATTAGAGAGCCAAGCTGTTTGCGTTTGGCCTACTGTGCAAAGCTTCAGTTGAATTACATTTCTCGTTATGCAATTGCCTGGCTAAAACAAAAACAAAAACAAAAGCAAAACCAAAACTAAGTAAAGTCAAGGACGTGCGGAAATCGGCTTATATAAAGCAGCTGCTGGCAGATAAGCGACAATGACAGCTGTTGACACTAAAGCGACAATTGATGGTCTTAGCCAGAGATATACACATAAGTATATATATATTATATAAAGTGCAAATGCAAAGCAATTATTATTAATAGAAATTTCAATTCGGATTGTATAATTTATGAATTTAATAAGCTTTTAATGCGTATTGATGCCTGCGCAAGACTTTTGCTTTTAATCAAATTTCGTTTAAGGTAAAAATCGTTTAATTTTCAATTAAACTCGGAGAGATAGATATACATATGGATATACATACGTACATATATATGTACATGTGTATATATTTATATACATATATGTATATCCACTCGTATCACAAATCACTTTTCGTATCTGTGACTCTGCCATGAACATGAACGTGACTTATTTCAATTATGAGTGCACGCTTTCTTTTGCCTTGCTGCTACACATTAACTGTTATTTACAGTGCTACACAAATGCACTCACACACACTGAGATAATTATATGCCCAATGGCAGGGGGCGTTAGCTCATGTGCAAGTGAATTTTTTATTATTGTAAGCACTTACTAGGGTATTTTAATTTTACTTTAATTTTATTTTTATTATGATTTCAAGCTGCCAAGTTTAGAGACAAACGTTCGATACATTTGACTTTCGGGCATTTATTACCGAATGCGAATTGCTGTAGGAACAGAAAATAAATAAAAAGCACAGCAAATAAAAGCAAAATCGAAATGATTTGAATGCAAGGCACACACACACCGAGAGACTTCGGAAATGAAAGTGAAATGTCATGTCGGGCGACAGGCGAAAAGAAAAGATTTGACCGCTTGCGACTTCTTGGCGGCCCGCGCTCGACTGCTCACTGTGATTTATGTGTGATAATTCCCCCTCTTAAGCCTCAGCGCAATGCGGAAAAATTCACGAGTTTCTGTCTCTGTCTCTGTCTCTGTCTGACTGTCATTATTTTTATTGGAAGATTTCAGCTTATTTTGATTTTAATTAAAATTTATGCCGTAACTGAAACACGACTGCAACTCTCCCACTCGGCAAGTGTTACCAAAAAAAGAAAAAGAAAAACTGTGTTGGCAATTATTTTTCGCTTTTGGCCTCCACAGAGACAATTTGATATTTGCTCCATGTGATTTCAGTTTGGCCGCACAGACCTTCCATCAAGAAACGTTTATTCTAATTTGTGGCATGAATTGTTTTATTGTTGTTTGTGTTTAGTTTTTTCGGCAATTTTCGTGGGTTTTTTTTTTTTTAGTTTAAAATTAACTTGATATTAAGAATTCAAACCGCACGCGGAACAAATCTTCTAGATGACCGACCCCGTTTTTGTCTAAAGTTAATGCTGGGAAAACAAAAGACTTAAGCCACAAACTTGACAGGGAAATTTATTTGCCAGCCGCAAAATTGTTGTAAATTTTGTTGTTTTTATTGTTTCAACTTTCAAACTTTTTTGAGTTGGCGTTTTAATTGCATTGCTTTTATTTTGTTGGTGTCTAGTTCTCTTTTTGTTTGCCTGCTGATGAAAATAAGATTCGTGCAGTGAAATTGTTCGTTCATTTTCTGGACAAACAATAAAGGTAGGCAGGCAACGTTCGTTAGGTATTGGCAACGCCCCAATAAAACAAAAGCAACAAGAAAAAGAAATAATAATGGCATTTCAGCTGCCACGAAAATAAAGGCAAACACAAGGCGTCGCACGGCACTCCCACCTCCGCATTCGATCGATAGGCCCCGCCAAAGGTCAGGCGCAGCAAAAAGAGAAAAAATTAAATAAAATAAAATACTGCGGCATATAAATAAAGGTGCAGGTTTTCTGCAAGCGCCAGCCTGCAGCAGGCAGTGGCAGCCGCCTTAACGGAGCATAACCAATTCGATTGCCAACAGGAAAATATGCATGCCAACGAAAAGGCAGCCAGTGGAAGCTGGCAGAAGGCGTGTGCCCTCTGCCTGATAATGAAAATAAGTAAAGGAAAAAGAGACGGAAAATGGAGGAAATTAATTATATTGGATGAGCAAATACGGGTAATACTATATTGGTTACAGGTGTTGAAATTATGAATAGCATATATTTGAAATAAATAGCACTATATATACACTATATAGAATATATATCCTATGAAACTGTGCAGAACTATTCAAGTGATGTAATAAAAACGAAGCTTGAAACTTGAGTTAAGGCGGCTGCCTGACAAAAGCTGAATGCTACGGCACTCGATGAATGGTACACCTATGGAACTTGTGGATATTGCTCAATAATACTCGCTAAATAAAAGGCATAGCCACATGAATGACTGAAACTATAAGCCAAGTCTTCTAGTAAATGATATAAAAGCAGCGCTTGAAACTTGAGTTAAGGCAGCTGCCTGACAAAAGCTGAATGCTATGAGACTCCATGGAAGGTAAATTATGGAACTTGTGGAAATATTGCTCAATAATACTCGCTAAATAAAAGGCATAGCCACATGAATGACTGAAACTATAAGCCAAGTCTTCTAGTAAATGATATAAAAGCAGCGCTTGAAACTTGAGTTAAGGCAGCTGCCTGACAAAAGCTGAATGCTACGGCACTCGATGAATGGTACACCTATGGAACTTGTGGATATTGCTCAATAATACTCGCTAAATAAAAGGCATAGCCACATGAATGACTGAAACTATAAGCCAAGTCTTCTAGTAAATGATATAAAAGCAGCGCTTGAAACTTGAGTTAAGGCAGCTGCATGACAAAAGCTGAATGCTATGGCACTCGATGAATGGTACACCTATGGAACTTGTGGATATTGCTCAATAATACTCGCTAAATAAAAGGCATAGCTACATTAATAACTAAAACTATAAGCCAAGTCTTCTAGTAAATGATATAAAAGCAGAGCTTGAAACTTGAGTTAAGGAAGCTGCCTGACAAAAGCTGAATGCTACGGCACTCGATGAATGGTACACCTATGGAACTTGTGGATATTGCTCAATAATACTCGCTAAATAAAAGGCATAGCCACATTAATTACTCTGAAACTGTAAGCCAAGTCTTCTAGTAAATGATATAAAAGCAGAGCTTGAAACTTGAGTTAAGGCAGCTGCCTGACAAAAGCTGAATGCTACGGCACTTTGTGGAAGGTACATCAATGCCTAAGACTGCAACTAGTGAAAATATTCATCATAATTGCTTGCTAAATAAATGACGTAGCCTTATGAATGCCTCTGAAACTGTTGGCCAACTCTTCTAGTGAATGTGGCAAAGTCTAGAGTGAAGGCAGCTGCCTGACAAAAGCTGAATGCTACGAGACTCGATGGAAGATGCATTAATGAAACTTGTGGAAATATTGATCATAAACGGCGTGGCCACATAGGTGATTCTGAAGCTGTATGCCAACAACAAAAACAAAACTGGAAACTATATATATGTAAATCAGTCCACAGTGCAGTATTTGGCCGCTGCTTGATGTATATGGGCCACAGCAAAAGCAAAGAACCCAAGCCCCATTCCTGGGCTTGGCAAACGGCAATGCGAGACGAGTTTAGAGTCGAGCCAAGCCAATCCAAGCCAGGCTAGGCCAGGCTAAGCTAAAGCTGAAAACAAAAGAATTGGGTAATAAATGTGCACTACTTCTCGAGTCGTGTGTGTGTGTGTGTGTTTCGAGGCGCTTCATTCATTCTCAAGAGCCGTGCCCAACAGCAACAACAACAACAACAAGCGGCCGATAATTGAGTTTTCAAAATGCATTATTTTTACATTTTTATATGGATGCCACGAGTGTTGAGCTTATAATTAAAACGCTATTAAAGCAATTGATGCATATTTCACAAGCAGAGCCACTCTGAAATGCATATACAAATATGTGTGTGCATATGTGTAGTTTATATGTGTGTGCAAGTATCTGGAGTACTTGGCGCTTGTCATTGCAAAACGACTTCAACTTGCTGCCCATTTCCATTTAGACGTCTTTTTCTTTTTCTCCTTTTTTTGAAGCGTTGCTGACTGACGCCGAAAGAGCGCTTGATTAATGAGCCAACGCTTTTGGCAGCTGAATGAATTTCAAATTAGCTCACTGTCTCTCCCACTCGATAGAAAGCAGCTGTTGCTCGTTGCACTTTTTTTCGCTCACTCTCTCTCTCTGTCTCTCTCTCTCTCGGTCTGCTTTGGTCGCTGCAATCGGTTGCATAATGCAGCCGTGTTTGTGGCACGACAGTCATTGTTGTTGTTGCTGTTGCTGTTGCTGTTGCTGCTGCCATGCTCATGTTGCAGTTATTGTTAGCGCTGTGCGGCTTGTTGCTTTGTAGCCGACCAGCAACAGCAGCAACAACAACAACAATCGGCAAAGCAACAAAGTTGATCTCTCGCTGCCGTCGAGGTTGTTCATTCCCTTTTTGTTTCATTTTTGCACCACAAAAGTACGAATACGACTTTGAGACGTAACGAACGTAAAAGCTTTTTTTTTTTTTTTTTGGGAAAATTCGCTTATCTAGCGGCCACAAGGGAGAAGCAAAAACTTCATGCAAGCACGGAAGTTTTTAAATTTGCAGTAATCTGCTTGCAGAAATCACTTTGATTATGATACAAAGTAGTTTAAGCAAATTTCAAATTGCAGAGGCCACAAAAGCAGCTCCAAATCTTATCTAACAATTTCAAGGAACCAAAGAAAAAATAAAAGGAATATGGAATACCTTCAAAAAACCAACCACAAATCTCACCCATTCATTATAAATAAATGGAGCTTACCTTCATTTGAATTGAGCTCCCTTAAGCGGGCCACAATTGGCTACGACAGTTTACGCTGAGCCGGTTAAGCTCGAGCCGAACAATTGAATAAATCAGACATAATCATAACATTGATCATCGCTGATCGATTGAAATGTGTAATTAGCCAAATAATGGGCAGACAATGAGACTCAGTTGCCTTGGCATTGTGACGGCCAGAAGACCAAAATCAAAACAAACACAAAAAGCCAGCACTGAAATCAAGTCAACTGTGCGGCTTATTGTGACTGGAAGCGTATTGGCTTATGCATAATAATGTAAGTCAATATGCGCCTCTGTATGTGTGTGTGTGTGTGTGTGTGGATAATGGTGCGTAATAAGCACACAGAGCTCACAATCCAGCTCGCAGATACAGCGATAAATGGAAATCATTATGCGCGCAGCCAACGCGTCGTATGCATAACCATCAAAAAGAAACGACGCAACGCCCACACGGCCAGAGCAACGCAGTCGCTGTCGTTGTCGCTGCTAATGCGTTAATTGTCAGTTAGCGTGGTTAAATGACTTGTGGATTTATGTGCGTAGCCGAAAGAAGAAGAGGAAGAAAAAAACTCTTGGCGTGGAGTGGGCGATGGGGCTTTCGTTTGCAACAATACCAAATTAGCTGCTCGACTACGCACAGTTTTCAAGCTCAAGTAGCTTTTCACGTTTTCCGCCCAAAAAAACAAAAACAAAAACAAATTCAGCGGCTAATTTTCATTTCGACAAGTTTGTTGCCTAAGTCTTTTGTTTTGTTGTAAGCCCTTCTGCCTGCCTTTCTCATCTCTCTACCTCTCTCTCTATCTCTCTCTCTTCTTTAACCAATTTGCATTTGCAAAATAAAGTTAGCTGCCCGGAAGTAGTTGCGAGTGAGCGTTGCTTTTACTTTCCTTGCGGCAATTTTTACTCTCTTTTTAAGTGAAGACATGGCACTTGATTCATGAGACTTGGCAATTGGAGCTAATGAAATTTTTTGGGTTGGCCAATCAGAGCAGATTGATTGCTAGAGATTAGCTAGATTAGGTACAGACATGATTGGCGAATAGGTGCACAAGGAATTGATACCCTTTTGAGATAGCCGCAATTGTAGAGTATTTTGGTTTATATAAATACATTTTCTATGGCTTCGAAAGCTTATCCAAAGGTAGTTTGCTGTTGTTTTATTTATTTATTTTATTTTTTTTTCAAATTAGCTTAATATAGAACAGGCATAATTATATAGTAGATTCGAAATCACTGCCTTAGATATATTAGCCAAATTAAGAGTTTTCAACTAATAAAAGCTATAATCCAAATGGTTTTGCCACTTCAAAAGCTTGAAGCGCCTAGGGAATTTTGGACTTAAGAAGACAAAATTGATATGAATTAGTTCCAAGTAGGTTAGATACTTATTGATTATATATACCAATTAAGTGAGCAAATTTCCCATTGGTATCACTGGCCATAAGGCAAGGTTTTGGTTAAGTTTTAGCTCATGCTGCATCTTTGCTTTTTCAGCGAAACTCTAGAGAAGCATGAAGAATGAAGCAAAGTTTCTTTTAAAATAATATTCAACGCAACGTGTGCATTCTCTACTAATAATATCGCGTCTATAACTTCTACATTTGTAGGGTACTTAGCTTGCCTGCATATAAACTGAAATAATTCTCAAACTTAAAACGACGCCCACACTGCCAGCATCAGTTAGAAAGCGGCTCCATATTTTGGCCTACAATCTTTCATCTAATTGCTCTGAGCGTATTCCTCTCACTGCCCCATAAAACCGTTAATGAGGAGCAATTTATAAAAATAATATGCAAAAAACAGAAAAAAAAAAAAAAACAAAATGAAAGAAGAGAAACAAAAATCTACTCATATAGAAAGGCAGTCAACAAATTGTATGGCGCCAATTTGCCCAAAAGGCCCCTGGGCCCAGTCGGGCACTCGAAAGTATTTTAGCAGCGGAATCGGGCTCAAATAATTGAGGTAGTCCAGAGTGGACGATGTGAGTAGTGCGATTTACATAACCGCCCAGCACGCACACGCAAAGACTCGATGTGAATCTGTGGGCCGCATAATCTGCATAATGTCTTGTAGCCATTTGTAATTAAAAATTTACGATGTCGTTAATAAATTAAAAATAACAAATGCAACAAAAAAACAAAAAAAGCGCGCGACAGCTTACAATGCATACGGCATCAAGTGGGCTAATTAAAGCTGCAGCAGCCACAACGCGCCGACAATTGTCAGCTAACGAAGGAAGTGGCATGCAAAGTTGCCTCAAGAGCAGCACAAAAAAAAAGACAAAAAAATATATATATGTATGTATATAATAAAAATTAAAAAACAAAAAAACAGAATTTGGTGCTTGTTTCTTGACTGCGATAAGTGGCCGGCGGACACTAACAGTTCATAAATATGGCCAAAACACTTGGCCAGCGCTGGCTGCAACGTTGACAACAAGTGCCTTGATTCTTGGCAGTTGGCAGCTGAATTAGAAATACAGAAATCGAGAAATACAGATATATACATGTATATATGTATATATATATAGTGAAATACTGATGTGTGCTATGTTGTACGTGAGCCATTTGGTGTGGGGGTCGCTCTTGTTGCTTTGAACTTATTTCCACAAGGTCGTTAGCCAAGACATGTCAGCCAACAGCCCGGGTTAACAACAACAAATTAAGCCATAAATGCTTGTTGCACATGAAAATTGCTTTTTATTTACTGCTGCTGCCGCTGCCGCTGCTGCTGCCGCTGCTGCCGCTGCTGCTGCTGCTGTTGGTGCGTTTGCGTTGCCTTTGCCTTTGCGTGTCAACACGTTTCGCGGTCAACAGTCAGCAGACAGCCCGTTGGCACGCCCACTTTTCAAATGGCCAGACAGGCTCAGTGATTTGATTAATCGCCTGCAAATAATTTGCAAATATTTGCCAAGAAAATCGCACTCACACAATTGTGAAATCTTCTTCGTATATGAGTTTACTTTATTTTCAAAATTTACCCAACATTTGGTAGCTAAAGAAGAAGAGAAGATAGAAAAGCAAAATTAATTTTTTACTAGAACTAGATATTTTTTAAAAAATTTTAAAATAATATTTACACAATATATTTTCTAATTTGGCCATTTATACATAATTTGCAATTTTATAATACTCAGAAACATTTTATATTATATTAATTTGCATTTTATATATAATCTGAATTTTATAAATTTTTTTTATTATTATTATTTTTTTTTTGCAATTTATTTATAGTAATATATAATTTTTATAATACTCAAATAAATTTAATTTTATATTTATTTGCAATTTATATATAATTTGAAATTTTTTAATATTTAATTATATATTTAAAAATTATATATATATTTAAAAATTTGATAATATTCAAATATATTTCATATTCGATTTATTTGCAATTTTATACTATTCAAATAAATTTATTTGCAATTTTTATGTTAATTGGAATTTTATAATAATCAAATATATTTTATATTATATTATATATTATATTTAATTAATATTTTTTACGTAATATTTCATATTAATATTATGTTAGATATTTGATTTTTTAAATGATTTTTTTCTATATAAATATATATATTTTATAAATTTAGTTTTTCCATTGTTTTCTCACGCTCCAAAAAGCTGTCCATATTTATATTTTTGGCAAGTCCATGTTAATATATGCCATGCCATAGCATTTGATTGGCCGTTGCGTGCAAATGTTATTATATTCAATTAAATATTAGTATATATATATATGTATATATTGTATATATCAATTTGTAACCACATCTTCCGTTCCTGTCCGATTGTTCGCTTAACCTCCGGCTGATTTATGGCCTATGCGGTTGCTCCGCCGCTTTCATCGCATGTGGGCAAATCTGTGGCCAGTGGCTATTTGGTCACTTTGCAGTGACTTTGATTTTGGCACTTGGCTTAGTTTTATGGCAATTTATATATGTATATACATATATATTGATACATTTACACACATACAGATAGATAGATATATATTTGTGCTGAGGCCAGTTATGAAAATGATTTATGCTTGTAATTTGATAGAGCGCCGCGGACAAGTTTTGTGGGTCCGAGTGCGAGTGCCATACGATACGCAGTCAATGCCAAATGCTGATGTCAAGTGTCAGATTACATTTATTTCGATATTTATTACAGAATTAATGGGCAGGCGCAGCCGGCAATTAATTTAATTAGTCGCACACACACATTTGATTTGATTCGCATAAGCAAATTTGAAATACTTTAAATGCTATGCTAATTCAAATCAAATGCATTCCACAAATTTGGCAAACAAAATAAGGCAGCAGTCGCTTTGAGTCTTAAATCACATACAATGCGAATGTCGATGTCGATGTCAAAGGATTTGCTATAGAAAAAGAACTCAGCTCAACTGAAACCAGATCAGCAGCCTCCGTTGCCAGTTGGCCAAATGTCAACTGCTTAAGCATTAGCCAGAGCTACAGCTACACTTTCATGGTCAGGCTGAGCGCAGGCAAACAGCACGGCACACACGGCGCATGAGTGACGTGCATGTTGAGGCGTCACATTTGCTGACCAACTGCATAAATCAAAAAAAGCCCCGCTGCCGCATATCCCACGCAGCTTGTTCCCCTCTCTGCGTCTCTTAATCTCTTAGTCTGCGTCTCTAGCCATTGTCGCCGTCTCCTTCTTTAGCTGCTGGCGCATTTAATTAATATACAGCTGCCTGACCACACGGCTTTGGCTTTGGCTTTGGCTTTGACTGGCGACCAGCAGCAAAACAGAATAACAGACCAGCAGAAGTTATTTTTCTTTTATAAAAAATTGCTTTACATTTAGTGGATTTATATTTTTGGTATGCTTGGAATGCGAGCAGCAACAAAAATTGATTTGTTTGTTAATTGAAAGCTGCAAGGCAAAGTCACAAATCTAACTTCTCTTCTCTTGTCTTCTCTTACAGCATCACAAGCATGAGATTGGTGAAGTCTTTCAAGATGAGCAAAACATGGCAGCGATCTTAATGCGCCGCCATATGGAAACTGGCGATTTGATAATGGTAAGTGTATCACACACACACACACACACACAGTTATACACATATATATCTATACATATATCTCAGAAGGTCAGCACAAAATCTTTGACTATGCCACAAGAATTTCAATTAGCCCGCCCCTTTGGTGGTGCCTTTTGTTAGCTGTTATGACAGACTGCGGCTATTGTTATGGCCAAGCTTGGCTTTTGGCTGCTGTGGGCCGCACTTGGGGCAGTTACAATTAAACGCCTGCCACTTGCCGATAATTTGCGGATTTAGACAATTTCTGCTGATTAAGCATTAATTTATATATGTATATATGTATATATCTCGCTGTATCGCGCCACGCTTGACCAGCAAATGGCAGCCGTAATGTGAATTGCATGTCGATCGGCATTAGACATTGTCAAGTGGCCAGCTGCAACAACAACAGCAGCACTGGTAGCAACCATAACAAAACGAAACACTCACGAATTGTCGTCACAACCAAATCAAGCACCTTGACCAATTTGCTAAAGTGAAAACTCAGATGGCGCATAGGCGATATGCGGCAAATGTGTCTTATAATTGTCTGTAAATGCTAGAGATATATTTCGAAAATAGATTTTAGAAATAAATTTAAGAGACAAGAATTTGTATAGTATATGCCATGCTCATATCGAAGCTGGCCGCTAGAAAGATTGACAGATGGATAGATAGATATGTATATGTGCTTCGCGTATTAGATGCCAGCCAGTTGAAAAGTCTGAGCGATAGATAGATAGAACTGTCTGCTTCCCATATTAGCATGGTATCTATAGAAATTCTTGCAAGCACTTGAAAACTGCAGCGTATAACAGTTACTAAACTGTACACTTGTCGTATAACAGTTGCCTCATTACTCATTCTTGTCAGCCAGTAGCTAAGAATGCCCACACTCAGATGCTAAATGCCGCGCCCACTTACTTCTCATTTGCAACAGTAGCTGAGAAGCTGTGTGAATCTTATCTAGCAAGACAAATCGTTGCTATGAAAATTTCTTATAGAAAGGATTCGTAAAAATCAATAAAGAAAGAATTTTTAAATAGCAGAAAATGATATAAAATATTATGCAAAAAATATTTATTAAATTTTTTAAAATTAGGCATACTATAGTAAATTTAAAATTTAAAATTTAAATTTAAAATTTTTCAAATTTAATTTTAATTATTTAATCATATTAATTTGAATCCTTTTATTTATCATATCAAAAATGTTAAAAATATCTGCAAATAAATATTACAATTTACAAAATTAAATAAATATATTTATCTTATTAAAAATATGTGTAAATAAATATTAAAATTAACAAAATTAAATAAACTAATCAAAATCTATTAATATAAAATAGTGTAAAAAAAAAATCTAAGGCAAATATTTAATTTTATCATTATACAAATAAATAACTAAAACATTAGATTTATCATTAAAAAAAAAAATTTCAATACCAAAATTATATGATTTTTTAATGAAAAATTGAGTTATTAAAATTTAATTTTTAAAAACATGTATATATGTGGAATTTAACTAGCTAAAAAATGTTTTTGTGAATGATTTACATTACATTTTATATAAATTTCAACTTGTTTACCATGCTATTCAGGAAATGGGGCTTTGCATGATATTTCCTTTTGATTTTTTCGCACATCAAACATTTATCAAATATTTGCACATAAACACATACATCATATAATCATAACGTGCTACTTACAAACATACATACATCAGCACACACACATATACAAGTATATATATATATATATATATATATATATATATATATATATATATATATATATATATATATATATATATATATATATATATATATATATATATATATATATATATATATATATATATATATATATATGATTAATGCAACACAGAGTGGCAAATGTTCTTTCGCTTCCTCACATTAACGCCACACTGGCTGATGAAGGTCAAACCGTCTGTCGACTCTCCGACACTCCGACACTCCGACTCTCTCATTCGCTTATTAACAACTTTAGTAGTATTTTGCAGATAATAAGTTGTTGATAAATTGCTTCAGCTTTTAATTATAACACAATTGGCAATTAACATTTAACCTGTGGCGGAAATTAAGCGCTCACAAATGCCACACAATGATTCGCACGCTAAGTGCAAATATTTGTTTGAAACGAGATCGAAATGTCTTTTCGCCTAGGAAGTAAGTTCTTAATTAGCTGGGAAATTCGCAGACAAATGGCAAAACTGTGAGCGCAACGAATGAGTCAAGCAACCAGTTGATTGAGTTCGCCTGCTTAGATATGCATGAAGATCAAAGCAAATGTCACAATGCCAAAAATTAATAATCAATACCGAGCGGAGACAACAAATATGCACGGCAATCGGGTCAATCAAAACCAATCAAGCAATCAGCCTCACAAATGGCCAATAAACAAGGCTTCTTTAAAATACAAAATAAATACAATATATACAATATATTTATTTATATATATTCTTTTTTTTTTGCAATTAACTGACGTGTGTTCATTTTTTTTCTTTAATTTGTTAAACAAAAGTCAAAAATGTATTTTTATTAATAATTACACAGAGAGGGAGAGAGATAGACAAAGAGGTTACCCAAGCAGCTAGCCAATAAAAGGTCAAACTGCAATGTCTGGGCCCGGCTTGGCCGACTTGGCCGTCTTGACCGACTTGTTATGGCCAAGTGCGAGTGCTGCACAGCAACAAAATAGAAAAATTGAAAAATTTTACAATTCATAAATAATATGTATGTAGAAAATGTTTGTGCCCGCTGACATTTTGAAGTGCAAAATGGCCAAAAAAATAGCTGAATTTCGTAAGCTCGCTGCAGCTGTTCGTCTGCAGCCATTTGACCGGTTAACCGGCTGCCCGGCTGCCTGGCTGCCTGGCTGCCCGCTCGGACAGGCTTCCGGCTTAGCTTTGACCTTAAACGGCTAAGAAAAATAGCAAAAAGCCGACTTGTAATTAAAAATCGACAGAAGATCTGCAAGACAGCTAAAATTGTGCAATTCATCGCTTGGCGAAGTCTTTTTGCAAATTTATGGACATTTAATTAGTCCCGCCGAATAGTCGGTGCCATAAAATGTGCGTACGCCTTAAGCCAGAGTCGCGGCGTAATTATTGACCGCATGCAACCTAATCAAATAGTTTAGACATTTTGTACTCGCTTAGCGATTGCCCAACAGCCGCATTCTCGACACGATATGTCATACAGTGGATTGACTCCATTCAACAAAAAATTAAGAGGGTATAAATGTGTTGATTGAAATGGTATATTTATGTATTTAAGAATTTTGATAAGTTTTGCTTGAAATAAAAAAAAAAAACATAAATAAAGAAAAACTAACGAAAGACTTAAGACACAAACTTGTTAGCAAGAATTTATATGGAAATCTGTTGAAATTTATATTTTCCATTTTTGTGCAAGTTTCATGCTAAAGATAAATCATCTTCCGGTTGGCTTGGTACTTTTGATGTTTTGTATGTGTTAATAAAAGACTTAAGCCACAAACTTGCTTATATATATAATATTACATAGCTTCAAATGCTAATGTCCACTCTAAGTCATTCTACAAATTCAATATTCATGAAATTTTAGTTCTTTCATAAATTTTTATATATTTATTTATTTTTATTTTTAATTTATTTTATATTATATGTATATTTGTATCCTTATAAGTTTTATATAATACAGATTCAGATTTTAATTTAATCACATACATTCCATCCATTCTTTGCTCTTGGATTTTGTCTAAACTGATTTCCTTTGCTTAAATAAACAGTTTTTTGATCAATTATTTCTCTATTGTAACCACAGTGCAAACAAAAGACTTAAGGCACAAACTTGCTAACAAGCACATTGCTCAAGCTGGCACAAAAATATGGCTCAGCGTGCTGCTGCTCTTGTTGTTGCTCTCATTGTGGTTGTTGCACTGTAGGCTTATTTAATTATGGCGCAGCATATAAATTGGCACGCACTATTTGCCGATGTTGTTGTTGTTGTTGTTGTTGTTGTTGTTGCTGTGACTTAATTACATAAAAGATATAACAACAGCAACAAAAGTTACACAAATATTGCCGCCAAAAGCCCTGGCCCTGGCCCTGGATGCTGTGCGAAAAAGAAAACGCAAAAAGGCCAGACAAAAAAAAAAGCAAATTGAAACACTTCAAGCTTCAACCGTTAGGTTACCCGCTGGGTGGGGCAGTTGAAAGGGAAACAGAGTATCGGCATCGCCCCAATTTGGCCAAGACTTGCCTTGCCAAACGCAGCTCCAGGCAAAAACAAATAAACGCTTTTGAGCGATTGTCTGCGTGTTGAAATAGCAATAAACAAACTGGAAATTAAATTTGTATTTACCAGTGAGAACGTAGGGCTAACGTATGCTGATTATAGGGCAATTGGTTAGCTCATTAATTGTCAGCTAGTTACAATTGTGTTAAGCAATTTGACATTGAAATATTCGCTTGACTGCGCCGATTCACGCACACACACACAGACACAATCATCACAATATTCATGGCTAATTAGACGCACTCTGCGCCCTGCAGGCCAACATCGTTTTGGGCGTTTGTTGTACAAATGTTCGGCAATTAGTTGCGCAAATACAACAAATTGATGACAATTACTTTGGCGCTGCGTTGTGTTGGCGCCTGTTAATTGTTAAATATTAAATTACAAAGTGCATCGCACTGTGGCAAAGTGCGTTGAAATTAATCAAAAGATGAAACGAGTTCAAGGACAACTAATAAGACGTCAATCAACATCAGAGCTCCAGCCATCATCATTTTTCTGCCAGACGGACAGAGCGGGCCGAGCGGGCCTTTGGCAGCACTTTACAAATGGCCTGTGCCATTTGCTGATAAATAAAGCATTTTTGGGGCCAACTGCAAATAGTCTAGCTTGATTAATGCTAATTGCGCCAAATGTCAGGCCAACAGCTGCCCGCCGCATTTTGCTTAAACAAATTGTACAAAAGGTCGAGCAGAGCAGATGCAGCCTGCTTTGACTTCAGACAGCGTCTGTCTACTAATTAACAGCCACATAAACGTATCGAATGATCTTGGTTACCCCAAAGTGCTTAACACAGCCAAAAACTAGATTCAATTCCATTTCATGAAGCTTCTCCGTTGGCTAGACGTTTTATTATATTTGCCTTTATGTTCGACATGTCGATGTAAAATTGTGGCTATAAAATAATGTGTTAATCAAGAAACATCTCACATAAAATACAACTTTTTTTTCATAGATACTACGAACTTTACAGTTGAGATGTCAATGAAGTCATAGTAGAGAATTATTGCATTTACTATAAGCTGAATGTTCTATGATGTTAGTAGATAGCTCAGGCTAGTAATATGTCTAAAAGTTGAGCAACAAATAAGAACTTAAAATGAGAGCTGAAATTCATATATTCGGAGTGCTATAAAATAAATTTGCAGTTATTTTTAAATTCTAGCAGCGGAAAAAAGAATTTTTTAAATAGCTACATGGAATCCTGCTCACATTGAGCACATTTCTGGCTATTTATTTATCAATATTAGTTATTTTACTTTGATTTATTTCATTTTATTTAATTAATATTATTATAAATTGTTTGCTATAAATATTACCTATTTTAATTTAATTAATGTAATTTATTTATTTAATATTATTATGAATTATTTATTAATATTGCTCATTTTAGTTTTATTTATTTATTTAATATTATTATTAATTATTTATCAATATTGCTCATTTTAATTTATTTCCTTTATTTAATATTATTATTAACCATACCATTTCTAATTTATATTCCTTTACACTAAAGAAAAAATAATTGCCATCTTTTCTATGTAATTTCAAATGTATTTAATTTCTTTTTTTTCATTTTAAGTCATATTCAATATATTTATTAAGATATTGTCTTATTAAAATCTTTCCAAAAAGCCATTTCAAATATCAGCCACAGCTGTCAATACTTTGCTTAAATAGGAAATTCACTTTCCAAAGTGTGAGTCGATCTCCAATCAGTGAGTGACTCAATCAAGCAATCAGGATTTTTTGTGCGTCAGCGAAATAAGGTCACAGCATGCCAAAAGGCACTAAGATTTCGATTTCATTGATTGCACAATGCAATATCCGAAATGAGTTTTGGGCTCTTCCTTTATTTATTTCTTTGTGATGTGGCATTCAACGTCCACGCCTTTGCATCCATCGTGTTGCCCTTTGCATTCACTTTGGCATTTGGTCGAGTGCAGCGCCTAAAGATCAAAATGTATGTGGCTCGAGTATTTATGCCATTTGATCAAATAACAACGAGTGAATAGCAGCTAGACAAACAGCAACGAGCCCAATTATTAGGTAGTCGCAGCGACAGCATTTTGCCATTTTGGACACGGGCTTTGTGGCGTTTTGGGCAACTCTATTAGATACGCGCACAAGAGCAGCAGCAGCAGCAGCAGCAGCAGCCGGAGCAGAATAAACAGCATCAGCAGACGTCGCATCAGCATCATTAAGAAGCCTCAAGTCTTTCGGCACCAAAAACGAGTTTTCACTTTGAGCTTTTGAGCTTCTTCATCGTCACCTTCTTAACAAATTGTTTGCTTGATGCTCGACGCTGCAGCCTTGATATTTACACAGAGTTGAACGTGTCTCTCGGCCTAACCGTTTCTAAGTATCTATGTACAATATTTAAATATCGCGCACACTTATAGACAAACTGGCCACTGCTTTGCTTTGATTTGCATCAGATGCGGCGGCATCAACGTGTTAAAAACAGTAAAATTTATGTTATTTGCTCTTTTGGGCCGACTCCGACTCGTCGACAGCGAGTTCGTTGTCTAAGTCTTTTGATTTGACATTCGCCGAGACAAGCGTCAGATGTAAAATACATCGACATTTATGCAGCGACATTTACAACGATTCTGATTTCATAGTCTAGGCTCTTCGAATTTAAATAAACTCTATTTTAATTGAAAATTGCTTAATTCTAATCTCACGAAAATCTTTTAAATATTTCAATTGCCCGCAAATAAATTAATTTGTTTTGAGAATGATCTTATTTAATTTTTTTTTTAAGATTTATATTGGTTATATAGTGAGTATTTTGGCTTGAAATAATATAAAAACAAAATGTTCATTTATTGCGCACTTAAAAAAAAGACAAATTTAAATATATTTTGTTTTATGAGCAATATATATTTTTTTAATTTACACAAATAATTTTTCTGTTTTATTTAAAAGAATTTTACTGCGATTTTATTATTAAAGAAAACAAGGGAAGCTTTATATAAAAACAGTTTTTATTTTTAAAACAAAAGTTGCAATATAAGTATATAAAATATATTTCCCCTATAAAAATGTCACCTGTCCACCACTCGACTTTAATTTTGTTGTACAGTGTTAATTTTTGGGCGCATGTAAAACATTTTCATCTAATGAGTTGAGTAATTCGAACCACACGTCATATTTCCTACATGAAGCTATTAATTTTTGCCGAAACTAATACATAAATTTGCAATTTCACCATCCCATGGATATCATATCAAATGTGGCGAGGTTTTTTTTTGGGCAAATGCAAATTTAGTTGCTCAAGTGTTTCTATTGAGATTCGAGTTTGGTCAGCCGTCCGGTTCGCCCAGTTGGCTAGTTGGCAGCCACTTGCTGTAACAAAACTGAAGCAAAACTGATCCGACATAACGACAAGCGCATATTAAGACCTGAGGCGAAATTGCACCAAAAGTATTGCTGCTGCTGCTGCTGCTGCTGCTGCTGCGAAGATCAGCTGCTGGCGATCTTTACGCATGCTGCACGATGGAGTATAAAGGATTAGCTGCGCTCCACTTCACAGTCTTTTCAATTATGAGCCACACTCGAAAAAAAAGAAACAACAACAAAAAATAGGTGCACATTTTATTATTTAATCAATTTTGGGGCAATTTTAGTCCGCTATTTCCTCATGAAAAATGATTTTTAATTGCCCGGGCGAGCAAGAGCCGGAGAAGTGAGCCAACACCCCGCCTTCTGGCATATTGCATTTTAATAATACTCTGTTTGAGTTACGTGATATGCGCAACGCCGATGCCAAAAGGCGATTAGGCGCCTGTCGAGGTGAGGAAAGTGAAAGATTTAAGTGAGTTAAAGTGCGCTTGAGCCTAGGCAACTTAGGCTTTGTATTTCTATTAGACTATTCGCATATTCTTGGCTAAGAGAATCGCTTGGCAGCCAACAGCCTTGATAGACCTTCACTTTGGTGAAGTAAGTGCAAGGATAACTGCAGCCAGTTGAGTTGAGTTGTCTTGATTTTGACTGCGGCTGACATTGACATGCAACTTCATTAAGCGTCTGGCTGTCGCACGGTCAGAGCTGCGACCCCCCCCCCCCTCAAAGCCACAGCCCCAGCCACAGCCTCAGCCTCTGCTCTGTCATGCGAAGTTATTGGAGCGGCAAACTATAAAGCGCACTTTGACTTGGCCCGTTCGCATTGAACTTGTTGGCAGCAGCAGCCAACGCATAGTAGCCACACACACACACACATACACACACGCGCATACACTGCTTAACAAATTATGCCAAAAAAAAAGACATATAAAAGACTGCTGCAGAGTGCGTTAAGCATCTAGCTGTTACATTTTGCCAAACAAGCGAATGAGCAAATTAATTTTGATTGCATTTGATTTGATTGCCTTGCGGCTCAGAGCATTGAGAGGCTGTGTGGGCCATGTTCTTGTTCTTAAGCCACTGGCCATAAGTTGACCATGGGCGGTGCCTGCCGTGTGTGCTTTTATAAATATTCATTGAACGCTGCACACACACACACACACACACACATGGCTGCCCGAAGGT
The DNA here is from genome assembly GCA_035047565.1 of Drosophila mulleri. Classification (NCBI taxonomy): domain Eukaryota; kingdom Metazoa; phylum Arthropoda; class Insecta; order Diptera; family Drosophilidae; genus Drosophila; species Drosophila mulleri. The sequence continues at coordinate 15,633,266 of JAWNPK010000060.1, read as the reverse complement.
GGGCTCAATATTCCTAAGCTATGATTTTTCTTTTTCTCTCGTTTTTTTCTTTTTTTTTTTAACGAGCTGCTTTATGTAAACAAACTGTTAACACTGTTGAGGCTGTAGAGGCTGTTGTGTTGCGCCTTAGTCTCTGTTTGTATTTTCTTGTTCTTACTCTTATTATTTCGAATTTTTTATTGTTGCTGCTGCTGCTGCTTTAGTTTATGGCTACATGCGGTCATATTGAACAGTGATCTTAAGCGCCGATTAGATTTAACCTTGACCAAGATGATAACAAAAAGAAAAAGAAAAAAAAAAACACACACACTGAAAACTGAAACAAGAATTACAGCCAACATAACAACTCACGAGTTAATTTTATGCCTCGCTATAAAAAGGCGACCAGGAGGCGGCTGCTATAGCCGAATCCATATTCATTCAAGCGAAATTTATTTTCATAAAAAAGTTTAATATCCAATTAAGTATTGAACATATGACGAGCTATTGAAATTTGCATGCATATATCTAAAGTCTGAGCCAACCGGAGTGTTACAATTTTCAATAACTATATTTCAGCCACTGCTTGAGCTGTCTATAACATTTAGCTATTGAAAACTTAATTGAGGCTTGCCATTTAATCATAAATTGTCTTACACCTGTCAACTCAGTAAACATGAATTTTGAAATTTTAACAAAACTTCTAGCTCAGCTGTGTGTGAGCTGACTCGTGTAGGCCGTTCGCTCGCACTGTTGAAAGGTTTGAGCTTCTGTTGCGCTCTCTCAGAGATATTTATTGAAGACAGCGTCCAGAACTTGAAAACTTGCTGAAGTTCTCTTGAGTGAGCAAAGCATTGAAATCATTTAAATTAAGAGAAATGGACCCACAAGTGAAAGGGGAATAAAAGCGGTATACGAAATTAAATGAAAATGGAAATGAAACAAATCAAATGCATATACATATTATATACATTTGTATATATATATATATATATATATATATATATATATATATATATATATATATATATATATATATATATATATATATATATATATATATATATATATTGATGCATTTATATCAAAAGTATATACGTATGTATATGTATTTATATATTGTATTTTATATCAATTTTATAATTTTTTGGTATTACATTTTTAAATGCGATTTTAATTAATTTATTTATTTTTATTTAATTTGAATATAATATTATATAAACAAAAAGAAATAAAATTAAAATTAAAAAAAATATATATAAATAAAATAAATATATATAAAATTACAAAACAAATTAATTTAAAAATATTTCTAAATTTAGTATTATAAAAATAAAAAGTATATAATTTGATACAAGTGAATAAATAAATTAACATGTGCCGAACATTTTTTTATTTTTATTTATTTTTTTTATATATATATTTATTTATTGTTTAAAAATGTAATTAATAATTATAGATTTATAAAATATATTATTAATATATTTATTTTTCAAATTGAATATATTTTTGCATTGTATTTTTGGTCAGCACAATGCTGTTCTTTCAATAAATTAAAAAAAAAAATAATAATAATAATAATAATCAATTTTTCGGTCTAATCCAACACTCAGCTAGCCAAGTTAACAATCAAGAGAGTTGCCTCCATTGGCGTTCGTCTAATGCTCGTGTCATGAATTTGCACAAATTATGCTAATTTCCAAAATTACAAACCGCAAAGTAATTTTTGTTTTCAAACGATTTCTTTTGTTGCTCTCCGCTGGCTGTCAATTTTCAATAGATTTTTGCAGAGTGAAGCCTAAGAGAAGGAAACGTCAAGATGAATTAAAAAACCGAACATCCGAAGGTGTTAATTGTGATTGTAAGCTCAGTTCAGAGCCTCTGATTCAGTTCACTGAACTCTGAGGCGTGGGGCAGAGCGCGGGGTTCGATTCAGATGCTGCAATGCATGGGATGAGATGATGATGAATGTAAACAATTGAAGCTAAAAATATGAATAATGCAAAATTATTAAATTATTTTGCTAATGTGTGTGCTCGTTATGTGAAATTAAAAAGCAATTAGCCAAGCGAACGGGCAGACAATGCGAAATGCCAAATATTATTATCATCGCATCCCAAATCCTTCACAGCATTGCCAATCGATGGCTATCAGTGCAAGGCGTGGCAGCGCACTTGTGCAGGTGCCACTTTGTTGTTTGCTTGTCACATGGACAGACGGACGGACGGACGGACGGACTGACAGGCAGCTCGACTGACTGACAGAGTGAGTCTCTCTGTGTCTGTGTCTGTGTGTGAAAGGCTGAGAGCGGTCTAAACATGTCGGGGATTGCGTTGAGTCTGTAATAAATAACGGCGCCTGTCGCGGCAACGGGCAACAAGATATAACAATCATGTTGTGGGTGATTACATAAACTAGACAGCCGTATAGAGCCGGACAGACGGACAGACGGACAGACATACAACTGGACAACTTTATTTGTAGTGCAGTGGAGCACCCAAAAGCCAGCCGAATGCTGTGCGATTTGAAAGCAATTTGCTGTTTTCCCTGTTTGCCAGCCGATCTTTTTACATTTATATCAAAACATAATTAACTAAGTGGCACGTGCTGCAAACGCACGTTCAATTAATTGAAAAAAAGAATTGAACCCAATTTCAACACACGCAGCACACATAAATAATCTAGTAATTTATTAATTGCACTCTCGCATAAGCAGCCGCAGCTAGACATATTTTATTTATTTTCTTGAAAAACAACTTGCTGCATTTTTAAAATTACATAATAGGCGTCGCCGTCGTCGTCGTCGGGCTGTCCAAAGAACTCCGCTCAGCAATCCCAAATAAATTTCAAAGAGCAACATAAATTTGCCAGAGAAACACCACGCGAGCGCGTTAAGTATGTGTGAGTGGCTAAACAGATACCCTATAAAGAATGCTACGCAAGAAATGCTGCTCTAGCTGCTCTTCTCTTATGCTTTATTGAGTAACTCTGCTGCTATTAGCATGAAATGGTTGTGCTTCATGCATGTGCTCTCTTCAATCGCTCACAAAGCTCTTACCAATTGACACATCTTGATTATGGGCTCTATAGCTGATTCAAGTGCTCAGCTCAGACTAGGCAGACCAAACTCTTTTGGAGTGCTAATGCCAGAACATGCATGAATAATACCAAACATACCAAGTTTTCCCATACAACTGAGGCGTCTGCTATATAAATAATGATTTCTCTCACATAAATTTGAAGCTTTTTCTTTTCATACATATGTAATAAATATTTGTAATACCAAATGAGCTTGGTAAAATTTTTATATTTGTGCAAAACATAAAGATAAAATTTATAAAATATTAGCAATCAAAATATATACATATGTATATATAAATAAAAAATAAATAGATGAAAAAATATATATAAAATATATAAAATTATATATCTTTTTTTATATTCTTAAATAATTTATTTTTCATATTTATCAACAACTCTTTCATATAAATAAATTGGTTTAAGCTTTTTGCAAATTCTTTTCTTTCTGATCTGCTTAAAATATATTTAATATATTAATTAGAATTTATTTAATTCAATCACATATTATGCACTACTTATATGAGGTCAGAGGCATGCTTCAAAATCAAAATCTGCATTAAAATATATATATATATATATATATATATATATATATATATATATATATATATATATATATATATATATATATATATATATAAAGACCTAGACTAAAGCATTACAGCAGCCTTCTCCCTCTCTTAGAAACAGTCAATATACCCTCGCTCTCTGCAGTTGCAATAGGCATTAAAATAAATAAATAAAAATGAACTCGGCACACGCCCAAAAACAAAAACAACAAAGACATCGCCTCAGCCTGTTTAGGCAGTCGAACAAATGTTGTTGCAATTGCCAAAGTTGTTGCTGTTGTTGTTGTTGTTGCTGCTGCTGTGACTGCCAGAAAAGGCGGAACACATGCATATGTAGCATGTCTCTTAAAAAAATAAAAAATAAAATAAAATAATAAAAAACAAATACGAGCAAACATTGCGCCTATTGCTGATGGCGATACGCCTGTCCATTGCACACGCCAACAAAATTATGCACACGCGCATAGATTATGACAAATATACATAAGTATATCTGTATTTATTTGCATATATAATATATATATATATATACTAGCTGATCCGGCAAACGCTGCTTTGCCCTATCTCTTTTTATATATACATATATACTCTTAAGCAGTTTAATGAGGTAATTTAAGTATGTGTGTTTGTGTGCCTGTATACATATGTATCTGTTCGCATGTCCGTTGGTATATCGGTCTCTCTGTCGATCACCCTCCCCCTCCCCGTGCAAGCCCACCTGCATGCCTTTCTCACAGTCTGTCTCTCTGTCCGTCTGCCTAAGAAGAGCAAGTGATGCAGAAGAGCTCCGGAAGATCATTTAGAAAATGCCTGCAGCAGCAGAGAATGCTCTCATTGGATCGACTGCAACGATCTCTGCCTGGCGCCCTGCTCACAATTTGAGTGCCACTCAGGCCTTGAGTGGAAGTCGCCCTATATAAAGGGCAGCAGCTGCGGCATTTATTCAGTCGTCCAGACGTGGTAGGGTCAGTCGTACGTGCAGTGTTTTTTTTATTTTTTTTTTTTTCTTCATTTAAATTTCTTTTATTTAAAACTTTTTTTAATAACAAAACTTTTTTTATTCAAAATTTTTTTGATTAAAAATATTGTTTATTTAAACATATTTTTTTATTAATTTTTTTTTTTGCGCAGTGTTGTGAATTGGGTTAAAATTTAGTATTTTATTAGTATTAAATTAATGCTTTTTTTTATTCATTTTATTCTTTTTTATTTTTTGTTAATTTCTTTCTTATTTTATGTGTATATATAAAAAAGTAATGGGAGCCCACCCTTTAAACTTAGGACTATACCAAAATAGGCGTTGGCCGATTCTCAGACCTGCCCAAAATTTGATTAGAATCGGTCGAACCGTTTCGGAGGAGTTTGGCAACAAACACCGCGACACGAGAATTTTATATATAAGCTATTTGTACATTTCTTTCTTTATAGTAAATTGGAATTTATTTTTAATGTATAGCTGCTCAGCCCTTCAAGGCATTCACCTGTGCGCACTCGAGACTCGCTTTCAAGTTGAATGCCAATTTCGACGGCTTCTCTGGCACATTTATCATACGCACCGTGCGCCAAAAAATAAATAAAAATGCATTTAAATGTCGCAAGCTCAAGCATCTCTCATAACTCATAAACGGCCAGCTCAACTGCAGCTGGACTGCATTTGCGATTGGCTGCAATTGGCGAAACGCACTTTGCAAATTTTGCTTTGCCATTCAATAGACGACGCGCCGCGATGCTCGCTCGGCATTGAAGTCGACTTCAGCAAGCCATAGTCAAAGTCGAAGTGGCAGTCGCAGTCGCTGTCGCTGTCGCTGTCGCCGTTGAAGTGGCAGGCTTTGCCTTGTCATCAATGGCAATTTGTGGCTTGGCAATTTGTTTTATGGCACAGCAGAAATGTCTGTCCGTCTGCCGCGGACATTGAACTCTGGCGTTTCCTTTGACATTTGCAAGCAATGAGAATAATATGGAGAGACCGCACAGTCTGGTTCTTGGCACACACAAAATATAATTTGCTTGACGCTTTTAGTTAATGCATCAAATTGCGTCTTATGGCTACAGAAATATGTATGCATATATAAATCAAGTTTAATCATTCCAACTGAGTCAGCTGAGCCGGTGCCGTCGAGTCAGCGCTCCACTTCGAATTCCACTCACATTTCCGTTTTGCCAAGTTCGTGTTTTGGGCACATTAATAACGCGAACTGCTGCTGCTGCTGCTGCTGCTGCTGCTACTGCCAGTAACTGCTGTAATTTATATTTAATATTTTAATTACAGCATATAGAATCGCAATGAATTGTCTGAGCGTGGCCAAGATCTAATTGGTCCATATAACCGCGGGGCGTACTCGAGTGGGTGACGCTTAGCCTGATGAATTGGCAAAACCAGCTGAAAAGTAACTGAAATAACGCCAATTCTAAGTAGATTGTTTTTAATTAGTTAACCCTTGTCAAGGTTAGTCTCAAAGACTATTTGATTTTCAATTTGCTTGCACATTTTTTTGTTTTATATTCGTTTGCTGTTAATTATTGCAATTACAGAGGCGATAAAAACCGTGGCACACAACATACAACACAGTGAAACCGCCCAAGAAACATTCTTATCTAGATCAAATGTTTTGCATAAATTGTGCAGCTATGCAAATCGCTACTAATTTTTATGATCGCTCTAAGCCAGCTCATTCATGCCGGGCTTATAGCTGTATAAGCCACAAGTGCATTTATATTTCTTGAAAAAAGTTAATAACAAGGCGCAGCTAGCTGTGTGCACCTGTCAGAGGTTGCGGATGAATATTTGCAATGCCAAACAAATAAAAGCTTTAGATTATTGTGCAAAATACAAAATATATATATATGAATAAAATAAATATATCATATATAGAAAAAAAATAAAAAAATAATAATTAACAATTTATAAAATTACCAAAATTTATAAAAATAAAAATGTAATTAAAAGTATAAAAAATATAAAATATAATTTTTTATATACATATATAGAAATATTTTAATTAAATGTTGAGTATTTTATTTTTATTTAAAAAATATAATAAAGTATACGACTTTTTCGGTATTCAAATATTTATTTAATATTAAATGGAATTATTTAAATGGAATTGAAATCTTTTCTAATAAAAATATTAAATTAAAAACTAATTTTTAAATATTAATTTTTTTTTTTTAGCTATTTTTGAACAATAATTTAAAATGGATAATTTTGCATTTATTCAAAAAATATTTGCAATTAAAAAATACAAACTGAAAAGTAAAAATTTTTAATTTAAATTGGAAGCTATTTATTTTTGGACTTAAATTAAATGAACAAATCTTAGTAAAAATTACAAAATGATTTGCTAAATAGTTATTATAATTTAGTTGCTATTTAAAACCTTTAAGAGTTATAATCCTCCATTAAGATAGAGCATATAATAGGCATACCAATTAGTAACAGCTGAGCAACAATAAGTCTTTGCTCCACCTCGAGTCGTAAAAACTAAATAGTACTAAAACTCGAAACAGTCTTTGGTTCCACAAGCTCAGCTCAATTTTGTTTTTCGGCTTTTGTTTCCATTATTTATAAGTTGCCATAAATTACGTCATTCAATTTGCTCGCTTCTGACCCGGTTATTAACATGGATCTCTTTGCATTTGGAACTCTTTTACAGGAGGGCAGCATTGGTCACGATCTGGTCATTAAACCTTTGCCACACGAGCTGAGCCCCAACAAGGAGCAGGCCCATCACATTGTCTTCAAGCGTGCGGCCTCAGCCGCCGATGATCAATTGAGTGACTTTGGTAAGTATCACAAATGCTCACACATAAGTCTTGATATATGAGCCAGAAGTCCGAGATGCTGCTGCAGTCATCTATTATGAATGGTCATAGCCCAAATTCTTTGGCACTGCCCTTACCTTGGCCTGGCATTGATACCCATATCACTCGCGACTCTTATCGGCAGCTGCATCTGCTTCTGCATCTGCGTCTGTATTAGTAATGGGCACATTGAACTAGAAACGAGCTCTAAGCTCTAGCATAAATCTGTCCGTCTGTGAGCCGCGCGAAGAGCGCGAGATCGACGTGCGCACGATTAGCATTTCCTGTTCGCTGTTTTGGCGGCTCTTACGGCGGATTCACGAACTCTCGATGTCGCCGCAGCCGGTGAAGTAATCGGCGTTGTCCTTCGACGGATGCATTTACCTTTTGATGACGGTATGTGCCGGTCGGTGGCGCCAAAATACCAACGCGTTAATTCAGCTGCCCTATAAACACGGCTACTTTATGGATGGTATTTCAGCATTTACAGCAATTGCACAAAACAATTTCGCGGCGTCTGCCGGGGCGCTGCCTTATAATGAGCCAAAAATTAACTTTAAATACAGTTAAATCTACTGCTACCTGACTTGCTCAATAATAATAAAAAATAATTAAGCCATTGCACTGCATTGCGATTCATTAGTCAACCTTAACTAAGCTCCACTTGTCTCCTCCTCTTCTCTTTAGCTTTCATGGAACCCGACGATCTGCTGGCCAGCGAAAAACTTGAGCGTCTGCAGCGCCGTCAGCATCGCAGTCGACGCAGCAGCGGCAGCAGTCCCGACTTTGAGGACCTCAACGATGAGGACGAGGGCCAGCTGGACGCCGAGGCGGAGCCGGCCGAACCCCATACCTCCGAGTCACGCGTGCGCCCCAGACGCCAAGCCCCGTACGTCATCTATCCCGAGGTCTTGGTGATTGTCGACTATGATGGATATCGGCTGCACGGCGGCGACAACCTGCAGGTGCGTAAGGCTGCCCGGCTGCTGGGCGTGGCACACGAATGAAGCTGTCAATGCTTGGGGCTTGGGGGTTTGCCAAAAAACTAACACACAGTCTGCACAGTCGCAGCCTGGAGATTTGTAAAAGTTGTTTGTGCTTTTCATTTTGGCGATTGTCAGATAGCAGGCGACGTGCCTATGGAAGACAGGCTGCACATATCAATTGGGCAGCCGGGCAGCACGAAATAGAATATAAATCGGAGCTAGCTCGGCTAATTGACAGAGCACGCAAAGCACCTCAAAAGAGAATTAAATACCATTTGGTTTCTAAATATAAATGTGAGCAACAAGCAACAGGCAACCGACTTCATATAAAGTGGGCATAAAGTGCCTAGGCGGTTGATGCTATCATTGCTTGGGCTCTGCGTCTGCAGAGTCTGGCGAGGCACAGTTCTTAGCCTCGCCGCCACAGCTGCTTTGTATGCACATCACTCACGCGCGGAGATTAATGGGGCTGCTCGGTTTGGGTGCGATCTCTCGTGGGGCCATAAGCGGCTTAGATTAAAGATGCAGCCAAGCGCTTTGGGCGGAGCAGAGCTGTCAAACAGAAGAGCAACTACAACTTCTATATAACGGATATGCATATGTGAAGGCAGATTTATTTTAGTTTACCCATTGTCTCTTGCAGGTCAAGAGGTACTTCATTTCGTTCTGGAACGGCGTCGATTTGCGCTACCGCCTGCTGAAGGGACCCAGAATACGCATCAGCATCGCTGGCATCATTATCTCACGCGTAAGTAGACACCGTTGCGCAGTCCTTGCACAATAGTTAAATATCATTAAAGCAAAACTAATTGAGTAATCCGCGGGCCAAGTCAACTCTGACCCCCAGCCAAATGGGGAGCATTGCAAATCGGAGCAACTGTCGGCCGCAGGCAAAGCAGCCAAACTTTATCACGATTCGGTGGCCAATTGGCAGCAGTAGAGAGAGAGGGAGAGGGAGAGGGAGAGACAGAGAGAAGGAGCTATATATGTAGAAAAGAGCATGCGCTTCGAGTTGGGCTTCGCATTCGTTAGAAAAAAATGTGAACAATCAATTTGGCTATTTGCTTGGGCCATAAACGAAGCAAAGCTACAAATTTTAGCAAGTTTTTTGTTTTGTTTGTAAGAAGTAAAATACTCGTGGGCAAAATATAGCAACAACAACAAAGAGAGCGCAGCAAAATACATTGCTAAATGCCTAAGGAATTAGCAAATGCCGCAGCACGCGAACAAAAGACTCAGGCAACGAACTTGCCGCAAATTGAAATGTCGATTGGCAGCATATATGGCTGGCTGGCTGGCTCGCTGGCTTTCTGGTTGATTTGTTGCCATTAAGGCTTGATTGTCATAATTCGCAACAACGTCCTTCGGTAGCTTATGCACTCCATGCAGCGTCTTCGAGCGCGCTTGCATAACGCGACCATAAAACACTCTCGACAACATTATGGCCAGAGCTCGTTTCGACTTTCTCACACACAAGTCACAGTTCAGGAAGCCATTTGCCAAAGAGAAGAGCCTGCCACCAGACGACCCACTCATGTGTGTGTGTGTGTGTGGAAAGTGGAAAATTGGCGCAGTTTTGGCATGGCTGGCACCTGCATCGGGCAGCCCACATGGCAGCGCATGGCTTACCCTAAGTACGACGAGACACACATGTAAACAACAACAATTTGTTTTAGACAGCATAAATAATGCAGCAGCAGCAGCAGCCGCAGACAAGGCTTGCGGTTGCTGCTGCGTTTGTTGCAGTTACATAATTTAATGGGCAACTCAGTTGAGCTTCAGATTTCTGCCCAATTTCAAGCAGCGACTTCCTCTTCTATATACAATATATATATACATATATACATATGCATGTCCACACAACTTGTCGCAACTGCATCCGTCGCTAAACGTTTTGCTTTTGCGCTAATTAATGTTGAAATTTATTTGGCTGCCCATAAACAACAAATCCGCATGCGAATTTATGACACCAAAATATGTAGTATGCCGGCTCAAATTGGAAATCGAAATGGAAGTCGGGGCAAAGTAATTACTCAGAATTTATATCATATGATATTGCATATCCGATAAGCCGCTGAGGTCTGTTTGCAAATATGCACAGCCTTAATGGAGCTGAAACAAAGTCACGCAGTGCAGCTGAAGGCAAGAGGTATGCAAAGAGAGCGGAGTCTGAGCGAATAATCATATATATTTATGACAAATTGAGTATAGAATATGATTTGGTATATGTGAATACGGATATTTTATTCTTTTTATTATTTATTTAGAAGCTAGTGATAATATGAAATTAAAACCAATAGAGATCTTCGTTTTGTATTCTTTTAAATTAAATAAACTTTTATTGCAATTGGAGTACTGAGTATAGTATTAAAAGAAAACGTAAAATAGAGAAACCATTTTGAATGAAAGGTTAAAATAAAATAAATAAAAAATATATTTAAATAATAATATTTAATATATTTATGGCTAAATTATTAAACAAAAAAAAAAAAAAAAAATATATATATATATATATATATATATATATATAAATAATTACTGATGATACTCTTCCATAAGAATAAGAAGAAGAAGAAGACAGTTTCGCTCTCACTCTCTCTCAATTTTACTATCCCTTTATTTCTGTCTCCAGCTCAGATTCTCTCTATCTCTCTCTTCTCCTCACTCGCCCTTTTACTCACTCTACCCCTCACTCTCCTCTACATTCTCTCTCTCTTTCTCTCTCGCTCACTCTCCTTTACATTCGCTCTCTCTCGCTCTCTCTGCCGCACATATGTGAATACTTCTGCCTGTAATTAGAGCGTCCGAGCAGCTCAATTAATCACTTTTGTTTTTGCTGATTTTCCTGATTTTGAGCTGTGGGCAATCATAACAAGTCGCAGCTTCAGATTTATCTGGACGCTGACACCGCGAGACAGACACAGACACAGACACAGCAGCTGAATGAGATAATTAAATGAATTGGCGTGGGCAGCTAACATTGTGTGTGTGCGTGTGTGTGTGTGTGTGTGTTGGGCTACTGTTGCGCATGGTCGACCGATTGAACTTTTATCTGTGACATTTAATTAACATTTTAATTAATTGCGGGCAACTTTCCGTTAGAATTGAGTTACACCTGCCCAGCGGTGGCAGGGGGCGGCGCGGGGCGAGGCGGGGCGAGGCAGTCAGCCGCCAGCAGCCAGCGCGACAGTCCGACAGCTGTACAACGTGTCGAACGTTGCGCTTGCGCAACAAACATTTTTCAATGCGGCAACATTGCGTATACGCAATTTATTATGTGCGTGTCGAGCAAGAAAAAATATAATGTATGCGAGTGTGTGTGTGTGTGCATTTAATATAGCAGCAAATTGTAATTTGAGCGCTGTATACTAAACAGGCCTACACTCGATTAGAATTTCAGTTTAGCCATAAATTGAAGTTTTTGATGCATTATTAAGTTGGCAAACTGAGAAGAAAAAAACAGGGTATAAAAAAAATAAAAATGAATAAACTAGGTTGTCAGCCAAGCGCCAAGCGCCAAGCGCCAAGCTTATTGTTGTCTCTCTCTCTGGGGTAGCGGTCTGTCGAGGGGGCGGGGGGTAGGTCAACTCATAGACTCAGCCTTGCAGATATTTTGTGCGTTTTGTTGCCGATTAATTGCGCAAAGTTAAACAACACAAACATTTTGCACTTGCCTCTAAGTAATTCTGCTGGTTATTTGTCAGCGACTGATTAATTTATGTGAATGAATGTGCTCGAATGATAAAATATGGCCAGAATATGGCAGACTAGCGCAACTCCTGCGAGCATTGAGGTCAAGAGCTTAAATGGCTATTCAGCAAAGGCCTTGAGTCGCTTGTGTCTATAAATCAAAATGCGAACAGCCCGAAAGAAAGTATTTTAGACTCCATAGACGCACTCATAGAATTCGCCTTCAATTGAATACATTTTGAGGCTGCCAATCAACAATCTCCACTCAGGCTTATCTACTTGGATTTATCAATGTTCGGCTGCGGAAATGCTAAGTAATGCACTTTGCCACACCCAGACCAGATCCAAATCCAGATCGAGATCCCAAATTAGTTATGCGACTCATACCATACATGTGTCATAACAAATTCCGAGCTAACGAAGTTTCAAATTCAAGTGGCCTCTCGATCCAGGTGTTGTGCCTCTGTCCGAACACATGTCACGAAGCGGCTAGCTGGAAAGCTTATCGCCAGTAGCTGAAAATGCAAGTGCCACATAAATTGCTGCAGAGGGAGGGAAAAGTATGGCTGAGTTGGTGGGCTTGACCCAAAGGCACAATATGTGTATGTATGTATATATAATATGAAAAAATAACGAAATTCCATATCAAATGTAACCCAAAGCCGACAGCGCCGTGGGTGGTGTCCGAAAGTAGCCACCGGCTGTCGCCCAAAAATAAAAACTAAAATCCAATGACTGTGTGGGCGCAGCCAAAACGTTTGTCATTGCGCTGGAAGTAGGAGTTGCGGCTGGAGCTGGAACTCACTCTGGAGCTGGTTGGGTGGGTGGGTGGTTGGTTGGCTGTGGCTGTGCCTGTGGTTTCGAAATGATGGAAATATAAGCAAGCAACGGCTAGGCATGCCGTTTGACAGTTTTCGCTTTTGGCCAAAAGATTTATGCGCCCTGTAAATTAAATTAATATATTAAGTCGCCAGGCGGCAAGACTTTACATTTAATTACGCACAAAGGCAATTGCAACATTTTTTGAGACAGTCGAGCACAAAAATCAGCAAAACGAAATCAAACAAAATAAAACCATATCCACTTTTGGGAAAGGCAAACCGGTCTCCCAGTTGCCAGCCTGGTCACATTTTAGGTACTATTCAATCGCATTCGCACTCACACTCACACTCGCACACGTTTCTGGCAAGCTATTAACGTGAGCCACCCCAAAGCACACACAAAACTCGCAGCTCACAGCTCGCAGCTCGCAGCTCGCCACGCGGGTCGTATGTGTAATATTTCTAATGGCTGCAGCCACACAAATTAGATTACCTGACAAATCAGTCTTGTCCAATCGAATAAAATATGCGCACAGCTTGCAAAATATATTCCACAAATATATATATAAATACACTTGTATATAATATATATGTATGTATATATACATATATATGCAAAGCTGTGACATTTGGCAGACTGCAGAGAGAGCTTCAATTTCAATTGCCTCTCAGCTTCCAGATCCCAGGTCAAGTCTTCTTCTTCTCTTTCTTATTTATATCGAAATATTTGACAGTATATTTACTTTAATAATGATATTGCTCATGAGCAAATAATAGAATAAAATTTATATATTTATTATTATTATTAATATTTATGCATTTTTTATTATTATTAATTTATTATTGTTATTATTATTAATTTTTTCTGAATTATTATATTAATAATTTGATTAATAATTATAGATTAGCATAGCTCAAATTTGTTTCTGATTAAAAAATCCTAGTAATCTTCTCTTGCTTCACTCCTTAAGAAAATCAGTAAACAGAAATATATATAATATTAATATATAATTAGATATAAATAGTATGGCAATAAATATCGTAAATATCTGCATACATCAACTTATAAATGATAGATAAAATAAAAAAAAAATAAATAAATAAATAAAATAAAATAAATTAATAATTGATTAATAAATAAAAAAATAATAATAATATTAATATATAAGAAATTTTAAACAAATTATAATCAAAGAGATATTAGTAGTAGATTTTTAGACTGCTCAAGCCACTTTGTATACGTTTATTTACTCTTGGCAGCATCAACTAATTGCAATATGAAATTGCATATATATTTCCCATTTATGGACGCCTTGGCCATAAGCCGCGCATCAGAGTATTACGGACAAGCACGCAGATCTCTTTCGGCTGCCATTGAGCAGATATTTATTTGCCTTTGATTAGCTGCTCTGCCATGTGTGTTATCTAGCTCAAGTGCCCATCGCTCATCGCACATCGCACATCGCTGCGGCGGAGGCCTTCAAAGATGCGCATCCACTTGAATTTCGGAATGCCGATCGTAAAAGGCGTCGCAGCAGCTGTAATAAACTCGTATCGGCTGCACTAGTCAAATGAATCTGAGCTTGGCTATAATTTGGCATATAATTCGGTATAATTTCGTAATTCCACAATATATTCCCAGCAACGTGCGTCGAGCGTTGCCTTTTACCAATAATCAATGGCCCAAGGTCGCCGCCGTCGGAACATTTAAAATTCTTGTTAGTTTTGCTCACATAGAGAAACAACAAAAATTTACCAAATATTTTCGTAGCTTGATATGGGAGACGTGCCCGCACTAACAATTGATCAATCTGTCGAATTGTCAATTATATAGTTGAAGATAAAGTAGATCAAGACAAAGAGCTACAAATATATAAATATATATATACATATATGTATATAGCACTCGGCAGCATTTGAATGGATTTGAAACAATTGCCGGATCGAGGAAAAAATTTCTTGGCTAAGAAATTCTTATGCATGTATACAAATATATGGCCAATAGATTTATTTTGACTGCAGCTCATAAATGTCGATAATGCGAGTATTATAAACAATCTTAAAGACTGTGGGTTGTATATAAATATATATACATATATATATATAAATATATGTATATCGTCCAGACTTCTCAGTGAGTGGAGCAATATATCAAATGCATTGGCGCGACACTCGACGATCAAGCGCAGTCAGAATGTAGCTGAGTATCTTGCGGATACATTTGTATCTTGAAGCTATGAACGCAGTGACAGCTAACTTACTTTTATCACCTGCACTTTGGGGCCTGTCGAACGGGTTCCACATCGCAGATTATGGCCGGATATTAACATATTGATTAGCCCAGGGCTCGACATGATTGACAATTGTGTTACAATAATTTATGTAGCTGTCACCTCAGACAGAGAAAGAGAAAGAGAAAGAGCGACAGATACAGCAATAGAGCAACGCCCCTCAGTCACGATGAGATGAATTATATAATGCACAATTGCAACTAGTTTGAAGCTGAGCTTCTTCTCTGCACGACGTTGAGTTTGCCACAGAAACACCATTTCCATTTCCATTTTCATTTCCATTTCCAATTCCACTTCCAGCATCCAGCATCCAGCATCCAGCAGTTTCTTTGGCTTTAGCTCTTTTTTTATCGTCTCAGTCTCATCGCACGTTTTTCATGTTCACTTGTTTCCGTTCAGCTGACAGATTCCGCCATAAATGTGTCCCCCACACACACTCACACACACACACACACACACACACACACACTCACCTACTTCAGAGGCTTCCCTGGTGGCAACTGCAGCTGGTTCCTGCCTACGCCAAAGTGTTTGAACACTTTTAGCGCCGAGTGGGCCATAAATTTTGGATATTTCCCATTTGTTTGCCGTGTCTTGTCAAATGCTACGTCCATTGCATAACAAGTCCAATGCGAGTGCCTGATGGATGGGTGATAGTAATAGTTATTTTATTGAAGGCTCAAGCACAGGCGATGGATAGACAGCTGAATTTTCTCTTGCTTTTAGCTTGTCAATTTTAATTTTAAAGCCCTCAATTGCTGGAGGATGGGTTAAAGTAAAGCCGGTAGAGCAGTTGAAAATGATGTTTTTATATTTTATTGTTAGGCTTATGACCGGCTCAAGATTGAGGGATATTTGAGCTTGGAGTCTATGGAGCGAATGCAAATATAGAATATTATTGCCTTCAATAGAGCTTGGAGAATATATTTTCCTTACAATATAGCAACAAAATATACAAAAAAGAACTCTTCATCAATAAGCATTACTCCATTCTACAATTTTATGATTCAAATTTCCACATTATCTTTTGCAGGGTCGCGATGCCACGCCCTATTTGGAACGTAATCGTGTGGGCCGCGATGCCATCGACTCGGCTGCCGCCCTGACCGACATGGGCAAATATCTGTTCCGGGAGCGACGTCTGCCCGTCTACGACATCGCCGTGGCCATCACCAAGTGAGTAGAGGGCTGTGCCCGGCAGCCCGTCAAGTGGAGTATTTCTTGTGTTCTTGCAGATTCAGCAGCAGCTATGTTTTGTTAGCAGACCCAGCCTCAGCCCCAGCCCCAGCCCCCTTTCTAGCTCAGACTTACTCTCTACCCTATTGAAATTCTCTCTCTATATTCATATACATATATATAATGTCTACTTATGCGCAGGTATGATATGTGTCGCAGACGTAAAGGCGGCCGTTGCACCAAAGGCACAGCGGGTAAAAGAATCTATACCAAGCTAAATAAGAAATAAAATTAAATAATTACCAAAGACCACACACATACACACGCACACTCACACACACTCAGACGTACAGTCGTACAAAATGTCATGTGGTTATTTAACATCTCAAAGCTGTTAGTTACAATAGTTTCTAGTTTGTTGCTACATTCTCGTAATTTGCACTAGAAAAAACACTTAACCAAGTTGCCTAAAAATGCGTGTGGGACTCAGCAAAAACACACACACACACACACGAATCACATTTACATACAAACATCACACACAGACATTGAGGTAAAAAAGAAGCCGAATTTTAGTTAAATTCGAGGCGTTATTTCATCTAATTTGAGGAGCGGGTTGGCCATAAACCATAACCGGTTACAAGTCCACAAGTCTGCCTTAATGCTTGCTGCATTTGGCCAGCTACATTTATATATACATATCTGCATAAGTTAATTTTATTTGTTTTCTATTTGTATTTTGACATTGAAAGTTATTTAGTTATAAAACACACATATAATAATATGGGCTGAGATATTTATTTAATTTTAAGGCCTAATTTTGGAAGGGTTACACTTGTTGCACTTGCAACTTCGTAAGCATAACAGAAAAGTATAACAGTAGCCTATAACAGTAGTACAATAATTCTAGATAATTTCTAATATTAAGGTATGACTCTGAAAAGAGACTTGTAGTTTGAGACTGTTACAGTAGAACAGTCAAGTATAACAGTTTGGTTAAGGTTCTGTTAAGGCCACTGTTATGCATTCAGTATTTACAGCATATCTACTGTCACGCAGTATAACAGTTCTTGGTATCTCTTCTGCCCACTTTGCAGATTCTAGATAATGTCTAAATTTAATTATTAGAACCGTAGTTCTTAAGGTATGACAATTACGTATGTATAATTGTGAAGTATAACAGTGCCAGTATGACAGTGAAGTAAAAGTTTCTAATCTAGCGCTAAGATTCATGGAAGGCTTGTAAGAATTTTTAAGTTCGCAGTCTTCGAATTCATTTCAGTTTCTCCTGAATTTACATATTTTTTCCTTACACTCTACTCAGAAAAGGTTCGCCCCAACCCTTGACCCAACCCAATCGAATCAAATGTCCAGTACGCTCTCAAACCTTATGCTGTGCTGCTCTAACTGTAGTAATTGCTCGACCTCTGCTCTGGACACGCCCCAGAAATAAGACAACAATCTGAATTGAATTGAATTTTTGTATATGCATACATAAATATATAGGGGCTCAGACATTTTAATTAAAAAGAAACGAATCTATACTCAAATCAACGCATTTTGAAACATTTTCGCCCGCAGACTTGATATGTGCCGTCGTACCTCCGCATTTGGTGAATGTAATCGCGGTACCGCAGGTAAAAATTATAAAAACAACAACAACGACAACAATTTTGTTCGCTGACAATGTACAGATAAATGCGAAAATAGCAACAAAATTAAATAAACAAATAAAAATAGCATTAACATTAAAGGCAGCAATCGCCGCAGTCGAAGCTAAAGCGTCGCTCCATCATCTCAAAAAATCAAGTCAATTTAATTGAATTTCATGCACGTCTCTCTATCTCTGTCTCACTTTATTTCTATATATTTGTGTCTGATCTCTCTCTCTCTCAACTCTATTCACATTAAGTGTGAACTTTGTATAATTTATATGTTTTGTGTTTCGCACGTCTTTTGTACAGCAATAAGAACCGAAAACAGCTCCAAAATAGGAGTTCAGCTGCGAACAATGCGTCTCAAACTGTACAGTTGTATTATGTTCTCGCTCGCGCTCTCTCTCTCTCTCTCTCTCGCTGGCATTCTCTTTATATAAATATATATTTCTTCTATATGTATGTTTGTATACATGTATGTTCGTATTTATGTTTTTTTTCGCTTGTTTTCTTCTCTTCTTACAGTCTGAACAATTGTTTTTTAACCACTGTGCCTACGCATGTGGCTGCATTCTAGTGCCCTAGCACATGCATCTTTTGTGATATATATGTATATAAATTTCCCAAATATAAAATATATATTTTAAGTTTTACTTTTCAGGCAGAAAAAAAACGAAGCTGTGAATTTTATGTATATATAAAACAAAATGCTGAAAACCTCTAGCGGAATTCATGTTTATGTATATAAAAAATAAAATTAAAATAAAAATGCTGTAGATCTCTATTTAAGATAATATTTGAAAAAAATATACTAATTTTAGCATTTATTTATTTTAATAATTTATTTTTAAGACTAATCAATCATGGTTTTAAGGCACTAATACTGTTTTTTTGGGTTTGACTGCAATTGTGACTAAGTTTTAGTAACTTAAACTAAACTCTCTGAAATGGTGTCTGGTTGCGACATATCCATCAAGACTAATACTTAAAAAAACATAAATAAAAAAAAAAAACAAAAACAATATAGCACACGCTTCAGACTCAGATACACAGTTATATGTACATATATAAACATCTTGCAAAGGCAGTTATTATATAAAAAGAAAAAAAAAAGACGAGATAAATGCCGTTTAGGCCACATCGAAATTTCGAAAGTAAAACCAAAATTGCAAATTGCAAAATTTTAAGGCGGTTTTTATTTTCTTGTATTTAATAACTGCGACAACGAGCAGCAGCGACAACTGCTGCCGCTGCTGCTGCTTGCTAAAAATTGTCAACTTCCTGTTGGCCAGACCAAGAGCTAAGTGCCTAATTTTCAACGTTTTCTGCTCTTTTTTTTGTATGTGTGTGTGTGTGTGTGTTTCTTTTCTCCCCTGGCTATGCGAATGTGGCCCCCAGGCTTTGCCTACGTTGGCGGCGCTTGCGTGGTCAACAAGCGGCTGGAGAAGGTGAACAGCGTCGCCATCATCGAGGACACCGGCGGCTTCAGCGGCATCATTGTGGCCGCCCACGAAGTGGGACATTTGTAAGTAAACCAGGACCCCCCCCCCTCCCCCTTTTAGTTCCCATCAAGCAGTCTTCCAGGCTGCGCTCACATTTCATTGCCAGACAGCCAAACGGAACTGCTTGCGGCTTTTTTTGCATACACTGCACTTCCACTCCCAATCCATGAGACACAAATATATATCGTATATACATACATACATATATGCATGTGTATATAAAAAGAAGCAAATCAACTGCGCAAAATATCCGGCGCTTGACCGCAACTGGAGTGGAAAACGTGTTTGCATTTCCGTTTGACATCATTCGCCTGCCAATTAATTAATTAACATTTTTCTCATTTTCTCGCAATCGGCTCGAATTGAGTTGTTTGGCTCATATATCACGACGACTGCTACTACTATTACTACTACTAAAACACCCGTCTTACTACAGATTTTATTTCCAAAATTTACCAATTTCAAATACTACTACTTCCGTACTATTCCACAAAGGATTTTTACTACTACTACTACACAAATCTACTGCGAGTATGCGTATATACTGCTACCTCAAAGATTCCCTACTGCTATCTTTGTCTACTACTATTCCTACTAGTAAAGTCTACACTTACTATTTTAAATACAAAATCAACCACAAGTTCTACTGCAAAAGACTAATTTTACTACGACTATTACTACTACTAAAAACTACTTTTAATTCGACTTCAAGAGCAATCTACTATTACTACTACTAAAATCTACAATTCATACTATAAAAATCCACAAATAACTTTACTAAATTTACTAATACTACTTTTACAGATATTTCTACTACTATTTTTACCAATACTATTGCAGCTGCTACTTCTATCAAAAATTACTACTAGAATACTTTAATTCTACAACCACTACACCACTCTTATTATATTACCACTAAAGTCCCACTACTAATATGATTATTAATAAAATACAACTATTACAAATACTACTAATTCTACTACTATTACCACTCCATGCAGATTGGGCGCCGTGCACGATGGCTCACCACCGCCCAGCTATCTGGGAGGACCAGGCGCTCAGCGTTGCCGCTGGGAGGATGGCTACATAATGTCCGACTTGCGCCACACGGAGCGCGGCTTCCGCTGGTCCGCCTGCACAGTGCAGAGCTTCCATCACTTCCTCAAGTAAGTAGCAGCCAAAGTACTGCAAAGACAGTCACTTCATTGTATTCCACAGTGGAGACACCGCCACCTGCCTGCACAATGCGCCGCACGAGGACAGCGCTTTGGGTAGATCGCTGCCCGGCACCCTGCTCTCGCTGGATGCGCAATGCCGGCGGGATCGCGGCACCTATGCGTGCTTCAAGGATGAGCGTGTCTGTGCGCAGCTCTTCTGCTTCGATGCCCAGACGGGCTACTGTGTTGCCTACAGGCCAGCAGCCGAGGGCTCAGCGTGTGGTAATGGCTACGTAAGTGTGGAATGTCTGCTCAATTGCTCAAGCTGGGATAATTCTAACTCTCGCAACTCTCTGCTCACCTTAGCACTGTCTGGATGGTCGCTGCTCCCCGCTGCCTTCGAACATAATTCCCGACTATGGAAACAATTACCGTTTAGTATACAAGTAAGTGCAATCCACAAATTCATGTTGAAACTATTTCGTAGTTGGTTTAGAGATTTGATAAGACTTTATAAACTATGTATATTTTTTTGAGTACAAAGAAAACACGCACAGACAAACCAGAAACATATTTTTAATACGCAAACCTTTTACACCTTTACAAATGTCAACACCAACAACAACTACAACTACAACTACAATCACACACCGACAACACAATCTGTATCAAAATCAAAAAATAATCACAAAAAACAACAAAAAACACGAATCACACGCACCTTAGTAAAATCAGCCAGTCAAAAAGCGATGCGAACAGCCAAACGGGCGAAGACATTGAAGATAGTAGTGAGGAGAACGAATCCCAAGAAGCTGAAGATGAAGCCGAAGAGAAGCAGGAGCCGGACAGCACTAGTAGTGAGGAGCAACAGGATAATAACATACAGCAGAGCTCTGCTGCAGCTGTTGCTGCTACGGCTGATGCTGCTGCTGATGCTGCCGCTGACACGACGACAACAAAAACAACAACAACAACAACAGCACGAACCACAAAATCGACGACACCGACGACTGCTTCACGCTCTAAATCATTTGAGTATTTGCGGCGACTTTTCAACACTGACCGCACAGATAATTTGGCACTACACAACACTGAATCGGAGTGGCTGCAAAATGGTGGCGTTATGGTTAAGACACACACCAGCAGCAGCATCAGCAGCAGCAGCAGCAACAGCAACAGCAATGGCGTACGTTACACAACAACAACAACACCAAAACCAACAACAACAACAACCACAACACAAACACCAAATCTGTTCCAAATTTATACACATGAACTACGAAAACAAATTGAATACTACTTTCATTTGATACAAACACAACAACAACAGCCACAACAACAACAACAACAACATCAGAAAACGCCACATAAGCAACAACAAGAACAAACTGTAGTTACGTCCAATGAACATTTCTCAATACCCTTGGTACAAAAGCAAATTACAAATTATAGTGCCACCACCAACAGCAACAACAGCGGCGACAGCAGCAACAATGGCGCTAAAGAACATAATAGCAACAGCAACAGCAACAACAACAGCGAGGAAGGAAACAAGCGACAGCAGCAACAACAACAACAACAGCAACAACATCTAGTTGATGAGGAAAACGAGGCCAATGCCGGCATTGAGATCAATGAAGCGATTGAGCGGCAAAAACGTAAGTTTCACATACAGCAACCCAGACACTTGACAACACTGCAACAGCAACAATTGGCAACACCAACAACAACAACAGCAACAGCAACAGCCGCAACCCGAGCTGCCAAGGCGACGCCAATATCCACAACAACAACAACTGCAACAGGAACTAAAACAAAAGCAACTTCATCGATATTCGATGCATATTTTAAAAAATTTCAAGCATTGCATTTACCAACACTGGACGGTGCGGTTACAGCCACCACAACATCGGTGTCCACCTCCGTTAGTTCAACAGCAACAAAAGCCAGCAGCACACAACAGCAACAGCAACAACAACAACAAAAGCAACAGCAACAGCAAAATTTTGATGGCAGTCAATTCTTAAAACGTACGCTAAATCGCAGTAGTAATATAACAAACAAAAATAGTAGTAATCAAGTTAGTAGCAATAGTCATAACAATAGTCAGCAACAACAAAAGCAACAACATCAGCAACAGTTGACATCGCCCTCATATGTAACAAATTATATTGGCGACAATACCAACAATTTGCCAACGGTGTTGGACAATCAGCCAAGCACAACAACAACAACAACAACACCAACAGCCATACAACAACTCGAACAACAGTCAGCAAATGGCAACACAACAACAACAACAACAACAACAACGCTCAGAAAACCTAAAATTAAAACACAAAAGCTGATACGACGCACACGAGTCATGTGAAAGACACAAAACAAAACAAAACAACTAGAAAGAGCGTTGGCAACACTGCTGCTATTTCTACTACTATTTCTGCTACTACTAAATATACGTAAATACAACATTTGAACTCGACCAACAACACTGCCAGCGCTACCCAGTTCGTAACTGTAACTCTCAAAGTACCCGCACACAAACACACAGTTACACACACACACATAGAACAGATTTACAGTTACACGCACACAAGCCTCAATTGTCCTCTCAAGGTTCCGATTCGAATTGTTACTTTGCTACTTCGTGCGGTAAGAACACAAAAAGCAATCAAAAAACTACAAACATTTAGTTAATTCGTAGACTAAAAGCTTCGCAATCAAATAAAATATACAAATATCGGGGAAGTTATTCTAAACTATTTGAGTGGTATTTGCTGCCTGCTACATACAATATATATACCTACATATATATTATATTCTAGATATAATCGGTAATTGAGGCTTACCAATTCGCATTCGTAATTGGCCATTTTAGTTGTAATATCGAACAATTATATTAAGCATGAAACCATTTATTCACATTTACAAACAAAATAGTAGTATTTGGGCTACATAGTAGTAGCCCAAGAAAGTAGTAGTATATGCTTGAATCGTAGCTCTTAGCATGAACAAGTAATTGATTTCTCTTTTATTAAAAACAACAAATTTAATTTATAAAAAAAAAAAAAGTTAAACATTCATTTCTTAGAGTATTAATGCCCTATATGCATGGGAAGTGCCAATAGTACATACATATATGATAATAGTCTGCATTAATGTCATGAAGCTGATTGGAATTGCCATCAGGCCTAACAGCTATGCCAGTTACCTCTCATCAACTGAACTCAAAGAAAAAAAGACAATTCATTGCTGATATAAACTCATAAAAATTTACAAAATCTCGCTGCGGCTCCTGCTCTCTCACACTTACTCCTCTCTCTCTCTCTCTCTCACTCTCTCTCTCTATTTATCTCAACAAATTACATGCAACACATACTACATTTATATATATAAAGCAACCAATAAATCAACAGATTGGTCACACATACACACATAGATAAATTTCCACCCACACCCACACACACACAGACACCAAACATGCATCAGCATAGACAATTGTAGTACCTAAGTTAGCTATTTGCTCCACATTATGGAATATACTCAAAATGGCATGGCGTAAAATTCGACTAAACAATAAACAATAAAATCGCATTTTGCATACTAAAATAGCAACAATATCAATGCAAATCAAAGCAATTGGAAGCGCATGGAATGTGGAACAGTAAACAGTAAACAGTAAAAGCTGATTCAAAACTCAAAATGGTGGCATATGGTACAGTACACACTGCAAATCACCGCAAAAACTGCAAAAACAAAATGGCGTCTGGCGGCGTCGGCAAAAACAAAAAATATACAAAACTTTTCAGACAAAAAACTGCAAACATTGCTCACATACTGCACGCCTAACATTTATTGCACTTTTCATTGAGATTGTTGTTTATTAATATATTCACTATTATTTCTTTATTTCATTTTGTTGCCGCCCGTTTAGTGGTTAACTGGAAGCTGTTTCCGTTTTAGAGCACTGCCAACCGGAAAACGGATGAATCGTTTGGATTTGGCCTGGTTATTGCCATTGAGAAAGTTTTAACAACAGTAACAAGAGAAACAAACAAAATACTTATGTATATTTGCAGTTGCAGCAAATTGTGTTTTTAGATAGAATTTTTATATTATTATTTTTTATTTTTATTTTTTTATTAATAATTTTTTAATTATAATTACTATTGATTTGTTTTTAGTTTTAGCAGAGACTAATTTAATATAATTATTATTCTTGTTAAACAAAAAAATCGCACCCAATCAAGTGAAAGTTCTTTTCTATACATACATACATATATACAGATATGAAGCAAAATCAATAGAGTATTTTGAATATAATATATGTATATGTATATATGTTTCTGTAAAAAGCTCATACATAGTAAATGCATTCATATTGGTATTAAAAACGAATCAAAAGCAAACAACATAAAGTGAAACAATTTGATAAATTATTCCTAAAGATTTCCAATTTTCCATTGTGATAAAAGATAATTTGTATACTTAACTAACAAAATATATTTATCTTTTTCTTATTTTAGAAAATTGCTTAAAAATGTGTAAAAAAAAAAAAAGAAAAAACACCAAGAACAAATTCTTTATTTACCTAGCCGCACTTTGCCTACTAGAAAACAATTGTAATTCCAAAATATTGTTGTATTTAAAGAAGTAAAGAAGTTTTGCATTGTTAATGCGATGGAACATTTTTAAAAATTGCATTACCTTTTAAGCAGTAAATAGTTTAATAATAATCATGAATTAAGTTTTAGCTATAAACAACTGGAAATCATATCAAGTGAAACTGTACATTTATCACACACCCACACAAGAACACTACACCACACACACACACACACTTATACTCACACATGCACTCAAACAAAAATGTAATTTAAGATATAAATATATTAAAATAAATACATACATATAAAGTTTAAACGAATTTTTTGCGGGTGTCTCTATGGTATGCGGGGAAAGGGAATTAGAATATATAAGAGACTTGATTCATTGGAGGAGCTTGGAAAATATCATCTCTTATTTGAAACGAGCCTGTAACCATACAATAGAGCGTATGTATAGTGAGACTTCATGAGAGAACCGACTCGTTGACTCTCGCCGCTCAAAGCGTGGAGATTTTTACGTGTTCATCGACCCGAGTAAATACGAAGTTAAATGAGAATACATAAATACTCATATTTGATATCTGTCTGTATTCTATGTCCCAGTTAGTGAACGCACTTCATCCGCTAGAGGTGGAGCTGCGTGTTGAGTTTAAATGCTAACGATTTGATGGCAATGACAAATGTTATCGATAATTTAAAACGAACTCAATCTGCTAGAGATGGAACTGCGTAATAATGGCATGTTTTATACATTGTACATCAGTGTTTAAAGACATACATAACTCAATCGTGCTGGTACAATGTACATCTATTTACCAATAAATGAGCTCTGCTATAGATGCAAAACAAGAATACATACATACAAATGTATATATGACTGACCAAAAAGACCACGCTCAAACGACCGGAATGGTATAGAACCGAACGCTCGCTCAATATATTACTGTGCAGACCTCTAATATATACAAACATGTTTATATATGTAAATATTTTGTATATATATATGTATGTATGTACTTACCTTATGGAATCGAACATACCACCTTCCGTCTGTTCTACGCAAAAACTGATGTATAATGAAGTACTATCACGCTATCTTATCGTAAATGCTTAGTTATTTACAAAAACATGGCTTATAATAATGATTCGTCATACTTCACTAAACATTCATAGTAAAATTGTTTTAGTTTAAGTACAAAGCAAATAAAATTTATTAAATATTATAATGCATACAAATATATTTGCCGCGCATGAATGTTCTGTATACAGGGTATCTCGTAGTTAATATTGAATTATCAAATTAAATTCTTATAAGTCCAACAAACCATTCCAACTTTGAGTTCCACTCCCAGGAAAATATATGTAATTCTTTTAGAAAAACTCTCGGCAAGTTTAACAGCAATCCAGACTTTTTGTTTTTGTTGCTTTTGTAGTTGGTTTCGTTTAGGCGCCCTTTGTAGGCAATGGCAAGTAACGATTATATGTGACCAAGTTTTTGACCAACGCTGCCACGGAAAGCAAGCAAACCATTCCAGCTGGCATCATCTTTCCAGATCGATTCCAGCGAGCACCCATCAATCCAGCCAAAAAGAGCGATGTTCCCAGCTGGAGCAGCGGCCGTGGTGGATCTTGAGAGTTTAGGTGAGCGCCATAGCCGAGCAGTGCACCAAATGCAACGCCTGCTCCCAGCGAAGGAACAGAAGCTGAAATTAAATTACGTTCAAATTAACGAATTGAAAAGCTGCAACACAAACAATAACTAACCAGCCTTTGCATAGCCCATAATTCCACCAGCGGCAACTGTTGCAGCGTATACATAACCAAACCAGTCCACAGGCATTTTACTTGCTTGTTGTGTTCAACTCTGCTAATTGAGAATATGTTTATATAATAAAATTTCAATTGTATTAATACAATTTCAACCTGCTTACTTTCAGAAATTGTCAAGTAATTCTTGTGCGAACTTAGCTCCTCTGTTGTGTTTTGTTAACACAGGAAAACAGTGGGAATATAGTGGGAATAAATATTAGTTCATTTTGAGTAGTTCACTAAAATGAACATACAGCTCAGTTAGTTCATTTGGCATTAAACAATATTGTTCAGTCTCTTGTCAACTAAAACATATTTGTGTTACTTTAATAACAGATTAAAATAGTTAATCCGGATTGCAATGTTTATTCGATTATTTAACTAGTATTTGCATGGATAACAATTTACCGATTGTTTTAGGTGTGTCCGATAGATAAATATTTACTAGTGCAACTGAAATAAATTTATTTATATAGTCCGACTCAATAAATAATTATTAATTCAGCTGTTCATGATTAGTTTTCAATATTTTAATATTAAATCTATAAGATTTAAATGTTTTGTTTATGTTTTCTTTAAAACACCGGTGCATTGGAAATATACTATCGATATTTTTGCAACCACGACACTAAAAAGTGCTGGTAAACGTATATAAAAGTGTTAAAAACTAAGCATCCCTATATACGCATTTTGGGGCGCATAATTTTCACCGAAAAAAATCCAAGAAAGCTAAACTTGTGGCTATAATTAACTCAATAAAATATTGGTAAATGCTTCACTAATGTGTTTTATATGAAATTATTATAGTAAAATACACTTTTAAGAAATAGTCTGCGTAAGAACACGTATTTCCGGCTTAAGTGCATTTGATTATTGAATTTTCCAGTTGCACGTCGTCAAGTTGCGTCGGTGTTTTTGTGCGAAAAGTGCGGGGCGTGTACGCTTACTAAGAAAGAGAAATACAATACGCAATCATTAGCATTCGCCCACTCTGACCGGTAGACATTTGCAAATATGAGTGACTTTCAGACGCAGCAGGCGAGTTTAAGTCAATCGCAGGCATTGGCAGCTGCCATACAACGTGCCAAGCAGGTAAGAAGAAGCATATAAAATCATTGCAGATCATCCCAGCGTTCCGTTTGTAGAAAAATACGCCTTTTTCGGCAAAACTAACTGTATGTATCAATTACAGATTGCCGCAAAAATACAGCCAAATCAGCAGTCACAAGGTGGAGGAGGAGGTGGAGGGGATTCCAGTGGTCCCACCTCCGGAGGCGGCGGAGGTAGCAACAGTTTTAAGCGGCATAACGATGACGCCGATAGCGGACCCGATTGTAAACGCTCCTTTGGCAGTCCCGATTACGGTCAAAATAACTCGAACATGAGCAGTGGCAGCGGCGGCGGCAGTGGCGGCGGCAATATGACCCAAGCTATTGCGCAAGCAGCAGCTGTGGCGGCTCGTTTGACTGCATGGCCGGCTTCCACGTGTGAGGAGCAAGTGCGCATACCCGAGAGCATTGTGAACGCATTTGTGGGACGCAGCGGTAGCGATACGCTCAGCCATCTGGAAGCCGAATCAGGTGCCAAGCTGGAACTGATGCAAGATCAAGAGCGAGTGATAACACTACGCGGTACGCGAGAGAGCTGTACAAAAGGTCGCGAAATGCTGCAGCAGATGGTCAACCGGAACGGAGGCAACGGCAACTGTGAGGTCTTGTTGACCATCAATATGCCGCCACCGGGTCCCGGAGGCTATCCGCCGTACCAGGAGATCATGATTCCTGGCGCTAAGGTGGGCCTCGTCATTGGCAAGGGCGGCGACACAATTAAGCAACTTCAAGAGAAGACTGGCGCCCGCATGATCATCATTCAAGATGGTCCCAATCAGGAAGTCATCAAGCCATTGCGCATTTCCGGTGTGCCCCAGAAGGTCGAGCATGCCAAGCAAATGGTTTTGGATCTCATTGCTCAAAAGGATGCACTGGCCATGCAGCAGCAGGGCGGACGCAGTGGTGGCGGCGGCGGCTCTGGTGGCGGTGGATCCGAACAAGGCTTCAATAATTTCAATAACGGCAACGGCGGCGAAAGCGTTGAGGTCTTTGTGCCCAAAATCGCTGTGGGCGTGGTCATAGGCAAGGGCGGCGATATGATAAGGAAAATCCAAACCGAATGCGGTTGCAAATTGCAATTCATCCAGGGCAAAAACGATGAGATGGGCGATCGACGGTGTGTTATCCAGGGCACGCGCCAGCAGGTGGAGGATGCCAAACGCACCATTGATGGTCTAATCGAGAATGTGATGGTAAGAAACGGAATTGAGCTCTACTTAAATTGTAATGGGTAGCAAGATGACCGATAACCGCTCCATCTAGCTGGCTATTCGTCGAAACTTGACGTACGAACCTATATATATATATATATATGTATATATATAGTGTAAAAGGGTTTACAAAAATTAATTCATGAAAATCAAATCAAATAAGTCCGAATTTACAGTTTAACACCTACCGATCACTTATGGCGTATTTAGTTTGTCGCGTTTGTATAGTATATTCTGGATATAACAGATACATATTTGATCCGCAGCAACGCAACGGCATGAACCGCAATGGCAATGGCGGGGGCGGCGGTAACGGCGGTGGAGGCGGCCAGGGGGGCGGCGATTCAAACAACTCGAACTATGGCTACGGATATGGCGTGAATCATGCCCAAGGTGGCCGCGAAGAGATTACATTTCTGGTGCCTGCTTCCAAATGCGGCGTAAGTAAATATGAAACACGAAACACTGAACATGAATTGATTATCTCGATTCACTTTTTAGATTGTTATTGGACGCGGTGGTGAGACAATCAAGCTCATCAATCAGCAGTCGGGTGCCCACACAGAGATGGACCGTAATGCCAACAATCCGCCCAATGAGAAGTTATTCAAGTCGAAAGGTACCACCGATCAGGTGGAGTCTGCGCGTCAAATGATATCAGAGAAAATCAATATGGAGTTAACGGTGCTCTCGCGAAAACCGATTAGTGGTGGAGGCGGTGGGCCTGGTGGTGGTGGCGGTGCCAACAACGCGCACCATAATCAACAGCCAGGCGGTTACGGTGGCAACCAAATGCAGGGCGGCGATCCAAATGCCGCCGCTGCTGCAGCCTATCAGCAACAACAGCAACAGCCCTGGGGAGCCTATGGACAACAGGGCAGCTGGGATCCAGCCGCTGCTCAACAGCAGCAACAGATGGCCATGGCGGCGGGTCAGGGCCAAGCAGGCGCGGCTGCTGGTGCGGGTGGTCAAGATTACTCAGCACAGTGGATCGAGTACTACAAGTAATTTACAACAATTTGGCATTTCCAATAGATTTATACTAATTTGGTTTACGAAAACGCAGGCAAATTGGTTGCCATCGAGAGGCAGAGATGATTGAACAACAGATGAAAGCAAAGCTAGCGGCCAATCCTGCGGGTGCTGGTCAACAGACTCCGCAGCAACAAACGCAGCAGCAACAACAGGCTGGCGGCAGTGGTGCCGACTACAGCGCACAGTGGGCTGAATATTATCGCAGTGTAGGAAAAATTGAGGAAGCTGAAGCTATTGAAAAGACGCTCAAGAATAAGGTAGAGCTATAATTGGGGGGCTGTGAAAAAAGGGAGTGGAAATTAATTTATTTGATTGGTGATTGTAGCAAAACGGAGCCGGCGCTGGCGGTAGCAGTAATGCGGCAAATCCGAGTACAGGTGGCCCCAATCCCAACCAACCGCAACCAAATGCAGCAGCTGCGGCAGCCGCAGCAGCCGCCGCCGCTGCAGCGGCCGGTGGCTATGCCCAAGGTATGACTCCTAGCCAATATGCACAATATTCACAGTATTATGCTGCAGCGGCTGCTGCGAGTCATCCTCAAGGAGCGCCACAGCCCCAGGGCGCCGGAGCTGGCGGTGCAGGTGGCCAGAGCGGTGGTCCACCAGCTGGATATCCGGGTGGCTATCCCGGTGGTGCCTACGGCGGCTACCCAAGCGGACCCGCTGGCGGTCCCGGCCAGCAGCAGCAGCAGCAGAAAGCGCACAAAAACGATAAACATTGAGGGGTCTGATTGGAGTGCGGGTGCCTTGAAATGGTGAGTAAATCCCTCGAATCGAATCCAAATCGAATATTGAATTGAATTTAGCTTCCTTGATTATTTTTGCTTTCTAATTTGCTTACCTTCTATATTGCCTAACTTGTTTATATATTTTGATAAATACTTAGTGAATTCTTTTTGATAATATGACACACCTATGTATTTAATTACCGTTTCAAAACTATGTATGAAAACCTAACATAATTTTGTTTACCATGCGTAAAACTCTTTGCAGTGAATCATTTGAATTGTTCTACTATCCTATGTCTTTTATCCCCAATAAATTAGCAAGAATAAATAAAACAGAATACAGTAATTGAAGCGCAAAGGGCTGAACGAGATGAGAATTATGACAACGATCGCCGACAGTCAAGACAACCATCAATCAATCAATCAAATCAAACAAACAAACAAACAGTCAATCAATCAATCAATTTGCACACAGCTTGAAGCGTCGCGCTTTGCATAATTGTAAATTTATTATATATATTAATTATATGCCAATTACATTGGTTTTTTCACTTTTAATTTTACTCTAGCTCTTAAGTGACTTTGCCTGAAATATTAATGACAAAAAAAAAAAAACAAAAACAAACACAAAACAACAAAAAAGAGAAAACTATAATGAAATGCTATTGCTGTCCAGGTACAGACACACACATTCTGGGACAATATACAAATTGCTATTTATATATACACATATATCGCTATCTATATATATACATATATATATATATGTGCATATATGTGCAGATAATTTCATATGCATACAATTTCTTTCGTCGTCAATTTAGGCAACTCGAGAACAGGTCCCGACAGCTGCCAACTAGCAAAGAACAAAAACAAATGCACACGTAGAACAATTTCCACGTTGGAGTGTATTGATTGAAAGACAACAACAAAAATGAAATAACAATATACATACATATATATGATATTGAAATACCTTTTGATACCACAAAACGTTTCTCTCATACATTTTAACATACCTTAGTCTTAATATATTCATAATAACAATAACTTTATACATATATTAAATGAAATAATACTACGATCAACGTCTCCACTGATCTGGTAAGAATTTTAACCTGTCAAATTACAAATGGTCTTATACACACATATATATATATACATATATAGATTACTTGAACATAGAACAAAAATAATGATGTCTTAGAAATATTTTTGTTTCGTGCTTTGGATGAAACTGGTTTGTCGATCTGATATTATGTTTCTGTATAACATATGCTATATACCTTTTTTTTTTTTCAGTTGAATATACTTTTCTATTATATTTGCATAGCCCTAAGGATCTAATTTTGATTTCAGTTCTATTGAGAATTATTATTTTGGGCTGCAACCCAACGCAGAATTCATGCTCTCTATAAAGGTTTTTCTGGTCAGAAGTAATTGAATTTATTGTTCAAATTTTTATTTTCTATTAATTTCTGTTTTTGCTTTTGGTAAGATCTTAAATGGTATAACGATAAATTAGCTAATATTGATTTCGATAATAAACATATATTATATATTCCATAATAATATAGAATAAATATAATGCAGATGCAAACATATATGTATGTCATTTCAGAGAACATCTTCAAACCAGTTCATAGCCGTAATCCCATATATAAACCAATATAAAAGAATTATAATAATAAACAAATATATATATATATATAATATTTAATGAGAAAGCGTGCAAGAAACTTGGTAAGATCTTTTGTTGTTATTTGTGTATGTCTTACAAATCTTACAGTTATTGAAACCATGAACATTTTAATGCATAATAGGTCTGCAATTAAAAACATTATAAATATATATTTATGTATATGCAATAAATAGCCTAAGTTTTATGTCTCTTCAAAATGAATGAACTATTAAATGATGATAATGATGATGATGATGATGTGCACCCACTTTCCAATTGAGAATAACATAATTTGTATAAGAAAGTGGGCGTGTTGCAAGATTTACTAATCACTTTCGCAGCAGCCTTCGATACATTTGAATAAACACAATATGACTATAATATATATATATATATATATAAATTTTATATTTATATTTATATTAATATACAAATCTGATATAACTGCTGCCATGCAACGCCCAATGTGCGTTGCGTGCAATTTATGCGTTTCTATTTATTATACTTACAGTTCTTGTTTTTTTTTTTTTTTTCTGTTTTAATTTCACTTATTGTTTTTCTTATGCCATATATGAAAATCGTTTTTGAGCGTATTTTCAGAGGCGCTGAGAGGTGGATGGTATCTAGGGCCGGGCTTTTGCTTTTGTTCAGTGTTGCTGTCGTTCTGATTGTTGGGTATGTAGCAGGTCTATCAATAACTCTTATAATGCCAATTTGTCTATACATAATATTGAATCTTACATTGACATATCTTATTATGCACTTGTCCTCGTTATATTTTGCCGATATATATATATATATATATATATACATACAGATGTATATGTATATTTTGTACATACTACATACATATATATATATAACCATCCATACATATGTGACATGAATGTATATACATATATATTTCTCTATATATTTCAATAGCCAACCACAGCGTTTTTCCCACGATGTTCAACCTCCCAAATGAGAGTTAAAACGAAACCAGAACTATATTGCAATTTTGATTATATCGCTCTATATTATATTATATACAAAAGAAAACTTGAAATCTCCACGATTTATAACTATATATATTAGTATGTTCTTTCATCAGATATCATTTGTTTGCGATCTAAGCGGTTTATATTATACATATACATATACATATATCTTTAAATTACGAGTATTATCATACGCCATTATATGTATATACGTATACATATATTAATATAAATATTTTTTATACTAATATATTGACAGTAGAATAATGTGAATAGCACTACGAAAGGCAAAATTCTTGGAATATTTTCTCAGATATTTTTCGCTTTGACTTTGATTGAGCTGCGTGTTTTTTATTCTGTTGGTTCGGGAAGTTGTTTTTAAATTCTTTCCATTTCAGCAGATGACTATGTGAATATAGATATTGTCCGGTTTATGGTAAGTATATCTCTATATATGTATATTTTTTTATAGAACCCACTTTAAAATCCATTTGCGTTCAAGTTCTTGGGGCAATGTAAAACCGTTTATTTCGCAATCAAATGATATTTTTGAAATTGATATATGAATATATTTCTTTATATTTGATTTAAATTATGTGCTTTGATCTATTTCCAGGCCTTTTGAGAAAGAACATAAAAACCAAAACAAAATCCGTTTATATTCTATTCAATGCATTTAAATATTTTTAACCCAGCATTCATTTTTAACGAAAATATCTTGTTTTTGATATCCTCAAAATCACAAATTGATCGTTTTTACTATCTGTATGTTTACAGCCTTATATCCACGTGATCCACTTACCAGTCAAATTGATATATATATCTATATCTATATCTATATATTTACCTATAATCCTTCATAATCATATAATCTACATTCATAAGTATATGGAAACGATTATTAGTTTAAATATTGCCTAAATATTGCATTTATCAATTTATCGATTTCTCAATAAATTACTATATCTAAAACAAAAATAGAAACGGTTTTTTGTTTAAAGGCTAGAATAATACATAAAACATAAAATCATAATTAAAAACAGACTAAATGTAGACATACGATTTATAGATGGATCCAACTGCCAGTCCAACATGCTAGACTTACAGTAATTATTTTTGTTTGCCCATTCAAAAGAAAACAACGCATTTTCCATTTTATTTTCGCGCGATATATATTATTGATATACATACTTCATCCATTTTTATTTCCTTCGAGAAACATTTAAAGATCAAACAAAATATCAGTTTATATCTAGGCATCCAAGTGCGATGCATCTGATTTAGGGATAAGTTTAAATTCTGATTTATTTTAAGGAGAGCGAACGAGCATTCAATAAATGTTTATTTTCAACTGTACGATCCTCGGATAAACTCATCCAGCTTACTCTATATACTTCAATTCTGTATTTGTATATATTTATTTTTGTGGGTTTTTTTTTTTTCTCTTTTTTTTTTTTACTACAAGAAACGTACATTGAGATGCTTGGTGTGGAGAAGTGCTTTCAAAACATTATGTTTTGAAACTTGTAATTGTTGTTCGTTATATATTTTGTTTTGAAATGTACATACAACTATTTCGCAAGACTATTCTTAGTAATTCGTTAAACATAGATATCTGTATATATATATCTATTCATTTCTTATTTTGGATGTGTGTGGTGTGATCTGATCCGCTCTACAAGAGAAACCTGCTTTAGTTCTGTCTCTAATCTATTATCAAAGCCAAATTCGTGTGGAAACTAAATTATAAATAGGCATATACAATAATTATAACAATCGGTTGACAGTTTGTTCATTAACTCGACAATTCCAAGCTCTCTGGAGCCGAAATGAAATCAAAAGCAAAATATATATATAAAAACCTGCAACCATTCGTATTTTACATTTACTTAAAAATTTCTCGATTTAGCGCCCGTTTTTTATTCTGGAATAACAACTTCCTATTTATAGGTATTATTCCAGTACATTCGCTTTTATTTATTTTTACCCCCAGTCCAAATACTTTTTATCGTTTATCATTTTATAGCATAGACCAAAATCGTATCAATATTATCAATTTGGAATTTTGACTTGTTTTAATTTTTTTTCCATGCTTTTTTTTTTTTTTTTTTTTTTTGTACTGCTGCCAGTGTGTGAATTTTGAATATTTTTTTTGTTTTTTTATTTATCCTCTTTGCTTAATTTAAAATACATAATTTTGAACGACAAATCAATCAGCACTACATTTAAATGTATAAATTGTGTGTTCTGCTTTTGTTTGTAAGTTTTTTTTACAATGTTCTTTTGCTATTTTCAGTTGCTTAAATTACACACTTTTTGTAGAGCCGTTTGAGAGCGCAGGTATTCATAAAGAAAATGAATATTAAATTGTTTAAAAATTACGTTTACATATATACACTATTCACATGCATATATGGGAAAAGGACATAATCCGTTTAAGGTTGAGTTTTGTTTTGTTTTTAGTTAGTTTTAAAGAGTACAAATTATACGCTTATAGGAAAACTAGATATATTTCTTTGTTGTCGCAGCAGCTCTCAAAAAGTGGCAAAATCTGTTTGCCTTTGCGGTCGCTTGTTGTATTGGTGTTGCTGTTGTTGTTAATGTTATTTGATACAAGTTTAACTGCTTGCTGGCCCATTCCAAGGCTTTTTCTCTTTTGTGTAGTTTTATGTCGCAATTAACTGAAACGGAACAGCAGATTTAAAGAAATCTCAAAATGATGTCCAGCAACTGCATCGCTTACCGCTTTAACTGTGGCCTTTATGAAATCCTTTTTATCTGTTAAATCGAAATCTGGGTACTTAGCATAGACTTGTTTGCAAACTGTTTTCATGGTAATCTCTTCGAGATTGGCCTGATCTAATATTTCTTTGACATAGCCACGTATTTGTTCGTCCTGTAATAGAGAATATAATTTGTTGAAATGACTATTTTATAGTTAAGCTTGTGAGTTTGCTTTACCGTTGGGAATGCCACTTTGCCCTTTTTGGTTAATGGCTCATCTTCATCGGATTCATCTTTGTCATCGACATCTTCCTCCTCGGACGTTTCCTTCTTTGATTTCTTCGGTCGGCCAGCGGCTATACATAAAAACGTTCTTTCAATAAGAAAATCAGTTAAAATTCAATAATGCTTTACATTTTCCAGCTGGCTTTGACTTGTTGTTGGCTTTGCTATTTTTCGCAGGCGTTGTAGGCTTCTTACTCTTTTTGGGACGTTCCTCCTGCAAAATGAAAAATAAATTTCTATGTACCATTTTGTTACAGTTGATTTTAGTTTTCTCCAAACAAACCTCGCTTTGGTCGCTGCCAAAGTCTGACAATTCCTCCTCTTCTTCATCTTCTGATACTTCCTCTTCGTCACTTTCCGAGTCTTTGCGCTTTCGCGCCGAAGCGCCTCGTCCACGTCCTCGTCTGCCAGCTGGAGCAGCCGCAGCAGATCGTCCACGCTTGCCAGAAGTTCCTCGCTTGCGCTTAGGCACCTAATGGACAAAATTAAATGTTAGTCCAAAACTATTTGACTTAAGTAAATGCATTTGCATACATCACTATCTGCATCTGATAGCTCAGATTCTTCCTCATCCTCGGAATCTGAATTTCTTCGACGACTCTTGCGTGCTGGGCGCCCTCGACTGCCACGAACTCCGAGTTTGCGACCGGCTCCAGATGCACCACCACCGCCACCGCCACGCCCCGCGTCCGAGTCTGAATTTCCCGAAGGATTGTACTGTGAAAAGAAATTAAAATTAAATGACTTGGACTAATTGACAACTTATTGAGACGACTTACGTCTGAGCCAGATTCTGAATCATCATTTCGTCTCCGCTTAGCCACTGTCACTTTGTGCTCGCTCTCCTCGGAGCTTGATAAGTCTACATATGCGGACATTTCTGCAAGTACAGTAAAGTATGTTAATAAAAGTCTCAATAGCATCGAGTGAGTACTAGAGCAATATTTACTTTTGCCCGCCGTTGAACGTTTTGGACGTCCAGTGGAATTGCGAGCTGAGCCTCTGCCGGCGCCGGCGCTCGTTTTACTGCTCTTGCGCTTCTTATCGTCTTCGCTGGCAGCATCATCATCTTCGTCGACATCTTCATCGTCCACCTCCTCCTCTTCATCCTCACCCTGTTCAATGCAGAGTGACTCATCCGGCTCCATTAGAAATTTGAGCACTCGCGAAGCGATCTCGTCCTTGCTTCCCTTGCGATCTAGTGTGAGAATTTCGCAGATACTACGCAAAGATTTGTTATCCACCTTCTTGATGGATTCATATTTCTTTTTGTATTCCGCCGAATCCTTGGCAAACTCGAATCCAGCAAAAGAACGCAGATTCTTTTTCACCACATTATTTTTTCCTTGTGCGCCAAAACAGAGCTGCATATTCAGATAGTAAAATAGATCTTGAATCCAGTTAACACTGGCTTTCAACGCCAACTTACCGAATGTAGCACCTGGAGACCATCCACCCGTGTCTTGTTAATATTCTCATTAATGCGATCAATCTCGGCCAGAGCCACAACATTCTCGTCATCCTCGGCCACCTCGTTATTCTCATCGAGGCCATCGCCCTCGCCCTCCTCGTCATCGTCCTCATCTTGTTTGTCCGAATTCTCCACCTTCCCATTCTTGGCCTTGGCTTCAGGTTTTTTGGCGACCGCCGACTTGTCCGCTCCAGCTGAGCCTGCCTTGGCCTTAGCACCGTCTGTCGCATCATTTTTCTTCTTCTCCGATGTGGCTGTTGGTTTCTTTTCCTCATCACTGACATCGTCGTCCTTCTCATCCTCGCTTCCCTCCTCATCCTCCTCGTCGTCGTCATCAGTCTTGGCAGTCTTCTTAGCGCCATTATTTACTTTCTTTGATGCTGGCGACGCTGGTGATTCCGCCTTTGTGTCTTTGTCGTCTGATGATAAACAATAATTGTTTAATATAAATGTTATGTTACTTAAAGTAAAGTATGGAGGATTTAGTTTAAATTATAAAATCCCAGTTTATTAATCTTTTTTTTTTTTTAAATATATATTTTTAAAAAATTCTTAAAATATTTTTAACTTGTATTCACGCTTGGGAAGTTCAATGCTAAGTTTGTTTTGGGAGCGCAGAGAACTATGAAATATGAATATTTAATTTACCTTAGCTTCCACTATACAAAAACCATATTGTTCAGGGTTCAGTATGAACAAATAGCCAAGGATATGTTTTGCTTCACTATAAATATTTTTTTAATTTTTTATACATATACGCGCGCGTGCAAAGTTGGAAAGAAAATAACCTTGTTCCATACACATCCTCTTTTCTTATTAGAAGAAGTTCGAGTTCGAACCCACACCTCACCAGCATACGATAAATCCACACATTACATTCGCTCGTTCGCGGCATTTTAGACAGCAGCGCCACGGCCAACGCAGCAACAAACGCGCCAAGCGACGTACATAAATGTGTTGAGCCCGATATGCGTTGTGCGATGTTGTTCGCCGCATTTTACGAACGCGCGCAAATTCATTTTATGATTTTTGTTTTTCTCGCTCTTTCTTCACGCAAACATACATGCACACACATGCTCAGCGTACATATGTATGTGTGCATACGTGTGTTTCTTTTATTTACCTGCATCTACTGTTGGCGCGGTCGCAGCCACTGCGTCTCCAACAGCTTTTTTATCAGCGACGTCATCAGTAGCGGGTGACGCTGCTGCATCGATCTCTTTCTCAACATTTTTAGCTGCCTCAGTTTCGGGTGGAGTAGGTTCCTCTGCATTTTCTACCGCCTTCGACTCGATTACTTTTTCGGCGGCATTTTCTTTGGTCGCCGTCTCCGG
Source organism: Drosophila mulleri (assembly GCA_035047565.1). NCBI lineage: Eukaryota > Metazoa > Arthropoda > Insecta > Diptera > Drosophilidae > Drosophila > Drosophila mulleri. Next base: position 15,593,585 of record JAWNPK010000060.1, on the reverse strand, counting down.
TTCTGGCGTGTTGGCATCCTAATGTAAATAAAAACAAGAGCAAAACACAATTTTATTACACTTGTAAATTTTGGCGCCGCTAACACTTAGGCACTACCACTACCATCAAATTGTGCGTTGCTCTGCCACTGGTTTATGCGTTTCAGTTAATTTCTTTTTTTTTTTTTCAAATGTTTTGTGCACACACAAGTTTTCTTTTGAGCTTTGCGTTTGTGTATGCGTGTCTATGGGGGCATTCGGCATGCACATGTTGTCCTGCTCACACGCACCAAAACCTAGACACAAGCATCATACAAACGCAACGACGCCATGTTTATACACATAAACGAATGGTCGAAGGGGAGAAGGCCGATTTGTCGAGAGCAATATTTGTTGCGCTTTAGTTTCGTGGTAAACATATTTGCACTGATTGTTTTTTTTATGCCCGTTGATAATAAACAACTTTAACTTGATTTTTATACTATTTGCATTATTTTACGTACCATATTTTCAATGGTTTTATCTTTTTTTTCGTCAGCCGACATGCTTTTGCTTATGTGTGTGGCGTTAGGGATGAGTAAATATATCTATGTTGTTGCACTCGCGAAATCGATAATTGGCGGCAATATAAATTTAATCTCTCACTAGGGCCTACTATATTTGTAAAGCTTATAAACGAGTGATTTAAATATGCTTGTATTCGATTTTTAAATGTGCTTTATATGTTTTGCTTATAATAAAACATTTTGAACTTTCTCTCATAAACATTTATCTATCGATATACTTACGACATAAAATTGCAGTAAGTTGACAATCACAAGGAGACGCGTGCATAACATTTGCAACGAAAAGCGCGCGTAGTGCACTCATCTGGCTAAATCATATTTATAAACAAATTAAAAAGCCGATCAACGCACAATAAACAATTGTCATGGGAATTTTAGGTCTTTCAAAGCTTATTGCAGATTTAGCGCCACTTGCAATACGTGAAAGTGAAATAAAAAACTTTTTTGGTAAGCTTGGCTCGCCGGCTTCTGGTATTGAAAGTAAATTAAATAATCGTTTGCAGGTCGCAAAGTTGCCATTGATGCTAGCATGTGTTTGTATCAATTTCTAATTGCGGTTCGATCCGAGGGCGCCCAGCTGGCTACTGTTAACGGCGATCCAACCTCACATCTGATGGGCATGTTCTATCGAACCATTCGGCTGCTCGACAATGGCATTAAGCCGGTCTACGTCTTTGATGGAAAGCCGCCAGATTTGAAGGCTGGTGAGCTTGCCAAGCGCGCCGAGCGACGCGAGGAAGCTGAAAAGGCACTCAAAGTTGCCACCGACGCGGGAGACGAGGCGGAGATCGAAAAATTCAATCGTCGTTTAGTGCGCGTCACCAAGGAGCACTCGAATGAAGCCAAAGAGCTGCTTAAGCTCATGGGTGTTCCATATGTAGATGCGCCATGTGAGGCTGAGGCCCAGTGCGCTGCTCTGGTCAAGGCCGGCAAAGTGTATGCTACGGCAACGGAGGATATGGACGCACTAACCTTTGGATCTTGCAAGCTGCTCCGCTACCTGACGTACAGCGAGGCGCGTAAGATGCCCGTCAAAGAGTTCAGCTACGACAAGGTGCTGCAAGGCCTGGAGCTCACGAGCAAGGAGTTCATCGATCTGTGCATTCTCATGGGCTGTGATTACTGCGACAGCATCAAGGGCGTCGGACCCAAGCGCGCAATAGAGCTCATCAAAACCTATCGAGACATTGAGACTATATTGGAGAACATCGACACCAGCAAATACATAGTGCCAGAGAACTGGAACTATAAGAGAGCGCGTGAGCTGTTTGTGGAGCCAGAAGTAACAGATGCGAGCACCATTGATCTGAAATGGACGGCTCCCGACGAGGATGGCCTGGTGCAATTCCTCTGCGGGGATCGCCAGTTCAACGAAGAGCGCGTGCGCAATGGTGCCAGAAAGCTGCTCAAGTCCAAGCAGTCACAGACGCAGGTGCGACTCGACAGCTTCTTCAAAGCACTGCCCAGTTCGCCTAACGCCACTGCTGCGGCCAAGCGCAAGGCCGAGGAGATCAAGAAGAGTGCGAACAATAAGAAGGCGAAGACAAGTGGTGGCAGCGGTGCTGCTCGGGGCAGGAGACCCAAGTAATCCAATATAACAAACATTTCCCAACGAAAAAAATACAAAGTTCTTTAATTTAACCACAAAATCATATTGCTAACACTTTAAGCTTAGAAACTAATCGTCGTACAATTACAAAAACACTTGAAGCTTAAACTCTAATTGGTCTTCGAAGTGGGCTTGGTCGTGGATGTGGATGTGGGTGTGTTATGGGTGTAGTTTCTAGCGAGGATCAGGCGGCATCCTCGCCCGCAACTACAGCAAATACTGCTTGGCCAGGGCGCGCAGGAAGCGCGATTTGCGAACCATAGCGCTCTCTCGTTTGATCTCCTCATTGTTGTTGGCATTCAGCTCCAAGGTGCCCATCATTGAGATCTACGAGACGAGAGCAGAGACTTGATTAGCAAAGTATTACTTGAATTATTTGGGGTGTTCAGACTTACCGCCTCCAGCTTGCGACTGTGCTCGCCTCGCTTGGCGTGGAGATTGACAATAAATTCGAGCAGCGTCGTGTCCCATATGCAGCTGTAGTAGGCATCCATGGCATCTGTGAAATTGGAGCACTTCTCGGTGAGATTCTTGAAGACGATACCATAGTCGATCTCATCGAGAAACTGACAGAGCACGGTGGCCTGCATGTGGCAGCCCAAGTTGGCCGCACACCTAATCATCTTCCTAATGACATAGTCATCGGCCACATTCCGCTGCAGCGGCATGGTGCAGTAGTCGGTGCCGGTGACCAGGGCGTTGACATAGCAGCGCATCGCTGACTCATTGTTGCCAATGGCCAGCTCCAGATCACCCTTCATCTTCAGCCACGAGACCGTCTGCGGATAATAGCTGAGCGCCTCCGAGAGCAGCCACTGCAGAGTCTCGGAAACGCTGCGCAGGCTGTAACCATTCGGGCTGGAATGATGCATCACGGAAGTGAGTTATTTATATAGATTGCAATTTATATGGACTGACTTGTTAATGCTGGTGGGCCAGAGCTGCATGTACTCGCAGCTCAGATCGTGATTGGGATCGTCCTTCAGTATGTTGTGCATTTTGCCGAGCATGGATATGGCCAATCCGAAGACACTCTGATGCCGCACACGCTGCAGGAATGCTTGAAGCGCGCTGCTGGCGCCGATGCCGGCGCCGGCGGCTGCCGCCCGCTTGGGCACATTGAGGAACATGCTCAGTATCAGCTCCCAGGCGTCGCGGCACACTTTCTTGGGGCCCTTCATCTTTTCCATTTCAATGAAGGTGGCCGCAAAGGCCAGCGGCAACTCCAGCTGCTGGGCCCGCTTGTCGAGGTAAAGAAGTGGCGGAAAGTCAGTTAGATTAAGCAGCATGATGGCGCAGCTCTCCAGGATTTCCAGTCTAGGCATCATGGAGTCGCCCGCCTGCAATGCGCCCAGGCACTGCTTGCAGCGCGCGCCCAGCGCTTGCAAGTCGAGTGGCTTCTGATGCCATTCGTCCAGGCACTGCGTAATCTGTATGTGCAGGATCTCCCACGTTATCAGCTTGCACATCAGCTGCGCACTGCTGCCCAGCTCCTGGCGCTGCGTCTCGGACTTGAGCACACTCAGCATGGATACGGCGTCAATGTAGCTGCCACGTGTCGCCAGCTCACGCGCTTTGCCCAGCAGCACATAGCTGAAGTCTTGCAAGAAGCTCACCGGCATCGCCATGATCAACGCCTTCAGCGGCTGCGGCACATCCCAGCTGGGGTTGATGGCCCACAGCGGCTTGCCGGGCGCCGTGCCGCACAGTTTCACCAGCAGTATGCGCACGCTATTCGCATTGGTGCAGCTAATCAGCTGGCGCTCCAGAGCGGCCACATCGACGCGGTTCACTGGGAGCAAGAAAATGAGTTGGGTTAGTTAAAAAAGAGATCGGCTCTACAGTTATAGCTGTGACTCACTCTTGGAGTGGCAAATCCAATCGTTAAGCGTGGCCAATGAATTGCTCAGCACTGGCAGCGATGCCTGCACCAGCTGCTCTTCCAAGTCGACCAGCTCCTCACTGGAGAAGATAGCCATGCCGCGCAGCGTGTGCAGCAGCTGTCGACTCTGCTCCATCTGCTGTTTCTGCTGCTGATGCAGCATACAGTCGATGAGGAAATGCTTCAGTGCCGACTGCTCCGCATGGCTGCAGTATGTCAGTGCGTCCTTCATTGCCTCCATGATGGGCGGCATGTAGTCCAGATCGTGATACTTCTCAAAGTACTCGACGCTGCCAAATATGTTGCCCCACTCGAAGACGGTGCGCACCACATTCAGGGCGGCCACATGCAGCAGCAGCTGCTGTGGCATCTCCTTGAGCAGCCCCGTTGAGATGGCTCCCTCAATGTCCAGCTCGACGTTACGCCGGCTCACCAGCGGAATTTCGCGTGCGCGATTATCTTGGCGCAGAATGGGAATTATGTCCGCATAGCTGTTGAGCAGGGATTGGTGGAAGCGCTCCAATAGCGTTTGCTGGTGCGCACTGATTCCACAGGCCTGCAGCAGTCCCTCCAGCTCCTCGGCGCGAACGTGGCAAAAGTAACGCGTCGCACCGGCGGGCATCGCCTGCAGACTCGCATTGCAAGCAGCCGCCGCCTCGCGGGCCAGCACATACTGCTTGGTGTGGAGGTAGTAATGGGCCAGCTCATACTGCAGCTGAGCGCGCAGCTCTTGGGGCGTAATCAGGTGCATCAGGTCATAGTTCTGAGCCGTGCTCAGCGTGTCGCACTGCAGCGCCACAAAGCTGTCGTAGTGAAACACATAGAAGGGCTTGCTGGCTGCCGCCGGCGAGCACAACTGCTCGAGATATTCGATGGAAGGCTGGGTGGGTGTGTCCAAAAACTGCTGCAGCTGATCAACGGTCTGAAACCTACTCAAGAGAAACTCACTCAATATAAAGGTACTCATCATATATATATTTAGGACTTACATGATTGGCCGTGGACTCTTCAGTGCGCTGTCTTTGTTGAGCTGCAGCCGCAGTACCATCCTGTGGTAGATGGTGAGAGCAAAGCGCGCCGCTCGCTCATTGCCCGTGGGCGCTGCAAGAGAGATAGCTATCAGATAAGCCTTATATTCAGATCGGGAGAGCATACAAATCTTTAGATCAAAATCACTGAGAAAAGGAATGCTGACGATGCGACCATAGCTAATGGTGCACAGATCACGCAGTAGACCCAGCTGCATGATCACGGGCAAACCCTTCTCCAGTGCATCCAAGTCCCATCTCAGCCAGGTGGCCACCTTTAGCTCCAAGATCTTGAGGGCCAACTGTTTGCGTGTCAACTGCAACTGTTGCTGCTGCTGTGTTAGGAGTGGCACATTGAGCGCCGCGGAGGCAGCTGGGGTGGTGGCATTGGCGCCGACGCTGCCTCCGCTTAGATTCTGCAAATCGCTTCCGGGCGTCACCACAGTGGACGCTATTGCCGTGTCCGGCGTCATGCTGATGAACTGCATGATGAGTTCCACGGCGCTGGGCTCTACAAGAATTCAGTGGCCAATGTTAGTTGTGAAAAGTTTGGATCAGATTTCACAGTATCCACGTACCGGGATTTTTGCATTGCAAATGCTCTGTGATTTTATTTGGATCTAGGAGAAACTCGAACCACAATACTGTCTCCGCTGCCAGTGGCACTGGCTTGGGCTTCAATGGGTCCTCCATCGTGTGTTTGTAAATTAAGTCCCTGATTCTTCTTCGTCAAACATATGTTTTCGGCATCAGAAAACTTAACATTTTGTTCAAATGTTATGTTAACAGCAGCAAGTCGACTGTAAACGAATAAATATTCCTGTTTTGATCCAATGACAGAATTAAATAAAAATAATAATTAGAGAGGTCACTAATTTAGTTTTTAATCTGAATTAGCGGGGTAATTTATTTGAATTTAAAATTTAATTTAAATGTTTAAATATAGCAGTTGCTAACAGTTCTAAAATTTACGTTACTAGCATCACCGTTCTTATAACTAGAAATCAATGGTAACTTGTATTTAAATAATTAAGTTTTTATATAGGACGGTTGAAGATTTAACTGAATACCTATTCTTTATATTTTGTACATTTTCAAATCCAAGACAATGAAAGCAATAATAAAATAGTTTCAGTTGAATGTCAGCCTGTGACTGTCCAAAATGTTTTATTGTGACTACATATCGATATATAAATATCAGCAGTCTTTTACCATCGTCAACAGTATTTCGCGCTTTACAGCACTGTTCGTTCAGCGCAGACACTAACCAGTGACGCAGATTATCAACAATTGCCTAGCGGGCTTAATTTAAAAATTAAAATTGAAATATTGTAATGCATTTCTCTTTACCGTAAAGTACCTCATTTACTTTATAAAACTTATGTTAATGTATTTTATATATTATTATGCAAATGAATCCTTATGACTTCCATTTATAAATTACCGAGCGCTTTAAAATCAGTATACTGGCATTTTAATTAACATTAACAATTTTTAGCCTAACGTCATAAAATTTATGTTTATGACGAACATAAATCGATAAAAGCCATAGACGATAAAAGAGGAGTACACGAATATATTCTTTCACCCATTTTGTTTGGTTCATTAAAAATGTAAAAGAGTTGGAATATTTTTGGGTTGATTTATGCAAATCAGTTGAGTTTTATTTGAGACGCCCATAAGTTAGAGTTATAGATTTTTTATGTATGATTGTATATACCCTGCTGCCATAAAAAGGGATAAATAAGGTTTTATTACAGATATGAAAGTTAAATGTGGAAGTATTATACAGATAAATAACCAAACGAGAGACTAACTATTTTAATTGTTGTACTATCTTACATGTAAAATATTTAATTTATAATCAATAAAAATATTATAATTTGCAAATCATTTACAATCATAGCTAACATTTAATTTACATATTTAACAATAATATCATATACCAAAACTTCTCTCAGTGTTGTTATATCTTATTTCAAGTTCGGTCTCGTTTCACATAAAAAAAAAAAAAAAAAAAAAAATAGAAAATAAAAACTCTTGCTGGACGCTTTATCTTCAACTTTATGAGTATTTCATAGAATAATCTGCAAATAAATATTTAATGTTCAGGTGATTTTATGCAAATTATATATGCATACGTATGATTTTAATCGACTCAGATTATGGAGGTTGCTGTTGTTGTTGTTGTTGCTACCTTTTTATGACATTATGCATGCGCTTAGGTAAGATCGAACGAGAGAGATAGAGAGAGACAGTAAGAGAGAGGAGTAAAAACACGAACCAAGTCTATAAAATAGTTTATATAATTTAATAAAAAAGTATACTAAAATATATATGTTTGTAAAAACAAGACATGATTTAATTATATTAATTTAAATTTAATGTTAAAAATATGATTTATGTTTTACAGTCCAGACAATTCAAAAATATGAATGACACGCTCACTGTGAATTATTTTTTAGTTTAATCTTAGAACTAATTTTAAATTATAGATTATTTGAGTTTGTACATACATATGTGTGTATATGTGTATATATTTTATTATTAAAATTATTTAGTTGCTTTTGACATTGAAATTCATGGATACGTTTTTGGGGCCAATAAAGATGTCAGCTGCGTTTAAAGTGTTTTAAATATCATTTCTATTATAAAATATAAAAATTCAAAATATTTATTTTGAAATTATGTAATTTCAGTAAATTTATTACTTTAAAAAAGTATATACTAAAAAATATTTAAATTACCTATATATAAATCAAGGTTTTTTCACGCCCATATTCTTGGTTTATAGAGATTAATGGTATTTTCCATCCCTAAATACATTTAATCAGCATATTTTGAAAATCTAAATCTATATATTTAATGAGATCAAAGTTGTTTGCCAAGAATGTGCACACGCAGTCGATTTGCTTTTGATTATGTAGTTGAATAAATATATAACAGTATTAAAATTTCGTTTTGTTTTATTTAAATGAATCGAACATATTTGAAATCTCATCTCGCATAGCATTAATTAAACGTCTCAATAACAGGCGCAGGTTATCTGTTCCGGCAGCACTTATGGAATTTTTGATTAGAACTGAATGATTTTTGTCAAATCACTAAGCGACAATCCATATAAATGTAGCTATAGCATATAATGAATGAATGAATACATTGCGTTGCCATGGGCCATCGGAACCGAACGGCGCGACCTAAAGCCAAATAAATTTATGCAAAATATGCCAAACTTTGTTCTTGTCTGTGAATGTAAATGTCTTTTGTGTCGCTCGTTTAGTGACTATAACTAAAGCAGCTGAAGATACACAAAAATATTAGACAATGCGGACAAGAGTGACTACGGGATGCTCTGCCGCTGTGGCTATCTCTAGGAACAGGCACTTAGATAGCTGACCTCTGACTTGCCTTGATTTTAAATTTTGCTTTGGTATTTCTATACTTCATGAGATGGATTATGCTGCCTTCAACCCTCTTCTTCTACTCGCAATTATTTTTTATATTTTAATATAAAACTTTATATGCGTTTTACATATTTTCTATATATAATTTTAATGTCAATTTCTAAAAATATATTTTTTAATTTGGTAAAGATAAGATCGCGGGAGAGGAGAAAAACAAAAAACTCAACTGTCAAAACGCATGTAGAAAAGCAAAACCATTTATCTCTATAACCAAATCAAATTTATAGACAATTTCTAAATTTTTGTTATAGTAATACAATATCATTAATACAGCCCGATATATCTATACTTGACTTAACTGTAGCCAGTTAACTAAACTTTGGCAAAATTAACTCAATTGTTAGAATATAGATCGAGTCTATTTTTGATGGCATTAACTCGATGCGTATCACATTTTATGACAGCATTTCAATACCCTATACAATTGTATGAAAATATACGAAGCTACTAAAGAAATTCAAGAGGAGCTTTAACATTTTTATATCATTTCGATAAGACCCTGATATTGATTGAATCGTAAATTTGTTTTTGGTTTTTACGTGTGTGTGTGTTTTTTTTTTTAATTTAATTTGTTGTATTTGTTTTTCATATTATTTTGTTGTTTTCTTTTGTGTAGCTATTTGCATTTTATGCAGGTTGATTAGCTCGTGCCATTCAGAAATGTCAAACGATTCTGCATATTTATTGCTTTGGCCTAGCTATACGGCGAGTAAAATATGTTTATCGATGGCTAACTGAGTGACCCAGTGAAATTTCTATTGTTTAAAATATTCATATGCTAATTCCAAACACTCACACACACACACACATACACAGATACAAGAAAAACGAACGGATATCAAACATGATATATGTATATCCATTCTTTTTTTTAATACTGCGCTCACATGACTTTGAAAGAAAGGCAAAAAAAGAGAAATAGATATATATTTGCATTTAAAAAAAGAAAATTTGGTTAAAGAAAATGTCGCACTCTTTTCTTATTTTCTGTTAATATTTCAAAATGTCATTAATAATGCCATAAATTAACTAAATTCATTGCTATTGCTAAATCTTTTACGTGCGAAGGCAACAAGAAAAAAAAAAAAGAGAAAATAAAAAAAGAATTAAAAATATTTGAAAAAAAAAAAATGGAAATGTTTTAAAAATGTTTTTCAAGAATTTCGTGTCTGTCGCCTGCTGGCAGGCGGCATGGAAACAGCGACATGAAAATCTTTCAACAGCAGTTGACAGCGCCACACACACACACACACACACACATATGCAGAGTGAGAGTGAGACACCTACGCACACCTACACACACACTCTGGCAGCCAGACACTCTTAGCTACTCCGCTTGGGGAGGCATCAAAAATCTTAATTTCTTTGACTGAAATGATGAAAATTGTGCCGAGGTTCTTGCTGCCTCCGTGTCGCCGTTGATGGGTTTGGAAATGAGGCGCGTTGCTCAAATATTTCCACACTTCCTGGTGAAATTAAAACGACAAAAGCTGAGAGCTGCATATAAAATGGGAGTTGCTAACGCACTTTGAATGCCCTTTCTCGAGTTGAAGCTTTTTATATACCAATATATGGAATATGGAATATGAGATATGGAATATGGAATATGGAATGTCGAATATGGAATATGGAATATGGAATATGGAATGTCGAATATGGAATATGGAATATGGAATATGGAAGATATAATATGGAATATGGTATATGGTATATGTTATATGGTATATGGTATATGGAATATGGACTAGTTTTAAACAACGCTTTACATATAATTAATTACTTTTAGCATATTTTCAGCATATTTTAAAGCGTATATTCAGCATGTTTTATTATATTTCAGTATAGTTCTAGCACCTTTACAGAATATCGTTTCATATTTGATTAGCTATTTCAATATATTTTTCTGTACATTTAAGTACATTTTTACTACTCTTACTTAATTTCTAATTTACTCTAAATGCCCTACAATACTTAGTTTCTAGACCCATGCACATTCCCCATTTATTTAGAGCATCTCTCTAAAGCCATACTGAAGATTTTTCAATAGCTGATCGACTCTTGCCTCTTCGGCAATTTGTTCATGATTCGAAATACCCTTTCGCCTAAGGGACGCTTGAGTAATGGAAATGTCTCTGTCGCTGCCATGGTCTGTGGCCGTGTGAGTTTTTTGGAAATGTTGTTTCAAAATGTTCGCTCAAATATTGTTCATTCGTGGCATTCGTGGCTATTTCTTCTACTTTTTTTTATAGAATTTCTTCGCTGTCGCCACAGTGAATATTGTTAAGCAGATATACACACAGATGCACAGATACACAGACACACAGATTCATATAGTACAAACATAAGACATTTAGTGCGTGAAGACGTCGCATTTTGTTCTAATTTTGTGTCCAAAACAGATATTTTCTCTTTAGTTTTTGTCGTTCTGGCTCTGTGTTTATTGGTATCATTTTCAACGTAATACTCGCAATTAAGAGTTTCTATTTTCGGTCGGCTCCGACAAACTGACAAAGTTATGCGGAATTTACAGATCGTGACTGGAGCAGCTGTCAGCGCACCGAACGATCCTACATCAAAATCTACATCTAGAGACATTTTCCCCTGGATCACAAGATCTATGGCAGTCAAAGTCGTTGGGCATTATCTGCGTATTATCTATTTCAGTGGACGTATCATCATCTGCACTCGCTTGTACGAATAGTTAACGCCCAGCCACTGGACCCAGCAAACGCCACGCCCAGCCAGCACTTCTCCGTACTCGCCGCCCAAGTATTCGCCATTCAGATTGCTGGGGAGATGGAAGACAAAAAACATATATTATGATATGATGATTTATCTAGATATTTCGTATCGTGTCTTACCTGTACATGCAGCTGTTATACCACCAGGCACCTGAGAACTGAGCAGCGCAGTTGCTGGTGCTGTTGTCATTGTCGCGATCGAAAGTGCTAAACTTCGAGTACTGCTGGTACCTGAGCGCATCGCCGGCCGTGCCGGAATAGTAGCCCAGGGTATTTAGGCCATAGAGATTCGCCTCGTTGCCAATGGCAAAGGCATTGTACTTGGCGAAGCGGGTCTGGCCTTGAAAGTCTTCGAGATGCACATACAGTTCGTTGTGCTGATTCACAGTTAGAGCATTCAGCTTGTCCAGGCCAATGAAGAAGCTGCCGTTCAGCTCGCCAAAGCCCTGCTGATACGAGGACCAGTTGCGGAAGAAGTTAAGTCGGGCGTCGACACGGCGCTGGATGACCAGCCAGCCGGTGCCATTGAGCGTCGCATCGCAGTAGACCTCGAAGGGCTGGCCGCCATTTAGCTGTATCTTGTAGATGCCATTCTTCTTGGCCTTGGCATCCTTGCAGTTGGCAGGATACTTCTTATACACCGTTGCTACCTCAGCGCTGGCCACGCTCACCAGCAACAGCGACAACACAATCCGCAGAACTCCCATGTCGATAGTTCTCGTTCAATTGAACTACTTTGACTAAATGGTCAATTATTCGCACTGTCCACTTTATAGTTATGGGCCCAACACAATAAACAATGAATCATTTGCTTTTGACACTGATTAGATTGCTATTCATTTCCTGGAAATTTAACGCTCTTCTTGGGGGAGTAACAAACAGAATCGCTAACGGATTCGTTATCCCAAGAAAAAAGCACCCACAGCTCTTAACTCGCTTACTGCCAAAACACAATTGACAACAGTTGATAAGATTGGCCAACTTGACCAAAAGATATCAATATAAGCTGGTAGAATTACTCTGATTATTGAACACTCTTATGTGGAGTGTACTTTTAGGTGTTCTATGTGTATTTGACAATGTTGTCAAAAGAGTTGTTAGGAGTTAAGAAAATTATAGAGAAAATATATAGATTCCTATATAGAAAATATAGTATTATATTAGAATGTATTTCTAGATCTGTTTTAGTGATCGATAATATCTTTACACAATCTATGATAGATTTGTATAAGGTGACAAAAATATTATAGGACTTTTAGTTATAGGAAAAACATTAGCTAAAATATGAATATATATACATATATACTCAGTATATATATATATATATATATATATATATATATACAATATATTATATACTCAGTATCTTAAGCCACTTTTATTATATTGCAAAATGCTGTAAGAGAAACTTTTATAAATGAAGTATTCTTTAGCTATTGCATATATAAGCTATAGAATGTAAAATTTCAACACTTAGTCATTTACCTATAATATCATTTCATTTGTTAAGAACCTATTAAGAATCGGCGGCAATCCGTTTACTCTAAATAGCTTCTTGGTTACAAAAGGCAGTCGAATTGATCTCTAACGGCTTTGCAGAGTCATTTAAACTAGTTGGGTTTCTGGGTTCTCTCTAAGTAGGTAAGCTTTAAATTGTTTGCCGATTCACCTTTTGTACGTTTTGTATTGAACAGATCGTGCATCTCATCGAGTCCCACATGCCGTTCACTTCAACCACGATTTACCGTTTACGTTTGTTCCATCAACAGTCAATGTATATACATACATACATACTTACATATATATAAATCTTGCCACAACAGAAATCAAAATCAAACGAATCAACGATCGATCGCCTCTTTGATGGTCCCAGCCAGCAATGACACACATTTGTCAAAACGGGCCCACTTCAAAAGGCCGTCGCAGCCAGACAATGTGGCCAAGTGCAGAGTAAAAGCAAAAACCAGAGCCAAAATCAAATGCAAAGGCAAACAGTGAACAGTAAACAGCAAACAGCAAACAACAAACAGCAAGCAGCAAGCAGCATACGGCAAACAGCAAAAGCAACACGAATACTCACGAAACGGGAAGTTGGCCATAAAGGGGAACTTGGCTAACAAAAAGCGCAACAAGTGAAAGACAAATGTGCGGGCCATCAATTGTCAAAGTCAAATGCCAACAAGGCTGACGGATTTCCACTCATAGTGTGAAATTATTTCACAGATGTATTTTCTATACCCTACTGCAATTTGTCAGCTAACGGGTATACTGGTTGTTGGCCAATGCTAGGCATAGAGTATTGATAGCAATTTTAGGACAGATGTTATTTTGAATATCTTTTCTGAAAAGGAAAACTTCGATATGTGCTATTTATTTATTTAACTTGATATTTATAAATACTTCTTTTAATAGTACTACTATTACTACTATTTTTACTACTATTATTACTACTCCTACTATCACTGCTATTGCTACTATTACTACTTCTATTACCACTACTATTGCTACTCCTAGTACGACTACATTTACTACTCCTATTACTACTTCTATTACTACTACTATTGCTACTCCTAGTACTACTACTTTTACTACTCCTACTACTACTCCTATTACTACTTCTATTACTACTACTGTTACTACTTCTATTACTACTACTATTGCTACTGCTATTAATAGTAGTATTACTACTCCTTTTACTACTTCTATTACTACTTCTATTACTACTACTATTACTACTTCTATTACCACTACTATTACTACTCTTACCTACCACTACTATTACTACTTAGACTGCTACTACTTTTACTACTACTAATACCACTCCTATTTCTGCTGCTATTACTACTACTACTTCTAATATACTCAAATATTTTAAATGCATGTAGCTAATTTTTGTGTGTGTGTTTTTTTTCCCCCAACTTAGGGTATATTCAAGTGCATATCATTAAATGTTTCTATTTTACTTACTGCTACGTACTTTAACTCTATTAGAGGTAAAATTGAAAAACGATAATTGTTTAATATTCTATCCATCTATCGATCTATTATTTCAAAAAGTCAATTCAGATCGATGAATTTAAGATAGAAGAAGATATAGCTTCATTGATCAATTAAAATGTAAATGAATACTAAAATAATTTTGTATATCTCAACAAGTGTCAAACCTAAATACGAAATTTAGTTTAAGCTCTGCTCAATTGTAGCATTATATAATCGAAATCAGCCAAAGAGCACAAGTTGTTCTTTCTTTTGCTCTAGACATCATAATAATATATTCACACTAAATTAATGAAACATTATTTTGTACTTTTGTAAGTTTGTTTTGTTTTTATTTTGAATGCCACGCGCAAGTTAAGAACAATTTGGGAACGAAATTGTAAAGAAAAGTAGTTTCTTGCCGCCGACTGTTGTGTTGTGTCAATATGTGGCTAAAAGTACAGCTGGCTGTGCAGCAGAGTTGAAGCCCGGGTCCAGAAAACAGCTGAACATTTAGCAGAGAAATAAAAACCTTCAATTTACTTTAGCCTTATTGAAACAGTTGGCATCTGGCTGTTGGCTGTATTGCCTGCAGTCAATGCCAATGCCTTTTATGACTGAATGCCCTGTAAAACTTTTAACGAATTTCACTCGGCTGGGAAGACTCAAAAAAGATATGCAAATTTATATTTGCATACAATTTGCTAAAAGTTTAAATTAATTATTTATTTATTTCGCTTTTTTTTCTTTTTTGCAAGTGCGTTTAAAGTGTATTCCAGCTTCGCCTTAACTGAACCTAATTTTCGTTTATTTTTGGGCTGACAAATGAATTGAATTTAGTTGGTTTGTGCAGCTGTTTTTGTTTTTCTCAAGTTGTTTGGTTATATATTTTGTTCTTTGGCTCTCAGAGCAAGTTGAAAACGTTTCCTATATTGAACTATAAACATTTCATTAACATTCCCCAATAACCAGGCGAACAACAGGTACCCAAACAACAACAGCTGCCAGCTCTGACTGCAGTTATCTCTCTGGGAACAAGTGAACCTACATACACACTTCTGTATAGATGTGCTCAGTTTTATTTATATGTGTGACTGGGCGCACTTATTAGTCTCCTGGTCTGTCTGTCGCTCTGTCTGCACTTAAATAAATCCTTCAGCAGACTCCTCACAAAGTGTTTAGCATGAAGAGCGTAAGTGGATTTGACAACTGTCAACTGCTCGCAGTCAGACTTGCTTCGCTCTTGGCATGCTAATCACGTATGGAGCGAGCTGTACTTTGTCCCTGAGTAGGGACTTGACGGTGCCTACCTATATATACTTACACACATCATATACATACGTACTATGTATAGTCATTAATGTTGCTTCGCCTCTCATTAAAACTCAATGCATCGTGCGGCATTTGAAGGCTTCGTTTGATATGACTGGTTAGGCTGAGCAGGATATGCTCATGATTTATAGCCAAAGACCCAAATACAACTGAAAACTGCAGAGTTAAATTCCGCTAAAGTATGAATGGGTTAAATTTGCACTCAACTGATCGATAACTTTTGCATTTATATGTTATCGATCAACTCACTCACAGCTAGGATAGCTACTTCCATTTATCGCTTTCTCAGTGTACTCCACTCGAACAGACTAGATCAAATTTATTCACTCTTGTTCATACTCATTTTCTACATTTATATATAGCGATTTTCACTGGGTCGGCTCTTATTTATCTCTCGATTGACAAAACTTTACTGCCAAAAACAATCAATAACAAGATTTTTAATTGAAACTGCTTTAGCATCAATTTAGCATATATTTTATACTAGCATCAGGCAAAGCTCTTCCAAAAACAAAATCAGATAATATACTGCTTAATTCCAGCGTTTTATGCCATTCACTCACACACACACACACATTTATATCTAGATTTTATCGATAGCGCAACAGGTGCGTATATGATTTGAGTTGAAAATTTATGAAACTTTTTAATTAAGCCGCGACTAGAAGGCGGCTAATGAATTGTCTGAAAGCGCATTGGCCATAAATTTTAATTATGCCCAGCGAGCATTTTAAGAGACGACCGAACCCCGAGCCGAAGCCAATCCCAGCATCCAAGACGAGCGTCACGGCTAAGTGTGTCACACAGTCAGCGGTCACAGAAATTATGTATTCAAGAACGAAAAACTAAACGAAGTTGAACCCAAGCTGCGATTAAAGTAGAAACAAAGAAACAGGGGAGAAAAAAAAAACACACACACACACACAACATAAATTTCAATGGCCCGTGAATTCCACTTGGCACCCTCATCGATGCCTATCGATTGCCGTTGTCTCTTGGCACCGATCGCTGTCAGGATATGCCAATGACCCCGCTCCTAGAAAACCCAGCCAGCCAGTCAGCCATGCGAGCCCAAACATCCTTATGCACATACATACATATACATGTATATATATGCGTATATATTTCTACTTATGCCTTATACCCTTTGCTGGATTTAGCCAAACAGCAACGCTCCATTGGCCAGGCCAGGCTGGGCCAGGCAGTGATATGAATGCTATTTAGCCGGGCTGGCTGCAGTCTGGTTGGCTTTGGTTTGGCTAGAAGGTGTCGAATGACCAGCTAAGCGCCTGACTCTCTACTTATGCTTCACATGACCAGAGAAGACAAACTCCGGCGCTGTTTGCTTTCAGTGTAAAAGTATCTTGAGTGCCAAACAGCTATCACACATCGATGGCTGTCCCAGCTCTTGTCTAGCTCAGTGTCTCAGACTGAGCTAAGAATTTGTGCCGGAAGCTAATTCTTAGCCAGGGCTAAATCGAGGTTTGAACAGCTGGCTTTTTCACATTGTTGAGCAAAGCAATTTGTGGTAAATCGAAAAAGAAAATTTATGAATTTGTTGAATTAAATTTTGAAATGATTTTATTTGAAGGGATTGCTTTCATTTCATTAATGAATAAATACATGAATAGAGGTAATAAAAGCTGTCCATCCTTTGATTGTGTGTAGGACACACCTTTTCTTCTTAATTCCGATCTCTACTCACTCAAACGTTTGCTGTGTGTACACTCTTTGATCTGCTTCCAGCTCCCTTTGCTTAACTCACATCTCTATATTCACTCAGAGTAATATCATCTAACAGTTGCTGTCTATGTATACACCCGATCTGCAGACGCACTCAGCGCTATAGCGTCTATCCATTGCTGTCTGTACATATTTCGATCTGCTTCAAGCTCTCTCTGCCTAACTCCGACCTCTATATTCACTCAGAGAAACAACATCTATCGATTGCTGTCTGTATATATTTCGATCTCATGCGAGCTCCCACTACCGAACTCTGATCTCTAGACTCAGTCAGAGTCATATCATATATCGATTGCTGTCTGCACGTCTCCCAATCTCTCACTACCTAGCACTATACTCTGTGTCTATACTATCTCAGACTTATAGCATCTATCGATTGCTGCTATTTCTCTGAGCGCATTTCCTGTTCGATTGGGCAGCGCACATTGCATTACTGGTTCTCCTGCAAGTCTTATCGCTTTTGTGTTTTTTGTTGTTTCTTTAATAAAACGTAAATCAAACAATTTGTCCTAAATAAGTCACGTCTGCATATTTGAGTTCAGGCAACAACAAATGGGCTTCGCTTTCGGCGGCGATCCATTGTTTTGCCTTTTAGGCGCTCGCTCGGCTTGCCATCTTTTATTTATGAACTTGGAGCTGAGGCTGAATCCTTTTTTGGTCATGTGGCGCGTTCGCTTCTTGTTTATGTTCTTTGGTATTTGTTGTTGTTGTTGTTGCTGCTGTTGCTCGAGTTGTGCTCTTGCTCGGCAAGGGTACGAGATATCGGGCGCGTTATATCTTTTGTTGCAGCTCTTAACCGATCTTAACAGGCCATAAATCTGTTGTGGCCGAAAAGCCTAGCCCATTCGCTCAATTGCTTGCATTGATTTAGTAGCGCTTCGCATCTGCAACTGTAAAACTGACATTTATGGCACTTTAACAATTTGATGTCTTAAGTTAGCATACGAGAGAGTGAGAGAGAGCGAGAGAGAGAGAGAGAGGGAGCACAGACTCTACTTCCTGATACATATTAGTCTTAACTGATGAATTAGTTCTTCTTTAATTTAAAAGCTATTGTTCCATTTGCTCCCTCTTCCCTTGGCTTGCATGCTTGAAATTTGCGGCGAGCGTTCATAAATTTTTCA
This sequence comes from Drosophila mulleri, assembly GCA_035047565.1. Classification (NCBI taxonomy): domain Eukaryota; kingdom Metazoa; phylum Arthropoda; class Insecta; order Diptera; family Drosophilidae; genus Drosophila; species Drosophila mulleri. The sequence goes on along the minus strand of JAWNPK010000060.1, from coordinate 15,575,141 downwards.
CACCTTATGATTATTGTAACCTCCTCTTAAGTGGTCACGATCATCATTTAGGAGCGTGTGCATTGTAAGACCCCATTTCCAACAATCCAGAAATACTTTAATAAAAGAAAAGAGGGTATTCGGACTTGAGCAGCGGAAAGTTTTGTTTATATATATTAAGTATATATATTAAATATATGTATATATATCTCATATTATCACAAAGATCGATTTCAATGCAAAACTATTCAAGAGCATATTAGAACTAGGTAAATGTATTATGGTACTGCTTTCCAGGAGGAATTCGCTTACTTCTTAGGCACATCTACAAGCATACAAGTAAAGAGTGAGATATAGATAGGTATATGATATCTCCTAGTCAAGAACTCCCCATGAGAGCACTCTCCTTCGAGTTTGAAGCACGCTCGCTGCCCACATCAACGAAACGAAAGTTCTTTCTATACACACATAAACCTGTTCGAAGGTTCCAAGGCCTGCGTGCTGCAAAATAAATTTCATGAATAAAATTCCTTTTCTCGGTCGTCGACGTTGATAAGACCTACTGGCTAGGGTTCGACTGCAGCGGCTCGAGCTTATCGCCGTTGCGCTTGAAGGCCTTCGGGCATTTATCACCAGCACTTGCCTCAAGCTCCATAGTGTGCGTGTTTCTGTTTAATGGATTCTTGCCTAATGTGTGGTCAACTCTGCTCTGCTGCTCACCCCCGCACACAAAAGCCCTCAATTGATTTGGGTTTGGCGCCTAATCACACTTATGACTTCACAATATATACTGAAGAAATTGAGACGAGATTTCATTGCCAATTGAAAGAAACTGAAAAGAAGAGGTAGAGTGAGAGTGAGAGAGAGAGGGAGAGGGAGAGAGAAAGAGAGCAGTGAATAATTAGTTCAATGGAACCATTAAACGATAAAATCGACAGCCCTCAGCTGTGTAAAATCTAAAGTAATTTCTGATAAATCCAAGACTTGTATTACAAATTTATTAGAAGTACAGGGAATAAATTCTGATAAATTTGACATATACATTATAATTTATTAATTCAACTTTGGTAGTTTCAATTCAAATTAGTCTGAAGTAAATGCCAAGCAAAGATTGTTGAAAATACAGCATATTTTTATATTATTTATATTTTATATTATCATGCATTTTGGTTTTGTATTATATGAATGAAAAATGCAAAATATGTAATCAAATTTGTAATTTAAAATAGATTTAGTATATTTGTGATGTCAAGCAATATATAGAATGCAGCATTAAATAGAATTATGTTTTATATAAAATTTACTTTAGCTGAAACGTGAATATTTTTGGCAAACTTCTTATATTCATATTGGCTGCGGGATATTCTCATTCATGTCAGACATTAGTCTAGAATCTATACTGCCTATCTCTATTAACCACATTATCTAGCTGTAAAACTTATCCAATGTCTGCCTATAGCTACCATTTCTTAGACATTCTTTGAAATGGGCCATAAATAAATGGCAAGCCACTCTAGAGCCATGACCATTATCATTGAATGACAGCCATGAAATACATCAATTTATTGCAGTGCTATAGCTGAGCCCAATCTTATCTCAAATTGCACAACGTCTTGCCATTCCATACTATATATGTGGAATAGATTTGCCTAGAATATTATGAAATACTTGTGCAGCTCTGTCACATAATCTGTAAAATTTAGTTAAATATATATATACATATATAGAGAGAGAGAGCGAGAGAGAGTTGAGTTATAGACAAAAAAAGTCAACTTGCAACTGTAATTTGCCTTGACTTCAAGCTTTTAGTCACTCGAAATGATGCGTTTTTTACTGTTTGACCTGTGACTAGACTATGAACTCATACATCTACATATATACAGTCAGTCAGTCTTGTAGTGCAGTATAATGAGTTAAGCTCAGCGCTGACTCTCTAGCCAAGACCTAAAACGTCGCCATGCATCAGCTCTATGATCAACAAGTACTTAATTAAAATACAAAGAAAAAAAAAAAAGCTGAGAGAAAACACTATGAGCGAGGATGCAGATGAAAATGAAGATGATTCTGTGATGCAGTCAAAAATGCGGCAGCTGTCGGCATGGCGTATACACTTGTCACTGATCCGCTGCCCCGGGGCTCTTACCGGTCTCGATTCCAGTTTTAGCTGCAGTCCAGTTAAAGTCATAGCCCTCATTCTCGATTCATTATCTGTATGTCTCTCTGTCTGTCTCTCTGCCGTTCTGTCTTTGGCCAGAGCCATTGAAACCCTTTATTTGTTAGCTGCTTTTAAGCAAATTACAGCTTTTGCTTTTGCTTTTGCTTTTGCTGTTGATGTCGAGCAGGTTAATTTGTTCGCTCTCTGTGCACTGGGGCTACCTGCAGCTGGACTGTCTCTCTCACTATCTCTATCTCTGTCACTGTCACTGTCTCTCCCGATGCCGCTGCCGCTGCCCTTTGACGTTCTGAGCCCTCCTCGAGTGGTCGTCGTGGCATCCAACGTGAGTGAAAGCCGACGGCGTTGCGAATGCGTTTGCTGCTTCTCTTGTCATATGACTGTAAAACCTGAATATATGTATGTATTCATATTTTGCATACGTATGAAAGGCACGATTACATCTATTCTAGTTTTCTCTTTGCAGCTCTGAATAATGAATTTAAAATAAACATTGCTTTATTGATTAATACCTGATTGTTTTTACCGCGAATTCACGAAGTCACTTTTCAATAATCTTTTTCCCCTATTACAAGTGTAATTTCTCATAGTTCTGGCTAATAATTGATATTCATTTTTAGGAATCTGCATTTCTTAAAAAACAATCAATCAATCAGTCATCCAATCAGTCAATAATCAATTAATCAGTACGCTAGATCAGTCAATCAGCAAGTCCTTCATTTCATAAGTCTGACAATCAGTTAATCAGTGAGATACTCGATTCACTCAATCGCTGCCTTATACATTCAATCAATCAAGAAAATACTTAAGCTGTGCATCAGCCATAGCCTCAATCAGAGTCAGACAATTAGAAGGCTGGGCAATCAAACAGTAAATGAACTGTCAATCAATCAGCAATCTGTCGGTTAATTAGCTGGCTACTATCTATCAGTAAGTCAGTCAATCAATTAAGGCTATGATGTGAGAGAAGTTCTTCAATCAATCTGAAAGTCAATCAATTAAACGAGTCGATCACTTAAACAGTAAGTTAGCCAAGTTAGCCAGCCAAGAAGCGGTTGAGTCATCTATCAGCCAGTAAGTCCATCATTCCGCCAATGCGTCACATCAATCAGTTAGCCAGTAAGTCCGTCTGTCAATCAGTCACTCAGCTCAACTAGCGCAACCCAAGTGAGTTAGTCAATCAATCAGTCAACCAAGTCGAGTCGGTTAACTATTCAATCAGCTACTCAATCAGTCAGTCAGCCAGCCTATCAGATGGCCCATCAATCAGTTCTCTATGCATACATGCAATATAATAGAAATTGTATTAAAATTCAAATGTTAGTTCGAATCAAGTGCTTTTTCTTCTTCTCTCAAATATGCGCACGCTCGCAATAAATATATATCACTGACTGCAAAAATAAAGAAGGCAGAAACGGCTACCAATAGCCAGCCGAGCCACTAACCAGACAAAGTCCAACGGGCTGGCAACGGGTTGCAGCCAAGTCAATTGGCCTCGTACCCGCCCCTCGGCCGTCTCGTCTTGTCCCATGGGTGCCATGGGTATGGTCGATCGTTTGACTCTGACTCCGCCGACGTACGGTTAAACGCTTCACCTGTTCGCGCAAGGCGTTTGCTTTTGCCTGCCATAACTCTACCTCTCTGCGCCCCGCCTTGACTGACTTTGCCAGCTTGACTTTTGCAACCAAGAGGCGTTAGTTATTAAAACAACAACAGCAACAACAACTACTACGATCAACCAACAGAGAGTCGAGAGCCAAGAGCCGAGAGATGTGAAGTCTGGAACCTGGGGGTCTGCATTAGTAAACGCGCGTGCTTCCTTGCCTGGTTGGCTGCCGGCTGAAAACTTGTTTCGATTATGAAAATTCCAAGCATTAATAACTCTGTTGCTCGATTGCGCTTTTTAAGACGGCAACGGGCGGCAAACTTGCTACAAAAATTTCTGTGCTATAAATAAAGCAAACACAAAACAGAAAGAAAGAAAGAAACAAAAACAACACATGAATATACTCATATATAATATACCTACATATGTATGTATGTATAGATATATAGTTTCATAAAAAAGAAACTCAAAATTCGTATCTTAACTGGCAAGTGCATAAAATAGCCAACAGTAGCTGGCTAAAGTGGCTAAAATAAAAACTCTATCTACATATCTCTCATTTCTGCCCCCTTTAAATGCTCGCTCAATTAGTGCAGAGAAGTGGCTTGGCTTTGGCCAAATTAGTTGAAATCACTCACTCTCTCTCTCTCTCTCTCTGTGTGTGTCTCTTGTTAGCCAATTCAAATTTCTTCTCATATATTTTCTTCTATTTTCTATTTTCTTTTTTAACCTTCATTCCATAGTCGCATATACCCGATTGCTACATTTGGACTTGCTTCATGTGCACTTGTAAGTATTTTATGTCGTTTGTCAGCTACAGGTTACAGAGACTTGCTAATAATTACAACAACCACAGCAAGTTTTCATGCAACACGCAACACTAGTCAGCAGAAATGCAGCTGAAATCGGCGACAATAAACTAAATAAAATTTGCAATTTAATTGCTAATATTTTATATATATTTATTTCAGTTTATTACAATAGATTTCTATGTTTCTTCAATTTTTCTTTAATTGGGAAAATATGTATATTTATTATATATAGTTAATGAATCAAATGGGTTTCATTATTTATTTTTATTTATTTAAACATTGAACATTGCACGTAACCAATATACCTATTTCACTTTCCTGAATGAGCATCAATTCAATTACAATCTAAGATTCTATCTGTAAAGAAAAGTCTTGATTGACTATTGATTAATAATTAAAGAGAAACTAGCTAACTAGCTGGGCTGGGTATCCCGTCTAGTAGATATTTGAGCTACTTTTAAGCCAAATTACAAATTTGTATATATATTTTATTCTTTAATCTTTTATTCTTTAATCTTTTTTTTATCAATAGTAAGTCAGCTGTTTAGGAAAAGGGTTACATTTCGAGCTGCCAAAATGCCGGCTATAGATAAAAGATAGATAACTAATTTAGTTACGTTAATCGATCAGGGATCAAGTTAATATTTTATGCATACATAAATTGATTATAATTATGTTGTATTTAACAATACAATTCAAGCAGGCTTTCCATTAATGAATACAGTGAATTGTGTTTGTAGCTGATTAAATATTATAATTTATTACATTAATAAGTAAGTTGAAAAGTATATGAAATATATAAAAGTTTGTTTAATATTCTAAAAAAAATAAATGGAAGTGCAATTTATTAAATTTAATAATAAATACATTCTGTTAAAAATGAGATTAAAATTTTCATATTTTTCAAATTTAAGGTAATATATAATATATATAAATAAAATATAGTTTACTTGAAGCTATATTAAAATAAATTATAAAACTATAATATATTCAATGAAAATCAATTTCAGTTTTATTATTAACATTTTTTGTACATTTTCTCTGCGCAAATCGATGCCAAAGACAACAAATTCTCTCTCCGGTGTTCGCCAGTGTTACCTGTTAACCTGTTACCACCTGCTAGCTTCTAGTTGTTCGCTGTTGTTGTTGCTGCTGCTGTAGTTGTTGTTGTTGTTATTATTACCTTGTTTCTTCAGCTTCAGCTTCGTCTTTGTCCTCTGCTTGAGCTAAGGTTCATTGCAATTTCTATGCAAATTTAGCTAATTTTTTACGTGTTAAATTTATACCTGTGTCTGCTGCATGTATTTGTGTGTGTGTGTGTGTGTGGTTGTTTCTTCCTCTTCTTTTTCGATAGTTAATCGCATGTAGTATGTAGTGGGCATGTGCACAGGTATAAATGTAGCTGTTGGGGTTGGCAGTTCGTTTATAAAAGCAATTCATACATATTCATAATGATAGCGAACAGATCTCATGCCAGCTAATTGCTCACTGAGCTGCTCGATCAGATGCCCACCTGTTCGCCGTAGCAGCCAGCTTTGGTCAGCATGAAGTGAATTGTTATAAAATAACAAATTTATGCATATAGACGTATACTGCTAAATATAGTTAAAACTTATGGCGTTAAGTATGAATCATGGCACATTTTTATCGGCGACTAATTTCGAACTCGTGGGCAGCTGACGAAATATCGATCAAATCACATTTTCTGATCTCATTCGCAAGTTATATTTTGGGTATTTTTACGTGTGGGTACTAGGCACAGGCTTCAAATGGGTTTCTCAGGGAACTTGGGCGAATAATTGAATGGTTAACAAGCAGAAGATGGCTATGCCCATCTCATTTTCATCAAAAGCAAGAGCCAACTTGATGTGAATCTATAGATCTACAAAAAACAAAACTAGAGAATGAAATTTATACAAATGTCTCTTCATATCATATTCCCAACCCAATTTAAGATCGTCTCTAACTTATTTAGCTCTTAACAAATCTCTTTGAATTTATATCAAACTCTAGTTATATTAGTGCAACTCAAAAGTACAAGAAATTTAACTGTACTATATATTAATTATACATAAATGTAGAGTAGAACTTTTCCCTTTCTAACTTTATTCTATTTTATTTATTTTCGGCTTGCTCTCTGCTCCTCATGTGCCTTAGTTTCCAACCATCGGCGTTCTCTCCTCTTTTTACCTCACCCATTCGCACTTTTATTGCTCATATTCCTTACTTCCGGGCATTTTCAAGTCGTGCACTCCTTGCTAAGCCAGCTGTATTTGCATGTTCTTTGCTTTTAGCATGCTCTTAATTTGGTTAACGTTATTTACGCTCTTGATTGCATTAGTTCGCCTTAGCTAAAATCGCGTAGAGCGGCAAAACAAATATATTAACGCTTTTAATAACAAGCATAGTCGGGCGTATTAGCCACACTTGCGTGGCCCAAACAGGTGTTGCAATCGCAACTACAAGCCAAAAACATTGTGGAAATATTCCAAAATACATTGAAAAGTGTTTTCGATGCAAACCATTGATTTAGTAGTATTATATATAGAGACATAATTGCTAAAATGAAATATTTTTAACATGAAACATCCCTGTTTAGTTGTCCAAAATAATGGCTTTGCTTAGATAACTTATTTAACTTAGTTAACAACTTACTTAAAATAGGATTTATTTAGTTATTTTATTTTATTTTACTTATTTATTTATAGTCATATATACATACACATATTTTTTAGTATTTAATGCTAGATAATAATATTTAGCATTAATATCTAGCTATTCATTTCACCTGAGTTACCCCAGTGCAGTTGATGCGTTGTCTGGTCGCAATCGCATTCCACTGGCTGAAGGCTACAGTGGGCAACATAACAATGCTAATTTGATGCACCGCCAACGCTAAAGAGTGGGCGTGGCCGAGAGCAGGGTCTGCCTCTGAATAGAGGCAGCAGCAACCTTGTTCTTGTCGCTCGGGCTCCCCTCTTAACTCTTAGCTCCTGCGGTGCCCAATTCGAGCTAACGGACAGAGCCAGTTACCAGGGGCAATTGGACGCAATTGAACGTTCAATTATCCATAGCCAAGACAAAGACTTTTAGTTGCGCTAGCTCGCAGAGACTTGCCAGCGGTATGCTAGAGCCATATCCTATACCATATACCCTAACAGAGGGCAGTTTAGTTAGCTTATGAAATGTGTGGGAGAGAATGAAAGAAAACTTGCTGTTTGAATTTTAGATATATGATCTGATATAATATGATCTATGGAAAGCGTATTTGCAATGCGGTCTGCACATTTGCCAAATCTTGCTGCCGCAGACATTCGTTAGGTGGCACGAGTCATGCCTCATCCACTTGCCACATTGATAAATGAACGTTAATACTCTGACTGCTTCTGCACTTAGCTGTTTATTCTATTCTGACCCATTTCATACCAGCAGTCCAACAAGCCGGAAATAACTTCATTGGCATTGGTTACTAGAGCCAGAGAAGATGAATAGATGCCTGCTTAGAGATTCATGTATAACTATTTTCTTATATCTGTATATATATGTTATATATTCAGATATGAACACTTATATGTATGCCTAGATTCTAGTATTAATTTTGGATTGAGGCAGCATTAATTAAATGGATATCTTAGACAACTCTATATACTATATAGTATATATTATTATATTACTGTAATTCATGAAGTTTCATTATATTAATATTTATATATACATAAATATTAACATAATATTATAAAATATGTATATATTTCTATTTATTTATACACACATTTATATAAATTGCATGCTATATACTCTAACTACATGTTCTATATATACATATGTGTGTACTTACGCCCTTTGGGGCATGGCGAATTGGCTAACAGCTGTTAATTTTCTACTTTTATAGCTAGAGCCGTAATATCTGGCAAGTGGTTTACAGCTGACCTTTGTTATGGACTAACATAAAACAAAAAGTTAAATATATATGCATATATATTATAAATTCTATACACCATGTATAGATCGGGTAAAGATATATCTGCATCATTTTGATGCTCGCATCATCACGTCATGCAGTTGGATCACTCTTGATCTCCTCTGCTGATAAATCTATTCATTATAAAATTATTTATCTTATCAATATTTACATAAAATTATTACTTTTTAGACCACCTCACCTAGCTTTGCTATGTTATGTATATGCACCATTCACAAATTGAATTTCTAGCTACAGAAATTCTATTCAGTTTTTGTATGGCATCTACTTCTGATGCCCAAACAATTTTTAGGTATTTTATAAAAATTGTATAAAACTAAAAATAAATAGAGATAAAATTAAACCGATTTGAATAATAAAATTTGGTATTTGAAATTTTTGTTCAAGCAAGCGAAAGGTATTACAAGTTCCATAAGACATCATACTACAGATACATACTCGATTCTTGATTGTAGATATAGATGTATGTGTATGTGTATGTATATAAAGATATGTGGTAATTCGCCTGCTTCTGCCAGCCGTTGACAGCACAGTTTCTTAGCCCATTTTATGGATAGAGCGTATTAATAAAAGAGAATCAGCGAGAAATGAGCTGGCATGGAGAGGATCATTAATGCACAGTTAAGAGCCTCCGGCTACAGGGCTCTCAGGTTTCGCCAATGTATCTACATACTATTTCTATGCATGTGCGTGCGACTGTGTGTGTGTTAAGTAAGTTTTGTTATAAGGCTACATATCTTTTACGACTACAGCCAGAGTCGAAGCAGATTAGTGGATGCTGCTGGTGAAGGGGCTGCGCCTCTGCTTAGTTAGTTAAGAGTTAAATTTGAACCTGTTCTTTTGGTTACAGTTGTCGCTGGGACGCTCGCTCATTCGCCCGCTCGCTCGCTCGCTCAGCGCGATCTTCGTGCTCGGTATTATTAACGATCATTATGAGGTTTTAACTTAAGTGGTCAATTAACATTTGCATGACTGAAATCGGAATTGGAAATTAGTGTTTAACTAATTTATGCGTACAGAAAAAGAAACTCCTAGCGCTTGCTCAAAAAGAACAACAGGCTTGACAGCTCTCCGGCCTCCGGCCTCCGGACTCAGGTCTCTGGTCCCTTGTTGATATTTGTAGCCAAAGTCTGACGCAGGGCCACGTAGACTTTCAGGCGGGTTCATTAGACCTCGAAGACGGCTGCATTTTTAATTACAAAAATGTTGGAAAAACAACAAAGAATAACTAAATCAGCTGCTTAAAGGGCCTTGACTCCGATCATTTCCACTTGTCGTGATCGAGGCAATAAACTTTGGTATTTTGTACCTTGATTGAAACATTTAAAACAAACTTTAACTATGCATTTATACATCAATGATATAGCCACATAACGTCTAGTCAATATTATTCTACAAATTTTACAGATATATCAAAACAGCTGAGTCAATTAATATAAATATATGGTCAAATATTTTGGCTCCCCTATACACATATCTAAACGCTTCAAGCTCGAGAACTATTTCAACTATATTTTGGGTACAGATTCAGCTCTAAATAATACTGATTCATTTCCGTGAAATGTTATAAATACATACTCTAATCCACTCCATTTTGATTAATTTTGTTTAAGCTAATCTATATATTTAATAAATTGTTGTAAAATAATTATCTTTATAAAACAATCTCTGAGGGATATAAACATAATTAGCTTTTTTTACTGAACAAATATTTCTAAAAATCATTGCTGATCTCAAATTTGGGTTTTTTTTTTTCGTTTCAACCAAAGCGTTCGACAAGTACTTGAAATTATAGGCGCCAGACACAATCTCATTCGAGTTCGAGCTCGAGTCCGAGTCGAATATAACTTTATCAATAGCTAATGCTTGTGATTAGATACTTACCGTGCGGTTCTTTAGCAATTCACTTAGAGTCCGTGATTAGATAGACTTGGGCCCCATGATTAGATACCCTACGTAGTGGCCAAGCGGTGACCAAACAAATTTCAGCTGGAATGTACAATAAGTTGAAAGCCCCGCAGATAAGATGTGATCAGAGGTTGGGCCCAAAAGCCACGTCTGAACTATAATTTTTCAGAGATGAATGAATGAAACGAATCGACTTTATTGCCATAATATAATATATTTACTAGGTTAATTAGAGTCTGAGTAGTTGGAGTAGTTTGGATCTTTTTTATTGATATAAAAACTAATTTTGATATTGAATAGTCCGATTATTGTTCAGTTGGTTCTGGATTATAGCAGCGGCCGCAGCCGTTGTCGTGGTTGCCAGGCAGACACCGGCATTATCTTTGACGCATGGATATCGAGTGGTCTCTGGTCACATTTTTGATTAACAGCAAACCAATCGATACAATCACTAACCCTCTACGGGCCTCCACTCCACACGTGTATATAAATGTATATATTGAAAAGTTTTCCTATCGCTATATGATGTTCTATTTGCCCGAGGTTCTCGCTCGGGTTCTTGATAGGGTTATGAAATGGCTAGCTGCTTTGATAGGGCCGTTCGGGTTCGGGTGGCTGCGCAAGTGTTATATGATTCCGACTTTGATAACTACTTTCAAATTTGCAATCTCATTTTAATTATGAAATTAAAACAAGAAGAAATAGTTTCAGAGCTAAGAGAAGGGTATTGCAAACTAACTGTAACATACAGCTATATCAATATCTGAGCTTAATTGATTCAAACGTTGCTTTTGATTGAGACGTCACGATGATTTGGAATTTGAAGATATAATTTCGAGTGACTGGCCGCCTGACTGGCAAAGTTCTATTGGAGAGGAGAGAGCGAGAGAAAAACCCAGAGTGTGCCTTCCTCATTAGTACCGCTGCTAGGTTCATTAATAGGTGTTATATTCGTTCCGGTTATGTATCGACGTTCTCTTGGTAACGCTTCGTAACGTCTCAGACGGGGCGACCGCAACTAACATCCATTGCAATGCCTCACTTTACGTATATTTTTTGGTTTCCTTGATTAGATTTTCGTCACCAACCCCCCAGCACAACTAACTAACCTAAGTTCCATATCCACCACTTGACTTTGCTGACAAATGGGAAGCACTGTGCGGTTGAAGGTCGAGTGCGTTGTAAACCGTTTACAGCCCATACTTCAGCATTTTTAGTGTCTATTATCTGAGCTGTTTAGACCATATACCACATATATGTATGTATATGTATATGTCTGTATGTACACGGTTCTATACATATGGCATAGTCTCAACAGTTGGTTGTCGTTGACTCTCTTGACAATTGGCTTAGTTGTTCAGCTATTTTACCTTGTTGTCAAATGTTTGACAAGAACAGGCTGCAGCAATCTTATCTTGAATCGTGCTGACCAGGCCATAGATGAGTACAGCTAGTTGTTAGCTCATCTCTCAGTCAGTCAGTCAGTTAGGCAAGGCAAACAGTTAGTTGATTAGCTGGCTACACAAAAACAGTTAAATTCTTTATAAGCTACTGAATGGAAGACAGTTCTTAGCAAAGATATTTTGAATATGACATGTATATACATATATAGAGAAGAGACAGAATAGAGAGAAGAGATCAATAACTAGGCTTACAAATTGGCTAATAAAAAATAAAATAAAATTTAAATTCTTTTAAATAAATACGTATCATAAAATATTTAATTTTAGCTCTTGTTTACCTGAACACACACACACATATATACATATATATATATATACTCATATAGAGGCTTGGTGTCATCGAAGATCTTTCTCTTAAGTGATGTCATCTAAAATTGACACGCCTCTATTTAAAATGTTGACCAAATTTTGTATGTTTGTTTTGTAAACGGCCAGGATACAAGCCTGGTCGTACGACTTTTTTTTTAGACCTTTTATATGTATATAATTTTTTTTTCTTTCATTTTTTATTGCATTTATGATGGATAAGGACACGGACGACATCTTTACCTGACAGTATTAGAGTTATTTAAAACAGGAATCTAATGCTGCCCGGTAAGATGTGAACAGATGTCCTAACAAATAGGCAATAGCAGGTAAATACTTGGATACTTTTTATATTATTTTCTAACAATATTTTATTGAATTCTTTTTTAGCACGATTTTGTTTATATGGTGACATATTGGCATATGAATGCAAATACCCCAATACCAATCAACTTTCTGTTTTTTGTTTCTTTTTTATTATATTTTACGGGTGTGTTTCCGACGCCAACGGCGAAATTCTACTTTGGACCGGAGACCGCGAGCGCGATGACCACGGGGCGAGAGGATGGCGAGCATATGATGAGGCTAAAAAAAGCAACGCCTACCAGCGTGTATAACAATTTGAAATGGTGCACAGTTGGTGTACTAAACACACACTCTGATACACATACACGGTATGTGTGTGTGTGTGTGTGTGCATGAATATTGGCTCTGTTATTGTTGATGTATTTATAATTAAATCGACGACGTTGGCGCCAGTCAACAGTAACGCGATTTGTTGGTTACGCCAAGCACACACACACACACACACATACGCGCGCGCAGTTTAATTGTTATAAATACATATGTACATATTTATTAATACGTGTATGTATGTAGAGTGACCGTCGATCGAGTATTTGTGTAATGGATAAACGTTAATTGAATATTTACACTTTGGTTTTTTGACACCGGAAACACACACTTGCACACATATTTTAGATAGACGCGCACACGTGTGCGCATTAGGCGCGCAGCGGCTATCAATGGTGCTAACCGTCTCGATCAAGCACCAAAGAAGAATTGAGAAACGCGATAAAAAACTGAGAAACAGTCGGACGAAAATCCAAAATCTTTTTAAAATGAGCTAACAGCGAGATTGGAACAGCTGAATGTTAATGTTAACATACATAAGTGTTCGACATCCAACTGTTTGTGACACAACATCGAACCAGCTGAACAAACTCATTTGTTTGACAATATTATTGCCCTAGCTGTTTCAGCTGAAACTTGATGTTATATTTTAAAACGAAATAGAGCAGCAGAACAAATAGTATTTTAATTACTTGCTATAAGTGGGAAACTGAAATAGCAGTGACATATAATGTTAACTCACAATGGCACTGTTCTGAACAACCAACAAGTTGTGTCGACTCAGGCGCAACGTCGAACCAGTTCTTGGGGTGTTTGACAACGCTTATGTTAACTGGCTGCCTGGCGTTGAATTTGATGATGCCGAAATTATAAATTTATAGATTTAACAAAATATAACATTCCTTTGCTTTTAGCTACATACTAAATGTATTTAGAATAAATTTATCTGATTTATGTATCATTTGAAAAATCATATATGTATGTACTTGGCTTCTTAAAATGAAATACATACGTATTTCCCAAGAAATCTGTCTTGAGTTTGGCGGGCTTTTTTTCTTGGAAATTATTTGAAAATATTTAAGTCGAACTGAAATGTACATACATACATATGTACATACATATTACTGTCTAGACTTAGGGATTACCTGCCTTATTTCGGGGCTCGTCATATGAATGTTAATCTAATTATTAGACCACGATTTGACGATTATTTCCATGAATTTGCTGGAAGCTTTTCGATTTGCGTGGAATAATATTAATTAATATTTTATAAATGTGCTTAAATGCTTTTAAATATTTTATTTTTTTTTTGGCGACACTTAACTCTGACCGCCGGATGGCGCTAAAGCTGCAATTGGGCACGTGTCAAGGGTCAAAGTCCGAATTATGTATATGTATATTTATATAATTTACGGCGTTTTTCGATTTATTTATTTGTAATTTCGAGAAATGTGTGAAACACGCTTGGCTACCGTGCAAAAGTGTGAAAATCCTGAACACACACACACACTTACTCGCACACTCGATTTAAAGTTGGATGCATTTAACTGCATTTTTTTGGGGATTTGATTTCGTTTGCAAACACTCTTCGATTTATTCAATTGACGCACTTGATGTCAGTTAATGAATTTCGTATCAGTTTTTTAGTAATTTTTTTATAATTGATATTTGAATACCCTTTTCCTGCTGAGTTGGCTGTTTTAATATTTTATTATAATTCATTTGAAACTATTTCTCTTGATTGTCGAATTTACCCACCCGGGTGGCAACATATAATTGAAGTTTATTTTAATTTAATATATACCAGTGTATATGTATATATTTTTATTTTATTTTTACGCCTCGAGAGACGAGCGAGCAGACGTCCAACAGGGCACGCGGCACACGATCAACTGTAACGGTAAAAACGAAAACAAGTTTGATATAAAGTATAAAAGTTAAGTTCCAAATACAGCAACAGACTTGTCGCCTATGTTAAGTTTAACATTAACATGTTGCAGAGTCAAGCGTGAGCAGTCGCTGTTATTCAATTATACGCGGAATCGTGCTCTCTTGTGTCTGCGGTCGCGACTCACGAGCAAGAGAGAGCACCTATTCCTTCTCCCTCTGTCCGCCTCTCAATATACACGCTGTGCGTTTTATTTGTTGTCGCATTTCTATTAGTTTGACATTTGTTTTATGTTGATGTTGTTGCCCTAAACTACAGCCATCTCGTTTTGTCGCACACACTATGGCCGGCCTGGGGCGTGCTGTAGTCATCCTGCTCACAGCACACATGTTGCGACCGCATGGTTTCTGCTTAATGTTCGATCGTTCGTCTGACTGTCGAATCGTTAAAGTTAAAGTTTGAGCACATGCATGCGGGACAGCACTGCGTCGCTGGCTATATGTACATATGTATGTATGTACATACATATGTATGTATGTATGTATGTTTGGAAACAAAATACACACGCTGCATTGGCATACATATGTATGTATGTAAGTCCAAATGTAAGCATTATTCGGAGTCGATCTTCTGTGCTGAGTAACTCTTCTCATCCAACCAATTTTCGACATGTTCACTCAATTAATGAGAGTAACCTACCCTGTCCAACCGACCACTCCATCCATTTATCCATACTCACACACGCCGCTAACTAATTCAGGTTTGATTTGGAGCGTTGTTTGGTGGGAAATGCGCAGAGCGCGAGCAGCGGTCGCAAATTGTCTTCCTCACGTAACTGGACAATATTTAAAGACCCTAATTGATATAGTTTTGGACAGCTTGAGAAATGATTTGTGCTATGTACATACATACACATAAGCCACCAGACACATGTGTGTCCAAGCAATACGTAATGTATGCACACACATACACATATTTTCGGGCATACAAATGTGTGAGCATGCATTTGTATTAGGTTTGCCAAATATCTCATTTGGCATATTTTTTCGCTTTAAGCATAAGAGCAAATACATGCATGATATGTATATACATATATCTATATATGTATATGTGTGTGTGTATAAGAAGAAGAGCGGTAGGCTCTCACACTGTCATCGTCAACCGAAACTCACAAATTGTTGGGTTTGAGCAGAAGCATGTTGTTGCTTTAGCCGCTGCCGCTGCCATTGTTCCGCTGCCTTTTAGTTTCATGAGCAGGAGATCATTGTCAGGTCCGGTTCTCAATGTTCATTTCTTTTCTTTTTTTTTTTTTTCATTTTCGTCTTATAGCATGTACACACACTGCGTACCTACTATGCGTAAAAGTCTCCTGTAGTTTTTTAATTTCAATTTTTTTTTCGCTTGCCTCATTTCGTAGCCCCTTCTCAACGAAAGCCCTTTGCCCATTCCAGCCGGACCTGCCTCTGCGTCTGTGCGTCTCATCTCATTCAATGCCCTCGGTTCACTCTCTCTCTCTCTCACGTTCTCTTCGTCTCGTTCTTCTGTTCATTCCTCATGAGAATTCACCCTGGGGCAACTAATTAAAAACGGAGCATTTCCAAGGAGGGATGCGTGAGGAGCTCGGAAATGTTCACGAAATATCATTCCTGATCCTTACGAGCAACAATTTGTTGTTGCTCATCAGCCTTTCCACTTGAATTGATTCTGATCAAAGAAAATATAAACTAAAAAAATGAAATAAAAAAATTATTAAATATAAATAATTAAAACTCCATAATATAGGAATGTAGTATATCTGTAAGCAAGATATAATTCCCATAAGCTTAGCTATGTAGATTCATTGATAAGGTTTGTCGTGAATAGAATAACACAATTACATATATGATTTATTTATGGGAGTACCTGACTAGTAGATACCCTGAACACACACACATATGGGCTGTAATGTAATGATGAATTGTGACTGCTATTCAATAACTTTTCATTCATCATAAATTTGATTTATATTCTTCATTATACGTTGAGCCCATTCAAAATGAAAAGGAAATGTGTTTCTCAATATGTAGGTAACGGGCAGAGAAGAAAGGTGTGGCAGATACCACGAGCTGTATTGTATATTCGGAAATACTTACTGCCTAGACTATTCAGCCCAATCTGTCTATCCAGTCTTTGTTTTTGTTTATCAAAGTCTATGACAGATATATTTTAGTTGGGCATGTCGGATTATAGCAATGTTTCTTATTTGTTCTGTTAATAAGCTGAAAACAAATTTTATATTAATTACATATCATAATTAGTTTATATAACAGCTCAGTTTCTGCAGAATAACTATATGGAGGTACGTTACAGTAATATTTTGTAAGAATTTCCTGAACAGGTGCAAAAACACTTCTTTGCACAAGTGGACGGTGTTGGCGTCTAAATTGCATATAAAAGGCATTCCTATGGCTGCTACTAATTCAGTTCGAGTTGGGCAAGTGAGAGTACACAATGAAGCTGAGCCTTAACGTGTTGACCCTTTTGAGCTTGGCATTGTGCGCCAATGCATTGGTCTATTACACTAAAATGGACAAGGGAGGTAAGAGAGTGTAGGACTACCAATTCAAGCAAGGCGTCAATTAAAGCTAATGTGTCTCAGCCAATGGATGCAAGCCTAAGCCCCTAGCAGGCAAACCA
Source organism: Drosophila mulleri (assembly GCA_035047565.1). NCBI lineage: Eukaryota > Metazoa > Arthropoda > Insecta > Diptera > Drosophilidae > Drosophila > Drosophila mulleri. The sequence goes on along the minus strand of JAWNPK010000060.1, from coordinate 15,557,715 downwards.
GATGAGCCAGCCAAACCAGATACTCCGGATGCTACAAGATCCGATGGCGACCCAGATCCAGACAAACCTGCTGAAACAGGAGGAGGCGGAGGAGGAGGAGGTGAAATAAAAGTGGGTGAATTTGCCAAAGATGAAAATACATGCGGAGTGAATGTGTGCCAGAATACCGAAGGTGACGCTATAGTACTTTAGTAAGTTTCTCTCAAATTAGGTCTAAAAATCGAACCCAAATCGAATTCAAATCGAATCCAAATCTAATCCTCAAATCCAAATCGTGCACAAAACAGCTGCCAGAAACCGGCCCCTTTTGAAATGTGTAGTACCGATGGAGTGTCCACGAAAAAACCGTTTCCGGAGTGCTGCTGGACGTGCGTTGCTTATACTAATTGCGAAGAAACAGACAGTACTACTCAAAAACCTACTGATGGCGGTGGAAATGAAACTCCTACTGATCCTGATGCTGGATTCAGGACCATGCCGAAAAAGGGGAACAAAATTAGGAAAGCAATTGATTTAAAAAAAAAATATTAAAATTGAAAGGAAAACGGAGACACAATTATTTTGTTTTCACGTTTTAGTAAAACAATTCAAATAACAATTAATTAGAAACTCACAATTCGGTACAGTTTAAGCAATAAAATCAGAAAATTGTCGATAAATCATAAATATGTTGCTTTGGTTTTTTTATTTATGTTATACTGATGTATTATAATGGATGTACATTATGATTTATATATGTATATAATTTTGGATCTATATTATGATTGATATATAATATTGGATCAATATTTTATTTGATTTATAGTTTAATGGATCTATTTATTTTATTGTTATTATTTATAATTTACCTATTTTATTTTTAATCTAAGGAATGTTGATTCTATGTTTTTTTTTTTTTAATTGATCTATTTTATGATAATCTATTATTACGTGTTTACTGATTTATCTATATTTTAATCGATAATATGATTGATTTATATTATTTCCTGAATGACTATGATGTTCCCGATCGACAATATCAAAATATTGCAAATATTGGCGTCATGACACTTTACAAAACTAATATACTCTTATTACATTGTAATGCAGTATATATCTACGAAATTCCATCAGTTTTTTAAACCAATGATGATATGTTTTTCATTACGATTAGTTATCATACATTTTAGTTAAAAAAAAAAAAAAAAAAAAAAATAGAAAAATAAAACAAACCCAAATTTTAGTATACATTTTCAATGAAATTGTTTTATTAAGATGGTAAAATCGAAAAATGGCTAATTATAATAATAGCCCTATCGATAATGATTGATTTGCTCACAATCTCAATGTTTGTGTTTCAAGAGATTCGTTTTCTTTTTGTTCGTTTTCGCTGGACTTTCATCGAGGACGAGTTTTCGGAATTGTCTTCCTTCTGGTTCTTTGACTGATACATCTGGTGAGAAGTCCAATCGCGGGCCGTCGCAGCTGATGTATCCTACGCACTTCCAGCAGCACTCTGGGAACGGTGTATTTGTGGCCACGCCGTCGGTGCTGCACATTTCGAAGGGCACCGGCTTCTGGCAGCTTTACGTGTACGATAGCAATTGAATAGTGTGCATAAGAGCTTCTGCTTTAATATATCGACTTACTAATGAATCAATGCATCACCATTTGTGTTTTGGCACACATAGATGCCGCAGGTGTTTTTATCTTTCAACACTCCACCCACTTTCAATTCGATAATTTCGTCATCTGGCTTGGCATCTGGCTCCGGTTTGGGCTTGCATCCGTTGGCTAAAACACGTATTTATTCCATTGAGAAATCATTTGAATTTGCTTCGATCCTGTACAATATCCTTACTTCCCTTGTCCATTTTGTGGTAGTGCACTAACGCTGTGGCGCACCACACGAAGCTCAACAGGCTTAACGTGTTCAGGTTCCGGCAGTTCATGTTCCTCGTTTGGCGCATGCAACAACTGCATATTCTTGGCCACTGCAAGACTTCTTATATGCATTGGTGCCGCACCCATCGGCGACAGGTGTTTTGGCACCTTGCGAGAAAATTGATACAAAGGTATGATGTAACGTATCTATGGAAATAAATCTATTATTTGTGTTTATTCGCATTCAAGACGCATTCGCTGCTAATTAATTTGATAGGCTGTCAATTTGAGTCGAGTAAAGTTTTCATAATCAGCCTTGAAAATCTACTCAAAGCAGAACTCAAAGAAAAGTTGTTAAAGAATATAGAGCTACATAGTTCCAAGATACATATGTGTGTATGTAAGACTTACTTCAAGACTTTGGGACGAGTCTTACTACTTGGAGATAAATCGTTTAATTTAAATTGTATGACTCGCCACTTGAGATACAGTTTTATGTATGTGTATGTGTACTAGGGGACTATAGATCTTAAACTATGAAGTATATTGCTCGATCTATTCTTAAAGACGGTTTAAAGTATTATATTTTCAATACTATTTTAGCACTCAGGAGCTCAAGACCTAAAAGGAGTGAATAGAGAAGGTCTAAAGTATTATCTTCTCACAGCTTGAGTGTTCCAGGCCTAAAGCTATAAATAATACTACCTCCTAACTCTAAAAATAGGTCAAATATATATATATATATCTAAATTTACCTCGACGACAAAAAAAATGCCAACACTATATTGATGCTGTATATTAATATTAATAATAATTAGAACTTGAAACCATTTATAATTTCCTCCAATCAAATACATCAAATACAGTATATACAAATATATATATATATATATAAAAATAAGAGAGTTGGCTAATGTGTATCGAGTGGCTGGTAGCTGAAGATCCGTTGATTTCGCCGCTTTCGATAGCTGCTGGCGGCCTTCTGCTTGGCCTCGACGGCAGCGCAGGCCGCTCGGTAGGCCGCCTGCTTGGTCTTCTCGTAGTCATCGCGTGCGCTGTCCAGCTGCTTTTGGAGCGTGGCCAGGCGGTTTTTGGCCGCCTCGAGCAGCTGCACCTTGGTGGTCATTTCCTGCTGGGAGCCGAGCGCAACTGTTTGTATGTTGGCCAGGTTGTCTTTGACCGTCTTGTGGAGGGCGGTGAGTGCCTCGAATTGATTTGTGGCCGCACGAGCTGCCTCTATGGCGGCATTCATATTGGTCTCCGTGTTCTGCAGCGAAGCCGACTCCTCCTCCACCACGGCGTGGGCCTCTTGCATCTCCAGCTCCAGCTGCTGCACAACCATTTGCTTGCCGGTGAGCGCCGCCTCGGCGGCCTTGGCCGATTGGAAGGCCTTCTCGGCCAGCTCCTGCTTGATGTGCTGGGCGGCCATTTGGCCGGCGGCATGTTGCGCCTCGTTGGCCGCCTTTGCATCCTGCGCCGCCTTCACGGCTATGCTCGAGCTCTTCTGCTTGGGATCGCCGGGCAAGAAGATCTTCTTGACATCGCAGCCCTTGGTCATGTCCTCATTGCATTTGCCACCCCCTCCCGTGCCACCTGAGCTCCCAGATCCACCTCCCCCTCCGCCACCAGCTCCGCCGCCATTACCCCCTCCCGCTCCGCCGCCTCCACCACCGTCAGCGCCGTCGACTGGCGGATATAGCGAGGGACCTTCGGCCTCCATTGCACCAGCGATAGCCGCAAAGTCCGAGTAGAGATTGGGCGGCACGGCCATACGCTTGTGCTGCTGCCGCTGTGGATGCAGTGCGGGAAATTCGGCTAGACTGGACGCCACGCGCAAAGGCCAACACACGAAGCACTTACCTTAACGACTCGATAGCCAAGGCTGTTCATCCTGGGGCACAGCACAGACATTGCGAGCAGTAGCCAAAGGCATGCGCCTTGCACTCGCATGGAGACTGATATTACAAGTCCAACTGGACGAGGTACTTTGCTCAGATGCCAGTCAGTTGCCTGGCGAGCTGGGCAAGTGCTCGAAGCTGCTTTGATTTCGATCTCAATGAAATCGCTGTGTCCAACAGTTCCCGCACCATCAATGAAACTGATCCGCAACCAGCAAACTTCATTCATAATTCCAGTCTAGGGATGTGCAGCTGTAGCTGGAATACATTTGTCTCTGAATTCGATTGACAACTTCGTCTGTGTTCTCTGTTGTTGTTGTTTTTCTCCCCAGCTTTCTATTATTATTATTTATCGAAAATGTAAACTGAGCAATCGATCGGAGCACTGAGGATGGTGAGTGCAACCGAATTTTGTTTATAAATTTGTACACACAAAAAACGAAAACGGCTCCATGTCGCTCGCCCTGAATCGAATTGGCTATAAAAGCCGTCTAGTCGATGGTACTGGCCCCAGTTGAAGGCGGTGCAGCTAACGGTTTCTCGTTATGAAACGCCTTGGCGGCATTTGGCTGGTTTGGCTCGGATTGATAATGTGTGCCAGCGCCTTGGTGCATATGGTGCCCGCGCAGAAGGACAGAAAGGCCGCCAGGAAGGAGGAGAAGGGCTGCCAAACTCCGATGGGTCACCTCAATGCGGGCGAGGAGATCAACGATGACAAGACATGCGGTATATTCGTTTGCCAGGATGACGAGGGCAACGGCCTCTATCAATTGTAAGTCTGCCATGGAGCTCTTAGAGTTCTCCTTAACCTATACTCCATCTCTCCCTCCCTCTCGCTCACCCTCTCACTTTGCAGCTGTCAATCACCCGTGAACTTTGCCAACTGCGAGTTCGATCTGGTCAATACAAAAGGTCAATTTCCCGACTGCTGCTGGGAGTGTGTTACGGGCATCCCATGTCCAGAGTCCGTGTCAAGTACACCGAAGACTTTTTTCCTGTGAGTTTATAAGTCATTTGGGATGCTCGCGATTCAACAATGTTGACTCTATAGATACATATGTATATTTCCAATCAGAATCTGGCGTATCTTTAGGCAGTTTCTAATCAAGTGTAGAATAGTTCGTAATGTTGACTTTTTCGTGCTATACGCCTATGTGTGACTGTGAGTCAGTGTGTGTTTGTGTGTGCAGCACCTCAACATTCCATTTGCGTCTCATTTGCTGTCTGGTCTCCGTCTGTCTATATGTCTGAGTGCGCGCGTATCTTTGTATCTCATAGATACACACAGCGCATTCTAAAGTGTCTACAAGTGATGAGCACGGCATTTAGTTGCAATTTTCAGTTTCACTTGGCGACGACGCCGTTTGAGAAGAGAAAAAACAAAAAAAAAAAAAACAAACAAACAAAAACAAAATAGAAACAAAGTAAAAGACTGGCATAGACGAAATAAAAATAAAACTAAATAAAATGCAAGCGGGCAAAAACAAACCCGTCCAAATAGACATGAATTGCTATAAAAATGTGAGCTATGCTAAATGCAAATGCTAAAGGCGAGCAGCAAACCAAAAAAATAAAAAAATACTAAAAAAAGAAAAATCTATGGCTGCCCGACAAACTGACACAAAGTAGAAATGGGCAAATATATGTATACGTAAATATATATATATATATATATATTGAGACAGAACAGAAAAATCCAATAAGTTTATAGTAAACAGCTCTACGTTTAAATTTGTTATCCAAATACTAAAAGTACGGGGGAAAAAACAATCTAATCTATCTTTAATCTTAAGTTTGCGTTTACATATTTGTCGAAAACTATCCAAAATATTTATGTTAGCTAATATATTATGAAATAAAACTGTAAAATTGAATGAATAAAATAAAAACATATAAAATAAATGTATTTTAAATGTATTTTTCTATAATAATTTAAATACTTTAAAATATATTGTATATCATATTTTATTTTATTGTTGTTTTTCTATTTTCTACTTATTTATTTATTTATTTATTTTTTTCAAAGAAGCGCAGTTGGTATATTTATGTAAAATTTAATTATTATATCATTATAATATAATGATGTATTAATACCTCAGTCATTTAGAGCAATCGAGATCGTGTAGCTCGTTTTGAATCTAAGGCCAAAGTGCAGAGAGCTACATTAAAATATTCAGCTTTATTAGTTTATATAATATTCCAATTTCGAATTAACATTAATAATTATAATGGGTAGCCGAAATTGACGCTGATATACATATGCATACATATACACATATGTAGTTATGTACATACAAAGTCTCTAATAGACTTGCGTCTGTCTATAAGCTATACCTAATCTTTAGTTGGGTTTTGGAGCTTGGGTTAATAGTTCAGAATGCGATTCGAACATCTGAAGCGAGACATGCGCTGACAGCATGAACAAAGTCTGAACAGCAAAAGTCGAGGTCAAAGGTCGAGCGGCGCACTGATAAGGCACACGGGGCAATTACAAGCTCGTAGTCGTAACTTGGCCATTGCATGTCAAACTGTGTCAGATGGCATATTAAAATCAAAATCTTAAATAATAATAATAATAATAAAAAAAAAACTCTTCTAGTTGTTGTTGCTGCGGCGTTGCATTAAATAATCAGCCTGATAACCCCGCGTGGTTGCCGCTGTGGTTGCGCACTGTGGTTTCGTATGGCAATGGGTGCTGTTGGGACCACCGAAGCGAACTAAAAAACCCAATTGAAGCTAACGCTAAAAAAACTGAAAACTGATAATCTCTCCAATATACACACATACAAATTTATGTATGTATGTATGTATGTGTGCCGACATATGGCTAGGCAGTCACAAATATTTATTTTTAATGCCCTATTAAAATAGAACTCACCAAATGCGATTGCGTCCATCGATGAATAAACAAATACAAAATTAAGTTTGCTTATCACCTATGCATGCATGTATGTATATGTATATGTGTGTGCACAGACACACGCACACACACTGATAAGGCAACAGTGACAGCTTATGCATGTGTCAGAGTTCAAAACTGAAACACTTAAACGTCGACCATTACGTGTATCAAATGGAACACTTAGACAGCTCCAGACGAGCGCTTAACGCATTTTAAGTATCAGTCCTTGCTTATCAGCAGGTCAGAGTCAGCCCAGAGCTGAGAGCTCAGCTCGAAGTGGAGCAACGTTGTCCAATGACAACCAACGGCTGCACACAGCACATTCCTAAGAATGTGATTATGCTCATAATCAGGGAATATTATTAAGCAAGAGAACAAGTGAAAAGAAAATGATTTGGAATATTGTTTTATAGCTGATATTGCCTCACATGTAAGAGTCATAAAAATTAACAATTCAAATATTTCATTTTAAATTTGAGCTCAGCTGCAAAATGAAAATTTATTTCATAATGTTGAACAATTTATATTTATTAACATAGATATGTATAACGATTTTATAATTCAGTAATTTTATTTCAATTTTAAAATAAGTAATATACATATGTACTTTATATTTATTTTAATATATTGTATATTTATTAAATTTTTTTATCATTTTCATTTTTTTATTATTTATAAATTTTAAATATTATTTATAATACTATTTATATTTATTTTATTACAATAAAATTATTTAAACAAAATATAATTATTATTAATTATTATTATTATTCTTATTAATTATTTTTTAATTATTCTACTATATTGAATTATATTTATTATTACTATTATTGATTTTCAAATATTATTTATAATTATTTTATTATCTTGTACTTTATTCACTATTTATAATTTTCTTTTCTCATATTTTTTTATGTTTTATATATTACTACAATCTGGATAGATATTTGCTATAATATATTGACTAACCTGTGTCTATTTAGCTGCTGTTGTCTCCATCCAAGTTGGTTCTATAAAAAAAGGATTAAATTGCTTAATAAATTAGCATATATGTATATATATTTTCCTTATAAACATGTCTCTATTCTCTATACCATATATATAGAGAAACATAAAAAATATAGCTAAAGTACATATGAGAGTTTTTGAATTAAAAATATAGATATTAAAATACGTGATTTAGTATAATATTTTTATAAATTCACTGGGAAACTAAGTTCTAAAAAGTATTTATCAAATGTCAGCAGAGACTTGAAAAGATTTATCTAAAAATCACTTGATATACTTCAGCAATATTCTAAAATTCAGTTTCTGGATTTATATAGCATGCAGCAAGAATGGAGCTGGAACAAGTTGCTCTCAGCCAGTTGGCAACCGGAAATCCAGTTATGTAGCTACAGCTTCAGTGATTTCAGGGCAACAACAACAACAACAACAACAGCAAAAAAGACGAATCGAGCCAAGTATTTGACGCCGTTGGGGCTATCAATGCAATTGAACTCTTGGTAACGGGCAAACGACAACCAAGCAGCAAGGTAGAGAGGGAAAGCAAGAGAGAGAGAGAGAGAGGGAGAAAGAATTTGCCTCTACATATATACGTTTATTGATAGGTAAAAACATATTTATATATGCTTATAGACGAACAAGTAAGACAACTTGCTGAATATTTTGATACTGGTGGCGAGATCTGTTGAACTCATTTTAATTACAAGTAATCTTTATAAATAGAAAACATGACGAAGACACCCAAGCACGTCAAAGCAGCGACCGTGGAGGCACCGATTTATGCATGAATGCGATGGACAACGACCAAGGCATAGGCATAAATCAATGATGGGCGAGCCTCCATGCCGGCAGCATCCTAAAGGCAGGAGGCTGGAGGCGGGGCGGTGTGGGCTGGAGTGGAGCTCCTTCCAACTCGATACAAACCAAACGTAGAAGCTAAATGCGAAATATGAACTGGCAATGGCCATAAATGAGTAATTGCTGACATTGCCGTTGCGATTGCCATTGCCCCGACTCTGCTTCTCTCACTCTCTCTGTCGCTCTCTCGCATTCTGGTCTGGAGTCCGGTTCCATTTTTAGCGGAGACAACAACCCATAAATGTGCGCCCAATGCAAGCTGACCAGGCTAAGAAGCGCAGCTATACTTAGTGACCATGCCGGGGCTTGGCTTGGCTCCACTTGGCATTCAATTACAGGTACAGGTACAGGTACAGCCCCCATGCCGATTGGAGTTGGACTTGGAGTTCTGCTGAAAAATGCTTGGTGTCTCGGATACTTGGAGCATTGGCTTGGTCTTGAGCGCGGACGCGCGGCTTCCAGGTAATGTCTCTCTAACGGTATGCCATGATACTTGTTTGTATCTCTATATCTCCATCTTCTACCTCAACTTGAACTGCAGCTCCAACACCCAACTCCCAGCTCCAACTTTGTCTGTTTTTCTTCTTCTTATTCTTCTGCTGTTTTTTTTTCCTATTTGAATCTGGCGTTGCGATGCGCGCGCCTCATGTTGACAAACTCACTTAACAAATCCACAACTACTTATATAACCCCGAGTACAACAAACAGTAATTTTTCTCGCTTCATTGGCATCGTCTGCCGTCTGTCGTCTGCCGTCCGTCGTCTGTCTTTTGCCGGGAAGAAGCCTGTAAAGCGAGCATAAGCATATCGGCGGTTTGTTTAGCCAACTTGTCTCAACCCGGACAGCAGCACGAGTGTCTCTCTCTCTCTCTCTGTGTAAGGGGGGAGGGGGAGGCGGTTGGGCAGACAGCGGCAACTTAAGACTGGCTGCTGCCAGTTAAGTAAATAGAAATTGAATTGTACAAAGGCCACAGACACTGCCACAACAGAGCAGCAGCAGCAGCAGCAGCAGCTACTCGGCATTGCAGCTGACCGTTGTTTGCCTTGCTCTAGAGTTCTTTATAGCCTGAACATGGGCCTGGGCCTGGGTCTGGGTCTGGGCGCGGCAGTTGCTATATAGACGACACTTAATGATGCAAGTATACCAAACTGTACAACAACAAAAATGTCATGAGCTCAAATCAATTCAATGCAAGAGAACAAGAACAAGAGACTCTCCAAACATGATGAAGGATTTTCGTTGTCTATTGATTTCGTTATTTAAATTTGATTTTTTATCAGGCTTCTTTTTTATTATTTTTGTTGAGCTAAATGTGGATTCCATAGCAACGCAACAGCTGCGCCTAAATGTGAAGTTAAATTAGAAATCTTGGAATATTCGAAGCATAAATATTTACGATAGATAAATTAAATTAGATTAATATATTTTATATAAATTCTTAACAATACAATATAAATACTAATAAATTAGTAAGATATTATATATAAATTATTTATAATAATTCTATATAAATATTTCTCATGAATCTTTTTTTAACAATAAATAAAATTCCATTACAAAAAGTAAAAGAGTTTTTATTTTATTATTTATTGATTTTCTAATGCCAGAATGTGAATGTGTGTGTACATGTGTGACTATATTAAATATATAATTTCATAGAAATTATTCTTATTTATTTATTTTTTTAATTTTAAATATCCAGAGAGAAGTTCGTAGAAATGATTTCTTTAGGCAACGATTGGAATATCTTTTTAAGTATTAAATGCAAAGAATAGACAAGCAAACATATTTATAATTATATGTTAATAATTATATATACTCGATATATAATACATAAAGATAAATTACGAATCTTTTGCCTAATGTGGTCTGCTGCTGCTGCTGCTGCTTGGGGCAGAGTGAAAGATAGAAAATTGTTTGCAAGCTGCGTCACTTATGCTCGACGCGACAATAATATTTTGTATGGCAGAAACTTCACACTTAATGTAATTTGCAACAAAAAGGCAAATTGAAAAAACCTCCAAAGTAGTTGCACATGTTGTCAGAGACGGCCCAAATTTACTTGTGGCAGAGCAGCAGCAGAGAAGCATCAGACGGCGACGGCGACGGCGACGGCAGCGACTAGTCAATGCTTTAAGGAATATGGCAGCAAATAATTAAAACATATTTAAAAATAGTTTTGCCATATGGATGACGACGACGACGACGCGGCCCGGCTGGGTAATGTTTGATGGTTGATGGGTTGCTATTGCTGTTGCTGTTGCTGTTGCTGGTCAGCCCCCAAGAACAACAAAAGCCAACAAATTTTTGTCTGGCCAAAATGCGACGGCGACTACACCAGACACACTAAATGCATAAACAGATACACACAAATGCACTGCGATATATGTATATGTATGTAGATGCAGATAGATAGAAATTGCAGCGAGTCTCTGCTGGGCGTCTGGCGGCTGACTTCTAACAGGCATCCATCTAAGCTATCTATCTGTAACAGCACTTCATTACAACTTGTCCTCTCGTGCCTCTGTCGGTTGCCAAGTTCAAAATTATATGCTCTGCACTTTACTTTATTCATGTCAAACGAAAACGAAAACGAACAAAAAAGTAACAACCACAAAATCATATTCAAAAAAAAAAAAAAAAAAAAAATATATATATATATAGAAAAACAAAACTATTTAGATTTTCTTTAGTTTTTTTTTTAGTCTTTGTTTTTGTAGCCAAAAATACACGGTATGTGGCTGAAAAACTGCGCCAGCCAGGCGCTAATGTTGTTGCTTTGCTCTTTTAATACCCATGCATGAAAGTGAAAAGAGTATATTGGTTTTATGCAATGTTGTCCGTCTGTTTGTACGAATTTAAACCATTTCTCAATCATTGAAGACATTTGACACATTTACAACATATTTAGATAGGTGCGTGTTAAATCGGAAAATCCATTTTCCGGATGGAAATATGGAATATTCACTCGGGTTCACAACACAAACTCAAAAAGATAAGGCGAATATATATTCACTTATTGGAGGCGTGGCAAATCGGGTAAAGCTGTGATTATTACAGTTATAGAGCTTAAAGACTTTAGTCCTCATCAATATTTATTGGATACCCTCTTTTCTGAATGGCCATGGATGAGTATTCCGCAGTCGTAAACGCCCGACTGCAATGTTCGTGCTTGTTCATGCTTTTTCATCTAATTTTGTTCTTGCTCAGTAAAAGCGCCTAAAAAGTATTTACAACTTTAGCTGTGTCTGTTGCTTGGTGCGAATTTATTTTCGTCATTTTTATTTTATTTAATTTTGGGTGTTTGGCTCTCTTTTTAATTATTTTTATTTATTTTATTTTTTATTTTTTGCCTATACTTACGTGGCTGAGCGCGTGCGAGTATTTTACAAATGAAAATTGTAATATTTTCGACAGCAAACAAATTTGAAATGTCTCTGAAACGTTTGTTGAATCATTTTTATTTCATTTTGTTTTCATGTTATTTGACTTTATTTTACTAGATTTTCTTCTAGTTGTTGTTGTTGTTGTTGTTAAATTGCAACAGACGTTGAAAATTGCAACTTTGTATAGAAGCCATAAATTTTAAAGAAACTCTATGGTTTTTTTTGTTGTTGTTTTCTTTTTTTTTTTTTTTTTTTTTATAAGACAGAGCCAAATTAACTTCAGATATGTTTGCTTGACTTTACATATCTTTTCAGATAATATTTGATATATATGATTTTATGTATATTTTATAAATTGCAAGTTTAGTTAATTGTTCAATTGGCAAACTTGATTGGAATTTCGGTGCGGCTCAAAGCAAACAAACTGGTTGGGCTCGAAGCATTGCCATTTCTTTGTTAATTGAATCAAATGGCATTTCTCGAGTCGCTCCTTAAATGCTATCAATCAGCTGTTACGCTCATCGAGACTGCCTGCTCTGCATAATTCATAAGGAACGAGAGCTTATCGAGATCTCATTGAGATCTCATTGAGATCCCAACTTGATCAAGCGAGCAGCTCCTTGGCGCCAATTTCGCTCAGAGATCTCGCAAGCTGATTACAAATCGAACGCTGTGTAATTGTTGTGGCAAATGAATTGCTTGGCGCGCACTCTTACAAATCGCTGTGATTAGCAATTAAAATTGCAAAACAAAGCCGCACCGGCCTCTGCAATTTATGTGACACGCTCGCTTGGTTCCTGAGGCCAGGTAAAAATCTCTTAATTACTCGCCAAAGAGGCACGGCAGGGGCACGGTAGGGGCACGGTAGGGGCACTGCCGCCGGCAGAGGCAAACAGGTGTGCACTTATTAACTCATTATAAATACATTTCAGTGCAGTTCGATTTGCTTTTAGTTAGCTGAAAAGCATTTCAATTGCCACGACATTCGCACATTTTCATATGTGCGTGCCAATGCAGCAGCCGGTCCACCCAGATTAGGGTGGCTCAAGTGCAGCAATATCTGAATTAGCTTATCTCTGTAGGTATATACGTTGTTGAATAAAAAGTTTCTATCCAAAGTCAATTATTCAAATATATGTGTCTATCTAAATTCTTGTCAAACTGGAAAATAAATCAAATACTATTTGAATATTACTCTTGAGCCGCCCTAATGCAAATATGCACAGCCCGCTCTCTCGCGCAGTGCAGTGTTTGCAAATGCAAATTCAATTTGTTAAATGGTTTTTGTTGGCAAACCTCGCAACTTGTTTTGCATGAGTGTGCAATTAACGCTGTCCGTCGCATATTCATCCATCATAATTTTATTTAGTTAATTATTATTTCAGCGTACTCGTACTTACAACTTGTCTAACTGACTGACTGCGGGACTGTCTGAGTGTGTGTTACGCTCGTGTAGAAGATGCCATTAAGATAAGCGTAGAGATAAACAGGATTATGCTCTCTCTCTCTCTCTATATATACCTACCTCTCTCTTCAATTCTCACTTCTTAAATGTGGTGCATAACAATCTTGGAGAATTCTTTAACACCAACAAATCTGCTTGTAAATACGATTATGCTGTCTCTATCTATTCCTTTCTCCCTCTCTCTCTCTCTCTCTTCAGCTTTTCTGCACACATTTCTTACAAAATAATAATAACATAACTTTTTCTAGCATCAACAAATCTGTTTTAAACAGGATTATACTATTTCTCTCTCTTTCTCATACTCTGTCGCCGTCTCCTTTGCACAACTATTTATTTGTAAAATTGTTTAAAATTTTTCAACTTAGATTTCGCGCTAACTGAGCTGCAACTTCCGCAACAATATATACATAAATGTTTCTTATGCTTGCATAAAATAAATCAACATTCCTACGTTCGCAATCCAAATTTTCCCACCACATTCGCAGACAAGCAAAAAAATATAATCAAATATCGGGCACACCACAATGACTATCAAGCGACGACAGTCGGTTATATGATCCATTTGTCAGACATATACATATATGTATGTATATGTAGAGATATGCTGATATACATGTATACATTTGGGTTGTAAGAAGCAAAAAAAAGTGCTGGGATCAGCTGGCTGTGCCTAGAATTACTGAATGAATGAGTGAGTGTTGTGTGCCCGAAGGCAACTTGATCTGATATTTTGTTGAGTTTAATTCCTTCACTTGAAAGTTGTCCATTGTGCACCAATTGAGTCATCGCCAGATTAGCAGCTCGCGAGTCCATGTCCACATCCACGTCCACGTCCACGTCCACATCCACATCCAAGTCGAGCGCCAGAGCAAAGTCGCTCTTTCAACAGCTTTTCTCGCTTGGCGATAATAAATAACAAAAGCTGCGAGGCACGGCTATTGGATATGGCGCGGATCGGTCGCGACTCAAACGGATATACAATATGAGCGCACAGGGCCAGCGATTCTCTTTATTTTACTGTCGTTGTTGTTGTTGTTGTTGTTATTGTTGTTCATATTCATGCTTCTCATACTGCCATATATATGTATGTATATGTATATGTAAATAAGTGCCAATGATATCTGGTGGCGAACCAGAACTTGAACTTGCAATCCACAAACGACAAAACGCATTTATCAGCGATTTATTTATGAAACAACAAACACAAGAAAATAATGTAAGTAAATATCTAACTCGAGTTTATGGAATTCGAAATGGGTAGATTGGTTGAGTTTCAATGAAGATGGGCGATGGCATAGAGGAGGCTTGAAGTAAACAGAGATAGAGAGAGTGAGAGTGAGAGAGAGAGTGAGTGATATATGATAACCTTCAGCAGCCTGGGCCCGTAGCAAATTAAGAGATAATCTCAGTTGTAAACTGATCAAGTTTAGCTTGAAGAAACTTTGCTGGATCTATATTCTATATCGCTGCCCATGCCATCTCTATTATCTGTTCTTGAACCGTTCGTGGAAGCAAATAATACTAATCAAGTCAAATGGAGAATTTAGTGTATAAATCTGTTAATTCCAGGCTGAGACTGGAGTCAGTTTTATTAAAGTACAGTTTAAAAGACTAACCGTAATAATATCGAATGCAAACAATAGTCATACAATATTAATCCTACTATAAATTAAATAATCTTATCGTCAAGTGCATATGCCATTAATATGCCATTATGCGCTCTATTTATTGCATGCAAGAAGTTAGTAAAACAAGTAAAGCCAAGAAACTTAACACTCATTTTGTGTACCATAAGCAGAGGGAAGTATACGTCTATTCCATGTGGACATAGAGATTCTTAATAATAGAATGGAACACTCTTAAGTAAACTATAAATTGAGTACCAAGATTTAATTACGGAGAAATAGAGAATACTACAATTGCCTGGAAGTAGACGCGACCGATTTATGTATAAAGAAATCGATATGTCAAATGTAAAGTTGAGAGCCTGCTCAACAGAATATCAGAAGAAAGTCGCTTCAGTCTTGCCTTGGCCGTTCTTCTCTTTCATTTCCTGTCGAGCATTCGAGTTGTCAGTTTCGGATGGATTGGGGCAAATGCGAGTCGGCTTAATACCTTCAGTTTGACAACTTAAATAATGCGTCTTTTGTTCTAGTTGCCGTTGCCGTCGTTGGCCAAGGAAGAGGACAGAAGTTGCCACCGAATATGATAAAGACGCTGACAGCACAAATGAGAGACGAGCCACCTACAAAGTGCATACAAATACTTGAACAGGCGACAAACAAACAAACAAACAAATGAACAAATATTTGCCTCAACGGGAGGAGCAGGCCAAACTGAAGGCGATAAAATGGTATTTATGATAAATACATAATACAATGAGTACACAGAGTGAGGGAGAGAGTGGGAGAGAGTGGTAGAGAGTGGTAGAGAGAGATAGCTGTGTGTGTGTGTTTGTGTTTTCTTTTAAATAGGCCACAGACATATTGTCTACGGCATTTGACAGAGTCTAGAGCATGTAATATATAATATACTATATATTTGGGCTGCAGAAGTGGAGAATAAACGTTCAAGTGTCAAACTGACAGCTCGGAAATTGATTACGGCCAGCGACAATAGTTGGCTGTCCGTTGTGTAAATAGGACTGCAATGGCTTTAAAGTGACGTATCATATAGGCAATAATATATGTATACTCGACTACATATACATCAGATATATGTATATGCTCAGGTGATTGACGTCGCACACGTGGTAGACTGCATTCGAGTAATATAAACACTTTCAGCTGGTCATAGAAAATCAGACAATAAACAATGCGTGTTTCGTTTAACTGTTTGTTTATGTTTATAGGTAAAAGACTCTAGATTGCTATAGTGATATATGTATGGGATTACCAGCAACAGTTAATATACATAATATTTAGTTTCTGTTTGCGTAAAGCAAATAATTACAGATTGCTGATCAGAGGGTGACACAGCAGATGTTGCTGAGAATTTTCTTATTTTATAGAGTAGGCGGAAAACGTCATTAATGTTAATTCAATATACATAATTGAAATATGAATCAAAATACACTGCATATTTAATTATAAAGTATTTACTAAAACAGTAACCGAATATTTCGTACCTAGTCGTAGTCAATTTATTTCCTATTTGTGGTGAGGCATTGGTAAATGTTGTCAGACTATAAATACTATAAATAAATATAATTCTACCACAGTTTATATATGTATATAAACAAATTACTTATTTGCTTACATTTGATTGAGATTGCATTTCATTCGGAATCATTTGTTGATTTATATCGAATCGCCGACAATATCATTTGTTTACTCTCAGCTAAACTGCGCTCGCAGCGAATCGTTTTAAATGACAACACGGATACAAAGACCTAGCCCATTTTTGAATTAGCTATGCAGAGAGCATTTTGTGGGGAGCAACAGATATGTAGAATGACTTTAAATGGTGTAAAATAACTTCTAATGAAGCAAGGCAAGAAAATACATAAAGATTTGTTCGAGACGATAGAGAAGATTAGAAAATAGAAATTTTAATTGAATATAGATTTTATTTTAAAATATTTTAAATTGTAGGGTTGGTGTTTAACTGGTTTTCAATCCAAGAATATTAAATATTTTAAAAAGATTGTACGCCATAAAAATATTATAGGCTCAAACTTTTAGCAGCGTAGCTGAAGCAGGATTCACCTGGAAGCTCATCTACAAACAACAACCATTCTATCAGCACAAGACACCTGAGCGATACAGCGCGTCTATCCTGGATAAACAACAAAAAAGTCACTTGGTTACGAATATATTTCATATTTTCCCAGCCAAGTTCGTGATCTGTTGAGACTGACAGCAAGCTGGCTAGAATCATATTGTATGTGTGCCATGTGCCATGCAGAAATGTTGGCTATTGCTTGGCGAGGCTATTGGGTAACACCTTTGCCAGCCGCCTGTCAAATATTGGCAAACAAATTGAAGGCAAATCGGAAAAATAAAAAATGAAAAGAGCCAAGCTAACGAACGTTGCGAGTGCACAAAAGCCGATATTTATGGGACGTTAGGCGGGCAGCGCAAACACTGTGCAGCACAGCACAAGCTGAGCGGTTGCCGGGTTGAACAGTTGTTCGGTTGCAGCTCAAGCTGTGGCCACGTGGACAGCAGCGCACACCTGGAAGCCAAGCCGGCTGGCTGGGTTGGCTCAGGTTGGGCCGGGGCCAAGCCCTGCTAAATAAATTAAGTGCCATGTGAAAATATTTTACGCGTGCTAAAGTCCGCACTAAATATGCTTTGTATTTATGTATAGTAATAGTTGTTGTTGTTGCTAGTGTTGTTGTTGTTGTTATTGTTATTGCTGCAGTATCCATGAGATACAAATCGGCATTGTTGTTGTTGTCGCCGTCGTTGCGGTTCATTAATTCCGCAGCGTTTACAAATGCAGCGCCAGGAAACGACGACAAACCATGAACTGATTTGAATACTATTTGGTCGATGTGGTGCGGCATTTGCATTTTTAAACGATTTTCCCATTTGGGTTTTATTTTTGGGCTCGTTGAAATTATGTATGTAAATGTCTGCTGACGGCTTCAGTTGTCATGGGTTATCAACATTTGAACCCGCACTTAACGATAAGAGGAAGCCACAGCACTCAGAACATACAGCACACAAATACAGCACACAAAAACATACAAACACACGCACACACACACAAATATTCACATGTATCTACATAGATGTTTACATGCACAAACATGTTTTGATATACCATAACTGCACTTGATTCCTGGCTACACCCCAAAACATAATTTTCGCATGCCACAGCCAGATGCAGCTCGAAACTGATAAATTTATTAGGGATTTGCGCATGTGCAGAGCGTTCTTAAACGGTGTGGGAAATATGCAATAAAATTTATACATTATTAATTATTTTTGAAATATTTAATTATAAATACAAAATGAAAGTACTAATTATTATATTAAAAATTATATATATTTTTATGAAATATTAAAATAATAAATGCTTAATAAATATAATGCATATTTATGACATTTTATTTAAAATGAAGAAACAAATTCAATTAAATTGAAAATAGTTTTTATAAAAATATATAATAAAATGAAAAATATAAAAAATATAAAAATTATATTTTAATTATTAATCAGTCAACTAAATTATGTTTGCCAAAATGGCTAGGACCATATTTTGTTAGAGTATAGCGAAAAAGAGCGTGTCGGATAAGAGTGCAAAGCCAGCAATATACCCTGTATTTAAAGTCTTCTAATAAGCTCTCTAAAATAGTTTTCTTTGTTGAGGTGTTGGAGTCATGTATTCTTAGCGCACTTCTAAATACATATATATATAAGTAAGTAAATCTACATAATATACAGCTGCAGCAACTGCCGTTTAGTCCACCTCAAATGATTTTGCAGGGTATACAAATGCACAGCAAAGAAGCAGCTATACATGAGTCTCAGCGCAGTAAACTTCTGCCACATAAAATGCAAGAAAATTAATGTTGCCAATCTGTAAATTCTTGTAAACCGTAATTCAAACTCGGCACACACACACTTTTACATATACTCACACATACATAGGCACATCTGCCATTTGCCTAAACGAGTCTCAGCCAAGTTTCACTAGATGGGCAGTGAATGGCTTAGCTAGTTAATCAGTAAATAAATTCGCTTTATGCTAAAGTCAATCAATTCAATCGATAGTTCAAATACTTATAATAATTAAATAATAAAATCTTTCAAAAGATATTAATTAAATTTATTATAAATGGCTAAGTGCAGCTCATAGCTTACTTGTTGAAAAAGATTCGAATAGATTTATCTGTAAGGCTTGTCATTGCATGTGCGATTAATTATCGATAGATAGTAATCGGGCTTAACCCACACAGCGCCCGAGCTCAAATTGAATAAATGTACTTCAAGAGAGTATATACACTTTGATGACTAGTAGATAATTGATATACATATATATAATTTATATATATACTTTTGCAATCTCGTTGTTTAGTTTTTAAGTTTTTCAGTTTATGTAGGATTTTGTTTATTGTTTTATTTTTTTGTTTTTTACTATTTTATATCTAAAAAATATTGGAAAAGGGTATTTCAACTTCCATACGTTCTTCTTATTTCTATTTTTTAGCGTTTATTAATATGATTTCACAATAAAATTTTCATTTTATGCAATTTATATGCTTCACGTTTTTATTTTAATTTTTTTTTTTTTTTAATTAAAAAAATGTTGCCAAGGAAATTGTGGAAGGAAACGGTGTTGCTGTTCTTTGCGCCACCTTGCCCAGTCGTTGCAGCGTTGCATGTTGCTTGTGTTGCAGGTTTACAAGACGACAACGCTTGTACAACATGCTTTTGTGCAACGCGCCAACGTTGCATGCCACCAGCCGGGCAGCCAGGCAGCCAGGCAGCCAGGCAGCAATTCAGATAGACAGCCAGGCAGACTGCAAGACTGAGAGACAGGCGGAGCCAACGAAATGATCGACGATGTTGCAAAGTATTAAAGTCAGCGACACAATCTGCATATTAAACAAGAAAACCAGGCAAACAATTTGCCAACACGACTAGCGAATGCGCTTTTACTGCAAGCATCAGTTGGACCAAAAGTATCTTTAGCTAGCTTCCATAGAAACTTCATTCGACTTCTTTGCATAGCCAAGCTGCTCTGCGCTTGCTAAGAGTGTAGGAAAAACAACAGCAACTGCAACTTGTTGCACACACCGAGAGCGACAGATAGAGACTCGCTCGACTGGGTAGCAGGTGTTTGGGCCGGGCTAGCAAACCGGAAGGTGTCGGCCAGGACTTTGCTCCAACAGCTGATTGACTTTAGCCCGGCCAAACTAATGAAGCACTTCGATTGTGCCAATTCATGTGGCTATTCATTAAAGCCAGCAGTCAGCATTACGAACAATTTGTGTATTCGCAATTGCATTTGTAATCACATTCATTTTTCCCTCTTCTGCCTCTTTTTCTTCTCTTCTTCTTTTTCTCTCGTGTTTTTTATATGCACTTTTTGAACTTTTGCCACAACTTCCGCTGCAAAAAAATAAAAAACACTGCCTTGCTTGCAAATTCAAATGAAATGTTGTATATGTTAAATACACACACTCACTGCTGCATATATGTATATGTATGTGTAGCAATCCCTGCCCCTTTGCAATAACCCCACCTTAGCTACCCACACATTATGCAGACTGTGACACAGTGGCTCAGTCTTAAGGAAATATATTTAATAAACTTGCCTAGCTTATAATTAATGTTATTCATTGAAATTATTATAATTTTAGTATGATAATTGTATGCATACATATGTATATACTTTTTTATATTTTGCAATGATAGTCATAGATTTCTGTACTTGAAAGTATCTTCCTAGTTCAGTTGAGCTAACAATGACAATGAAGATTAGAAGAAAGATATAGTAGATGTCATATATAAAACTTGTAACATTATAATTATAGAATTGTGATGTACAATATGTGATTCAGATGTCAAACTCTTAGACGGCCATATTATTTAAATCTAGTAAATTTCAACAATCAATTTCAATCTTAAGCAAAACAAGTTCTTACTTTGACTAATTTATAAAGCTTTTAGCTTCACTCAATTTAAATAAAATTAATTTACATATATATAATTTGTAATTCCTATATATATGTATACATATATAAAGTCATTAATGTACATGCTTCTTTTTTTTGTAGATATATAATAAGTAAATATATAAATATTATTACAAAAAGTAGAAATCCTAAAAGAAAATCTAAATCTTAAGAGGCATTTGGACAAAGGATATAAATAAGGAAAATCAAAGCTCATAGGCATTATAAGAAACTATTCAAGGCCTAACGAGAGTTAACGGCAGCACGACCATCATTACAAAGTTGCACAAAATTAGTCAGCTAACGTGGCTAAACAAGGCAATTGTGACCATAGCGATAGAAAAGAGCAAATAGTTGCACCTTCAAATGGTCATTGAAAGCGCGAGATGCGAGTCCCATGAATGACTCAAGCTCAATGGTATTTTTTGATCGAGATACAGATACAGATACAGATACAGATACAGATACAGATACAGATACAGATACAGATACAGATACAGATACAGATACAGATACAGATACAGATACAGATACAGATACAGATACAGATACAGATACAGATACAGATACAGATACAGATACAGATACAGATACAGATACAGATACAGATACAGATACAGATACAGATACAGATACAGATACAGATACAGATACAGATACAGATACAGATACAGATACAGATACAGATACAGATACAGATACAGATACAGATACAGATACAGATACAGATACAGATACAGATACAGATACAGATACAGATACAGATACAGATACAGATACAGATACAGATACAGATACAGATACAGATACAGATACAGATACAGATACAGATACAGATACAGATACAGATACAGATACAGATACAGATACAGATACAGATACAGATACAGATACAGATACAGATACAGATACAGATACAGATACAGATACAGATACAGATACAGATACAGATACAGATACAGATACAGATACAGATACAGATACAGATACAGATACAGATACAGATACAGATACAGATACAGATACAGATACAGATACAGATACAGATACAGATACAGATACAGATACAGATACAGATACAGATACAGATACAGATACAGATACAGATACAGATACAGATACAGATACAGATACAGATACAGATACAGATACAGATACAGATACAGATACAGATACAGATACAGATACAGATACAGATACAGATACAGATACAGATACAGATACAGATACAGATACAGATACAGATACAGATACAGATACAGATACAGATACAGATACAGATACAGATACAGATACAGATACAGATACAGATACAGATACAGATACAGATACAGATACAGATACAGATACAGATACAGATACAGATACAGATACAGATACAGATACAGATACAGATACAGATACAGATACAGATACAGATACAGATACAGATACAGATACAGATACAGATACAGATACAGATGCAGATGCAGATACAGATACAGATACAGATACAGATACAGATACAGATACAGATACAGATACAGATACAGATACAGATACAGATACAGATACAGATACAGATACAGATACAGATACAGATACAGATACAGATACAGATACAGATACAGATACAGATACAGATACAGATACAGATACAGATACAGATACAGATACAGATACAGATACAGATACAGATACAGATACAGATACAGATACAGATACAGATACAGATACAGATACAGATACAGATACAGATACAGATACAGATACAGATACAGATACAGATACAGATACAGATACAGATACAGATACAGATACAGATACAGATACAGATACAGATACAGATACAGATACAGATACAGATACAGATACAGATACAGATACAGATACAGATACAGATACAGATACAGATACAGATACAGATACAGATACAGATACAGATACAGATACAGATACAGATACAGATACAGATACAGATACAGATACAGATACAGAGGCGCTGTCGACGCCACGTTACAATTCACCAAATACCTTTCAATAGAATGTCAACGGTAAAAATATGCGACGCGCCCTCTGTGCTCCCGCCCAAAACGGCTTTGGGCTCTTTTTCAAAATGTATCTCTAAGCATCTGTAGCTATAGCTGACTCTGTATCTGTCGCTGTATCTGTATGTATGCCTTTTGTAATGTAATTGAACTAAATGCGGCGGCTGCGTGTGACATTTTTTCTCTGCTGCTGCTACTGCTGCTGCTGCTGCTGCGGCTGCCGATTGTCGATTGCCGGCTTCTCTGCTCTGGCAAGCCATAGAAAAACGGCAAGCTATGCAGCTGATGAGCATGTGAGTGCGTTTTACATACACAAGCACACTCACGCACACACACATATGTATCTCAATCTCAATCTGAATCTGTGTCTGTGTTTGTATGCTTCGAGCTGATATCTGCGCTGTCGACCAATCTAGCGCGACCATTGATGAAAGCTGAAAGCAGCCCGGATCGTTGGTCATTGAACTAGCTGACTGCCTCTCACTGTCTCCCCCCGCGTGTGTGTGTGTCGCTGCTTTGATTTTTCTCAAAACTAAAATATTTAAGTAGTTCGACAACAATGGGACGTCAAATGACTTTTCCGCTTATCTGCTGTTAATTGTTTGGGTCTTGCTCGACGCCAGCCAGAGAGCCAGAGCCAAGCAAAAGGCCAAAATGAAATGTTGACGGCTTCGCTTCAGTTCGGTTCGTTCGGTACGGATCGGTTGGGTTTCCTTTAGATTCTGTTCTATTGGCGCTGCTTGAGAAAAATCTTGGCAGCGTTGCGTTTGAAGTGTCAATTTTGAAATGTGATTCGTTTTCAGCGTAATTTCACTGATTTCAGTTTCTCTTGTTGGCAAATGCACAAAAATGCTTTTTTCACACCCAGCCACAGTATTTTCGAATCGAGTCAACAGCAAAGCAATGCAACCATTTGTGGCTAAAGTCTTAGCTCTAACATAGTTTATACATATACATATCTATATATATATTTATATATATATATATATATATATATATATATGTATATAAATATATATGTTATATATACTTGTTTTTTGGTTTTAATATATTTAACATTTCGTTGAACTATTCCATCGCATATAAATTATTTAGTGTGTGTGTGTGGATATGCCAGGGCACAGTATTTAGAATTCATTTCAAACTGAGCAGGGAAAAACGAATTCATTAAACATTCACTGACGTTTATATAGACTAGGCCAAAGGGGAGTATTGGCTTTTGGAGTCAAGTTGTTGTAGATGAAATTTTAATTAAAAATAAATACTTTTCATTAAAAGTAAAAGCTCATAGTTCGTTGAGCTTGCCGTTTGATGTCTCTGACATTTACAGGGTATGCTCCAGTCGAGTTAGCTGTGTGATACAAAGGGCTGTTGACGAAGAAGTGACAAATAATTTTCATGCGGCTCACCTTCTGATTTAAATTGCGTATTCAGACCCACTTGGTCAGTTTCTGAATACAAATCTACGGGTTTAACATAAAGAAATGAAAGACAAACCAGACACAGAGAGTAGGAGCGAGAGAGAGAGAGATAGAGAGAGAGAGAGAGAAAGAGAAGAGAGGCATGTCATGGCACATGGAGACATTGGTACTGGGCCTGGAACTACATTTATCTATTATACAGAGTGCTTGGTGCATTGTCTTTATGGTAAATGATTGGAATTTGTAATCAATTCTACTATGGGTTGCCTTCTGCCTTCTGCCTTCTGCCTTGTGTCTTGTGCCTCGTGGCTTGTGACCAGTCCAAAGTGTTTTATATGCGTGTCGAGTGTTTGCTTTATTTTATTTTATTACATCGACTTGGCTGGGCTATTTTTGTGCACAATTAAAATTCAATTCAATGCAATTGCAGCGCCATAAAACTGAACCAAATGTGCACCATAAAATGCACATTAGTTTAGTCCAGTTCATATAAATGTATATATGTATATGTATATACATATATCTCGGGTATTGGAGAAAGGTTTAAGAATCATCAATTTGTATGCCACCGTTGACATATTTTGCAGCTGTTTATTGTTTGGCTTAGAGCATTAACCGAATTCGCTTCACATATTTTGAATTTGTAACGGCTTACGATTGGGGTCTCTCTCTATCTCTCTCTGGCTGTGTCTCTGCTCTGCTCGGAAAGAAAGTCAGCGAAATAGAAATGTTTTTGGGCTAATTGTCAAATTGATTTTGGCCCAATATCAACAATTGTCATGATGATATGTCAATTGGCCGAGCAGCGAGTCATAAGCGTATAGCTACTTATTAGATATCAGATGATTTATAGCGGTCAAACTTTCCAAATAAAAAATGTTTGATGTATCTCTACTCTAGATGCACATGCATACATACATACATACATATATACATATATACCCATAAGTATCTCATGGCACTCTTGGCTAACTCAATTATGTGTAACTCATATTAACTTTGGCTGTGGCCAGCAAATGTCTACACTTGAGGGTTTTCACTTTCACAATGGCCGAGCCAACTGAGTGTGGCATAGATACACAAAGCTCATAATAGATACTTAGATATACATATGTATGTATATGCTAGGCACTGAGATACTGGCGACGTCGGCGTCGTCGGCGTTGCCGGCAGCTGCTCGACTTTCAGGCGTCACATGAGCAATTGAGTGTTGTCATAATAAGCATAGGCAACAATAATAACAAACAAAACAACAGCAACAACAATTGACAGTTATAGATACAGACAAAAGTATCTGTATCTGGCAATCGATGGCAGTGTCTGCGGTTCATTGGCTTCTGCTTTAGGCTAACTCATCTGAATGGCATTCAATAATCACAATAACCATAATATCTGGCAGATGGCTAACAGTTTCCCACTGTGCACGTTTGTCTGTCTGTCTATCTGTCTGTCTGTCTGTCTGTGTGACAGTCCAGGCACCAAACAGTTGCCACTTAAGCTCAGCGTATCTATGAGCCACAAGAATATATACATACTTATAGCCTGCTGGTTATTAATCATTTCACTGTCTCTGTCTGTCGCTGTGACGCTGTAAACATATTGCCTGGGGCGTGAAAGTCATAATAATAATTTACTTGCAAAGCCAAAGCCAAAGCCAAAGTCAGAGTCAGAGTCAGAGACAGAGTCAGAGACAGAGTCATAGAGTCACAGTCACAGTCAGAGTCAGACTCTTACAATAGACTCCGCCACGTAAAACTCCTTTTCGTCATAACAATTAATTTCGAATACCAGAAATGCCATAGCACGTGCGCCTGCGCCAGCGCTCAGCTCGCGCATTCCGCGCGCCCGGCCAATAAATATATGAAATATTTTCAAGTCTCTGGCCATAAATTTGACTTTACATCAATTCCAAATGTTGATAACTCTGCGTGGTCAATGAATACGACACTTGATTGGACAACATTCAGTCCGATCGCTCCCCCTCTCTCTCTCTCTCTCTCTTCCTCATTTGAATTCATTTTATGTATTTAGCCTAGATACAGTCACACATATCTGGCTGACCAAACACTGTTCCGTTTCTATATACAATATATATATATGTATATACATATATATATTTATCTATTTATGTGTGTGCAGGAATGGCTTGGCTCGATCACCTTAAAAGCGAACGCAATGGAATTTCATAGTATCAATTTGCATTTGGAGACTATGTAATTGGGCGTCAAGAATGTAAATTGTGCTACGAAAACAATATTGAGAGTTATATTATACAATTGAATATAATTAAAAAAATAAAAATAAAAACTAAAATAGAAAAAAAATATTAAAGTGAAATCTTTTTTATTTATTTTATTAAAAATATTATCAATCTATTTGCAGTAATGCATAATAAAGCAAACATATACATATACATATATAAACATTTCAGAGCAATTTAATATATTTTGTCTTGATCAGTACATAAATTTTATGCAAAATATTTATTATAGAAAATTATTAAAATAAATTGGTAACTTAAAATTAATTATTAAAATATTTAAAAGAAATTTATGACAATTGATTTATATCTTTTATTTTTTTTTAATATTTTTTTAGTATATTTATTTATAGTAAAACAAATAAATTTGATATATAATAAATAACAAGGAATTTATTTATTTATTTATTTATTTATTTATTTATTTATTTTTTTTTTTTTAAATATATTTATGTATATATATATATGAATATTTTTTTTTTTGGAAAAATTTAACATATGTATATTTTTCCTATAATTATTCAAGTTTTATCAATATAAAAAAATAACAAATTTAAATAAAATACCCAAAAAAATATATGAGAAATATAAAAAGAAGAAAAATGTTGATAAATATAAATTGATATATATAAGAAATGGATATATATAAAAACAGCGTCGATAAAATTTAAAGTCTTGCACTTATCTAAGCAAAGCATTTTCAATTAGCCAAGTGAGAGTAAAATAATTTGGAAATCGATTTGTAAGGGAAAGGCCATCGTAAAAAGGAACTGTAAAAGTTGTTTGTAAATGTTGACAGCATTCACAGTTAGTTAATTTAGTGCTGTTTATTTAATGTTAGCTAGACAACAATGCAACACACTTTGAATCTGGTCTTGACTCTGGCCAATCCAGGCCAATGGCCAATGGCCAATGGCTGCAGCTGGTTCAAGCAATTAGAATAAATTAAGTGAACCGCGCTTATCGATGGCGATACTAATGCAGGTGAAATCAAAGCGAGGCGGAGCAGAAGGTGCCGTCGCCTCAGTCCTCAGTCCGTCCAGACCGGAATGTAAATTTGTCCAGCGGGGCAGCGAAATAGAGGGGGGAGAGAGAGAGACCAGATGAATCTGAATCTGAATTCGAATTCGGAGCGTTGAATCTAAATTGAGGTTTAATTTTCATTGTCTGCGTGCTGTTAGAAAAACCAGTTCTCAGTTGTAGCGCTCAGCGGTTCCGCCCGATCCACTGAACTGCCGAACGCCCCGAACCCCCCTCCCCCCAGCTCGATCGCCCCCCGCTCTCAAACATTTGCTAGTTGTCTTTATTGTGGTCCGCTCTCGTGGTCACATTTGTTGACTTAATTTATTGACATTAGTGTATTTCTTGTTGTTACTGTTTTTGCTTTTTTTCGGCTTTTATTATATTTTAGCAGTTGATTTGGTTTTTATGTAAAAATATTTTGTTCATGCATTCCTTTAACAAAAGACACCTGACTCGGCTTGGCCGCTTGCCGCTGGCCGCTGGCCGAACCGGTTCGCGTTGGAATTACAAAACAGCTGTTGCTTGATTAGGCCCAAAGATGCGGCTTAGATAGAGCTAATGAGATTATACTGTCGCTCCTAGTTAAAGCCAAGTCAGCGAATCTGCTGCGACTACGGCCAACTGCTACACACTCAACTGGTCAAAATGGTCAAAATGGTCAACTGGTCAACTGAACTCGCGATAATTTCTGTTAGGAAATTGTCATAAAAATTCATAAAGCACACGATATATGTGTGTATGTGTATGTGTATGTGTGTGTTTTGGATGGAGCTGCGTCTGCATGGGCCAATTAATTTTATATGGTTCATAAAATTGCACAATGCTTGATGATGATACTTCTGCTGCTGTTGCCTGGGCATTAGACAAATTTGAAATTTCATTTGCCCTCACCTGAGCGGCGCATAAAACCAACCGCAACTTGTTATGTTAGTTGGCTGGTTTTTTTTTTTTGGTTTTTGTTTTTTTTTGTCTTTTATTAACAATTTTAATTGCTCTTCAGCTTCAATAAAAAATAAAATTTCATAGACTTGACAGTAAATCTTTAAACACTTAAGAAATTAAATTTAAACAACTTTAGCACATATACATATACATACACACACACACACACACAAAGATGAATGCAATAAGTTGACAACGCCCACGTTCGCCCATTAAAATATAAAATCTCAAATCCAGAACACGGAAAACGTCGCTGCCTTACAAAGTGCTCGGTTTATTTATAACAGCTTTACTCACCTCAAACACGCTATGAAAATTATCTGGAAACCAGGAAACAAACGCCTTCACAGCATTTCGGCATATTTCGGCGACTTTTCACAAGATTTCCATTTCATTTGAAAGAGTTTTTCCATTTGTTTTCACTTTTTTTTCTATTTATTTCATTTAGATTTTTTTTCGTTGCGTTAATTTCTTTTGCATGACAATTTATTGCCGTAGATTAGTTTTGATATTTGTTTAGAGCACACAAATTGCTGTCGTCTGATATTTTCATTGTCTCTTAAGCTCTGCGTAGCCCTCAGCGTTTCGCAATATTTAGCACTTTGCCAAAGAGTCTGACGGCAGTGCGTGTGCTGGATTATCAAATTTGCCATGCTAATTGGCTTTGATCTAGACAACACAGACAATTGATTCTAATTAGATGTTGGCTTACGCTGGAAAGTATGCTAGTATTGGGGTTTGCTTGTTGGCTCTGCAAATTTGTGGAAATTGCTTTCAACTCTTCACACCCACTAGAAAACTAAGCACTCAGTTCCTGTCGGACCCTCGGAGCTAAGGCAACTGAATGGCAGGCTGTGGCATGTCCAGGCACGAAGTCTCTACGAAAGCTACACACACACGCACACATACATAGGTACATACTACATAGAGACACGTACATTACCGGCATGTGCAATATAATTTTTATTTGCAAAAAGTAAAGAAAAACCACAAACACACACACACACACACACGTAGAGAGAGTGGAGGAGCACGAGCACCTAAACTGCTGGCGGAGCACGACGCATGCGCCATTTCAGCATTTGCATTAGCGCTCTGCATGTGTGTGTGTGTGTGTGCTGGTGTGTGTATTTCTGTTTCTGTTGCAGTACAGAAATTTCCGCATATCATGTTAATCGCCCAAATACACGCAATTGTTTTGCTGGCTTCGCTGGCCGCGACGCCTAAAAGTATGTCGCATTCATTTCTATTTGGCGTAGCTCGTAATTCAGCTTGATTCTGTCGCCCGGCCGTTTCCTCAAATTCAGCCACGATTCTTTTGTCCCTCACTCTGTGCTTCTTTTTCTTTTTCTTTTTTTGGCAATGGCGAACCCATAAATGTGGCCCGCTCTACACTACTCGCTCTCTCTCTCTCTCGCTCTGTCTGTCTCTCTCTTACCCTCTGGCTGTCTGCATGCGGAGCCGGCAAAAAGCACAGCCGTACAGGAATGACGTTATTGCCTGTAATTAATTTTAGTTGGCATACATTTACGTGTGGCCAGTCGAAGCTGGCAAAACGCATTTGAATTTATTTCACTTGCTTTGCATATTTTGCGGCACTTTTTGGCCAAAAGGATCGCGCTCAACCTTGCCAAAGTTGTTGACCCTGCGAACGGCAGTTCGGCATTTGCATGCATGATGAATGGCCAACAACTCTATCGATATAAATGAATATACAGCTATCGGCTGGGGAGGGGCGCAGAGGGGGGCAGCCTTTAAGCAATGCCAAATTGCCTTAATTAGTTTAATTAGTGCGTGGCGCACACATAAAGTGCTGGAATGGTGCAACAAATGTCAGGCATTGCCGCCCCTAATGACCAAGAACCTTGCTAGCCAAATGGCAAATAATGGTAATGAAATGTGAACGGGATTAGCATAATTTTGGGTCATGCGAAATGGGCATAAAAGTGAGAGTTGAGCAAACATAAGCGCAAAAATTTGCGATTCCATTGGGAAATTCGGTAAAGTGTAGGCTTTAATGCGGCCGGAACATGTGAGAGCAGCGAGCGAGCACATTGCGTATACGCAACGTGCGCCCAGCCAAGGCTTCAGTGTTTGTTTAGTCGATGACAGTTATGGCCGCTTAATGACACACTTATTTGCATTTGGCTCTGACTCCGGGCCCTGCTTTTGTTGGATTCCTGTTTGGCTTCAGCATGTCCTGTGACATAATCAGACAGCAGTTGGTTGCCGTTGCCCTTAGCGACTTGGCATAACTTGGCCCCACGCGCAATTAAAACATTAAATGAGATAGCACAGCACATAAACAGCAAATGCAAGTGCGTCTATGTGTGTGTGTCATGTTCTAAATTAATTAAGCAAAAGGATGTGCCGCACACACACACATATACACACACATATACACATTCGCTGCTGGGCGTGGACTGGGCATGTAGTCAAGTGTTTGCTATGCTCAACTACATACGCATCATTTAATTACGTTAATTGTTATCGCGTGCGTGTGTGTGCGTGTGTGAGGGTGAGTGAGTGAGTGAGTGAGTGAGCAAGTGTGTGCTCGTTGACCGGCGCATAAGGGTGAACTGTTGCTCTCCACAGTTGTTAATTTTGTGCGTGGCCTGTGATGACACACATATTATTTAACATGCACAGGGAATGTATTTATATGACTGGAAGTGTTTCTCTTTCTGCCTCTCTCGCTCTCTCTCGCTCAGCTGAGCTCAGCTTAAAGTTGTGTATCTCAGCCAGAAGATAATTGCTTGATTGTTTTGCATTATGATTAAATAAATAAAACAATTAACATATTTTCGATATTGAATAATTTAAATTCCCTTTGAAAGTTTCCACTGCCAGACGTTCAGCCGCATAAGTCACGCAGGCTAAGGTCTGATTGATTTATGCCAGCGGCCTAGTTGAAGCGTTGTCAGCTGAACTTTGGCGTATAAGCATTCTACTTCATGTTTAAGCCGTAATGCATGTTGGCGCTTATACTTGTAGGGGAATATTATTAATATTATATATATAATAAATATCTATAATAAATATTTAATCAATAGTTAATATAATAATAATAATAATAATACACATAATAAATTAAACTATCAACTGCAAATCTTTATTTTTATGGCCAATCCGTGAGCACAGAAAGCTAAACAGCAGAGCTAACCATAGATATCAGATAAGAGCAGAATATTAATTTAAAGACTAAACCAGAACTCAGCTGCAGTTGTTTAAATGGCTGCTCCATTTAGCCATCATCATCATCAATCAATATGAAAAGAGCTGAAGAGCAATAAATATTAGAGACTTTGGCGCACACAAATCAGTGCAAGTGAGATTTATGCGCAGGGCAATTGATGGTGGATGGCAGTGACAAAATGGCCGCCATCAAGTCAGCTGCCATTTACATAAGCAACATCCAGCAGCCCTTGGCTCAGCAACATCCCTTGCAAAAGTGTAAAGTGCTCGGATTTTGCGACATGCGCGCAGCATCCACCCTCCATTCATTGCCGACCTGGACACAAGTTGTGGGGGTGTGGCACGCCCACGGCTTGCCTTGGACAGCCAACTCACATAATTTAGGGCTTGGGCAATGTCGCCTGAGGCGACATCAGTTGGCGGCCATTAAATGTTTAGAATTATGGCAACTGGCGAACAGAAATTCCGAGTTCTGTTGGTGCCGCAACACGCAGACAATAAGTTTTTTTCGTTTCGGCCCTGTCGCCCCACGGCCTGCCCCTTGGCAGCCGCCCACCTAAATAACGCAGAGTTTAACATTTCTAATTTATTGATGTTTCCGACGTTGGGAAAGTTCTTGTCGCGTTGGTGGCCAACTGCCAAATGTCTTGGTAAAACTAACTCAAATTTATGATGATTAAGAAAAATCACAAAATACTTGAGCAATTCTATAGATAGTACAAACCGACGACACACACACACACACAAGCACGCACACCAACACTGGGCTCGACTGTGGGTGTGAGTCGCTTGTTTTCATTCTCATAATTTGTTTGCTGTTTCGAAAATAGACGAAAACCCAGCGAGTCAGACAAACAACAGCAGCAGCAGCAGCAGCAGCAGCACCAACAACAACAACAACAACTGTTTGGAGGCCATGATTTGTGTCCTCAAATAATTTCCTCACTTTCGATACTCTTTAGAATTGTTAAGTCGTATATCAAAGTGACTTACTGCCAATGCTTTGATTTTAGCAGTCAAATAATATGAAGCTTTATTTATTGTCGTCTTAAATTAATATTAGATATTAGGGTTAAATTCTTAAATATTTTCGAATTTGATTTTTAAATATTTTTCAAACATATTATATAGATATATAGAATAAATAGAATATTTATAAATGAATTTTTTCTTTACAACAAATTATAATAAATAAATTCAAAAATTCATGACTGTATTTTCAATTATTAAAATTAAAATTATATTAAATATACATATATATTTTTTCAGCTTTCTCATAATATTATATATGCTATAAATATTATTATTTATAATTTTTGATTTACATTTATATAAGTAAATCTCTAAGTGAATTTCTTGAGAGTATTGTAGCTGTATGCGAGTAAAAGGTCAGCGAATTAGAAACTAGAAACCAAATGTTTAATGTCTGCATTTGCATATTCCAATGTGAAATATATAATAATATATTCAGTGTAAAATGAGCTTAACCTTCATGGCTAACATTTGAAAGAAGACACTTAGCCAAGGCCAATTCGCTTAGTCAGCATTCAGTTCTAAATATCAAAGTTCAATTAAGAAATTCCAAAGAAAACTCCAACTGAAGATAACAGAAATATACATTTGTTATAAACTAAATGTTAAGTTTTTACATTTTCTCAAAAATGTTTCTCAATTTATATTTCAGCAACAATTTAAAAAATGTTGCTGTTTGATTTGGCAAGCTCGTAGGAATTTGACAGAAAACATTAAGTGAAATAGAAAATCGATATGGCAACTAAAATGGCTACAAAAGGCTGCAAAGCAACAGCAAACGTCAAACAGCTAACAGCTAACAGCAAACAGGTAACAGCAAACAGTTTATTAACTTATTTGGCCGTAAAGTAGGTTTATGGGTAGACAAAACAAACACGCCAAATGAGTGTAGATAAACTTTAACTACCCTAGACCCGAATGAGCCAAAACAAATGGAGTTTCGTGGCTCCACATTTTCAACAGTTGCCACTCGCAGCTCGAGCCGGAGCCAGAGCCGGAGCCAGAGCCAGAGCAGTTCGAGCATCTATAAGCTGACAGAGTCGCTCGGCGTTTGGGGCTTTGTTTTTGGGTTTTATGTGATTGCCTTTGTTTTCACTTAAATGTGCGTTAATTTATTTACCAAAGTCATTAAAAACATAACTTTTATGGCAGCTAGCGAATAACTCCCCGCCTCTGGCTCGGGCTTCACTCTGAATTAATTGCCCCCCAAATTATTGACACTTATTTCAAACAATAAAAACAAAGCAAACTGTTATTATGTCTGTCGATTGCGACTCGAAAAAAGCGACAAATTTGCCATAAATATATATGTACATAAATATATATTTAATTGCCATAAAATGTATAACGATCATATACAATTATTACTAAACAAATATATTCTAATTATAATTTATTAATTACTTATATATATCATATTTTTCTTTTTATATTTATTTTATTATTATTAACAATGAAAATTAAAGATATATAAATATTAAATCATAATAATCTTATTATTGTGATATAATATTTATATATATTTTATTTTTCATTGCTTATCTTTGCTTATCCGTATTTGTGCTAAACACATATTCTAGAATTTTGATAAGAATATATATATATATATTTGTTAGTAATTTATATTACATATGCAATTGATCTACTTTGGATATTTACACATAATATGCCCTCGGCTCCACAGCATTTGTCCACAACTAAAGCCCAATCATCATACAATTTCGCTATTCGGGTTACTCATCAATTGTCAAATCGCAACCTTGATTACAACAAATACTTCTCCAAGCTTTCATGCTGCCACAACAGTGGCATAGAGCAGTAGCAGAGCTGGGGCCCGCCTTGGCCAAGTAGGAGTGGGGCTCGTACCGTTGCCCGTTATCTTCTATAATTATATAATGCATATTGTGTGTATTGTGAGCTTTTTAGATTGCATGACGCCAAACTGTGGAAAACATTTTAAGCGAACGACTTGCCAACTGGGCTGAAGAAGAAGAAGCAGAAGCAGAAGCAGAAGCACAGAGCAGACCAACCCCATTTGGCTACCATTGGAGCAGCGTTGACATAGTTTCTATGGCCCTCCTCCCGTGACCCAGCCCGCCACTCCACCCTCTACACTGGGCACTCGATAAGCTTCGTATGACTCCCCTTGCATGTTCAGTGTGCATTCGGCAGGACGACGACAACAACAACAACAACCACTATTATTACTGACTGTTGTCAACGCATATCCATTTTGGGCTGCATCTAGCGCCCTGCTGTTGGCTTGTTTGGGCCAGCTAAATAGCAACAAACGTCTCCTGCGACAGCTGAAGCCCGTAAAGTGGCCGAGTGGCTCCCAACGAGTCTCCTCCCGCGGCGCCCAGCCCCCAGCCCCCAGGCATGCCACCCGCCATTCATTTTTATGTAAACCAATTGTTTGTTTTGCTGGTGTGTCTCCGTCCAGTCCCAGTCCCAGCGTCTGTTCCGTCCGTTGCCTGTCGCCGCTCTGTGCCGAGTGCCTTGTGGGGGTCAGTTGGCTTCCTGGCCCGTCCGGCGGGGCGCACTCCGGTTTCTCTGCGACGGCTCTTATCGGCATTTTGCGGTTTTCTCTTTGTTGATTTAGTGGAGCAGCCTGTTGAACTTTTCGCCTCGCTGCCGCACAAAGGACACACCCAGTGCTCCCAGTGCTCGCTCGCCCGCTCCTTCCACTCAGCCGTGGCCAGCGTAGAGTATTGTTTGCATTCGTGGCTTGTTAAAGAGCGGAGCTGTGGATGGGGTATGTTTGCATTATTAAATTGCCGGATAATCAAATATTTTGGATTTCGCGTTCCTTTCGCGTGCATATTTGAGTGGGTAATGGGTTAATATTTTATCAATTTTCAGGAATGGACGTTCACATTGATAGTTCGAGTTGAAACTATCCTTTAGTGTTAGCTTGAATATACAATCATTTTAGTTTTAGTTAGTTTTTTTCTTTTACTCAGCCAGTATTTTTTTTATCTCACTCTTCCACATACCTCAAATTCACATAAAATTAGTTTTTTATTAAAAAAAATATATATAAATATATTTATGTATATATATATATATATTTTTTTTTTTAATATGTAAAAACTCTACTAATAAATCAATTATGTTAAATTACCTGCGAAAGACAAATAATACTGGTTTTACTAATGTTTATTTAGCTTGTACACTTTTTGATGCAAACATAGGGGAAATTCAGTTCAGTTCAGCACCTTTTCAATATGACACAACAATGGCGCTTTAGCTGAAATCAAAATGCTTAGCCAATGCATACAGCATTAAGACAAACAACACCTAGATGGCGCTATATGAACATTCGAATATTTTGTAGTTCATTAAATATATTGATATGTTAAGCTAACAAATTATTAACTGAAATGCAAAAACAATGATTTGATTAATTTTGAGCAAAATATGTACAGCGAAAATTAAAAACTTTAACAAAGCTACCCATTATCGTCAGCCAAAGACTACAGCGAATACAGCAACCGCAAAGATAAATACTGGTTTTATTGGTGTCTTGGCTAACAACAAAAATGTATTTATTTCAAATTATGGATTTTGTTCATACACCTTTCTATTATAATTATAGCACAAGATTTTTCATTTGTCTGATTTGCCTGTCCATGTTTAGAATTGTAGAGCATCCTCTTGCAGCAGCTCTGCTGGTGGCGCCTCACGTACATATCGGTTAATCGGCCTGAAGGTGGGTCTAGGCAGATATGGCGGTCGCTCATAGTCAGCTGCTCGTGCAATCCGTATAGGCCTGAAGGTGGGTCTAGGCAGGTATGGAGGTCGCTCATAGCCAGCCGCTCGTGCGATTCGGTGAACAGACCTAAAGGTGGGCCTGGGCCGATATGGTGGCCTCTCGTGGGCAGCCATTGCCATGGCGCACATCGAGACAAGCAGCAAAATAATTGTGAACTTCATGCTGGTTCGATTGAAAATGTTGGATTGATGCTGTTCGATTGAGTTAAGACTGCTTTTATAGTGACGTCTTGCAGGTGCTGCACTGCGTTGCTGCGACGGTACTTTTTTTTTGCATAGCATGGGGACTTACATAGGGGGAAATCTGTATATGTGACCTGATAATGTAATTGCCCAAGACAAGTCGAGGTGTGTTATCAGTGCATGGCTGAGTTGAATCGAGCTTAAGGGGAATTTTATTTACTTACGTGCTGTTGGCATAGGTTTTAAAATATATGTGTAAAATAAAATCAGACATGCTTTATATGTTTTAAAAAGTAGTTAATTGCAAATTGCAAAATAATTTTAATTTTAAGTAAATTAAAATTTATGATTATTATTCTTGATAATTAATATATTTTTAAAATTTTTATTTTACAAATTTAGTTTAGAACTAACGCAATAAATCTGGAATCTATATAGAAAGAAAACATCTTGATCAAAGAAAACAACAGCTTCAATTGTGTTTTTTTTATCCAACATACATTGGCATTTATTTAGTTTTTTTGTTGTTGATTTGCTTGAATTTTATGACACTGAAACAGACAAATTTGTATTCGCTTGCTGAATGTATGTAAGTGTGTGTGTGTGTGTAGAAGTTTGAAATATGTATGTGTGTTAAATACTTTGGTTATTATTGTTGTCAAAGGGGATCTCAAATGTCTTTAGTGCTATAGAGATATAAGCTGTGTGTGTGTGTGTGTGTGTGTGTGTGTGGGAGTATGTTTGGTGTCTCTGTGTGTGGTTTGGTGTTGTGTTTGCTTGTCAATTCAATACATTCAATATTAATATATAGTTAATACATATATATATGTTTTCATAATTTGTAATTAGTAATACACATATTTGAAGTATTCGTTTAGGTTTTACGAGTTTGAATCTTTGGATATTTCTGCATCGCTGCCCATACTATAATATATGTGTATTTATATATACGAGTAATATTTGATCGGCTAAGAGGGAGCGAGTGATTAGTAATGCGTTTAAACTGCTTTGCCTTAATCTATAAATGTTTCATATTTGAAATCTTTTTTAATTTTCATTCGAATTTGTTTGCTTAGTTTTGTTTACGTTCTCAATTTATCAATTTCTCAATTTGATGTGCGTTGAAGTTGAATGTTTTCCATTGTGTGTGTGTGTATGTGTGATTTTTTCGCTTAAATGCAAATGGAATTTAATTTTGATTTATGCGTTTGTTAAGTAATGTTAAGTAGAAAATTAGATAAATTTATGTGTTTTACTTGCATGCATGTTTTATGCTAAATTATGACAAATTGGGCTTATAGAATATTTATTATTTGCTGTCCTTGTCAAGCAACATAAAAAGCAAGCTGTGCTGCTTTATGGCAGACGGGTTCCAATATATGCATGATATATATATGTATATGATATATATGTATGTATATGAAAAATGGATGATTTTATTTTGAATAATTGCTTAGCTTAGTTTTTGTTTCTTTAGCGAATTTCGAAAGATTTAATTTTTGATTTTGATTTGCCGAAAAGTTACTTTTGTTTTATTAAATTTGGGAATCCAAAACTTTTCGTATTTTTTGTTTGTTTGCTATTTGAATTACTTGAAAATTTGTGAGAGTTTTTTCGTTATTTTTTTTTGGTTTTTGTATATCGTATTATTTGTAATATTTATTAAATGCCATTTGTCTAAACGCTATTCAATATTTGTAGTTCGTTTACCATCAAAATTTGTAGTACATTTATATAAGTTTCCCATAATATATATATATGTATGTTTTTAAGCAATATTATCGTTCACAACACTACATTCATATATATATAAAATCGATATAGCTAAGGATAGTAGGGCGTATTATAGAGTGTATCAATAATAATCGAAATGAGAGGCAAATGAAATAATAGCTAATCAAAGTAGACGATCAATTGTGAGCCACCTCAAATGCTTTGCTATTTCTAAGTCTTGAGCAAATGTTGATTTCGTTCGTACGGTTTTTAAACTCTGTTAAAATTCATAGATTCTTTGTTAAGCATTTTATTTCATTCATATAAATTTGCATAGTTCAGTCAGTCTTTGAGTGTTTAAAGTGGCTGCACAACTTACCAAAAATAATGATAAAAATAAGCTGAAATAAATTAAAATAAAAAAAAAAATAAAATAAAATAAAATAAAAATTAATAAAACGTTGTTTTTTAAATAAATTTTCATTTTTATATTTGGCAAACAAATTTGCTGCGAAGCTTAAATGTAATAATAAAATCTTAAATAAATATTTGACAGAATTTAGTTTGAGTTCGTCTTAAAGCTTGCGGTGCAGAAATCAACTGTAAATAAATAATAGGTAAATAGGCAAAAGGTGCGCTTGGGTCTGTTGTATAATACAATTTATAGCTGCTGACTAAGTGGATTCATTTTTGCATAAATAAATGCAATTTGTGCTTGAACAAATTTTACATTAATAATCTGTTTGTGGAAGCGCTTTGAAACGAAATATATAAATTAAAATAAAGAATTGCTAAACATATATTGATCGATACAAATAATTATAAAATCGATTACCAATGCTAAAAATTATGATCACAAATAATCTGTTTAAGCGGGCAAGCGAACTGTCTGTCCATGCTCGCAACTATAGGATTTGCAGACCATTCAAAATTAAACAATATCTATCATTATGACTTTGACTTAGAGGCTACATATAGATGGCAAAGAAATCAAATTGAAAAAAAATACAAACAAACTTATGAGCTACACACACAGACAAGAGCACATACACATATATATATATGTGTGTGTGTATATATATATAGTGCCGGTGTATTGGGCCGATGTATGCGCCCTTTTTTCTTTTTTTTTTTTCTTTTCTTTTTGATATTTTGGTAATTCTGCTTATAGTTAAAAAATACAATATTAAAAGTTAATTTCAATTATGCAAACACACAAATTGAATTGAATATTTTGCTTTCGTTTCTTTTTCTTCATTTCCTTTTTTTTATGTAAATGCAAAATTGTTTTGCATATTTATGTTTTCTCTTTTTCCTTTTGTTTATCAATATTTGAAATAGTTAATATGTTTATATATATGTGTGTGTGTGTGTGTTTATGTGTATATATTGTATGTATGTGTGCGCCTTATGCGCTTTGCTTACTTCCTCTGTGATGTTTTTCGTTTTATTCAAATAAGACTTGGAACACACACATATGTGTGTGTATGTGTGTGTGGTTGTGTGTCTGTGTGTTTGTGTCATTCAACTTCCACGCACTTCATTGACTTGAAACACTAAGCTAAACTGCCACGCCCACTGGGAGTCGCTTACAAATTACACTGCCATAGTATCGTAGGCTGTGAATCCTGCGCCATTTGCTTGTTGGAGTTGGAGTTGTTTTGGGCCGGCTTCGTTTCTGCGGGTAGCGAGGGGAATGATTTTAGGCAAGAGAACAATTTCAATAGAAATATATATGGAATATATATATTTGTGGTATATGTATATAATTAATTATTATTTTGCTTAGGCTTGCAACCAAAAAGCATTGCTTGCTCGTGCCGAGAGCTTGTGGCAGCTGGCACAAGTATGTATAATATTTAGATATGTGTTAAGCCTGTTGATTAATATACATAATACATATATATATGTATATATGAATATATATATATATAGGAGCTATGTAATTGAAATTCGTTTGTCAAAATGATAAATGCTTTTGTGTGTTTTATTTCAGTACACTCGGAAACACTCAACTGTGATTTGCTTTCAATTAACAAAATTAAACTAAAGGAAATCAATTCAAATATAATACATAAAGACAATAATTAACAGATATAGCTAAACAGGGGGGTTTGGATTAGGT
The DNA here is from genome assembly GCA_035047565.1 of Drosophila mulleri. NCBI lineage: Eukaryota > Metazoa > Arthropoda > Insecta > Diptera > Drosophilidae > Drosophila > Drosophila mulleri. Next base: position 15,517,012 of record JAWNPK010000060.1, on the reverse strand, counting down.
TTAGGCATGCGTACTTCACATTTAGTGTTAATTGCGACCAGAGAACATGCAAAAGCGAATTACTTAACTGCGAGTTTTAGTTTGGAACTTACAACTGCCTGCGACTACGTAGTAAGTGAGTTAGTTAAAGTTTTTAGTTTTTATTTGGTATTTATTAAATGAAGAAAAGTACAGAAATTATCAGTGTTAGTAGTTAGTTGCATCAAGTATAAATTGTTTTTATGCTTATTACCTTAGACAAAAAATTGCACAGAAATATAAGAAACAAAACGGGGAATATGTGAAATCTGATTGGAATATTTGAAATCTGATTGGTTGATATGCAAGTAAGCAATTTTTACTGTGGAAAACAGCATCATTATACTGATTTTTGGGCTTGAATTTGAAAGTAATTCTTTCAGCTGATTTGAGAACTGTTCACACATTTTCCATTGAAAGATCTCAATGATATACCTCAAGTTAAGATTAAATGCATGAGCACTTTATTAATTTAGCTACAAAGAGGGAAATATATTCTGATAGTAGAGCCGAAGGCCATAGTAGCCAGTGCTGTTAAAATTAAGTTAGATCTTAATTTTTAATTATATCTAACTTTATAAAATAAATAAATAAATATTCTGATAGAATATACAATATGGAATATCCAAATAGATTTACTATCTCAAAAAAAATCTCAGGCTTATTTAAATTACTTTAATAAGTACATTGAAAAAGTTTCTTCTTTTTCTTATCTATTCTTTTAATTGTTTAGTATCAGATGATATTATTTATTATATTTTGAAGTGTTCTATTATATTTTTTAAGTATGCATATATTAAGTTCAATTATGCAAATTTTCTGTGCAATTTTAGCTCAGCATTGGTTAAACCAATTTAATTGCTATATGTTTTTCGTTAAAGTTTCTATATACAATACGCTTTTCTTACCTCTCGATTAATTTACGCATTTCTTCGGTGGTGCGTTGATCTTTCGGTTGTGGTGATCTTTTTACAGCTGTTTGTTTTCGTTTATTATATAGCAGTATTTTTTTGTTTAATATAAAATATTATCATTTAAGAACCCCATGAAATTGAGCACAACCGTTAAGGAGTTGTTTATGGTAAATTGGTTTTAAATATCATAAAATATAAAAGAAAATAGAAAGAAAACGCAAAATGAAATTTGAAATTAAACTTTTCTTATACGTAATGTGAGAAGATCGTGCAAAAATGATTGAAACTTCCTTTAAAATTCAGGAAAATATATTGCTCTAGAGTTTTTCTGCTTATATAACTAACTTATTGTTCGTAAAAACCATTGAAAAAAAAAAAAAAACACTAGATATCTAGTCGGACACATGCGAAATTCTATACACATGATATGAAATGAGAGATTTTATGAAAAATCATTGTTAAAATTATACTTAAATCCGAAATTAGATACAAAACATTAACATAAAACATTGACATTGGTGCTGGAAAGGAAACCCTTAAAAAATGTGGTCGGTGCGACTTATAAAATGAAATGGAAGTTATTGAATTGTGCATTAAACTTAACAACCAAAACCGAAATTAATATTTTTAACACAAAATATAAAATATAAAAAAAAATATAAAATTTATATATTTCTTTTTTGAAATATTAGCAAAACACAGCATGAATATTTATTGCGAACCTTCTATGGAAAAATTCATGAATGACAATGAAGGAAGTATGAAGAATGAGCACATTCCTGATATGAGATCGAGAGGGAGGGAGCCTGACGACGAACGACGAGGGCGAATGAGGACGAATGAGGTGAGTTGTGATTGAAGTGAGGATTTAATTGAAAATTCACTCTAAACACTAAAGTTAAATTCGATTTGCGATGGGGTTCACATCACTCACCATCATTGGCGTCTTCTGATCGTTATTAATATTCGAATGTAAAATGAGTTTTGAAAGAAGGGAAATTAAGAACATTTCGAATTTTTTGCGTTAAAAATGAATACACTTTTAATTGAGCTTGGTGGAAATATATTGGAATATTGATTGAAGCTGGGGTTACGATTCGATTGGAGGATCAATTGGAATGGGCTGAGCTGGGAGACTCTGACTTACCGCCATAGTTGCCGCGTGGTCCATGATCGCGATCGCATTCGGCCTCTGAGATCTCATTGCTCTCCTTGGAGTCGTTGAACGAGGAGTTGCTCATGTCGTGATTACGTGGTGGTGGTGGAGGTGGCTCAGGTGAGCCATTGCCTGGATTGCGTGCAGAGCCTAACGCATATTAAGAATAGAAGTTATTGTCGTATACCTAAATATTCCATCTCTGTCGTATTTACCAATGCTGCGACGTCCCATGGAGCCGCGAGATCCATAGTGATCGTAGGGCTGTCCATAGGGACCGCCGTACTGAGAGCCATACTGATCCTCCTCGGGAGCGCAATTGGCGGGATCGTCGTATTCGGGTCCGGGGCCAGAGTACAAGCTGCCGCCTTGTGAGTTGACGCGAGTGTAACGACGCTGTGAGATCGCAAAGAGAGAGAGGTCAATGAGTGGGCGGTTATGGAGAGATCGAAGCGGCGAGGAAGGCAGAGAGAGAGGAGGCAGACGATCAAACAATGACGAGAGATAAAGAGCGGGAAGAGACAGAATTAGAAATGAGAGGGCAAAACAGGAATACTAAAAGTGGAACAGTTGAAAAGGAACGCAGAAAGGGGTAAGGGATATAGAAAGGCAAGAGAGAGAGGTAGCTGGGGGACTCTGTTTAAAGTACTTCTACTATAATCTTACATATTGATCCTCCTCGGCACAGTTGGCGGGATCATCATATTCGGGTGCGGGAGTATAGATCGAGGATTGTCCACCTTGGCTGTTCTTGCGCTGATAGCGATTGGCACGTGGCATGGACTGAGAGCCGGAGCGGGAGTGTACGTGTCCAGGGTGGCCAGGGGGCAGCATGGTGCCGGCGTGTCCGGGTACGGGTGTGTGTCCATTCTGGTGCGGGAAGGTCTGGAAGTTCATGGCCTTGGTGGGATCCATTTCCTCACGGAAGCCGAGCAGATGGAACGTAGCATAGGGGCAGATTTCATCTTCCATGCCTTTGGCGAGAGGAGAGCTCGATTAGCAACGTTTACTCAAACACTTTGTGGTGCTTTGTTTGTGTCTTGGTTTGTTTGTTTTAGTGTTTTAGTACGAGGCAGAGAGAGAGAGAGTGGCCTGGCCCGAATTGCTTTACTTACGATGCAGTAGCTGAGGTAGATTCAGTTCGATGCGACCGGGGTTAGACTAATCGAAATGTTAGTGGACTTAAACATAAATTAAATCTTAAGTAAGAAGTTAAACTGGCCTGGGGTTAGATGTTAGTCGTTATTGGAATTGCATACAGAAATCAGAAAAGGTTAACAAACTTAAAAGGGGAGGGGTGGGGCGAGGCCTCCTACCTGGATGTCTATAGTGGCACTCGGGAGTGCCGTGGGCGTGGCCATAGTGATTGCCAATGCCGTGCATGGGCACTGGCGGGGCTTTCAGCTCCTCGTATAGGTTCGGGTTACGGCGCGGATCCCAAGTCGAGTGGTTCGAGCGCAAGCCTGAGCCGCGGCCTGAACCGATTCGTATACGTTCGTATGTGTGTGTGTGTGTTTGAGTGTGTATGTATGTATTGGTGTTTTCATATTTTATTCAATTTCCAATATTCATACAACATCAACGATGAGTGAACAGAAAAGTCAAAGAATCGATTCAACGGCAACCGAAAGGGAGAGGATTTGGAATAATGTGGGGGAAAAGAAGAGTTAAAATTATATGTGAAATAAGAATTAAAAATAAAAAACAATCAAAATCTAAATTCAGCACAACATTTAATAATACGAGTCTTCGTTTCAGATCGGATGGGTTCGAAAATCATAAGAAGCGACTTTAAGAAGCGACATTTGAGAATTTCGTTCTGAGAAAGCGTTGCAATGGGTTCGTGTGTATGTGTGTAATGGGCGTGGCAAACGACCTTTGGGTCTTGGATGTTTCATTGTGAATGCAAAAGCAACGCAAAATATGGAATATTCTTTCTTTTTTTCTCTTTTTTTCACTTTCATTTTGTGAGCAAAGTAAATGGAAGACAAAAATAAGCCTCAGCCAATGCGCAGTGAGTGCCCCAGGCGAGACGGTGCTCTGGTGCTTCGCTGGCATAGTCCTGGCATTAATAAATGTTGCATTGGAAATTTAGATGCTTACTTATGACTGTACCTCGCTTAATCCGGTCGCAGGTGTTGTAGTTGGAGCCGGGCACCGGGGGCAGCTTGCGATTGGGTGGGGCAATGTAGCCAAGCTCGTCCCTCAGGTCCGGGCGACGCTTGTCCAGGGTGGCGCCGGGTCCCATTGTCTGATTGTAAACTACATCGTCTAGAATTAATATATGATATCGCGAACTCAATAGTGAAACACTGAAGATGCTTTTCCTCTTTAATGCTGCTCAAAGATCAACTCGCATACTTTACTTCTGTTTTTTGTTCATTTACTTATATCTCGTATCAATCAGCTTTCTTCCGTCACTCACAATATTTGGCTTTGAAAATAAATTTGGATTTTTTTGTTTTTTTTGTTTTTTTTTTGGTGCGGCATCTCAAGACGCTAAAGTGCTAATTAGTAGCTCAAAGTTAACAATTGCAAAAACAGAATTACGTGAGGTGTTTCATTAAAATTATTATTAATTTAAGTTGTTTTTTTTTTTTTTTTTAATTTCAAAATATACCAACTTGTTAGCGATATAAAAATTCATGATATAATGACATGAAATGAGAGATGATTTCAATTTCGAGTTCAAATTGACTTTACGTTACTTTACTTTAGCATTATTCTAATCATTTGCGATTTCAAAAAGCATCTTAGTTTTGGTTTCATTTGACAACAGAAACAGAAAAGTGTGGAAAATAATGTCGATAGAAAGTTGAGATGGGAAATTGTGTCTCTTGTGTTCGGAGGAGTTTCAAAGTTGCTTAGGGCGACAGCCGAACGTATTTACAACACTGGAGATTACTATAGGATAAATATTTATTGTGTATATAGTGTGATAGGGTATTTTATTTGTTTTACTTGGATAACAACTCAAAAGTAGAAGATTTCTCGAATCAATCAAATCTAAAAGACATCGCAACATATGATTTTTTTTATACAAATGTAATTAGTTTGCTTTAAATTAATTTTCCAATTTGATTTAAAGATGGAGATGGAAAATTTGATGATAGTTCTGCTATGAATATTATAGGTATATGAATGATATATATGATATATGAGTATCACATATGATATGAGTATTATAGATAGTATATGAATTTACTAAATATATTATATATATACACTGAACACATATTGAATATTATATATGTATATTTAATTGGTATATGACTTTTTAATGGTATTTTGTTGGTATATTTTTGTGAAACTTTTGGTATTTTTGGATTTTATGGTGAGTGTTTCTTTGAGTTCGTGTTGGCTTGAGTAGAGTATATATCATGCTATAAATATTTAGTACGATTATTAGACATTGAGCATTCCAGTAAATTGTAAAGTTTTTACCAGTATTTTTGCTGAGTGACGGTCTAAGACTTATGCGTTCTCATTGCTGATATTGAGCGCGTTAATTAATAGTGAATTAAAAATATAATTAAAATGTAATGCGCAGCAATATACAACAGTTTGCGAACAACACTAAATATATATATGTATGTATATATAAAACAGAAATAAAATTTGTCGTAAATAATATATGTATCGAGATGATATTTATGATAAGAATAATAATTGTCTTGCGCTCCTCTGCCATGCCAGGCTAAGGGCAAACCTACAATAGACATCCTTCTGGCCGCCGCGCAGATCGTCCGCTCGCCGGCGCGAGAGCGCCACACAGACCACGCAGATGCCCACGGCAACCACGACGACGGTGGCTATCAGCGGCACCATGAAGTTCAGATCCAGCCACTCGGGCATCCAGGCGGGCAGCGGAATGCGGGCATGGACATTGCCATGGCCCGTGCCATCATCGAGGGGCGCGATGGTGCCTTGATTTCGATCGGATTTCGGATAGATACACGATAGACGATAAACGAGCATGCAAATCGTTTATCAGATACAACAACAGACAGCAGGCAGTTGCATAGCCAAGATATTTGTTGGTTTTGTTGTATATGTATATAGATATAGACGTTGGTGTGTATGTATTTACACATATAGAGTATGGAAAATGTATAGTGTTTGGGGTTTATGTAGAGACAGAGATAGAGAGAGAGAGAGAGAGCGAGTGGAACCGAAAAAAAAAGAGAAAAGAAATGTCGTGATTAGTTTGATATACTTATAGATACCTTTGTGGTGATTGCCTTTGCTACGCAGTATACAAATAACAATTATCGCTATGATTATGACGAGCAGAGCCGCCACGACCGGCACTACTAAATTTAGGTTCGATAGAATAATGCGGATTGTATCCTCGGCGGTTAATTCGGGTAAATCACGCGAGGGTGCGATTGTGCCTGCAACAACAACAACAACAACCAAAGTGTTTCACATGTAGACCAAGTTCAGAGGGGTGGGTGTGGGAGAGAGAGAGAGAGACGTTTATATAGATGTATAGATAGATGTGTGTATGTATTGGTGTAGGCATGTATATAAAGAGAGAAAAGATGCGGATTGAGAGGCAGAGAGGCACTTGCAAGGCTCAACAGATCAAGCTAATTGAATAAAGAGAGAGAGAAAGAGAACTCTCCCTCCCCCTCTCTCTCTCTCTATGCCTGTCTCTGCCCTTTTGCCATCCCTCTCACATCACATTGACTTTTGTACCCAGACACTAGTCGAGCACTTGACACACATATACAAATACATTGACAAATACAAATACAAATTAGTAACTTTGCTTTGAGTCGAGTTCGAAAGAGAAGTGTTTTTGAGAAGAGAATGTAAATGACTTAAAAATGTATTTAATAGTATTAAATTTTGTATTTTACAATGCGCCGAAATGCGAAAACTATTTGTAGCTAATTTAGTAAAAATTGTAATTGTAGTTTGTAAGAAAAAATAACAGTATTATTTTTTAGTACGTTTAAATGCAATTTGTTTTTGTTTTTTTTTAAATATTTTTTTATCTGTAAACTCTTAAGACTAATTGAGTAAATTGTTGTTAATGCTATGAGTATGCGAAACGCTAACGATTTCAATTTAAAGCATTCCAAAGTGTAACAGCTTTCGAGAATATGATAGGAGAGTAACGAATAACGATTTACGATTAACGATTAACGATAACGATAACGATATTCGCGAGAAGAGATAACTTTGAAATAATAGTTGCAAAAACACGAACTAACTTAGGCGGAACAACTCAACTGGAACTTGATGACACTAAATGAACGAAATTGTGAAACGAAAAATGAAAACGACTTTTGGTGTAATGAATGCAGAGATGCATATAATGTCTGCTTCTTCTTCTTCTCCTCCATTCATCACTTGAACTCAGCTCTCATGTGAACTTACTGAAAATGTTGAATTGATGGATCTTTGGTTGTTGTGCTTTCGGAAATGTGTGCGCTTTGGCTCTGCTCGGCTCTCAAGTTGAGTTTTATAACAAGTTTTTATTTCGTTTTTGGGTTTTTTCTTTTGTTTTGATTAGGTGAAAAGAGCATTTTACTATTGTTAAAATTAAACGAAATACAACTAAATTTTACATTACAAATTGAATGAAAATCAAATCAAAATAAGCTCAAAATGCGTGAAAACAAGTTGAATAAATGTGTGTTCAGTTCAGTGGACAACAATTACAATTGGAATCTGATTGGAACTCTAGTAGATGGATCCATGAATATTTGATATTCCATATATGTATGTATGTAGCTTGTCTTTGGCTGCAGAAAGAATAGATTATTTAGGAGTTTTGGGCTAGAAGCAATTTACAGATTCGGAATTTGATTCAAGCGTCTTCTACGAGCAGCGGAGGGCGGAGGGAGCGACTGGCGGTGGGTGGGTTTACAACATCGATCGGTAGCTATCAGTGGCTGTGGCTGTGGCTGTGGCAGTGCAGCAGCAATGCACCTTGACACCAACATCCCCACAGACTTTACACATAAATGGTATATATGTATATGTATGCATAAATTCAAATGATAATCGAGTGAAGTGAACAGAAGAATCAAAAAGTAACTCAAATAATGCTAATAAGATCTGTGGCCGTCTCTAGAGCTACGTTAGATTGGAAATTATGATAAGGAACTGAACTGAGGAAATCATAAGGGAGCGTGACGTGGTGAACGTGGTGATAATTGTTTAAAGCTATTTATTGAACATTACTGTTAGGATTGTAGCAACTTTGCATTTGCTACTCGTTGGGAGTTTTGTACATACAATATATTGAGAGTATACGAGTAAATGGTGTATAAGAACGTAAAAAACAAATTGCATTTACGCAATAAAAACAACGTTATTTTCTTTTTTTTTCTTTGTACAACATTTTCTGATGCCGCTGCGATTAAAGTTTTTAGCATTTCATCACAATTGCAATAAATACAAAATAAAGACTTCTAAATTTGGTTCAACAAGCTTTTTGACAACTTATAATATTTGCTAATAAATAAATGAAGAAATCGAATTACGGTGCAATTGGTAAAAAAATCAAAATCGAAAAGTTGCTCATTTTCAGTTGTTGGTGAACGAAAAACATTTACAACTCAGGGAAAGTGTTGATGCCTAGATTGTTATTTGTATATATGGACAATGCTGTTGGGATGGGGGCGTGACTGGGGGCCAACAGTCCAACAACATTGTCAACGTAGTTTTCTATGTACAAAAGCAATGTGAGACATTCGTAAATCGGAAAACAGATCATAAATACCTCCGGTCACAGTCAGCGTGGCGAAATCGTATTCGGCCACGGTGAAGCCGGCCGAGTTGTGGGCGGTGATGCGCAGATTGTACCAGGTGGCGGGCTCCAGGTCGAGTACGACGTAGTTGTTGTCGGGCTTGACATTGTTGGAGATTTGATTCCATTCAAGTTGATCACTGGAAGCAGAAAAGAAAAGAGAAAACTCTTGGCGTTAACTCTCTGTGTGCTGGAAGGGAATCTTTGTGCGCTCCAAGCAGCTACCGTTTCTTGCTCTCTACGACGAAGTGGGACATGGGGCAGCCGCCATCTTTCCAGGCCTTGAAGTGCAACGAAACGGAATTGGACGAGACCTCAATGAAACGTGGCTTCTCTGGCAGCTTGGGCTTCTGGCCCTTGGTGCGTGTGTTCAGAATGTCGGAAGCTTCGCCAGCGCCGATGCTAAAGAGACGAAAAGACAAATAAAGTTAGCTCATAGTATTCGCTTCTTCTTCTCCTCGGCTTTACTCACTTATTAAAGCCAGTGGCATAGACCTGATAACGTGAGCCGCACAGCAGATTCTCAATGTTGTACTTCTGAGATTCCACAGAGACCTCAGCAGTTTCCCACTCTCCGAATTCTGTGAATATACAAAAAGAAATAAATGAGTATAAAAAGTTATAAAAATCTGTTTTATGTAAAATTGGGTTAAGATGTGATAATAAATACAAAATTATATATTATATATTTATATGTTAATGAAATTAAATTGTTAAAGCTAGCAGCAAATGTGTTTCATAATTATTTCCGCTCACTTTAATAATTTTATTTAATTAATATATAAATTTAGAATATACAAAATTTGAACTATTATCCTTTTTTTCTGCGCTAGCTTCAGTTCATAATAATAAATAATTAATATAGCCGAAAAGCTATCTGTTAACCTGGCTTATAGTGCAACGTGTAGCCGTGCAGTGGTGCAGTGTCGCCCTCATGTGGCTTCAAGCGAACGGTCAGAGTGTCGGTGGTGGTGGCCGAGAGGGTGACCTGTGGAGACTGGGGTGGCGCCAAGACGATGAGCTTGTGGGTAATGGAGTCCTTTGCAATGGAGTTCTCGGCATGGCAGGTGTAGTCGCCGGCATCCTGGCGATTCACCGACTTGATCAATAGCGAGCCATCGGGCAGCAGGCGCATGCGTTCATTGGCACTGAAGTCGACGCCCTTGATCTTCCAGGTGATCTCGGGCTGGGGGGCGCCAACGGCTTGGCAGGGCATCTTGGCATCCTCCTTGTAGGTGGCAGTGAAAGTGTCGTCGAACGAGGCGATCTTGGCCGGCACCTGGTCGCTGGGCATGGCCACAATGCTCTTGGACTGCTGGCCCTCGCCAATGGTGGTGCTGGCAGTGACCCAGAACTCGTACGGCTTGTTCTTCTCCAGCTCGGTGGCCTCGAAGCTCATCTGGTAGTGTGGCACCTTCTGGGTCTTGGTTTCAGTCTCGGCGCCTTCGGCCTTCGAGTAGACAGTGTATTGGGTGATGATGCCGTTGGGCTGTGCTGGTGGACGCCACGAGACCAAAATGGCCGCGTTGCCCATAACCAGGGCCTTGACATCGGTGGGTGCTTCGGGAACTGTGGAGCGAGAGGTAGGTTTAAGAAGACAGAACTGAGCTAGGATGCTATGCTGGCTTACCATCAGGCTCGGTCTGGCAGTGAATGGGCACGCTGCGAACTCCGTCGCCTCCTGCTGTGGTAGCCAGGACTTGCATGGTGTAGTTGGTGTACTTCTTGAGGCCATGGAGCACAGTGTCGGAGGAGGCAGTCTTCTTGTAGTGGCGCTTGGTCTCATCTGCAACAGGTACATATCAGTGGGGATTCAATACTCGACAGAATTTCGAGTTGTACTTACCATACCACTCATCGCTGGGGGCATAGACCACCTTGTAGGTCTTGATCACGCCATTGGCCGACTCGAGTGGGGGGCTGACCCAGCTGACGCGAATGGTCTGGGAGGTCAGGGTGGTGCAGGCAGTGTCGCTGGGTGGCTGGCTGGGTGTGCCTTCGGCAGTGAATTGCTTCTCCTCGTCGCTCAGGGGGCCGGCGCCGATCTTGTTGAAGGCCTGAATCACCACCGAGTACTGTGTGTAGACGCGCAGATTGTTCAGCTCCAAGCTGTGCTCCTTGCCCTCCTCGGTGATGAAGTTGATGGTCTCAAAGATGTAGGAGGAGTTGGTGTTGGACAGCTTGTAGCCGACATAGTAGCCCAGAATCTCGCCGTTCCAGTCGGAGCGTGGTGGTGGCTTCCACATGACGCGCAGGGTGGTCTGATTAACGGGATCGACCTTGATGTTCTGTGGCTTGCCCGACGGTGCCTCTTCGGCGGTGATGATGGTGACGGCTTCCGACGACTGCGAGGAGCCAATCTCATTCTCGGCAACGATACGAATGTTGTAGGTGGTGGCGGGACTCAGTTTCTGCACTTGGGCCTCGGTGGTGTGGCCGGGCACCATGACGCGATCGATCTCATCCCAGGAGGCGCGTGAGCGCTTGAACTCAATGATGTAGCGAATCAGCGGCGAGTTGCCGTCGTAGGGTTGGGCCCAGCTCAGCTGCACTGAGCGACCAGACTTGTCCAGCACCTTCAGGGCGTACGGCATCTCGGGCACCTCCTGCACAATCATATTGATGCTGGCATCGTCGGAGCCAAAGGCGTTGGTGGCCACGCACGTGAACAGAGCCGAGTCCGAGCGTTCGGTGCGCTTAATCGAGAGACTAGACATGACGCCGGCCGATAGTATTTCCTCGCGAATGGTGTAACGATTGTCGTTCTTGGGGTCCAGCCGCATGTTGTTCATGTTCCACAAAATGCCAATGGGCTTCTCGCCCTTCGCCTCACACTGCAGCACGGCTGGCTCGCCTCGGCGTGCGGTCTGATTGCGCAGCTTCTCGGTGAACTCTGGTGGCGCCTGAACACTGACCATGATCACAGCCGACAGACCCGATCCAATGCCATTGATGGCCTCGCACAGATAGTAGCCCTCGTTGGTCTTCTGTATGTTGTCAATGTGCAGAGTGCCTTCCTCCACGCGAATGTTGTCGCTCTTCTTCAGATCCTTGTACTCGCCGGGAGTGTCACCTGGCGAACATTAAAATTATATTAATGAGATCAAGTCTCTCCCTCTCTCTCTCTCTCTTTCTTACCAACTGCTTTCTTCCATGTAACCTGGGGCTTGGGGAAACCGTCAGCTTTGCATTCCACCTTGGCATCGGAGCCCTGGGCGAAGGCCTTGTCTGTGGGCTCGAGTATCCATCTGGGTGGCACTGTTGTTGTTGTTGTTGTTGATGTTGTGATTGTATACAAAATAATATATTAGTAAATTTGTTGCGGTCTCTTTACTAAAGTATAACATTTAGCATGCGGCAAAGTTGTATTTTAAGCGGATGGACGGACATTGTTCAAATTGAAATGTTTTGCATATTTTAAATATATTTTTTGAACATTTCAATTTAAACGTAGTGGAAACATTTATAGAATATGCGCAAATTGAGATTAATTTTATAATAACTTTACATAACTTAAAAAATGTATTTATATAATTTAAATTTTGTATTTAATTATATTATTTAATTTTTAATATATAAATACAATAAATTGAGATTACTTTTAAAATTACTTTTTATATCTAGAATTTATTTAAATAATTTTAATTTTTTTAAATTATAATATTTAATTTTTAATATAAAAATATAAATTATTAAAAATTGTAGCATAAATACAATATCATTACTTTATATAACTGTAATAATGTATATAGCTTTAATTTTTTAATTAATTACAATATTATAAATGTTTCCACCATATACTTAAGTTTTATTATAACCAAAAAGCCAAACTACAACCAAAGAATATTAGCAGAATTAATAAACAGAAATATTAAAGGACAACTGAAAGGGGAATTTTAATTAAATAATTAGTAATTAACTAAAAGTTAAAGAACATGCAATTTGTGCAAAACGAAGTCTGATTTTATTTTGTATTTGTTTGCATTGAAATCGACTTCGCTTTGTGCCTTATGAACTAGGTAAATAATAGATTTGAATGGAAATGAAAGTAATTAAAGTTGGGGATATTGAGGATAGAGGCGGGATGGTTGTTGTTGCTGTTGTTGGACGGGGACGTAGCGGGGTCTTGTGTATCGCTGGAGCGCACAAATGTTTCATTTTAGCTGCTGGGGAAGCGAACGGATTCTGACATCACAGTGGGCACATGATCACATGATATTTTATGAGATTAGGTAGACAATTAGAAGCGGTTAATATGCGATTAGTTGCTATAGTAGTTATTGTTGTTGTTGTTGTTGTTTGCGGTTTATTCGGTGTTGGAGCATGAGCCTGTTTCAAAATTGTAATGTACAAAACTGAATCGAAAATCAAAAGAAATTTCGTGTGCTTTTGTGTGTGCTTATCGTACAGAAAGCTCAGGCAAGTATCAAGCTGTGAGTCCTTTCAGCAAATTTTCTAGTAACTGAGTGCGTATACGTGTGTGCGTATATGTTGGCTGGTATGTGTGCGTATGTGTGTGTGCTGTTGGTTATAATGCTCTGCGGGTCGGAGCTGTTTAGATAAGAATTGATTCGGGTGCGATAAGATTAGGTCGGAGCTAACGTTGCATCTTTGACTTGAGCCAAGCAAAGGGATTTTCAGTAATTTTATATATATAATGTATATATATATGTATATATGTTGTGTTGAATAAAAGTTCTCTTATATACAGTGGCTAATCGAGTTGGAAAACTTTGTCGATAGACCTCAATTGAAGCGTTGCGCAGTTTTTGGCCTATCTCGAGAGAAAAATCTTGTTTAGCTGATCAGAGAAAATTGGGGAAAACCGTTTTCATCTCGCTTCTAAATCATTCCAATTTACCATTCACAATCAGCGCGGCCTCTCTCTGCGCCACGCCCACATGATTGCTGGCCGTGCAGCTGTAGTTACCGGCATGATGAGCCTGCGCCTGGTTGATCAGCAGCAGACTGGAGTGCTCGCCCACCGATGCCTGTGTGATGTCCGCATCGCCATCGTTGTCGTCGTGCAGTGCCCGCCCATTGAGCCGCCATTCGAAACGAATGGGCGTGGCACCTCGAATGGCAATGCACGTCAGCTGCACATAGTCGTTGACATTGGAAACGGACGTGGAGAGCGACAGAGCGGCCAGCAACGGAGGCTCTGCAGAATGCGTCAGCAGTGGATCAGCAGAGCCAGTTGGGAAAGGCAGTCAAGTTTTCATATTCAATGTTGATTAATCGGCAATCAAGAGATTAGTTTAGCTCTTAACAAAATGCAATTGCCTAAGAAACTCAAAATTCGAATATGTCAAGTTCGTTGCCTAAGTCTTTTGATTTAATTATTTTACAGACTCCGATTTTCTTTTAGGGACACAAAATATATGAAAATAAAAAACTATTTACAAAATTGTATATACTACTGTAACTGCTTGGAATACCCTTGACTTTCAGCATGGACCAGCGACTGGCCAGACCCGCCGCATTGCTGGCTACGCACGTGTAGTTGCCCGAGTCGCTGATGGCCGTCTGGCGCAGTGAGAGGATGAGCGTGTACTCATCGATCTTGTGGTAAATGGAACGCAGCAGGGGCTGTCCGTCTTTCAGCCAGAAGATGTCCATGGGCAGATCTCCGGAGATGACCATGCACATGACACGCACCGCTTGGCCGCCGTTCACGCCGTTGGCATTGAAGTGGAACTGTTCGATTTGTGGCAGCTCTGAGCGGTTGTTTTGCGGGTGGAGGGGGAGACGACACACAGAAAAGCCGTGCATGAATATCGAGTGTTATTTTACAAAATTTATGCTCGTGCAAACCGACACCAGGGCAGAGAGAGACACACAGAGATAGAGAGAGAGGCAGACAGTCCGACAACAAATATTGAGAGTGGGCAATAATTTACAGTTGCTGCTGGAGCTACAACTACCAGGCCAGGCCAAGACATAATGCTGTACACAGTAAACAAACCCTTGACACTGAGCTTCGACTCGACGGTCGTGTAGCCGGCCCCATTGGCGCCCATGCAGGTGTAGGTGCCCGTATGGCTGCCCTGCACACTCTCAATGCTCAGCGAGCTGCTGCGCCGGCTGTGCATCAAAATGCTGACGCCCGGCAGCTCCCCGGCCGGCCGCCCATTGTAGTACCAGGTTATATTGAAGGGCGCATCGCCGTGCAAGACGGCGCAGGACAGCTGATAGTAGTCGCCCACATAGAGGGGCGAATTGAGCGCAAGTGGCGACAGTTTTGGTGGCACTTTAAAGCAAAAAATAAAAAGAAATAATAATAAAAATAAAAATACATTGAAAAGAAAAACTAAAAAATTGAGATGAGACTGGAACAGCTAGAGGGGCACAGGTAAGACATTATTTCTGTATTCCTAAAGACCTAAACACAAAACTCGCCCAGCATCGTATGAAATCTCACGTAAGATGTTTTGTTGTTGTTGTTGTTGTTAATTTGTGCATGCAAGCCATTGCGGTGCGACTAGCCGACATTTGTGCACGGAGAGTAAGAGCAAGAGACAGACAGAGTGACAGAGTGTGTGAGAGAGAGAGACAAAGATGTAGACATGCAGCCAAGAGAAGACGTAGACGCATTTGATTAGTATCAACAAACTACAAAGGATCAGAGTATTGGCTCGTATAGCTAATCTTGTGTAGGATATTTGCTTTGGATGCATCTAACCGTAGACATTGAGCAGCGTCGTGAAGCGCTGTTGCCCGGCCAAGTTCTTGGCATGGCAGGTGAAATTGCCAGCGTGCGGCGCCTCAACGGACTCAATGGTCAACACGCTGCTGCGGCTGCCAACGGCCAAGGTGCTGATGCCCAGCCGCTCGTCGATCGACTGGCCGTTCAGCATCCATTCGATCTGCATGGGCAGATCGCCCAGCGGCACGGAGCAGTGCAGCGTCAGGTACTGGCCCACCTGGGCGGGGCCCTCTTCGAAGGCGAAGGGCGTGATGCGAGGCAGAACTAAATGCACGAATGGGAAGAAGAACCGATAAAGGTGAAAAGGTGCACGAGCAAAAAAAAAACCATAAATGAAAACTGTTTGAGGTAATTAATAAAGAAATTGTGAATGAATATATGAATGTAGACGTTGCTGCTGCACCTATGACCCTCAGCTGGGTGCTGTAGGAGACCTTGCCGGCGGCATTCTCGCCATGGCAGCTGTAGTTCCCGGCATGCTTGGCCGCCACACTCTCGATGGTCAGGACGCTGCTGCGCCTGCCCAACTTTGCGATGAGTATGTCCTGATCGTCGTCATTGAAGAGCGGCTGCTTGTTAAATGTCCAGCGTATGTTCAGGGGCAAATCGCCCTCGGTCAGGGTGCACTGATAGGTTATATACTGGCCCAGATGCGTGGGCTGAGCACTCGTGGCAAAGGGCGTTATTTGGGGCGGTACTTTGGGGTGGCATGAATACATGAATACATAAATACAGAAAACAAATCAAAGAATGCACAAATCAACTACAAAAACCAATAAAGACTACAGGCTAAACAGATTCGAAGTCAGTTGCCCAACCGTTAACTATCAGCGCAGCGGTATATTCCACGGTCTGGGCGCTGTTGCGCGCCCGGCAGGTGTAGTTGCCGGCATTGTTGCCATTCACCGAGTCGATGGTGAGGACGTTGACCTTCTTGCCTATTTTGGAGGTGGTCACGCCGTGGTACTCGTTGATGGCATAGTCATTGAACAGCCAGTAGATGTCCACGGGCAGGTCGCCCTTCGAGATGGTGCACTGCACGGTCACCGAGTCGCCAAAGTTCGCTGGCTCGTCCCCAAACTCGAAGGGCGTTATATGCGGCGGCACTTGTCGGCATAGAATCAAATGCATTGGAATTTAGTTAAAGCTGGTGGGTGAGGGTGGGGGATGGGATGCAAGAGTTCGTTGTGCCCGCAAGTTTGTTGCCTAAGTCATTTGATTTTCGAAGCCAAACACAATTTACAAAAGCCATAAGCAAACATGCATATATCTACATCTGTGTGAATTGTGTGTGAGATTTACAATTACATCGGAGGAAATGATAAGAGAGAAACACCAATAAAACAAAAACAATTGACATTCAGGTGCTGTACAAATCTCGCTGTACCATTGACAAAGAGCTGGGCCGTATAGACCGCGGAGGCCCACAGATTTCTGGCCTTGCACGTGTAGTTGCCGACGTGCCGTGCATTGACCGCATCGATCATGAGCACGCTCAGACGCTTGCCCATTTTGGATGTCGATATGCCCGAATAGTGATTGATGGGATAATCATTGAAGTGCCACTCGATGTCGAGCGGCAGATCGCCCGAGCTAACCAGACAATTCACCGAAACTGAATCCTCGAAATTGACGGGCGCCTCGCCGAAATCGAAGGGCGCAATTTTTGGTGCAACTAAGGAAGCCAAACAGAGATTACTACAGTACACACTAAAACTAGATGAGTTCGGGTATTTCACTTTATAGACTGGGTGTTGGATACAAACTAAAGCATTGAAAGAACTAAATTATAGCTATATATATACAGTTAGTCAGACTACGACACGGTCCAAATACCATTCACAATCAGCTCGGTCGTATAGTTCACAGAGGCAGCATGATTCTTGGCTCGACAACTGTATCTGCCAGCATGACGCGCCTGAACACTGTCAATGCTGAGCACACTGTTCCGCTTGCCGCCCTTTATGACACTGATGCCGGAGTAGGAGCTGATGCCGTAGTCATTGAACAGCCACTCAATATCGATGGGCGAATCTCCAATTGATATCTGGCACATGATCGATACCGAATCCTCGACATTCGCGGGCTCATCGCCAAAGGCAAAGGGCATAATTTTGGGTGGAACTTGCAGGGGAATGAGAGGGGATAGCATTAAACAAAACGAAAAAGGAAATCAAAAGCACAAAAATACTCCAATGTTGGCGCTAGATTATAGATATGAGTCTCCTCTATAACAACCATTCACAATTAACGCAGCTGAGAATTCACTGCTGGCCGCTTTGTTCTTTGCCTTGCAGCTGTAGTTGCCAGCGTGTCCGGCGTGCACGGAGTCAATGGTCAGGACGCTGGTTCGCTTGCCCCCACGCAGAACGGCAATGCCCGAGGCAAAGTTGATGGGCTGACCGTTGAAGAGCCACTCGATGTCAATGGGCAGATCACCCGACTGGACCAAACAACTGACAGAAACGGAATCCTCAAAGTTCGCCGGAACTTCGCCAAAATCAAAGGGAGCTAGTTTGGGAGGAGCTAAGGGAGGCGTGAGAATGTATAGAATATATGTGCGATTCTGGGTCTTGCTGGGAGCTGGGCTTAAAAATAATATTTCAAATCAAACTAGATATACATGGATATCCCAGAGTTGAGCCTGTCATATACCATTCACTATCAGCTCGGTTGTGTGGTTTACGGCAGCCGCATGATTCCGGGCCAGGCAAGTGTATTTGCCGGCATGACGAGCACTCACATTGTCAATGGTCAGCATGCTCGTCCGCTTGCCGCCCTTCATGACTGCGACGCCCGAGTAGGAGCTGATGCCGTAGTCATTGAACAGCCACTCAATGTCGATGGGCAGATCCCCGCTGGAGATGAGGCACGTGACCGAAACGGAGTCCTCGACGTTGGTCGGCTCATCGCCGAAGTCAAAGGGCGTGATTTTGGGAGGGACTATAGAGAGTGATCATGTGTAGATGTGTAGAGTAAATAGTAAATCATAAGCGAACTCAAATCAAGTAAAAGCCAAATCTATGTCAAGCTAACTATTTATCCCTTTCGAATACCATTCACAATAAGCTCTGCCGTAAAGTTAACGGCCGCCGCGTGATTCTTGGCCCGGCAACTGTATTTGCCCGCATGACGGGCCTGCACATTGTCGATGCCCAGGACGCTGCTGCGCTTGCCGCCCTTGACTACGGTTATGCCCGAGTAGGAGCTGATGCCGTAGTCGTTGAACAGCCACTCAATATCGATGGGCAGATCCCCGCTCGATATGAGGCATGTCACAGAAACTGAGTCCTCAACGTTGGTGGGCTCCTCTCCGAAATCAAAGGGTGTTATCTTGGGCGGTACTTGAGTAGAGTGTGAAGGAGTGAAGGTGTTTAAATAAATGCAATTGAAATGAAAATCACAAATGTCTACAATTATTTCTAATATGCGAATTCCGCTTCCTCCTCTACCATTCACAATCAGTTCCGTGGTGTAATTGACAGCAGCTGCATGATTTTTCGCCTTGCAGCTATATTTGCCCGCATGCCGAGCCTGAACATTGTCAATGCTCAGCATGCTGTTGCGCTTGCCGCCCTTCACCACGTTAATGCCCGAGTAGGAGCTGATGCCGTAGTCATTGAAAAACCACTCAATATCAATGGGCAAGTCCCCGCTGGAGATGAGGCAGGTTACAGACACCGAGTCCTCAACATTTGTGGGCTCTTCTCCGAAGGTAAAGGGCGTGATCTTAGGCGGTGCTTGAGATGCCAAAGTATATGGATATATTGTTAAATGAAAATAAAATATATAATTGCAACATAATTCGAATATAACTAGGTTAAAGCACTGTCTCGACGCTCGATCGCGTAATACCATTCACAATCAGCTCGGTCGTATAGTTGACAGCGGCTGCCTGGTTACGGGCGCGACAGGTGTAGTTGCCCACGTGACTGGCGTGCACGTTGTCAATGCTCAGCACGCTGTTCCGCTTGCCGCCCTTCATGACCATGATGCCCGAGTAGGAGCTGATGCCGAAGTGATTGAACAGCCACTCGATGTCGATGGGCAGATCGCCCGTTGAGATCAGACAAGTCACCGAAACAGAATCCTCAACATTAGCCGGCTCTTCGCCGAAGCTAAACGGTGTTATTTTGGGTGGAACTTGGGAGCAGCGAAACGAAAAACAAGCACAAAATCAAAATGAGAAACTCTACAATTTATACAAATCAAGTATTGCTCTCTCGCCAACCATTGACAATGAGAGCCGCTGAGAACTCGCTGCTGGCGGCCTTGTTCTTCGCCTTGCAGGTGTAGTTGCCCGCGTGTCCAGCATGAACCGAGTCGATGGTCAGGAGGCTGGTACGTTTGCCGCCCTTGAGCACCGCAATGCCAGCGGCGTAGTTGACCGGCGATCCTTCGAACAACCACTCAATCTCAATGGGCAAATCGCCGGAGGTCACCAGGCAATTGACAGAGACAGAATCCTCAAAGTTGGCCGGTGCTCCGCCAAAATCAAAGGGCGCTATTTTGGGCGGAGCTGAGAAGGAGATGGTGTGTGTGTAAGTGTGTGTGTGTAAGGAGTTGATAATCAAAGCAATATGGTCAAAGACAAAGGTAAAGACATAGCTCATGCACGTACGACCCATAGCTAATACCATTCACAATCAACTCTGCTGTGTATTCCGCTGAATCGGCATCGTTTCGCGCCTTGCACGTGTAGTTGCCCGCGTGTCCGGCGTGCACCGAGTCGATGGTCAGGATGCTCGCCTTCTTGCCACCCTTGACGATGGAGACGCCCGTGTAGGCCTGTATGCTGGCGCCATTGAAGAGCCACGTTATGTCCATGGGCAGATCGCCCAAGTAGATAAGGCAATTGACCGAAACCGATTCCTCAAAATTAACCGCATGATCGCCAAAGTCAAAGGGAGCAATCTTGGGAGGAACTTCATGGGGAAGGATAAGGAAAGGGGCGAGAAATCAATCAAAGAAAGGCAAACAAAACAGAAAACGAAATGAAATTCAAGTCTTGGCAGCTTTTCGTCGTGTACCGTTCACCACCAGCTCAGCGGTGTAGTTCACCGAGGTGGCTCGGTTGACGGCCACGCAGGTGTAGTTGCCCGCATGATGATCGCGCACAAAGTCAATGGACAGCGCGCTGATCTTCTTGCCCAGCTTCACCATGGACACATCGTAGACATTCTCATTGATTTCGCGTCCGTTGAAGAGCCAAGCAAACGTAACGGGAAAATCGCCGGAGGTAACCAAACACTGAACGCTCGCCGATTCACCAAAGTTTGAGGGATCCTCGCCAAAGTCAAACGGCGCAATTTTAGGCGCAACTTGGGATTGATACACAGGATTTGGATTACAAACAAAAAGATACCAAACAAATTTGTTTCAAAATGTGCGTGTGTGTAAATTGTATTAACCGTTAACTTTCAGCTCGGCTGTGTGGTTAACACGACCCGCTCGATTCTCGGCTATGCAGGAGTAGTTGCCCGCATGCTTGGCCGAGACCGCCTCGATGGTCAGCTCGTTGATGCGCTTGCCGCGCTTGGTTGTCAATATCTCTAGATAATCCTCGAAGGGCTTATCGTTCAATGTCCAGGTTATGTTGACAGGCAAATCTCCGCCGGATATTGTGCACTGCACGTTGACAAATTCGCCGTAACTCATGGACTCGTCGCCAAAGGAGAAGGGGTTAATGCGCGGCACGGCTAGATAAAAGTTCATTCAAATTCAAAATTTTGTCAGCTCGAACCACACATTTCAACAGCACACAGCACGGTAGAGTGTGTATGGATAAAGAAGCAGAAGTCACTAAATAAAGGCAATAACAACAACTACAATTGGCTTCCTCGGTAGACCGAGGTCTGGCAAGGGGTTAACAAGATAGAGATATGAAAGCTTTCAGTCGTAGGCTCCGTATGCTCATAGATCTATCACGCACCGTTCACAATCAGCTCGGCTGAGTGCTCAGCACGACCCGCCGAATTGCTGGCAATGCACGTATAATTGCCCGCATGCTTCGCCTCAATGGCATCGATCATTAGATTGTTGATGCGCTGGCCGCGCTTCTCAGTGAATATTTCTAGTTCCGGCAGTAGCGGATGGCGATTCAGTGTCCAGATGACCGAAACGGGTAGATCCCCGCCCGATATGGTGCAATGCACCGAGACGGGCTCGCCAAAATTCATGGGCTCCGTGCCAAAGGTAAAGGGCGTTATCTTGGGAGGCACTGAGCATGAATGGATGTAACGCAGAAATCAAAATTATAAATAAATAAATTAGCAAAATGTAAATTATGATGAGAAACAAAGAAATATCAACGAGAATTTTCATATTTAATTCAGCGACAAACCGTTAACGATCAAACGCGCCGAGTGAGCGGTGAGGCCCGCCTTGTTCTGGGCGTGGCAGGAGTAGAGGCCGGCATGGTGGGCGGCGACAGACTCAATGGATAGCACATTGATGCGTTTGCCGATGCGCGAGAAGGAGATGTCGTGGTAGCTGTCAATGGTGGCATTGTTCAGCAGCCAGGTGACATTCATGGGCAGATCCCCGCCCAGAATGGTGCACTGCACCGAGGCAGGCTCGCCGTAGTTCAACGGCTCCTCGCCAAAGTCAAAGGGCGCGATCTTGGGTGAGACTTAAGCAGGGAAGGTTCCAAGCGCATAGCATAGTTGTGGGTAGGCAGATGAATAAGTAGATATACATACAGATATGTAGGTAGAGGTACAGGTAGAGGCAGAGGTTGAGGCAGAGTTGTGAGCATTATTTAGGATTAGTATCGTATGGAATTTGTATGCAACGGAGTTAGCTCGTTAAGTGTAACCATAACCCAACGTAGATAAGAACACTTGGAATGAATACCGTTAACAGTGAGATTGACGCCGTAGCTGGTCGTGCCCGCCGCATTGCTGGCGATGCAGGTGTAGGTGCCCGTATGGGCCGGACTAGCACTTGGTATGGACAACATGCTCGTCTTGCTGCTGATGCGATTCGTGCGCATTTGTGGCTGCAGCAGATCAAACTCGCTCGCCTCACTGGCGCTGCCACTGCGCTCGAAGCTCCAGTGCACGCGTATGGGTCGATCGCCCTTCTGAATCTGGCAGAAGAGGTCAATGGAGTCGCCCGTATTGATGACGTCCTCGTACGCGAACGGCACTATCTGCGGCAGTACTGGGTGCGTGGGGTGTGCAAGTGTGTAAAGTGTTAGGCGGGAGTTACAAAACCAAAACTAACTTAAATCAAAGATAACACTCTAATCTCTCTCCCGATATTGTGGGCTAACCATTGACAAACAGCTCCGTGGTATAGCTACTGTTGCCGGCGCTGTTGCTGGCCACGCAGCTGTAGTTGCCCGAGTGCACCGCCCTCACACTCTCCACGGTCAGCAGGCTAATGCGTTCGCCTATCTTGCTGGCCATGACGCCCAGATGTGGGAAGAGCGGCAGATCGTTGTGCGTCCAGCGTATTCTCAAGGGCAGATCACCTTTGGCCACGTGGCAGGTCAGCTGGATGCTGTCGCCCTCGTTGGCGTCGTTGTCAAAGCTAAAGGGATGGATGCTGGGCAGCACTGCAGCGATAGGTCGGGATTGGGTATGGACATGGCAAACCGAACAGCGGAATAACAAAAAGAAATCGAAAGCAAAGGAAAAAGGAAAAGTGTAAAGTTATCTTTAGAGTCACCATTGACTTTTAGCTCGGCACTGTAGCTGCTCTCGCCAGCTGGATTGCGAGCCCGGCACGTGTAGATGCCCCGATGCTCGGCGGATATATAGTCAATGTTGAGAGTACTCGATTTGCTGGACATGCGACCGATGACCACATCCCAGTCGCCGCTGACCAGGGTCTGATTGTTCAGCGCCCAGCTGATGTTGATGGGCAGATCGCCCTTGATAACGGTGCATTGAATGCCCATCGTTTCGCCGGAGTTGGAGGCCTCGTCGCCAAAGTCAAAGGGTCGAATTTGTGGGGGAACTGTGGGATTTGGATTTTCGTGGGGAATTTTCAAAATCAAAATAAACCAAAAATATTTACTACTCATACGTATTTACTACTCATAATGTAGTGCAGCTCAAACCGTTGACAACGAGCTCTGCCGTTTGCTCAGCGCTGCCCGCTGAATTGCTGGCAATGCATTTGAACAGCCCGCGATGATGGTCATTAATGGAATCGATACTCAATGAGCTAAGTTTCGGTGACATTTTTATAATGCGAATGCCCACATTCTCGTTCGTTATGGGCTGTCCATTGAGGGTCCAGTGTAGCTGCAGCGGCGTATCGCCCTTGAACACCATGCACTGAACGGCCGTGCTATCGCCGTAGTTCGAAGGCTCGTCCCCGAAAACAAAGGGCATAACTTGTGGAGGTACTGGACGTATAGAAAAATAATACTAGCAACTAGAGTGGGTGTATTTGTTGAAATGGACAAGGGAACACCAATTCAGCGCACATTTTTCTGATAATTATGACAAGAAATGTATGAGAAGTTGAACAAAAACTGAATAACACAATTCAGCTTCAATTCAGCGCACTTTTTTAAATAATACTGACCAAAGCTACATAAAAGCTGATCAACAGATTGGAAGGGACAATTTCAGCACACTGTTATAAGAATTCTACAACCAAGTATTGAAGATAGGAACGGTCCGTATGACTTTGCTTCAATTCAGCGCAGTCTTTTGTAATATTTCTGACAATACAGCTTGATATCTACTTGAACTGTGCTCTCACCTACTAATTCAGCAGTTTTTGATGCTTTTGAGATAACAGCAAATTCACTTACAGCCTTAAGCAGTGCTCCAACATGAATCTTTGCATTCAGCAGTTAATATTTAGTGCTACTTAAGAATAGAGTTCCGTACGAATTACCAACTAAGCGTAGCTGAGCAAACAAACCATTAACTTGCAATTCAGCAACATATTCGCTGCTGCCAGCCGCATTACTCGCTATACATTTGTAAATGCCGCGATGAAGTGCATTCAGTGAATCGATATTCAGCATACTTGTTCGATCATTCCAACGCCCCAAGCTGAAACCGCTCTGGCCATCAACGATGGGCAATGCGTTAAGAAACCAGCGTATTTCCAGAGGCCCATCCCCCTTGGGCACCACACAATTGGCGCTGGCAACGTCGCCCACATCGGCCGCTGATTCACCAAAGCTAAAGGGTCGCACTTGGGGTGGCACTTGAAGTGGTTTAAGATTACAAATTAAGAAAATTAACAGCAAAAACAAACTTAAATGAAATGCATATGAATTAAATGAATTATGATTGTCTCATAAAGCCCACAAACCATTCACATGTAATTCAGCGCTATATTCAGCGCTGCCCGCCTTATTTGTGGCTATGCATTTGTATATTCCTCGATGTCTGGCCTCCAGCGCGTCAATACTTAACGAACTGGTGCGTGGATTCAAGCGCGATAAAGAGAAACCATGCTCGCCCGTTATGATGGGCGCCGAGTTCAAGGTCCAACGTATTTCCATGGGCAAATCGCCCTTTGGCACCATGCAAAAGATGCCAGCGATTTCGCCAGTGTTGGCGGGCTCAGCGCCAAAGTCAAAGGGCTGAATTTGCGGAGGCACTTTTCAGAATGTAGAGGGGGTGGAATGGGGACAACAAATTAAAATGCCAAATAAGGAATAAAACTAGAAATTAACTACATATACTAAGCACGCGACGAACCATTCACTTCTAGTATGGCCACATATTCAGCAAAACCCGCTGAATTGTTGGCTATGCACTTGTAGCTTCCGCGATGAGCAGCCTCCAAGGAGTCAATGTTCAGTGAGCTCGTGCGCTTATTGAGTCGCACGATAGTGAATCCCAGTTCACCGTTGACAATCAGCGCAGAGTTAATAGTCCAATATATATCTAGAGGTAAATCCCCTTTGGGCACCACACAGGTAACACTGGCTACCTCGCCGCGATTCAGCGGCTCTTCTCCGAAGGAAAATGGACTTATTTGTGGCGCAACTGCATGAGAATGGATAAGGACTCTCTTTACTTGAGCTCTAGATAGCTAGTTAAGCCTGGACAGCGCACACGCCTCAGCTCACCGAATAAACCAGATAGATGTTAGGCAGAAAGGGATGCAGATAAGGACAAAGAGCAATAGTAGTAGCAGGAAGCTAGCTGTTTAGCAACGAACCGTTAACTTGCAATTCAGCGCTATATGTGGCACGGCCCGCCTGGTTCTGGGCAATGCAGCTGTAGACCCCACGATGCTTGGCCTCGAGCATATCCACGCTGAGGTAACTCGTTCGGCTATTCAGCTGAATGACCGTAAAGCCATTCACTGCTGTCTCAATGGTCTCATTGTTCAGAGTCCAAAATATTTCCAAGGGTAAATCGCCCTTGAGTACAATGCAATTGATGCTCAAGACGTCGCCCATGTTGAACACCTCGCTGCCAAAGCTAAAGGGCACCACGTGGGGCGGCACTGTATGGACAATGTGTGTAAATGATAAATGAATAAATCAAAGTAACAAACTAAATTCACATTTCGTGGGGCTAGAAACCAGTGGGAGGCGATACCATTGACTTTCAGCTCGGAGGTGGTATAACTCGATCCAGCCTTATTTTCGGCAATGCACTTAAAGATGCCCCGATGGTACTGCTCGACGGCGGCTATGTTCAGGACACTGGTCTTGGGCGACAGCTTCAGTATGGTAATGCCCTCCTCGCCGTTGATAATGGGCCGGCCGTTGAGCGTCCACTTGATGGTGATGGGCACGTCGCCCTTCTGCACCATGCACTGTACGCCGGCGTTTTCGCCCGTGTTGACGGGATCGTCGCCGAACGAGAAGGGGGCGATGGAGGGTGGCACTGGCGGTGAGCAGAACGGAACGGGTATACATGGGATGATATCAACATAAACTAAACAAAAACCAAAGCTGAAGCTAATTTCAATGGTGAGCTCTATAGTTAACCGTTGACAGCCAGCATGGCCGATTGCCTCGTCTCTCCGGCATTGTTGGTGGCCACGCAGGAGTAGTTGCCCGCGTGGCGAGCGCGCACCGACTCAATGCTCAGCACACTGATGCGCTGGCTATTGCGGGTGACCACAACGCCGTCGTTGGTGAAGACCCGTCCGCCGTTCTTGGTCCAGGCTATATCCAAGGGCAGATCGCCCTTGTTGACCGTGCAATAGGCAGAGACCATGTCCAGCTCGTTGATGCTCTCCTCCCCGAAGTCGAAGGGCAGTACTTGGGGCAGTACTGTAAGGTGCGGGTGGGATTGGTGTTCAAGTAAAAGCAAACAAAAGCCAAACAAATCAGAACTAAAGCAACTTGGATTAACCATTGACGGCCAGCAGCGCCGATTGACGCGTTGCCCCCGCGTTATTCGTAGCCACGCAGGAGTAGTTGCCTGCGTGACGGGCGCGCACCGACTCGATGCTAAGGACACTGAGGCGCTGGCTGTTGCGATTGACCAGTAGCCCGTCGTTGGTGTAGAGCCGTCCGCCGTTCTTCGTCCAATAGATGTCCACGGGCAGGTCGCCCTTGTTGACGGTGCACGACACCGACACCATGTCCAGCTCATTGATGCTCTCCTCGCCAAAGTCAAAGGGCACTATCTGGGGCAAAACTGGGTAGGGGGTGTTTTTTTTTTGTTTGGTTCGGCGGAAAATAAAAGCAAACGCAAAGCAATGCAAAGTGAAACGTGAAAAGTGAAAAGGCCAAAAAGGAAATAAAATCAGTTAACCATTCACAGCCAGCATGGCCCAATGTTTGCTCTCCCCCGCATTGTTGGTGGCCACGCAGGAGTAGTTGCCGGCGTGGCGAGCTCGCACGGACTCGATGCTCAGGACGCTCATGCGTGTGCTGGTCTTGGTGACCACAATGCCATCGTTGGTATAGACCCGGCCGCCGTTCTTAGTCCAGGCCACGTCGATGGGCAGATCGCCCTTGTTCACTGTGCAGGAGGCGGACACCATGTCCAGCTCGTTGACGCTCTCCTCACCGAAATCAAAGGGCACTATCTGAGGCAGGACTTAGATGGTTGCGGAGGGTGTAACAAATTAAAATCAATTGCTCTACAATCAAAGTACAACTACTAAGCGAACGAACACAGAGAATAACTGAACGAGAGAGAGAGAGAGTGAGTGAGAGAGAGGAGCATCACCGTTGACACGCAGCTCGGCCGTGTGGTAGACAATGCCAGCGGCATTACGAGCCACACAGGTGTAGTTCGCCCTGTGCCGCGCATGCACCGACTCAATGCTCAGCATGCTGATGCGCTGCGTCGTCTTGGTAATCAAGATGCCGTCGTTGGACATGAGACGTGCCGCGCCCAGCTTCGGTTCCGGCGCCGTTGTCCAATACACCTCGAGTGGGGTGTCGCCCTTGTTGACCGTGCAAGTGGCCGAGACCATATCGCTCATATTGATGGCCTCCTCGCCAAAATCAAAGGGCACTATCTGTGGCGGCACTAGGATGGAACAATTCGTATTTTTACGGGAGTGAAAGGAGCGACCAGCGTTGCGGAAGTTCATATATCCTTGCTGAAAACTGAACCCGCCCGAAATGGTAAATGGGCGCTCAGCCCACTCGGAGTAGAGCTGGCGCAGTAATCAAAGCCATCAACTTACCCATAACTTGCACTTCCAGAGAACCGCGCGCCGAGTAACCCTCCTGATTCTTAGCCACGCACGTGTAAGTTGCCTGATCCGAATTGCGTTCCACATTCTCAATGATAAGTGTGCCGTTGGGGAAGACCTTCTGCTTGCGATTGATGGGCAGTGGACGATTATCTAGGGAAGGAAATTTATGTTAGAAATGAGTTATCGCAGAAGAATCATAGAAAATATATTTAATATGTATTAGAGATCAGCGTAGCTGAGTAAGCGAATCGAGTTGAGTGATTGCTTAAAGTTAAATGAGTGAGAGTGAGATCATGCATAATGCGGTAGAGTCGAAAGTGCACCATATCTTCGTATTAGGCACGACGGTCTTACGGGAGCGCTCTCTGTGCCAACGTGGTTAATCTCCCTCAATTACTCACCTCGCTCCCAGACAATGGAATCAATGGGGTAGCCTGCAACGGGGCAAGTGACCATTAGAGTTTCGCCAGCGACAATTGCCTTCTTCTCCATTTGACGAATGTAGGGCAGGCCGTATACATTGAGTTTTGCCGAGTGCTCTGCCACGCCCACTTTCGATTTAGCTATGCACTTGTAGAGGCCACCGTCGTTGGCATGCACGGAGGTAATATTCAAATAGGAGACGACATCGCCATTCACAGTCACATATTGGCCCACTTGGTATCTGTCGTTGTTGGCGATCTTCTTGCCATCCAGCTCCCAGGAGATTTCGGGCGTGGGATTGCCGCCAGCCACACACTTGAGGAACACACTTGGTCCGGGCTCCATGGTCTCCTCCTGGAAGGCCTGGCGGATGACGGGTGGATCGAAACGGCCACCAAGCTTCAGCTCAGCGCTGGCCTCTGCGGATTCCTGATCGTTGCGCACGAAACATTGATACATGCCCTTGTCCTCCTTCTTAACGGATTCGATGCGCAGCACGGGGTCACTGTGTCCTATGGCCTTGCCGTCCTTCATCCAGCTGACAGTCTTGATTGGATTGCCGGTGTACTGGCAGGTGAACACGGCGGGACGTCCGAAGTCGATGGTCTGAGTGGGTGGATCGATTTTGGCTGACAGTGGTGCAGTGACAGTGAGCACCGTCTCGACGCTCTCGCCGCCCACGGAATTGTTGACGACGCACAGATATTTGCCCGAGTCCTCGACAACGGCATCCTTGATGATGAGTGTGCCCGAAACCTGTTTGACGCGATCGTTCAACACAACAGCCTGTTTACGTGTGGTGCCGTCAATGAATTTATACCATCTGCAATGAGAGAAATAGGTGAGTAAAAACAGTTCAAGCGATTCAAGTTGGCAGAGGAGAGCGGACCCAGAACGAGCAAATGGCATGGGTAAAGTCCCGCAATTAAAAGTCACAGCAGTCACAGATCCAGCACACAGGAGGAGTTTCCATACTTACTTCATCCGCAGCATCCGGAGTAACTGATCTCTGATTATACCTACCTTAAGTGTGAGCTGTGCTCAAATCATTTGCTTGTTCTGTGAGCCGCTTTGGGAGAGTGGGAAAAAGTTCCTAAGCAAAAACGCCCTAACAGAATTTAGCTACCTATAAACAGGCACTGGGTAACCCTGTCCCGGACAATGGCCTACAAAGGTTTCACTCAAGGGGACCTCATTGATTTCAATGCTCTTGATGGCAATGCGAGGCTTGACATGACCAATGGGCTCTGTAAATTGCAACATAATCAAATTCGAAGGCAAAGTCAATAATATATGCGAGCTGCCTGAACTATGGGGAATCTGAAAGTCTTTTATAGTACCTAAAAGCAGGCATAGGATATGCCTGTCCCTGACACAGTATGGAGAAGCTAAGCCCAATCTTGCGAGTTAGCTCCTGCAAGCGATCGCCCGATATGGTGGGAGCTACGCTGCCAATGGGCTCTGAAATAAAATGCATTTAAATTTCTGATTCGAAGAACTACTGAAAACTGCCTGAACAAAGCGGGGACTCTCAGCGCGTTACCTAAATGCTGGTGTTGGATACGATTGACCTAGGCACAGCATAGCCAAGTCATTGGCAGCTGAGATTGTCAACTCTTGTAAGCGACCACCGGAAATTTTAGGCGCTACACTGCCCACAGGCTCTGCAAAACATATTGGACTTGCCTTAAGTCTATATATATATATATATATATATATATATATATATATATATATATATATATATTCATAATATATTAATCTATATATTGTACTATTAGAAAACTGCCCGATTTTGTCAAACTAACCGTATAATTGGCACGGGAAACCCCTGGGCCTGACAGAGTAGAGCGAAACTAGTGGAAATCTCCTTGACAAACGTAAAGCTCTTCGACTCGCCCGAGAAGCTAGGCACTCGGGCGCCGATTGGTTCTATACAACAAATATATAGTTTATCAAAATGAAATATGATGAGTGAGCTGAAAACTGACTGAAGTGGTTCGGGTCTACCTTATCAAGGGCACCGGATATGCCTGAGCCTGACACAGCAATGCAAAACTCTGACCAAAATGCCGCACAAATGTATAGCTTTTCATATCGGAAGCGAAGGTAGGACCTTTAGCGCTGACAGGTTCTAGGAAAATAAGTTAGGGTCAGGAGAAAGCTATATATATATTTGTATCTAAAAAAAAGCAATGAAAACTGTCTGAATTTTGTACCTAAAGTAGGGCACTGGATAGGCCTGAGCCTGGCAGAGCAACACAATATCGCCCGAGCTAGGCCCGAGCAGGCTAGAGATTTTCGAAGAACTGGCAAATGTGGGAGCCTTGGCACCCACAGGCTCTGAAAAGTTTATTATATGATATATATATATATATACAGGTCAAATATGTATAGGGAATTGAAAACTGCCTGAAGGAAAGGTTTATGGGGCAACTACCTCATTGCGGGCACTGGATAAGCTTGAGCCTGGCAAAGCAAAGCAAAGCTTTGACCCACATCTCGAGTGTAGGAAAACGAATTGGAGTCTGTTGAAAATGTTGGTGCTCTGGCTCCAATGGGTTCTGCGAATGCAATTTAAATAATTTAGCAAACTACGAAAACTGCCTGAAATTTAGTTGAGACCATCAAGTAGAGTCTACCTCTGTTGGGGTACTGGATATGCCTGCGCCTGACACAGCAATGCAAAACTTTGGCCCACAGCTCGCGCATAGGAAAACGAATTGTAGTCCGTCGAAAATGTGGGTGCTCTGGAGCCAATGGGCTCTACAAAGAAAATCATAAATTTATTACAAATCTCTTCAGACACCACCGAAAACTGCCTGAATAAAAAACAAGCCCCTTGCACTTGCCTAATAATGGGCACAGGAAAGGCTTGTGCCTGGCACAATAGAGCGAAACTCGCATTGATGGAACGCTCAAAGATGCTGCCCTTGGAGTCGCTCGAAAATGTTGGTGCCTTAGCGCCGACAGGCTCTAAAAGCAAAGTAAATTAGATATTTAGACTGTTGTCCTAGAGCTAACAGAACCAGTTGACAAGCGTTAGTCCAAGCTCTAATTCCTAGCCTACCTAAATATTGGCACTGGATATGCCTGAGCCTCACACGTCAGGGCCAAGCTGCTCTGCTGCGGCGCGTTTATGGTAAAGGTTGAGGCCACGCTGGGAAAACTGGGCGCCTTGAAGCCAACAGGTTCTTAAAATATATACACATTCAATGTATTTTATATCAAACTAATTCGCTGAATGTTGTCTGAGAGGAATAATTTTATAGGGTACTAGACTTGCATTACCTAAAAACAGGCACTGGAAACGCCTGCGCCTGGCAGAGCATCGCGAAACTGGCGCCCAATGGAACCAGTTGCTGGAATGTTTGTACGCCCGCGGGCACAGCGGGAGCCTTGGAGCCAATGGGCTCTAAGAATTTTAAAACGTTTAAATATTAATGAATTTACCACTATTTGCAATTACCTATCGAAAACTGCCTGAATAAATAAGGAAATATTTATTAGCCTGAAGAAAAAGGGGAAATTTGAACTTGGCGGGCGCTCTTTAACGCGTATTAGAAACTCCAGCACAAACAACCGAAACTCGTAAAAGATTAAATAAAAAAAACTATTGCCACGAATAAGTTTAACTTTGACCTTTTACTCGTTTGTTGCGAACGTGACCTGTTGACACAGACTGCGAAAGTCAGGGCAACCCCCAGACACGTTGAACTTCGCCGGCACCAAGTGATAGAAGAAAGGGAAAGTGAAAGGCAGCAGTAAAAAGACAAAGCCGGCAATAACTGACGCACTCAATGCATATTTTATTGGGGTCAATGCTAAGCTTAAGGTTACCAAAAACTTAACAACAACAACAGCCATGGGGCATGCGCACTCTGTGCTTGCGGCCGCAACAGGTGGTGGGGAAAGAGTCGAGTTGAAAACAACAAGCGAAAGTTGACCCAAAAACGTGCGTTCATTCAAGAAACCGGTGTGCGAGCGAGATGCATGCCATCCACACGATACACACAAACAACGGCGTGCGCATGTAGGGGAAGTTTGTTATGGGAAATTTCGTGTGGAGCACGAGCATGCGCAGTGCGCACAGAGAGCGCAGAGAGCGCGAGAGAGCGAACAGCTGTGCTGTGCGTTTGTTTACAAGCACAAGCTACGCACACATGCAAACAAAGCAGAGCGAGCGAGCGAGCGAGTGAGTGAGTGGCAAGGGCTGCATTTGAATTGCCTTGGTTGCGGTACTCCTCTATGAGTCTCCTTTTGCCGCCGATTTACGGTTTGTTTATTTAGCTTACTTTTATGAGTGTGTTTGCGCCTATTTCGCTAGTGCTTCAGCTTGTCTGTGTGGTGTTCGTCTGTGTGTCAGACTGTGTTTGTGTATTGTTAGTCTGTCTGTGTTTTTATTGGTGTCTGTTGATGTTGGCGCGCACAGTTTATGAATGAACAAGCGATTGGCCCCTCGCTTGGGGTTAAAGTTCACACGTCTCATACATTATTAAAGGCACGCATAACTTCCGACTAACCAGCTGAACTGGAATGTTGGGCTGGGGTAGATTATAGACAAATAAACAGTTACCGAAAACTTGGCGCCGGGTAGCCCTGAGCTGGGCAAAGCAGCGAGATATCTGTGCCCGCATGCAGCTCAAAGGGTTTACTCATGATGGAGGGAATGCGCGGCGCCGTGCTTGAAACGGGCTCTGAAAGTCATATCAAATTTATACGGATCGATCATATCACAGTACAGACCTTGAATTAATCTTTAACTTAGCTAAATTAACTCTATGTTTTACTACTTCTCAGTCTAACCTGAATGCTGGCACTGGATAAGCTTGAGCTGGGCAAAATAATGCCAAATTCGTGGACAACATGCGCTCGATCCACGAGCGTTTTATATCATTGGAGAGCAGAGTGGGCGCCTTGCCACCTACGGGCTCTACACATAATCAAAGCAAAACTTTTGTAAGACTCTCTGTAAAAATTGCCACTGAATGTTGAGAGTTTCGGCTTACCGAAAACCGGGCGCTGGATAACCCTGAGCTGGACAAAGCAGAGAAATCGTTTGAGCCTGACGCAGTTCGATGGGTTTCTGAACCAGTTCTGGTGTTCTAGGGGCGCTGCTTGAAATGGGCTCTGTAAAGTGTTTGTTATTGTAAATTGTAAATAAAGCTAGCCTGATGTTGGTTTAGAATACTTTTTATATGCATTTACGCTAACACACCTAAAGCTAGGCGCTGGATAGCCCTGAGCAGGACAAAGAATTGCAGTGGATGAATGGAATTGAACCGTATTCGGCTTATACGTCAATGCATTTATCTTGGGCGGGCTACTGCCAATAGGCTCTGAAAATTGCCAGCGAAATTTGAGTGAATTGTGATAAATAATTTGATAAACTGCCAAAATGTTGGGTGGGCATGGTTAGCTTACCGAAAGCTAGGCGCGGGATAGCCCTGAGCCGGGCACAATATGGAAATGCTGGTTCGAGCAGCCACAATTAAAGGACGCGACTGCAGTGGCGGCACTTTGGGCGCCGTGCTCGAAACAGGCTCTGAAATATTGCATTAAAGGCTTAAACAAAGAGCTACGACAAGTCTACTAAAAGCACCTGAATGTTGAGTACTCTTTATGCCTGATAATTGATTTGATTTACCTAAATATTGGCACGGGATAGCCCTGCGCAGGACATAGCAAGGACAAGGTGCTTGCGCCAGCATGCGTCTTCATATCGAACTTGGCCAGGGAGACAACTTTGGGCACAGTGCTGCTAATGGGCTCTAAGAGAAATATTCGTTTATATTTGATAATCTAGATAGAATAAAACGCCAACTGCCTGATTGTAAAGGGTAGGATGACGAGTACTATAACCTTACCGAAAGGCAGGCACAGGATAGCCCTGAGCTGGACAGACTATGGCTACGTTTGCCTGAACCGAAACATATTCAAGATTGGTTTTCTGTATCAGAGCAACGCGTGGAGCTGCGCCGCTGATGGGCTCTGCAAATGAAGGCAAATAATGTACCATAAACAAAAATGAAATCCTGATTGAAAACTGTCTGAATGCCCATATAAATTTACCTAAAAAATGGCACTGGATAGGCCTGAGCGGGACAGAGCAAAGTAAAGCTGTTGCCTAGCGAGATATCCACATTGCGTGTCTTGTCCCCAGAGGTAAGTCGTGGACCCACTGTGCCCACAGGCTCTAAAGGAATTTATAAGAAAATTAAAACAATTGTAGCATTAGTCTATAAAAACTGCCTGAAGTCAGTTAGAGCTTCCCATTTACCTAAAAAATGGCATTGGATAGGCTTGACCGGGGCAAAAGAGCGTAAAACTAGCGCCCACACGGGCTTCGGCATTTTTAAGACGATTCTCAACACTGATTTTAGGCGCAACGCTGCCAACGGGCTCTAAGAAAACACACAAATATTAAATCAATTAATGCTAAACTATAAGATCTAATAAAATGCCTGAATGTGGTTTAGAATGAACTGAAGTTTACCTAAAGCCTGGCACTGGATACGACTGAGCGGGGCAAAAGAGCGTAAAAGTCGAACCGAGCTGCGCGGCTGCATCCTTCAGACGTTCACCAACACTTATTTTGGGCCCAACAGAGCCAACGGGTTCTAGGGTAAAACATATTTGTATAATTGAAATACCGTGAGCAGAGTTCTTGAAAACTGCCTTGAATATAAATGCAAAGACCTGGGCCGCTTACCTATAGGCTGGCACTGGATAGGACTGGGCGGGGCAGAAGATGCTCAGATCTCCATGGACGGGCACCTCCGCATCCTTGCGCCGCTCCCCGATGCTAATTTTGGGCGGCACGCTGCCAACGGGCTCTTAAATTGAACAACTCATTATGAAGTCAAGGAAGCACAACAATAACAACAAGAGACTAAGTGGCGTACTTTGAAAACTGCTTAGAATTTGGGGACTCATCGAAAATGGAAGTGAAGCAACTAAGCCGAAGCTCAAGCCATCACAACAATTGCGTGACAGCATTGTTTTGACCAGGCTGCTGTTATGAGTGAATGGGTTTAATCATGCGACAGCGAGAGGTGAAGAGGAGAAGAGGAGGAGGAGGCTTATGGCTAATTACAATTTGCAGCCAATGATGCTTGACGGCTTTACTCAGCTATAATTGGTAAAGTTTTACCTATACAAGGGCACCGGATAGGCCTGAGCAGGACAGAAAATGGCAACGGTCCGGCCGACTCGAATGCTGTCGCGTGTCAGGCCGTCCTGTTTGTTGACACGTGGCGCCACGCTGCCCACCGGCTCTGCAGAGAGAGAGTGAGTTCACAATGGAATTGGGGACTAGGCTAGGACATCAACTGGGAAAACTGCCAGCGGCAAAGGATACTCGACTCATTTACCTATAGGCGGGCACAGGATACGACTGGGCCGGGCATTGTATGGCAATCGCTTGAGTTGTGCTTATGCGATCATGATTGAACTCGTCCTTGCGATTCACACGAGGCGCAACACTGCCAATTGGCTCTGTAAATGTCAATTGACTTCAGTTAGACTCTAACCCTAGCTAGCAAACAGCCTGAATGTCGCATAGAACTAGACGCCCATGGCTTACCTAAACGCTGGCATTGGATAGGACTGAGCTGGACATAGCAGTGCCATAGATCGATTCGATTTCGCCAAGAATATGCCCAATTTATCCTTAATTTCTACTTTGGGCGCCACGCTGCCCACGGGCTCTGAAAAGTCGAAATCAATGAGCTAACAATATAAGCATAAAGTGCCTAAATATCGGATTAGGGTATTACCTATAAGCGGGCATGGGATACGACTGAGCCGGACAAAGCAGAGCTAAGGAATTCTCGGCTTTGGCCAAAAATATGCCAGCTTTATCCTTAATTTCTACCTTGGGCGCCACAGAGCCAACGGGTTCTGTAAATTTGAGAAAGCATTTGGCAAACATCAAAACTCTGATTCTACAAACTGCTTTGGGTCAAAAGGTACTCGACTTTGTATTACCTAAAGGCGGGCATTGGATAGCCCTGAGCTGGGCAGACCAAACTTAGGGAATTTGTCGATTTGATGATGGATATTTTGACTTTATCATTTATGTCAACTTTGGGCGCCACAGAGCCAACGGGTTCTGCAAAGGGAATCTATTTAAAAGAACTGCATATTCCCTAGAGGAAACTGTCTGAATGTTTCTAGGGGCTCACCTAAATGCGGGCATTGGATAGCTTTGAGCTGGACAGAGTATGCTTAAGGATGCATTCAAGGACTTTGAGGAAAACGTCAGCTTGTCATTCATGTCCACCTTGGGCGGCACAGAGCCAATGGGTTCTGCAGAGGATTTCAATAAGCTCAAATATACATATAAACAACAATAGAAACTGCCTGTGGCCTCACCTAAATGCTGGCATAGGATAACCTTGTGCTGGACAAATTAAGCTCAACGGCTGAGCGAGTCTTATAACAGACATGGCGACTTTATCTTTCAAGTCAACTTTGGGCGCCACAGTGCCAATGGGCTCTAAAACAACGAAATCAACATGTGAATTGAATGAATATACTAAAATTGTTAAACTGCCTAAACATGGTTGCTTTGATATACCTAAAGGCTGGCATGGGATAGCCCTGAGCTTTGCAAAATAGATTTAGAGAAGCATTTGATCTCTTTATGGCAAAGTCCATTTTGTCGTGCATATCAACTTTGGGTGCTACGCTGCCAACAGGCTCTGCAAAGATATTCTTAAATGAGCACCTCAAATTTCTCTTTGAAAACTGCCTCAGGTGGGATCGTACCTGTAAGCGGGCATAGGATAAGACTGAGCTGGGCAGAGCAGGCTTAGAGCCTGCCCCAATGGCTTATCAAGCCACGTTATGCGATCTTTGACATCGACTTTGGGCGCCACACTTCCCACAGGCTCTGCAAATTGAGAGATTAACTTAACCCCCATATGAAAACCTACAATGAAAACTGCCTGAGAGTGAGAGGCTTACCGAGCAGCGGGCGTGGGATACGATTGAGCGGGACAAAGCAAGCTGAGGGATATGCCCTTTGGCTTATCTACCCATTTTATGCGATCATTGGGATCGACTTTGGGCGCAACGCTGCCCACAGGCTCTGCAAGGATCGAGAATCTTAATAAAAAGCCAAAAGGAGAACAGAACCTTGCCTGAATGCTGAGCGGGTCTTACCTAAACATCGGAACCGGATACGATTGAGCTGGACAAACTATGGCTAGGCTCTGATTGAGCGCTGCGCGAGCATAGTTGATCTCATCTTTAATATCAACTTTGGGGGCGACACTGCCCACCGGTTCTATGAGTAGAGAATGCAAATGATGTAGACCTGAATGTTAGGCTAGCTATTTACCTAAATGCTGGCATGGGGTACGACTGAGCTGGGCAGATGAGCGCCTTGGATAGGCCAAGTTGGGTGCGAGCGAAGGTAAATTCATCGCGT
The DNA here is from genome assembly GCA_035047565.1 of Drosophila mulleri. Classification (NCBI taxonomy): domain Eukaryota; kingdom Metazoa; phylum Arthropoda; class Insecta; order Diptera; family Drosophilidae; genus Drosophila; species Drosophila mulleri. The sequence goes on along the minus strand of JAWNPK010000060.1, from coordinate 15,478,996 downwards.
GTGTCAACTTTGGGCGCCACAGAGCCAACGGGTTCTACAATAGTAACATTTTTAATTATTTCAACTTTCCTATTTCATAATAAACAGAAAATATCAACTGTCCGAGTGAATGTTGACAATGGGTTGCTCGCACTAACCTAACAATGGGCACCGGGTATGCCTGACCAGGACATTGCATGTCGTAATCCTCATGCAAATTGACTTGCAGAACTTGAAACTTATCATGCAGGCTGCTAATCTTTGGTGGCACAGATCCCACGGGCTCTACGAAATAAATACAAACATCATATTAAGCTCAAACTAACCGAACGATGGGCACCGGGTATGCCTGACCAGGACATTGCATAGCATAATCCTCGCTCAGTTTCGCTTGAACGAACTGAAACTTGTCGTGCAGATTGGTAATTTTTGGCGGCACTGAGCCAATGGGCTCTAATTAAGTATACAAATATTGATAACATAATTATTGAAGCTCTAGAATCTATAAAACCTGAAATGTTGCTGGGACTATGCGACTTGCGTGAAAAAACGTAACTAACCGAACGACAGGCACAGGATACGCCTGGCCAGGGCACTGCATAGAGAAATCGTTGCCCAGCTTCACTTGCATCAGTTGGAATTTGTCATGGATATTCAGAATTTTAGGTGGAACAGCGCCAATGGGTTCTGGAATATCAGAAATATTAAAACCCATCCAAAAAGATGCTAAATTGAAAGCAGCCTGAAGTTGAGAGGGATTATATATGCCCTAAGCCAACTCATTACCTGTTAATGGGCACTGGAAAGGCTTGGCCCGGGCACTGCATGGCATATTGAGAGCCCAAGGGAACTTCCATGGTGCGCACTCTCTCGAGTAGATTCAGCTTGGGTGGCACAGAGGCAACGGGTTCTAGAGAGGATGAACACTCAATTTAGAGCTGGGCTCAACAAATTGATCAACTGCTTGAATGTCGAGTTTGAGTTCGAGTTTAGGGAAAGATAGGGGCCTACCTATATGAGGGTATGGGATACGATTGCGCTGGGCATTTCAGACTCAAACTCTTGGCCACAAATGCCCGAGCATTGGCCACTTCGTCGTCTATGCTAACCTTGGGCGGCACACTGCCAATGGGCTCTGAAAGGAACACGAAATTGTGACAGGTTTCAACTTTTGCCAATCAGAAAAGCTGCCTGAATGCTTGATGAGCTCAAGTCCTACCTATATGAGGGTATGGGATACGATTGTGCTGGACATTTTAGACTGAATCGGGCGCCTTGAACAGTTCTCGTATTGGACAACTCGTCGGCTATGCCCACCTTGGGCGGAACACTGCCAATTGGCTCTGTAAGCATAAGCAAAATGTCAGACATTGCCTCGGATTATTTGAAAACTGCCCAAGGAGCTGAGGAACTGACGCTCGGTCTAGCAACATAAACAATTTAATTACATAATATGCCTGGGTCAACTGCTCGTAAATTGGGCAATTTGTAAAATTTAGAGCTCACAAAATGGCTGCGAGACATGCCAAAGGAATTATGGGTGTACCTGAAGGCGGGCATCGGATATGATTGGGCCGGGCAGAGCAGGGCGAATCCGGCCTGCTGGGCTATCTCGCGTGTCTGCAGTTTGTCCTGCACGTTTATTTTGGGCTTGACAGAGCCAACGGGTTCTACAATATAAAATTCGAATTCCTTTTTTATGTTCATGCCCTAACATGCACTGAAAACTGTCTGACTGTCTGCCTGTCTGTCTGTCTGGCTGTCTGTTGGTTTGGCTGAGGTAACAACGACTTGCACCTACCTAAAGGCTGGCGTTGGATAGGACTGAGCCGGGCAGAGCAGGGCGTAACTGTTATTCAGTTCCACGTCTATGAACTGGTGTTTGTCTTGCGGATTTACTTTGGGACGTACGCTGCCAACGGGCTCTAGAAAAGGCAGTTCACTCTAGATTCACATACTGAATGTCGCAATGAACTAACTGAATGTTGGGAGACTTGTGGACTCGTCTTACTTGAAAACTGGCATTGGATACGATTGCACTGGACACTGTATGTTGAAACTGTTGCCAAGCTGAGTTTGCATCATTTTGAAGCGCTCAAGAAAGTTCAACTTGGGCGCCACACTCCCAACGGGCTCTGCAAAATGTTGATGTGATAAAAGAAACTCGCAGAAAACTCGCAGAAAACTCGCAGGAAACTCCCCAAAGCAGCTGAGATGTTGGGCTGGTACTCCAAATATATTACCTATAAGCTGGCTGTGGATAGCCCTGAGCGGGACATAGTAGACTAAGGCTATGCAGGTTCTTAACCTTCACATGTTTCAGATCATCGGCATTCGATATTTTGGGACTTACGCTGCCAATGGGCTCTGTAATTGAAGTGAACTAACTTATTGTAGCTAAACATTTGAAAACTGCCTTAGATCGAATAGGTCTAGGTTTTATTACCTATAGAAAGGCTGTGGATATGCCTGAGCGGGACAGAGCAAACTCAGATCTTGAGAACTTTTGGCCTTAATGTGTTTATAATCCTCGCCTGTACTGATTTTCGGACTAACACTGCCCACAGGCTCTGCAAAGGTGAGGTAAATGAGGTAAGCTGATTAAATCAAGTCGAAAACTGTCTAAATTTGGAGATAAGAAATATCTTCTATCCTAGTCTTACCTATAGAAGGGCACTGGAAAAGCCTGAGCGGGACAGAGCAAGGTAATGCTATTCGAGAGCTGCACTTTGGTTGTGCGCGAATCATCGCCGGAAGTCAGTTTGGGACCAACGCTGCCAACAGGCTCTTCAAAATACCAAATTCAAATTTATAGCTGTGTAAAATCTACTTTATCGAAAACTCAGCCCTATGTTGGGATACGTAGCATTACCTAAAGTAGGGCACGGGATAGGCCTGAGCCGGGCACATGAGGCAAACGCTTTGATTTAGCGGAACTCGGGTGAGCGTTATGTGCTCCTGATTGCCATTGCCACTGAGCTGGGGACTAACGCTGCCAACGGGCTCTGGATGGGAAATTCGGATTTTATACATACAATATATGTGAATAGGAATATATATGGAATGCCTAAATGTTGGGCTAGTTTACCTATAAAAGGGCACCGGATAGGCTTGAGCTGGACACATAAGTGTCGCACTCTGGGTCAAGGAAACTTTCGGAATTCGAATGGCATCATCGTTAGCCGTCAATCTGGGACTGATACTGCCAACGGGTTCTTTAGAGGGGGAAAAGAGAGATTGAAAATTGCAATTTCTACAATGTATCGATAAAACCTAAATGTTGGGCTAGTTTACCTAAAAAACGGCACTGGATATGCCTGGGCAGGGCACAGAAGCGTGGCGCTCTGATTCAAGTGCACTTTGAGTATGCGAGACTCGTCGCCACTCGTGAGGCGTGGCCCCACACTGCCCACGGGCTCTGGGAATGGTTAGGTTCTAGTTATTCAATAATCTTGAACTCGGTTTGCCCTCGCGTTGGGATAAGTCTTACCTAAATAAGGGCACCGGATACGATTGTGCCGGGCAGAGCAGGGTTATGGTGCGCTCGGCTGCGTATTGGACAACTTTAATATCGTTGCCGGAGAGCAGACGCGGACCAACGCTGGCAACAGGTTCTTAAAAAGGGAAAGTTTTAAGTTATGGCTACAGTCTGTGTGGAAAACTGTCCAAAGTTGGGTCTAGCTTGGGGAAATGTCATTGGCTGGCCCACCTAAATAATGGCGCTGGGAATGCCTGAGCGGGACACAGCAAGGTGAGGCTATTGCTCGCCGCGCTCGTAAAGCTGCTACTGGTTAGGGTGGTTGGAAACTTGGGCGAAACCCTGCCGACTGGTTCTGTGAATGAAGCGAAACGGAAAATGAAATGAAGTTTTAGATTTGCATTGCGGTAAAAATATATGTGACTAGAACTATATAAATATATAGCCATTGTTATTGTTATTGTTGTGGTTGTTGTTGTTTGGCACTTACCTTGGGCGCATTTCGTAAAAAGGTTCACGTGAAATTATTCAATTCAAATGCCCCGGGCCCCGGTAAGGCAAGCTCTTTGAGAACGGACCACAACTGACATTTCAATTTTTCAAACTCTCATTTGGCTTTATTTCAAGCCCATTGCATTGTCGAGTACCCTATCCCAACATTCAGGCAGTTTTCAATTTAGTACTGAGCAACAATTTTTTGAATTTCACTTCAATTTAACAATATTTAATTAGTTTCAAGTTAATTTAACAAATTTTAATCTATTTTGTTCCTTCACAAAGAAAGAGATTTTAAGCAAAAAATCTTTTTGATTGAATATGGGAACATGGCAAATGCTTTCAAAATATTGTTGCTGCTCAAATATTTATTATAATATATAAACGAATTACTGAGTAAATTCAGTAACTCATAAGCAAAACAAGGAAAAAGTATATTATAATAATATAAACACATACATTTGTCCTTGTTTTATCTTTTATATTTGGAATATTTATTCTGCTTTTCAATTTATAAATGAAGCGACATTTTATATTATATATATTAGTATTATATTTTATAATTCAATCAATTTAAATAATTTAATAAATATTCCAAATAGTTTGTTTTAAATCGACAGACCAAAAATGTCTAGCATTTAGCCAAGTATTTAAGGTCTGACCGATTTGCATACGGCTAAGAAAATTTCATGCAATTCCATTTTATATTAATAATATAAAACACATATTTTTAAGATTTACATTTTAAATTTGTACAAATACATTTCACATACTGTTTTAAAGTGTGCAGAAATTGTAAATCTGTTTTAAATTTCTTATTAATTTATTTGCATGAAATTTACTTGGCTATTGGGAGCTTCAGTTATCAATATTTTTTAATAAACATATTATTTTAATAAATCAAATAACTATTAATTTAAAATATACAATTTGAAAAATCAAAATGGTATTCAAATTTGTTCTTTTGAGTGCATTAATAATATAAAAATAAATATTTTATATATTTTAGTATTACAAGTAAATTCTTTGAAAGTTATACATTTAAAATTAAAGAATCCATTTAATATAATTAAAAATTTAATTTTAATTTGCAATTTAAAACATCAATATTAATATGAATCAATTTCCATTTACTTCTATGAACGCACAATCTGAATATTCGATAACTGAAGCTCTTATGGTTTTTTTTTTTTTTTTGGTAATAACAAATTGGGCAACAAGGCCAACTTACCTGTGATAACCAAACGTCCTTTGGTTGCACTGAGACGCGTCTCTCCGGTCAAACGATGCTTGGTGCGGCACTGATAGCTCTTGTATCCATCCTCGGGTCCAACTTCACGGATGTGTAGCTCACCGGAGGGCAGTACCAGATATTTGCCGTCTAATCGTTGATTAGGTATTTTAAAGAGAAAATATATTAGTTATGCTGCGCCCGGGCTCAACTTAAGCTAACATACAACAAAGCTAGTTTTTATATAACTGCGAGAAAAAACCTCAATTAAAATCAATTTAATTGAACTTTTTTCATGACTGCTTCACAATTGAAAGGCACAACATGACAGCTTTATATATATATATATATATATATATATGTATTTACAAAAACATTGTTGATTCATAATTAAGTATTCTTTTATTTAATGCTCAATGTCATTTCAAAGTGCTGTTTCAACTGTTAGTAACATGCAATGTGACTTTCTCAATGCGAATTGCTTTAGTCTTAGTCTATTTACAGTTGCCTTTTGCGTTTGTAATTCTGACATTGTTATATGAATTTATTACATTTTTTTAAATTATTATAACATGTTATTTAAATGAAAAGGAATGCAATTATGTTTTATTTTTCAGACTTACAATGGCAAATGACAATTTATTTAAATAAATACAAATCCTTAGCTTATAACTAACTATACACCATACAAGCAATATTTTTTGTAATGCAAAGAAATTGTAGAAAATGTTGTTTTAAAATATTTATAGTCTAGTTTAAGAAATGTACACAATTAAAAACATTAATCTGCTGCTCTATATATGTATTCAGGTTACTAATTAATATCAGTCCATATATTCAAGCAATTAAATTTGTTTACGACTGGCAGCTGCCTTCCTTTGGATGGGACCGAAAAATCAAACGTCCGATCGCCTCGACTTTCAGTTCAATAATGACTTTCTTCTGCCGTAGCTCCTCTATAAGTAGTGAGCGAGCCTCGGGAACGCGAGCAACCGAAACACGACTACAGACTACAGAGCGGGCATATTGAGTGTGCCACTCCCGCTCTTCCAGCACCAAAATGAAACACTGGTGTTTCAAGCATGATTTAATTGAGTAATGCAACGTAGCCTCTGTTACAGTTCTCTTATTTCATCTCTTGGTTTCAGCTCTTCATTTGTCTGTTGACTAATGAGTAAAGTATGAAATAAATATACATAAATATTTTATCAAGCTTTTCATCTAATACTTGTTGCAAATTGTTTTTCAATGAATTTAATTATTCTTTTATTTACTTTCTTTTTGTTTTCTCTAAAATCTATCAAATTGATCAATATTTTCTTTAGCTTTTCATTAAATCTGTAAAATCTTTCTGATTAAAATATTTTGCAATTAGTACGAATGCAATTAATACGAATACGAATGTTTATACTACTTTTTTGTAATATATTTGTAAAGTCGACTATAAATATTTTCTACAATTTCTTTGCAATCTTTTTATATGCAATATTCATGCAGTAACAAAAATGCGAATAGTTTTGTCTGTGATTGCGGATTATCAATAGATATGATGATGTTTTGTTAAATGGCCTTTTTGGTGGCTGTGATATGTATTTTATATGTTACATGTGTTTATACAGTCTGTACAAACTGATATGAGATAGTTATTAGCATTTTTGTTCATACATATTTACAGTACAACTATTTACACTAGGCTACAAAACAACGCTACTTTCAACTACATGAAGGGGTGGGTTCATGTGAACGGGTTTGTTTGGGCAAGTCAGGAGCGACTTTTGGAGTGGGGAAGGGATTTGAAATTATAAAATGGAGATTTAAAGAAAGAGAAAGAATTTGAAAGTAAAGCAAAAAATATCGAATGCCTAACAGCGCAGCAGTTGAGGACCTGTTAAGAGAAAGGCAAGGACCAAGGCACTGAATGATTTGAGTTGATCGAGAAGCTGGCATTGAAATTGAAATTGATATTGGACGGGATGAGTTGTTTATTTAGTTCGTTGAGTCTGGGGGTGTGTGTGTGTTGGAGGCACTAGAAACAAGTCTAACAGTTAGAGAACTTAATGCTAGTGGTTTACCGCTAGCTGTGACATCGGCCTGCGGATATATCTCACGCTCCTCGTCCTCAACCCACGAATCGACCACAATAAAGTCGGCAACAAAACTGGGTATATGACATTTGAGAATGGCACTATTGCCGCGCAGAATGGACTCGTCCATGACATTGACGCTGTACGATTGTGGCACAACTAAACAAGAGAGAGGGAGAGAGAGAGAGAGAGAGAGTGGGAGAGATGGTCCTCCATGAGAAACGATTTTAAGCCAAGGATAAATCATAAGGTGTTTAATGATTGACGGGAGCCCCCCTTCATGTTTCTACTGTGGCACTAAGAGATACGCGTAAATAGTGTACCCGTTATGTTCTTGGTATAGACACCGCCCTCGGTATCGATCCAATCGGTAATATCGATGTGATCCGCCACAAACGACGGCGTCTGACACTTGAATATTGCTGCATTGCCCTTGATCACATACTCATCGTACACTTGCGACTCAAAGAACTGTTTGACCACTGAAATGGCAATGTGGGAGATATCGGAATATGATACGAAAAGCAAAGATAAAATAGGAGTAAAGTTTAAAGTGAGGAATAATGGAATGTGGTTCTGTCTACGGACTAGTCTAGCTTAATCAATTAAATGCAATTAACGGTATACCCATGGACTCGTCGGCCAGAGGGCGTACAATTTCGACGCCCTCCTCATCTAGCCAGGCCTCAACATCTATGAAATCGGCCACAAACGAGGGCACCAGACACTTAAGCGTGGCTGCATTGCCGCGCAGCACAAATTCATCGATGACGCGTGTCTGATAGAACTGATGCACAACTGGTTGAGAAACAAAGAGTTTTGGGACGCACAAAACAAAAATATGATTAAAGAAATTGGTGGGAAAAAACAAAGAGAATTATGGGAGATACTGCTTGGAATTGTGGACTGTCCAAGGAGAGAGTTTTTCTCTTAGAAGAAAATTCTAATTAGAAATGCAAGCGATTGTACCCGTCTCCTGGTCACTGTTGGGATAGTAGTTGCGACCCTCTGAGTCCAGCCAGAGATCAACGAAAACAAAGTCAGCCACATACGAGGGAATCTCACATTTCATAACTACGGAATTGCCGCGAATAACATATTCATTGTCAGCTTCCGATTCATAGGACTGAATGACAACTGATGCAAAAAGGAAAATTAAAGTTCAAGTTGAAAAGTGGGAAAATAGCGTAAGACTTAGGGAATATCATTGTTAAAACTAATCTAAGAGCTATGAACTATAAGCAAACATGTTTTGTTTTTGCGACTGTACCATAGGCGCCAGTTGAATTATCTCGCCACAATTCGACGCCCTGATCATCCACCCAGGCCTCGATCTGCACAAAGTCGGCCACAAACGAGGGAATCTTACATTTGACCACGGCCGCATTGCCCTTAATGACATACTCATTCTCGGCCTCGGTTATATAGAACTGAGAGACGACTGCGTGAGACAGTTGGTAAATGAAACAAAAGCAAATTAATATACTTAAAGCTGTGGATTTGGTAGGGATGGGAGGGGGGCTTTGTAACTAAGCTTAACTAAGATCAGGAATCAAATCGAGGCACACCATAATTATCGGAGAAGGACAAGACATTGCCCTCCTCATCGATCCACGACTCGACACGCACAAAATCGGCGACAAACGATGGAATGGAACACTTTAGAACGGCCGCATTGCCTTTAATAACATACTCGGTCATAATTTCGGCCTCATAGAACTGATTGACCACTGCAAATGCGTTGAGAAACAAGCGGGAAATAGGAAAATTAAAATTAAGCTGGACATTAAGTGGAGGAGGGATACCAAATATTGAATTAGTAGAAACTAAACTAGTTTACTCTTTTATCTTTTATTGTGCTTAGTAATACCATAAGTGTCAGAGTAGCGCAGTTCGTTGCCCTCTTCATCGATCCAAGACTCAACCCGAACAAAATCGGCAACAAACGACGGTATGGAACACTTAAGTACAGCCGCATTGCCTTTGATCACATACTCCATTAAAATATCGGCGCCGTAAAACTGATTAGCGACTGGACAACAAAATGGAAATGAAACGTGTGTAAAGAAAAGAGTATAGTAAGGTCAGGAATAGGGGGAATGTGGAATTCGGGAAGCTACTGCTTAAACATACGATATAGAGCACATCTCGAGGCAACTACCAAAACTATCCTCTGGTATATACTCCGTGCCATCGCTAGCCACCCAGGCCTCAACGCGCAAAAAGTCGGCCACAAAACTGGGAATGGTGCACTTCAGCACCGCCGTATTCCCCTTGATAACATATTCCGATACAACCTCAGCTTCGTAGTACTGATTAACGACTGCAAAAGGGGAAAAAGTATTATGAAGAAACAAAGTGCCTAGAGAATATAGAGAAATACCACGCGCTGCAGAAGTTGAGTTAAATGAAAAGAAAATGTTAAGTAAAGGGGGAAATTGGAAAATTGGAATTCCTATATAGATGCCATATAAACAGTTAACTGCTTAGCTAATTATGATGTACCCATGTTGCCCTGTTGCTGCTGATCGTCGAGTGTGCCATAGAGCTGGCCCTCTTCGTCTTGCCAGGAGACCACCTGCACAAAGTCCGCCACGAACGATGGTATGGAACACTTGAGCACCGCCGAATTGCCTCGGATGACATACTCATTGTTAACTTCCGATTCGTAGAACTGCTGCACAACTGAAGTTCAGATGAAAATGATTTGTGAGTGGAGAAGAGAGAGAGAGGAGGATGGGTAGTGGGGCAGAGTGCCATAACACCTTGCGTGTCATGGGCGTGTGAAAGTTTGTCAGCCGCCTAATTGAAAACGCAGAGCTGCGGCCCTTTAAGAGACAGCAGTGCGCTGAGCGCATTTAATGGACCTTAATGCGCTATTTGATGAGAGACATGAGAGTGCCCATAAATATTTAGTTATGCTCGGGCCAACTTCCCTGAGAAAGTCTTTGGTTGCGCCAGAGAGGTTAATAATCATAGTTTAAGAACATGGCTCATAGACACGCACTGAGAAAACAGGCAACGAGATAGAGATAATATACATAAATACAGAAAATGAAATAAGTTAATGAAAACATAATTGGTTGGGGGGTGGTTTGGGGGAGCAGGGCTTACACAACTGTACAAAAGACTCTCAGTATTGTATATGTAGCATAATCTCAAGTTGAGAAATTGTTGTAGAGTGTTGCTTAACAAACCATATTCAGTGCCTGGTAAAAAGTCTTCATTCTGATCCGTGTGCCAGGACACAACACTAACAAAATCGGCCACAAACGAGGGTATCTCACACTTGAGAACTGCCGCATTGCCGCGTATCACGTAAGCCTTATTTACATCGGTATCGTAGTATTGGGCAACGACTAAAGTAAAGCCATAAAGCAAAAGAAATTCAATCATAGATAAAGCCAAGCATAAGCCAAGCAAAGAACTTAAATTAATGAAATAAATAAATATCGAATCGTAGTCTGAGGGAAAAACGCTTCACGAAGCCCTGACTGATTGATGTTGACCTAACCAGTGTTGGTTAATGACGTTAGCTCTTTGCAAGTATACAACTGTGTGGGCTCTTTATTATACAGTTATTAGTGAAGCATTTGATTTGGTGTGGGTTGTTGTTGGTGTGACTAGTACTTAGTACTTAGAACTTAGTGTTGGTTAACAAGTGTTTTCTTTGTGTGTGTGTGAGTGAGAGAGAGAAAGAGCTGGAGTGTTGTGTGTTGTGTTGGGATATAGTTTGCAAAAGTAGTTAAAGTAGTGCTGTTTTGCAACACACACGCACAAGCACTCATAGACATAGAAAAGCACACAGACACACAGAGACTGGGAGAGATCGAGACTATCACACACCATATTCAGTGTCTGGATAAAAATTCTCTTCCTGATCGGTATGCCAGGAGATAACATTTACAAAATCGGCTACAAACGATGGTATATCACACTTCAATATGGCCGAATTGCCGCGTATGACAAACGCCTTGTGTATATCCTCTTCATAGTGTTGCGAAACGACTAAACATATAGAAGAAACAAAACAGATAATAAGATGGGGGAAACAATTGTTGATTTGAAATGGAAAATTAATGAAGGTATTTCGTATTGATGCCATGATCATGCGTTTTAGTACACCTAAACCTAATTCTATAGAGTATACATAGAGTTCTAGCTAGGCTGAGTAGGCATTGCATTGTCGTCGCACCATATTCTGTGCCCGGAAAGTAGTTCTCCTCCTGATCGGTATGCCAGGAGACAACCTCAACGAAATCGGCAACGAACGAGGGTATCAGACACTTGATAACCGCCGAATTGCCCCGAATCACGTGCTCCTTGTTCACATCGGCCTCGTAGTACTGCGCAACAACTGTAAATGATTTGTGGACGGGGTGAAGTGAAGTGCGTTTAGTTTAGAATTTGTGCTTGATGACTTTTATTTTTTGTTGCTTAGCCAAGTTCCTGGAAACAATTTGCGCATTTCCTGTTTGTCGGAAAACAATTAAACGAGCCAATTAAGTGGAAAGTGCGAAGTTAACATAATCACAGCATAAAGCCCAGTCCAAGCTTCATATTAATTAAAGCCATTTTATCAACGCGAATTTCGGAGGTGTAGCCCGTGCTCGAGACATAATTCATGTTGAGCAACAACACGTCTGGCCATTATCATCGCTCGCCACTTTCAGCATATTTTTGTTGGCTCTAAACAAACGTGATAAATTCACTTAGTTAATAGGAACTGAGCCGAGCCGAGCCGAGCGACCATAATAAGCCAGAGGGGGGAAGAGAAGTAGGTAGAGCTTGGGTTAGGTCTTATAACGTGAGCTAATGGCTGACTAACACGTTGAGCTTCGGGCATGAGGAGGCCCACGGCTGATGACTAAGCGCCAGGTGGCGAGCCTTTAGGGGTTGCTCATATGATTGTAACATAATTAGGAAAAAGTCATTAGCTTTGGCCTATTTAGCGCTGGCTTATGCAAGCGGAAGTAATGGATATTTCCACGGCGAGTTGATTGACAGCAGACAGCACAGGTTTGGGATCTTCTTTCAGCATACGAGCTCCTGCTCGACTACAGCTTCGCGACGATAGAGGCAATGCATCATCATCAACAACAACAACAACATCTTTGCTTACACAACGATTAATTGCAGTGAAATTGCTTAGACGACCCGACCCGACAATTGGCTAAACATATGGCTGGCACTGGAGTTGCCCCAAACAGCGAACTTTAACCGAAAAAGTCAACGGGCAACAATTGGTGCTGTTTTTTTTTTTTTCTTTTTTAACACCTGCAATTGCTGCAATCCGGCAAGTTTTTCATCACTTGCTGCCAATTAAAATCTTTTTTGGTCGTTTTAATGCGCAAATTGAAAGTAACAATTTAACAAATATTTTTCCATTTCTATGCCTAGCAAAATTTGTTATATATTAACAAATATATCATATATCAAATCTGTTAACAACGTAGAACTCTTGCATAACCAACGACGTAACTGCTCTGGAATGTGCTAAGAAAATGGAAAAAAATAATATAGCTGAGTGCAGTGCAAGCGTCTGGATGTTGTTTATATTAAGATATATGAGTTGCGAATTGTTCAAACTCGAACAAGTATTTTTTTAATATTAATTATTTTTTAATATCATTAATCATTTCTAAACTCATATAAAAATGCCTGAATTATATATAAATTATTTACCAATTTTGTATTATATTTGCTTTTTTAAGTTACTTTATTTTTAAATTGTTTAATTTGTTATTTATCTATAGTATATTTTTATTTTTTTAGTTTTCATTTTATTTTATGATTTTTGTCTTTAGTTTTTATGATAATTTATATATATATATATATATATATATATATATATATTTTTTTTTCTTTTAATTTTTATTATACTTTCATATATATTTTATATTTTATATTTCAATACTTTTGTTTATTTTTTTTTATATTATTATTTTTTTCTCTTAATTTATTATCTCTAGAATTTATTATTTGCTAGGCCCATAGCGCAAACTTCTAAATATTTATGGAAATTTAAAAAATATATAATATTTTTAGCTTTTAGCAAAAAATGAAAAATAAATGTTAAAGCTGTGTATTTGGAAATACGAATCAATTTTAAATTGAACTTCTCAAAATGATATGAATTTTATGTATTATTAAGCTCACATCAAAAATATGCAAGAATACCATAATTTCATATTGAATAATCATTTCAAGTTCACGAATAATTCCCTGACAATCCTAGAAATGACTCCAAACAACATCCATTGCACTTGCTCTGCACTCGAGTAGGCTCCGACGTGCTCTCTCTAGAACACCGCCAACATACCTGCGCGCACATGCACATCCCGGGAAATGATGGAGCCGAACTGATTGCGGGCCAGGCAGGCGTAGACCTGGGCGTGAACTTCCTGGCGATAGTCCTCGGCGCGGAAGGGCGGGAAGACCAGCTTGCCATCGGACGAGATCTGACGCAGGCCGGGCACATCTCCCACGGCGGTGCCATCGCTGCGTACCCAAATGATTTCTGGCATGGGATTGCCGCTCGCTTTGCATTCAATTTCGGCGCCAGTCGAGTTGGAGAAGTCAATGCGATTGGTCGGTTCCTTGAGGAAGACTGGTCCCTTTTGGTCGGCATCCGGTGGATTGGCAGCCAAGGTGCTGCCAATGTTGGCTGTGATGGGAAGAGGAAGAGAGATAACACGATCGAGAATTAGTACAATGCAATTAAAAGCGCGTAAAGCATTTTAAATATTCAGGGCAAATACAACGGAAGTTGTGCCTAGTTGCTCAAAGTCCGCATATACATACATACATATATTTGTCATCATATTTGTCATCCATCAACTCAACTCAATTGTCAACTGTTCGGCTTTTGTGCCGCTCAACAATTGAATGCCATGGATCAGTGACTGTCCCGCAGCACACTCGAACGAGAGTACGTACTGAAGTGTGTCGATGCTGCTCTGACAACAACAACAAAAGCTTCAACTACTAAAAACTGGTCTTTCACTTCCTCTGCACACACACACACAAAACGCAAACCTCAAACAAAAGGCAACGGGGCAAAAAATCGTTCGTTGACACTTTGGATGCTGCTGCTGCTGCTGCTGCTGCTGCTGCTGCTGCTGCTGCTGCTGTACAACAAAAGCCAGCAGAGATCAGCACATAGAGCAACCAGGTCGAGGGACGAGCACAAAGAACCAACTGCCGTCCCTGCTGGGATTGCCACTCTTCCATTGGCATCCAATTTCATATACAATTTTATGCGCTGGCATGCTCTATGCAATATGCCACGCCTCTTTCGCCCGCACAGGTGGTTGCAATCAAAATAAAGCTATCCTCAGTTTGATGGAAAAATATGAATAGCCCAAAGTAAATAAATGCGCCAGATTTCATTTGAAATTTTGTTTAAGTTAAACTACGGCACGTTTTCACATTTCTCAATTTTGGGGTGGATTTTTTTAAAATTTATATAATTTAATTACCTGCATTAGTTTTGAATATTATATTTTTTTAAATTTATATAAATCTAGATTTTTTATTCTATATTGTATATTTATAATAAAAATATTTGTTCATTTCATATCTTGAATTTATAATTTATTTAATTTAATTAATATTTATTTTATTTTATTTTATATATATTTTATATATATTTTAATTTATTGCCTATTATTTCATTGTAATTTTTTCGTATTCATATTTTAATTTTTATATTATTTTAAACTATAACCAGAATTTATTCCAGCTTAAAGCATTTCTGTAGCATTTTAGCTATTACGCATTTTTCGCATGTCCTTCAGCCGCGCATTGTTTAATTTTTTTTATGGGTCATGTGGGCACTTGTCGCTAATTTATCATTTTAATTCTGGCATTAATTAATGTTCAGCTAGGCTTTCAGAACAAACGGTAAGAATCGCCAGCAAATGAGCAGTGAAAGTAATTAAAACTTGGGCGCGCACAGCGGGACAGAGCTGTGGGTGTGTGTGTGTGTGTGTGTTGCCTTTAGCTCGGTAGTGTTGTAAAACACCAGAAACAATGCTTAGAGAGTAGAATGAATGAATGAATGAGCATAATACATTCAATTTAAGACCGTTTTACCACATGCGGCGAGCTCTTGTCTGTGGAAAAAATAAATTAATTAGCCAAATTTAATAACCACTAAGAGCTTGCAAGAGCCGTGCTTTATGAATGCTCTAGGGTATGCCGAATATCTACAAAAAATGAGTAACACTCAAGCCTTAAGTGTATTGGACCTATTCCTCACATTTCCACAACTTCAAGTCCAAAGTCTTGGGTCTTTGCACTCCCCTTTCCCCATGTGGAGCCATCAATTTTTTGGTCTGCTTAAGGCACCGCAAACTTGTAGCCCAATAACGACAATTCCTTCACTTTATAATGCAGGAAATGCGCAGACGACGCGCGAAGAATTCACAAAGAAGCCAATTCCTTTTCGAATATTTAAATGCGCAGTCGCAGCCAGATGGCAGCCACATGAACGTCATCAAGCCTGCTGGGAAGTGGGCACGTGAATCTACACTGTACATCTAGACATTTATGAGCGATAAACATATACATATATGCATAAATGTACATGGGTATATATCCATATATGTTATATACACGTTCAACAAAATGCCAAACAAAAGACTTGAAAATTGTGGCGTAGCGAATCAAATTATATATTTCAGCTGTTACACAGATGGTTTTCACTTTTTTTTGTTCTTTCAAATAAGGAAACTATTAGAGAGTATATATAACTTAGGCATATATCATCATCATTATTATTAATCAGCCAACTTCTGAGTCAACTGAACTATTGAAGAATAGAAGGAATCATATAAAATATACTTTTTATATTCACAATTTACAATAATTCAAGAGTAGTTACAGACTAATTAGTATGAGCTCTAGTCAGATTTAAATGCAATACGAATTCTCGCTTTTCAAGTCTCTCTCATTTAACATTTCTTAACTGTCCAAGCGATTACTCTACAGAGAACAACAAATCTATTGACTTTACCTCGAAGAACTTTAAGTTGAATTAATATTGTACTTCACAGTTTCAAGATAAAGTCGCTTTTCATGTAATTCCATACTATATACTAAACATATTGTATATACCCATATTGTTTATTTTTAAATATATATATTTCATTTATCTTACGAGCAATTCGCAGAAGTAAGATGTAAGATATTGAATTACACTCAACAATACTTTTCACACACTTTAAGCAAATGAGTCTACTTGCTGTGAGCTGTAAAATGTCGCTGTCGCACTGAGATTTAAATATGAAATATTATTGAATAGAAGCTAATTGCAGGGCATCTCCCAGTGCTCTATGCCCCACTGCAAAACTTCTACCCATTACCCTCGGCTTTATACAACATATTCTTCTTCATTTCGCTGCATTGCTTTGCCTCGACCTTTTGGAATCGGAGTCTTTGTTTTTTTTTTGGAAATCTTTTCGACAGGTGTTTTCGGCATGGACATATTAAAGTGGCCCGGTCAGTTTTTACCCTATCTTGAGGTTTTTGGCAAACGGCAAGCACAATAACAAACCAACGAAACCGGTTTTATACTTTTTTATTTTATTTCTTATTTTTGCCGGCAATCTCTTTCCAGATGCCGATGACGCTAGCAGCTGCTCAACTCATGCGATTTATCTGAGCAGCAGAAACAAAACAACTCAACTTAATTGCGTCTCTCAATTCACTACGCTCATAGAGCACAGATATAAATATAGCTATATATATATATATACAACTTGGCGACTTCTGAGTGCAGTAAATATAGCATAATTCCGTATGTGGCAAAGTGATTAAGTGCGTAGGGGACTGCAAGTGTCGTTAATGGGTGCTAAGGTCACGTTGCCCTCTGCCACTCGAGTCTAGAATCCAATGCAGGCAATGCTGGCGCCACAGTAAATAAACAGTAGCGCGAACAGCGGCAAATAAACAAATATGAGAAACGCATTGTACAAGTGACGCAAAGCTAAAGAATTTCAAGACGCAGCAATGGCTTAAAGCGAAAATATGGCGTATTATTGCAAAGAAATGAATGAAAGTTAATATTATATGCATATGCGATATTTGATATATAAATACATATAGATATACATATCAGTATAGATATTGTCAATCTTACTTTCAATGCCTGCCAACGCCTTTGCCTATTGACGCCCCAGCAATACCCAATACCAGCCCCGCCCCCGTTAATTAGCCCTTGCCCCGTTACAAAACACGCAATTATTTGTAACGCCCGTCGATGATGCGTGTTGGGAAAGCAATGAAAATGAAAGGAAATAAGAAATTAATAATTTCCTGTCTAACCAAAACAAAGCGCAGAAGCTCAATAGGCACACGTATGACGAGTGACGCGCCCCAAATATGGCGTTCAACACGCACCTAGATTACAGGTCGCAGGTCGCAGTTGACAGGTCAGTTTGGAGGTTGGCTTACCACACACACACACACACACACATAGACTGACTGACACGCAAACGAAATGTTATTTTTATTACGAGCAAAACAATAGAAATATTTATAGAGATGTTTTATAGACAAGCTCTTCGATTATAAGAGTCCACATATGACATTATCCATATATGATTGTATATATTTTTTATGGATATTTTTTTATGTATATAAGTTAGTTAATTATAATATATACATATGTATATTTTTGCATTATTATTATTATTAGTAATAAATAAAAAAATATTATTAGTAATAAATATTTAATATTTAATATATAATTTGATAAAATATACAAAAATAAACATTTTAAAAATAGTAGAATATACTTAGTTAATATATAATTTATTATGAAAATATGAATCCCAATTAATTGATAAATATAAAAACTAATAAATATATATTTGATAAAATTAATAAAAATACAAATTTAAAAAATATTGTAGAATATATATTATATTATTATAAATATAGAATAAAGGTATGCGTACTAAGCGTCAAATGAGTAATTTATAGAAATTGCAACAGCAAAATAAATATTGTATAACTATATCGATACAGCCATTAAAACTGACAATAAATATGTATATATGTACATATGTATATGCCAGAAATAAAACAGATTTTAGTATTCCGTTTTAATACCTCGTAAATAGAACGATATTTATATAAAGCACATTTATGTGTGTGTGTGTGTGTGTGTGTGTGTGTGTGTGATTTGCGAGTGGAAAGAAGAAACATCTGCTGACAAGCATAAAAACCTGTTCGCCAGCTGTTCGAGCACCGCCAAACATTTGGAATTGGTCTGCAGCTTTGCCCACTCATTCGCTCATTCATTAGATTCGTGTCGCGGCTAAGACCCACACAGAGTCACGTGTAATACGTGTTTGGCCAAACTGCAATTAGCTAAATCCTACTCCAACGTAGCCTACGCGTAGCTGGCTTAGAATTCGAACAAGCTAGCACCGTCCGCTCGGTGCCCGTTCGCAGCTCAATTAAAGTCAGCGGCGACAACTAAAACCACAGCCAACCACCTGTCCACCGTGTCCACCTTGTGGTCTGCTGATGGAAAGGTGGCAAGACACACACATAGAGAGAGAGAGAGAGAGAGAGAGAGAGAGAGAGAGAGAGAGAGAGAGAGAGAGAGAGAGAAGAGAGATAGAAGAGCGCGTGAATGAATGTGTGTGTGTGTGTGTCTCGTCGTGGAGCGCTTGAGGAGCACGTGATATGCCGTTAAGTCGGCAGGCAACAGGAAACGAGAGGCAGGAGATGGGAGGCAGGAGCACTGGTTGGGTAGTCACAAATGAGAGCAGTAGGTAGAGCGCACAGGAAATTCTGTTATGCACTTGGTTAACTGAGCGAACTGACAGCACAGTGGGACAAAAGTTAAATAAAAATCTATTTCAACTAAAGCGAAAGTCGGGAATGCCCGACTATGAGACACATTAGCTGAACTGCACTGCAAAAATACTCTATGGCTCTAGTCTGACCGGATCATATAAAAATAAAGATAATAAATATACTCTATAATCTCTATACCCTACGCTCGCCATCGACATTGACATGCTTACACCTTGGCAATGCACATCAGCTCTACCAGTACCGCCACAGCACTGCTGATAAGTGATAATGGCAATTGCGATTCTTAGATTAAACAAAACTAAATGCATTTGAACATGTAATATATAAATGAAATAAATCAAATTTTTAGCAAATTGAAAGTTAGCTTTCCATATTTTTAACTTGCTAATAACCTTTGTTTCAAATGAGATAGTTGAGTAAGTATACATGGCTGATAAACAAATATTGCAAATGCTCTATTTATGCTCTATGCTCTATCAACTTTCGTCCCACTGTGCGTATACAGACGCTGATGACAGTGGCTGCAAATGTCAGACGTAGTGGCAAATGCTGAAGTTGACGCGTGCTGGCTACTTGTGGGGGGAGAGGGTGGTACAGTGATGACTGTCACATAAAGACAGGGACAGAAAGAGTTTAAGAGCTAGATAGAGAGAGAGAGAGAGAGAGAGAGAGAGAGAGAGAGAGAGAGAGAGGGAGTATGAGAGTAAGTGAGTGTGACAACAAGAGGGTGGTTTGTCTACGCACTGTGTGGGTGGGTGTTCAGCCTCTTTTATAGTGCATGGGAATGTGTTAAGAGAGTCTGCAAGGAAACAAGCCCAAGCGGGCAAAAAATAAAATAACAAAATAAAACAAAAGAAGAAACAAACCAGACGCGCTTTGCATACATAAAAGCGACTCGAATTAATTAAGGCCCGCTGAACGAGACGCCAAAAAATGAAGAATAAACACGCGAGCAATGGAACTTTAAATATATTTAACGTGAAATAAAAGAATTGTTTTGTCTGTCTCTCTGTCTCTCTGGTTGCCTGCCGGTCCGCTCGTTAGCCAGATTACAGAGCCACGATAAGCCCACGACGACGACGAGTTGGCAGCTCCCAAAAAAAAAAAAAAACACACACACACAACAAAAAACGTGACTCAGTTTATATACAGAAACATACTCCTATTATAGGGGCCAGCTCTTGGCATGCCTGTCATACGCGACTCGACTCTGATGATGTCTGGCTGATAAATGTCACCTCGTTCGCTCTCTGGGCGAGGCAATCAAATATTTAACAAATTATGGCTCGATTTCTCGCTTCTTCTTCTCCTTTAAAGGGAGGGCGCCAAAATGATGTTAAGCTCAATTTTGTCTTTGTGTTAATGAAGATGGCTCCAACAGATTTCCCTAGCCTCGTTGAGCTGATAAAAAATTGTTGTTATTTTGTTTTCCTTATTTAATGCCACATAATTCAACACCAAAAGTCAAGGAATATCATATATATTTATATATGTACATATATATTTAGTGTGAGCAGTTGATGCGTATCGCAATTCTTGATTGTATTTCTAAAGAAGTGTTTACTAATTTGTATATTCACAGTGTTTTATTTATGAAACATAACTGTCAACACAATCAAATTTGTGCGCTGGCTTAGCAATAAACAGAGGCAGAGGCAGAGGCAGAGAGAGAGAGAGAGAGGGACACGGAGTAGGCGTAGTTATATCTACTTAATTTCCACTTACACGCATACCTACATATGTAACTCAAGCGGCAAAACAAACTCACACACACACACACAGAAACACAGCTACCCAAAGGGACGACTCCTTTGCAAGCATGAGTGAAAGGGAGCGGAAATTCAATTCTCCGTTCTCAGCTGCTCGTCCTAGTCCCACATCCAGGGGCTTGTTGTATATGTACATGAAATGTGGCAACAGCGCGCGCGGCTCTAAACATTTTTGAACCAGCAGCAAAAAGAAAACAACAAATGTTGGTGACCAAGCTCTGCTTTTCACCCCAAAGTGTAAAATATTCATGCTGATGATGATGTTGCTGACGATAATGACGCTTAAGCGGGGCGGCACAATAATTAATATGCCGAGAGATGAATGCGTGAGATCTGTTGTTGCCTTAGCATACAAAATATAAACACTTTGTTAATGCCGCTCAGCATAGGTGAATACCTCGCTTTAAATTAAATGTGTGTTTTGTAATAGATAAAATATTAAGTTATTCAACTTAACTTCAGTAAAAGGAAAGAAAAAATGAGGTTGACTAGAAGATACTTACAAGTTTTGAAAATAATATTATATGAGTACATATTTACAAACCTGCAACTATTATATTTTTTTATATAAAAAAAAAAAATAAAATAAAATAAAAAAAGTCTAGACATTGTCAACGACCTCTTTCGCCTTTTGCATACGCTCCAATAAAATCATAAAAGCCTCTATTTCCATATAAAACATATTATATTTAGTTTAGTTAATATTTGGTTCACAATTCTTAAAATCCCCAACCTCTTCATGCATATTGTAAATATAGAAAAAAATAGAAAAATATAGAAAAAAAATATAGAAGAAAAAATATATATATACAAAAAAATAGAAAAAAATATAAATATATTTTAATAAATAAATTAAATAAATAAAATAAATGTATAACAAAAATATATAAATATAATAAATAAAGTGTGTTATTATAGGATTCATCAGATAAATTTATATTTATTTATTTAATTTATATTTATTTAACACACTTTATTTATTTTATTTATATATTTTTATTATATATTTATTTTATTTATTTAATTTATTTATTACATTATATTTATATATTTTTATTATATACTATATTTTTTATATTTATTTTATTTACTTTATTTCATTTGTATTTATCATATATACTATATCTATTTAATTTATTATTTATTAACAAATCACATTCTAAAAGTATTTTTTCGTTTGAATTTTAAAAATTATTTATGAATAGAGTTTACTTAATGTTAAAATGAAATCTTTGTTAAATTGGAATCTTTTCATCTTGCAAACTGCTCAAATTTGTAATCTCTTCGCGCCGTAACAAATATTCGAATGCTATTTCATAAATTGTCTGAAACGACTTCTAGGCTATGCACTTACTCGACACGCTCTTAACTTAAGTGCCAGAAATCTTGCCCCATAACATTTTTTTTTGTTTTCTAGGCCTACAGACGCATAAATTGCCAGCGATGCATTTTCAGAAGCAGCTCGTAAAATATTTTCGGCTGCCGGCTGCTTACAATAATACATAATACGCATACATACATATGTATATGTATATGTATGTGTTTGTAAATGTATCCAAGACATATCTGGGTTGGCTATAGAAATGCCTAATGAGCTTAGGCGAAATATGTATGACAAATGCTTTAAATGGCGCAGCAGTTGACTCTTTGATGTCGCAGCTTTGGAGGATTTGTAAGGCATGCTTGAGCGACAGACAAGCAAACTGATTTTCCAATACTACACAGCACAACAAAACTCCGCATAATAACATCAAACTTTGGCCATTAAAGTGCCGCTGCATGATTGGGTCTCAGCGTTCCATCGAATCCAGCCCCAAACAGCCCCAAACAAAGGCGCTGGCAGACAGTCGCATTCCTGCGGCTGTGTCGACAATTTTCCTGCACTTTGGCGCAAACATAATAACTAATAATAAACGGGAAGCATGCACCGAGAGACAGAGACAGGGAGAGAGAGAGACACGTTTCGAGAGAACCATTAAAAATAAATCATGTATAGAACGCACACATATGTATGTATGTACATATGAATATGTGGAATTGAGTTTCTACGCAGCAGCAGCAGCAGCTGCTCCTCTTCCATATTTCAAGTGCCTGCTCTTCTCAGCTCGTCTCAGCTCTTCTTGGCTCTACTCTCATTGTTTGGACAAGCGCCGCGTGTGATATGCCTCCATCGTCGGCTTCTGTGCTACTCCAGATAGGGAGCAGGCTACGAAGCTACGAGTCTCCCTGCCTCGGCTAGTGCACATCAATCATTTGTAATTATACGCGCTACTCTTCGATCCCCGCTGCTTTCTTTTCCTTTTCTTTTCTGTGTGTGTGTGTGTGTATAACGGAAATGGCTTTTATTTTGGCAGCTCGGTTCACTGATCTGATCTCTGTGCGTGTGAGTGTGCGTGTGCGTGTGGAGAACATCATCTCGTTCTCATCTCTCACTTGGGGCCTGTCATTTCAATCGAGACAATTCATGAGTGCACTGCCTGTCGTAATGTATAGCAAGAGCCATAGGCCAAAGGCAGAGCTAAATAGTTTATTTTTTTTTTGCAGTTAATACTCATGCATATATGATCCTAATCTAGTAACTAGCTTAATTCCAAAAACTGAAGGTGCGTGTGATATATGGAACTACATGACAGAAGCTGGATGCTATGACACTTTAAGTATGGTATATCTAGGAAACTTGTGCAAATATTGATCATAAATGCTCGCTAAAAAGGCACAACCCTCTGAATAATTATAAAACTTCTAGTGATATAAGCACAAAGGCTTAAACTTGAGTTAAGGCAGCAGCTGCCCGACAAAAGCTGACTGCTACGGCACTCGATGGATGGTACCCCTATGGAACTTGTGGAAATATTGATCGTAAATGCTCGTTAGATAAATGCATAGCCACATGAATGACTCTGAAACTGTAGCCAAGTCTTCTAGTAAATGATATAAAAGCAGAGCTTGAAACTTGAGTTAAGGCAGCTGCCTGACAAAAGCTGAATGCTACGGCACTCGATGGATGGTACACCTATGGAACTTGTGGAAATATTGATCGTAAATGCTCGTTGGATAAAAGGCATAGCCACATGAAAGACGCTGAAACTGTAAGCCAAGTCTTCTAGTAAATGATATAAAAGCAGAGCTTGAAACTTGAGTTAAGGCAGCTGCCTGACAAAAGCTGAATGCTACGGCACTCGATGGATGGTACACCTATGGAACTTGTGGAAATATTGATCGTAAATGCTCGTTAGATAAATGCATAGCCACATGAATGACTCTGAAACTGTAGCCAAGTCTTCTAGTAAATGATATAAAAACAGAGCTTGAAACTTGAGTTAAGTCAGCTGCCTGACAAAAGCTGAATGCTACGGCACTCGGTGGATGGTACACCTAGCTTGTGGAAGTATTGATCGTAAATGCTCGTTAGATAAAAGGCATAGCCACATGAATGACTCTGAAACTGTAGCCAAGTCTTCTAGTAATGATATAAGAGCAGAGCTTGAAACTTGAGTTAAGGCGGCTGCCTGACAAAAGCTGAATGCTACAGCACTCGATGGATGGTACATCAATGCCACAGACTGAATACCTTTAAGCTTGTGGAAATATTGATCATAAATGCTTGCTAAATAAAAGACATAGCCACATGAATGACTCTGAAACTGTGTTTAACTTTGCTAGTGACATAGAAACAAAGGTTGAAACTTGAGTTAAGTCAGCTGCCTGACAAAGGCTGAATGCTACGACACTCGATGGATCTATGGAACTTGTGGAAATATTGATTATAAATGCTCGTTAAGTAAATGGCATAGCCACATGAATGACTCTGAAACTGTAGCCAAGTCTTCTAGTAAATGATATAAAAACAGAGCTTGAAACTTGAGTTAAGGCAGCTGCCTGACAAAAGCTGAATGCTACGGCACTCGGTGGATGGTACATCTATGGAACTTGTGGAAATATTGTGGAAATACTCGTTAAGTAAAAGGCATAGCCACATGAATGAATCTGAAACTGTAGCCAAAAGCAGAGCTTGAACTTGAACTTGAGTTATGACAAAAGCTGAATGATATGTCACTCAATAGAAGATACTGTGTGGAACTTGTGGAAATATTGATCATAATTGCTTGCTAAGTAAAAAAAAACTAAATTAAATAGCCAAGAGAGAGTTATTCTTAAACAGTTAACTTAAATGACTATAAATATATTTTGGTTAACGAACTTTTAATACCCCCTGGGAAATGAGATCTTCAAAAGAGAAAAGTTTCTTCATTATACAAACAATTTACAAGACTATTCTGATTCTAACAAGCTGAAACTTCTCAAATATTAGATAAGAATTCTCGTTGTTGACTATCTGTCGCTGTTACATCAATTTACTAAAGAGCGCTTTCCCATCAATTCAAAGCTCTATCAAAACAAAGTTATTTCAACTTGGTCATTCCGTTTCTTGCCTCAACATTCCAGCAGTCCAGACAGGCGATTTATATTCATAAAATGTAGTCAGCATGTATTATTAATATTATGCTTGTGTTTCTATAAATGTTACTCGAGCTGTATTCAATTGTTCGCTTCCTGTAGATACAACGATTTGCTGCTGCAGCGCATTATCTCTGTGTGTTGAATTTCAAGCCAATTGAATTAAATGCGAATTAAATGCGTTGCTGCTGCCAGCGAAAATAAAAGATGCATTTTAGCTTACATTATGTTGAGCTATCCATGTGTGTGTGTGTGTATCTGTGTGTGGGATAAAAGCTTGTTTACATTTTTTGTTGTTGTCTGTATTCAGTTATGGGCAGGGAAAATTGGCGCAAAATGTTTTTAATCAATTTCAATTGAATGATGACCCGCACAATCAGCGCAAGATGAGCGCCAGCCGTTCGAGAGCAAGAAATAAAGAATAAAATCAACTTTGGCATTGTATCTTTTACTTGGCATTTTGTATCTGAGAATTGCTCGTGTGCCGCTGCCTTTGAACCAATAGAAATGAAGATATATCACATTTGTTATAATAAATAGTCTTTTATTGTATATACCCTGTGTATGCTAAAGGCAATAGAAAGGCATTTCTTGGTCATATATCTGTATTATATCTATCTATATATTCATCCATTCATCCATTCCATTCATTGTCGTCTGTCAACCTTTATAAAATAATATATATATAATGTATTCTTGATCCATTCAAGCTCTGACTTTTATGCGCACACTTCAATTACTGTTCTCTCTTCCATTTTCTTTCTAATCTAAGCTGGTTTCGATTTCATTTGATTGCTTTCAATTGTAAGCATGCGAAATTACGTAATTGAATTTTTAATTTTTTATTCGCAAACAAAAATTCATTTATTTTATTATTGTACATGTTGTGCGCCGTTGCGTTTGTGTCCATTTATTTTTAGCTGGCTCTTCAAGGGGCTTGCTCCAAATCTTCTATTTAAAGTTGAAGCAAAACAACGAAATTGCGCATACGACACGTGCAACATGGGCAAATTATAAATATATAACCCAGAATACCTTGCCTTAAATAATATACACATATACATAAATATATAGAGCATATATATTATAATATATAAAAATATATACATACATGTATTTTATTTATACTTGTATCAAATATAACTCTCATATCTCATATGACATACTTGATCTACTGTTGTCCATTACATATGCATACATGCAACGAATATACCCTTTCTTATACATTTACAAGGCATATAGAATATCTGAGAATGCATTCATCAAGCATAACTGAGGGCAAACAGCCGAGGCACATTTACTGCAGTTAAACAAAACTCGAATGCTAAGCATAATTCTTATCTAAGTCCAGCCGACTTTCGTAGAGTATCTGGCAGAGTTTTTGTGTCAATAAGATAAAAGCGCAACGCAAAGTAAAAGTTGAAATGTAAATGGAGTAAACAGAGTCAAGAATGTAGAGAAAGAAATAAAAGAGAAGCATTGCACAATTTGAAATGATCAAAATGTAGCCGTTTTGACTATTTGTTTTTCCAACATTCTATTTATAAAGAGGTCGGAGGCAGAGAAGGAGAGCGAACAAGAGCGATAGAAAGAGATGGCGAGAAGAAGAGATAGTTGGACAACAAAACTTTAGTTGAAGAAATTTTAGAAAAATCCTTTACTAATTTTTTGCTTCTATTTTGAAGAACCAAAAAACCGTGGGAAATTTTTCTGACAAATTTCAAAGTCTTCCGGTTGACGCATGGTATGCTGCGTGATATTTTCTCAAGTGGCATGAAAGCATTGCATTTTCCGCTGAAAACTAATATCGTAAAATAGAAAATCTAATGAAATTTCTAAATTACTCACCAAGTAGAGCAACAGCTGCGAACAGCATTAGCCATTTGTGGCATTCGTTGGGCATCATCATCATCATGATGTAGGCCGTCTCTGCAGTCTCGTCTGGGTTATGAGTTTTCCGGCTTGGGGTTGTATCGATTTTATGCGAATAACACAAAACACCCTTTGGATGTGAACACACGCGTTTAGTTAGCGGTAGACGCCCGGTGACTCAGCTGCTGCAATGACAGAAGGAAAATATTGTCAGGGTTAGGATTAGTTTAGATATTTCAGGTCAGAATAGATATGGTAAATGAAAAAATAAAAACTTTGCTGTTTAAATATTCATATATACATATACATATATTAATTACTTCTCACTTGCATATATGTATCTATCGATTTTAAGTGCCCGCAACAACAACAACAACAACAACAACAATGAGACCTTACCCAATGCTAATGAAATGCAAGTAATTTGATTAGGCAAACACAGCCACCCCCAAATGGCAACCCTTTAGTAGACAAAATCCCACCCCCAGCAGCTACCTGCTGAAGGTGCAAAATTTGCTTTGCGAATTGTGTAGCACAGTGTTAAATAATAAAGCTGAAAGTGGCTCAAAAAGGCGTGGCTGTCTATGTGTGTGTGTGTGACCCTTAAAATTCATTTAATTTGTTAACCCAGCTCAAGTTGTTTAAACAAAATTAAATGCTGACATAGGCAAATGGGAATGTTAATTATTTTAATACTATAATTAGCAGTTAATTAATTGGCTTGCAATCAATATTTTTGTTAATAAGTATTTGAGTTTTAGATTAAAATGGAATTTTTGTAATTTTATATTTTAATTAGTAGTTTTTTATTTATATATTTTTCAAATATATCAAAGTGAAATATTATCAAATTATTATATTGATTTTTTTTTATAATTTTGCATTAATTTAATATTTTTTAAATTATAATTACAAATTAATTATTACTTCTCTACTAATATTTTATTTTGATTAATATACTAATAATAAATAATAATATTTTTAATAATTTCCCATTTTTATTTAGTTTAGTTTTTAATTTTTAAGTTTCTTCTTTTATTATCAACATTAGCTTAAATCTCTTCAGCTATAAACTGCACTAAGCTCTGCTTTGTCTTTCATCACCACAACACATCGCCCGCATCTTTCTGTAAATCCATCAAAATGAAACGTGCCAACAATTTGTCCACAGCTGCCACATATGGTAGTCGAATTAGACCCGCAGACTTGCGACAACGCCAACTATTTATAAAGCTATACAAACTATCAGCAAAACTATGCATATAGGAAAAGGGAAGCACGCACTGACATGGAGCAAACCGGCTAAGAGTTGTGTGGAATAGTCAATACTCTCAAACATAATAAATATAATATAGATACATTCTATTTAATATGACTTACAAATAAAATGTATAAATACATATAATAAATACAATAAATAAATATTAATTATAAAAATATAATATAGAAATATTAATTATTAAAAAAATCAGTTGTGTTAAAGAAAACTAATATTTGGATATAATCAATCTATTAACAAAATACCTTTACTTTTACTTTATGCACTTTACCGTCTATATTCAATTTGTATTAAATATATTCCTCTATTAAAAACAATTGAATTGCGTTTGTCAATTGGCTCTTCTATAGCTCGTTACACATTTCATTTGAGAACTAGAGTGCCCAGTGTTAGCGTGGAGGGCAACTACTGTCGATGTGGATGTCATTAATTAAACCGCAAATGGGCAAATGGGCAGCAATGGGGCAATAGAGAATCCACTTCGATGTCGTCTTGTGCCTGCTGTCAACCATAAAGTAGCAAGCGTTCCTCCCCCACACATCCAAAAAAACTAAGACTAGCAGGAAGTCACGATTTCACACACACATAAATATATCTATATAAATACATAGATGTATGTACATGCATGTATATATCTATCAGTTTCTTTGGTCTGTCGTCTGGCTGTGACATATGCCGCTTATGAACTTGCCACAGACACGGCTCATGGACATGGATATCAACATGGAGTCTGTCCATCCGCCTGACCCTCAGTCACGCCCCGTCCGTCCGTCCGTCTGTCTGTCTATCTTGGCATGTGTCTTTGGCTTTTAGTAGAAGTTTATATATAAATGAATTTCATAGACAATTTGTTTGCTTTTTAACACTTAATTAAAACTTGAGTGCAGTGCGCCCTGGCAACAAATGCTCAAAGTTCTTTATGATTTTCCTTAGTTTTTTTTCTTGTTTTGTTTTTTTTATGGCTATCTAATGAATTTTACTATTGGCGGAGGGGTTGAGCGACGCATGCGCAGCAGCCGCTAAAGTCGGCACGTGGCCAGCCACAAATAGGGAGGATCGGCCAGACAGAGACTCCCTGTCAAATGTTAGCTTTCAAATAGGTTTAATGAACTTTATCCGAGGGTAAACGCCTAAACGCGTATTGACAAGTTTTCCTCTTGGCCTGCGACGCAGTTGCGCAGCTGCGCACTCGACTTTGGGGTGGAACAGCGGGAAAGTAAACAACATATAATTTCACAGTTAGCAAATGTTCATCTGATTAAAGTTTTGAATTAATGCTATTGCTACGCAGCGCTTATATGTTGAATTTATATATATGCATATGCATATACATATGTGTATGTATGTAAAGCAGCCTCTATTCTTCACATTTGATTCAGCTGCGAATTACAATAATGAAACATATGCCGCAAATTGCGCGCCTCAATTTGAAAAACATCTGGTAATCGGTCAACACCCCGTCCATAAGCATTGGCAATCCCACATATAACTCAACTACATCTTTTTCTTTCTCTATCAAGCTCAAAATTTTATAAATAATTTGCAAAATTTATGTGGCCTTAATAGCATATTTATAGCATAAACATGTAAATTATAGGCATATATAGGCAATAAATTACATCATAAGAGAGAGAGAGAGAGAGATAGAGACCGTGAGAGAGAGAGAGAGAGGGAGAGGGAGAGTGAGAGAGAGTAGGAGAGAGAGAGGGAGTGAAGCAGATATAGATATGAGAAAGATGTTAGTACTTTTAAGATTTCCGAAAAAAAACTATGTATATACATACATATGTACATATGTATATTTTATTTTATTTTAAGACCCTCAAGCACTTTTAATTTATTATAAAAAAATAATAATAATAAAATATATAATAATAATAATAATAATAATAATAATAATAATAATAATAATAAATAAATAAATATAAAAATTAAAAAAAATAAAGAATATTAGTCTGCTTAAAATAATAAATTATGCTGTCAATTGAACAAAGAAATTGAGGACCTCAATTAAATGTGATCAGAGCCGGCAGTGCCGCTCAATCGCGTGGTAAAATCAACGAATCACAAATTTTATTACTCATTCTTGTTGCTCGTTTTCCGTTCGGTTGGCAGCTAAAAAACATAAAACAAAACAAGAGGAACAAAAATAAAAGTCTGTCTGGCTGCATTAGGGTGTCGGCCCAATAAATTTTTGCAATGTTTTCCATTTTCGTGCATCAAATTCAAGAGGGGACGAATGGCTGCTCCACAAAGTGCACTGGCCCAATGCAGGGTCAATTCGCAGTGTTCGTCATCGGCAGCCCAAAAAAAGAACGAAAAACAAGCAAACTGAAAAATAACCGGAAAGTAGCGTCCATTGTCCAGCTCGTCGCATGCTGCATGTTCAGTGACCCATTGGACGCTGCTTGCGGCGCCTAATTGAGATTCAAGTGCACTTTGTCCGTGTCCGACTGCAGCAGCCAGGAAACTTTTGTTTAATTATTTGCTTAGCGCATTGCTCATTTTAGCCGCAGTCAATATTTGCTATATGCTTGGACTGGGGCAGGCTTAGGAGTGAGCCAAATATATGTTTTGGTTCACCCTAGCATGGGCATGAGTTCGCCAACAAGTTGAAGATGCTTAAAAATCGATACGTCTTTAAATCAAAGAGCCTGTCTGCAGAGCCAACGAAAAAAAAACTCCGCCTAGCAACAGGACAAATGCACAGGACTACAAAAAGAGAAAGGACCTGCACACAGACAGTTGAGACGTGGGACCAAGGCAAAGGCAACGGCAACAACAACGCGCAACACTTGCAAAATCAAATAAAGGAAACTACGACAGCTGCACGGTTTTCTGCCGGGACTTGGGATGAGTGCGTTATTTAGCAGGGGTTGCTCTCACACAAACGCACGCTCGCACACACATGTGCACAAGGAGGCCTGCGTATGTGTGCCACATGGAAATTTCAGAGGATTTTAAAAGATGCTTCAAGACAAAGTGTACTGAGCCCATAGAGCCTAAGCCTGCCTGGCTGGCTGGCTGCCTGGCAAGGGAAAAACTACCTGACACAGACAAAGGCAGCTTAGGCAGGTTGCACACGCACATACACACACACACATGCACAAAAATCAGAGTTGCTTTCGCAACTGTGTGAGGCGTAGAGCGCATGCGCAAAGAAAAAATCACCAAGCAATGCAAAAAAGGAATTTGGGAAAATAGCAAATGCTAAATGAAAATCTTCGAAACAAATGCTAGAAATATACTAGAATTTAACAGAAAATATGCTATTTTATAAATCTAACAATGCTTCCAGGCTTTTAGCAGTTTAAAGGCCTTTGACAGTGGCTGCAAAAAGCACACGGCAAATTCTAGGCAGCGGCTCTATGCCCGTACACACCCTTTTGTGTGTGTGTGCGTGCGTGTGTGTATGTGGAAGTTAACAAAGTTGATTCGCTAAAGCGAAAACTTTAGTTTTTTGGCGAAAAATCAATAGGAAGCTGAGACAACACCAACAAATTCATCTGGCGCAAATGATGCACAGATTATCATATCATCACTGACTGCAGCTTGGGGCTCCTTGGGTGTTGTGGGTGTTGGCATCGCTGTGTATGTGTGGGCGTGGATAAGAATTACAGCAACAACAGCAGACAAAAGAGGATGTTGCCAGACAGATGCGAAAAATACATTGAACTGTTTGTTGTCACCTACCGAATTGATGAATTGATGAACTGCACCGATTTCAGATGTTAGTTAATGTGGAATGTGCACAAAAACACTCACTAACACTCACTGAGTGGTAGTGTGAGCAAATTGTAACAGGGTGCCACTAATCCACTGGGGTGACGACTCTGCACAATAGCTGCTGCACAACAAACACACTCGCGTTGCAAACACACACACGCACGCTGGCCGTTTTTTGGCGCTGTGCTCTGCTTTTGACACTCGGCTGGTTGTAATTATTTATTGCTTTTGCATTTTATTATAACTTGGATTTGGCGTATTCACAATTCACGCTCGCACACAGCCGAAACGCGTAAAACGTTAGAACTACCACCAGGCGAACCGGTTTGCGGGGGTGCGAGTACCGACCGTACCGTAACCGTAGCCTAAACAATGCACACACACTGGCGCACTCTGATAACGCAGACGTAAACTCCGACTTCAATACGTTCGACGGTTAACGTTCGACAATCCAAACCAGACTGAATTGCCTCTCTGTCTGACAGTTGCTCTGGACCGACCGGCCATTTTGGTTTTACACTCTCTTGCCGCTCGCTGTCAGTGTGTGTGTGAAGGGGCATTTGTTTGGGAAATTCTCTGGGATATTTTCAGGGGACACCTGTTGATATTTTGTTGTGAGTCAGGGCAGCGGGGAAATGTGCCACTACAAATTTGTTATTGTTGGGAATATAGTAAAATATACTATACTATAACGTTTTAGAGTAAATGTGTTGAAGCGGGCATATAAAAAATAGCATCTATTCTTATATATTCTTAGTCAGCAGCACACGTGAACAGAATCTGTGCTGTGTTTATTTACTTTGAAGCTGACTAATCATTGAATTGTGAGAAATCCAGCGGAAATATAGAGCAGGTATAGAGAAAATATGTTTTATTTTTGTTAAAATATTTTTATTCGGAATATGAATTTGATATAAAGCATATGCAAGCTTCTTATAATTCTTGCATTGTAAATTTAAACAAAATTAAACACAACCTAAATTCTTGTAACATTTATAGTATGAGTAATTTAGAGAAACACTAATTTAATATATAGTATATATCTATAACATAAAGGTAATAATCTTAAATAGAAACTGAATAAATGCATTGATAAGGAATACGAAATGTTATATATATCTGGGGCTAATAAAATTTCGGGAAGACATTTAAATATGTTCAAAAAAAAGAGTGAACTTAAAATAAAAATATTGTAATTGCGACTTTTAGGGTTAACTTAAATGCAAATTGTATAACTAAAATTAATACATATTCATATTATATGTACATAAAACAAGAGATTCGAGTGCTTAAGTAAACAATTTGAGCGAGTTAATTGCGTTTTCCATTTGGGATTGCTGAGTTTCGAGTATTTTTAAGTAACAATTGTCAAGTCTTTAGATTTGCCAGTCGAGGAATCTTTGTGGTTGTTGTTGACATTTAAATGCGCCAGAAGTTAGATGTAGATGAATACCTTGGTAAGTCTATTGAAACAAGTCTGTGGACGTATTCGTTCAGTACATATATATCTATCCATATCGGGTTGGGCTTGTCATTATAAATTATAGTTGTACATTTGGAGTATTTCGAGTAAGTCGGGCCTAAAATAAGAGCAGTGGGAGATAGAGAGGTGCCTCCCGACGCCAGTCATAGCATCCGTTCCCTCAGTTAACGTGCTTCTCTCACGCTCCAGAGAGAATAGAGATAGAGAGAGAGAGAGCTAAATTCGTCGACGGTCTTTTTTTAGTTTTTGCGCGTCGCATCTTGTATGATGATCTTGTTTTTCTGACGCGTCACCTTTGTGGATGTCGGTGCGGGCATCAGACGCTTCAGCTGATCCTGGTTGATGGTGGCCAGCGCCTTCTCCTTGCCCTTGGCCGATGCGCTTGTGGTTGCCGTTGTGGTTGTGGTGGTTGCCGCCGTGGTTGTCGTCTCAATGAGCGCCGTGGACTCGTCTGCCGTCGAGGATGAGCCAGCTGCAGCAGCCGCCGCCGATGCATAACGCGTGAGCACCTGAAACTTGGCAAAGATATTGCGTCCACTGCTACGCTCCTTGTCCTTGTACTTATCCAGGCCAGCCGCTGTGGGCTTCGCCTGCTGCGCCTTGAGCATTGCCTTATTGCTGGACGCCTTGTAGAAGTCGAGGTCGTAGTCGAACTCACTGCTCGTGCCCTGGCTGGTGGCAGGCGCCAGAGCCCGATCGCCATAGCTGGCTGAGCTGGCCGAGGTCTCCGCCGCCAGATGACGCAGCATTAGCGTCAGCTTTGTCTCGTGCTGACGCTGCAGCAGCACCGCGTTTCGCTCGCCCTCAAGCCGTGCCTGACGCACCGCATTGGAGAGCACTCGCTCCTTCCACTCCCAGGCGTCACGCTCGCGCTCCAGCTGCACCAGCTGCTGCTCAAGTTTTCGCGACGAGTCTCTCAAATCAATGACCTTGACGAAGTACTTGTAGAGCAGCGTGCGCATCTCCTCGGGTGACAGCTTGTTGAGTCGCGCCATCAGCATCTGTTCGCCCTTCTCTCGCTGCTGACGCTCGGTGGACAAGTCGATGGACTTGTGACCGCAAATGAGCTCGTTCTTGAACTCGATGGCCTCGTCAATGGCCATGATGGCCTCGTCGCACTCGAGCAGCTTTCGCTCTTCGCGCTGCGTTAACATTTTGTCCCGCTTGAGCTTGCGATCCAGCATGCAGCGCTGCTCCAGTAAGTGGTCACGCGTTCGCCTCAGATTGCGTATCTCGTGCCGCAGACTCTCCTGTTGTGCCGGGGACTTTTCGCCGCCATCCCATTGCTCCAGATTCTCAGACTTCTCGCGCAGTATGTGATCCAAGTGGGTAATGCGAGCCTGCACCGCCTTCAGCTGATCTGGATTTGGTTCCATTTTGACTAGTGTCGCCTCCTTCAAGCTCTTGAGCTCGGCCTCCAGCTGATCACGCAGTTTGCACTCCTTCTTCAGCTTCTTCTGCACCTCCTCGATTTGCTTGCGTGACTCGGCAACGGATTGTTGCAGCTTCTTTAGCTTTTGACCACTCTCGCCGGCAATGTGCTTCATCGAGCTGAGATCCTGCAGGCGCTGCTCAATGTGCGCTATAATAGCGTCCCACCGTTCTATTTCCGCTTTATCCTTGCCCTGCACCAGCGCCTTGGCCAGATGCTTCTTAGCCTTTTCGCACTCCGCATCCAGCTTGGCCTTCTTCTTGTGGAAGCGCTGCTTGGCGTGACTGCGCGTCTCTCGGTTCTTCACCAGCTCACTAATTATGTTCTGCTTGAGCTGCATCGTTTGCTCGATTTCCTTCAGCTGTCGCTGTCGAGCCTCGATCTCGGCATTCAGCTTTCGCATCTTCTTCTGCAATTGCTCCACGGGACCGCTGACGCCAGCCACGCCAGTCGCATTACGCAGTCCCTCGGTCGCGCCTGCTGTATTGTTGAGTGGATCAAAGTCCGCCGGCAATTCAGTGCCCGTCGTCTGCTGCGAGGCAACACGATTGAGCATGGCCAGCTCTGCACTACTCAAACTGGCACCGGGCTGTATGCTGCGCCGACGACCTGAAAGCCATTCAATGATAGAATGAGAGACATGTATATATATAGCTGTATAGAATATACTTACCTCCCACGCTAAACTTTCGCTCATCGCACTTTTCAGGCTGTGGCGCTGCCTCTTGGGCTGTCTGCTCCCGATCCTTGTCCTGGCTCTGCATGACCGCTTTGGGCTGCTTGAGCATAAATTCCTCGTGCTTGGCTTGAATGAGCGCATCCGTTTTGATGCGAAACTCATCCATGAGGCTTTCGAGCTTCTCAGCTAGGTCTGGGCGCTGCGACTCATTGTCGGTGTCATTGTCCGAATTTTGCTGGCAGGAGGTTTCCGGTTCACTAACAGACTCCTCTGGCTCCTCCGCCTCCTGGATGGGCACTAGTGGCTTTTGGTTGCGCAATGCTTCGCTGGAACTGAGACATTCTTCGCACTCTTGCTTTAAGAACAGCCACTCCTCAATCTGCTCCTTCTCCAGCTCCGTTATAGCATTCGAGCTCATTAATCTGTGCATAAAAACTATAAATTACTCTTCCAGGAAGGTATTTGTTCAGTTCACTTACTTGGCGAAAAGTCCCTCTGCATTGGACACCAGTTTGAACCACTGGCTGGCTGCAAATTGCAGCCCGAAGTTGTCCCCGTTGGGCATAGCCACGGCCGCCATGAGAGCCGCTGTGCCAGCTGCAGCTGGACCATGCGGCAATGCCTCCGGCGATATGGGAGTATTGTCATCGGAGAATGTATTCATAATGACATAGTTGCGTACGCATTGCACCTTGAAGCCGAACTGCAGATTGCCCAGTGTCTCGCTGAGATGTTGTTCCAGCGGCGACACACACAGAATGACTAAGGTCTGAGCACGACCACCGAACGAGTCCTTCAGCAGAGCGGTTAAAGTGGTTTGACCGTAGGGAATATTGCCGTTGACACCGTACATAATGCTGGGATCAGTCAGGGTGCTGACCACTTGCTCCAGCATCTGCAGTCCGGCGTCCCGTGGATGTCCTGGTGGCGGCTCACCCCAACGTTCGCTGGCGCACAGATCTGAGAAGCTAGCCGTTGAGAGACGGTGCTGAATCAGACCCTCCTTGGACACCCACTGCTGCTCCAGAGTCAGTGTGAAGAGTGTGTGTGCGGGTGACTGTTGCTTTGTGCTGAGACCCAACTGCAGCCAGTGGAAAACATCCTCCACCGTGGTACAGTGAACATTGCCCATGCCCAGCAAGTCGCGGATTTCACCATTGCATATCTCCACAAAGCCGACATTAACGGCGTATGTTCGATCTACAAAAATGCAGTCATTAAATAAAACTCCCACCATATCGATTTGTCAACCAACTCACCTGCGTGCGCCGCAATATGTGTAAAAATCTCCCGTACGCAACGCTGTACCACGCCCTGATCCGCCTCGCCATAGACGCACTCGAAGCCATGTCCATAGAGCGTGTAGGTCTTTCCAGTACCGCGTTGGCCATATGTCACCACCGATGCATCGAAACCCTCCAAGAACAAGCTGATCAGTGGAAACACCGTCTGGTGATACACCTGACTCTGTGTGGTGCTGCTGGGCAGCGCATGTGTCACAGGCACAGAGTGAGCGCCCACCTGTATCAGACCCGCCGCAATGCTGTCAAGGGCCGCACCTCCGGGCAGTGCGCTCGGCAATCCCAGCGCCGAGACAGCGATTGGTATGGCCTGCACGCAGCAGCCACTGGCATTGCCAATATCTGATGGCGTTTCATTTGTATTCAACTGAGTGGCGTCTAACTCATTATTGCCATTAGCATCTATGGCCGTTGCTTGAAATGTCGATTGCGAGTGTGACGGAAGTGGAGGCAGAGGCGGGTTCAGGTTCGGGGAAGACGGCTTCGATTGCGGTTTGTCTGCTTCTGCATCGCCATCCTCCGGTGCTTTATACTCCGGGTTATGCTCAAGTTCTGCGTGGGGATATATGCGTACGGCCACTTGTATCGGTATTTCCATTGTTTGTTGTCGATTTGGCAACAGTTTTTCACTTTGATTTTTGCATTTTTGTCTACAATTCAAGCATCTTAAAAATTATTGCAAATACTGCTGAATCGATATTGCTGCGCACTGACAACAACTATCGATGCGAGACACGGACGGCATATCGATAACAATCTGTATGGTATTTTCTTTGAACTCAATAAATATACCAATATACGAGATACCAACATTTCTGCATAGGCCAAAATGTTTAGTTTTATTATTTCAGTATATTATGAAAACATTCTTAATAAATCAAATGCAATAAAACATATAAAAACAGCTAAACTTTTCAAAAATTGA
This sequence comes from Drosophila mulleri, assembly GCA_035047565.1. Lineage (NCBI taxonomy): Eukaryota > Metazoa > Arthropoda > Insecta > Diptera > Drosophilidae > Drosophila > Drosophila mulleri. The sequence goes on along the minus strand of JAWNPK010000060.1, from coordinate 15,440,970 downwards.
TACACAAGCAAATCACATTTCAACTATCGACCGATATCGATAGTTTATTGATGATCTACTGATAGTTTCTGTCAGCCCTCGTACTACTTATCGCTTTTCACGTTGCTATTCAGCGCGTGTTTTTTTTGCAGAGCGTTTTCGCTATTAATTGTGTATTTAAAAAGCACGCAAAGATGTCGAAACGACGTATTGAAGTGGGCGAGACATACACCAGCAAGATGAAGAAGTAAGTATATGTGAAAACATATATGAAAGCCAATGTTTACAATGTTGTGGCATTTGCAGGGAATCGGAAGCTTCAACTTCTGCAGCAGCGGCGTCATCCACCGGCACTGTTGCCCAAGTCACGGGTGGATTTGTGCCCAATAAACAAGTAAGTACTTGTAATGCCAGCAACAATGATGCTTATAATATCACTTGTTTTACATTCGTTAGCCACCCACTATAAATCCGTTCACAATGAAGCCTTACTCGGTACGCTACCAAAACTTGTACAAGAAGCGAATCACATTGCCTGTATTCGAGTATCAAGCGGACTTTATGCGCTTGCTCAGCCAGCATCAGTGCATTGTGTTGGTGGGCGAGACGGGCTCAGGCAAGACGACTCAAATACCGCAATGGTGTGTGGATTTCGCTGTGTCCAAAGGACGCAAAGGCGTCGCCTGTACACAGCCGCGTCGTGTGGCCGCCATGTCGGTGGCCCAGCGTGTCTCTGAGGAAATGGACGTTAATCTCGGCGAAGAAGTCGGCTATTCTATTCGTTTCGAGGATTGCTCTTCGCCCAAGACACTGCTCAAGTATATGACGGATGGTATGCTGCTGCGCGAAGCCATGTCGGATCCGATGCTGGATCAATATCAGGTCATATTGCTTGACGAGGCGCACGAGCGCACACTGGCCACCGACATACTGATGGGCGTGCTAAAAGAGGTTATTCGACAGCGCAATGATCTCAAATTGGTGGTCATGTCGGCCACACTCGATGCAGGCAAATTCCAGCAATACTTTGACAATGCGCCGCTGATGAACGTGCCCGGTCGCACGCATCCCGTCGAGATTTTCTATACACCAGAGCCCGAGAGGGACTATTTGGAGGCAGCTATACGTACAGTTATACAAATACATATATGCGAGGAAATTGAAGGTATGCAGATAGAGTTCTTATCTAAAGTCTCTCTCTATCACACACATTCTGCTGAATACTAATCTTTGCCTCTTCTCTGCATAGGCGATATACTTATGTTTCTCACGGGCCAGGAAGAGATCGAAGAGGCCTGCAAGCGCATCAAGCGCGAGATTGACAATTTGGGCTCTGAAATTGGCGAACTGAAGTGCATTCCCCTTTACTCGACTCTGCCGCCCAGTCAACAACAGCGCATCTTCGAGCCGCCACCGCCGCCAAATGCCTCAGGTGCTATTGGCCGCAAGGTGGTTGTATCCACAAACATTGCCGAAACCTCGCTGACCATTGATGGCGTTGTTTTTGTGATCGATCCGGGCTTTGCCAAGCAGAAGGTATACAATCCGCGCATACGTGTCGAGAGTTTGCTCGTCTCCCCCATATCGAAGGCCTCGGCACAGCAGCGTGCCGGTCGTGCTGGTCGTACACGGCCAGGCAAATGCTTTAGACTCTATACGGAGAAGGCGTTCAAGAACGAAATGCAAGACAACACCTATCCGGAGATTTTGCGCTCAAATTTGGGTAATTTATGCTCATAAATTTCGCTTAACTGCATTATTATATATTATTTCAAATTGTCCATTAGGCACTGTGGTGCTGCAGCTTAAGAAATTGGGCATTGATGACCTGGTGCACTTTGATTTCATGGACCCGCCGGCGCCGGAGACTCTGATGCGCGCCTTGGAGCTGCTCAACTATTTGGCCGCCCTCGACGACGACGGCAATCTGACGGACCTCGGTGCCGTTATGTCCGAGTTTCCGCTCGATCCACAATTGGCTAAGATGCTCATAGCCAGTTGCCAGCACAATTGCTCCAATGAGATACTTTCAATTACGGCCATGCTGTCGGGTGAGAAACAAACTAAACTGATTAAGTTGCATAGATGTAGATGTAGAAGTCGAGGGACTCTTTAGAATAGATCTAAGCTTCCACTGGGTTGTCTCTTAAATTGAAACGTAGTTAGCTCTAGTTTCCTGTGGTTTCATTTAGCTAGAGCGCAGTTGATGGATTTGCGCATTTATAAGCCTTAAGCCTCCTTCGACAAGGACTCTGACGCACGCTGACAAATTACTGTTAGTCCAAAACGTGCAAAGAAAAAAGTTTATCAATTTATTTGTTCTTTGCATTCAACACTGAAGAAAAGTTGCACGTGCGTTCCATTTGCTTCTCACATTCGATTGAAATGTGATGCGGCGGAATTTGCTCAGTTATTTGCTTGAATTTAAACAATGTCCGCTTTGTGGCCTCGAACGCACTTGCAACTCACAAATGCAATCAATCCTTGAATCAAATATCTAGATTGCCTAGCTGACAAAATGTAAGCACAATCTATTTGTTTATGTAAAACAAAACCAAAACAACAACCAAAAAAAAAATGTTCTGAATTTGCGCTTAATCGAAAACAAACCAATCCAAACGTCAAACATCAAACATCAACCAAAGTGCCACAATGTTTCGTGCGACCCAATGAGGCAAAGAAGGTGGCTGACGAGGCCAAGATGCGTTTCGCTCACATCGACGGAGATCATCTAACGCTGCTGAATGTCTATCACGCCTTCAAGCAGAGTAAGTTGGCTGGCTGTGCTCCCAATCCACTCCGATAGACTTTAACTTGACTCTCTCCACAGGCAGTGAGGACCCGAACTGGTGCTATGAGAACTTCATCAACTATCGCTCGCTCAAGAGCGCCGACAATGTGCGCCAGCAGCTGGCACGCATCATGGATCGCTTCAATTTGAAGCGCACCAGCACAGAGTTCGCCTCGAAGGACTACTATGTCAATATACGCAAGGCTCTAGTCCAGGGCTTCTTTATGCAGGTCGCGCATCTGGAGCGAACGGGACACTATCTGACCATCAAGGACAACCAGAACGTGCAGCTGCATCCATCCACTTGCCTGGACCACAAACCCGACTGGGTCATCTACAACGAATTTGTGCTGACCACCAAAAACTACATACGCACCGTGACAGATGTGAAGCGTGAGTTAGCCCTGCACACACATCTATCTACAGCTAGTTCGCATTCAATCAAATATTCCCATTACAGCTGAATGGCTGCTCAGTCTGGCGCCGCAGTACTACGACCTGAACAACTTTCCACAATGCGAGGCCAAGCGGCAGCTGGAGCTGCTCCAGCAGCGCATGGAGACGAAGCAGTACCAGAAGGGCTTCTGAGCGGCAGACGGTCGAGTTTTTAATCAACTACCATAGTTTGAAACAATATTATGAAATCTAATTATAATGTGCGTTTAAGTAGCCATGAAACTGCGTTTGCTTAAATGTTCAATTGAGAATCGGTTTGGAATAATCACAGCAACAAAAATATTGTTTATTCCTTTATTGACTTAAACGCAGCTAAGAATTCCGTTTAGTGTTAATAAAATCAACCTTTTGTATAACTAAAAATAAGACTCGTGGCCAGCTTCAGCCGTTGGTCTTTTGAAATTGGATAAGTATGACCAAATAGGTAGCGATAGCCGAAGCGAACTGCAAGAGAAGAAACAAATTTGAATATGAAGGTAGAATTCAAATAAATTACTTAACATTCAGAAGGATTAAGAGCTTACACCTGATCATTGCACTTACCGATGTCAGAATCGTTCGATTGACCCGACAGAGTCCGCTGGCTGAGAACTCGGCATCGTCGACGAGCAGCTGCTGCCAGAACTTCTTGGTCTCCTCGACCAGGATGGGCTCGAAGACCTTCCGCTCGATTTCGCATACGATCTGAATGGTCTTGCGGGCCTCGCGCGCCACCATATGGCACGGCTCCACGACCATGAGCAGGCGCAGAAAGTGAAAGATGATCCAGAGCATTTGCACCCAGACGTAGCCGTTGTCCCGCTTATTCAGCATCTCCAGGAACAGAAAGTAGGCGGTGGCAACCAGGTGCAGCAGACAGGACACCAGTATGAACAGCACGGCAATGCCATAGAATCTGCAATAGTTTATGCTTTATTCATTCCATCCAGTTCATATTTTTCCGATATGGATCAGAGGTTCGTTCACCTTGAGAGCAATCGCACGCATTTGCCCAACGATTCGTGATTGTCGGCCATGGCTCGAATAAGCAAACTTTTGTTTTTGGCTAGGGTAATTATGTCTATATATTTGCTGATTGTTACTCACATGTATAGCTACTTACTGGCGGATTCATTGGGCAAGGTCTCCGTGTTCAACTTGGTTAAGCTGGCGTGCAGAGCCATTGGCATCATTGGCTTGAAGCTGATGGACTTCACAGCGCTCACCCTGACCAGATTTGTGGCATTGCCATAAGTTTTCTCTGCCAAGGTGTAAATTGTGGATTACGATTGATATCGTAATATCTATATATGTTTATATTTATTTATTTTATATCATTTTCTTCCTTCTTCTCTTTCCACTTTTTCTCTATTCTTCTGTATTTTTCTCTTTCCTTCTCTTTTATTTTAATATTTATATTTATGCTCTTCTCTCGTATTCTTTTACCTTCCTTTTAACTCTCTGTCATTATATTTATATTTTCTTGACATAGTTTTCTTCTTTGTTTTCCCATCGAGCTAATATTTATATCAGATACGTAACTCTGCTACTACTCCACTAATATACCGTATTATTTATAGAGATATACCACTCTGCTATATGCTTACCACTCAGATAGCTGGTTCTCAGCATTTGATTGAGCCGCTTATAGCGCCTGCCCAGCCCGTACGCCGTATTCGCGAAATTGATGTGCTGCCCGGTCAGTATGAAGTAGAGACTATAGAAGGGTATATACCACTGCACGTTGAGCTCTGGCAATGGGGGATGTTGCTTGAAATACTGGAGTAGAGCAGAGCGAATGAGACCTCACCTGTGTCCGCATCACTAATGTTCATTTCCTGTGCCATGCGCACCCAGGTGCCCACGTCCAGGCCAAGCAGAATGCCGATGACGATGAGGGACACAGTGGCCATGGCATAGGCGCGCCAGCGATCCTTCCTGACATTGTTGTAGGGACTCAGCGTGCTGTCGATCTGTGGCGGAATCTCGTTTAGGTGGTATTCCACTGTTCGATCAGAGCTTTACCTTGTCGAGTCGCGTGTTCAGCTCCTGTGTGGCACGCAGGCCAAACAAGCCACAGTAAACACCAGTTACGATGGCCAGCACCACCACCGAGACGTCCGAGGCAGTCACTACCTTCGAGGTGGCCGATTTCATTCTGAAAGATGCACTTTTGATGTGTTGGATTTTATTCAAATTAAAATTCATTCAAATGAGTTGAAGCAACACTTAAGATGGATCACACGAATCAGGAGTGATTGGAGTCTACGTGGGGGACATCACATTCAGGCAGCTTAAGCCACATATGACGATGATGATGTATGATCAATGTATTCCTTTCGTTAGACTTTCGTAGAGAACTATCAAAATCTTCTTTAGTAAATATATTGAATAATAAATCAATAATAAATAATATCCTGCATTTGCCAAAGCACAAGTCTCTGCTATTTAAGTGTGATTGTGGGATGGATTTAGGGGTGTGGGGTGAATTATAAAAATCGAAATTATATCATATACATAGAAATCTACATTTGAAATTTCTCCACCTTAGCTTTAAAGATGTAGGAGATATAATTAACTGTTTTTCGATAAGGTTTTCAATAGAAAAACAAATAATAATAAGAGTATATTTATCGAGTTTTTGAGAAAAATATGATCTGCGCGTTATATACATAGACGAACTTAAGAATATAAATTGAAGCATTTTGTAGCTACTGAGATCGGCACGTTCGTAGCTAAATCGACTCAGCTTCCGCCTGTTATAAAACTAGTATACCCTGATTTCCTAAATACTAAATTGTTTTTAAACTTCTGCATGAAAATTTACATTTTATTACATTACATTTTATAAAATTTTATTAAAATATATTATTGTACATAGTATGTATATTCAAATATGTACATATACATACATATATATATATAAAAGAAAGTTATATATATATATATATATATATATATATATATATATATATATATATATATATACATATATATCACTGTCTGCCTCTCTGTCCGTCTGCCGAAGAAGAGCAAGCGATGCAGAAGAACTCCAGGAGATCATTTAGAAAATGCCTGCAGCAGCAGAGAATGTTCCCATTGCTCTATCTGGCGCCCTACTCAAAATTTGAGTGCCCCTCAGGCTTTGAGTGGAAGTCGCCCTATATAAAGGGCAGCAGCTGTGGAATTTATTCAGTCGCTCAGACCCGGTGGGGTCAGTCGCAAGGCAATTTTTTTTTTTTAATTTTTTTTTTTTTTGTTTTATTTATTTTTTTTTTTTATTTCTTTATTTTTTTATTTATTTTTTTTTTATTTATTTTTTTTTTATTTAAATTTTTTTTATTTAAATTTTTTTTATTTAATTTTTTTTTTTTTTTTTTTTTTAACAACTGCACTGCCCTACACGTACGACTGACCCCTCCGACTCTGGACGACTGAATAAATTCCACAGCTGCTGCCCTTTATATAGGGCGACTTCCACTCAAAGCCTGAGAGGCACTCAAATTTTGAGCTGGGCGCCAGAAAGAGATCGTTGCAGTCGATCCAATGGGAGCATTCTCTGCTGCTGCAGGCAGTTTCTAAATGATCTCCTGGAGCTCTTCTGCATCCAGTTAGGTGCATCAAAATTGCAAGAGGCACGAGACGAGTGAAACCAGCAAAGAACGAAGAGAAGCGCGCAGATGCGTAGTCAACAGACTAATGGATAGGGCAAAGCAACGTTTGCCGGGGTAGCTAGCATATATGTATGTATATATTTTTTAAAAATTTTCTATATACATATATATATATATATAAATATATATATTATATCGTGAGAATGATAGCACTCTTACTTCTTCTCATTTTTATGCTCTACATCTGTCTTTACTTTCTGATTCTCTTCAACTTCATTCTTCAACTGTTTGCATTAGTATAAGTGAGAAGCTGAGAGCTTTTATACATATGTATGTATGTGAGCTTGAGTGTGAGTTTGAGTTGCAGGCTTCTGACTCATATCCGTGAATTGCCACTCAGAAAGAGAGAGAGGGAGAGAGACATACTGAGATTGCTAAAGAAGGCGAAGGCGACAAAGATAGCAAAACGTAGTTTATGATGTTGCTGTAAGCGGATGGATTCGGTTTTAGGCACATAAAATTTTTATGTGTGATGAATAAAAAATGTTATATATATAAAGGAATTTAAGAATTATAAACATATGGAATGGAAAAGAAATCTTAAGAATTATATATGTATCTACAGAACATATATCTCTGTTTCTATATATGTACATATGTACATACATAAGTGGACTCTATTTGTAGATTTATTTTTAGCAAAGTTATGCCTATGATATCATATAATATATGTACATAATATATGTATATACATATGCGCAACATAGCATACAAACAATTTTCATCTACATACATACATTAAGGTACATACATACATATGTATATATTTATTTAAATTCCCCCTAAACAACAACCAATCAATATTGATAGCAATTCGATCAAGTGAACTTGTACATACATATGTACATATGTAATTACTTAGTCAGGTCACATAAATATGTCTCCGAATATCGGACTACATGTAAATCCCCACAAAGTAAGAAAAAGTACCCCAGCTAGAGCGCAGCTCAGAGCTTGCCTATAAAAGTCGCTCGATGCCAAGAGCGTGACATCAATCAAGCACTGTCGATCGTAATCGAAATGAATTTCACAATTATTCTGCTGCTGCTCTCGATCTGCGCCATGGCACTGGCTGGGCATGATAAGCCGCCATATCTGCCGCGACCCACCTTTAGGCCGGTTGGTCGCATCGCTCGAGCGGCGCCGCCCGCGGCTGAGAATAACTAAGGAGAACTATCAAATCTACTTATGGAAAGTTTCAACTCAATAACAAAATAAAGCAAATCGAGAACATAAATTGGAATCTTCTTCTTATATAACTTACCGCACGGGTATATTCGAATTCGCATCGAATAGCAGCCCACGATAGGTGAGGAAAACTAGTCCCAAAAAGAAAATTAAAACAAAAACTAAATAATGTGGATAGCTCGCAGCACCACTCGAGTGGGCACTCTACCTACCCATGATCAGGCACAGGCACACCGAGTATATGGAAAATGACCAACTGCGAGTTATCTCTAGCTGACCTTTCGAGTTCTTTTTGGCCGAGTACGGGGCAAGCGCCAGAAGTTTGCTAATATACAATATGCCAATATTAGTCTCCGAAATTTCCATATTGAATTAAATTAGTTTTTCGCGATTTTCAAACGATGCCGCCAAGCCCTCGACAAGCACTGAGCCGCCGCTGTCGAGTGGAAACTACGCTTTTCTCTGCCAGTTATTCCTGCACATTTGACACTGAGCAAATAATACGCTCCCGTGTTTGCCCAATATTAGAGCCAGACAGCCTAAGTGAAAATTGCAAAAGGGAAACGCAACACACATCAGTATTGCATTGTTGACAATAGTTTTGTCCGGCTGTCTCAGCTGTAAATAATAATTAGAGTGGCAGCTATATGTCAATCAATTAAGGACATAGGAGCCAATTATATATACATATATTTACAATTACATACATATATACGGCTGGCTTTATGAATGAAAGGCTAGACAGTTTATGTTGTTGTTGTTGTTGTTGTGGTAATTGTCACGCCATTTGTAAATATATAGCTTTTGATTTGCGTCCTGCGAAAATGAACTTTAATCTCTTAAAAACAACCAAATATACATATGTATGTGTGTGTGTGGAAAAAATTGCCATTTGCGTAACAATTTGAAGTGGCAGGAAAAGAAAATGATTGATCGCATATCTCAGTTTCTAGTTCGGTACGGTATAGGCATTGAAAATCTCAATCCAATAGCCATCCGGATCCTTGATGAAGGCCAAGCCCTTCATGCGGCCATCGTCGGGTTTCTTGACGAACTCCACGCCATGCTCCTCGAAGCTGCACATGAAAAATACATATAATATATTATTACATATATTAATAACCAAGTTTATATTATTTCATTCTCAGACAAACCGTTTGCAAGCCGCATAGACATCGGGCACCATCAGTCCGATGTGGCCAAAGCCGCGTGGATCGCTGTTGCCGTTGTGATAGCTTTGATCTGGATCGCTTTCGGTGCCCCAGTTGCTGTAATAATACAAAAAATATAGAAACACAAAATCAATAAAACATATCAGACAGGTCAAAAGTTCAAACTTACTGAGTCAACTCAATGGTGGCCTTGCGACTCATTGCCCAGCTGCGACGCTCCTTGGGATCCTTGGGTATATCGGCAGGGTTTTCGTAGCTGTGCAAACAGATGTTAGAAATGCCAGATGTTTTAATTGCAGGCCCCACTGAACATACCCCATAAAATACAAGCTGAATTTCGCCTCTGGAAAGTCCAATTTCACCAGCAAAGTCATGCCCAAGACACCAGTGTAAAAGGGCAGTGATTTACGTGGATCCTTGATGCGGTACATGGTCTGCTGGAACAGAAAGTCCTGTCGAAAATTTGATGATATTATTTGCAAGCCCGAAAACTCATCTAATTCCATTTTACCTTAGTAGAGGCATCCTGTTTCTGGCATAGCTCGTCGGCTTCTGCATTAGTTAGACCCGTAACATCGCCCATGATTTTTCCAGAATCACTTGTTGCTATCTCTCCAATTGGTGAAATTCAACTATTCGCAATAAAAAAAAACACACGTTGTTTTCCGAAATTCTAATCAGCTGTTTGCCATTAAACCGCCGATGACGCAACTCAACGAAAAAAACTGCGAACAGTAAGAACTGCTCATCTCTTCCAGCTTCCGATATTATTTTCTTAAATCTATGAAGTATAAAAATGCATTTTTTTAATTACATCATTATCATTGCTGCCAATTGGTATCATGTTAGTCTTGCAATGAATTCGTTTTAAAATGTCAATTTTCTGCCGCACGCAGCAAGCGGTGTGTTTACAAATTATATCGATATTTATATATATAAAGGTATTTAATGAATATCGATAGGGAATTGTGTGTTTGTACTGCCGTTTCGATTTTATGCACGACTATCAGTGCTGTGCAACGTTTTCGGGCCAGTTTTAAATAAGAAACCGTTTCAAAATCAAGTTGTAAGAGTATTCTAAAATTATGTCTTATCGTATAACGTCCGTTACTAGGAGCACAGAATTGAACCCAGTAGAGTTGAAGGAAATAATACTGAAGCTGTCCACCAATAAAACGCCCTTAGCTGGCGTCGTACTATCGGAAAGGACGTTAACGAATCTATGCATGGCTGTGCGTAGTCTCTTTCTCAGTCAGCCAATGCTATTGGAGCTAAGTACACCCATTAAGATTTGTGGCGACATACATGGGCAATATGAGGATTTGTTGCGCATATTCAAAAACTGTGGCTTTCCACCGCAAGCCAATTATCTGTTCCTCGGCGACTATGTGGATCGAGGGCAGCAGTCCATTGAGACGCTGACGCTGCTGCTCGCCTATAAACTCCAATATCCGTTGACATTTTTCCTGCTGCGCGGAAATCACGAGTCGAGTGAAGTGAATCGTATTTACGGCTTCTTCGACGAGTGCAAGCGCCGGTACAGCGTCAAGCTGTGGCGCACCTTTGTCGACTGCTACAACTGCATGCCCGTGGCCGCCATTATCGAGAACAAAGTCTTCTGCTGTCACGGGGGACTAAGTCCGGATCTGGATGATGTCAGTGTCATACGTCAAATACCGCGACCCATTGAAGTGCCGCCGCACGGACTGCTCTGCGATCTGCTCTGGTCGGATCCCGATAACAATATCGAGAATTGGGGTGAAAATGATCGTGGCGTCAGCTTCACCTTTGGCGCCAACATTGTCAATGCTTTCCTCGAGGCGCACAAATTCAATTTGATGGTGCGCGCCCATCAGGTGGTCGAAGATGGCTACGAATTCTTTGCCGGACGCAGACTGGTCACAGTCTTCTCGGCGCCCAACTACTGCAACATGTTTGACAACTCCGCTGCGGTGATGATGATAGATGCGGCATTAGTTTGTCGATTTGTGATCATTAAGCCAAAAGTATTGGCGCCAACCAGTGCTAACAGGATCTCAGATTCTACTATGTGAATATTTATAAAGTTAGTATATATGTATGTATATGTATGGGTGTCTATATAAAATAATAGTAATTCTTTTAATTGTATACAGAATTCGTTCACTTTATTTAAATGTAATCGGCAGCCAAGGCTGTGTAACTCTTATGCTTCGATCTTCATTCATCTATTTACATGGTAAAGGCATTTTCGAGGGCATGTACTCTCTCTGTGTGTGTGTGTATGAGTGTTTGAGTGTGTATGATTTCAGCTCTTAACTATTTACATAACGTTGCATTTGTCATCATTGTATTGGTTGATTTGTTGTTTGCATTTGTAATTAAAACTAGTTCAACTGCTACAAGAGCCGAGTGTTTTCGGTCTTGGGTATCGCATTGTCATTATCATTATCATCGTATGGTATGCTTGTATGAATATATGTATGTGTATATCATTATAATATATGTATATATATATTTATTTATATATATAGCGTACATTTGCTTATCAATTAAACTACTTGCTTGATTTTTCATTGTTACATAGTATTCCCTTTGCTCTCGCTCGCTCTCTCTCTCTCTCTTCCATTCTCTTCTCTCTTTTTCTATTAAAAATTAACTTTAATTAGTTCTCTAAGCTGTATAGATCAACATACATTGTGCTTATGATTATCAGAATCAATTATCAGTTTCTTCTTCTACTTTTTGTTGCTTTTATTTGTTTTTGTTTTTGTTTTTGGTGTTGTAAAATTATTTGTAAATGAATTATCTATGGCTTGGAAATCAAACATAGATTTTTGTTAACATTTCATAAATTTAATTCATTTATAAAAATAATTCTATTATTCTCTCTTTTTTTATGTGTAGACGTTTCAACTGTTGGTCGTTTGTTTTTCGTTTCATCTTCTTCTTCTTCTTCTTCTGGATGGTTCTTTACAAATGCTTTGTTGTATAGGAAAACTAAATGCTATTAGTGTAAAATGTTAACAAAAATGTTGATATTATTTTTTCATTATTCATTTTTTTAGTGCATTTCTCTATTGGAAGGAGTCGCATTATTATCGAAACTGCAGCAATCATAAACAGATAATAATAATAATTAAATAATATACATAGTTTAAAAAAAAAAAAGCTAAAAAATTAAATTAAATTGAGAGTTCTTTCAATGCATATTTATTTATCCACAATTCATTGCTTTTGCATTCAAACTAATTTGCAAGCACATAACAATATTAAAGTATAATATAATAATAATAATAGTTAATTACGAATTAATTAAAAAAATTACAAATAAATTCAAAGAAAAACATGAGCTAAGAACATAGATAGATGTCTTCATACCGCACGCTAGCAATTAATTACTAAATACTTTCGTCTAACAAAACTAATTGAAAATTAAGCATAAACTTTTCTTTTATTGCGCAATAACAATGACAGTGAAGTAATCGCATTTTAAAATTTACTTGACTAAAACGATCGAAGTAAAGAACAGATAAAATTATTAATAATAATAATAATAATAATAATAATAATAATAATAGTGATTAAAAAGCATAAACTAATTTACAATGTATATTTAGTTAATTATTTATATTATGAATATTTGTTTATGTATATTGTATTCTTGTTGTCCGTCTCTTTTGGTGTTTGTTTGTCAAAAATTGTTAAATCTAAAATGTTAGCTGAAAAATTGCTTAGACTAAAATGCGTAATTAATGGCAAAAATCCGCTCTGGTCATTTCTTGTTATCGTTCCATTTCACGTACATGTGTGTATATATATATACAATTCAATATATGCGATACAATTAGAAACTAAATAATTTGTTGTCGCTGTTGTTGCTGTTGCTGTTGGACTGCCAAGTTGCTCACATAACCTTTGATTTCATTTTAAAACGAATGTACATTGAAATATTGGCAAAAGTACGATTAGCATTTACAATTACGAATTACGTTCTGGTTGTGGTGTTTGTTTGCTTTCAATGTTATCCAGCACATTTGTTTGCTTTTCTAAAAATAATGTTAAAAATTATCATTTAGTTTAGCTTTATAGATATATATGTATATGTATATGTATATGTATATGCATATGTAGCTGTGTCTGTGTCTGTGTGTCTGCATGTGTAACCATAGAACTAAAAATTTATTTATAAAAATTTCACTAGTAATTAAATTCACCATTCAATAATAATTTCAAATTAATCAAACCCAGAGAGAATGAATATCAATAATTAATATTGTTTTTCTTTTTTTTCTTTTTCTTTTCACTATATAATTTTGATTTTTGTTGATATTTGTTTATGGTCGTTTGCTGCTGCTGCTGTTTAAAATAGTCCAAAAAGAAGGCAATATATAGATTACAACTAAATGATTTACAATTTAAAAAAGGCTAATCATCATCGTCGGACGAATTTGAGGACAATTGCAGATCGGTTTGTAACAAGTCATTGGGGAAGCCACCATTGGATGCATAAATGCCGGACTGTTGCTGCTGCTGCTGCTGGTGATGATGATGATGATGCGACTGCTGTTGTTGTTGGTGTTGAGGATGATGATGACTATTATATGGGGGCGATATAGAGCCCAGTCCCAGATTAGGCAGCTGATGCATGTGTTGCTGCTGCTGCTGTTGCATATGATGATGCCCTGGCGGCTGTTGCTGCTGGTGCGTGGAACGATCATCTTCGGTGCTGTCATCAGAATCACTGCCACTGTCACTGTCACTGGATTCAGAATCTGAGCTCGAGCTGGATGCACTCAGTTCGCCGCCAATTTGCTGCAAAGCAATTGAAAGAAACTGTTTAAGAACAATCGATGGCAAACGCGGCAGATACCAACCTGTTCCAGCACGGCGGCTGCCTGTGCCATAGACTGCGCCGCCTGCTCATGATGACTGGGCGAATCCAAATCCAAAGGCATACTATTGCTATGATTGCTATGGCTAAATGATGCGCGTTGCTGCATTTGCTGATGCTGCTGCTGCTGCTGCTGTTGTTGTTGCTGCTGCTGTTGTTGCTGGTGAAGCTGCTGTGCGTAGTTGTTGTTGGCACCGCCACGACCATAATTCTGTTGCTGCTGCTGCTGATGCATGGGCGGACTTGAACGTTGCGTCTGCTGCTGCCGTTTAGCGTGACCTTGGCCCGACGCCTGCCGTTGCTTTCCCATGTGCACTGAGCCAAAGTCCGACTGGCCGACTGAAGAGCCTGTGGAGGAGCCCGAGATATTCGCCTGGCCATTATGTAGTGCTGCACCCAGGCCAAAGTCATCGTCGTCCATTATCATAGGTATGCTAGGCAATGTCTGTTGCGCATTGTTGGCATGCCAGCTAAACAGAAAAGATATAGATATGAATATGGAATATATATAGGTTATATACATATATAAGGTATATACTTACGCTGGCGCCGATTGCGGACTGCGGTGTGAGGCAACTGGACGTGACGGTGAGCTCTGCTGCATGGGCGAATTGCGTGGCTTAAAATCAACTGAAACGAAGGAGCAAATGTTCAGGCAATGTTAAAGCAATGTTAAGGCAATGTTATATATGGATTTTACTCACTTATGTTGTTCCGGCGACTGCCCGTCGACACTTTCGTCTTCGATGTTATGCGCATGGTGCTGTTCTCCAGTTTAGGGCCAGATCCCGTGCCAGCCATTGCCGCGGACGGCATTGGCACACCATTCGGACCAGAGGATATGGGTGCAGCATTTGTAGCAGGCATCAAGCTAGGCTTGTTTGTCATTTCGCTTCTGTTGGTTGAGTGCAAAATTGCATTAGCGACCTTAACTATGTTCCTAATTATGTATGTATGTATGTATGTGTAGACTTGCCTTGTCTTCTTCACTTGTATATTGTGGTTTAGCTTCTCTAATGTGATAGCACCCGTTTCCTTGTCGAATATGATCAGGCATTCTTTTGTATATTTCTTGTGATTACCCTTATAAACTGTTTGAGGCACACCGGAACTTTCTGGAAAGGAAATCAAAATTTGAATATCATATAGAATATAGTATGGCTCAATAAAAATGAGAACTTGAATTTAGATATATATATGTATATATACCTTATATACTTATAAAGCCATTTTGTTCAACTTTGTCATTTAGAAACGAGTTCAGGGCTTTATTAAGCATGACTACTGCAAGTCACAGTTGCTCAAAAAAGTGAATGTAAATTTATAAAGGAAATTAAGACGATGCCTTAAATAATATATTAAATGTATTATGAGAAGACCTATATATACATACATATACATATATATATATTTAAGCGATTCATGTCGTCGTCTTATGTACTCTGTCATTGCTCCGTGTTGAACAAAAAAACGATAATCAACAATCATTTTTCAATTCACTTTGCTCCAAAAGCTGCTTTGAGCCAATGCCCCAAGAAGTTGGGTAAACTATAATTATAATTCCATTCAGTTGCTTCAAGTACGCAGCAAAGTATCTCAGATGAAACTTTTACTCGCGCGTGTGTGTGTGTGTGTGACTGAAGTCAAGTGTTTTAGCGGCTGTTCAAGCAATCAAAAACTTCAGCTCAATTTGAACAATTTTTGTGAATGCGACGTGAAAATGCCAAAAGCTAACGTTCGATAAGAAAACAATATAAGATAACAAATCAACAAGTAAAAATACATTTATAAATATCTCTTAAGAGCATAATTCATCTATAAATATCTGTTAAATGAATAAATATACAAAGGTGTGGGAGTGACCCTAAGAGAAATCCAAGGAATTCAGTAATTTGATATGATACACCCAATATTAATACATGTTAGCTATTTTTGCACGTTCAAATTATGAAAATAAGGCAAAACAAATTTAAATAAATAAAAAATATATATATTTTAAATTGGTTTTCTTTTTATTTCGGAGAGTTAATACAAATTAACTCTTTAATTGCCATGTTTTAATTAATTTCTTTACTCATATCAATTAGATATTAAAATAAAAAAAATTCCACATTATTACTTCAGGCCTCGACCCGCAAATGCATATAAAAAACAAAATCGTATAAAAATTGCTCAAACAATAGAAATTACTAATATATAGTATATGTATGGAAATACAGTGAAACTGTATGGCAGGTATATGTACATATGAATGTATTTTTATATAAATATAAAGTTAATATATATACATATATACAAATTTTTATAGGCACAAACTCAGTGCCAGCGAATAAAAAACTTGCCAAAGAGAGGAGGAGGCGGAAATATAGAGAAAGAGAGACAGAGAGAAAGCAGCATATTGAGAATGGCCGAATATGAAATGCACTCTCGAATAAATATATATATATGTATATGTATGTAAATATATATGCATGCAAAATTATTTAATATATGTACATGAGTTCTTTTTATTATATTAGTCTTTATATATTTATTAATATACATATATACATATGTATATAATATATAATATTATTATTCTTTTTATTATATTAGTATTTATTCATTAATATATATATATATGTTTATAGCATATAATATTCTCAAAAGCTCTAAGTTATAAAGACACACAAAAAGAGGCTGCTGGCTTCAGTTGACTTCAACTTCCCATAAGATTCTCAAGTGGTTACAGCGCAGTCAGAGTACATAGCAAGTCGAAAGACAATCGCAGTCTGCTGATGAGACAACCAATACTAACGCAGGCAATCAGCTATAACTACTACTACTACTACTACAATGGTCGTAAATCACCCAACTAGGTTTTAACTACTCTCAATTGGCTGACATAATAACATACATACATACATATGTATATATGCACATATACATATGTCACTTGCGTTACATTTAGCTTGTCAAATTGAGTAACATCACAAACAGCAGTTAGAGTATTTGGAGCGAAGGGGCAAGGTTGTTTAGAGTGCCTGCAATTGTGGTTTGTGATTTATTTTTATTTTCGTATTTGACTTGAACTCTTTATTTGTCGCAAGTGTTGCGAATTTTATTTATTTTTTTGATTATTTCGTTTTTTCTTTCTTTTGCCTTTCGCCTGTTGAATAATCGCCGCACAGTTGTTGTTGTTGTTGATGTTTGTGCAGCTCTCGCTTACAGTTTGACAGGCATGCATTGCAGCAGTGACTGCCAAAACTCAGCCAAGCGACATCAACTCAGCTGCACAAAGCAACAACAACAATAAAAGAAGCAAATAAAATGAAAGCGTGCACCAGGCAATAACAACAACAACAACAACAACAACACCAACAATCAACGACATAAGCAAAAGCAGAGTAAGCAACAGCAACAACAACAACAACAACATCAGCAGCAGCAACAACAACAATCAACGGAATCGTATATTGAAATCCGGTTGTGCTTTTGGAATTTGTTTTGTTACACGTAAATTGTATTAATGTGTGCACTTAGATACGCGCTCAGGCGTGTGTGTGTGTGTGTATGTGTGTTTGTGTTTATGTATGTCAGTTGAAAGGTAATCATTGAAAGTGCACCTAAGACAACGATGGACTTAAAGCCAAACCTGTGCCATGATGAGCAGCTTGCGGCTTCATGTAAAAGAAAAACAATACAGCTCCATTCTGTTTTCGATAACGATAACGCTCGAGATTTTCATGTACGTGTGGTAGAGTTTTTGAAAATATTTATTTTAGTTGTTTTACATATTTTCATAAAATCGATATATCAATCATGTATTTACTATGTAGATCTAGATAACAGATCATTTACTTAACGATCTTAGCTATTTATAAGTTAATTAGCTTTACATATTATTTAGTCGCTCATAATTGATCAGTTCTTCATTCACTCGCTCATGAACGAACGTTGAATAACTCAATGCTGACGTATTGTTCATCAATCCTTGAACAAAGCTAATCGTTCATGAACGATTGATTGAGCACAGAGTATCGTTTATGACATGCGGAAATATATGTATGTATATCGTTCACTGATCACTGAATAAGTTCAGCACTTAAGTTTCTTAATCACGCGATCAAATTATGGCAGAAATTTCTGCTACTATTACTTAGTTGTCATAGTATTACGTTAAAGAGCATAATAATTAATGTCTTATATGTAGTTTATCTAACAAGGCTTTAATACAGTACAAGTTTGTTGACAGCAGCTCAATCATCGTGTCTTATAGTGGCTCAACTTTGTACGCAGGGTATCAGTTAGTCACCTACTTTAGGTGAGAACACTTTCTGATATCATATATTAGACTGATTGCATGCTCAAACTAAACTATTTTTACGACTTATCAATATATTATTTTGAATAAATATCTCCATATTTCATTCACTTGTTAATGAACTTGGCTAATTGAATCCGCATTATCGTAAACACTCTCAAGTGAACGAAACTTTTTGTGCGCGTGGCATAAGTTCGTGAGAGCGAAGGAGATCGCGTAACGCACTCGTTCGCGCTCTCCTCTCATACTATCTCACTCACACGCACACGTGCGCACATTGATGTGTGTCTGGGAGACAAGAATTTCCATGCAAATGCAAGCGAAAGAACAGCTGCTCGAAAACAAAGAAATTCTGTTAGTTTCATTCTCTTTAAATAAAATACATATATTAACATATATGTATAAATATGTACATACATACACATGTGTGTGTGTGGGTGAGCGTGTGCGGGTGTGTATGCACAAAAAGCGAAAAACCGCTATGGAAAATTCCACAATAAAGTGCAGAAGACACCGAGTGTGCGACGTGCCAAAAGCGTTAAGAAGCTTGATATAAAACAAATACGACTCAACGATAATCAGCTTCTCCAGTTCGTATATGATCTATAAAATGCATATTAATTGTCTTGAGGAAATGCTCGCATTGCAATGCCATTTGGCAAACGTACATAAGCTTAACGAAATCCAAAAATATACCAATGCACGCACACACACACATAGTTGCATTTGTATTTATAAAGAGAGTTGCACCGTAACGCATGTGTGTATGTACATATGTATGCACGCTGTCATTGAGAGAGGCTCACTTGGAGTTTAATTTTAGCTCGCTCAGCAACTGACTCTGCTCATAACGGTAAATTACTATTGAGCTCAAAGCTGCAAATCAAAGCAGCGAGTGACTTACTTAAGGCACCAATACACACACACACATATGCTCAGCTCCTTTTACATACATACCTACATACATACATACATATTTGAGTGAATAGAAGACAAGCGAAAAGCATGCTATCTGTAGCAGGTAGCGCCAGAACATTTATAATTTAAAAAAAAAAATAAGATAATATATGAAATATTGATTGATTTTTTATTTAATAATAGAACAAGATAGAAAGGCTATAAAAAAGAATTCAATGAATTGAAAGTCCACTTATTCTACATCATATTATATACAAAAAATCTATATTTTATTTATTTATTTTTATTTAAATTTGATCCATGTTTGTGAAATTCAAATTATATATTTCATGGTAGATTTAGTTTGTCTAATTTCATTTTGTACGCCTTTAACTGGCTACAGCTCCAGCTTTTCCTAGAGAGAAAACGATTCAGTTATTTTTCACAGACCCATCTAGCAATCCAACAAAATGCGTTTGTCTTTTCTAATCATCGGTGAGCGTTTAAGATTTTGATGCACTCCCAATAATAATCTATGTTCAGTTCTATTCCATGTACAATATTTAGTTGCTGGTAATCTCTTAAGTAATATATTGGCAACCGCATTATCCCCAGTCAATTACGTTGGAGGCCATGTGAAAAACATCAGTAGACAACTAGCAATACTCGGAATTAAGCTACAAATATTGGGCGAATCCTGGAAGTCGCCAGAAGAAGACGTTAAATCCTTAACATCTTAAGAATCGTTTTATTTTGTACTACACTTCTACATGTAGAAATCAAAAATATATTATCATTTTCATCAGGAAGCACCAGTTTCGATTTATTCAAAAAGAAAGAATTCAGCAATAGGAATATATTTTTGCTTGCTTATATATTCTGATAACTTTAATTTCTTTCCATTTCTTTCCAAGTGTAATTATTGGCTCTCTTTGGCAATTTATTTATGCTATAATAACTACTCTCCACACCTGGAAAGCCATCAAATTTGATCGAATTATACATGTTATGGTAGATTTAGTTTATCTAATAACAATTTGTATGCCCCTAACTGGCTTTCTAGAGAGAACAACGAATCAGTTATTTTTCACACACCCATTTGGCAATCCAACGAAATGCGTTTGATTTTACTAATAGTCGGTAAGGACTCAATACTTTGCAGCACCTCCAATCTAATCATCTTTATTCAGTTCTACTCTATATGCAGAACGTAATTTATGCAGCGGAATCAGCGAATCAGGAAGGTATACTAGGCAGCATAATGGGAGCCATAATGGACAAAATCCATTCCGTTGGAGCCCATGCTGGCAGCATGAGTTCTTTTGTGGCAAAGCTCGGAATTGCAATACAAATATTTGGCGAGGCTTTAAAGGACCCGGAATGGAAATCGATTTCAATTAATGACTAAGGCAAATCTATATACATATATACTATGTGTAAAATAATAAAGTAAAAGATCTCCCAATCACTGCAAAGAACTGATATTTCAATCATTCGTGACAAAATATGTTCTATAATATGAGAATTAAGTTGTTGAGTAAATCCCTTGGTAGATGGACCTTAAACCTTTTCTTTTTCATTTTTCTCCAACAAACTATTTTCTTCTGATGTAATGCCGTACAATTTAATTCACATTCGTGAAATTTAAATTTTACGCTTGCGTAATTTCTTACAACTACAATTCCTAAGGCGCATTATATAAATTCTCCAGATCGAATTATAGTAAGCTAATACCGATTTAGCGTACCATGTTTTCTTATTTATCAGTCAGTCCGCCATGCATTTGCAACAAGTCTTCATAGGTGAGCGCCATAAATATATTTTAGAAAAGAAACTCCTAACTAATATAATGTTCATTTGCTTAGTCGTACTGGTAATTCTTTCCATTGGAAATGCCACATCTGTCGCAGATAAAGAATCAGACAATGGTTTTTTATATAAGTCTGGATCATTACTAGTAAATGGAAGTAAGTTGATTAAGAAGGCAGGACTATTCCTACAAATGTTTAGCAAATCCATCATGGGCACTGAGCCCTTTAATGCGCAAATGTATATAAATAAGTGGTTAGAAGTGGATGACGAACTGCCCTGTTCACCTGTACTACCACCGATATATAAACAACCTTTACGTAATATAAAAGGAGCTGTGTTAAACTTATTTAAGGCTAAAAAGTAAAAGCAGGTCAAAAACACCTCAACAAGCTATATATTCTCTGAGTATCATAATTAATACCGACAACCTCAATTAAAGACATCATTTTCGAGAACCACAATTATTTCTATGTTGATGTTTATATTATTTACTATTAGTAATACACAAAATGTAGTTCAAAACATTTCTTATATTTAGATATATATACATATATATATACATATGTGTGTGTGTGTGTGTGTGTGTTTCTGTTTTAATGCATCACATTAAGAAAAATAACATGTACGACAAACGCCCACACATTTGTATATACATATCCTTGCATTCAAATCTAGTGAGGGTATTCTAAATTGTTGCTATGAAAAGCGAAACATAGAAACTGTATTTATAGATATATTTAAATCGTATATATCTATACTATTTTAAGGTCTATAGACTAATTTCATGTTGTTTGTATGCATTTGGAATTCTATCAAATTTCTTTTTTGATAGCTCATCATCAGAGAAAATACTTCAAAATCTACAGTTGCTTTATATGGAAATCCTCTATGGATAATTTATTTAATTGATTTCATTCGTTTCGCTTGTGGGATAAAACAGAAATTCACCCAGAACTCTGTAGACCCAACCTTTAGATACCTGACCAATTTCACTTATTTGATTGCCAGCCAAATTTCTTGACTATGTTGGGGCAATCAACGAAGCGTTACCTAAAACCGAGTTAGTTGTGCAAAAAGAAATATATATATATATATATATTTATATATATACATAGCTAAATAAATAACAATAATAACTGACTGTTAGCTGTCTGGACACAAAGAGCATAGCTAAATAAAAACCTGAATGCTTGGCTGCATTTTGCCTGACTTGATGTAATTTGGTTTCTTTACTTCAATCGTTGGCTACCTTTCTACCTTTTATTATATACCCTGTACTAATACAAAAGAGGTCAAATGGGCATTATGAAATCTAGCAAAAGTATGTCATGAAATTATAAAGAAATACATATTTTTGTTTTAATTCCTCTTTTAAGTTAAGAACTATTTTAATTATTATATATACTAATCTAGACTCTCTCTCTCTCTCTCTTTTACATATCTTTTCATAATATTTCAGTCATAAAAGTCATATAAACAAGCATTTTAAGAGGAGTATCTTGTAGTTGAGCTACCAACTATAGCGCACTTTGTAGTTCTTTTTTCCTCCTCAAGTAATGCATTAGGCTAACTCTTGGGTTTTTTTTTTTTTTTGCTTTTTATGTCATCAGCAGATGGCCGAAATGCAGAGAGTCAAACTAAGGCTAAAATTTCGCATTTTCACGCCCTTTCCAGTTGCAATGCATGAAATTAAATGTAATTTTCTAACTGCTTACTTATTGCTTATTATAAGAAACACAAACACAGTAGTGAGTCATATTCAGGAGGGGTTTTTTTTTTTTTTTTTTTTTAGGTGAATCGATCAGCTGTGCTTGGGGTTAATGTGCGAGGAATCGATATAATTGGTGTTTTGTATTTTGTCAACAGCCGCGACAACATGTTCCGTTTATTAGCATACTTAATATGTAATTTTATAAATGGAAGCGAATTGAATATTCAATGAAACGGCTTGCGTGCCGTCTTTTTGGAAATTCATCACTTTAATGGGACTTTCACTAAAAGAAAACAAGTTCGGGTTCTAACGTCTGATGAAATATCAATAGACTGCTAAATGTAGTCTCTCATGTAATTTGATGTTCCTTAGAATAACAATTTTTTTTTATGAATAATTAATAAATGTATTACTCAAATTTTATTTTAATATTGTTTTACTTGAATTTATTTTTTTATTGCTAATTTACAATACATGTAAAGTTGAAATGAATAATATTCATAAAATATTATTTACAATTATCAACAAAATGCATTAGCAGATTGCGTGCTTTAATGGTCTGGTTAGCTCACTTATCCAAACACACCCTATATTTGGTCGTATTGTATATATAATATATATATATATTTACAATATGCACAACAAGTATAACAATGACATCAAAGATCAAGATAACGTTAAGCAAATAGAGCTGAAAATTTGCTTTTTATTTGCAATTGTTTATTCAATATAATTTTTTATAAAAATACCCGCATTGGCATTTACTTGTAAACAAATACAACCTTGTTGTCATCTGAAAACAGTAAAACCCAACGATGATTCATGAGCTCAATGCGGAAATCGATTAACCGAAATTCGTGCTAATTTCTAAGAGTAACATTTCTCACACCGAAAAGCCTATTTAAATCAGTTGCAAATGTCGATATTTTGCATTGCATTAATAGAACATCGATAGCTCGTAGAAAGCAGATCCTTTTGGGAAATATCGATATATAAATAGAAAATCGATAGCTCATAGAAAGCAGATCCTTTTGGCAATATCGATAGGTCTTCTTTTATTGTTTGGTATTTTGTTTGGCAATAACGATAAATACGAAGATTGTATGGCATGAAAACTTACCTAAATTTGGCACGGTAACAGTAACTTGATTATTGGAGCCAACATCCACAGTGGCCATTCGGCTTGTATCCACACTGGCTGGCTTAAAGTCATCTGGAAATCGTAGACGGATTGCATAAGTAATCAGAACGTACAACAAATGGAATTGCTGTTGTTGTTGTTGTTGTTGTTCGGTGAACAACCAGCAAAAAGCTCAACTCACATTTAATTGTGTGAAATGCGGTCGCTGTATTTTTTGGATTGAATGTGGCACCCAACTTAAGCTCGCGTACCTCATCGCCACCAATGTTGAGGCGCTCGGTAAGCGTTGGCTTTTGTTTGGTCATCATCATCGTGCCCCCGTTGCCGTTGCTGTTGTTGTTGTGGGTGGAGTATGGTGTAGGCTGGTAAGGCAGGTGGTTGGTTGTTGGATTCTGATTATTGTAATTGGCACTGGTGTAGTTTGACTTTTGATAATTGTTGTTGTTGTTGTTGTTGTTGCTAGTGCTGATGTTGTTGTTGTTGTTATATTGATATGACTTGTCGCCAACAGTGTCGGCAGCTGAAGACGCCAACGCCAACGCCGACGTCGCCGCTGTTGCAGCAAAGCCACGCTCCTCTGCAGCGCCACCGCGTTGATAATTGTAGCCACTTGTGGTTGTAAAATTAGCTAAATCACTGCCAGCTGCGCTGCCGCTGCCGCTGCCTACGCCGCCGACGCCACCACCACCTCCACCGCCGCCACCTCCACTAATGCCGTTGCCGGACTTACGATAACTGCCGCCGTAATGTTGACTTGCAGCCGCTTTGGCTTTGAGGCGCTGCAGTTTACTGGCTGCCACGGACTTAGGAATTTTTGCGGCCGTAATTATCGACGTGTTGCTTGGAACGTTGCAAAGACTTTTTCGCACACACGCCGGTGGAGGACACGGTGGAAAAAGTTGTTGCAAACGCAAACAAACACGTTTTAATCGATGCAAAACGAAATAAAATCAAATCAAAATAATTATAAGATTGATTAGAGAGGTACGTTCCGTTGCTGCTCTTCTTTTCTTATTCTTGTTCTTTTTGGTTCTCTTATAATTTGATATCTAATTCAATTTATTTCGTTTGCAACGCCTATCCGTTTATCAGGGCGGCATTCACGCGTTCCTTCTGTCCCATTTGGCATTGGTGGTTGGACTCTTGTGCGACACGGCCATTGCAGCGAGAGGAGCACAGTTATGTTGGCTTTAGTCCCATAATATTTCAGTCTGTTTCAGTTAGCAACATTTGGACTGCGAAGAGAATGCAACAATTATTTATGAATTATTCGGTGTTACTTTTTTAGGCTTGACATTTTTGCCATATGTTTGCACTGATCACACACACACACGCACGCTCGCAGGCACATAAGTACAAACATAGCTCATATGTATGTATTCGATTCGTTGTACAACACTAGGCAGCTGCACCTGCTGCTGGTTTGAACGCGTCGTTGGCTCACATATTGACACACATTTTGCAACAACTACGCGTTATTTATGCAAACCGAGAGCGCATTCCACAAATATTTATCAATTGCACTTAGCGACCACGATTGTTTTTTTCTATTTTTCTTGATTAGACGGTGATATCAAACACCATTTCATATATATGTGCGTACGTATGTACATATGTATAGTTATATGTGACAAAATTACTAGCAAGCCCTATGCATGTACATACGTATGTATGTATATATGACGAGCACAGCACCTTTAGCGATAACACACAAACACACATACACACTGAGAGAACAAACACATGCACATATGCATACATAAGTAAAATGTACACTTACACGTGCCGTGTAAGCGTTGCCAATTTCTTTATGTAAATTACAGCTGATCACTTGTAGCAAGTCTCAAGCATGTAAATGCCTGTTGGTGGGCTATGTGTGTATGTGTATCTGAAGACGCATCAATTATACCACTTTACAGGCCTTTTTAGTGCAAATTAGCGATAATTTCGTGAGAGGCACACGCACACTTATACACGTAATACGTAAGCAAATGAAAAAAGTGAGCGGCTGGCAAAGGTAAGCGAAAGAAATAAAATGAGACTATGAAACAGACACAGCTGAAAAACAAGTTTGAAATAGCCGAAAACAGCAAAGCGAAGGTGAAATTTCCGAAAATCAAATTGAAACGTAGACGGAAAATATACATATGCATATGTATGGCTACATATACGCGTGTCCGTGTATTGGTGTGCATTCTGCTGCTGCTGTCTTTATCAACATAACATATCATCTTCTCTAGCTAATTTCTTTTGTCACATATAATCATATAAATCAATCCAAATTGTTGTTACTTGAGCATTTAATATGTATGCCATCACAAATTTACAATATATTCTTACATTATTTACACGACCCACGAACGACTTGTTAAAACCCAAGACTTACTGATGAACGTTTGTTGTAAGCAAAAAAATATTGAAATTTTTGTAATAAATATACAAAAATACTGAAAAGAACTCAGTAAATACCAAATATTTTGTGTGTGTGGCAATTTGCAACACTCAATGCACATCGTGCTGCCAGACTACCGAAAATAAAACTGAGAGCTACCATACGTAAATATATCAAATACGTTATTTTTAAATAAAATTTGAATTGTAATTTGCTTATTAAATAAAATAAGTAAGTAAACGAGTAAGTATGTTAAGATGTAAAGTATTTATTGTATGTAGACTATTGTTATAGTTTTAGTTGTTACATTATATTCAAAACTATCTTGAATATGCGTAGCCTAATTAAAATCGCATCAGCATTTGCCAAATCTGCCTAAAACCAAAACAAACAACTTGCCGCCCCGCAGGATTAGCACCAGTTCCACTGATAAAATTGTAAAAGCAAACAACAGCTCACGCACACACACACACACGCACAGGTAACTACCCTCTGTCAGGGAGGGATCATCATTAACATTTGTACAAATCCTTCAGGCGCCGCATCAGCTACTGTTTGTGCCCGAATGCAGAATGCAGAATGCGGAATGCGGAATGCGGATGCTGTTACCAATCTGAGCGAGTTTCTATTATATGGCGTTAATTATGTCTGCTCCTGCTACTGCTACTGCTGCTGCCTGGGCTGCTCTACTCTGTCATTGATCTGTTCTTTAAGATTGGACGAGGACGCCGACTGGTTTGCTTGAGTGCATTTCTTTGCATTTCTTGTCTTTCTTATCCTTTTTGATTATTATTTTAATCTCTGGCACTGCGATTGCTGCTATTTGATAAAGTGAAATTGATACTTTTGCTGCGCTCAGTGCTTACAGTTTTCATGCATTTTGGACGCGGGGGCGACCGTTGGGCATGGGTGGTCGCTGGAGCTGGGGCCACATTACAGTGGAGCCCAATAGCAGGCACAAAACTTTCTAACGGTATTTTGGCGTGACGCCTGCCATTTGTAGGCCGACTGACAGCGGCTGCCTTACCGTTAGTTAAACGTTCGCTCATACGCTGCTGTCCTTATTATACCCTATAAAAGGGGAAACTGACTTGAAGCTGGGGTATATTAGTGTTGCGTAGACTGGAGGCAATAGTTGAACAAATTTATATTTAATATACATATATTCAATATATTTATTCACATTGCTGATATAATCCTTTATAAAACTATGTAAACCAAATTAAATAATATTCTCAAAGCTTTACTCAAATGATTTAATCCCATTTCACTACATTCTAAAGAGCATCGACTATCAAACAACGAAGCACAATTTATTTTATTCATTCCCTCATACGTTTATTTCATATGCATTATTCGCTTGTGCAGGGTATTTTATAGTCGTTCGACTGCACAACCTTAACATATTTGTTTTGTTTTCTAATCAAGCATGTGTGTAGATGTTCCTTGTTTGTTGTTCACTTTACAGTTTCCATTCGCAATATTCGCATTTCATATTCCATTTTGTGGCTAATTTGAAAACTTTTCTTATCAGTTGATGAAATCTAAAATTGCATTTTTATGGCACTTCCTTTTTGGCTACTGGCTGCGCGCTCTCTCTATCTCTGTCGCTCTTCCTTGCTCTCGCCAGCGCCCTCTCAGTCCCTTTGTCGTTCCTTCGCTGATTTCTTCTTGTTGTTGTTGTTGTTGTTGTTTATTCGAACTTCGAACAGGCGGCCTATCGACACTTTCGTTTCGAAAAGTTGCTCATTTATTGCATTGCATGTGTGTGTGTGTGTGTGTGTGTGAAAGAGCATGGATCTAGCGAAGCGCCTGTGTGTATGTGTATGCGTGCATGTTTCGATTTGTTATTGCTATTGCTTTTTGTTTGCCATTTGTAATTGACTTCGCCGTTAGTTTTGGCTGCTCGTTACGTTGGCACACATTGAGGTTACGTGCATATCTGTCTCTCGCTCTCTTTCTCTCACTCTGTCTCGGGCAATAAAAAGGAAGTCAAAATATTAATTCCTACCCACGGTTAGACAATGTTACGCTGATTAAATTACAAATCAGTTCGCGGCAAGCCTGAGAAACTATGTATGTACGTTGGAATGCAATCGTTGACAAATGTCAAAGAATACGAGCGCCCGCTTCATTAAGTGCCGCATTGTCTCTCAGCTGACCCCTGCTTGACCCTTGCAGCCTTGTTAGCGGCAGACGAGAAAGAAATATATTGTAGAAAAAAAAAAAAATAATAATCGGGCCAAGGTCACCACGTCTCAGACAAGACCTTTCATTCCTTTTGTCTTCTTACCTGAAACTCAGTAGCAAGCAGCTGTAATGCCCAGCCACGCCCACTGTCAAATGTGCGCCCACTTATGCAAATTTAATTAACTGCAGCCCAAGCGAACTACGACTGCCGACGGCCTGACAAATGCGCCCGATCAGGCGCTCATAAATCAATTTAAGTGGACTCCTCAACTCCATTGCCATGGTGGGCCCCAAGCACGACACGGCAAACGTCGTGCGGCAAGCGTTTGAAATTGCCTCTAATTATGGTGCAAACACAACGCGGCCCAGTGCATTGCACCGCCACCTCGCCTCGCATCGCATCGCATCGCATGGCATCCTCAAACGGCAGCTGTCTCGCTCGCACCAGTGGTACATAGTCTGTTTCTCTTCCATTCTTGCATTCCATTTCGCCGTTCCCACTTGACGGCGGCCCACTAAATTGATTTTAAGAGACGTGCATAGACTCTGTGCGGCAGTAAATCAAAATTTATGCGTTTCGAAATTATTTTAATGCTGCCAAATGTGACTTTTCCTTGCCAAAGAGTTTTCTTTGACCAGCGGCAGCCATAAATAATGACTGTGTTAAATTCATAGAAGTTGCCATCAATTACATCATAACGGCAGGTAATCGAGTGCTTTACAAGTTGCATCCATTTCGCAGATATTTTCTATATGTGGAAAGCTAAACTATATATGCGTGTGTATACAAAGAATATGTCTCTGAGAATCTCTCTATCTCTGCCTTACTATGATCAAATATACCTCCGAGTAACACAGAGTCTCCTTCCAGGTATATATAGATGTTTCCCTATGGTTGATGTTGCTCAAAGATATCTCATAGAAGTCTCTCTCTTAGAAATTTTCTTTTATAGATAACTCTCGCAGTTAATTCTTTTAGCTTTGTGAAAGCTATGCATGTAAGAGAGGTAAATAGGGCGTAACCGACTCTATGTTGTCATTATATCAACATCAAGAATCTAGTCAAAGTTATCGAATCCATCCATATATCCTTCCATCTATAGCCCTATATTCCATCTCTATATACCTCCTATTGGCCATATTTTCACCCACTTACTTGCTTTATTACATATTCATTTAGTTTCCTATTCAGTATCTTTAGCTTTGCTTACACAATTACAACTAATCATGGCTCAAACTCAATCAGTGATCGCTTATCATTCGGGAACCTGCATCGCCCCCATTGGCTAATTGATAGCGGGAATACCCCCAGCATGGCTGGCCGCATGCCCCCAGCAATGTGGATTTGCATGTCGTGTGTCCGCGCGCCACATTCAGAGATTTGACGTCGATATACCCCATGCTGCGATGGTGATCTATGCACTATGGAAGGCTAACAGCTCAAAGTTGAAATTGAGCATTGAGAATGAAAGCAAAACGTATATTAAATATTGTTTCAAAAATATCATATTTACCTATAATATTAAAAAGTTGCTTTAAAATATTATAATAATCACAAAATGTTAATATATTAAATATAATATAATTATAAAAATATATATATATTATTTTTTATTATTTCTATTATAGATCTGTCTCTATTTTCTTATACAGCAACTTTTTTTTATATTATAGCAAAGCTTCCACATCTAGTTTCATCAATAACTCCTTACTTGATATTTTTTATGCCAGATTTGCTTAATTAGGCCCACTGTGCGTAGTCTTAGGCCCAGTCGCAGTCGACCCCACGGGTCTCAATCGCAGTATCGGCGATAAATATCGCGCTGTTGTAGTCGAGACTCACTCACTCGCTCTGGCTCCCTCTCTCTAGTGCTCTCTTTCGCTTTCACTCCCTCTCTCTTGTGGCATGGAACATGGTCTTGGTCTTGCGCCGTCAATCGCTTTGGTTTGGTTTCGTTCCGTTTCGTTTTGCTGACTGTTGGGTCCATTAAATCGATATCGTGGCGTGCCGCAGTTGTAGCTACAAATGTTCGGCCAAGTACAACATCGATTACAAGATCGCACGCAGTGTGGGGCATGCCACAGAGTGGCACGAGGCTAAGGCTAATCGCAGCAAACGGCTTTAAGCCAATCTGTTTACATTTGACATCTTGGCTTATTAGAGCTGTCGAAGTGACTCTGCATGTGTGTGACTGTCTCTCTCTCTCTCTCTCTCTCTCTCTCTCTCTCTCTCTCTCTGTGTGTGTGCGTGAGAAATGCTTAGCAATTCCTTGTGGTCTAGCAGCAACTCTATCTTGCCTGCTTCACACCTGGCCACACCTGGCCCAGCCAGTTGCCACCTGCGCAGCTCAATAAATAACGTTAACAGCGATCGGGCCACAAGCTTCGTCTGACTGCAAAATGATACGAAAACAAATTGAAATTGGCAACTCGCGGCTTGTTGAGCGCTAATTTATTAGGCAGTCCCTAGAATTTTAATTGAATATTAACACCTTTGGCAGCCGTGCGGTCTGCATCCAAAGGTGGCGGCCGGTCAAGCGCCGCAAGCCATTGGCCACAATTCA
Source organism: Drosophila mulleri (assembly GCA_035047565.1). Taxonomy (NCBI): domain Eukaryota; kingdom Metazoa; phylum Arthropoda; class Insecta; order Diptera; family Drosophilidae; genus Drosophila; species Drosophila mulleri. The sequence continues at coordinate 15,409,848 of JAWNPK010000060.1, read as the reverse complement.
ATTTTTGTGTATTTGTGGCGTTGATTTATTCAACAGCTTCAATTTGAATGCCATCCCACTCTCCCCCTCTCTCTCTCTCTCTTTCTTATTGTGTGGGTTTTTTGCGTGCTCCAGGTAGCCAGTCGAAGGATTGCAAACAGACGACGTAGAAACAGTGGAAGGAAATTGGTTATTTATAACTGCCAAAACAAAATTTATTAAATTGAACAGTGGGAAAGTGGCTCAGAGCTCAGGAAAATCAATTTTAAATGGATTCAATGCGGCTTAGGCTCTACTCATTTTGTTCTCTCTCCTTATTTCTCACTCTGCTTCTTCTGTTTGTATTCATACTTTGCTTATTCTCTTACATTTTTAATTAATTTATTTTTTTTTATTATTTTTTTTTATTCAATATAAATACATTTAATAGTAATTAAAACTAAATTGTGGCAAATCTGATAAGCGCGTAGATATTACAGTAAAAATCTTTAAATTAAATGATTATTAATATACGAAAATAAAACTATATATATTTAGTATATAGACGTTATTTAATTTGCTTATATTTTCTCCATTTTTCTTAAGGTGCAAAATATGAATTAACCTATGCTATTATTATTATTATTATTATTATTATTATTATTATTATTATTATTATTATTATTATTATTATTATTATTATTATTATTATTATTATTATTATTATTTTTTTTTTATTATTATTATTATTATTTTTATTATTATTTTTTTTATTTTTATTATTATTATTATTATTATTATTATTATTTTATTTTATTTTATTTTAATCTACTATACAGAAAACAATATATTTCATTTTAAAGATTGAAGCAAAAATACTATGATATTAAAAAATAAATGTTTCGAAAATCTTGTCTCTAAATAATGCCAATAAATTCCATATATATAGCTCTATATTCATATTCTATATAATATATAATATCTACATTCTATATCTAACAATTGCACGGCTCCATAACTCAGAGATGGACTCAAAGCCTGGACAAGCTGTGTATGCTGCTCCAGGTTTCAGGCTCCAGGCGACTGCGGCGACTGCGCTGCTTAGTTTGCATTCAATTAGGCTGCGGTGCAAATTGTTTTTAAAGTGTTTAATTAATATGAAAATTATTGAAATTTGCCCAGAGCTCAGCGAGGAGCGTGGAGCACGGCGGCAATCTAATCGCAACGAGATCGGCAAGTGCCGCGCCATTATTTATTGACACCTGAAACCAATGAAGCGAAGGCGCAGCTGAGGCTTGCTGCTTCGAGTTGGAGCTGGAGCTGGAGCCGGAGCTGAGGCGTTGCCGCTGTGACAGCAGTTGGTGTCGGTGTCGGTGTCGCAGTCGCACTCGGCTGCTGCTGCTGCTGCCGCTGCTGGTGTAACATTCCAGGCACCTTTGCTTGCAGATCGTCATCAGCAGCAGCGGCGGCAGCATCATCAACAGCGACACCATTCGCCAGTCAGTCCTGGTTGCGTGGCGTCTGCTCTAGAGTCTGAGTCTGCGAACTGCACGCGACTCTCACCCGGACCGCCCGCCTCGCCCGCCTCGCACGCCTTGCCCGACTCGGGCCCGACTCCTGCCCGGGACTCTACTCGACTGTTTGATTTATGCTCGCGTAATTGTTGGTTTAAACGTTTCGCAAAGTGTCCAAGTTCGAGGGGGGCCCTAGCCGTAGCCGACGCCGCTCTTGGCAGACGGCGGAAGACGCGGAAGGCGCAGCCAGTCCACATTTATGACACCACACAGCAAAATGTGAGCCACCTCCAGAGTTGCCGAGTGCCAAGAGCACAAGGCCAGTCTTTTATTTCAAAGAGTCTTGGAGTCAATCGTAATGAAGTTCGGGTAACTCGGAGAGGTAGCTCAGAGCATAGCTCGGCTAGGTTTTGTCGGAGATTTTAAAAATATATAAAAATAAATAAAATAAATATTAACTTAATAAATATTATATAAATATTAACACAATTTAAATAAATTAAACAAAATATTAAATTCAGTTTAATTAAAAATTAACAAGCACAAATTGTGCACAAGCAATAATAGAAATAATTTTTAAATATATGGAGTTTAAAAATTTGACAATTTAAATTAATAAAATATAGAAATACAAAATATAAATAAAAAAATAAACAGATTTACCATTTTTGGCTCTAGTTTTTCAATATCTTTTAAATAAATAATATATGAAATATATTGCAGCAAGTTATATTTTGAAAAATAAAACAAAATGTTGAAAAGAAAAGTATTAAATTTTTTTGTTAATATTATCAAATGTGAAGAATAAATATATAACGTAAAATATATTAAAAATTTCGTTGTTAAATTAAATAAAATATTTCAAAAGGAAGAAAATGGGACTATTTTTATAAAAAAAAAAAAACAAATAAAAATATAAAAATTAAAAAAAAAAAACAAGCAATAATTAATATAATAAATTTAAAAATAAGTGCTTCCTATTATTTTTAAGAATATGTATATTTATAAAATAAAATAAGCAAATAAATTAAAATTAAAAAAAAAAAACAATTATTAATAAATATAAAAAATGAAATAAAATAGTGCTACACATTTTTAAAGATATTTATATTTATAAAATGAGTTCAGCATACAGCATATACAGACGCAAAAGATTAAAAAGATCAAAGGGTTCTGAGTTTTGAGGGGTTTAAGAGCATATTAAATATAAAATTAACAAATTTAATTTATTTCTAAATTATATTGAATCATATTTAAGTCAATAACAATGCCTAATCTTGAAGTAAAATACTTGTGTGCGCTGCCGCAACCCTGGCAGCCCTAATCGAGTGCTATCTTGGCCATATATGTATTCCTATGTGGCCGGCCTTAAATATCAGCTTCTCACGTCACACCTTTGGGACCACCTGGCTGCTGCTGCCGCTGCCGCCGTTGCTTGCGCTGCTCCTGCTGCTGCTCGCGCTGCTGCATGCGCTTATTTTCGTTCGTTTGTCATCATTTTTTCAATAAATTTCAATTTCCCAGCCCCGACGCTGCGCATCCTTTGGGCCGCCTGTGAAATCCGAAGTGTAAAATTGATTTAAATGGCTCGTGAGTGAAGCAGATAATTTTCAGTTGTCAGATGCTTGTAATATTTATGTGCCAGCGATTATTATGCCCGTCTCCGTTTAAAGTTACCTTCACGCGTGCATTCGGCCTGTGCGCCGCGCCTCAGCCCCAGCCCCAGCCCCAGCTTCGGCTCACTTTTAATATGAATAATTGTGGCAAATTACATGGCAATTGCCTAGAAGCACCTGGCCCCGCACACCTCTCGCCAATTGCTAATTGAATTGCCGCACCAATTATGCGGCCTATCGGACGTAAACCATGTCTCACCTGTGGAAATTTATAGTGCATAGAAAGACTTATAGATATTATTTGTAGCTCTTAAATAAAGAGGATAATGAACTAACATCCAAAAATAATTGCCAAACAGAGCTTTGCAGCGATTTCATTTGCTAGGATTGGGGAGGGATGGAGAGACGCACGAACGGAATAAATGGACATCAATATATTGACTCCATTATACAATATAATGATTAACCAATTTAAATGGGTTCGGGGTGTAAGATCAAAAGCCATTACGTATAGACTGGGCTATGCACAAGAGAATTCTCTTAACATTTTTCATTCTACCTCGAAAACTTTTTAATTCTCTCGTAGTTTTACAGGGTTTGTAGATCTCAATCTTTGCAATCACGCATAGCTACAATATACTGAATATTCCAGATGGTGCAAAAAGATTCTACTATCCTATTTCTAGACATATAATTTCAGAAACTCTGGATTTGATAGACATACCCCATATACCTTATGCCATATATACCATATTTCATTTCACTAAAGTCCTTCAATGCGAAGAAAGATCAGAGACCACCCGGCTGATAAGAGAGTTGAAGAAGTCTAAACAATAACATGGCCATAAAGCAAATGAAACTACCGAGCACACAGAGAGAGAGATAGAGAAAGAGAGAGAGAGAAAAAACAGTTGATTAGATTTACGATGCGACTGGGCTAGGCGCCGAATTGATCGGCGATCGACGCTCGCTGGATATACATACATATGTATGTAGGAGTCGGCTGAGCTGCAGTTAATCTCGACGATCTTTGAAACTTGTTTAAACAAATCGCATATCGATTACGAGGCAAAGCTTTTGGAATCAATGTGGAATTTGCCATTCAAAACAATTTATTTGGGCGCCAGTCGCTGCAGCAAGAATGCTCAAATAAGTGTTAGGGAATTAGGGAATCATCAAATTTACATAATAACAGATCAGATTTCAGAACTCCCATTGGGGGGGATGGGGCCAGTGAGACGCGACAGTGACAACAGTTGGAAATGTCAAAATAGCCAAAGGGAACATAAAAAACAACAGCAACAACAGCAGCAACAACAAACAAACATAAAAATGGGCAAGAAAACGATCCCGCAATATGTTAATGAAACATTGAAAAAAAAGAAGAAGAAGAAGAAGAAGATGGAAAACAAACGCGATAAAAATCTTGTACAACATGAATGAGAAAACGAGCTGCAGCAGCGATCAACACCACATTCTGTGTGGTTAGCGTCGATCGACGGATCGCACAGCAGATGCTGGAAGAAAGTGCTGGACGTCATCTGTGGGCAATTCCCCTCTACCTCGACCCCTACCCCTTAACGCTACACCATTTTTGGGTGTTAAAAATGAAGATAATAACGAGTGTGGCGCACGCGCGCTCGCCAAGTCCGAGAATATCACCTGCTGTGCCCACCTGAGACCCGCAACAAGCTGTTGGGTAAACAAAGCGCCCTCGCCTCGGACCCTAATGAAACGGCGCCCCCAACTAGGCAGCTGCCTAGAGATCAAAATTATTAGAAAGAGTTTATATCGTGAAAGAGAGAGGGAGAGAGATGCATATATACGCACATTGTAAATCATTGGTGAAGCGTGTTATTAATTTAGTTGAAATGATTATTAATTTTACGTCATAAATCTTAACTTGAAGCGTTTCGCTGCTTGAGCCCTTTGCAGTCCTCCTCCTACCCCGCCCCTAAACGCGACGTGATTTTTGTCTGCCTGTGGGTAATTAGCTTTGAATACCTAAGCGAGCCGAGCTCCAATACAAACATACCAAATTCGTGTCTGTATTGTTCCATGACTCGCGCAGAGATTAACGGCATGCGTTGAGTTGATAAAGATCAGGAGACAGAGTGTTAGGCAAAGAGCAGAAAGAGATAGATCATGCTCGTATAGCTGGGCATTCCTTATACGACATATATGCTCATATTCATATCTGATCAAGCTCAGTCAGAAAAAAGCGTGCAAAATTGCAATGTACTTATACATAATATATATATATATAAATAATATACACATATTTATATATTGTATGCACATTGATTGATTTTTAAACAGTTCCAAATTATATTTATTTGAATATTCACAGTCAGCCATCATATATTAAATAATTTCTTTTTAATATCTGATCTGCAATGTTATAAATAAAATAATTACAGATATTTGAGCTTTTATTGCTGTGGGATCGTTCTCAGGTTAATATGCATATATGTATGTATGTATATATGTACATGTAATATTTTTAATTGCATTTGGATATTTCAATTTATATTTTATGCCCTTAGACAATTGGCAAATGGGTAGCATTGACTTGTGAATTAAAATGCAACAAGCAGGTAAAATTTATATTTATCAGACAGGTGAACTGGGTACAATGGAGAGCTGACTGAGAGAGAGAGCAAAGAAGAGAACTGGAGACTATGTATATATCTATATCTATAGATATACACAGAATATCAAATGTATATAATTAATTTTTCACCTCTCACATACAACTTTATGCATAAATAAAAGAGCCTTAGAGCAGATTAAATCTGCAATTTGAGTGTCTGCTAGTCAAGCAATCCTTGGCAAAGGCTCTCCTTCTTGTTAATTACTGCAATGCGAGCAGCAATGGAAACGAAATACAAAGAGGAACATAATTAAAAAAACGGAATTTCGAACGATGCATAATTTTGCGTAGCATCCTAGCCGCAGGATTGTGGTAAGGTGGCATTTAAGCCTACACACAGCACACTGCAATTACATACCACACACACACACACGCACACACAGGAGTGAGCGCGTATGTGTGTGCTTGCATATTGTATGTACTTTATATTCCATGCATATTGTGTGCGCTCCCATTTATCAATATCAATATGGCGGCCATTGCGCATGACGGCTCAGAGCGAGGCGAGCGCTGACCAATCAGCGATTTGTTATTGCTAGCTCTCGTGCGTGTACGTGTATGTGTGTGAGTCTGTTTGTTCATAAACAGGTAGCTTGGAGTAGGCGTGTCCAGCAATAACAATCGAGTGCGTTGCAAAATATAACCTGTTTGCGTACCATCTCTTTCACACACACATTACTGTGTGTTCACCGTTCACTTTCCAGCGGCTGTCAAACTGTGAAGAGCAACAGATATCGAATGAGTTTTACACTGGCGGTCAAAATAATGTGCACAGAGTGAACAATCAAATGATCAACAAAATTACCCAGTACTCTGGGGGGTAGTGTAGAATAAAATTAGTTAGTTAAACATTACTATGATAAATCAGATATTATAACAATAATTATAATTAAACGTTTATTTGAAAACATTATTTATTTTATTTGCACACAATTTTCTTATGTAAGAGTATTTATTTTACTATATAAATCGTATCCAAGTAAATTTGAAACAAATTGCTTTGTTTTTGCTATTAATATTTTACTCATATTCATAATGTGAAGGGCCAGCTCTGTGGTGTTTCTCTCTCTTCTCTCACACCCTCTCTAATTGAGCAATTTACATTCAAAGAGAACAGCATTACAGTTTGGCATGCTCTGCTGCTACGCCAAACAATTGCCTTCTCGCTCATGCTCAACATTTAGCAGACAGCAACCACCAGCAGACTCGTAGTCTCACACATACAAACACACACACTCACGCATACACACCTCAGCATGCATGCATGCATGCATGTTTGAATGCACACCAACACAGGCGCAGCGCTCGCTTTGTTGGTTGGCCATTGCGCTTGCCCTGAGCGGCATTTTTCCTTCTCCTTCTTGTTCGTCCAATACTCAGTTACTCTCTTGCGTTGCTCGCGTGCGGTTCGCAGTTCGCAGCTGAAATTTCTGTTGCCCATTCGTTGGTGTCGCTCGTGCGCCTGAGTACGACGGCCCCGCCGGCACCGAACCGATCTAAGTTTTTTCGAACGGCAATAAACAAATGTCCGATGCATAAATCAAAAATCAACGCGCACAACAAAGTGATTTTCGCACAGAAATAGAAAAGCCTAGCGCTAAAATACTCACATAAATCGAAAACGTGCGCACACAAAATATACAAAAAAAAAAAAAATAAATAAAGAAAAGCAAATAAGAAAAAAGTAAAAGGAAAGCAAAAAGCGGCGACAGCCACTGAAAAGTTTTTTATCAATTTTGCGTCTAGTGTTTTGTTGTTCTTATTCTTGTTCTTGTTCCTGTTGTTGTTGTTGTTATTATTATTATTATTATTTTTAAACCTTGTACGCAATTAATTTAAGTCGCGAAAGCGGAAAATTTGGTCGCAAAAGAATTGCAACACGTGTTTATGGTAACAGTGCGTATGAAAATTTGTTGCCTGTCTGCGCGGACGCAGTTATTTTCGTTTATGCCCCACACACACATGCACACACAAACATACTGAGAGGAGGTGTGTGTGTGTGTGTGTGCGCGCGCGTTGTATGAAAGCGCCTGTGAGTGCGTGTGTGTGTGCGTGTGTGCACATGTTTTGAAAATTCGCTATAAAAATTTCGACAAACAAAAAACACAAAACTTCAACGCAAATGCATGAAACAGCAACAAATCAAGCAACAGCAACACGGATAGTCGCAGCTGCGATACGTTGTGATACGTAATTGAGACATATACTACAAGACACAGGTGAGACATTCTAGCCAAATGCCGACGGAACTCTGATAAGGCATACACTTATGTACATATGTATATGTATGTAAAATGTGATCTTTGACCTTTGAGATGTAGAGAATCAAGCTAGTATATACTGGCGATAAGCCAAACGCAGTTATGTCTTGAGAAACAGCTGAGAGTCCATACCGAAAGCTGAATAATAATAATAAATAAAATAAGCTAAACTACATGACAAATATCTAACGAAAAAGTTCAGAGTGCAAATTCTGACCCAACATGAAAATCCGATTTGTTTTCAATTATTTTCAATTGAAGAAAAGAATATCCTAGATAAATACATAGAAATATAAATAGAAAATAGACTAAAAATATATACAAATAACAAAATTAAATTATAATTGAAACTTTATAGTTACTTATTATGTTTGCAAATATTTTATACAAAAATGTATGCATTTATATATATGTTATGTGTATTGTTTATTTTATAAATGTGGGAATATACATATATACATATTACATACAAAAATGGTTAAACAAACATGAAAAGTATATAAACATATTTGTATACATATGTGCATTTATATAAATATATGCATATGTATATACTCTTTGTGTATGTATGTAATCTTTGTCTATAACTGTAATATTATGATATTCAATCGCTCTGTATGCTTCGTCAGAGGCATTTGAGTGGGTAGACATACATATAAATGATTCACACTGAACTGCAAATCGAGAATCCACTTGATAATAATGGAAAATCCATAAATTAACATGAAAATCTAATGCATTTGAAGATTTGAAGCTGGAGCTTGCGATCTGGTAATACAATATCAATTCAGAAACAAAAATCATATATAGATCTCTGTTTGCGAATAAAAGGGGAAAAAGTCAAGCAAATAAAATACTGAAAAATACACATAAAATACTGTAAAATCACATAAAATACTGCAAGTATTTATGTTTAAGGAGCTGATTAAATATTCTGTGCAGTTGAAATAAGGATTCAGGATATTAATTACAACTGAAAGAGCAAGAAGTTTTTAACTTTTATAAAATTTCTGAAAAGCCCAAATTGATTGTAAAATCATATTTTAGAATACTGCAAGAAAAACATAAAAGTAATACCTAAATTTTAAAGGTAATTTGCAGAACATTTTGTTATTCACCTTAAAAATCTAATTCACAATGCTTTGTTTTCTGTTTCAATTGGGAAAAGGCCGCTTGCTTAGGAAAAACAAGTGATTCACATGAAAAACTTAAGAGTTTTTCGATTTCAATATTAACTATTTCGGCTAATTGAGAGCTGTTTAGTTTTCCATTTCAATTTCAATTCAATTCAATAGTAATTTAGCATCATTTGCAGTTGTCATTCATTCGTCACATTTAGTTTTTGCGTATCCGTGAGATACTTTTGCTGCTGCTGCTGCTGGCATTGTTTATTTATAAATAATTTTGACGAACCATTCATATGGGTTCGATCATGCAGATATATGTACATATATTCATATTCTAAAGAAATTATTAACAGCCTCAATTTTCGCATTGGCGAAAGTTCTTTCGGGTGGGTGTCTTGAGCTGTCTTCTGCTCCTCCTCCTCCTCCTCCGCCTCCTTCTTCTTCATGTTGTTGTTGTTGTTGTTGCTGTTGTCATCGTTGTCATGTTTAGCATGCGAATAGTTTATTAATGCATGTATGTATAAGTATATATATATATATGTATTTCTTGTAGCTTGTTTCACGATTTTCGATTTAGCATTTAAATCGAACGAACGTTTAACCAGAACTCAATTTATTAGCCAGCGCGTGTGTGTCGTCATAATAAGATTTATGAAGCGGTTAGCCGAACACAGTTGTTGACTCGAGATATATGTATTTGATTTTATTTTTACATTTTTATCTATTGCAATAAATTGAAATACTTTATTGGAAAACTGAAACTGAAATTGTGAGCATGCAGTCGAGATAAATCAAATATGTTTTATATAAAAGTATTAAAGCAACTCATAAAATATTGACGTGTGATGTATTTATTAATAAAATGCATAATAAATAATTAATAAACAGTAGCTATATTATTTAACTCTAAAAATTCTTTAGCAAAACAAATTTCATATTGTTATCTATAAAAATTGTAAAATTATTTACAAGTTGATTTCTTCTTATTTAAATGCAAATTTGTTGCTCTATGTAAAAAATATATAATATAAAAAAAATTATTATAATCTAATATACAACAATCAACACATTAATCAAATAAATATACCTTTAAAATCTTAATTTATATATAAATTTGTAATTTGTTATTTTTTTTTTAGATCATAATTGTTTGTTTATTTGATTAATGTGTATCAAGGACTTATGTGTGCCACGAATATACATACATACATACATATGTATATCATTTGCGTCTTTTAATCTTTGTAATTAAGCAATTGGCAAGAGGCAAATAAATACATTTAAATAAATTTATTTATTAAAAGCAAATTCAAATTGCAGTTATTAAAAGAACTATTAAAAAATATAATATATATGTAGCTGTGTGCATGTATAAAGAGCTATCAAGATAGATTATGTGTGAATTATATTTACATATATCTAAGAGGAATTTATTGACTTAACAGCTCAAAGAAAAATTCTGCATATTTTTGTGGCTAAAACTAGCTAAAACTTACAAATTCAAGCTACAAATTTTAGTTCTATGAATTCTCCTTTAACTTATATAATATTGGGTTTTTTTTTTTTTTTTTTGTTTTTTACACAACAAAGTTGGAAATTTGTTAGCTTTGATGATTTTACGCATTTGCGTAAAAATTTCGCTTTAATTTGCGTGCAGAGCGCAGAAGTTTTCATTCAAAAAGATTGCGAATCGCTGGCCGGTTGTTTGGCCAATTTAGACTGAGATGCGATGCAAACCGAATTAGCCAGGCAGGCAGCAGAAAGCAGCAGCAGCAGCAGCAGTCTTTCATTCAAATTCAATTTCAGAATTTAAGCAAATGTGGCACGCAGACAGACACAGATACACAGACACACACATAGATACAGATGGCGATGCAGATAGAGAAATGCGGATACATTTAGTCCGGGCATGCCCCAGCGCATTGCACATTAAGTTGACAAATTTCATTCATTAGATATTTGTGTTAAGTCTGTGCGCACGAATACCAGCTGGCAATTAAATAATGGCGAATGGCAAATATACAACCAGCTTGTATCTCTCAGATACAAAGCAGAGCCGTCGCCCAAGTCCAAGTGGAGTCGCTGCTGTCGGTCATGAAAAGTTAGCTCACCCCCCTCCCACCCCCACCCCTCCCACATTTCTTTTGTTTACTTCCACGGAAAGGCTGGCAAATGTGCTATAACAGCTTCGAATTGTTGAATTTGTCGATTACATTGCATAAACACAGACGCCAATAATTCGCAGATAATTCACTTTCAAAACAGTCCTCGTCTCTGGATTCGGATGGTACCGCAGCCCAATGCACTTGCTTACAGCTAACTTGGCCTAAATGAGGCTCGGCCCTGGAATCCGCATCTGCTCCCTACACAGTTTAGTTTCACAGCTCAGCTCGAACGTGTCGCAGTGCCTTAGCTCCAGACAAAAGGTAAAGCCACAAAAAATAAAAAAAAGAACGATCTTTCACAGATCTCTCGAAAAAAAACTCTCAACATTCCAATTCGCGCTGCAACTATGCATTAAATTAGTTGAAAACTTTTATACGTTTCGACTTTAATTAGAAACTAATTAGGCGCTGATCACAATAGACTCGTTTGAATGCGATTTGATTAACAACAGAAAAATCGACGAACAAAAAAAATAGACTCAATTCGACGACAACTCTATAAAAAAATACAAACACACGCACACATGCTCGGGGAGAGCTGAAATAGAAATAGAATCCAGCCATGGCCAAGGTGTCTGCTTTCAGTTGTTGTTGTTGTTGTTGTTGTTGTCGTTGTTGTTGTTGTTGCTGCTGCTGGTGAGCTGCTCCCGCATGCAGTTAAATTTGACAGGCGACCCAGCCAAGCAAGCGAAGACAATAACAATAACACTCAAATTAAAAGCTTATAAAAGTCAAGCAGAGTAAACAGAAGATGATGATGAAGAAGAAGCAGCAGAAGAAGAAGGAAATCCACAAGCTGACAGATAACACATTCGAAGTAAATTCATTTCCAAACTGTGTGTAGTAAGTCGAGCTGAATTTCTATTGTAAATTCAAATTCATTTTAGTTTGATTCGAATGACTGAAGAGGCTCGCGCCAGCATCAGATAAAGTAGCTGAGAGGCTGCTGTGGCTGCTGTGGCTGCTGTGGCTCACTCACAGCACTTGGGGGCATCTGCATATGGCAGGTCTTTCGCCCCAGCCCCATCAGCAGCAGCAGCAGCACAGATCATATCGTAGTGCCATTAAGCGAGTATCATATGTGTATATCGAATGTGCTACTTGATTCTAAATTTGTAATCGGGTCAGGCGAAAACATTCCACACACAAGAATTTGATTCTTTTGTAATTCATTAAGTGTTGCAATCAAATTAAGTTTCGATAAGATTATGCTTAACAGGTGGAAGCTCAGTTGAATGGCTAACAAATTTAAGTTAAACGCGAGCTGTTGACAGTTATGTGAGAGGTTAAAAGCCATCAATCTCGATATGCATATGTATGTATATATTAAAAAGTTTAAACAGAAGACGGAAACTGCTAAAAATGTTGTGGATTCAGTCTGCCATTACCCTACTACTACTCTCAATCAATCAGAATACTGTTTTTCTATGATCTAGAATCGTGATCAATCAATCAAGCAGTCAGTGTGTCAATAAAAAACATTTTACTGCAGCATTTGCATAACTTAGATTAACACTATTTCAATTCGATTCATCATCAATCAGTCTGCTATTTAGTCAGTCAATCAGTCAATCGCTCAATCAATGGCAAATTGATATATATAAATATAATATAGACTAAATTTCATTTATTCAGTACGTTCACTCACTTCAATCAGTCAATCAGTCAGACGCATTCATGCAATCAGTAAACACAAACAGTTATTGATATCTCTATGGATAAATGAAAATGTATTGGAATACCAAATGCAAGCATCAAATTCGTAATAGGATCTATTCCACTGGAATCTCTCTAGATCTATAGATCAACTATCCAAGTACTAAATATTAGTTCAACTGCAATGTAGATTGAATTGAATAAACATTCAATTCGTAATCAAATTGAAAATGAGCAAATGCCAAAGAAAAACACCAAAAATTCTGATTGGAATCGAGAGAAAATTTATTGCATTTCGATTAATTGTTGTACGACGTTTTGCTTGTATTATGCCATATCGTATGACGGTGTTGTACACTATTTCAACTATATAAATTGCCGATCGCACACGAGCGATTGACCAGACTGTGAACACACACACACACACACACACACATACAGATATATGTGTATGTATATATAGTCAGTCGATTATATAGCATATTCCGTTTCACATTCGCAGAGGCAGCAAGCGTTTTGCTTGTTTACTTGCGTCAAACATAAAACAAGCCAAAAAAAAGAAAAATCATATATACATATGTACATATATCTGACGCTTGGCCAAATGGGAACGAGCGAAGGGGGTGAGTGGATCTCGGTAGATCGGTGGATACGTCGGGCCTAGGCCGATGACTCAAGAGCGGGCAGGCAACTTGGCGTTGGTATTTTTGTTACAGCAACAGCAGCAATAGGAACAGCAGCCAAATGAAATGTTTTCTTCGGTTTCTTTGTATATATAATCTGCCTCACGCCGAGCCAGAGTGGGAGAGGGCGACAGCGTGCGAGCGAGAGAGCGAGCTGAAAATTGAAAACAGATCCGAAAATATCTCGAATCGCGCTGCGGCGCAGTTTTGCCTCAATTTGAAAACATAGACGAGGTGCGAGCTGCTTAGACTTATTCTCGGCAAGCCACACGGCATGGCGAGGGGGGGGGGGTGGCAGGGGGTTTTGTCATGGTGGGTCGAGCGGGTAGGTCACATAATAGATCTTTAGATCTTGGCAAATGCTGCGATCAATTGCGCTCGCTGACCTTTGCAGATATTTTATCTGATGGATGCATTGCAGCAAATCGTCGCCATGTAACTATATATATTTGTATGTATATATAAATATAAAACTACATAAATCTGTATATTATAACACTGACTAGCAGCATGCGCGGCTCATTTAATAATGTTGTGTAAAAAGTTTATTTTTGTTGCGGCTGACGTCGCGTCGCTGAGTTGTTTAGAAACCCATAGCTGAATAATCAAAGAATTTGTATTACATGCAACACACACACACACCTGCGCACACACACACGCAGACACCTGCCCTATAGCCCATCGACTAATCGACTTTGACAACATGGGGTCCCGTTCGTAGTGCCACTCGCTGGAATGCCATATTTCATAATGTTTAGTCTCGCATAGAGATCGACGGAATATATGTATGTGAAAATATTCATTATCTGTAGCTCGAATGGCTGTTTCAACAGCTTCATTTCGCTCAATTATCGTTCCGCAAACGAAAACATTTCGAGAACGAGAATTACGGTAATAAAATTATGAAAAATCGCCAACAATTAGCTTGGCCATTGGACACCTGCCACGATGGGGCAGTTGCCCCACTGGCAATGGAATTGATTTTAGTAAATATTGAAATATGCGCAAAAACTAATGCTGATTATGTTCATGTTGAGTGAGAGATAACAGTCCACATACACTCGATATAGTTCTTTAATTATTTTAAATGTAAGTATAGAAAGATGGAAAACATTTGTAAATGGTTTTCCATTTTCGAAAATACAAAATGTTAGATTATAATCGACATATTTAAAACATGAATATTTTGTAAATAAATAAAAATCATTTTACAACCCGAACTTATGGACTTTTGAAGAGGCCTCACTTTTAGGTTATTTTCAATTGGGTTCCTCAACATTTTATGAGCTGTAGCTTTAGCAATTTGATCTACGGAAAAGTTGATAATAATAAATCAGTAAATAATATAGAAAATAATTTTTTATTATATTATTATATTAAGAAAATTAGTTATTTTTTACAAATTAAAAGATTTTCTTATAATGTAGTATAGAAAAAAATTATATTATATATTTTATATATTTATTATATATTTTTGTATATTTTGTTATTATATTATAATAAATTTAATTGTTATTTATTTTTTAATTATATGATGATAATAAATCAGTAAATAATATAGAAAATAATTTATTATTATATTATTATATTAAGAAAATTAGTTATTTTTTTACAAATTAAAGGATTTTCTTAAAATGTATAGAAAAAAATTATATTATACATTTTATATATTTATTATATATTTTTGTATATTTTATTATATTATAAATTTAATTATTTAATTATATATATATACATATTATGTTAAATTATATATTTTAAATTATTTGCTCATTGATATTTATTATTTTAAATTATATATAAATATATATATTATAAATATTTAAACTATTTATTTATATTATAAATATTTGGCAGCTGGATAAACATTGAACGTACCTTTTTAATAAAATCTTTACATAATTAATTATTCATTTTATTGGTACAGAAACTTGTTTTAATACGAATGTATATTTTATTCTCGATTTATATTTAAATACAAACAATTTTCATCTACTTCAACTTGTTGCAGTGCTCAAAATACCAAAGACAGCCGCAGCCCAATTTCCACTAGGCAATCAATGCATTGAGCTGCTTTCGACAGAGACTCAACGCACATAGCCAGATCCCTGGTCTAGAGCTGATCGGCTCCGTAACGGATTGGCAAGAGAGAAGACAAAGGAGGACAACTATGCTTCAGCATCCCGCCACAGATTTCTACGATTTGGCTGCGGCCAATGCGGCTGCCGTGCTCACGGCCCGGCACACGCCGCCCTACAGTCCGACGGGGCTGAGTGGGTCGGTGGTTGCGTTGCACAACAGCAACAACAACAACAACAATAGCACAAGCAATAATAACAACAATCTCGATATGTTGACGCACAACGGCGGCGGCGGCAGCGGCAGCGGCGTGGGCGTGGGTCTGGGCAGCGGCGGCGGGCTGAGCGGCGGCCTCAATGCCAGCGGACTACACCTGAGCAGCGGCGGCAGCAACGGCGGCGCCACAGCCACAGCCGGACGCGAGACACTGCCCAGCTTCGGCTTCACGCAGGAGCAGGTGGCCTGCGTGTGTGAGGTGAGCAGCAGCTCCAAGAGAAGCGCTGAGCTCCTGGCTGATCTCTCTCTCCTCTCTCTCTCCCTCTGGTTATTCGTAGGTACTGCAACAGGCGGGCAACATCGAAAGACTGGGCCGCTTCCTTTGGTCGCTGCCACAATGTGATAAACTGCAACTGAACGAATCTGTGCTGAAGGCCAAGGCGGTCGTCGCATTCCATCGTGGCCAGTACAAGGAGCTGTACCGGCTGCTCGAGCATCATCATTTCTCAGCCCAGAATCATGCCAAGCTGCAGGCTCTGTGGTTGAAAGGTGAGACGAAGCTAGCTGCCTCTTTCTCTTTATCTGACTCCCTCTCTCTCTCTCGCTCTCCCTCTGCCTCTCACTGTCTCTCTCATGCTTCCTCTTCGACTCACTCTGACTAACCCGAAATTCTTTCACTGTAGCGCATTACGTGGAAGCCGAAAAACTGCGCGGAAGACCTTTGGGTGCTGTGGGCAAATATCGTGTTCGCCGTAAATTTCCATTGCCCCGCACCATTTGGGACGGCGAGGAGACGAGCTACTGTTTTAAGGTGAGTACGCACACCTTGCCACTGCCACTGCCACTGCCACTGCCACTTCACTTCACTGCCTGCCACATTAATTGCGGCAACAAAGGGCAAACAAAATGAAATCGTAGAAATGTCCATTCGTCCCTGGCTCAGCCTGAAGCTTTAGGCTGTGCAGCACACAGGAGCACTCCTGGCCAACTCCTGAGCAACGCCTCCTGCCTGCCTTCCTGTTTGCATTTGGGCTTTATCTATGCAGGCCTTCAATTGATTAACTCTTGGTGAGGGGGGAGTTTTAAAAGTTATGAGCAGCAAGAATCTGATGTAGCAACTGCAGCTTTTATTTAGTATGTTACAGGCAGGTGGAGGCGTGGCATAGGTAGCTTTGCTGCATTTTTAAAGCACATCATAATGTCTCCCTTCCCCCAACAAATCCAATAACTATCCACCTCTGTTCTGCAGGAAAAGTCCCGTTCAGTATTGAGAGACTGGTATGCGCACAATCCGTATCCATCGCCGCGGGAGAAACGCGACTTGGCCGAGGCCACAGGACTGACCACGACACAGGTGAGTGGCGCGAGCAGCGCCAGGTAGCCAACTGAAAAGTTGAGCATTCGCAGTTTGTCAACTGTTAATTGCATGCCGTTAATCAGATGGCAAAGAAAATGTGCTTGAAAATGATGTATTCGGCTATTTATAGAGTTGGAGGACTATTTACACTGAATATGAATATATACATACATACATACAGATATCAATATAGTTGTACGTATATATCTTTACAGGTTTCCAATTGGTTCAAGAATCGACGACAAAGAGATCGCGCGGCCGAGCATAAAGAGTAAGTTCTCTTTTAAAATACAAATTAATAATATGTACATGCATATATACAGATCTATAAGTATATATATGCATATAAATATATATGTATATATATGTATATATACAGTTATTTGGTTAAGCGTCAACGCGTGCGAAACGAATTGGTATTTCAATTTGAATTACTTGACGTTTACACACTTATGAAACAAGGCCAATTTGTGGCTGCGGGTGGTGGGGGTAGCTGCGGCTAATTAGTGTCAAGGACACGTGTATAACTATGAGTAATATGCATACATAACTTGCAAAGTATATGCAGTATATGCAGTATATGCAGTATATGCATTATATTCATATTCATGATCATGAAAATGAAATTGAAAATCTGTCGGAGAGAATTTTCATGATCAGATCTTTGTTTTCGTAGGCGCATTGTCATATGCCCGACAGCCGTTGGCCGCACTGGACTAACGCAGTGTCCTTGCCAAAGGACAGCCAAATCAAACAAAAACAGAAACATCTGCATTTCCGCTTAAGCAAATAGCCGAAACATTTGTGAAACTCTCCTCGCGTTCGGCATGTTTCAGATGGCCGATAGGCGACTTTTCCAAATATTCAACATCCTTTCGAGCATCCTTTTGTTGACACACGGCGAGCATTCTCGCTCTCGCTCTCGCTCTCTCACGTCTGTGTGGAAGTCATGTGAAATGCAAACAGCGCCAAATGTGAATGGGATATGGAAAATGGATTTTAAAGTGGCCCTAAGAACAAAGGTCGAACTACATTAAGTTAATATCCTAAATACATATATGCGGACACACATGTATACATATACATACATACATATCTTTTGCTCTGCTTTAGTCTAAACGGCATATCACTTACTCAAAAGAACTTCAATTCACAACAACAAGAATAAGAAATAAAAACAAATGTAATTAAAGCAACAATAAAAACAACGAAAATTGTCGCAATGTATATAGTAAAAAAAAAAAAAAAAAAATTGGCCGCCTTGGCAACCGCAACACACATACACACACGCACGCTCAGATACTGATATGCAGCTGACAAAAGTATCTCACAGATACTTTTGCATGCGCTTGATATAGTAGGCTGGCAATAGCTACGTTAGTTTTTGCACTACGCAGCGTCGCCGTCGTCGTCGTACTCCTCACGTCTTTTTATTATATTATTCCGCATGCTACTGCTGTTGTTGTTGTTGTTGTTGTTGTTGTTGTTGTTGTTGTTGTTGTTGTTGCTGGTAACCTGATATATGTTTATGGCTGCGCCGCATCGAGCAACAGCAGCAGCGGCAGCAACGGCAACGGCAACTGAGCGCTGCTACTTTAACTTTTCATACACTTCTCGTTGTTGTTTTTGGTTTTTGTATTTTCAATGTGCACTGAAGACTCGTCTGGAGGTACGCACACACACACACACACACACACACACATTTATATATATATATAGCTATATATTCGCCCCATTGTAGTTGGCAGCTCTCAAAACGTTCCACTCAACCATAACGTCGCCAAATGCCTAAACTCTTTGAGCACACCTCGTTGCAGTTGCATAGTGCAGCCTCTTTAAATTGTTTAACTCAAGCTTAATTTAGCATATTTTTCATTCAATTCAGCAAAATAACTTTAAATAAATATCACAAATATTTAACTTAAAAATGTATAAAAATTACATTTTTTTATAAGAAACCCTCTATGGGTACCCTTTTTTTTTGCCGCTAGTGTAAAGTGTAAAAATAATTGCTGAGAGTATAGAATTTAGCTTGGGACTCTTGTGAAGTTTATGGTACAAGCACATACAAATATCTCAAATACTATATATAGACTTCACAAGATGATTTTCATATCAGAATCTGATAACGATTTAGAAAGACAGAGATAGAGATACATACATAGAGGCATTATGCCAAGTGTACGTCTATACATACATATATAACTCTCATAAAGCCTCCATGGAATTAGCTATGGATCGATCTTCATTAAAGATTGATTTATTTAAAAATGCTTAGAGAAAAGTTGTTAATTAATAAAAGTTCAACATACGTAAGATTCTTATTTTTACTTATTTTTAATTTGATATATATATGCATATGCCTTTTCAACTTTATTTACAACATCTTACAGTGATTTAACATAATGTTTCCAAACGTAATTAATTAAAAACAAAAACAAGAAGGGAAAAACACAACAGACACAAAAAAGAGAAGAGCAAATTCAATAAATACTACATACATAGTTAAAAACTAGACCAGAAACGTTTCGTGTACCAGTTGAAACGAGAATATAAATATATATCAAATTTATTGTCCCAAATATGTTTAAGTGCCGCCTCGTATCGCTCGTAAATTTCCCTAGATTGCCTCTCCTGGCTGTGTTCTACCCCCGCCCCCTCACTTAGCCAAAGACAAAGCAGAGTGCCATGCGCATATAGTCGACGGTTGATGATATGGCCGTTATAATGACACGATATCGATCTATATACATGCCTATGAAGAGCAGATACTTCTTGTTGGTGACCTGGAATTTCCACAGATTGTTGGCGGCGCCAATCAGATCCCAGTTGGGCTGGAATTCCATATTGAAATGCTTTTCACCCACAAACTGCCACATGCTATAGTAGAGGCCCATCACCATCAGCGGATAGAGGACGGGCAGCAGCATGAAGAAGAGCAGGACGCAGGAGTACATGCACTTGAGGAGCGTCGGAAAGGGCAACTGCTGCAGCCATATGTCGAACAGGTGCTCCAATAGAGGTTGCATATAGTAGACCAAGCGACCCGCCCATGATATATTTGACCACTGCAAGAAATGTGATGGGTGGGTGGTGGTTGGGTGGTTGGTTGGCTTGGCGAGTGGCTGGCTGTTGCTTTGTGTTTATCTTACGATTTTCCGCTTGTGCAGTGGCTTCTTCCAGGTCTTATGCATTTTTACAGGCAATTTAGTTTTTATATAAATTTATAATGTTTCACATTAAATAACAAAAAATTTAGAATATTTAACTGTTTACATCAAATGCTTTTTACAACAACAAATAATGCCTACCCTACTACATAATTGAAAATTTACAATAACATGAAGCTGAAGAGACGATGAACCGCTGTGCATTTGCGGTCGATCCTGTATCGCCTGTTGGAACATTCACTCTACAACAACAACAAAAAAGAGCAACAACAATAGGCATGAACAGCAAGCACCAGCAGCAAATCTCGCGCGCAAAAAACACAAAAAGTATGAAAGAAAACAACAATAACAACAACAACAACATAAAAACTTTAAGACTACTTCAAATATGAGCAGCGTTCCAGTGTTCCAATACCAATCGCCCCGTTTCAGACACCGACCCGTTGCTGCTGAATGTTCATTTCAGTGTGTGTACTCGTATATGTGTGTGTGCGTTTGCTTGTAACTGTGTGCATTAGTGTATGTTTGTGTGTCGATCTCTCGTTCAGCTCTGGGCTCATCGTTTTGCTTTTGCGTTCGTCGTTCGTCGAATGCCACGGTTGGCTGGAGGGTAGCTGGAAAGAGTATCAAGTTACCACAAAATGTGCGTGTGTTCTTTATTCGTTCGCATCAGCGCCGTTGCCGTCGCCGTCGCCGTCGCCGTTGCCGACGTTGACGTTGACGTCGTCGCTGCGCGTTATTCATTTTTATTCGTTTTATTGTACATTCTGTTTTTATTATTATGTATTTTGCGCTTTTGCCCGTCTCTCTCGCTCGCTCTGCTTTTGTTTGCGCCTCTGCCGCTGCCAGCTCTGCCATGCATACATGCATACATATGTACATATGTGTGTGTGCATTTGTATGTATGTATATTCTTATATGGGTCTGTGGCCCGTCCGTTCCCGTGGAGTTCCGTGACGCATTTGGGTTGATCTGAGTTCTTGCCGCCGACGATGGCGTTGATAATGATGTCGTTGGTGATGATGGACCGGTATGGAACTGAGACCTCAACCCATAGCGCTGTCAGCTCTGATCTGTTCTCTGCTCTGCTCCTCTCTGGCGGGACGTTTCGGCATGTGGGGCGACTCAATCGGGTGGGCGCTTGTGTCAAGTGATTTAGCGAACTATAATTAGAAAACTGAGCACCTTTCCAGTGCTACTTCCATCTTCCAGCATTCTCAATTCACTGCCGCCGACAGACTGACACAAATTTCCTCAATGGCAATGTTTCAATTCCTAGGGTTTCACTTGGTTTCCCTTTTGTGGACTTCAAGTTGAAGTTCGCCTTTGCCTTCGGTCGTAAATGCCGTAAGCTGCTTAAGTTCTTAAAAAAGTGTTAAGGCTTACATAAAAGCGGAGAAGTTCATTGGTCAAGTGGCAGTCCAACAATGACAATGCCATCTCGGGTGATAATCAATGAAAAATGAAGCTTAAGGCATCTATCAATAATAGTTGAGAGACAATCTATATAGAGTACTTTTCGTATTCCTATTCATATGCATTCTTATAGTACTCGTATTCATATTAATTTACTTGGTAATCTATCTGTCTAGCAAATCTATTCAAGTTCAAGATCGATTCATATCCAAGCAACAGATGTTTCGTAATCTCAGGCGCAGAAAAACAGACGGTAGCGATAAACAGAGGGGCCTCAAGTTAGTTGTGAAGGGGTTCTGGAGGGGAGCGATATATCGTATGGTGGTAGATCGTTGCAGGATTTCCAAGAAATTCCATTGCTAATAAAAATTATAAGTCAATAAATCGTAAAAACAAATAAACAGTCACACACACACACGCACACACTTACACCCGTAGCAGAAGGTTGGGAAAAATGAAACGCGGTTTCGAAAAAAAATCTGAAGTCCAAGAGCTGAAGATCACGATCGATCGAAGTGCAAGCTAACCAGCAACCAGCCAAGCCAAGCCAACCCGAGCCAGCCCAGGCCCCAGTCAAGTCAAGCAACGAATGAACAGGTTGAGTTATCGCATTGCGCGATCGGTACACAAATCCCGAGACGTGTGCGCAGCAGGACACCCAACTAAACGGTCAGCGTTCGCCTGGGTTGAGAGTTCCGAGTTCCACAAGAAGAATCTGAAAAGGTGTTGATCATAAATTATCATTTAATTTACGCATGTGTGTGGCGTGTTGTTGTTGCTGGTGTTGGCGCGAGGCCCAACAGACAGACAGACAGAGATACAGACAGACAGACTTGACACAGCTCGAACGCGAACCTCTCATCTAGCAGTAGTAGTAAAGTTGTACCCAAGCATTGTCCCATTGTCTACAACTATGTTTCGCTTTCAGTTTTTAGTTTTTCGGTTTCGGTTTCGGTTTCGTGTTCAGTGCTCCACTCCTCACCCCCTTCGTGTAGATCTTAACGATTAACCAAAAAGTCATCGTTCGCATCGTTATAAAATATTTTATCTTATTGCCTTTTGGTTTTGGGCCCGGCTCGTCCCGGCCCCATCTCACTCGAGTTGGCGTGTGGCGCATTTTATGCAGGCTGCGCTTTATTTTGACAGTTTTTAATAATTTTGTTGCTTTTTAATTGCCAAGCCACAAGAGATCAGAGATCAGAGGTTGATAACACTGCCGGGGCACTCGATTCCTAAATGATTTTTATGTCTATTGTTATTTTCGGAATAATGGTTTCTATGTCAATTCAAAATATACTAACTACACTAGTGATAGTATTCAGTGCAGCCAAGCCCATATATTCAGTGCAGCCAAGCCCATATATTGAATTTGAAACGATGCCGATTTGAAAGCGAGATAGAAATATTGTATTTTTGTATTTTTTGTTAGTATTTTTAAAGGATTTTTATAGCTCTAAGTTTAGCTTTCTTAATTCTACAATTGATTGATGATTCTACAAATTGATTCACATTTAAAACTGTTATTAAAATTTGTTTATTATAATAATAAAATTTTAAATTGGTAAATTTGGTATTTCTTTATAATTTTACAGTATTAATCCTTGCAAAATTATCGATGACACTCATCTATCCGCTCTTTAGCTATGTTCATTTCGCATTCGCATTCGCAATTTTTTCGCTGTTCTCTCGCACAAAAAAGTTTCTGCTCAAGTCCAAGTCCCACATAATCCGATCAGGTCGATTATTGCCAAGCTAATGAATCTGCTTAATGCAGCTCCAATAAGCAACAACAACAACAACAACAACGAGAATACAAACTTAAAGCTACAAAAAATCAATTGAGCAAACAAGTAAAAATTAATTCCTCATCACTGAGCAGTGCCCAAAAAACAAAAAAAAAAGAAGAAAAACCAAAAAAGAGTCCAAGAACTCTTAGCTGGGACCACACACGCAGAGCCAAAGTCTTGACCAGGCTCTGATGAGGTTTTAACCTCTTTTGCATGTTATTGTCGTTGTTGTTGTTGCTGTTGTTGCTGTTGTCATATATTTTATATAAACTCTATGTGACATTCATGTATTGAGGGATTGTCCTTGGGGGCGCAGCTACCGCGAAGGCTGCTTACTTATAATAACTTGTGAGAACTTTGAAGTTATGGCATAGTCGACTATGTAATACTCGTTCGGGCAGTAAAGAAAGTTAAAACTGTACAAATTCGATGATGTCACAAATTCGAAGAACTCACAATCAAAAATATATAGTAATATATATAAAATTTGAAGTTATTTAAGCTCACCTATATACCCCTTTCATGTGCTGAAGGAGTATAAACCCTAAAATTGTGAATTGTAGATTATCCCAATTGTCATTTAAAAAACACAAATACAAGTATATGTAGTATTGTATATACCAACTTTAAAGTCTCTTAAGCATCCAATATACCCACTTCAATTACTGAACGAGTATATATCAGGGGGGAAAAAAAGTTGAATGTGTGTATATTTATTTTATAATGCAATCAGTTGAAAATACTCATCAGAGTATATAGGAATATGCCATTAAAGTAGGCGCTGTCCCAACCACCAACTCTACCCTCCACTCTCTTTCTCTTTCGCTCACACTCTCTTTGTCTCTCTGCTTCTGGCCCTGTTAATAAGTGTTGCAGTAAGCGAGCAAAGCCAACAACTATGAAATTCTGGAAATTTGATATCATTGTTTATATGCTGCTGCCCTTTTGTTGTTTGCTCCCCACTTTTGCTCGGCTGACTGAATGGCTGAATGGCTGACTGAACGACTGACAGGCTGGCTGAATGGCTGGCTGGCTGACTGGCTGGGCTAGGGCCAGTGCCAGTGCCACTGCCATGGCCAGGGCTGGGCATTTCTATCTCCACTAAATTTTAGCATTTCAGCCATTTCTCCGTTTGAGTTTGGCTTTATGTTTGCTCAGCCTGTTTGCATCTAGATCTCTGTTTGCTTTACTTGGGTGGATGGTTTCCTTTTTCCCCTGGCAGCCATCATCGATTTTTTTTCCGTTTAGCAATAGACGAAACTAAATTGCTGCTCCTTAAATTATTTGACATAAATTTAAGATTCATTAAAGTCGGTTTGAAACTTAGGAAAATCTAAATACATATTTCTAGAATTGAATAGGTGAAGTCAAACATTCATAAGTATTATTTTATATTTCAATCAATATGAGTTTTTTTTTTTTATATAAGTGTTCTTTTGGGAGCAGCTAATAGTATGTTAAAAAACAAAAGAACCTTATTTGCTTGAGCTCTTAGTGCCTAATATACCCCTTTTAATGTTTTTAATGAGCACAAAACATCCTAAGTATACGCATGTTTAACGAGAATAAAAATAAACAAGAAGCTGATTAAGAAATCTCTGAAGATCTAAACAACTCAATGTCTATAAAATGCTAAATCAAAACAAATGTATTAAATTCTTATACGACTCCAAAACGATCATACAAAGCTAATTGGAATTATCATATAACACACATATACACATACACATACATGTATGTACATACATATATCTAAACACATCTCATATTATACAAAGGCCACCCCCAAAGCAAGCTGCAAGTGTTTTTTCCCAGTCAACAACAACAACAGCAACAACAACAACATCATCAGCATCCTCATCGCAGTTCTGCAGAGGCTGCATAATGAACAGAATTGGCAATTATCAAGCACAGCAAGTGATGCTGACTAGCATCAATGTAAGATGAATGCGAGATGAATCTACAATTACACGATGCCCAACAGCTGGGCTTGAGCTCGCGCCTGGGCCTGTGCCTGGGTCCATTCCGAGATGCCGGCAAGTCTGCGCCTGCGCCGTATGTGGCCACCGGCGGGTCGGCGCAGCCACAGCGACAGCTTCCAGGTCTGCAACTGGGATCGGCGCGGCTCGAATTGCGCACGAGTCAGCAAATAACTTGGCAGCCGAAGTGGGCGGCGGAGGCAAAAAGGTTGTAGGCAGGCTATACTGTAGCTAAAGCTGTTGCTGTTGCTGTTGCTGTAGCTGTAGCTGATCTGGCAGATTGTTCCCAATGATCTCTGGCCACAAATTTGTCGAGTGTGCGCTTAAATGTTTAGCATGGCCCTGGGACCCTTGTTGCCGTCGCCGTCGCCGTCGTTTGTCGATGTTTGTTGTCATCAATATTTGTTGTTTTTGTTTTGCTGAAACTGGTTCTGGCTACATTTGCAATTGGCTTCTCGCGACAAGATTAAGATTAACACAAACACACACACACACACACATACATACACATATGTTGCATCGCTTCGCACTGCGCCGATAATGTCAGTTGCTCGAATTTCAAATTGCGCCTTGTTATCGCGCTGCCAGTGAATTAGCCATTAAAATGTCAGGACAGTTTAGCACTAACAAATTGAGCAACAACAACAATAACAACAACAGCAAAAGTCAGAGCAGTATGCGTGCGTGCGTGTGCTTCTGTGTGTGTGTGTGTGCATGTTTCAATTCCCAACGGTGTCTGGAATTGGGCCAGCGCAGTGAGTGTCTCGCTTCCACCCTGGCGCACGGTGGCGTTAAAAACGACACTTGAAAGTCATTTACAGAATCAGCCACAAATAATAAAAGTCAAGCTGCTTAACTTTCGATCAAAAGTGCGAGCGAGCACGCTATACAACACTCAAGCGCACACACTCACACACATACACATGCACAAGCGAAGACAGCAGGCGCAGCTCAAATAACTGAAATCAGATGCGACGGCGCTCTGTGGGGAAATGCACTGAGCAGCCAGAGTCAGTCCCTCTCACTGTTTGTTTATGTGCTTGTGGGTGCGAGTGTGTGTATGAGTGACACCTTTTGTACGTGTTGTACTGCTCTAGCTCACGGCCACGGCCTATGCTGGAATATGAAACTGAAACCATTTATAGAAATGCTTGCGATGAGAGTAAAAATATTCAAGCAGACAATTTCCTTCCGGTTTTATTTTCAATTGCCCGCGCTGTCATTTGTCATTTGTTTATAAATACATACTTAACTGTTGTGTTGTTGTATATGTTATGCGTGTGCTGTTGTTGTTGTTATTGTTGTTAGTGCAGTGAATTAGTTGGAGCAATTGACACATTTTAAATTAAACGTTTGTTGACAGCTCAAAACATCTGTTTTGCAAGCGAAGTTCGACAGGGTTGCAGTGCGGCTGTATTATTATTAAATATACATATGTACATGTGTGCATATGGTTATATAATATATGTATTGTAATTTAGTTCATTTACTTATTGTTTACTATTTTCTTCTATTTATAGCGGCTCTACGGACAAACAGCACTTGGACTCATCCAGCGATTCGGAAATGGAAGGCAACATGCTTTCCAGTCAAAGCGCACAACAACAACAGCAGCAGCAACATGCTGCTGCACCGCACCTCGCGCATCATTCACAACAGCAGCAACAGCAGCAATCGCCCAACAGCAGTAACAACAACAACAACAACAACAACAACAGCAATGGCAACAGCAACAGTTTGCATCAGCATCAACAGCAACAGCAGCTGCAGCAGCATGTTGCTGCCGAGCAAAGCCTGCAACATCATCAGCATCAGCAGCATGCTGTCAATGCTGCGGCCGCCAGCAAAAGCAGCGCTGCTGCCGCCGCTGTCGCTGTCGCTGCTTCCCAAATGCCGCCCCTCTCTGCCGCCGTTGCCTATTCGCATCTGCACAGCGTCATGGGCGCCATGCCCATGTATGATATGGGCGAGTATCAGCACTTATGATTCTAGTTGGAGGCTGCTGCTGCAGCCAGTAGCAGCAGCGGCAACAACAACAACAGCAACAACTGCCACAGCAGCAGCAGCATCAGCAGCACTAGCACTAGCAACAATAACAACAACTGCGAATGGCCAGCTATGCTGCGTCAACGCCAGCCGCGCAGCTTGCAACTGCAGCAGCAGCAGCAGCAGCAGCAGCATCCGGAAAGCTTTTACTTCTAAAGCAGCAATAAGATAATAGAGAATCGCATAATATCAACAGTTAGCAGCAGCAGCAACCAATTTTATTTCATCAACAAATAGCAGCACAGCATTTTTTCAATATCAGCAAATCAGTTAAAAACAGATACAGTGACAGATACAGATATTTACAGTTATGTAGTAGAAAAGGCTATAGAGAAAGGATGGCAGCAAAATCTGTTGCTAATTCTCGATTAGGAAAAAATAATGGATTACTTAAATTTCATTGATCTGTGTAAATAGCTAGGCTTTAGTTTTAGAGCGGAACGGGCTGGGAATGGAACGAAGACTCAATGCGATACGACATGGAATGGAATCTTGGCCGTTCTCTGCCCCAAAACGCAAATGCAAATCAAATCGAAATGTGCAAAAATTATATATACATACATATATATAAATATAAATATATATAAATTCTATTAAATTATTTTCATTGTATTTATAATTATTATTTTTATTTTTAAATATATATATATATGAAAAATATAAATACGTAAATATATTAAAATTAAATGATCTTTCAATAATGTTCAAGGGCTAAAACAGCGGAAAGGTAAGAGTTGAAAATGCTCTGGTGATAGGACAACTTAGTGATAACAAATAGAAAAGAATTCACTCAGCTAGTTAAATTATTTCTAGCCATTGGAACTGGATTTATGTCTATTCAAAATTAAATATAAAATTCTGCGTAAAATTTAGGTATTGATTGTTTGTTGATAGAGAAAGGTATTCCAGTTCTCAAAATCATTTGCATTTAGATCGACGTGACTGATCAAGAATACCTAAATTTATATGTATTCGAATATGTTCGATGGAACAGTTTGAGAGCAGCAAGTGCCTGACTAGGAATTGCTCTGTAATGAGCAGGACTGTCTAATATTTTAATGTGGATGTGTGATTATGTGATTATGTGATGTGGAAAGAGAAGCAGAGAGAGGGAGTGGACAAGAGATAATGAATCAGCAAGAGAGAGAGAGAGAGAGAGAGAGAGAGAGAGAGATAGGTATGTAGAAAGAAAACAGAGGTATAGTCTCTCTCTGTCTCAGTCGATTCGTTCTCTCTCTATCTACATACATATATACTTACTATATGTATGTATGTACGTATAAGGGAGAGACTTTTATAATATATTTGTCTCTCTTTCTCTATCTAATACATTTTCCCATTATCCAAGTCTTTCTTAAATTGATTTGCTCTCTCTGTGTGTCTATCTCTCTCTCTCTCTCTCTCTATCTATCTCTCTCTCTCTCTTCAGGCATATTAAGACTCACCAAATACTTTGCGCTCAGCCCTCAGCCTGCTGCATTATCATACAGAAATCCATCTCTTATCGATGCAGGGTGTAAGCACACGTCTGACCGCAACATAACACTAATCCGCGGCGACAGGTAAGCCCGCTAATGCTAATAGCCCCGGATAATGGGCGTCCGTCTGCTGGGCGCGCGTGCGTCTCGCGTGCACGTCCCACACGCGCCTCAGCAAAAAAGTCGCGACACATGTAATGAGCATGTTAATGGCACCAGCAGAGCAGACGTTGCTGCCGCATCCGAGTGCTGCTGCTGCTGCTGCTGCCGCTGGTGACCCTTCATCAGCATCATCATCAACAGCAACACCTGGCAACGGTCTCGACTCTGGAGGGCGGCGCTTGGCAACTGGCTAAATGTGCAAATGTTGCCAAGGCTGGCATCACTCAGCATTGAGGGTGGCTGCCGCCTGACTGGCTGACTGACTTTTTCCAGCTCTCGTTGATTTGCCGTTCGCCACACTAACACACATACACAAATACATACGTACAGAGTGCACAGACTCCGTTGCCAAAGCCCAGCCACCCCCATTAACTCCTCCGTTGCCAAGGGCCTGCACACACACGTGTCTGGCTGGCTGGCTGACGGCCTGGCTGACGGCGTCTCTGATTGAGTCTGCGTATCTAGTTACATAATATTTTGACTTCTTTTATCTTGCGGTCCGTATTGCACATAATTTAATTAACGGCCATCAATTGTGCTTTCCTTGTGTGCTGAGCTCCGAATTGAAAGATTTGAAATTTAATGTGCCACCGGGCTGCACATTAACTGCCCATGAAAACTTGATTTCTACTCATGATCAAACTGATGTTTTTTTTTTTTTTTAATTATTATTATTATTTTGTATATTATTGGAAATTAAGAACATTAATATTCTCTTTGCCAAGCACCATAATCATATTTAGTTAATCAGAAACAGTTTTATTTTAATTTTTATATTATTTATTCATTTGATTTACATAAAATAAAAAACATTTCCTATTTTTAATGAAGAGCAATATCAAAATATCATTTATGAATTGGGGAAATTACATTAAAAAACTCATAATATGCAATACTTAATAATAATAATAATTAATTCCCTATTGTAATTATTATTAAATATAATAACAGCTCCATCATATAACGATTAATGTTAACAACATATAATAGCTCACATTTATAGGCATACCGTTTTCCAATAAGACCAATAAGAACTGCGTTCATTCATTGACTCTCATTTATAATT
This sequence comes from Drosophila mulleri, assembly GCA_035047565.1. Taxonomy (NCBI): domain Eukaryota; kingdom Metazoa; phylum Arthropoda; class Insecta; order Diptera; family Drosophilidae; genus Drosophila; species Drosophila mulleri. The sequence continues at coordinate 15,379,459 of JAWNPK010000060.1, read as the reverse complement.
TGCGAATTTCCTTTCAACAAAATTATTGAAAATAGAAACGCATTAAATTCCTTTCTTTGCCCTCGCTTAGGCCAAAACACAAAAGGAAAATGCTCCGAGTACCTGCTATTCAAGCCAAACTATGCGCAACAGTGTTGTCGCTTTAGCCTATTTCAGGCTAGATCTAGCTTATTGGAAAGTGGTCTAATAAATCCATTGGAAATAGATGGCCAGAAATTAGAGGCAAAAAGTGCCGAAGTCCTAGTCCTCAACAGAAGAAGCTGCCGTCTATGCCATACAATAATTATAAATTAAAAATTAATATTATTGTACCAATGTACGTAAGCTATTTAGCATATCAACATTTTGCCAAGAGCAGCGTAATAAGGTAATCTGATTTAAGCGTGTTTGTTTGCCTATAGTTTATATGTATGCATATGCATTGTTTGTATATCTGTCTCTCTCTTTGTCTCCCTGTCTATTCGACAGAGTGTCCCTCAGTCAGTCTCTCTGCCTGTCTGCCTAATAAGAGCAAATGACGAAGAAATGCTACAATAGATCATGCAAGTGGTTTATATGTGTGCAGCATTAGGCATTTCGTATTTATAGTTGAGTAGTGAGAGTTGAGAGTGCTTGCAGTAGCAGCGAGTGCTCCCATTGGTCAGTTAAAAGCTCGACTGCTACGACCTCTACCTGCCATCGGGCTCAACTTTTGAGCGCACTTACTTAGGTTGTGAGAGAAAATTGCCCTATATAAAGGGCAGCGACTGCAGCATTTATTCAGTCGCCCAGGCCTGGTGGGGGTCAGCAGTTCAGTGGAGTAAAGTGAAGTGATGTGAAGCGAAGTAAAGGCAAGTGTGTGACATGGCGGAAATACTTGGAGGAAATACTTGGAGAAAATACTTGGAGGAAATACTTGGAGAAAATACTTGGAGGAAATACTTGGAGGAGTGGTAAGTAGAATAGTACGAAGAAATTCTTAGAGAAAATACGACATATTGTGGGCTCACTCATTATATTTCATTTACTTTTATTTTATTTCATTATTATTATTTGCTACTTGTCGTGTGTTTTCTTCTAACCCGCTATTCTTATCCTAGATTTTAGCCAGTTTTAGCCATCACTTATTCACAATCCAACTTAACAGCTGGCAGCACTGATGCGCATGTGTACAGTGGAAGTGGAACACTCTGTGTATGAAAACCCGAACGGCTGCTGAAGCTGCTTCCACGAAAGTGACAATATAAGGGGATTACAATTAAACGCTCTTCGGAATAGAATAAAAACCAAAGGCAACGGGACTCAATGAGCATTTTTGAATTGCCCACAAAGCAGATTAGAGCAGTAATGGAAGTGTGTGGGATGTATGCGAGTGTGTGTGCACTGCTATTCTTCAGATCTCTTAATCTGTCATCGACTGTCAACATTCAACGTAGTTTTGACAAGGGAAGAAGCCAAAATTGATGTAAATGCTCGAGTTTAAAAGAGTACAAATGTAGACTTTATTGTAAAGTATAAGCTAAGAATATAAATACAAAATTCGTGTCGGGACTTCCGACGATATCATTTGCGTCCTCGCCTGGCGGTCTGCTTTTTGCTTGCGGGTTTCGCTACTTCTTCCTCTGAGCTTTCACTGGAGCCGGACGACGGCGCTGGCTTCTTGCCCTTTTGCTGTGGTTTTTTCTGTGATTGCGGGCGACGCGCTGCGGGCGCCTCATTGCTATCGGAGCTCTCCTCGGAGCTTTCCTCCTCGGAGTTTTCATCCTCGGAGCTGCTCTCTTGTTGCGCGTTTCGTCCACGTCTGCTGCTGCCAGCACCCTTTCCACGTCCTCGCTGCGGTTTGGTTGATGGCTTTTTCGATTTGTTGCCCTTCGCCTTCGTTTCGTTGTTACCCTTGTCGGACTGAGGGGCATCCGTGCCCTGCTCGTTGACCTGCAGGCACTCGTTGAGCCGCGTCTCGAACTCCGTGATGACCGCCTTCAGTTCCGGCTTGGCCAGCTTCGAGGTGTTGGTGATGATGAGCTTGAAGGACTGATAGACCTCGTCCACCTGCACCTTGTCCTTGAAGTGCTGCACGTTGTCGATCAGCTTCTTAATGGATCTCTCATTGTAGGTGAGCAGACTCAGGCAGTAGGCAATGTCGCGCCACTGGCGCTCGACGCGTGTGACAGGGAAGCGCAGACACAGTTTCTCCACCAGCGTCTCGATGTGGCGATCCTTCTGAATGAGCCCCAGTATATAGCGCATAACCGTGCGATATTTGTCCTCTTCCAGGTGCAGGTTGACATCGCCCAACTTGGAGATGATGTCGGGCAGCACGTTATACAATATGTTCGACTTGTTGGCAATCTCCTTGAAGAATTGCTGTGTGATATTTCTGATCTCGTCGCTCTCGTCGACAATGCAGAGCGCTAAGTCCGCTATTTGTCCCTTGACCCGTATCATTTCATGCAGAATTAGGTGCGACAACATCTTCACGGCCGTCAGCCGAAGTTCCGTATTCTCCTCGTGCAGCTGGGCATAAAAGTGACCCGTCCAGGGCTCAATGATGTTCGGGAAACGGAATGTCAGATCGGATAAGCCCACCACCGTATTGCACTTGATCTTCATGTTCTTTGTCATGTTCAGAATGTTCATGAGGAAGGACATGTTGGACTCGCAGAACTTGGACGAGACGGTCATCAGGCGCGCCAGTGCCAGCGTCGCAGCCTGCTGCAAATCCTGATCTCGATACTCGCCAGGTCGCTTGCATATGTTGATTATAATTGGATAGATTTTGGACATCAGCGCATTCGGATCGTACAGCAGCATATCCTCGCAAATGGCATTGATCTCCTCGGCGATGTTATCCTCTGCCGTCGCACCCACTAGATCGTCATCCGGCTCCTGCTGCGGCTCTGCGGCAACGGTGGACAAGCGTTTCCTCGCCTCCATCGCAGAGACGTTCATTGTCTGGCGTCGCAGTGCGCTGCCCGCATCCTTCTTATTTTTTTTCTCTTCCAGCGCCGTCAGCTCCTCGCGGTACTTCATGTTGTTGTACACATCCATATCCAGGAATATCATCTCCTTGATGGTCATGTAGCCAACGCAGAACAGAAATCGTGTAACCAAATATACAGGCAGTCCCACCTGTTGATCCTCGGCAACTTTCGGCTGCGTCTGCGTCTGCGACGTCGACTGCGATTGTGTCTGCGTCATGCGCAGGGGCTGGGAGTGTGGAATGTCCGTCGTCTGCGTTTGCACCGGCTCCTCAGGTGACATTGACACCAGCCACTGATCGTGAAAGCGATCAATTAGCTCACGCACAATATTCTGAGCCAGCTCGTCGGGCGCTTGGCACATCCGATAATAATACTCGAACACGCTCATGGCCATGGCATCAAAGTCCGGCAGTTTTGGATGGAAGAAGAAGCTCAGAAATAGCTGAGTAATTTGCTGCACAAATTTGGCATCGCTGGCGCAACGCTTATAATACTTTGTGTTGTTGTTCGCCTCGATGCCATTGACGAGGAGCTGCAAGCAGCTGGTGAAGATGCGTGGATCCTGCTTGGCACGAGCGCTTGTCGCTATATCCTCGATGATGGTCCGATTGGCCGAGACTATGGTTGACTTCGCTTGCGAGGCCATAATCAGCAGCTGCAGAGCCAAGCGGGACTCATCGTTCGTGGTGCCCTCCAGCTTCAGCGTAAAGCGTTCGAATAGCACCTGAATAATGAGCGCATCAATGTCCTCGCTCTCCACCCATTCGGTCATCAACGTCTCCATGGCCGTGTAGTGTCCATACTCGATTTCGGAGAGAAACTTGGAGAGATTCTGCACCACCTTAATGGCATGCGCGCGCTCCGTCTTATCTGTGGTAAAGAGCACCTTGCGGTAGGCATTGCAAACAGCATCACGCTTCTCCTTATCAGAAGACCAGACCAAACTCAACATCCGTTGCATGCCCGCATCTGTGCCATGGATGCCAAACAGATAGCCCGTGGTGAACAGATCCACGGCCTCAAACACATCTGTGTTCGTCTTCGACAGCAGAAGCTCCATAATTTTTGGCATGGCGGCCGTCGCCACATGCGAGAACTCGATGCTGTCCTTCAAAAACTCCACAGTTTTTATTTGCTTCTGCATTTCCTCGCTCTAAAAAGTTTCTAATTAAATATAGTGTTCATTAATTATATATAAATCAGAGCTTACGCTATCCTTGCAGCCATTGGCAAGTGAGATGAACGTTTTGAATAGCGCCATAAAATATACACAACGCTCTTCCGGCTTCAGCAGTTGACTGGGAATAGTAATAATATTTAAGTATAATTAAAATGTTCCATTCAAATTAGTATGAAATACCCACTTCAACTGTTCGTTGCCCGCCGCAAAGTCTGCTTTACGCACGAGCATTGTGGCATCTTTGTAATTCTTTTGCAACAGCAGCTCCAAAACCTTTTTCACTATCTCATCGTACTCCTCCTCCTTGTTGAACTCGAGATCTGGAACTGAGAAATAAAACGAAAGCTAAGTGAATTGTGTTCAGGCAAAGCCACAAGAATCAAACTTACACAAGCGTATGTTCTCCTCAATAATGGGCAACAGGTCCGGCGCAATGAGATCCCATTCCTCGTCCATCTTTTTGTACTGCTCTCGCTCCTTCTCTATCACTTCATCCAACTCTTCCATAACCTTAACTTCCTTCTCGTGGTTCTTCATCAATTCCTCAAGCTTCAACTTTCCCGAATACGGATTATTTTCGAGAAATGCCTTGATCAGCTGTATGGCGGACTTTCGCACCATTGAACTTTTATCCTCCAACCGACAGACTGCCTCACGCAGCACTTTGACCAAAAAGCAGAGCGGTATTGCGTGCTGCGTATTCAGGTGATGCCAAATCTGTAAGACCTTTGAGCGCACATGAGCCGAAACGTCATTGACATGGTCCAGCAAATGATCGAGAAACTCGTTGCGCGCCTCTTTCATATCGTCCTCCAGTCCCTCAGAGGTCAGTTCGCCTACCACAGCATCGCCCATTATCTGGAGCACACAGTTGCGCAACACATGCGACTCACTGTCGAGCATATCATCGCCCAATTGGGATAGATGGGGTATCATCAGCTTGGGCGCGATGCTTGCGAACTCGGCTAGGAAATTGGAAAAGTTCCGCGAGACCGCCGTATCCGCTGTGTCTAGTGTGAGAGCTTCAACAATATCTTTCATCAGTATGGAGAAGACTGTTGAGATGCCGTATTCCTCGTGCAGCAACAAAATGCCATTTGCTACGGCTACTGCCGCATGCTCAGTGCTGCGCAGTATTTGGAGTATGCGAGCCGGAAAGGTTATGGCGTGGTTATATCGTTTGATGGCGATGCCAAAGATTTGGAAAACGGTGTCAATAATATGTCGGTTATCCGATCGCGGAGGAACTGACTCCAAGGTGCGATAGCAAATATCACACAGCATTCTGCACGGGGAAGCAATCGTTTCATCAGTAATCATAATTAAGAGAATGCAAACTTTTCATACTTACGTTACAAAGTTTTCTTCGGCAACTGGAGGACTCCAGAGTTTCTCTAAAGGACATTGTAGAATATTATAGAGCTGCACCAGAAACTTGCCACGCTTCACATCCCAATCAGGATACTCTTCCAATACCTCGCCCTGCTTGGCTCGCTTTTTCTGCTGATTCAACTGCTGATCTCGCATCGCCTGGTGGACAACGAAGTCAATGCGCTTCACGACATTGACAAACAAGTACATGGTCATTTTGGTGAGATTCAAATAGCGCACACGATCGTGTGAGGATAGTGGCTCATTGCTGGTTAACAGCGGCGTTAGTTCTTCTCCTAATCTGTCCACGGTAAGATATAGTAGATCGAAGGCACGCTTCAGATTCCGTATGGCCGTTGGCTCATTTGCAGATGTTTCGATTACCGAATAATAGGTATCAAAATGTTCGAATATATAAAATGGATCACGCTGATGCAATTTACTTTTACATGCTGTAAACGAAGAAATAAAAGTGAGTTATTTTCTGTTTACCGATTATGCGCTTGAAATGAGCGCGCGCCGCTTCGCGCACTAAATATAACGATTTACTTACCAAGCAATTGGTCTGGTATTTCGTTGGTAGTGTATACCTGTTGTACATAGTACTGATCCCCACGTGAATTAAGCAAATCATTGTTTTTTAATGGTAAAATGAATTGGAAATCGTGTGTTTCCTCCATTCCGAAATAGTTTGCTTAAAACTGACGCCTATTTTGTAGTTATAAGAGATGGACGCTGCTTGAATAGCGTTCGTAGTACGGCAGCGCCATCCAACGATAACAATCGAGCACTCGATGAAACATCGGATTATCTTATCGATACGAGATTTATATAGAATTATGAGTTCATAGTCTGGCAGCACCAACAACGATAACGATATCAATCGAGCACACTTTTAGCTATCGAAATACTTGTGGGCGCACGTTGTGATAGAATATAAAATACATCCAGTTATTCTATTGAAAGGCCTTTTGTGCGGGTCCCATTGTAAATTTTAACTGTCTGACAGTATATAAAATACAATCATGCAATCAGGAAATAGTGGAAAACGTAAAAAGCCTAAGAAGAAGGGAAGTCGGTTTTTGCAGAATGCCAAGGGATTCGCTAAGCAGGGTATTTTCGGTCGCGGAACACATATTGATGATGAGCAATTTAGTTACTTCATAAACATCTTGGATGCCATGAAGGCTGGTCTCAGCGATCTGGAGGAACGAGGTTTGTGCCAACTCTTTATATTTGTGATGAATTTACCGACTGTTTTCTGTTTTGCAATAGTTAACATGGCCAACAATGTATTTGACCAGACAAATGACCAAGAAATTCGGTTAGCTTCCAATCAAATAGTGTCCAAGGCTCTCGAGTCCCTAATTGGATTTGTGGACGCTCCACATCTTGAGCGCTATTTTACCAAATTCGGTGAGAATCTACGTCCCATGTGCTCTGACCGTTTTGCATCCCATGTTCTGCAAAAGATGTTGGAAATAGCATTTCTTCGAGGATTGGGTAAAGATGCAGCACAGAAACCAGAAACTGAATCGGATGCCGCCAAACGACCTAAGCCCGATGCCGCACAAATCGAGGAGCAGTACAATCTGGAGACCGAGTTCAGTGGCGAACATCGTGAGCAGTGTCGTCAATTCGTGGTTCGCATCTCGAAATTCATGTTGAACAATCTGGAAGACTTTGTGTGGGACTCGTGCGCCACACACATCATGCGAACAGCCATACTCTGCCTAGTTGGCGTTCATGTGCCTAAAATAGCGTTCGAAAAAAGCGGCGTGGACCTGGCCAAGTACCGAAAACTTTACACAGTTCCAGAGGAATGGCATGAAGTAATGAAAGAGTTTCCTCAGCGCTTGGAAATGTGGCCACAGTTTCCGGACTTTCCTTACCAGGATCAAACGTCTGCCCTACTGGGTGCTATATGCATTGCTCTAGGCGTCGTTGATAAGAGCATGCTAAAGCATTTTGGTAAGAAAATCCTAATGGACAGTTTTCTCAAGCCAAACGATGAGGCTAATCCTGACGGTAATGATGAGCTAAAGCAAGCTAAAAATGAAATAGAGGTTGATAAAGAAGAGAAACCGGAAGCAAAAGCTAAAGAGGCCAATGCTGAAACTGAACCGCAAACGGAATCTGAAGTTGAGGTGATACTACCCAAAGTTTTCCACTACCAGAGCTCAATCATATTGCTGGAAACAATTTTGACTGTGGCAGGTGCCAAACTGCTGACACAGCTCTTCGCCATGCTCTTCAGCGGTCGCATAGCTCACCTGGCACGTCAGCGGCAAGCAAATTTTGCCGTGCAACGTCTGCTAAACAATATACATGAGGCGTCTGACCTCGAGTCAGCTTTTAACGAGTTGCAACCGCACATTGAGGAGCTGCTCCAGAGCGGCTTAACTGGCGTAGTGTCTGCATTAAGCGGCGCCTGTCTCCGGCTGGGCGCCAAGCAAGCTCAAATGATCGCCGCACTGCAGAGCGCTCTGCATGTGACCGGCGACAAAGAGAAGTCGAAGATGTTCTTCACCTGCCTGATTAAGCTGAAGCCGTATGAGGTTGTGATGGACGATCAGTCGAGCTTTGTGCACCTGCATGGCTCGCTGATAACACAGCATTTGCTGAAATTCAACAAGCCCATCTTCCTGGTCAACAGCATTCTGGAATTGCCGGCTGCGCAGCTGGCTCAAGTGTTCAACACGCCAAATGGCTCCCACATTGTCGACGCGTTCATGCAGAGCACATATATTGGCGAGAAGTCACGAGAGCGTCTCATCCGCCAACTGGAGGGCTTCTATGTGGATCTGGCTATCACTCGGCATGGATCACGCGCCTTGGAGCAGTGCTTCAAGGCAGCCCAGGAAGCGCAGAAGCTACGCATTGCCAAGGAACTGACCTCAAAGGCCAACATGACCAAAGGCTCGCCATTTGGGCAGCTTATCTATGCGAAATATCGATTGGACACCTATAAACTGTCGCCCACTCAGTGGCAGGCGAGTCTGAGCCAAAAGGTAGAGGAAGAGCAAAAACCTGAAAAGACGAAAAAGCGAACAGCGTCCGAGTTATTCAAGGAAATAATTAATTAACTTGTTAGATTCTGATATATATCAACTATTTATAGTATATATGTGTATAATAAATACATTTAGCTCATTCTGAAGCTAAATAATATTTGATTGTAAAAAATATTACAAAGTAATTGCAAATTGTTATCAACTCAGCTCAGCTCTTATCAGCTGAGCTTCACGGCAAAGCAGCTGTTGATAGCTCAGTTTCAGTTTGGGCTTCAGCCGAAAACAATCAACATGAGAGCAGTAAATCTGGTACTAGTATTATCCTTTATTGGCGGCTCACTCGCATTTGGCGACGAGGCCATATTCGAAGACGAAGACATTTACAATCAGGCGCTGCCCCCTGTGAACCACACAGGGCTCACAGTGCCCGGCACCAAGTGGTGTGGACCTGGCAATACGGCAGCCAGCTACGATGATCTGGGCCGGGAGCGCGATACGGACAAGTGTTGCCGGGAGCACGATCATTGCGATGATATCATGGAGCCGCACAGCTCCATTCACGGGCTGCCCAACAACACGGACTGGTTTCCCATGTAGGTGGCTTGAAAAATCAATAACTCAATTATCGCATATCGAACATTCCTTGCCTTTCAGCTTGAAGTGCAGCTGCGAGCAGAAGTTCATCAACTGCCTGCAGGCCGTCAACACCTTGACATCGAACACCATGGGTCGCGTCTACTATGCAACACGACACAGGTGCTTTGCACAGGGCTATCCCACAACCGGATGCAAGGAGTATCAGCTGGGCGCCATACGCAGACGCTGCATTCGGTACACGGTGAACAAGCGGGCAGCCAAGCTCTGGCAGTTCTACGATATGCCATTCTATACAATCGCCAAACCTTGACCCACAGAGCTATAATCAACATTGTGTATATAAACATATATATGTATGTATATTAATCGAAATTCACTTTTATATAAACCGAAAAGCTTATCGCAATATTACGCCTGAATTAAACTGAGCTGCTTAATTCTCCTCGGAGCTGGGATGCGTGTAGAAAGCCAAATCATAGAACTGCCAGCGGTAAGGTTGTGATTCGTCCACTTTGTAGCTTAGGCAACGCTTCATGAATAGATCCCACTGCTGCTCCTCACAGGATGCGATTGGCGGACCATAGCCAAAGCACTGATTTCTTGTACTGAAATATATGCGACCCAAGGCAGCCGACTCCACGTTGCGCAGCGAGCTTAGGCACTGCCGAAACTTTGATTCACAGGCGCAGGAGAAGCTGTTGACATCAAGAGATGTATAGGAGCTGCAATCAGAGATCGTTTCTCATCTCTCAACACTCACATGGGGAATAAGTCATTGTTGCTCAGACCGTGGAGCTCAGTGCTAGGGGAAATCTTTTCATGGCAATTATCATGAGCCCGACAGCACGTGTCCAGCTCCACATCAGTGCCCAGATCATCATAGCTTTCAGCTATATTGCCGGGACCGCACCATTTCGTGCCGGGCACCGTTATGCCCAGACCATGTGCAATCGCTAGCATCGCCGCCAAGGCAACAACGAAAATTTGAGCGCCCATGTTCGATTCAAGAGCCGAATTTATACTAATCTAAGAAGTCGAGAAGCTGTCGAAGCAATACGAATTTTTAGTGAAAATAGTCCGAATCGCTGATGTTTCCAAAGTTCAAACTGCTTTTTGTCTGTGACGCCATTCGAATGCTGATTAGGCTTAATTGCGGCAATGGGTGAATTCACTATCAATAGAATTACCATACCTTCTTTTTATATTATATACTAAGAATATTTTATACATTTGCATGGGCCACATTATTGCCCAGCGCACATTGAGAGTAATAAATTAAATGGGGTGATTAATACTTGAACATTTTTGCATTAGTCATTTTCTATACTAGAGTTAGGATTTTCATATTTTAGATCTGATTGCACTTGTTAAACCTCGCTTTTCTGACGATTCTGCATCACCTGGCGAAGCTGAGGGAAGGTGCTCTTCGTCTGCGGTGGATGGAGACGGGCACACAACATTGTGAAGGGTTCGTATAGCGATGGACGTTCCATAACATTGACAGTGTAATGCTTAATGCGTTCACGTTGACACCAATTGTTCGCTCGATCCATTATGGACTCGACCGGAATGGGTGTTGCGGGCGGT